>LR215991.1:21827841-24227841 GCA_000469805.3 Hymenolepis microstoma | reverse complement strand
ATTTTCTTACAAGCCCATTCTGCCACGTACGAAGTGAAGCGGAATCAACAACTCATAAGCTGAACATAAATATGGTTCAGTTAGAGGCTTAAGCCTACCTCATTGAGATCCAACTTTTTTAAATTTATAAAAATGTATACTATTATCATTGGAATATGAAATCATAAATTGTTGTAGTTTGCGCTGAGGAAAGGCTCGAGCCCCTTTGTTGCACATCTATTGGCTACTCCAATAAGTAGAGAGCTTGCTGAGCCCCTTTCTTTCTGCGTGTTTAAAGTTTTCTGAAGTTGCAAACTAGTTTTATCTGGATTTTCTACATGATGAGGATGCGTTTAATTCTGAAATGAGCGTGGTGGAAATTAAAATTAAGAAAGCATACAATCTGAAGATTCATAAGCTTAAGTGGAATTTGAATCCTTCTAAGTTATTGAACCGGTTGTGGTATTCGCTTTTAGATGTTTCACCAAAATTACAATTCGTAAAATTTGTTTTAATTTATGTGTGACATCTGTTAAATCATATCTTATGTTGTAGGTCGGCCCATTTTCAGTAATCGAAATGGCAATTCTTTTGAGCAGATCACACCAGTTAAGCAAGTTCAAACCATTCAACCTCAGTGGGCGAGTTCCATTCCAGCTGAACCATTTTCCCTCATGAATCCAATTCTTACTTCGAATAAAGGGCAATATTCAGCGTAAGTTCATGTCGATTGTTGAAATAATCTAATGGAGAACATTCTAATTTTATATGAATGTAACAGCAACGTTGGTTGTGAAAACAATAGTTGTCTAAAAATAAAAAAGCCCACACAAATACGTTATGACTTTCAGTGTTGAAGCGGCCTTGGTCGTTCCATTTGGTAGACCTTATTGCACATCCTCTCCACGACGTCCCCTGTCTATTGTCTCGGGTTCCATTACCAATGCCGACATTACGGAATTCGATCTTGATAATGACGATGATGTTGAACACGACCTTATCAATCAACCCTCTCAAATAGAAGCGGACGAACCTGAAGATGATTCCGCTCTCGTCACTTCGCCAACTTCATACTCTCTCATGTCACGTGAATCATCAGATCAGGAGGAGGAGATAGTTGAAGATTGCTACGACGACGTGGTGGCGAAGAAACAGGGATGCTTGTGCCGTAGTCTACCGATTCTATCTGGTTAGTTGAGACTATTGTTGTCTTTCTGTTTGTAAGGTTGCGTATTGAGTGTATACGTAACTTTAAGGTCTTTAATTTTGAGGAACGAAGAATGGAATTCTATCATTGAAATTAGGATTTATTCCCTTGTTCATTAATTTTCTCACATTGTAAAGAAAGTTTGTCGGCATTTCCTTGCCAATTTTTAGGTATTTTTTATACCGGCCATTTACCTTCACGGTTGAATATTCTCTAAAAATAGATTTAATATCAATCTTAATGTCGAACTTAACGATATTATTATAGTGGGTGATGGTAAATTGAACTTCCCAATCAGTATTTGTTTTTCAAGCTTCCAGAAAGATAATTTTTCACCATTATGTGCAGCATTAAACAGGCCATTTCAGCTTTGTTAATGGGCAAATGTATCATTTTTAACTGCCACGTTTGAAGTTCATCGGAATATCTACATTCAAGTGGGGAGCAGTAATTGATTTAGACATGGTTCCCATTATAACATCTCCAGATGCCTCAGTGATAACAATACTTGTCCAGTTGAATAAATGCTCATGTCACGATGACGATCCTTTCCTTGGTATAGTATAGATTTGTGTACTGCTTACTTCATCTACAGTTTTTGTGAGGTCGCATTTTCGGGCTTAAAATGTGAAGAAGCAATGATCGAAAACTCATTGCTTCATTAGAATGGATGGGAATTAGTTAGTTCGGCTTTTTGATAGACTCCAGAAGTGTTTACAACGGAGAAAGGAAATATAACGTGTTGGGGTTTAAAGCGAATTTAATGATAGATTTAGTTAGATAAAGGCATGTTTTTAGTAATTGTATTGATTTGGTGATGGCTAGGTATTTACATTTATTGCGGGTTTACTGGCAATTGGGTTGCTTCGAATGGATGGTGTCCAGTCCACTAAAAATGATAAATAGAAGAAAGTGGTATGCTTGCTTTGGCGAGTGTTTGGCGTGTGGGATAGAAAAAGGCCTATTATTATTGCCAGGTCACCGTGCTTTCATTGACTGTTGTATTAACCATTTTGTACATTCAGAAACAGATGCTGGTTTACCTTTCAGGATAAACCTCGTATTGCACACTGTATTTTACCAGGCTTTCGTTATGGACTGTTTTCATATAATTTTGTCAAACTAGTCCTTTTCTCTACTTACAAAATCACGTTTACTATGGAGTTATTTTGATCTTAGTAAATTTGCCTTGTAATGTACTGCCAACGACTTCAGCAGGGTGATATTTCATTCAACTTTTCATGAACAGAGTTTATCCCCAAATTATTTACCAATGTGGTAGAGACAAGCGTTCCATGTCTTCCCACTGTCTGTAAATTATAAGTAACCCCAAAGTTACTACATCTCTTTTGATTGCTTAGTTTTTTCAATATAAATCGTTGTTTTTTTCTCAACAGATAACGCATCGGGGGACGTCGTGGGTGGCTGGAGCCCTCTCAAGGAAACATTAAGGGACCCCTCATTTGACGGTCAGGCTCTTCTGGTGGATACTACTATGGATGAAGCTTATTTACCCATTGCTACACTTTCTAGCAACGACGGTGATACGTGTGAACTAGAAGATGGTGAAGATCCGGCAGTTAATACACGATTAATTGGTACCACCACTAGCCGTAGGTGTTCTGCTGACTGGTCTACGCTCAATCGGCAATCTGTTGATGTAAGCTGTTCTCTGTTTTTACTCCTAAAATCTTGCAAATTATGCTCTAAAAAATCGGCTTTGTTTGTTTGTTTTATTATGCTTTTTTTATTATTATTACCTGTGCCAAATCACAACTCGCAGTTTATAATATTGTAGAACCATCAAAACGCTAGGTGCGTGTGATAATTCAGGTTAGAAGCTTTGATTCATCCTATTGCTGAAACCAGGTTGCTTAGTAGCTGTATATCGTCATGACATAGCTTTCCAAATTTTGTATTTCCGTACCTGAATCTCAAGGGTCTAAGCGATCAAAAATTTCCTCAGTGTTGATAAGGCTAAGAAATAAGGTATGGTCACGCCGTCTTTGTAAATCTATTTAAATGGCTAACAAGTAGCAATAATTGAATCAGCCCTCTAAATACATAACATAAAATGATATGATTCACTATTCTTAGTTAATTTTTTCGCGAATTCCCAATTTTGTTTCAATATGGAGTAAATTTATAAGTCAATACGAATAGTATGCTTCCTTCCAAATCTCTTTTGCTTATGATCTTATTTCCAATTACGACCGCTCTTTGGTGTTAGCTCTCTTTGCGATCAAAGCTAATTGGGTTCCTTAAAGTGGAGAAAATATTTCGCTTTTCTCCATGACCCTTAATCAGGGAACTATCAATAAGTAGATATGTATATTTATTTGTGTGTGCCATGCACTCTTCATTTTGGCAAATAGTATCGTTTATTTTGTTCTGTTTGTCATTATGGAAGTGAATTCTTATGACACACGTTAGTGTATACCCTTCATTTTCCCTTATAACAACTTTTTCTGCATGATGCTACCTTATAAATGATGGTAAAATCCTTTTTTTTAGCATCTATGCCTTTTACACTTTTATTGCTGTTCATTTGCACAGTTTTATTATTATTTGGTTGGTTATTCTTGTATTTGTTTATTCATTGTATCTGTGGTCAAGTCATGCATTTACATGACTGCTTTTGAGAAGTCTGGTAACGATGAGGGATTGTGCAAGCATATTTAACATCAGTCCGATCACACCTCACTTTTTTGCTAAGAAATTAGTTGGTTGGGTATACGTTTTACGATCTAATAGTCTCGTCCTATTTTCCAAAAAAAGCTCAAAATCAATCTTCATCATGACCTTAAAATTTTGTAAATGTGCAGGCAAAAATATAATAAAAATTGTATTTTCACAATGGGAAATATTTAGTACAATCTTTTCCTCACATTGCTGGTTCCCCTGATTCATCACAAACTTCTTTAATTGTCTTGTTTTCTATTTTCGTGTGAATTTTAGCTAGCAAATTTAGCCTCTGCCTTACGTCTGTCACCGACGGACTCTACAAGGCTCCACGAAGTATTTCAGGATGGATCCAAACTGATCGAGTGGCTGTCTGTCCTCGAGGCGTCAATCTATGCCTCAACCACTGCGGAACATCCTTCAACTTCATCTGCAAAACCACTTTGTTGCCTGCAACCTGAACATATTCGCAAGAGTTTGAATATATATCTCCACGATTTGGAGGTAAGAAGCTTTTAATACAATTCCTGCACAATTTTAAATCATACAGGATCCATTTCCATTTTATTATTCCCAAAATGAAGAATTTATGAATTCCATTTATAACACGATTAGTGAAACGAAGGTGGAGAGGGTTAGGAGGAGGTTTTTGATCATTGAAGATCGGTACCATTGATAAAATTTATTGTTTTTCTTACTGAACTTTAATAACCCCTCGTTTTTTCTCGATTTACAGTCAAGTTTGGAGAAAGTGCAAAGTTGGCAGCATGAAGTTGATGTGCTTTTTACCAAACATCAAAAGCGCTTTGCTGATTTCGAAAGTCAGAGCAGTAAACTTCTTGCATCTGACCATGGCTTGCTTGTCTTGTTCCCTTCTTGGCTGAATGCAATTGCCTCCAGGTTTGTTCTCCTACTTAATTATTAATAGTAGCACGTGGTTGCGATTCAAAAACTGGTTTGTTGCTGCAGATGTAACGACGCAATGCGTAAAATACGATCTCAGTTGCGGTTATCTAATTACTTGACGACATTTTCTGATGAGAGAGAGAAGGAATTCCAGGAAGTTAAAGTTCAAACAGAAAATTTGTTAGCTGAGGCCGATTACTTGATGGAAAAGTTGGGTGGTGTCTCGGAAAACAACACAGACGTTTCCCATGTCAATCAGGATATATTTACTGTGGATGTGATGACGGAGAAACTCCAGGTATTTTTCATATTTCCTATAGCATTACAAAGAACAGTTTTTAACTTTACGACCTAGAGTTATTAGTTGATTCTACCATAGTGGAAAGAGTATACTTGTTTATTCAGTCTTAAGGTTTTTTGCATGTTCTTTGTCGTCTTCTCCGCCTGAAAATACAATAATAAATAGATCGTAAAATGAAAGGGGTTTTGCTTGGAAGCTGACTCGATGACTATCTCTGGAATTGAGTAGTGTATCTCTTCTCTCTTCATCTTTAATAAGAGAGATGGAGTTCGTTTAGACAATGCTATTGAAATTAGGCAATCATGTGAAGAAAATCAACTCTCCAAATAACCTACCGATTCTACTGCAATTACAACACTATTTAATGAGAAATTGACTTTTTATTAGTCAACATTGGAATACGAGTGGCATCAAAATAGTCCAATAAGGTATTAAACGAGAGAGATAGGGAGGGAGAGAGAGTAGTGAAGCTAACAATGTTAAAATTTTCTGATTTGGCTCCCTGGTATTTGGGTGAGTTCATGTCCCCCGTATTTTCGGAGCCTATTGAACAATTTATTTAACCACTTCAATTTATGCATGATCACTTACATGGAAGAGTGGGTAATTGATACGACCAGAGTTCGTCTAAATTAAACTTGAGTAACTTTCGTGGTTTTAAGCAAAATTTTGGAAGTTTATGCTTACCTGTGATATAAAGTACAGTGCTTACATCCGGTTAATTTTTCCTCTGTTTTATTCAGGGCCTGCTAGAACACGCTTCTGAGTTGAACCCTTGCCACGATCTTGTGCTTGGGGACTCCATTGAATCCTTCACTGACAATCACATTCTTCGAGCACGTCTTCGAAATGCCTTGGCGAATTTACAAAACCTCCATTCAAGAATTCGTTCCCTGCCTCCTAACCTAAGCCTCTCAGTATCACCCCCCTCTCAAAGATGTACAGGACTGCAGATACTGATGTTCACAATGCTTGCCCTAATCTCTGCTTTTTTCTTTGGATTTGTTCAAGTTGTATGGTTGAGCGAAGAGGAGATTCAATTTCACCGTGCCTGCGGCAGTCGTAAATGGGTTCTCTGTATCTCGTCCGTCTGGACCCACTCGCTTTGTGTTCTCCTGCGTACTGTACTTCCCTCCCTAGAGCCTTCTTCTAATGACTTCCTTAAGGTTCCTCCCATTTAAACATTTGACTCACTTGTTCTCTACACCCGCCCTCTGTATTAAGTGCTCCTCTTTTATAGTATATCAAGGTATTCTAATAGAATGGTAAATGTTTCTTCTTAAAATGGTTGCTAAGTCTTGAATAAATCAACCCCTGAGGTTTGTGTGAACAATATGGAAATACTGTCTAACAGACAATGGGTGAGAAAACAAACATCTTACCTTAAAGGTTACTTCTCCAGTAAAATGCCAATTGCGGTTGAGCATATTTCTAGTCTTGGCTTCTCGTTAGTCCCACAGTGTGCTCATTGTATCCTGGTTGATCTTTGTGATGGCAAATGATTGCAATTAGCTTGCTTTCTTAACCCTCCACCAGTTCTTTAGAAGCGTGCTTGTGACCTCAGTAAATAAGACAAAAGCTTCATCAGCAAGCGTTTAAGTGAGCGAAATCACGACTGATTCAGAGGATTACGTGTAACTGCACATGGTGCTAACGCAGATATTGAATTGTAGTTGTTTTGGCATATGCTGGTGACGTAGCGAACGATGTCCTTGCTAATCTGCAGGCGTCAGTTGCCTCTAATTTGCAACGGATTCAGAATTAGATGAGACTATAACAAGCACGGAGAGTAACCAGGGTATTAAGGGGAATCACTATAGTAATCTATTCTAATTGGGCCGACTACTCATTCACGGTCTTCCCAATCTCCACCTTATTTGTATAATCGGGTTCTTTGCAAATAAAGAACGTAGTAGTTTGATGCGTTATAGACCGCTTCCAGGCATTGCAATCGATTTTTTCGGCACCTAGCTCACTGGCTAGCAACTGGGCCTAGCAGAACTTACGGACCAAAGTGCTTTACCTCTAAGCCAGTTTATTCATTCAGCTTATTCATTCTGCAGCCTTGCTAGCTGTTAATAAAAAGGGTTCTTATCCGTTGGTTATATTTGAAAGCATAAAACTCATCAATCCAGTGGAGTTTGGATTTCACAAGATCATGAAAGGATTTATCACTACGTTGTAATGCTTAAGTTAATAACAGAATATTTACTTCGTTGAAAACTGTAGCAACAGTTCATAGGTGAAAGACGTCGATATGAATATGAGCCTACCACAAAAGGTGCTCTCAGAGAGGAATCTAGTCAATTGTAATACCAGATTTTATTAGGAGAAAATGGGAGAGTCAGCAGTTGCAGAACACTTATCACTTTATATTTTAGCCAATACACCTACAGAATTTGTTTGGACTCAACAGACTACGTCACTGCTGCCTCATATCTTAATCAATCGCCAACAACCTTCAAGCCAGAAACAAAAGACAAAGGAAATTTTATAAAAACTTTATGACTTTGACACACTATTATAAAATTTCACAATTTGGTGAATGAAGGATGACGTGTATTCCGAATTTAACCTAGGTTTCCATTGGAGCACTCCCAAGGCCCTCCCCTTCCCCAAAGATTTTGACAGTACGGTCCAGACTGCAAGAAGTGATTGTCTTGGCGTTAGGACCAAAGCGAACACCAGTAGCCGGTGAGGTATGTGTTGAGAATGCGGCGAGCAGATCCCATTGTTTACACAAGTAGACACGAACGTCACTTCCTGCAACTGCTAGATAAGTGCCCGACTGATCGAATTCAAGGTCGTGAATTTCGTACGTCGATCCCGGTTTTTCCAACTCTGGTGTCTAAAATGTGAAGGCAGTAAAAGATCAATAACAGTAAAGTAACTGAAAAAACTGTGATCTTAGAGGATTTACTAGAATGGTAAAGCTCAGTGAATGCATTGATATGAAATGGAGATGTTCTTTAGACACTTACACAAGACAAATCGCTATATGCCCACAAATGACATCTTAAGCCATATTGAGGCCTGAAATTTTCAATATTTTAAAGTTATTTTATATTAAGCGAAAGGTAACCTTAGCCAGCATTTATAAAAATCATAAGTCGCGTCTCTTTTATTCTCTTCCTATATTCCACGTACGCCTGATAAAAGTCAAACAATTACCAGAGTCTTAAAATTCTTCAACTTTCGCAGATCCCAGAGTTTTACTTGACCATCAGAGCCACCAGAGGCAAGATAGTATCCATTTTCAGAGAAGGAGACAGCAGTGAGTGGTTGATTAGTACCAACACCATGAGAGAAATTGGCAGCATTGCGTCTCTCACGAATATCCCAAATCTTCACTTCGCCATCAACTGTACCGGTAGCTAGAATCTGACCATCTGGATGAAATTGGGCGGTTGTAAGTCCTTGAAGCAAGCCATTTTTCTCAACCATGACGCGGACCAGAACCTGACCTCTAACAAGATCACTTACTGCCCACTGACCATCAGAAGATGAGGAGAGAAGATAATCACCGACAGCATGTAAAGAGAGACCGGTGACGGGACCAGAATGAGCGCGGATGACAGAAGCACACTGGCCTTGTTCAACACCCCATACACGCACAGTGCAGTCAGGTGAAGCGGTAAAGGCTAGTTGTTCAGTCTGATGGTAGACCACTCGAGACACCTTTCTCGCGTGACCGCGCAGGATAGATACAACCTACGCGAAAATAATAGCAATGCATAACAATATGAACCAAAGGTGAAATCTTTACTGCCACTTAAAGTCAGTGATGTGGTAACAATTAAATTTGGTTAAACGAGAACAGATAACGCTGACCAACGATAAAGGCCAATGAAAAACACAGTGTTTATACTATTTTGACACTAGTTATAAGCCATTATGAAAGTGTATAGTCTTGCAGCATACCCTGTTAGTCAGTCCCTTATGTTGCCTATCCTGATTCAGTATATATTAATCTTCACTCTGATTTAACCATGCTAATGTTCGATTTAGGTCCTAATAAGAAAATTTCACCTTTATACTCTTCTAATGAATATCCACGTCATATCCTTTGTCCCCCTTTTGCTTTGTGTGTGCATTTTCTACATCCAATATTGTCAACTCTGGAGCCAAGTCCACAAGGCAGATCCCCTTCCCACCCTCTTTTCAAATAAAGGGAGAAAATAGCACTATAGGGACAAGTCGTTTTCGAGAGCAAATTTAATGTCTAGTATATAATTTGATTCTCCTAAGAGAATTGTGCATGAAAAGTGGATATAACTGAATACCATGGGCAGGATGATTTTACAAGAAGCATGGAAGAAGTCAGTAATTCTAAGCATTTTATAAAACTCCAAGTGAAATAACTGTTAGTAGAACTCAGGCTTACAATTGGTCACCTAAAACACATTAGCCACTCTGCATAGCTCATTGAATGTTGAACATATTCTCATCGGTAAGAGATTGAATAATTATTTCGTATTGAAAATTGCCAATACCAAAGCGGATGAAACTGAGGTAGAATTCTATACAAACAATTGCTCCTGACTACAAGTAGTTTTAGGCTCCTATCAGCACACACAAAGTGGAGAGATACTACAACTACTATTAAAAGTACGTCGCACTATCACATCACAACGTCAGAGTTTAAGCGTACTTGAGAAGCCTGTGTGTTGTAGACGACAGCGTTTTTGTCATTACCGCCGGTGATGATGCGTTCAGGTGTGGACTTGCTGATATCCAAGCAGAGAATGCCAGGGACGCTGGGTGAGTGGATGCCCACTAGTGAAGCAATTTGCCTGTACTCTGAGATGCTTCTAGCTTTGGCCAAACCCTCTGGAACAGTTTTTCCGCGTTTCTTGCGTTCATCGGTCAATTGAGCTGCTCGTTCTTGCAATTGAATAATTATCTCCTCAGAAAGTCCTATCGCTTCTGGCAGCTAGATCGGAGAGAAAAGTTATATAGTTATAAAACGACCTATTACATCAAATTTCCTACTAAAACACGAAAAAATAATAATGCATGCCATTTAACTAATTACAACTGCAATGGAGGGTTTGACCTATCCATTGTGGAAGCATTATCATCAACGTGAAATAATGAATCAGTTTTGAAATATACGAAGTTCTACCGAGCTATCAGAAACTGATACTAGAAAAGACCCACAATTTCACAGCTAACAAGAGAACTTTTGGTAAGATAGATCAACTCAGCATTAGATGGTAAAACCAAATTCTGGAGCCAATTTTACGAGGATCCTAAATAAGTGTATTTTTCACACAAAATAATAAAATGCTTCAAAATAACTCAGGTAAGAACGCTGTGGGGCAAGCGAAAAACAGATGCAATCCAACGGGATTGACCAAGCGTACACTAGTCCGACGAATCGAAGCTAATGAGAGTAATATACGGCCAGTAGATTGGTTATCGTATTTGGCATATGAAGGTAAGATAGTTGAACTTATCATTTCTCGTTGCTTCCATCATGTATTTATCTTGCCCTTATTCTTATAACAGAAACGTACCAAAACACGTGAATACTTCGTAAAAGACAAGGTGGTTGAGAGAAATAACAGGCATACATTAATTTAAGATAATCGCGCGATTATAATAAGATATTTTATCCTACGATGATCTTAAAAGTATTTATTCATTAAAAGGACATAAAGGTCGGTGTGCAGTAAAAGAAGGGACTGCTTGCATTAATTCAATAACGACCAAAACAATACTACAAAAAGAAATGAAAATTTAACACATGTTCTCAAATCTGACGTGAGAGACGAAAAATGATCCCCCTAACTGACTAGTTTTTTTGCATTTAAAAATTAATTCTCAAACAACTTGCATTCGAATTGTCAATGGTAGCAGTCTTTGTCGTTTCCTGTTCTTGAGTAGCAGACTGAGTCGCCGATGCACCAATGCCAGTATGTGGTTTAAGAGTAGCAAGAGCTTCTCTTGCAGCGGTGACTTCTTTCATTAGACGAGAGATGACACGACAAGCCGCATCATGCTGATATAAAGCATGTGAGAGTTCCTGTCTCGCCGTTTGAAGCTGTTGTCGCATAGTGAAAGATTGGAGCATAACAGCATCCCACTCATCCTGCAGAGATTTGAGAATAGCAGGAATTGAAGTTCCATGAGGTGGCTTAGGGCGCACCAAGGGTGATGCTTTCACCTCAATCAACTCATCTGCAGAAAGGGGTTGTTGGTTGATTGGATCAACACCTGTCTCTGCAAGGTACTTTTCAATTAGACGACGCTCAAAAATATGGCCTGAGCGTGGACTAAGAACGGGCTGTTCGGGAACTTCGTTACTAAGTGAACAACATAGTGACATGCTCTAAAAATAGAGGAATAATTGGCATACGATTAAAATGCGATAAAAAGAAGAAGTACGATTTGACTCAAATTTAATATCCAGAATTTTTATTAAGCGTGTGTACAGAAATGAACAATAAAGAACGTCGAAAACAGCCCAAATTGAATCCATTAGCTTAAGCAATGAGAGCGGCAATCATTCTAAGATGCAGAGTTAAGTGATAAATGCAAAAACCAACCCGTAGAGATAATAGAAGAAAGTGAGAATATAGAAGGCAAGCTTCACCCAACCTTCCTTCATAGCACGATTGAGTTCATAGCTACTAAGAATTGAAGTCGGATGATAGAGACCGACTCCTGATCGAACAGGACGGGTCATAAACCTATGTATATGATACGCCAAAAGAGGAATGTTAACAAAAACCGCTCCAAATTGCCACGTAAAGAGAAACATAAGCGTTATGAATGCGTGTAAGCAATATTCAGGAAGAACAAGTGGATTAAGATTCCGACATTGATCTACTGGATTTTTGTAATCTGTCTTGAGCTCATCGAAGGCAATTATCTAAATGTTTTGCTATAAAATAACACATCCTTACGTGATAAATTACAAAGAAAATTAATGCAATAGTTAGCAGAAGAGCAGAAATATAAGCAATAGCAACGAATCCAAAACCCATGTTCAAAATCAACTGATATAAGTAGACAAAAAGCACGGCTAATGTGAATGTACAATTTAACCAATAAAAACTGAAGTCGAGCTTACAATTAAAATAACTCAAAATATTAAAATTTTGTGCGAATAATCTCCTTGTTCGCTCAATTTTCATTTTAATATATTTAACGTATAATTAATTTAAAAAAAATAAGTCTAATCAATTACAGTCTGTTTAAGTATTACATGTTATATGTATAAATATAATTAATACAATAATATCATGCAAGTAATATCATCACAATATTCATGAATTACAATTGTATTTGACCACTGTTTGGTGTTTTTATAATATATCATGTTTCCCACCTCAATCGAGATATCCTTGCTTTTAGATCTTAAATTTGTAATTGCATATATTTTACAAGATTCGAACTCAATGGTGGTGTTCAAATATTCTGCTGATTTGGTTATAAAAGTGAATTAACTATATCATAAAGTGTATTGTAAATATAAACATATATTTTACTAAAGCATTATCCGCTTTATCCCAGTTTTTTATATCAAATTCTTCTGAATTGTGTACAGGTGAGAAGACAAGAGATTTGCAGAGAGCTTAATGGCTGAATCAAGGAATCTCATGCGGGCCCAAAGATTCTGAAAGGTGTTGTTGTGTGTGCAGAGGCCTTCTCAGCTAATCAGCGATTAATATTCTTTTAAAATTGTGCTAAATGCGTTCATTTTTGATCATGTTGGAAGTGAAAATAATTTTCAATAAATGTCATGAACTTTACATTTTCTATTTACTCGATATTGCTGAGGTAACTTATCTGATTTCAAGAGCAAGTTAATTGAAGAGGATTTTCCCAGAAAGAACCGTTTAGGCTTATTCGTGTAGCTATACGTCAGCACATTCTGTTCGAATCAAGTATGCCAGGACAGTGAAAAATCGCGAATTTACCACTTTGCCATTGTTCCCAAGTCAATAGTTGCAAGAAGTATTCCGTGCTAATTTACAGAAACTGCGTGACACAGTATAAATCTGATTCAGAATATCTTTTAATTTGAATAACTGAATGTACTAATATAAGAGATTGAGTCTGCAAGAGTTTAAGATGCGATTAAACATATTTCACTTAATATATCACGTTAAATATGGGATAATTGTAGCAGTTCGTTTTACTTAACCTAAAAGTGTTTTAAGGGCATCCATTTTAAACGCTTAGTTAAAGAATAGTTTCCAAATGAATAGACAGGTTTTGCTATTTATTTTCCTGAGTTAATATCTCAGACATTTCCATTCGTCTAGATCTTATTACCATGGCAACATCGGCCCGCCTATCAAGACCATATGAAAATTCTAATGATACTCATCAGAGCGAGTTAAATACGGGAAGTGAGAAGGCTTAACGTAGAAGGTGGGAGAATCTTGAGGAATGGCATGAAGATAGGTTCTGACCTTTAGGTTTTGGGGAGAAACGAGCCCAGTAGATATGTGTTAAAAATGTCGATGAGTAAATAGTAGAGTTCGGCCAGGAGACAATCAAGATAGTGTATTTATTGATAGAATAGGTAGACAGTAGAAATAGTTAAATGATAATGAAAAGCCGAGGAGGTATTTTCCGTTGATCATTTAAGTAATATGATTACTAAATTCAAGTTACTCACTATTAACTCTATCAACAACTTATATTGGCTTAAATGTGGTTAGCCGTATGCGAACTCTTATATTAAAGAGTTGTAAAATGCCTCAGCATCTTTTGTCCCCTGGGTTTCCAAAACTTTCTTTTACGGGGATTTCTTCTAAAGGCCTGAAGTAGCTCTCCTATTCCTCCGATTTCTAACTAATTCAAATCTAAGTGAAAACTTGAACTAAGCGCACAAAATAATGTGGTTGAAAGTGACCTTAGGTGAGATTTCACTCTGATAAAGAATTAATTTTTCGTGTCTATCCTTGTAAAAAAGTCTGAGAGTGAATTTCAGTGCACAGGATTCCTAGGTAATTTAGGTTTTAAGCTTTTCAGAGTAGAAACATAGATCTTTTAACAAAAAAGTTCCCTCATAAAAGCTCCATCAACGCGAACTAAAACGATGTTTAGCTATTTTGGTTTGATTGGCATTTTGCGACGGCAAAACTTATCTTCCATAATGAATCCAAAAACGGGTGAAACGATGGGAGGTTAGAAGTCTGAGGTTCCGTCTTCCCATTATTACAAGTCGAATTCAATATCATTTATAGTTTTTGAAATACGAATGCTAATGGTTGTTTCCTACCCCTCCATATGGCACGAAATCTCATGGCTAAGTCTTTCAACCTAAGACACTCTGGCCTGTGTGCCCGTAAAGGCATGTGAAACACTATGATTGCCCGCTAATCATAGTTAATAAGCTCCTCCTCACCTTCAGCCATCGTGCACTTACAAGGTGAAATTGCGCAAAAGGTTACTGCGCGTACTTCAGCCTTGGTAGCTCACACCATTTGCATATTCTTCATGGACATGAACGGTTCCTCCTCAGAAAACACGAAACCCTCCTTTCATAAGTCGCCAAATGGGACAAATAGAACTCACGTATCATCTATGGATCCTTCTTCATCCCGAAGTAAAGTGGGATTAGGGACAGCGATGACGATGACAATAGAAGAACCGTCCACATTAGCAGAATATGAAGAGGAGGAAGAGACTAGTTGCTATACAACAAGCCAATCAATTGTTATAACTCGCTGTTCTACCGGTGATGGTGCAGAAAAAACCAAACACGTGCAAAGAGGGATTTTGGAACAACAGACCAAATCTTCCACCACGACGGTTGTTGGCAATGATTCGGCGATACAACCATGTGGTGAAGTTGGAGATATTATTCAGGGATGTAGACGAGAGAAATGCGAACTTCAGAGGTTAAATGATCGACTATCAAGTTTTATTGAACGTGTGAGTTTTTTCTACGATTTGAGTCATTTCATGGTAGACAATAAGAAGACTTTAAGAAACCAAAATCCAGAGATAGCAATTCTGATAGTCCCTCGAATGTTCGCTAAAATAAAAAATAGTTCTTAGGTTAATTCATAAGGGGCCATAGGAAGTCTGCTAAAATACTGTCTTTTTCAGTTTTAAATACTTCATCATAACAAAATAGAAGGAGAGATATGGTGGCTGAATGCCTTAGGAAGAATTCAGAAAGGGCAGTAAACTTGACATAATTAATCCAAAAGAGCATCGGAAGTAAATGAAGAAAGAGAAAATAGGTTCGAGTCCTTATGCTAATTAATACCTTGGTTAATGAGAAACAAGACGTCAAAACCATTTGTGACGGCCTTTAGAGCACAAGGAATTCTGATTTTTTTGCTTACTTAGATGGTGAAGATGAAAAGTGTTTACTTAAACACCAGCAAGTCACAGAAAAACCAGACTCGTTTATTGGCCGCTACTCTTTAACAGATACACTGTATTTTGGCACAAAATTTAATGGAAGAACGATGAAGTGTTTAATTACTAATTTAATAATTCAAAGATTAAATATATTACTAAAGCGATAGCAATTTTGTTCATACTAATTTTCAAGAAGTTCAGAGTACGCTCATCCCGAGATAAAGCATAGACATTAGGACCTTGAACTATGTGTACCGGTGTCTCATCGATTTTTCTAAGCACTATGCTCATAGAAACCGTAGTAACTTTTTATTAGAGGTTAATCTGTACCTCAAAAAACCCCAAACCACTTACATAAAGATTAAATAAAATATAAGGAAACGGACTTGTTAATAGAAGTACGTTGTTTTGCCTAGGTTCGTTTGCTGGAAGCACACAACAGAACCTTAGCAAAAGAAACTACGCGTCTTCGTACCAACTACAGTATTGATATCAATCGCCTTCGCGACGTTTACAATTCAGATTTAGAGCAAATAAAGTCCTCTTTAGCCGCTTCAGAAGCCAACTGCGCCCAATACGAAGTTCGTGCCAATAAATCTGAAAATGAGCTAAAAGAGGCTCAAAAGGAGTGAGTTATTCTGTTTATTGTTGTTTGAATACCTAATCAACGTCGATTAGCCTCATTTTATTCAACTTAAAACGGATTAATATTATAAAATATGAAAATAACCTTCAACAGAATTCGCCCAAGACTTTTTCTCTTTTCAGAAACAGTATAACGTAATTTATATTAGTTCACATAAAAGATTTAAAAGGTAAATGCTGTGTGTAGAAACAATGAGAACAACATAAGAAATAAGTGTTAACCTTGTCAATAAAAATATATTTAGTACATATTTAGTAGTGAGAACTTCTAAAGAATAGCCAATAAGTTCTAATCGGAGATAGTGGAAGAGACAAATGGAGATGAGCAAATGTTTCTCTGTATGTAACAAAGTCTGGAGAAATCACAAGCAAGAATAATTCTATTTGAATATGAGTAAAATATAAGCAACGAAGTGTGTGATACAATGCGTGTAATATGAACACCTGATCGTGTTCATTAAGTGGCGGCGTGCAATTGCAATTGCAATTATAGTTGACTTTCTAAACCCTGGAGTAGTGACAATACTTTTGTAAAAATTATGACTTTTTAATTCATAATTTATTTTTCGATTTAGGTAAGGGATTCATTAGCTCTAAAAGTTCAAACGCTCATCATTGAAAATTTTTTATGTCTGTTTGGAGAGGGGATGTTAAACCCATTAATCTTTCCTTAGAAATACTTCAGCCACCTTTTCTTAATCTGAGCGGTATGCCAGTTTAATCTTGATGTCCGTTGACAAGTAGTGAAAAGGATTCGAATCTATGAAGAAGGTGAGAATGATTGGATGGATATCTTGACAAATGGTTAATGGCGGTCAAAATGCAGGTACATTTATTTCAGGTGATGATAGCACCATCAATGAGATGGAGTGCGTTATTGAACTGACCAATTAAAGGTAGCGGATAATCGATTGGACAATAGACTTATGATTGTTGCGTAAATTATGCTATGCAAGAAAATGAACGATCGTAACAATGTTACGATTATGACAGGATCTATAAGGATCTAAATATAATATTCTCTAGGTGGTGGAGAAAGGGGAGTGTTTGGTTTCAGTCTTGAAATCAAGATTTTTAAGAAGCTTCATTTACGGTTTTTGTCTCTGCTCTTTAAAACTTTATTCTCTGTGCTTTTGCAACATTTAGTTGAAGCAAGCAATTTGAAAGCAAGTGGATGGTGACCATAAAAGATGAAAATTTTCAAATGTGAGTTTTTTTTCTAATTCTCATTCAAATCTTGTTCAAATTCGTTGGAACATAGATGAGAGAATTTATCCAAAATGACCAAAATAGAGTGTCACCGGCATTACAATCCTTTGAATTACAGTATCATTAGTTGGTATAAGCTAAAGCAATTTCTCCTCCTAGTAAAAAAGATAATAGTATGATTCTAGGCCACAGGACTACTGGAATACAAACATTTTTAGACTTCACTTAAAAGACAGTCAAATTGCTAACAATCAAGAGAACTTGCAAAACCTCACTGATCAGCTCAAGGCTGCAGAGAATGAAGTGACAGAAATTCAACAGCGTTGTACTAAGATGGCAGAAGAAAGGGCCAAAGAGATTCTGGAATTTAAGCATCTACAAGAGCAGCTTAAGGAGGTTTGCTTGGTATGTTTATCACACCTGATATCATGTTACCTACTTCTTTAATTATGTAATAGTATATACTAAAGAGCATTCAATTTTAGAAAAATGAAAGGCTTACCGTAGCTCACCACGCAGCTGAAACGGATGCAAGGATTCTGAGGGAAGAAATGGAACTCCGAAAGAGGGTTCAAAACGCGGTAAGTTTTTGCAAATATTTTGTTTATTTATTATAATAAGTAAGAATTATTATACAAAGCCAATCCTGATATTTTACCATTCTAGGCAAGGTGACATAATTTAGCGTTTTCCTTTGATATACCACGTGAAAATGATTGACCTTGATTTCATTAGGATATATAATTGAAGTCATCTGAAAATAAACTAACTTCCGGGTCCATTTGTCACAACAACTTGAAAGCCACGAGTGATTGAGGACCAGACGAATTGTTGGGGTAGGGGGAGAAGCTATTTACCATACAGTGATCCAATGGATTACAAAGAGAAAGAGATCCAACTTATAACGGAAATGTTTGGTATAAATAATTTTAATCATTCCTAAATTCTTCTTTTTGGGAGTACTTTACTCCCTCCTTAGTGATTTTCATAAAAAGGGAAATTACGCAAGATTGCAGTTGTTGTTTTTAAATAATGGATTTGGTTAAAATATTACGTGAAACCAAAATTTAATTGCTCTAAGTCTTCTATTTTAAAAGAAACTCACAAAATCACCATTAATGACTACCTGATTCTTCCAGCACTTGCCAGCTTTGTCCCACAAACTTTTGACTTGACAATCTAGATATCTGCAAAAAATTATTATAATAATTATTTCAAGTTAGAACTGTTTTTCTTGATATATGTCTTCAATTTGAGGAAGAAGTCTTGGTCTATTGGGTTTGTAATTTTAACGAGCACTTTTATTGTGCTGTCACAACAATTTCTTGGCTGGTAAATAAAAGGTAGCTTTGATCAATCAGGGACTGAAGTTGACATTCCATCTCGTTTAAGCTCTAGCGGATCGCTACACTAATAAGCCTTGACTTATGCTCAGTAATCTCTATGGCAGATTCTCCCATGTTTAGAAAGACTCCCCAAATTAGCCAAGCTGTCGCAAAGCTATGGAGGAAACAGAAGTGTGACTTGGAACACGTTCATTTGGGACGTGAGTTACAGATGGGGAACTTGGTCATAATCTACACTTTCTGACATGATAACCACGTAATGACTTTGGCCAATAAATGGTCGGATAATCACGTACTGGCTTTGGTCATTGTTTGTTTCCTCCCAAAACTCATGTGAATGACTACTCGATTAGGGAACTACAATTTTCACATTCTAAATAATAAAGCTGGAGGTATTTATCAATTTCTAAGGAATTGCATTGCTATTATACGATCAGCTGAATTAGGGCTAATCGCGGCCCATTATTTCATTTTACTAACAAGGACTCATTAAGAGCTAGACCCTGCTTTCTATCGCTTAAATGCAGAGCACCGTTACAGCACTTAAGTTTTTCTGCTTTTGAAAAGGCAATGCGAACTGCTATTTGTGAAATTGACAAACTTTTCTGAATTTGCGAATTTGAGGGATTATAATACATGCGTTCTTTACTCTCTACTTTATTCTTGAATGTGAACATAAAAGATCAGTTATTGAAAAGTTAAATGTCTGCTGGGTGAACTCCGTTCTACCAGCTTCCCCTCGGTTAACTTTATCTTCAAACTCCTCCTTTGAGTACAGAGCATTCCACTGAATCGTATATTTTTATCATGCTTAGGCTTGCATCGGTGTAAATCCACATACCTGGCCACTGCTATTGTACACTAGATTTCAACTCTGCGTCATACTGATGGATGTGCAGCTGGTGTCGTCTATCCAGTACATAAGCAATGCTAACATGTGTCCTATTGTAAGAAGAGTGGTCTAAATAAGCATTTTTAGCGATTATCCATTTTGGATAAGGCATGCTAATATACGGCATAAGGCTAAAAAGTGTGCCACAATGACCATCATACAAGTTATTGTCAGAATTCTATAAACTAGGATTTCACTAACAAAACTTTTTTATATTTCTAATTCTGAAAGTTAGCAGTCAAGACTAGTTCTAACAAGAAATGCGGTTAATAGAAGAGGGGTATATTGAAGAATAAGTACGTTTCTCACTATGAAAAACTGACTTATAACTGATGTGATTGTCAAACAACCCATCGTCCACATAATGTGAGGTTTTGCTTTAATAAATCATCGCCTTTTACTGACTCACCAGCAAGTAAGCCCTGTTTCTGTTTCATGCGAACAAGGTTTAGCGTTCCGAATTTCACACCTAAGAATCTTAGAATATTTTCAGTGCATTCGCTCTTAATTGCATCAATTGTGTACTGAATTTTCGATTAGTGGACTGCAACGCTCGAGTTTAAATATGAAAGACTATCAGTGAAGAACTTATCGCTGGTTACATTGATCAACAAGTCTGTCAATCATTTATACCATATCCAATTCTCTATAATTACTTTTGAAGTGGACAGTTATTCGAGCCTCAAGTTCTTCTTCCTTCTAGAATCTGAGTAGCTGTAGCATTCTGTTAGCGGATAACTGAGTAATTTATGGAAGAATCATATCCCGAGATTTTTGAGGTCTAGTGATAGTGTTTTGTACTGATTTGCCAGCATATTACTAAGAGAAAATTTACTAAGGACACACCCCAGTTCTGATGGTTAAAGACCTGCAAGTTAATGTCGATTAAAATATATGTTACAGGAGATGAAAGAGCTTTCCGCCTTGGTCCAGCGTGAGTCAACTCAGGAAGCCGTAGCTATCTTTCGGACAGAGATTATGCAGGTTTTGCGAGAAATTCAACTGGAGTACGAACAACGTTTAGAGGCCGCCCGTGCAGACATTCACTCAGCCTACGAAGTAAAGGCCCGCGTGCTTCGAAAGACGGGGCTGACGAGTGGAAATATGGGGACAGGAGGCCAGACACCCTCTGATAAAAATCTCCAACAATTAGTTGATGACCAGAAACAGAAAATCAGCGTTCTCGAGGAGAATGTAAGTGCCTGTTAAAACCATTACATAAGTTGCATATTAGTATGTTTCAGTAATATGGCCCTCTTATTTTGATCTTCGCATTTTTACCCACACTGTATTTGAGTACGTGAAAGCTTCCTTTGGTTTCTCTTAAAATCTTATCTTCTTTTGGTAAAGTTTGTAGAAATTTAGCTGAACAATGGCTTAACGAGATTTCTCCACTCAAAACTCTAAGTTGCGACTGCTTTTCGGGAAAAAATTTATAGAATAATATTTGGCTGTTTCTTCCAGATGCATTGAGGGTGTTCACAAAATTATCAATATATGTGATAACAGCGATAATGAGCGCTGCTCAATGCTCCCTCAACGCCGTGAAAAGAATCAGGCATGAACTGGAGAATCGCAATGGGAGAGAATGAATTAATCAATTGAATTATTTATTCATATCATAACTTGCATATTATTTTTACTGAACAAAGTAAAGCAAATTTAGAAATTATGAGCTCTCGATAATGAAACCAACGATTTCAGTACGTCGAGTACTTCTTTTGGTGCCACATTTTCCACAATGCCTTCAAGACTTGAGCAGTCGCAAGCACAAAGGTGTCTGCAAGGAAGTTGTTGATATTGGTTCTTAATATAGAAATCTCCTAGTTGTTTCATCTGAGAACAGAAATTCTATAACCAAATTTAACAATTTCGGAAGACTAGATGGTGGTGTCGCTTCCATCCCCGCATATTCAGAGCAGTAATCATGTAAAACCAATAAATTTCCTCTTTTAGCACCGAAAAAAGTTAGATGAAGCGATATAATAGTGAGAACACTTCATCCCCTCCTAAGAAATTGGAAGAGCAGTATTCGCTAACTTAATGTCTGTGTTGCAAACGTGGGATACTTTTATTTGGGTTGCATGTGATTGACGCAGAGCTTGCTCATTAAAATACAATTAAGGATTTGTTAAACAAAGCAGTGACCATTGGTTAGTAGTTGACAGAGAGGTCTCTGCCCTCACGACGTACTTGCTCCCCAATCGAGAAGTAGCACGGCTGCACCGTCGAGTCTGTCTGAATGTGCATGAGATTTCTTTGTTCACCCATGATAGCGTTGTGCAGTCCACAAATTTGAAAATTGGGAATGGTGTGGCTAATGAAGTTTAAAAGAGTCATGGTGATAAGATGCTACCGAACATTAGCAGTTCTGTCTATTTCCAAGCTATCTACAAATATAAACTCACACACTCCTGATTACTTCCAACTCATAAACATTTAATTTTTAATTAATTTGCATTTAGGAGTATCAAATTTGTACATTTGGAGGTAAAAATTGTCACTGATTAAAGAAAGGGTAGTGCTAACGTAGTACCCTAACACAAGTTGGTATACTAATAAAATTTGTAACACAGACATGAAAATTTTACAATTTCTTCCAAGATCAAACTACTCGTGGAAATGAATTTGGCATGTTGAAAATTCGTATTTGGTGTGTATTTTGGGTTGTCCCGCTAAGCACTTTTTTTAAAGGGAACACAGTAACGATGTGATAGAAAACACTAAGCATCAATATTGGATTATTTTCAGACTCCAAGCAGTTGTCAAGGCATTTGACAAAAGATTGAATTTATTGTAGAATGTTCGAATGGAGAGGACAATACGAGAAGTAAGAGCATCTCTTCGGGAACGAGAGAGAGAGCTGGAGGCAGCTAAAAATCGATTTGAAATCGAGTTGAGTGCCAGTCAAAGCGAAGTTCAATGTCTTAGAACCGATTTTGAAGCCCTCCTTGACTCGAAAATCGGTTTAGAACTGGAGATTGCTTCTTATAGACGCCTTATTGAACGCGAGGAGGAAAGGTAGTTTTGACAAAATACATATCTTGACGTTATTCAAGATTTATATTAAATGTCATAATGATAAAAATAGCCTTACAAACACTAAAATTACACATGCTTTATAAATGGAATCTGCTAAATTTAAAAAAGTAGCTAAATGTATTTGAAAAGATCAAAATAATTTTAAAGTGTTATGAGTTATTCGATTTATGATTTCAGAAATGTAATCAAAAGGCAATTTTTCACGCGAAGGTATTAATCCAAATCGGTAACCTACGTTTTTCTCTCTTAACCGTTATATATGTTACCCACTTTTAACTTCAAAATAGTGAGCTCTATTCTCTTCTACATTCAAATAATTTGACTATGAATAATTTTACTTTTACAACTCAATAACCCTCGACATAGGTTTGTCCATCAAAATTCTATTGTTCTGTTAACTTCCGTTTTTAGTTCACTTTATTTGGCTCATAGAGACTCGAATTAACATACTTTAGAAATGATTTACCTCTTCCACCTCAATTTTGCCCTGTGGCGTTTAACTATCGTATTTGCCACATTAAGTGGCATCATCTCGTTATCCTGTTTTAAAACTTATAATTAGGACCTCCATCCCCTTATTCACTTCTAACAGCTGCTAGAATAAGAGAGAGGATCACCAGCAACAAAGAGTTAGATTAGAGGGTGCGTCAATAAGACGAAGTATGGAAGAAGGGGCCTTAATGGAAAGTACCTCTCTGATTGTCGGAGTGCTGGGATCTGTAGCTATGTATAGAAACTGATTGAATGACTTAAATGAGGGGATGACTGATAGAAGATGAAACCTCAGGAGCTCAACTGTAGGATAGTGAGAGCCGGTGCAGTATATTTCTAGGTATAAAGCTAGTAATAGCAGTTGGAAATGTTTAAAAACACAGCAGAAATTGAGGATTTACCCTGGGGAATTAGGGAGTTAGAATAAGGGTGGGTTGTGAAGCCGCGATGGCTTAGACTTCCGTACACATACAAATGTGGCGTGGTGATAAAAACCTCGAATATGCTTTTGTATTAACAATTTATTCTGATAAACGCGTGTCAAAGGCTGTGGAGATGATTCAGCTAATCACTAGGTTATCTCTAGATAAACGTTCAGCAGGAACCTTTAGTTAGTAA
Source organism: Hymenolepis microstoma (assembly GCA_000469805.3). Classification (NCBI taxonomy): domain Eukaryota; kingdom Metazoa; phylum Platyhelminthes; class Cestoda; order Cyclophyllidea; family Hymenolepididae; genus Hymenolepis; species Hymenolepis microstoma. The sequence continues at coordinate 24,204,187 of LR215991.1, read as the reverse complement.
ATACATTGCAGTTGGTGTGTAAAACAAGTCTTTACCTCCCTTTATTAGATGATAATTTTTGTAAAGGGTAAATTTAATCATTAAGGAATTGCTACAGCTACTGAACTTCACTTATGCGAAATGTTGTGCAGAAAACTCTGAGTTATGAAAAAACCCGCTAATTATTACTTACTTAAATTGTTCTCAATTTTCTAACCCCATTCAGACATTCATTGGACTCTTCCGGTATGTTTATGCTTTTCCTTTGTTTTCCAGATTCTAAGCTCCTGCTTTTATAAATGCACAAAAGTCCTAAGGACTTTCAGAACTTCGCACTATTTGGCAGCACATGTAAAATCTAAGAGCAGTTAGGTGTCAATTAGGTTGTTTTCAAATCTTTCCAACTGAAAATCTTTATTCGAATATAGTCACTACGTGCCGCCATAACAATCGTATTTATGAAAACTGGAATGAATTTTATAATTGGTATATTTTGTTTCGAAAGTATTGTGGGAAGTATGAGTTAAATAGGAGTTAATTATAGGCGTAGGATAACTTATGAAGAAGACAAAGAGGCATGAAAAGCCACCAAGTCCTATAAGAGTGAGACGGGCAAAAAAACTTAAACTAAATAACGTTAAAGGGTGCTAGAGTGAGAGGAAGCGACCACCACTCTTCAATGATTAATTCCGTCTGAGGCAACACAGGTTTATTTTCGAGTACATCCACTGTTCGAGCTCCTCTTATCAATCACACTTACCCTCATGCTGGCAACTTGTTCCCTGGTGAGGTTGCTGCTTAGCCTACTTTCAATTCTCCAGAGGTCTTCCATAGTACTCCTCTACCATTAAATCCGTCACAATATTTGAGGTATTTGAGGACATCACTATTTTGTTGCTTCGGTGTATGCTGTTATTGCAAGTACGAACGCCAACATTCTTATGCCTTTTCGTAGCCGAACGTTTCATAATTCAATTTCAAATCGTTCTATGGTAGAATAAAAACGCATACAGAACTGTGTAAGACTAAGGACAAGGTTTTGATTTTTGTTTCATTTTCATAGCTGCAGAAATTTTAATTGATTCAATCGGAGATTTACATACTCTATTGCAGTATATTATCCAAACTTTAAAAGTAGCCGTTTAAATTAAATGACTATTGTGCTTTTCCAGTAGATGCATTCATTTCAGTGGGTAGCATTCTAGTGGAGTTTGACGCTTTCTTGAGGAAAAGAACAAAGAAGAGGAGTGAAATGACTTAATCGATGCTATTGGATCAGAGTTAGGAGATGAGCTTCTATTTCCCCTTGAATTTAATTTCAACTGCTTTAGAGCTAGACTGGAAAGCCCCTCATTCACTTTTAATAAAATTCTCCCAATTACTTCCACTGAAGTTCTTCAAAATATCTTGTACAGAATTAAACAAAATGTTAGTTCTCACTGAGTATGGCAAAAATATGCAATGGATTAAATTAAAGTCAAAGATTTACTATTAAAAATTGGAATAGGGGGGGGGGGAGAGAGAATTGTGACCTTTTTTCCAAATTTTCCAATTTTTACTTGAAATCCTCTTTGATCGAGCTCAGTATTTATCGATGCTGTGGTCAGTTAGAAACAATATGCATTTAAACATTACTTATATTATTAAAAGTAAAAACACTTTTGTATTTTAATTAAAACTTATAGGTACCTTGGGGCTGCTTTTAATCTACATTAAACCCTTTTAATTAGGTAAATAACAAGGCAGCAACCTACGTGTATTAGATACAACCCCTTATTTCGTAAACAATTTCTTGCATATTTTCCAATATTTTGGATTTTATAAAATGCCCCCCACTGAAAAATGTCAGAATTTAAACTAAATGCAAATTGCTATGTCAATATGCACTTAGAACACTATTTATATTTACCAATAAAAGATTAAAGGCATGATAAATGACTTGCATTTTCAACAGACTTAGGAAAACTACGCCTAGAACCACCAAGTTCTAAGCCGAGGTTCTACAGTCACACAAGAAGCTCAAAAGGCAACGTCTGTATCATTGAATGCGCTGTCGATGGTACCTCAGTAACTGTAGCAAATATTGGGTCACAGGTAAGAATCACTCAAATGTATTTACATGTCCAATTTACAGACTAAACCAAAAGGCTATTCAAACAAGGTTAACAATAATTAGCGGAGCATGCTTTCAAATAAAAGGTATTTACCGAAAGCTACGGTTTCTTTAACAACAAAGTTAAAGTACTCATTAGAAGAAAATAACTTCAACTATAATTTAGCAGGAAATTGTGCAATTTTGTAATAATTTCACTGACTTAGACTTATTGGTATAAACATTCTCCATATGAAGGGTGAAGTGGAATTTGGGGTAAAAATTAATCATCTATATTTTGGGTTACTATTTGAAAGAGTACTTAAAATTATTTCAAGTCCAAGAATATTTTAACTCATTGTTGTCAAATGTTAATTCTGAATAGGCAAAATAATGATAAATGGAGGGAGGGAGGGAGGTATTGGCCAATGCAACATGACCCAACGTTTCAGAGATCGAAGCTTAGGATTTGATCAGTAGATTCTTGAGTAATAGTTCATATCCATAACACTCAGAGTTGATCATTCAAATAGGTTTAATTGATGGAATGACCACTTTATCTTGTCTGGTAGTGCAACAGCAGTAAATAGACGTCAAATAATAGTAATATTATTCTAGATATTGGAGGATAATAAAGAAATACGTAACTCTCTGTAATTACATATTATGGTGCAGAAGAAGAGAGAAATAGTTGCTAAATAAAAATAAGATAAAGTTTAGAATAAAAATTGGATTTAACACGAATGCTCCCTAGCTTATCTACCAATTTGTAAATTTGCCAGGTGAGAAACCACTAGTTCGGTAATAATTATGAGGTGGCTAAAACGAGGATGACGAATGCATGTTTCTTATCAGAGTGAATCTCCCCTCACCCCCCCCCCCCACCTCCCCCTCCCCCTCCTCCCCTAATTCATAATAAAATTATCAAAAGACAAAATGAATGCCAGTTGTAGGCTGTAATTAGCAATGCAAGCACTGTTCTTTGTTTTATCACCGGATGTAGACAATTTTATGACCAATCCGAAATGAAAAAATTTCTACGAAATACGAAATGGAGGGTAAGTAGACACCCTAAAAACAGAATCTTCAGAGCAGAGCTTCATAACCAGAGAGGGAGCATATAAATGCCAAAATGAGAATGCCATACTGCACAAGAGATTAATGCGTTTTCCGGATTCACTGTTTCGGAGTACACGAAAAAAACCTTTAGAGATTCGCGGTTTGAGTATGATTGACTCCGGCCTATCGTCACATCTGTCTTGCTTGTTATTTAAGCAGTTTTCATTGCCACGATATACTTCTGTGTGATCAAGACAGAGCTTGTTCTCCCTCGGATATTTCGGGTTTTTGTACGTAATTCCCAAAATGCTGGAATTAGCATATCCTAGTTTATCCAGTATATGAAATTGGTCTTGAAACCAATTTTTTTTCATAAATTATATTTTTTAACTCTTAAACGCTCGAATTATTTCTTGAAAAATGCACCCAATCACAATCACGAGTATCACAACCGATTGGTGTCGCCGACGTGATGAGTTTTGGTGGTATCAGGCGAAGTCTATAAATGTATTGTACATGTTTCAAGCGGCAATAGCACCTTCTGTTACAAGTCTAGTACCAATGGAGCTTATTTGAAAGAGCACCGTAAGGTGTTAAAGGCTTTAAAGGGTTAGACGATCTATTAATAAATGGACTTAAGAATATAAAAAGATGTATGCATGGATAGTAAAGTGATAATTTTACTAGATGTGGGGAAGATGCAACAAAGGTGTGTGTGTGTGTAAAGTAGTTTGTCGTTGGTGTCTTAGTTGGGCTGAAAAGAGGGAGAGGGATAGAAGTACGAGCTTCATGCATTAGCGACTGCATATTTGGGACACAATGCAATACAATACATCTTTAATATTAGGTAATAGAGCAATAACTCCAAGCTGATCTTACTGCAAAATAGTTGAATAAAGACCAAATGCATGAAATTAAACAGAAAATACTCGAATTAAAAAAGTTATTTTGTGAAATAAGCAGCCGGAAGAAGACTAGGGCTTGCTGCTTCGGAACTTAAATAAGAGGCTTAGAATTTCAAATCACAGGCAAACTCAAATTTTTAGATTGGTCAAGTAAACAAATAAAGCAAACACTTCTAATTTATTTGAAATAAGGTTAAACATAAGGAACAAATAGAGTCCATTTCAATTTTTTTACTTTCCCTAATAGCGCGAAGACATCAGTGGAATGCGACTGGTGAGACAAGTAGACGATCGCGTGACTAACACTTTTGCAATCCCGAAGAGCACTGTCCTAACCCCCAGCCCAAATCGGAGGTCAATTAAGGCAAGGACACAAATTTGAAAAAAGATTATCTTTTTTTGCAGTTTATTTGTCGCCTAGTGTAGGGACTATTAGCATATTCAAAATGAAATTCAGTGAATAATATAGTACGATTTCCTTTAAAATTGGCCTTTATTGCTCAAGCCAATTTGAATACACCAATTGGACTCTAACTCATCAAGTTGTCTTCTTTATAGGCAATATCCTTAGCACTTTTCCTAGCTTTTTTTCGACCATTGCTTTCCTATGAAAATTGGGTGAATCTTCTAATTGTAGTATTACTTTCTTTACTTGTGTTAAGGTGCAACCTTATTTTCTTTTTAAGTTCAGATATTTTGGTCGACAAATGATTTAACTCGGTCTATGCTTCATTCCTAATGTATTTTTCAGCCCGTAAGTTATTTATCGATTTTTCTGCATTTTATGTAATCAGTTTACTGAGCTTAAGGCTGTCTTGTATTTTCCACTAAATATTAATTAATATGGAACCTCATTTGTCATTCTATATCCTGAGGTAGTGTTAAAGCTGTTTATAAACAAGTTTGCACATTGCTATACGAGGCCCTTCCAAGCTAGACTCCTCATACCATAAAAACGATAGACAATGGGCTCGATTGTTTGAAAAGGTCGCATTATTAGAGAAATTCGATTAGATGTTTAGATCCGGTAACGAAATTTCACAAGGAATTTATTTAGGTGGTTTGAATATAAGATACTTAGCTGCTATCGTCCATGATATTTAAAATAAATGAGGAGTTTGAATTAGTGTTATAACGCATCGGATTAAATCATTTTACGAAAAGACATTGTTTACTGATTGCTTTATTTATTTTGCTTGTTTTCCCTTACTTTGTTCAGTAAAGCAAATGCCTTGCAAATGATTCACTCAATTTTCGCAAAATATACTTTAGCTGCATATTTAAATCATGCAAATATTGGGTAATAGCCGTTTTGCATGCTTAAAACTGTTTAAATCCTGCTAAAAAGACGAAATCAGTTAATTTAGACGTGTCCTCATAAAAATGTTTGCTGTCTAAAGATCGTTGTTAGGCGTATCCCGCTCAATTTAAACAACGAATTTCGCCACTAAAATCGTGTTCTTTTAATAGAGGAGCAAACCTTAAGAGTTAAAGCTATAACTTATTATTGGAATAACCATTGAAATCATAATTGTTATTTTCATTTATAATCGCGTGAAAACCCCTTAATGAGAGAAACAGAAAAAGATTATAGAAATTGAGAATTGACATTACCATTATTACTATTGTAAATGCTAGAGTTAAAAATTAGCATTTTTAAATATGAAGGACGTTTAAACAAAAGGATAACTGAAGCGATTTAAGCAATGGCAGGAAGTTTATGGGATTATTCATGAACATGAGTTTTACTGCACCTAGATTCTGAAATCTACAGATTACCTTCATTTTAAACTACTTTTCACAATATTTCCAACTATCCTTATTATCGCTACACTGAAATTTAAATGGCATGTATTCAAATAATTTCATACCGCCCTCTTTCCACGTAGTTCTTGCAGCAACACCCACTAAACAATAAATTTATCAGTTTGTGGATGGTTCGTTCGACAGTGTCTTCTCACTCCATTTGTTTCCAAAGAGTCAATGACACTGAGCGTCCATACAGACTATTCCCATCTTTCATGCCTTTCAGTTGTAACTGATGTTCAGGTATTTTCACGTTTTTTCAAATCTCCAATACTGCCCTTTTCGGTCAGTTATATAGCCTCGTCCCATGTGTAATGACTCATCATGCTTGATTATCTCTCGCATTCACCATCGATATCATCATTATTATATATGTGTATATATATTTATAATAGACAGGTCAACAGAATTAGGTCGGCTGACGGCCCCTCACATTGGCGATCTTTATTTTATATATCAGTCTTCCCAAAGGTCTTGATAAAATATAGCCAGTCTTTAAGTTTTACTGACTATCGTAACAACTTCAGTAAAACTAAATTGACATTTTGTTATTTTAGATTTGGTCCGACGGTTGCAAGCCTACTGATGAAGAAGGATTAGAACTTAGTGGAGGCAATAGATGGGAAATGGGTGCCAGTACCAGAACAGCATTATTGTCACCAAATGGAGAGGTTAGTTCTGACAACCTAAATACCCCGTTATTATTAGGAACATTCGCTATTTAAACTCAGCCGCAAAACTAAGCAGAATTTTGAAACAATCGAACCGAAACAATGAAACTAGCTGATACCAGCTCCTTCTATTAACTGGCACATCCCCAAACTAAGCTGTTGAAGAAAAGTTCACTTTCTTTAAAGTTCCATGCAGTTGCACCTAACTACCGAAGTAAAAGCCAAGGGATTACAGATATGTCCATTTTAACAGACACAGGTACAGAATTGCGTCGGAAAAGATTACGCAAGACTATAGGAGAGTGAGTCAAAAAGTTCTCAGACAAATGCTATAACCTTAAATAGAACAAAGATCTGCAAGTTTTTACAAGTTTAAATATGTCCATAGCATATACATATCCGGTCATTCTATGTAAGGTCACGATCAAGACAGGATACATCTCAAAATAGCTAGCAATTTTCAACCCTTCAAATGGCAAATTTTGAGATCAGAGATAATAAAATTGGAAACCTGTTCCGATTATAGAAGCTTTAAAACAGATTTATGGGGACTTAGGCAAGCTTTCGGTGGGTTCCAAAAGCGTTGAAGGGACAACTGATCCAAAGAGCTGAACCTTCTTAAGAAAATTTGGGAAAGACGGAAGCAAGCGAGAATAATGTTTAAAGCGATGTGTTACCAGAAATGAAACATGTTAAGTTCAAAGCTGAAAGATCCGTTAGGAAGGTCATGGTCACTATCTTTTGGGATTCAAAAGGAGTGATATTGACAGACTTTCTAGAAGGACAGAAAACGGCCGCCTCAAGTTATTACAAAAGCGTTTTGAAGAAGTTGAAGACGCCCCTCGCCAGAAACGGCACGGGAAACCCCCCAGTCCAATTTCGTTTCATCATGACAATGCCTCTACCCATTCTTCAAGAGCTGTCAGGGTTTTGCTGTGCGAATTTCGATGGGGAACACTTTCACATCCTCCTTATAGTCCAGACCTAGCTTCCTCAGACTTTTATGTTTCGAAACTGAAAGAACGCCAGACATCAGATTTACGTCATTAGATGAAGCGAAAAGGTTTGATTTCATGGTATTGGAGATAATCCCCAAAATTCTACCACGAGGGAATTTACAGGTGTAAATATAGATTACAAAAGCGTATGGACAAAAATGGAGCCTACGTACAAAAATGAATGCAATCATTCATTAAATAAATTATGGAAGTTGTCCGGGAACGTTTTGACTCGTCCTCGTATACACACATTCATTATGACGGTCCGATCATAAGAAGAATATCTAATTAAATCATTAATTGAAATTGAGTGGCCACCAAGCGTACTAGTCATTATTATATTTTAGCTCATATCAGCCGTAGCATTCTTCGGATCTTTAATACCTTTTCCCATTCCAGGAAAAAGCCGTCTACACCCTGAGAGTGATGTCTCAACCTCCCGTTCCCGATCGCAGTATCACCAACTGACTTTCAGTAGGTGCAAGACCTTACTAGGGTGTCTCATCTGTTATTTTATATTTAAGCCAATATCCTAATAAAGGTATACCCAAAGCATGGCTGTAAATATACTAAAATATCTAATAAATGGTTAAATGGAATGATCTTTGTGCACTTTTATATTCAGAACGGATTCCAAAAATTGATAAAATCAACGCTTCCATGAAATAGCAGTACTAATAAAGGTAAAACAATTAATTATAACGGCTGGCCGGTCGCACAGCGGTAATACCTACACCTTGACTAGTGATAATGTCCAGTCCATATGGTGATCTGACATTGGGGAAGATGTGCTATTTTATGTAGTCAAAACTCAGCGACTAGTCTAAGGGCGTAAGTCTACAACAAGATGTTGGTGAAAGAAAAACTGCCCAGTCTACCGATAAGTGATTTAACCTCCCTGTGGGCACTTGAGCAAGCTTTCGGTTAGCGGACATCCTAAACTCTAAAGGAACGACCAAGCACCTAATTAATTGGCCATAGTGAATGAGTTCTGGTAAAAGGAGTGTCACCATAACTATCTCAGGTCCCATTGGCCATTTCTGGTGGACAGACGCGAGTTCAAATATCATTTTCAATCACTATTAAATGTGCGCCCAGAAGTAAAATGCAACGCTATGTAATTGACTGGTGGTAATTGTAAAACCGAAATCCACCACAACAGCTAAGTTGAATTTAGAATGCCGCGAATTTTGCCAATGCTCACAATATCATAATTATATAAATGCATAAAAGACAGAAAATGAATGGCAGTAACCAAGACATAAAAGACAAAAGAAAGGGAGATACGACACCAAAAGGGAGACAGAGAGAGGGGGAAATTAGATATAAACTTGGGAAAAACAATGCTGTATGCGCATATATAGCAATATTTGTGCAGCTTAACAAAGTTGTTTAAATATTAAATAAAAAACTTTGCTAGTTGTGGAATAAAGTTCAAACCTTCCACCGGCGACGCAGATCCTTCAGACTGGACACTTTAACTTGCAGTTTACATAAACGGATGCTTTTTTCAGTGGAATTAGCTCCGATGGGCACTAAAAGAAAGAATTATACCAAGATTTGTTTCACCTGATGAGAGGATACCAAAAGCATAGTTAAACTGAACTGCAGCTAAATGGTTCCTTTAATCTGTGGCTGACTCAAGGAAGTAGCTTAAATCAATAGATCAGTAGATTAAATGTTGTTTATAAAGACGTTCGATGGGTGATGTTAGTAGAGAAAAAAACGTAGTACCAAGGAATAATTCAGTAATGAAACCCATAGAAGCCTCCACAAGGCTTAAATATCGACTTAGGCGACATGGGCCTACGTTTACCTTCATATATCATGCGGAAGGCTACTTTAAGGTGAGTTTTCATTCCTCCAATAGAAGGAATGGAGTCAGCTATATGCCATGGAACCTTCCAAATTTTATTAGGGAAACTATAAACGATAATTTACTTAAAAAGAGTGCAGAATGCAAAGCCTATAAGAAACCCGCATTATATTACCCCTACTATCAACGTATGCTAATGGCCGTGCACCGGTGAATAATTTTATAACCGCCAAGCCCTCCTCTAATATGCTACAGACTACGCAGACCCCTGGAGAAGGAAGAGAGAAAAAACCTTTAGCTCAAATAACGGTCTGGTCTTTAGAACAAAACAATGAGCTATGATTCAGAACACAAAAAATGAACTTATAAGTGCTCCCGATGGAACGTAGTAAACACATTCAATTTGACTTCCTAACAAGTGTTGGTCTCATACACTCTAACAGACACATCTTCAAGGCACTCGAAAACTGTCAATAGCTTAGAATAACTAATAAATGATTTCGGAATTTAATCAACGAAAATTCAAAGGCTATTAAATTCATTCATATTGAAGATTTAGCACTATAAAATCCGACCAAGCAAAGTGTGCTTACGGATATCTGATAGTTTTGAGTTCTGAAGGAAAATTGTGAGATTTGAAAGCAGCTGTGCGTCATTTTCAGGGTGTCGGGATTCCGCCAGTCCATTGACCTCATTCCATTCGGCTTCGTCCTCCTCATCCTCCTTTACTTGACGTCTTACAAGAAAAGCTCTCTGTGAAAGAGAAAAAGAAAAGCTCAAATAACTCCAGGAAGCAAATAATATTGCCTAAGAGCTCTTAAACTGCGAAATGAACAATTCTATTTACATATTATGTTATGCAAATTGAGAAGACAAAGTTGTGGGCATTCATTTGAGTATCTTATGAAAGTCAACAAGATTTATCTTAACAGTGAAATACAGAGCGTTGGGCGATCCTATACTTTATCCGCTTCTACGTTTTCTCATTTAGTAGAAACTATCAAGTATTTAAGAATGGTTAGTTGATATCATTGTGCTTACTGTAGAGGTGCACAAAGAGATGCCAACAGAAAGATGCAACATTTACATAATTCTCGTGTGTACTCATGAAGTGAGTAGAATGACTAGCCTTAACAACTAATGATGATCAAACAAAGCTATCCAAGTCTCCGCCTTGACAAGAAAAGAGATATAGTAAATAGTTTGAAACGTATAACAGAGTAACCTTAGACAGAGCTTAAATATCCCACGGTGTTATAGAATCCACTTCAACGAGCCAACTCACAATGCACAATCCGTTGATGTCAAAAAATAATACAATTTAACAAAATTCTAAAGTGTACGTCTAGGGCGCCTATATTTACAGTTAAAAGTTTGAAGAGCAGCTGAATGCGATTATTAAATAAATACAAAAGGAGAAAAACTGATCTATTCGACAGATCACCGTAAGAATGCTGTGTCAATTTAGAGTCCAACTGACCTTTGGTTTGTTATGCTGGAAACGGCTGGAGAGACTATCATGAATGAGACGTCGACGTTCTGATGGAGGAAGTTCATGGGAGGAAACCGTCAGGTTGGAAGAGGATGTAGAATTGACATGGCGGCTATGGGCCGTCTGTTCTTGGCGTTCGAGAAGTGGCAACTCAGTGTCATCATCTTCATTGTCAAGGACTAGCCACATCTACAGCATTACAATAACAGTATGGTAATAAGTAGCTCATTTATTGAGTAATTATGCTAATTTAACGGTGACACAGGTGTGTGGTGATTTGTATTCAATTACTTGCATGATCTTCATCCCACTACACCGAAATTATTCCCCATTTTCTTTTGTCTAGACTTCTTTAAGCATGAAAGATTGCCAATAGCAACTCAAATACAAACGCTGTTTTCATTTTCATATGCTTCCCTGCTTTAATCTATAATATTGAAGAAAAGGCTGAACAAGAAATCGACATTTCATACATCGAATTTCTGACTACGTAGAAAATCATGAAAGAGTTTCTTAAAATATTCAATAACAGTTAAAACAGGCATAGAAACCTGTCTCCTCAAAGGAGTGAATGAGGATTCTAAGTGGTATTGAGAATTGTTCAATAGCACTTAACGAATATTAACTAGCTTGTAAGAGAATGCGACTCTGACTCCTAATGCCAACTTTCATCTAATAGTAAAGACCTTTCCACAACTTTTTTTCCCAAAAAATCAGGAGTCAGAAGTTTTGAGCAGCTACAGAAGCGAGGACCTTGTTTAGTCAGACGAGATTATCCAAAATAATTAACTTAGTGGAATACTAATTACATAATGTGAGAAAATCGATAATTAGCTTACAAGCCGAAAGTGAATTTAACACAAAACGAAGTAGAAAATTGGTTAAACTTGTTAAGTTATGTATAAGATCACAGTTAAAGGTATGACAATAGTTACAAACTGTAAGATTGTGAATGAGCCAAAATAGTCAGAAAACTTCATAAATCAGTGGCTATCAAAATAAAAGGTAGAACCCTTAAAGAAAAAGGCGGGCTTTTATATTGTTATCGTAATTTAATAATAACAATACATAAATAATAGAGGTGACGGAGTTTGGAGTATGTTTACCTCAAGCGTCAAGGCTTGTGTATATACAGTGGTGAAGCGATGACTCATGCTATATATGTATATATATCATGGCGCATTGCGTCCATTGAAATAACCGATAAAGTCTGTCCAACCACAATGCACAACCGTCGCAGTGAAAAAATGATGTCAAGTTGTCTAACCTTATCAATGTCGCTCTCGCAATTTACAGCCGATAACCAAGTAGATAAAAAAGTGAGCAAAGTCATGCGGAATGAAAAAAAAGAAATACAGGCCCATTTAAAGAGGTTATAGTTAATAGTTAAGGTAAAGGGATAGTTATGAGAGTTTGACAGTAGCAGACTTGAAATTTTTACCAATGTAGGAAGGAATGTGCTTTTATGGAGAGATTTCTAAAATGACCAATTTGGATTTAGTCGATTGAGACATAAGACAAAATCTTGAAACTAGAGCTTATAATTGCCAGTAACTACGTCGTGGTTGGGAGAAATCCAGCAAGAAGTGAGTTAAGTAAGTTATGAATATATTGCTTTATAAGTGTCCCATCTATACATGCTTCAAGTTTTATAAAAAGAATCAATATCCAATCCTAATCAATCACTGAAGCATCTGAGCCAAGAACAACTAGAACAATGAGGATTAAGAGAGAAGGATGTTCAAACAATTCTTCACAAAAATAAATTTTAAATATAAAAAAAGTTCATTAAAGAATAATAGCCGCATTTCTACTACCTCCCGCTTCCTAATGAAGGCTATACAATATCCAGTATTAGGGGTGTGGTGCACCCCGGCAAAAAAGTCTGTAAATCGGCAGTTAACTTCAAACTACCATGACCCCCACCGTATGTCACAGTACTCACCTTACCTTACCTTACCTTTTTTCTACCTTTGTGTCTGTCTTTTTTACATCTGTGAATGGCTCTTCTGTTCCCCCTCTAGGCTTTTTGTTACTTTGATGTTCCTCCCCCTCCCCTCTGTGAAGCCCGAAGTCAACTAAAGGGCTAATGGTAACTATCATAAAGCCTGCCATTTGATATAAATAAATACTAAATATGCAGGATTATATTGGAGGCACAAGCATAGTAATATAGAAGATACGTCCTATACGGTCTTTCACCTGTTGATTCATAAGATCAATGATTTCATCAGGATGACATCTTCCGATTTCCGTGACAACAGCGGCTGTGACATTAGCAGAAGGTTTATCATTAACTGTTGTTATATTGGTCAAATTCTTCCGCGTTTGTTGACCAACCGCCGTTGCTTCAGAATGGTTATCCGACGCCACTGGAACGGAGAAGAGAGCTCGACTGGTGAGAGAAGGCTTCAGTATCCGGCTGTCATATTCTGAATCAAAGGAAGAAAAGGTTGAAAATCAACTATTAGGCCACATCGAAAATGCTTTTGAACATAACATAATGCATTTATAGAGCATTCGTTCAGCCATTGTGCTCTGATGGCATAGTTGTAAATATCAGCCGGATACCAGAAAAAAGACAACAAGGGATCACAGAAAAGTTGCATACTGTTCCATTAGAATGTTTTACCTCTAACATCTTGACTTAACCACCACATATTTAATAATGAAATGGCACATGAGGCACATTACGTAGGTGGTTGCAGTCTATTTTCAAATAGCTGTAACGGATTTATACTTGCTGCAAATCCCAGCTTGTACAATCCCCATGGCTATGAAAATGGAAGTAGCGCAATTTTTTTCTAATTAAGAAGTTCTAGGCAGTTGCTTGCAAACGTAACTACATCTCTATCAATAAAAAATATCCAGTATCGTTTCTCAAGTTTCTTAAAATTAAGCTAAATTATTCCAAATCTGGCAAAGGAACAGCAATCACTTCAGAGACAGACAAGAAAAATGTTACTTCCACATGTAATTTCGTTGTAAGTATTTATAAACCTGTTTGCATTAGCAATGAACACTGCTAGCGTCAATTTTTTATATCCACTTGAGTGCCTCAATGTGCTTTTAATAAATCGTATCGATTTCTTCCACATCATTGAATAGTATATATTGGCAGACATTTCTGCTCAAATTCATATTTGAAGTTCAAAACTTTATCTGATCAACAAAGGAAATTTATTCTCAAGCTCAGTTTAAGAATGGTAAATCGTAAAGTAATGACAATAGGGGGAACAAAAAAATCAATGGTAAACAAGAAACATATTTACAAGAAGGCATCTCTCAAATAAATTGGAAAGAAATTTTAAGCCAAAAAACAAAGATATCATTCGAAATTGGGATAATTTTCAAGACAACATTTATTTAAACTATTAGTAAAGTTCTTAATTAAATATATACGAAATGTGTTCTGATGTGAATAAAGGTATAGAAGAAGAAAAAAACAGAAATACACAAGCGCTGAATACAGCAACAGGTACTGTGTAACGATAGGTTATACGTTTCGATTAATTAAGGTAATTACGATAATTTGATACATTAATGCAATTAGAGAGATAATTATCTAGAGAACTAAGTGATGTACAAATATGATAATTAGGAAAACAAAGACTAAATAAAAATACAAATATATAAATTTTCGAAATAATTGTCCACAAGTAGGATCTATGAGGAACGGTCCTAATTATCAAGCTACAAAATACCCAATAGAAGCAAATGCATACAGAACGATACAACTGGGACAAATCAGAAGAATTTCGATCTAAACAATCAATATTGAGTGGAATTTTTAACAAGAGATAAAAATAAGCATGAAGAAGTATGCTTGCTGAAGACAATGTACAACCCTATAGTTGCACTTACCAGAGGTCATAGCAACGACACTGAAAGGGCTACTCAGTTGACCGAACGGAGTGACAGAAAAGTTGACAGCAAAAAGGCAGGCCAAGATGAAGAGACTTGTGGTCACTTTCTTACGCACTCCACAGGGTAGTGTGATGTTGCTTCCGCCACCACCAACAACAGGAAGAAAACGAGAGCCGCTTCCAAGAAGACTGATGCCACCGGTGTTGCCAGTGGTGGGTTTCTGGAAGACAATACGATCTGCCGGCTGTTGCGATTTTCTCAGAAGTGAGAATTTACTTGTGACTAGAGTGTAAAATAATAATGCGGAGAAGTAAGCTTTACAATAAACAACGAAATGTTACGACCCTAAACTGACTATCGCTACTTAATGATAAATTTAATTATATAGCAAGAAAGTGTTTGTCATTGTTGCCAGTGAATGCATAGCAATAGGAAGGATATAGGAGAATTTAGCTTATGAGATTATCGAATCAAATTTGTTTACTAATCGGATAAGCTTAAAGTGCATTATGAAGCCATTTCATATTTGACCATCGCTTTCAAAATTGAGCAGCACCAATAGACTATATTTACCGAAAAAAATATGCACATTCGTGAGGTGGTGTTACACAAGCTTAGAATCTCTCAACAGCAGAAATGGACGATTACTCATAGCATTGGAATTTTTGCGTAGTCCTGGACTAAAACAGAAGAGTATGCAACAATAATCCAAGAAATATCACTTTTACATCTAGAGACATTCTTTATCACTAAGCACCAGTTGAAATTGACTCTATTGACTATTAAGCAAATTTAATACGAGACTAACTAGAAAGAGGACATAATCCTGGTCGGCTTGTATCATCAGCTTTATTAATCAGCCAAATGCACATCTTTCACCGCGGAATTTACAAGAGGTACTGTAAACCAGTCAAATATGGGTTAGTAGGAATGGTGAAAAGCGAAATCAGAAAATAAAACCTGAGATTCGATTTTTTATTCAACTTGCACACTTAGTTTACGGATATGGTTCATTGCTAATGAATCCATATCCGTGATATTCACAGGCTACTGACTTGTGGATTAATTTAGATGAAGAATCGTACAATTTCAATATTTCTTCTCTATTGACAAATACACTAGAAGTTAGAGCCGAGCTAATTAAGGTGACTATACTTACCTTAATTATCTTAAGTTTTGGTTTTTAAACCTATCTGATCCGAGAGGATGTATTTTAACAAAAAAAGCTTTTATCTTATACTTGGTTTAGCATACTCCAAATGCTTCATAATTTAATAGTAGTTTAGATATCTAATTATGTTTGGCGAATAAATGGCAAAAAAATTCGGTGGAATAGACACGCTCCTCCAATTTTGCGGTAAGCTCAAAGTCAAAATTCGATCATTAACAGAAAGTGATCAGAAAATGGGGAAAAAATGCAAATTTTGAGCTTAATGTATTTCTGCCTGCACACTAGGTAGTACAGTGGAAATGTTTGAAACAAACCGATCACAAAGAACAGCCAGACTATCTATTGTGATAAACCACCCAAACTAAGGATGG
The DNA here is from genome assembly GCA_000469805.3 of Hymenolepis microstoma. Classification (NCBI taxonomy): domain Eukaryota; kingdom Metazoa; phylum Platyhelminthes; class Cestoda; order Cyclophyllidea; family Hymenolepididae; genus Hymenolepis; species Hymenolepis microstoma. The sequence continues at coordinate 24,187,960 of LR215991.1, read as the reverse complement.
ATGGCCCTTATAACTTGAAATTAGATTACTGAAACTATCACATTATTTGCAGTAAGATAGCCCATCTCTACTAATCTGAGCTTAAATTCTAGGTAATCAAAGCAATTAATTGCTTTGTTATCTGTGGAGGTTAAGGAATAGAAAAGGGTCAGGCAACAAAAGAATTTGTTGCAACACGCTCCTATAAAAGCAATTATAACTCATTTGGCATGAACTGAACTGGGGTAAGATGTATGGCAAAGAGTTAGGGTGATCAGTCCACCCGTATATTTTAAACCTAATTTAAGCGTTTATTTACCTGATATGACCTCAATGAGCATGTACAATTTCCAATTCAGAAACCTGCTCACTCATCCGTTTACCTCTAACAAAAGCAATAAGCTGTTCCATTTGACTTCTTCCTCGAGCCAAAACTTCCCAAGCCATTAAGGAGTGCTCAAGACCCTATATAAAGAGGAGAAGGAGGGAGGGGGGGGGGGGGGGAGGGGGTTAAGAAAAACTGATGAGCAAATTGCATTTCGTCACCCCTCTAGTGTGGTGACCAACTAAATCACTAGATAAGCATATATTTCGTTACCATTGTCTCAACAGACGCTCACGTTGACCGCTACGCCTAATGTACTTGTTGTATCACATAAATGATCTTTCCATTTTCCCCCTTGTGATGAAGTATTGCTCTACATAATCTTCACGTTAAGTAGATTGATCAAACAGAAATGAGAATTTGGCCTTCCATTTACTAACTAATGTACAAGGCTAGTCTTCTATCTAAACTGTAACAAACTGGTCCTTTCTCTTTTATCGCATTTATCTAAGTAAGACTCGGCGTTACTAAAACGAACCCAACAAGTTCCAAAGGCATTGGCGCCAATCTATAATAGCGAGTCCATCCTAGAATGCATTCGAAGCATGTTATCTTATTACTTTATGACGTCTTTTCTCGCATATGTTGGTTGTCAGAGCTATACGACGTCAACGCGGTTTCAAGCCTTAGACATTAGCGGAAACATAAAATAACACCCAGTAATGAAGTCAGCGGATTAAACTCACTACAATTAGAGAAACGAGAAGATGAAGTAGCAGAGAGGAGAAGAGGTTGCTGGAGTGGTAGTGCCGACGTCTGTTGTTTTGAAGACTTTGGCAGAACGGCATGTGTTGTTGGCGCAAATCGAGGAACTGAAGGGGCTGTGGTGGCGGAAGGCGAAAGAAGTGAAGATTGATTCAAGGAAGAGGTCGACGAGGAGGAGCTCGAAGAGTCATCACTACCTCCACCTGTGCCCGTCTGCGATACGCGGCGAAGACTCGCATATTCAGCCTGAAACACGAAGCCGAAAATAACTTTATAAACATTAACAATTATTATTTTCAATTATTCAACTCCTTTGTATATTTGTAGTTAATCTTTTTAGAGTGCCTGTCAAAAGAGCACAAACAACCATCTTAAAGGTACAAAGTTTCCTCCGTAATCAATCAAATGTGTAAATAGAAATACGCATATGAATGTAAAGTTTTGTTCTTGAATGAGGACTTAGATAAAAATTACAACAAAACAGGCTATCAAACCGTGCCTCCAGCGAATCATTCACTTCTAGTTACATCAAACTAAGATTTATGAATAATCTAGTAACATACCAATAAACCCGTTACTTATTCGTGAACTAATTACCATTAGTAAGGAAAATGCTGTAAGGAAAATCATTCCTTTCAGAGGAATATTGGTCCAAGTTGCCATTGGTGTATAGAGAAGGCTAAAGTGGCTATGGTCCCGAAAGAAAGTAAGTAAGTAGCCTGGTTAATCAGAATCATAGAAATGAGTAGATTTCATTCCAGCACACGAGAAGAAACAGTACGTTTACCCATTCTCATAGCGAATGTAACTTAGAAATGAAAAAGCAATCCCCCCTACTATTACAGCAAATAATTATGCAAGCAAAGCTAAGCTACTTTTACACTTTCAAAGAAATATAAGCAACTAATACAAATTTCGTCTAAATGAAAGCACTAACAACTTAAGAGGTGAAACTCACTTGAAGATCACCGAGAGACTTCTCCAGAAGGTCGTATCTATTTCGCCATTCATTATTTTCCTGCCGTAGGTGGGCATTCTCCTGCCTCAATTGATCCAGCCTTATTTCCAACCTTTCCAGATACTACAAAAAAAACAAAAAATGAGTACATCGAACGCAAAAGCAGGTGTGCTTTACTAGCCGAAGCTCAGAAAAGACCAAAAATGGTTCAAACGCCAAAGTAACGATTGGCTGCTAAACTGTCTTTTCTTGGTAAGAGCTGGTTCTCATCGTCCACCAGCCTTAGGAACTACCTTGATGCCAGCAACCCATCCAGACTTGAGATTATGAGGAGACGAAATTAATTATGGAAGCAACTGGATACGATAAATTCAATCGATTTGCACCTTACTTACAAAGAACGAAATCGTATCGAATTATGGAATAGGGCGCGAATATTTGGGAATAGGCTGAGAGCACCAAGGCGAAACATATTGAGATTGTTGATGATAGGCAGTCTAACCTTGTGCACTGATCCAAAGATGGTAAATTTCGCTTCATTTAAATAAATCTAATTAAAATTGTTACAAATAGTTACTATTCACTAAAAGAATTCTCAAAGGCCAGGTTAATGTTGTTTAGAAAAAAAAGGTATTCCATGTGTAGGTATATTAAACATGAGATATTTTCAGCCAAAATTCGACGAAAAGTTCTATCGCAATCTCGCTAGGTCACAAATTAACCACAATGTGAAATGTCAATGGAAGCAGTTAATCAAAATGGGACGAAATAAAGCATAAATAAGTCACTCTAAGGATATATTTGTTCAAATAGAAGTTTATAAGAGCATGGGAGGCGCAAACGGTTCTTAAGGAACTGATAACCATCAATAGACTAAAGAGCGCCTTGGAGAGAAGTTTGTGTGTTCCCTGGCCTTCATTTTCACTAAAGCAACTTTTAATATCCAATAAAATGTCGATAGATCAATGGACAACTTGCATAGCCGATAAATTAGAAGACAAGAGTTTAATGCTCATCGGTGGACACTCAATGACGTGGATGGGTAAATCGGTTCTGGTTAGATAACTGAAGAAAGGTGTAATAGATTATGCGGAATCTATCTCTATTCTTACTGGGATACGGTCATTTTGATGTTTGAGAGTTAGTTTGTAGATATGCAGACAAATATCATTCTGCTGGAAGCTTGAAAAACTTTTAGAAATCACACAAAACGGAAATAACTATCTAAGCGGATTATGAAGTACACCTTTTATAAATAAAATTTTCCGCCCGAAAGTACTACCCCTTTTTCACCAACAAAAAAAGCACCATAAAAAAGTATATATGCAAATAGAAATGTGCGAGAGGATAATTACGTGCCTCTTTTTTGCGTAAGCGGCTGAGACATGCTGCTTGACGGTTCTTGATCATGCGCTCCTGTTTCTTGACCAACTTCTCAATGCTCTCAGTTTCGGTGGGTGGGGAGATGACATGGAAAGAGTTAGAGAAAGTGAGCTCATCGATCACTGGAAGGCTGACCACAGAGGGCAACAAGTGGGGTTTCTGATGTTGCTGGGGATCAGAGATAGAAGCGGTGGTGGAGGCAGAGGAATCTGCGATCTCTGATTTGCCTATATTAACACTAGGGGTAGTAGTGTAGCAGAAGGGCGTTGGTTGGACGAAAGCTGGTTGGTTTGAGCTGGCCACCACGAATCTATTAACACCCTGAAATTGATGCATATAAATTAAAGACGACAAAACACCTTCACTTATATCCACCGTAAATCGCATGAGATTAGAAAGCACTATACAAATGGGAAAACTAGTTGTTTTGGCAAGTCAAATTTAAACAACTACTGATACAAGACCGATTGAGGCAAGTTTACTAAATAGGTTTAGTTGGGAGAAGAATCTGCTTTACTAAAATAGAAAGCTGGAATCAAGTAGAGTAGTAGCAAATTACTAGGTTTATACAACCGAGTTTTAAAGGTGAGACCTTAAGAAATTAAACTAAGGTATTAGAACCATGGAGCTTATTTTCCCCTATCGTAAATCCATCTTTGTTTACCTTTAAGCCAACACTTATTTAAACCGGTATGGACAAATTTAGGGGTTACATAAAGAGAAGTATTGATAGAAAAAAAACTCGAGATCGAGTCAAGTGTAACTACATAATGTGCTAGCAATCAGCAAAAGTTGGCAAATTAAGACTATATTGAAATAAACAGAGCAAGTATCAGTGATCAAACTTCTACATTTTTATGACGTAAATTGTCTATATGCTATCATATTAAAAGCGCAAAAAGCATAGAGTATAAGAGAACTACACAAGCACCTACACAATCAAAATCAAAAAAGATAGACTAGTAAAACCCATATGAAATCCTAAATTCTATCTCAAAATCCATAAACTCATGACTGAGGTTTTGGAAGGCAGAGAAATTTGTAGAGTGAAATGGATTAAGAGATCGGCTGAGTAAAATTTGGAGACTTTTCCCATTCACATATAATCAGTATCTCAGGCATTTCGTGCAAGAGAAATGAAAATTCAATGCCAGAATGGTAGTCATAAAACAATCATTTCAGTCAAATAAACTCGATGGCAGGTTGCCACTTAGAGAGACAGACAAATAACCACACAAAATCACGTTATCCGAATAAAGTCAAACTATTGCATGCTCCAAAAACTAAAATTTCCCGATGGTAATAATTTGACAAACTTGTTATGATGCCAAGGTACTAACCAGGCTTTGAGGCTTAAGAGACTTTTAGTGCATTCTGGAAATTCAGTTCTTTGCGAACTTTTTCTTCAGCTCAGCTTCTGAAGCATCACTAGACGTCCTATTTGTTGAAGTTCCAAAAAACGCATTTTATAAATTCCAATAGGTATTACTTATTCAAAAATTGAGGATAGAATTCAGTAAATACTGTTTCAAAGAAAGTTTTCCATTTTAGTGATTGTTTAAAAGACTATTAACATCTGAAAGTCAGTCTTGAAAAAAACATCAACTGAGGGGGAGTAAAGTGAAATTAAGAAATTACGGCATCGAAAGCATGAATTTCAACATACACAAAGCCTTATACATTGGCTTTGTGACTAGGGGGATGTTTAGGTGAAGTTAACTTTTTAATATAATCGGGAGAAAATATAGGCTTTTAATTTTATTTGATTGACCTAGATTTTCCACATCAGTTCAAATTCAGTTTAGTAGACTAGACTGAAGCGTCACTCCACCTCAAGGGAGGACACATGTTAAGTGGAGAAAGAGTAACATTATGAGACACCAAGCACCCAAAACGATATGCTAATGCTTTAATTTAACAAAACCAAATGTCTCTAAGTCAACCAGTCGAGTATTTAAGGATATATATATGAGATGACAAAAGTGCCAGAAGGGATTTTGAAATTTTGGTGTAATGAAAACCATGCTAATCTCGATTAAAAGAAACAAAGTAGACCATGACACTAACTACCTCCTCCAATATTGACTAGCATCGCAAAGAATAGGTCTCTTTAATTTTTTTGCTATATGCGGGAAATCACGTAATTAACTACATATGAAATCAAATGAGATAGTGAAGTTAGTACTAATAAATGTCTTGTACACTAACGTTCTTCAAGCATACAAATGGAGAAAAAAGAAAATTAAATTGAATGAGGACTAGCCATGAAGCTGTAAATCAATAGCTTAAAAAAAGACCCATCTTACATTTTGTCCCCTCGAAAGGATACGAGGCATCTTCGGGGGTAAATGGTGATTGATTATCTCTCCCGATTTGGTTTGAGAGGATGGAATTTGGTGAACAGTTGCTGTAAAGTCAATAATCATTAGTAAAATCGAATAAATGAAATGAAACAATAGGTAAAGGATGCATTGTAATCACAGGTAAAATTTCGAGTTTCCAATTTTAGGGGAACAGACCCCATGGAAAGGGTACGGCTAACACCAAGAGAAGATGAAGAGATTTGTCTACTAGTCACAGGTGCAAACCCTGTAATAAGAGGTTCTTGTGGCTTAGGACGTTTCCGGTGAGGTTGAGAATAAGACACGTTGTTATAGGGGTCGGAATCAACTGTATCACTGGAAACCGTTGTAGCCAAGGGGAAGAAAGAAGTTTCAGTAGAAGGAGTCGACTCAGGAACGTCTAAATTTCCTTGTTCAATGTCGCAAAGAAATGGATGCTTATCACCATGATCTAAAAAATTTAATTTGGCGGCCTATATACATCACAGAACAGCAAAGGAATTAATTAGTGAACACGTACTACTGATACCACTATCGCTATCCGAGGTATCAAGAATATTTTCACCCAGAGCCTCGTCGGGAAGATTTAGGTTATCAAAATTAATATCCCCAAGCATATTCGACATCTCAAAGTCTAAAAAGTGTTATGGAAAATATCTTGTCTTACTGAAGAACTCATCATTGCTCCCATCGAGAGCAAAAGAAAGCGTTTCGTCTGAGAAATCAACTTCGGACAACATTTAATTAGATACTGAAAAATAGCAACAACATTCTGTCAGCAATAAAAAACGGGTGATGATCATTTTAGCAAATTAGTGCAAAATTGTAATAGAACATTAAGGGACCCCAAGATATAAGGCAAAACTGGAGATATATATGATAAAAAATAAAACAAGCACTGTATTCAATTATCGACAGCCGTCCATACAAATCAGAACTGCGCCACCGACTATAAAACGAGCTGGCAAATCAGACTCATTAACTCTTTTCAAGGTCAACGTTAGGCTAGTCTTTATATAATCCAGTGTGAAAAATCTATTTGGACTAATTTATAAGTCCTCTAATCAACATTCAATTAATTAAGTCAATTTTGGAATAACGATTAATATTGTTTAACATTAGTTTTTTTGTAATATATTGCTATTACACGATTTTGATTTTCGCTAAGGCTCATATGTCTTTATTATTATATTTATTACTGTTATGATCTGCCCTTTTCTGTAGGACACCGTAAATATGTCTGGAGAATCGTATTGGTTACTAATGCGCTTTGATAACTCCATAAAGTAATGATTTCGGTACAAACATAATTATTTAGAAATAATGTCAAAAAGACAGACGTCGAAATTAAAAAAAAACTAATTAATTCAAAGAAATAAAAATGAAAATTTTTTTGGCGATAATAGTCGAGCATGAAAAATCATGTTTACTTCATGTCACAGACATTTATTCGATTCAGTAAAATACAGGGTGAAATGTTGCATTGACCCAGATATCTGTTACAGAATTTTGATGGATTTGAGAAACCGACTGCGCTATAATGTAGAGCGGTCCACGTATAAGGAATAATATAATTCACTCGCATCAGTGAGTGAGGGTGAGAGAAATGCCAGAAAAATTAACAAATAGCTAAATATGGATTACATTCGGATATTTTTGAGTGATACAAATATAAAGCTTCAATCAAAAACATACCTTAAAATTAATTAAAGTGACATAGCGTCAAATGTGTTCACAAATATTCTTACAGTTAGACTTTGTCAATATTCTTTAAAATCTCTAAGGGAGTTAACTTGCCGAATAGTGACTCTATGGACAAACTAAGTGAAAAAGAATTATAAAAAATAAGATTTCTTTTCAAACAAGTTCTCATTCAAGAACTTCTACCTCATGACACATGGTTGACAAAGAACACTCCTCTGGATACGTACTTTGAGCTAAATAACATCAAATAACTGATTGAGTGGGTTTTAGTACTATTTGCTGAAGAAACAACGTTTATACAATAGCGAACTATGGGAATGACTTACTCTAATTGCTCAAGATTCGATGGAGAAGGAATAAGATGTGACGTTATTCTCTGTGAAGCAATACACCACTAAATGTCATTTTCCCACATAAATGAATCCAATGTGTGGTAGCTCTCAAGAAATCGATACTGAAGTAAAGGCAGATAAATATTAATAGACGGATTCCTTACCTGAAGAGATCAGAGTGAATCAACTCCTAAGGGTCCATAAGCTAGCAGATCAAGGAAGCAGAATCACAAATAATTTAAGCTTTCCATTAAAGCAGATTTACAAAGTTCTTAGGTACAACAACAATGTGACTATTAAAATGACCTCAAAGCAGGTTGCTCAATCAGATGTTTACTACAAAACTCGACTTGACTCCAGTGAAAAACCTGTCCCCTCATATACAGTGTAGCTACAAAATTAGTACAATTAGAAAAGTGTTAACCAACAAAAAAGAAACTAGCCAAAATTAAGCAATAAAAGTACAGTTTCAAAGCCTTAAAACATTTAAATTAGTTAAATTATATGAATATTATAAATTTCGAATACAAAATTTTGTTTTTTATTACGCCGTTGAGAGTTATGAATTGTGATATCCATTTGAATTCTTTTAATCAACCGCTTGATAAGCCCTTATTTCACTTCGTTCACGTTAGTTATGAATCGAAAAGGCGGGCAGTCGCGCAAGACTAATCACACTACTACAAAGCAGTCAAAGCCAGACAATGAAGAAGAAAATGTGGAACGAATGGGGGCTTCTTCTACTGAAGGAGAGTTTCCTGGCACATTGACCATAGTGAGTCACAAATTCGCAGATCTATCCATCTCCGAGACTATCAAGAAAGGTATAGCCGACATGGGACTTACTGATATGACTGAAATTCAATGGAAGTGTATACCTTATCTACTTGAGTGCAGGGATGTGATGGCTTCAGCCAAAACTGGAAGTGGCAAAACTCTGGCTTTTCTTATCCCTACCGTGGAACTAATTTTGAAACTCGGTATGCAAAGTAGAAATGGCACGGGCGCTATTATAATCTCTCCCACCCGTGAGCTTAGTCTGCAGACCTACAGCGTTTTGAAAGAGCTTACTGCTCATACCCAAATACGTATAGGTTTAATCATGGGTGGTAGCAATCGCCAAGCTGAAGCGCAAAATCTTCAGAAAGGTGTTACTATCCTTGTAGCAACCCCTGGTAGGCTCCTGGATCATCTTCAGAATACCGATCACTTCCTCAGACACAACTTAAAGGTGCTTGTTATTGATGAGGCCGACAGATTATTGGATATAGGCTTTGAATTGGAAATGGAACAGATTATTCGCCTTTTACCGAAAGACCGTCAATCAATCTTCTTCTCAGCCACACTAAATGAAAAGACTCACAAATTAGCCAGAACAGCCCTTAAAACCAATTGTGTTATGGTTGGAGTTGAGGATAAAGAAGATGCTACCGTCGAAACTCTAGAACAGGGTTATGTTGTCTGTAATCCGTCCTCAAAATTCTCTCTTCTTTACACTTTCCTTAAACGAAATAAAACGAAAAAGGTGCGTTTTATCTCTATGGGCGTTATCGCTTTGCTTTTTTCATTAAATACCAAATCCATTTTCCATTGCAGATTATGGTATTCATGTCATCTTGTATGGAGGTTAAGTTCTACTATGAGTTGCTGAACTACATTGATATGAAAGTGATGGCGATTCATGGACGTCAAAAACAAGCCAAGCGAACAAGTACTTTCCTCAATTTTGTCAAAGCTCAAAGCGCAATTCTTCTTTGTACTGATGTTGGCGCTCGTGGTCTGGACATTCCTGAAGTAGGTCTTTGATTTCACTTTTCTTTATATTATCTATTATGACACACGAAGCTTTATTTTATTACGGAAATGAGCTTCGGATCATAGGTACGTAACACCACGAAGCCTTGGTGGACCCTTTTATTCTACTACTTTTGCCAATCCGTGTGATTATTGATTTCGCTCGCCGGTTGTACAAGGACAATCAAGCGAGTTAGCCGCTGCTTCACTAATGTAATTATATAACTTAATCATATTCATACACTAAGTCATCTCGAAAGAATTACGTAGTAACAAGTTTTACTATTTGATTGGTCCAAATAGGAATTGAAATTACAAGCGTACGATGTGATTTGAAGGCTTTCTCATACTTCCTTGAATTTATTTTCTTATCTATTTATAAAAATCTTGAGGTTTATTCTTTGCAATTCTAACGAAATAAAATGCTATTAGCTCCGGTTTCCGGTTATAGTATATTTTAAAAATATCTCATGGATAAAGGGATATATTAGCTGTAAACATATAACGATGGAACGAAAAGTATTAGTAGGTAGAAGGATAAAATAAAGCGATCATCGTGTCACTACCAAATCCAGCAGATTAGTATCTTATTGTTGAGCATATTTAGAGTTCAGTTTTCTCTTTGATCCAATCTTTTTACCCTGTTTGACCCGCAGCCTTTTTATCGGTTTACGAGATTTCTACCTTAGGTACGTTGTTTGGTAACTTCAGTGTTCTATTCATAATGTAAGTTTATTGGAGATAGGTTACTCATACGTATATCAGCCTTTCAGTAATCGAGTATACCTATTTCATCGATATACATTACAAAGCACTTAAAACTTTAATCCCTTTCTTGCATGTTTATACATTTTATAAATCGTTACTTTTTCTTTAGGTTGACTGGATTGTTCAGTTTGATCCCCCAGACGACCCCAAAGATTACATTCATCGTGTTGGACGTACAGCTCGTGCTGGAAAATCTGGTAGTGCACTTTTAATTCTGCGACCTCACGAACTCGGTTTTCTGGACGTCCTTCGCAATTCACGCGTGACGCCTGTCGAATATGAGGTTGCTTCAAACAAAGTTGCTGATGTTCAATCCGCTTTGGAGAAGTTAATCTCCACCAACTATCTTCTTGCCAGTTCAGCTCATGAGGCCTTCAAGGGAATTGTGCGCTCATACAACTCTTCAAAGCTCGCCTGTTTCAATGTGAATGAGTTAGATCTCTCCGCTTTAGCGAAGACTTGTGGTCTTACTGTGATTCCAAAAGTCGATTTAGGAGTTGAACCCTCGAAGAAGTTTGACGCTAAAAGGATAAAAAGGAAAGCCTTTGGAGCTGCAGCTGCGTCTTCATCTTTTCAAACGAAGAAACGGAAAATCTACCAGAAGATTAAGTGAAAGCGTTTCAAATGTAATTGTGTTTTTGTATATAAGAGGGTACAACTATTTGGTCCAGTTAAACTCTTATCATCCACGTTGCTGTTCTCTAAATTTATGGATAATCTTTACTATATTTACTTGCGACTGCCAGTGGAAAATATACAAATGGGTTAATTAGAGTGCGCTACTCTTCTAAAATGTCAGTTGTAAAAGGACCACCAGTTCAGCTGAATTTTCACCCCACTAGCTTTTTCATCTTAAATCAAGGCGGAATCACGGGAGAGAATCGGGAACCAGTAGAAGGAGTTGGATTGGGATGCGGCTGCAGATGTTGAAAGGTTAGTATAGTGTGCGTTTTCATAGTTCTGGTAGGCTTAAACGGCGGGTCTATAATTGAACATCTGGGGAGAAGGACAATGCCCAGCTACAATATAACTTCTAATAACCAGCGACTTGAGTATTGGTAACTACTCCTTGTCGTCAATTATAACTCACTTATTTCCTTAATTGGCCTTGTAGATATGTTTTTACGTAGCTAGCACTGCGTTACGCTCTTTAATAGGCTGTAAGTGAAAGGATAATAACATTAGGACTTGGTGGAAGCTACGTTTTTGATGGGACAAAGGGATCGCATCCCAATTATAAAGTCCGATTCTATGAGTAATTTGGGCTTAGCTATCTTAGCGGCTGACATCATCGAATGTCTCAGGTTGATGACTGATATGGTTGTCAGATGATACAATCTAGTACAGTGCTATCGCACTCAGATTGTCTGTTATGAGGCTTCGTTCTTAACAGTCTCGTTGTCTATATCCTAATCTTCATGGCGGATTCTTCTCCGAGTTTTGAGGAGCATTGAACTGCGACCATGGACCCCTAATCTTTTTGATGGCCGTGTGAATATCGATACAAGTTATTCTCTTCCATGATTCAAGTAGGTTCCAATCGTCACTCCTCGTTGTCATTACTTATAGGAGTGAAAAAGCGTTTCAACCTTTAAAGGACGCGTAGTGTGCGCGTTGACCTCTGGCACATCTACGAAAATCAACCAATATTGTTCTGCGAAATTTATCCCTTTTGCAACATATGAACTTGAGCGTTCTCGCGTTACCGGAGAGGTTATTAAAATCATCTGAAAAACCGAACTTTACTCCACGAAAGGTGCCAGTCAGTAGCTTTTGAGCAAGCACATAATAGCATAACTCTATGTCACTTGTCATCTACGTGGCTGAAAGATAAAGAGGTTCAAGAAGAAGGTGAAGGCTGTAGCATGGGAAAGTCATTCTCCTTGCTACAGAGGAGAGTGAAATGGGACGGGAAGTTGACTGGGTATCTGCATTTTCTTCAATAATCCTAATGATAATTTGCCATGGTGCTGTTGGGTTGTAAGTTTGCGGAAGCCATTCTTCCAGTGGCGCTCAAGGCGTATCGTCCTTGAAGCTGATTTCCCTGGGAAGTGTCTACAGATGAACCTCTAGAAAGACGCTCCAGAAACTGTTCAGTCAGTTCAATTAATCTGGAGAAAAATAGGTTCATAAGGGCCAGTCCCACAAGAATATAGACTAGAGAGGTGATGTTGAGGAATACATGGGAGGTTGGAACGATATCTCCAAGTCCAATCGATGTAATGCTTATAAAAGAGAAATAGACAGCGTCCAGAGGTGTCCAATCTGCCGCAGTCTCACCTATGGCCCAGCAGTATACCACTCCACTGAAGGCTGCATAAATTACGAGAAGTCCGAAACTGGTCAAAAGCTAAAAAGTCACAAACGGGGTTGTATGAAGGCCTTTCGTTAATTTCGAATGGAAGTATGCAACTCATTGCATTTTCTTAACTTTTCCTTATGATCAAATTTCAAGAACCATTAACTAGGGTTCTTCTACCCTGCCACTGAGTCAGAGTCTTGTGCAATTGTTGCTAGTTAGTCAGTAATGCTTGAGACAGCATTTGAAACATGGTTTCCATACAATCGTATGCTGAATTCTCACATAATATCTATGATTGCATATTTCGTGTACGAATAATTGGTCTAACCGCATCCTTAAAACGTGTAAGTTGATAGATAATTGTCAAATATATTAAAGCTGTTTCTCTCTAACCGTGTCGAACTCCATGGACGTAAAACAGAAAGGAGGAAGAGATAGTGACATGTAATGATTAAAGAGAAGGCGACAACCCTGAAACCACACGCCAAACTCCTAGGGCAGCTCAATGATTCAGTTCTGGATGAGATGAGAAAACCAATGGAGTATCTTACTCTTCCTACGTTTTCAAGGCCTTTGCGAGATTTAAAATTTGATACTCCTTTGTCGCGGCTAGGTTTATTTCAATTGCTTGATAAACAACGGATAGAGTTTTACGATCTTGAGTATGCGTTGATCTGTTGGAATCAAGGTTGAACTCACCGAAAAGTCGAAGTCTGTTCCTGCACGATGATAGGCATCTCTTAGACCAACCGGAATCCCACTGTTATCTAGGGTCATTAAATAAATGGCCTTGAGAATCCGTGCTATCACCTTGGAGATTCGATTAATCACCATCGTGCATAATGGGATGGCGATTAACCCGTAACAAATTGTTACGATTCTCCCTGTGTTTGTACTGGGAAACACATTGCCATAACCTGAAATAAGGTAGAATATGAGTCAGTATTTTATGAAACGGTTCGAATACTTATGACTTCTCAGCGCACTACCTATTGTGGTGAAGAGGGTAATGCAATAATAGAGACTGCCCCAGAAACTCCATGAAGGAGGTCGGTTTTCTGCACCCAATTCGTCATTTCCGGCTTTCCAGGCCTGCAACAATCTGTCTCGGTACTTGTCTACTTGAATAACCAATTTAGACCAGTCAGCGTCTTCCCCTTCTTCCGCTAGTTCTTGAGCTAAGACGAAAATCCGCTGTCGAGCCTAGTGTAAAATTGTGCAAGAATATCAATTTTCGAATAAAGTGTGCAATTAAGCACTTTGATAAAACTCCGTTCTAATTCATCAATAACACGAGAAGGCGTGCATTTAGAACTGCAGCTATTTTTAACGCTGGCTAATGGCGTATGTGGTACCCTCTTGGTCGCAGAAGAAAATATTCCTTTTGTTGGTGCAATTATCAATCAAATTGCATATGGGTGCGAGTAGAATGCAACACATGACAACAGCGTTTGCGCTACCGTATTCGTTTCTTTCTACGGAAGAAGAAACTGATGAAGCAGATCTGCTTGAATGCGAACAAAAGAATAGTTGGAAGAATAGAATATTTCAAATTAAGGTGAAGTTAATTAATCTAACACTCATTTTTTTCATTCAGTGTTTCTTCATGCATGTGTGCGGGAATAAAGTCTTTTCATCGTCATACTGAAACCTGTCGATCTTCAGTACCAATATTACATGCATATAAACGGTTGAACTTTCTTGCTAAACTGCATCCGGTCATCGGCCTTCTTCTTTGTGGATCTGAGCATCCCAGATTCTGTTGGGCCTAAGCACCGCTTACCAGTGGCTACAGAGTTGAGTGTTGGTAGTTGCCTAAGTACTGACATTGAAAACCTCATTGTGAATTCGGAGAAAGCACAGATCAACATGAACGAAAGGGATAGGCAGACTGAGTCTTTTCGAATCAAAGCAGGTTTAGTTGCCTTTAAAATAAAATTTGTTCGACATTTCTATATCCCAGCTTTGTAACAAGAGGTGTAATGCTTTGTGACCATGACATTTCAAAGTTCCAGTAGAAATAGACTTGGTATGAAGATGCATTTGAAGGAAGGTCTAATACTGATTCCAATGAGAGAGTCTTTGTTATTGAGAGGTCTGAGTGTGGATTGACATGTACGGTGGATTTAATTTGACCTTGTTTCCATCCAATAGGTTTAAGCTACTGTATTTTTGATATCGCATCATGAAGGGAATGGTACTTTTGATCGAACTTTATTGGAATATGTAGAGGATTCTGCACAAATAAGCACAGACTGGAACGTAGCAAACGTCTCTTCCAAAATCCCCTAGTGTAGCCTTGTTCCCCAATGCGTGTTGGCAAACTACCTACATGATTGGCCATTAAATACAGTCAATGCTATACCACTTTGTGTAAAGTTGATAACTGAATGGCTGAGAGGTCTGTACAAGCACGTCAGCGCATTCCAGAATGTTCGTTTGTGAATGATGTAGCGTTGTGCACACCACTGATACACAGTGACAGAAGTTCTTTTCGATTAGTTTATCCTAATTTTACTCAAATTTACATCAACTATCATATAATCTTTTTCTTTTCAGAACTTCAAATTCGCTTAACTTTAAGTTTGACCACAACCGTATAAAGATTGCGGTTTTGATAATGGAAATGAGAACTTTCGAATTACCATTTCTTGAGTGAGGGGGATTACGAAATGCAAGGGATTCTGATGTTGGAAGTGAAGTGTTTTGACTCCAATAGTCTTTTTGATTGGGCCATTTAGAGTGTTCTGTAGATCGAGATTTGGTTTTGAAGATGATAGCTTGGAACTTGCGACAACTTTAAGTTGTAACTACGAGGGAGTTTGTTCAATTGTTTTCAGGTACTAAATTCACAAATCTCTTCAAACCCCTCCAATACTAGGAGAAAATTTTACGCCCGAAATTGATAATGTCAAATTATTTTAAGGCATTCTTTACCATCTTTGCTGTTAACCGCTTTTGCTCCTAATGAGAACATTGGCAATTCAACGCTTTTGTGGCTCTGACTTATTTGTCTGCCTCTTTACACCCTTTCTCTTTTCATGGCTACTTCGACCTTCTTTAGTATTATCTTAATTCTTCCATTGGTTTGGACAATAACAATGCTAGTACGAAGATAAATGAAAGGTCTGAATTCGACTCTTGTTGTGTAAACAATTCTGAAATACCCTTATATACTACTATCTCATGGATTTATTTTGAAAATCTGAAAATGATTGAGATTTAGGCCCCAAATAACAGTTGTCAGATGTATTTACATCTATTTTTGAGGGACTAACTTTTATCATTTGTTTATATTTTATGAAAATATAGAATACGAGAATGGCTTAAGGACATAAAAGAAATCCAGGCAAATAAAGCGCGAATAATGAGAATTTACTTTTGCCGCCTGAATCCGCGTTCGTATTTCTGCAGCTCCTTCAATACGATTGAAAATGTAGGCGCCACCGAGGCTCAAAATGAGAATAACGATGCTTAATCCAATTGTGGAATTTAGCAGTTGGCCTAAAATGAAAAAAATTACGTCTCCGCTAAATATATTTAATGCATCTCCGCTAACCCCATCTGTCTACTCTTTGTCTTGAGAAGACAGAAACGAAACGAAGCTGAATAATCCATTAACCAACAAACTCTGAATGTAGTGAAATTGAACTTATTTCGTCGCACATCAAACCTTGCATTTTGGCTAGACTAGGTGGAAAAGTTCATGGCTATAAGTGATTGAGGTTTTACCTGTCTCATGCTTTTTGGTTAGTAGCTCAATTCTGTAGACAGCCCAGTTAGAAATATTTGGCGCTGATCTTCTGACGCAACAAACTCACCCCAGAACTTAGAATTTAAATGATGTAATTTGAGCATCAAGAGGTCATAAAGCGTACCATATCCTTCTGGTAAACATAGATATCCCAATATTGACAGAACCAAAAAAATAAGGGTTAGATAATGAGTATCTACTTAACAAATCTTCTTAAATATTTCCCATTGAAGAGTTATGTTTTTCTCCATATTCAAATGTTTCTTCTTTTCGAAGCAGTAATTACTTTACATTTTTTTCTGTTTGCTCTTAAGTGTCTTATAAGCATATCAGTCATAACTTTATCAATTTTAAATATCTTAGGAATTGGAGTCGCTTTTCGAAAGAATATATATTAACATTATTTAAGCTAGTTGAAATAAGTAAAATGTGATTTATGGGAAATTATGCTAAATATTTTTTTTGCATAACAAATGTATATAAATAAATTCAGTTAGTTTTCTTATGCAGTAGATTGACACTTCACTGAAATATTATTTCGCTTCAGAGCAAGTTAAAAAATATATGGAATTAAATTTAATAATGAAAAGTGAACAGATGTCAAATTGTAGCTTTCACAGTTATTTCTTCATTGATCAGCCATATTGCTCTGTTCTCTTTTCAAACTTCGAGGAATAAAATATTATAGTATATTTTCAAAAATACCGCGATTATTCAGGTCATGACAGTATGAAAGCACTTTTGCTATTTGTAAGCAGTTTTATTTGAGGTCAAGGTGGCTTATTGGATTTGATACAAATTACGTGGGTTTGCAGAATATGCTATGCGAACTTTTACGCAAAATAGTATATTTAATTCCTGGGTATAAAAGTGAATCTAGAAAAAATCAAAAAGGAGGTTAAAGCTTCTCAAGCGGCCAATGAATTACCCTAATTGTTATTGTTAGGGATAAATTTATGCGCTAAGTATTACGACAAATAATGCATTCATCGTATTAGGACCTACATGTGAAAATCTTAAACTTCCAGAGTCTGCGAATTAAATATATCACATCTTTAAATATCGATTTAACAAAGACTGTTTGGATAGACAAACGAGATGCACTCGACGAAAGAGGAAATCAAATTTACTCAAATAACATTGTCCAAAGTGTGCTTCTCATGCGGTCAGACACAGTGTCTTTAGACTTTTCAAAACTAGTCAATGTGCATAAATAGTCGCAATAATATTCCAAACTAACCTAACATGATCAACTGACTGTTTTTTTCGAAATAAAATCTATGTTATATTACGTCTTTGTCACATATATTTTATTCATTAATTTCCTTATGGTATGTTTTCATTCATCCCAGTTCCAGAATCTGTTATTTTTACTCTGAATGACCTAGGAAGATTTTTGTATTTTTCGCCTTTTCCAGTCCTACACAATTAAACCCTCTGTGATTTCGTGTTTCCCCTTGAAGCTAACACATTCTCTTATTGCTTCTTATTGATGCACCTAGCAATAGTCCAACTGCACATTTATCAACCCTATAATGACCTTTGTGAACATTTTTAGAGCCCATAGTGTGTTCAATTTTGAAAAAGCTATGACGTGGTAATCTCTTTAAATATCAGGAAGTAACGTTCTAGTCTACTTGAATGAAAGATGAAACAGCTTTGCCTAAGACGCGAGAGTTTAGGAATTTAATTTAATTTCATTATGTACAGAAAATAATTTCGTAACTTATTTATAATGCCTGTATTTTATTGTACATAGGGATAGAATTTGACCAAAGAGAGTATTAATATTTTACCTCTTCAGGTGCAAATCTAGTCCTTTTTATGAAAACATGTTCAGTCAGTGGGATGATTCAAAAAGTAAAAGGTATCACACTCGAACTACTTATTCATTAAAATGGAGAATATGGACAAATATATCAAGACGTGCTTAATTTTACGATGCTAGATAAAAGTAACATCAGATTGTACAGTAAACTACGCTCATAATTTTGCTACCATGGTTAAAAAGTGATGATTTAAATTTCATTTGATGCAGAAAAATTCACAGTAATCCTGCATTAAAATTTCGCCGATTTGTGTTCGAAATCACAAAAGTAATGCGGTAATTCTAAAATAGTCACATCCCATATTGGATAAAGCTGCGCTTTTACTGTTGACGTGGAAATGAACAAACATAAATTTATCCCACAGGTAGCTGTTGAGAAATAAATCTTTTATTGAGCCCGTGAAAGGTTGCTGATAGGGGTGGAAACAAAGAATGAAAGCTAATTGCTACATGAAAAAGCGGTAAAATGATGCTTTTACCACTTTACCATTATTCTATCTACTTAATTAGCCAAGTAAGTTAATGAAAAGTTCTAGTCTATAAGCTCTTGGCACCGTAAAGTTTCAGTGGCATATGGCTTGGAAGTAATTTTGAAGCGAACAGAAGTCAGTAAGAAATGATGCAAATTGGCCAACAATAGGGAGACACGGGCTTATCTTAGTTCCATAACTAAATTATTCCACTAGCTGAAACTTGGAAAATATCAAATTTGTGAATCGCCTGTTATTTTTGAGCCAATCATTATGTGATACAGATAATTTAATTAGAAATATCTGTTTTGTAATATAGTAACCATTAACTAGACCAAGAGCGGTTGCATGATTGAGAATTTGTTTTTAAATGCTAAGTAATGGAAGATATTGTATTTATTGAAATGCGTAGTAGAAAAATTGAAGCAGTTAAAAATTCAAGACTCACAGAATAAAGCACAAATAAAATAATTTGTTTATATGGTAGAAAAAGAAAAGAAATTTAATCAATTTGCAAAAAGAGATTGAAAATAATTTTGAAATCTGGAAATACATTTTTCGTTCGAATTTTTACTAGCTAAAAGTTCCTTCAAGATAACACAGAAGTAATTTTATTAACAGTTTATTTGCGAATGAATAAATTGCTAGAAAATGTGAACAATTTTAATTATTGTCGGATTAAACATAATTCGTCGCCTGCGAATCAAATCAAAACAATAAAATGAAGAAAATTGGACTCACCAATTCGGCCCATGCTCGAAAAGGCGCTTGTAAAATCTCTTTTGTGGACCAGACAATAAAATGGTGCATCTGCGCCTTTCGCTCGTCTTTCTTATGCTTGGGCGCTTCTTTTGCTCCCTTACTGGGCAGTCGAACGGCAGAACGAGTGCGCATGACCACAGCCCAATCGATAGGCACCTTTCGCCTCCCATTGGCTAGTTGGAGATGGCGCCTTATTCAATTCGCAGCGTACACAATTTTGCACGATTTAAAATTTTACCGAAAGGGGAAAAAAATCAGATCGCCTTTCAGTAGCATATGCTCATTGCCTAGCAAGTATTGGCACTTTGTCTAATAAATTAATTGAAACCTTGTTTGACTTTCGGAGCCTTTACAGTAAAACAGTAAAACCAATAACAATCCCTCTAATCTTTATTGTAATAATAACCGCACAATTTCTTTATTTTAATTTTTGCCTTGATAATGTTTCACAAATCATTAGGAAACTTCTTGGCACTGTAAGAAAGAGCGAGAAAGTCGAGACAATTGTGTAATTCATTTTTTGCATGAATTCGAACATTTAGGACGTTGAATATCTTCAAGTATATGAGATTAACCTAAGCATCAAAAAGGTTTATCTTACTTCATCCTGAATATACCGACATGTATTTATTAAACAAAGTGACGCTCAAAATAACTTCGTTTTAAAATTTATAAATATCAAAATTATGTTCAACCTGGTTTATATGAGTGCTTTAATGTCTACCACTTCTAAAAAATTCACCTTTTTCAATTTCCGAAAAAATCACCCAATGTGGGACCAGATCCATTTTTAACTACATTTTTGGGCAGGGAAATACACCGATTGATCAAGGGTAGACCAAATTCATTCACTTCATTATTACCAGACTATTTAAATTAAGAGGTAGATTTGAGAATACCTGACAGGATTTCATTTGAAATTCAACACGTACCAAAGCCGATACCTGCAGTTTTGCTATTCCATCATGAAACGCAATGGTTTAATATTTGCCTAAAACTTCATAACGCTCTTAGTGTATGCTTCTGTAAAGATTTATCTGTACTTGAATAATTAATTCCCAAAATTCATGGTTTAGGCGGCTAAATGTACTATTCAAACAACATTTCAAGATCAACAGTCCTTATTTGTGTTACCATCGTTTCCTAGATTTTGCATTGAAAATGGACATCAGCCAATAGATTTAACCGTGATTATTATACTTTGAGGTATTTCAAGCATTAGATAGCAAATTGGATTATTTGCGTAAAGTCTGTTAAGGAATTCCTGTGGAACTCAAAAAATAAAAAAATTATAATAATAAAATGTTGAAAAATAAAGAGCTTTAAAACGGGTTTATAAAAAACCACCGTTATTGCAGTGAATATGCAAACTTAGAAACCAATTAGCCTGGAAAACTGATGTCCAATTACTGAAGTATGTGTGTATTAAGCCCGACTGTACTCAGAAACCTCAGTGGCAATTTCTCCTAGTTAGTACGTCCCACTGAAGTAATTAAGCTACTGCAAAGCTTTACAAGAAACAGACGTATCCAGGGGACGCATTTATCCTAGACGTGCATGGCGTGGGGTGTCAAGGTAGGAAGCTTAGTCATTCAACATGGCGGATTAAGTAAAACGAGCAGAGGCTTATGATTGGCTATTGGCTGTGTGTCCTCGCACTCAGTCCGTACGCGAAGTTGAACGGCCGCACCTTCAAGTCACGTTGTGAGCTCATGCGATGACGTGTCCCACATATTTACATGTAACAATAATGCGACCACTTGCGTAAACTAGAAATGTCATTTGCATATTTTGTGGGCAAATCTGCAATAACACAATATTCTATCATTAGAATTTAGAACAAGCCATCACTTCTGCTAACTTACTGTCGTTTCATGGACAAACGAAATTATTTTTCAAGATGAGAATACCAAAAGTTGGGCGATGAGCAAAATGTAATTACACCCAATTCATGAAACACAAAAAGGGAACAATATGTGTAAAAAAATAATGAGAAAAAGAGTTAGGATGCGTCACATGGAACTAAGCGAAACTGAACAACAAAGAAATTAATAGTAACTAAGACATGTGGTGCTCTATTCAATACGTGGTCATAAGGTGCACGCAGAGAAAATAACCTATGGAAATGAAGCATGGTGAGTCAGTCTTAGCATTAATTAAATATATTTTCATTATTATGCTTCTATATAAACAAATAAATCGAATGCTTGTGTTTAAAATTGTGGGAATAGTGTACGCTTAGTATTAGATTTCATAAACACAGGCAAACAAGTTCTACTTAATGCAGAGTGCCATCAATTGAAATTTTTAGAAAGCATACATTAAAATAATAGAGACAATTCCGTAAGTGCGGAATTAAATAGGAGCTTTTTTAGTTTCGTCTACAAATTTTTATTCCAAAGCCAATACTTCGTATTTACGCAAAATGTGAAAATTATCATTGAATATTACTTTGTATTACAATTGTTTATTTTATCTTGTTACTCAAAAATAACATTCATTTAAGTTTTTACCGTTCTAATGTTCTAGTAAAAGAAGACATAAAGTGGGATCGGTTCTCTTAACCGAAGTCGATAATGAAAATAAAGCCATTTAAATCTATTAATCATCTCAGTATTATACTTGGATTATGCATAAATAGACGAAAAATGTAATAAAATAATGTAAGTTCGGCAAAAGAATAATAAAAAGTGATATTATTTTAGTGTATTGCAAGTGATTAAGAGAGGAAAACGCGTCAATTCAACCATCTTAATTGATCCATGATGCATGTTCGTTCTCTCATTGTGGACAATAATTTAATAATATATTGTAATCACCACGATTTTGAGCTATTTTAGATTATGGTGCATTAATTTTATCAGCCTTATTATTGATTTACTTTATTGGTGTGTATCCTAATGGATACACACCAATATCTTTATCTTTATCTTTATGTAGTAGCGTTCCCATTAACAATTTTCTGATTTATATTCTTATTTTGACGTCCGTCCTGAATAGTTTTGTTGTTTGGCTTATTTGATTGCGTAAGCTTTCTAAATCGATTTAATTTGATCTGGGACATGAATAAATGTTTAATCAACCCGCAGCTTTTAGCACTCATTTGACTTTTGTTGTTTTATTTGAGTCTATGCTTCATATTGAAAATCTTTAAGTTCACTTCTGGGACTAGGAATACAGTAATGGTCCTCTTATTTTCGACGACAGATTTAGTGCAGTGTCAAATGGTCAGGATAGTTAGCTTTCCCTAAATATTTATTGCGCAGGAGTTTAGCTTATTAAGCCCTTATCCAAAGACCTTGAATGTTATGTTTATCCAGATAGCATAGTGTTGAAAGCTACACCCCACTCTAACCACTACTTCCTTATAATAACTCAAACGTAAGCGGCATTAGATTGGTATCAGAAAGTTATCGTAAGTGTTTGTCAAATTTTTGTAGCTATCCCCATAATTTTCAAGAGTTTTACAAATCAGCTATAATAATAGGTCCTGTGAATCTTTCATTGTCTCGCAATGCTCATTCGTGCTGTAATCATCGATAGGTCTAAAGCTTGACATTGCAATTAATTTTCTTATTCGACCACATTATAGTTGCACTTTTGAGATGGGATAATAATGCAGCTTGTTACTGGCAGCCCAGTGATGGATTAACTTAAGATTGTTAAATATCCTAAGTATTAGGATGCATAAGATGTGTTTCCACTCACCATTTCTACTCCGAAAATGGTATTTCACGTGGACTAAGTCAACAGGAATACAATAGCGCCAAAACCAATGTTTTATTCCAAGGAAACGAAGGATGTGGTGAAAACGAAATTTGTAGTGGAGCAAAGCCGAAGAATAAACCTCAAAGTCTACCCATTGTGATTAAAGTAAGCCCTTGACACCGCATGCAACATTTCAAGGGCAATTCAAGTCAGTTGAACGTTGTATACCGGACAATAGGGAGAGCCATCAAGCGTCGTCAAATAAGATATTTATTTGCCTTGTTTAAGGGGTACCGCATTCTAGGAATTACTAATAGTCAATTAATTATTTACAATAAAATCTTCATCTAGCAGTTATGATAATTCGAAATATTTTACTTCTGCTGAAAGCTTAGTCATTTTTAAAAGTGAAATAAAATTAATTCACTAAAAATCAAACACCGTGTATTGAGATTGCAGGCAGATTGGTAACTTAATTGAAATATTCACACTCTTTTATCATTCACCAGATAAGTTATTAGCCTGTCTTGATTTCAATCTAATGTTAATTTTAAGGTGATGCTTATTTTTTTTTTAAGTAGTAGCCATTGTTTCTTGGACGTCTGACTTGACTCATAAAAAGGATACTCAAGAAATATTTATTTATTTATATATCAAATGACAGGTTCTATGATAGTTATCACCAGCCCTTTAGTTGACTTTGGGCATAACAGAGGAGAGGAACATCAAAGTCACAAAAGTCGAGAGGGGGAACAGAAGAGTGATTCACAGATGCAAGGGAGACAGATGCGGAGAGAGAAGAAGAAAAGGTGAGTACTGTGAAAGTGTTCGAATATGACATAGAGTCGGGTCATGGTAGTTTAAAGCCGACCGCCGGTTTATGGACTTTTTTGCCGTATGATTATAAGATGCCCAGGGTGCACCACTTGGAGGTAAGTCTATTGCGCACCCTCACTCAAGAAATATAGTAGTGTAGTGATACAATTTACTCCTCATATCCTCAAATAAAAATAGCCTTTTCACAAATCATTTACATTTTCTTGTTTGCATTCCACTGAGTCTAATCATGACTTATGATCAGGTGACTCGAACTGTTCCAAATACAGAAAACGCGACGGAGTTCACTCAATGTCTTGATTGATTTGGGGCTCATCAGTCAGCTAGTTTATCTCGGATCACGAAGCACTTTCGCTGTACACTTGCATATCACCTGCTTCCTCGCCTGTCAGATCTCTGCTGCACTAACGCCTACCACCATGGCAAACAGAGCATCAAATTAGGCAGCTAACCAAAAATATATTGACAACAAGATTAGAATATAATTAGATAGATCCTTTGGTTAGTCTATAAGAAGGCTGTCTTGATTATATTAAAAAAATGCATTCCAAATACTTTTATCTTGTCGCAATAAAATTTACTACACGGTTGCATTACGCCTCAACTAGTTAAGTCCGTTAACTGAATTCACTTGTGAGAATAAAGGCTAATATCACAAAACAATTATTCAATTACAATCACTTTGCCCTACGCGGGATCCTAAATAATAGGAACTGAATTTATCCAATGGTTCTTTTATTCAAAAATATAAAACACCGAACGTAAAAAATTACACAAATCTTCTTTTGTTAATCGAATAAGGTTTCGCCTCGTCAGCGGGTTCTTCTAAAATGGTGCTGTAATAGACGGGATCCAGTTGAATTACATCTGAAGGCATTTCTTCTTCCAGCCATTTCGTTGCCATAAACGTGCCAAACATGAAAGCCTGCAGAACTGTCGAAGCTGGGATTCGCACATTAACACAAGTAAGCAGCTTTTCTCCCACCGTAACAACCCACATAGGTTTCTTCTCTGGATAGTCCAACTGCAAATGACGACATATACTCAGTAGGGAAGTTGACTTACTGGACAGGTAATAAAAAATCTACCACCGGGATTCGGCAAAATTTCGAGCTCAAAATATCGTATTTTGTACTCTTTGAGTCGAAATAGTTTCTGACCAAGAGGTTGGTTAAGAAATTCCAATATTCTACTAAATTCTCCAAATCTATTCATGTTTAAGCCGTTTAAACCGATTATTTTATAATTATTAGTACAACTCTTTTAAGTTCAAATAAGTCATATAAAAACAAAAAAGAAAGAAAAAAAGTCTACTTTAAATTTGAAAATGAAATCCTAAATGATTATTACTTGAGCATTAATTATAAAACACGAAAATGTTAAGAACAAATAGTAGTAAGTCCTTGTATTTTAATAGAACTAAGAATTTCCCCAGTGAGCCGACCACATGTGCAGTTGAGAGTTGAAAATAAGTAACAGAGGATCGAGGAGGGGGATGTGTGTGTGTGGGGGGGGGAGGGAAAGGTAAATGGGGGTGAGGTCTTGGGAAGACCCAAATCGGAACTGTGACAAACAGCTTATTGATTTAGTTACTCTGTTAGTTAGCAAACAAGTGAAAGCGTGTTGCGACAAGTGAATAACGTTAGCTGTGATGTCCAAGATGCTAAGCTGTAGACTGAAAACTCCAAGGATGAATAAAGTCTCATTACAGAGCTGCCAACTTTCCAGTTTGCTTGAACCTAAAGTTAAGAATTTGATGAAGGCGCCTATCACTGATAGGAATAAGTGAGGCAGCGTTTACGTGTACTTGAATGACTCAACCTAAATAAAGCAATCATTAACAGAAGGGATTATATAGGAAATACTTTATGTCACAAGGGTAAAAAGGTTAGCTCTTCGATTATCACCACAGTATAATTGCCAACTGTACCCCTGTACTAGAAAAATTTGTCCCAAAGTAGCTTTACCTCGAGACCCTAAAGTCCCAAGTTGGAGCAGGGGGGGGGGAGGGGGAGCGGTTGGCAAACTTGTTCAAGATGTAAAATTGCCGGTTCATATGAGGAAGTAGAAACATACATAAAGTACCCAGGGCTTTCGACGAGTTGTTTGCCAACGAGAGGGAGACGATAAAGTATCTACAGTCATTCTGGAAATTTAAAAATTTATCGACGTGAATGATTTCGGATTAACCCGAATGTCGGGAGATCTACATATCGTACCTACTGGCATATCAACATCTAGATTTAACTTTCAGTGGTAATTTCCTCTAAAAATTAGCCTAATGTATGGGTATGGAAGTGAACGGAGGAAATTATCCAACTTATGGACATTTTGTTGTAAGCGAGCGTTTAAAAGATAATGCGAAAACCGTTAATAATAAAGATGATCAATTTCAATCAGGAGCAAAAACAGTTGACAGCAAAGATGGTAAAGAATGCCTTAAAATAATTTGACATTATCAATTTCGGGCGTAAAATTTTCTCCTAGTATTGGAGGGGTTTGAAGAGATTTGTGAATTTAGTACCTGAAAACAATTGAACAAACTCCCTCGTAGTTACAACTTAAAGTTGTCGCAAGTTCCAAGCTATCATCTTCAAAACCAAATCTCGATCTACAGAACACTCTAAATGGCCCAATCAAAAAGACTATTGGAGTCAAAACACTTCACTTCCAACATCAGAATCCCTTGCATTTCGTAATCCCCCTCACTCAAGAAATGGTAATTCGAAAGTTCTCATTTCCATTATCAAAACCGCAATCTTTATACGGTTGTGGTCAAACTTAAAGTTAAGCGAATTTGAAGTTCTGAAAAGAAAAAGATTATATGATAGTTGATGTAAATTTGAGTAAAATTAGGATAAACTAATCGAAAAGAACTTCTGTCACTGTGTATCAGTGGTGTGCACAACGCTACATCATTCACAAACGAACATTCTGGAATGCGCTGACGTGCTTGTACAGACCTCTCAGCCATTCAGTTATCAACTTTACACAAAGTGGTATAGCATTGACTGTATTTAATGGCCAATCATGTAGGTAGTTTGCCAACACGCATTGGGGAACAAGGCTACACTAGGGGATTTTGGAAGAGACGTTTGCTACGTTCCAGTCTGTGCTTATTTGTGCAGAATCCTCTACATATTCCAATAAAGTTCGATCAAAAGTACCATTCCCTTCATGATGCGATATCAAAAATACAGTAGCTTAAACCTATTGGATGGAAACAAGGTCAAATTAAATCCACCGTACATGTCAATCCACACTCAGACCTCTCAATAACAAAGACTCTCTCATTGGAATCAGTATTAGACCTTCCTTCAAATGCATCTTCATACCAAGTCTATTTCTACTGGAACTTTGAAATGTCATGGTCACAAAGCATTACACCTCTTGTTACAAAGCTGGGATATAGAAATGTCGAACAAATTTTATTTTAAAGGCAACTAAACCTGCTTTGATTCGAAAAGACTCAGTCTGCCTATCCCTTTCGTTCATGTTGATCTGTGCTTTCTCCGAATTCACAATGAGGTTTTCAATGTCAGTACTTAGGCAACTACCAACACTCAACTCTGTAGCCACTGGTAAGCGGTGCTTAGGCCCAACAGAATCTGGGATGCTCAGATCCACAAAGAAGAAGGCCGATGACCGGATGCAGTTTAGCAAGAAAGTTCAACCGTTTATATGCATGTAATATTGGTACTGAAGATCGACAGGTTTCAGTATGACGATGAAAAGACTTTATTCCCGCACACATGCATGAAGAAACACTGAATGAAAAAAATGAGTGTTAGATTAATTAACTTCACCTTAATTTGAAATATTCTATTCTTCCAACTATTCTTTTGTTCGCATTCAAGCAGATCTGCTTCATCAGTTTCTTCTTCCGTAGAAAGAAACGAATACGGTAGCGCAAACGCTGTTGTCATGTGTTGCATTCTACTCGCACCCATATGCAATTTGATTGATAATTGCACCAACAAAAGGAATATTTTCTTCTGCGACCAAGAGGGTACCACATACGCCATTAGCCAGCGTTAAAAATAGCTGCAGTTCTAAATGCACGCCTTCTCGTGTTATTGATGAATTAGAACGGAGTTTTATCAAAGTGCTTAATTGCACACTTTATTCGAAAATTGATATTCTTGCACAATTTTACACTAGGCTCGACAGCGGATTTTCGTCTTAGCTCAAGAACTAGCGGAAGAAGGGGAAGACGCTGACTGGTCTAAATTGGTTATTCAAGTAGACAAGTACCGAGACAGATTGTTGCAGGCCTGGAAAGCCGGAAATGACGAATTGGGTGCAGAAAACCGACCTCCTTCATGGAGTTTCTGGGGCAGTCTCTATTATTGCATTACCCTCTTCACCACAATAGGTAGTGCGCTGAGAAGTCATAAGTATTCGAACCGTTTCATAAAATACTGACTCATATTCTACCTTATTTCAGGTTATGGCAATGTGTTTCCCAGTACAAACACAGGGAGAATCGTAACAATTTGTTACGGGTTAATCGCCATCCCATTATGCACGATGGTGATTAATCGAATCTCCAAGGTGATAGCACGGATTCTCAAGGCCATTTATTTAATGACCCTAGATAACAGTGGGATTCCGGTTGGTCTAAGAGATGCCTATCATCGTGCAGGAACAGACTTCGACTTTTCGGTGAGTTCAACCTTGATTCCAACAGATCAACGCATACTCAAGATCGTAAAACTCTATCCGTTGTTTATCAAGCAATTGAAATAAACCTAGCCGCGACAAAGGAGTATCAAATTTTAAATCTCGCAAAGGCCTTGAAAACGTAGGAAGAGTAAGATACTCCATTGGTTTTCTCATCTCATCCAGAACTGAATCATTGAGCTGCCCTAGGAGTTTGGCGTGTGGTTTCAGGGTTGTCGCCTTCTCTTTAATCATTACATGTCACTATCTCTTCCTCCTTTCTGTTTTACGTCCATGGAGTTCGACACGGTTAGAGAGAAACAGCTTTAATATATTTGACAATTATCTATCAACTTACACGTTTTAAGGATGCGGTTAGACCAATTATTCGTACACGAAATATGCAATCATAGATATTATGTGAGAATTCAGCATACGATTGTATGGAAACCATGTTTCAAATGCTGTCTCAAGCATTACTGACTAACTAGCAACAATTGCACAAGACTCTGACTCAGTGGCAGGGTAGAAGAACCCTAGTTAATGGTTCTTGAAATTTGATCATAAGGAAAAGTTAAGAAAATGCAATGAGTTGCATACTTCCATTCGAAATTAACGAAAGGCCTTCATACAACCCCGTTTGTGACTTTTTAGCTTTTGACCAGTTTCGGACTTCTCGTAATTTATGCAGCCTTCAGTGGAGTGGTATACTGCTGGGCCATAGGTGAGACTGCGGCAGATTGGACACCTCTGGACGCTGTCTATTTCTCTTTTATAAGCATTACATCGATTGGACTTGGAGATATCGTTCCAACCTCCCATGTATTCCTCAACATCACCTCTCTAGTCTATATTCTTGTGGGACTGGCCCTTATGAACCTATTTTTCTCCAGATTAATTGAACTGACTGAACAGTTTCTGGAGCGTCTTTCTAGAGGTTCATCTGTAGACACTTCCCAGGGAAATCAGCTTCAAGGACGATACGCCTTGAGCGCCACTGGAAGAATGGCTTCCGCAAACTTACAACCCAACAGCACCATGGCAAATTATCATTAGGATTATTGAAGAAAATGCAGATACCCAGTCAACTTCCCGTCCCATTTCACTCTCCTCTGTAGCAAGGAGAATGACTTTCCCATGCTACAGCCTTCACCTTCTTCTTGAACCTCTTTATCTTTCAGCCACGTAGATGACAAGTGACATAGAGTTATGCTATTATGTGCTTGCTCAAAAGCTACTGACTGGCACCTTTCGTGGAGTAAAGTTCGGTTTTTCAGATGATTTTAATAACCTCTCCGGTAACGCGAGAACGCTCAAGTTCATATGTTGCAAAAGGGATAAATGTTGTTCGGGATAAATTTTGCAGAACACTATTGGTTGATTTTCGTAGATGTGTCAGAGGTCAACGCGCACACTACGCGTCCTTTAAAGGTTGAAATGCTTTTTCGTTCTTATAAGTAATGACAACGAGGAGTGATGATTGGAACCTACTTGAATTATGGAAGAGAATAACTCGTATCGAGATGATTCACATGGTCATCAAAAAGATTAGGGGCCCATGGCCGCAGTTCAATGCTCCTCAAAACTCGGAGAAGAATCCACCATGAACTGGAAATTAAAATTGGGATTCCTCCTAAAAGAAGACCTTTAGTACTAAATATATAAGCCATTGTTAATGATGACAGCTTCTCGTTTTAGGTCACAAAGACATCCGTCAAAGGCCTAGACACTTCCGGTCGAAGTGAGACATCCTGCTGAAACACGAACAATGTGGTTCTTTTTCCATGATTAAAGGCACAACACGCAAAACAACGTATGTTCTCACAACATGCAGACTCAATCCGACTTGACTGCCACGGTGGTGCTTATGCCCTGGGTAATAAATGGGGACAGAGTTAACGCAGTTTTAGCTCACACTCCAAGAGAAACTATATTATCAGTTTTCTCCAGTTTTAGGGGAAACAAAGGTGAATGTAGTTAATTTTGAGTAAAACTATTTGACAATCACTTTTAGAACAGCTAAAATTTTGTAGCTATAAACCGCTTTGTGTTTCTTGACGAGATTATCAAATTCATTCCGAGCACCCAGTATATATGCGCAAATTCTATTAAATTGAACTATTAGGTAATCACTTCCCATGAATAATTAGGAGTCGCAAATTATAAAATACCATTTACGATTTTAGAGTGGTAAGGAAACTCGTTACACTAACCATTACAGACGCGGAACCGGGATGCAAGAGCCCTGAGACTAGTGACAATCAACTAATCTCAAGTCATTTCTCTGTCAACAGCTGAAAAGGGAGTGGAGTAAATAAATATTTGATAGCGGTCCCACCAGATAAATTATCCCCAAGCAATTAGATTATCTACCAGGGAAAAGAGACTTCTTGGAACCTTCCGTATGTATATTAGCGGAACTGAGATGGATGGTAGTTACTTTAGATTCCGGCCGAGTTGGAAAAAGCGCCTTCTTTACAAAAATTAATGATAATTTTAAAGGCTAACAAGAAACAATAGCCTTCCCCAAGATTAGAATTCCGGGACGTGAGTTTGACCGCAGGCGTTTCGAGCCAAATTAATGAAATGAATGAGGAAAGAGAAACGGAGTCAGTTTTAATAAGAAGAAACTATGAAAGGAAAGTATAAATAAGAGGAAATACACGCAATAATAATAACATGTACCTGTCTTTTTATTATGGAACGTAACATTTTGCACTAACATTCACAGGTCAAAAGGAGAAGGTATGAATGCATACACCGAGACCATTTATCCGAGAGGGGCTTTCATAAAAGGAGACACGTATAGGTAAAGATACGACAAATCTAAAAATATGGAAATCATTTTGGCAAAAGTTTTTAACATGGAAAAATAATACTATGGTCCGAACAGAGATCGAAAGCAACCGAACTCAAAATGAAGATGCAAAATATAGTATTAAAGTGGAATATCCAAAGGAAATTGGAGTAATGAGAATAATTAGCTAACCCGACATTGGGAAATACGATTAACTGACTAGTAATTTTACTAAAGAACGTGACTAAGAAAGTGCGAAACAATGTCGAAAGAGGAAACACAACGAGAGGAATTGATAGGTTATGGAACCTTTCAAAATAAAAAAGCAGCCTTTGAGTAGAGATTTCTTGGATTCAAGATATAGGTCTGAACATGTATGCATAGATCCCCATGTTGAATCGGATTATGATGTCAATGAATCCATTCTCCAAATAATTTAAAAAGGATAATCAATGAAGCTATAAAATGGACAAATCCCTTTTCAATCGCAAACTTTTCGTACTGCATTGTGACAAGCACTGGGGGCTACGCACAAAAGTTGGTAGAAATAGATCTCGAGTTAGCAAACACTGTGTAGAAAAACAGGAGGTAAACGAGAAGTCGATGGTACATGAGGAATTACTGCACTATCATATTCTGCCGATCAAGATACAAAAAAATATTTAAACCAACTTCAACAAATACACAAAAGAAAACGGGCAATGACAATTCTTTAAAACTTTAACGAACATTTAGATTGGCGCATACATACAAGCAAGGACATTGGGAAAATAAGATAAGGATTGATCTCATGTGCGAGGAAATGAAAGAAATACAGATATAAAATTGATTCATAATATAAAATGGTCAATTTGGGATCGCAACTGTCTAAAAACGAATAGAAATGACGTAAAAATTAAGACATCCAATAAAGACGTAAACAGAACTGTACAAGGACGTACCGATTATTGACTTCTCTTCCGATTCAACATTGAGGCACTATATAAGTGTTTCAATAAATAAAAGTATGGAGGAATAATGCGAACAAAAAAAACCAAATTACTTGAAAGCATGCTCATTTAAAAGAGGTACCTCGGGTGAATACCTATCGAGAATGCGCATAGGAAGAGGAGACAAATTTGCAAGAGAAAAGGTATCCGAGAGGTAGCATTTACCAAAACACGATGATGATAGAGAAGAGGACGAAGAGAATGACAAAGCATCAAAGGTTCTTGGAATACAATCTGATAATATTATCGGAGTTAAAACGACGCGGCAATTATTATTTGCGATTTTACAAAACAGAGCATTTCGAAAATTCTCAATTAAATGGCGCCGAAGTTTAAAATAAAGACCACCAGCAGCATCTCGCTTCGTGTTTAAAAAGGGTTGATCGGCAATTCGCTTAGCACGACGTAAAAGTAATCTGCGACGATCCTTACATCTCTTCGTAAAATTAAGCTCAGGTATATTCTTACAATAGTTATTACTAAGACCGACAGTGGAAAGGAAAACTATCTTTTCCTGTTCCGTAAGGTAATCCGTGACCTCTCTAGAAGTAAGCAAAAAATATCATAACTTACCTTTTATTTAATAAAACCGAGCATGAACGGATAGAACACTTTACATCAGAGCCGGCCATTTCGTATTTGCTACAGAATGTTTGTTTAACAAAACAAATGCGCACAAATAATTAAATATGTTTTAGTTTCCCGAAGTCAAAACTAATAAAATAAAAAGTACACGCTTTTTTATTCACTATTGAAACAAGAAATAGTAAATAACAAATCTGATTACCTTATTTGGCATTCCGCTGAATGAAATTAATAAGTACTTTATTTTTAATATAAAGAAATCGACTTTTAAACATCCATAATTAATAGTTAATTATATAATGACATTCCAAACTTAGATTTTTAAGTTCGAGTTTATATCTTAAATATTATCATTATTACCGCATTCTTGCTTTATTATCCGCACCCATCCTGCTCATTATTTGAGGCTTTGATCTCATTTGGCAGTAACAACTAAGTGCAACCTGCTTTAGAAACACAGAGTGAAAGTGGTGATGTTTAAAGTTATTAGCAAATAGATTAAAATATATTTGTTTGTTTTTACTAAATTGTGGCGAGCAAACCATTGTGATGCTAAAACAGCATATAACCCCATTGATCATTTATGCATCCGAATTCTCATAATTTTGATCACCATCCTGGTAATGCACACATTTCTATACCCAAAGATCCACCTGATGATGCATTTGCTTATTCAGTTGAAAATTTTGGCTCAATTAACGAGCCTATGGGCTACACATGTAATGCCGTTGGCAATTTTAGACAAAACGAATACCAAACGTACCGTGTGATTGATCCAGATAGTTGTCAAGTTTTAAAGGAGATTGTGTACATAAATTCTACTCCACAGGAGGTTAATGTAGCTGGTTTGCCTAAAGAATCGTGGCTTACAGATAACCTTTATGGTGTTTCCTACTCTCAACAAGGTTTTCCAAATGGCCCCGCCGCTCTTTACATTCCTCCATCTGATTTTAATTGTCCTCATTGTGAGGAAATATTTGGATGTGAATGCCGGCTTTATTTACACAAACTCTTGCATCATTCATCTTTATCAACATTTGAAGTACTCAAATGTGAAATATGCGGCAAAAGTTGTTCCAGAATTTCTGCTTTCAAAAGTCATCTTTCTCTTCATATTCTACGTAATGATCAAAGATGTCCCCGTTGTCAAGCTAAATTACCTAACTCCTCCTCACAGGATGATGTCGCTAGCAAAGTGGTTCCCATTTCCAGTAATCAATACCGCTGCAAGTTGTGCGGAACTGTAAACTCTTCCCTTACTCAGCTTCGTATTCATTATAAACGAAACCATCCAAAAAGAGAGTCTAGTGCCACTGCGATTCAGCAGCAAAATGCGCAGAAAGAACCTTCTCATTCAACATCAACTCGACGGATTTCCAAAGACAAGGCCTTCGACTTTATAAAGGAAATCGCCTCCTCATCTAAGTATGAGAAACATAAACCCTCTGCTTGTAATCTTATAAGCGACATTGATTTATCTGAGTACATCAGGAAGGTGGCTGTTACGAAAAAAAGGCATAACTTTTTGTGCACAGTCTGTGGTAAGAAGTTCCCATCTACTACCCGCGCAAAATATCATGTTTTCTCGCATCTGGGTGTAAAGCCCTTTTGCTGTCCACATTGTTCTAAGAGATTCACTCAAAAGAGTGCTGTGGAGACTCACATGAAAATCCACGATAAGCCAAAGAGTTGTTCTTGCCCCTTCTGCGAAAAATCCTTCAATTTTAAACAGAACCTTGATTTTCATGTCGCAAAATACCACAAAGTTGTGCCCACTGTGGATAAACCTCTTCAAACAAGACGGGAGCTTAGCACCACTAGATCATTTATCATTTCCTATAAAGATCTTTCAAAATCCCTCCTCTCAATGTTTGACCTCTTTCTTTCATTTTATCCTCTCTTTACAGGTCGACGATTGCCTTGTAGGTACTGTTTCATGACATTTAGCAGTTTCTCAGTTCGTATAGTTCATGAAATAACAGTTCATTTCAAACGCTCCAGGTATCCAAGAAGACCCCTTCGAGTCAGTGCAGTTTATAGGCGTCATCGCGAAAAGTTTGCTCATATTTCTAAGTTGTTATCTTCACAATCTCTTTCTCATTGTCCGTGGTGTTCGCTTCCTATGACTTCACCAAAATTCCACTTTGTATCTCATTTTCTAGCTGATGCATTAATCTGTGGGAAGTGTGATCGACACTTCGTTGTTGGTTGCCTCTGCCTTCTCCATATGCGAAGGAAACACAGAAAAGTGAAGTCGGAACTGCGTTTACTTATTCGATGTGATATCCCTCCTAGTGTTCAACAGCGAATAGGTCTAATGAAATGGAAAAATGTTGAAGCTAACCCTATCATCAGTAATTCGGCAACCCCCTTTGACATTATCAATCTCTCGGAACAGTCGCAAGGAAGTACTTTTACTGAGAGGGGAGGTCAAGAAATCGTCTGGTTAACTGAGCCACAACCGGAAATTTCTCAAACTGCTCCTCCTCTTAATTCTGTTGTTATTATTTCACCCGAAGTGGAACAAATTCCTGATTCACAACAGCCCGTCGATCAGTCTTTTGTTTTGGATCAAGGTTTCCAATCCGGTGATATGTACCTTTATCCTCAGGACAATCTAGTTACCTGTTATTCTGAGGACGTTGGTTATGTGGATAATGCCACTTCAGGATTCGATGCGGATTATCAACCCACTCTCGATTTCATTCCTTCAAGTTTGGATTTCAACCCAGGAAAAGTTACGATAGCGACTGATCTCCAGCTACCTTTTCAGGCTTTAGAGGGTGGTGTGTCTGACTTCTTCGGGTGTTCCCAATGTGCTGCAAGATTTGATTGTAGTACTGCGTTGTCCAACCACGCAACAACTCATCAGATATCTGCACGTTATTACAACGTCTGTTGCAATTGCGGATGGTGCAGAGTGGATTCAGGTGATAATGAACTATGTCAAGCTTGTGGACATGACACTTTCCAGCAACTGGAAGGTCTAATGGAAGGTGGTGGCTTGATTGGATTTCCCCGATTCTATTGTACTCATTGTAACGTTCCCTTCACGGATTTGGGTCAGCTAGAATCTCACGTAGCTGAGCTGTACACTTGTCAGCCCCAGTCAATTATTGAAGAGTTTGCTACTGTGGAAACCATCCAACCCCCGTCTCCACCTCGGAATCCACCTTCACAAACACCTGTTAGTGAAATCATTTCTCATCGTCAACCAAGTTTACCCAAAAAGCAACACTTTCAGCTATCTGAAGAGGAATTAGATAGAATTCTACAAACTCAGCCCACTTCTGAGTGTAGCCTTTCAGAGCGATTGCTTTATGAAGTAAGCACATTTATATTTTTTACTAATTTGTTTGATGATTTATAATTATTTGAAGTGACAACCTATTTAGAGTTCGGATTTCTGATCTGGTACGTTTATTGCGTAGCTATAAACTTAGTTTCGCTTTTCTCTGTAATTCTGACTATTTTTTTCGTAGTTTGGATTTCATGTTTTTTTTTTTCGTAGGCAGCTTGTGAGCGAAATTTTCGAAGCTATCCAACTACCGGCAAACAGACAGCGTCCTCATCGTCATCTTCAATAGATCGCCCACACGTCTGCACACTATGTTCCTACCGTTTTCAACGCAGTTCTGATCTGCATCGCCATATGCTCTTGCACACTGGTGTTAGACCTTATGCTTGCAAGTTTTGTGACAAACGCTTTATTCTTCCCCGACGGTTACTAGCTCATGCTACTAATCACCATGGCAATGAAGGCGCAGTCTGGGCCACCACTTTCCTCTCGGGTACGCTCTCAATTTTCATTGATGAATCCCTAATGTGTGCATATTTCGGTGGTCTACTAGTTGAGGTTTGAAATTCACCAGTGAGCACCCTGTTTTAAGGGTTTTGGTCATTAAAATCTGTATCTAATCGGGTTGAGAGGCCTTGCCTTTAGTTATAAAGGTATTAAAGAAAAGCTTTCTGTTTTGGGTTATTACTCTACAATCACGAGCTTTATACAATAAGGTTTTCCAATACCCTTATTCGTCTTTACTATTTTTAGCAGTTAGTAGTATTCCAGATCGTAAATTGTAGCAATATTTTTGGTGATATTCTTTTATTCTATAAGTGCCTTCATTCCACAAACGTTATCAGTTCAAACGGTGTAAAAGCAATCCGTATTGCTTCTACTTGAAGGTAAACCACCACTTGGGTAACTGGATTATAGCCGAGGAAACGAATAGGCGAACAGGTCATCTCATACAAGGTCACACTTGCACACTACAATTTGCATGGTCGCATTTATTTAATATCAGGTTTGCAGAATAGTAAAACAGCTCCAGCACTTTTAAAAGTAATGATGAGCCACAAGCAAACGGGGACTATTTGATGGCAGTACAGTTTTCCCAATCTAAAATCTGCTCATCCAAGTTGATTTAGGGCGAGATCACAAAAAGTCAGTTAGGGGTAACAAAATTTGAAATATGGTAACGGACAATATTGTTAATACGAGGGGTAGATGGTGGTTGTAAATAATAAAATCTTGTTTTCTCAAGGGGAAATATTTAATTTTTTTCACATTAATAAAATATTTCCGCATTGATATTATTGAAAGCACATACCGTACTCCATGTTGAAACTGTTATATCCGATTTATGATTGATCCATGAGTTCCCAGTCCTTCATGAATATCTTTCCTTATTCTCCAATTATTATATGACTTCGTTATCAGTGAATGAAGAATGTGCCGACCGGTTTTTCTCTTCTTGGTTATAATTTATTTTTGTATTGCCAACCTCGACTTCGCTTTTATCATCTTGGGGTTGAACGGATGACTAACAGCAAGAAGAAGATGGTGGCAGTGATAGTTGCTCAAATTCATCCCATATTATTAAAAGGTATAAGATATAGTTATCATTGTTTGCTCATAGAAT
This sequence comes from Hymenolepis microstoma, assembly GCA_000469805.3. Taxonomy (NCBI): domain Eukaryota; kingdom Metazoa; phylum Platyhelminthes; class Cestoda; order Cyclophyllidea; family Hymenolepididae; genus Hymenolepis; species Hymenolepis microstoma. The sequence goes on along the minus strand of LR215991.1, from coordinate 24,149,994 downwards.
GGGATGACCTCTGATATAAATTAGGACGGAGGATTTTCGGTCGAAGGAATTTCCGGTCTTTTTCCTCCTGAGTATGATTTTAATATGAACTTGAGACTGTTCTTGACCCTAATTTATTTATTTGGCCTATTTAAGGACGACCTCGATCACGAAAATTGCTTTCAACATCGCCTTCTCCAGAGTCTCTAAATTGTCATCTTTGTGGGACGAAATTAAGCAATGCTGCTTCCCTCCACGCTCACATGCGTATCCACACTGGAACAAAAACATACGCCTGTCCTTGCTGCAATGTGTGTTTTCGTACTCCAATTCAACGCAAGCGGCATCTTAAAGTGTGTCAGAAATCGCAGCAAACTGATCTAGATACCGTCACTGGCGCAGAGACCTTCGATTTCACTCCATTCCTTCTCGATCTTCAGCAACCACCTCAGTCGTCAGGCCCTACAAGTGGATTCAAAGATCTTCTTGTGACTGATCAGCCCTCTCAGCAGAAGCATGCTCGTCTTGAATCCGAGCGCGGAGTCTCTTCAAGTGGTTTTGTCAGTCTCTGGCAGTGCCGAAACTGTCAAGAGACATTCAATTCCAATAAGGCCTTTATAAGCCATCAATGCGTCATTCTTCATCAATTAGATAGTGGAGGAACCAGAGGAGGAACGGTTGAACGCTCTCCTTTCACTTGCTCTATTTGCAAACATCGATTCACCAGGAGAAGCGATCTGAAGAGACACGAACAAACTCATGCGACCAATGATTTGCAGAGACGACCATTTTGCTGTGGAGTCTGTGGGACAAGATTTACGCAGAGTGGTAGTTTGAATATTCATCTTCAAGCTACTGGACATGATGAGACTTCAATAGCTAGACGACGATTCAGGTGCCGATTGTGTAGAAGTTCATTCTTCTACCGATCTGGCTTGATTCGGCATTCCGCTATTGCTCATGGAGTTAGAAGTAATGAAGAAAACACAGGAGAATAGGGGTGTATGCATACTTTGTGTTAAATATTTTCGCATTTTTACAATTTTGTTTTTTACTGATAAATGAATATTATTTTGACTGGAAAGAAGCATTCTATTGAAATGTTATAAGTAATGTATTCTGTTTGTCATATAATAATGAACTTAGGAAACTTTCTATTGCTCGCAATGTAAGAAATGCGATGCGTTTGTATTAACTCGTAAGGACACCACTGAAGCCACCAAGTACGTTTTACCTCTATCAACCCAGCCGGAAGCCAGAGAGTCGATGTGAAACAGACTTAAATAAGCGGAGGCGAGGTTTGCGATTATATGGTCGGTTCTTCCCACTTCTGAACCTTTAAGTCTTCTTGATCCATACTTCCCACTCTTATGTCTTCACTTTCCATACTAGCGTGTATCTGTAAAAGTCTTTGCACTTATCACTTTAATTAAACGCGAATATCGCCAGCGAGATAGATAAGAAACGTGTTTGCACTTGGATAACTAGTTAGATGTTGTATATAACTTTGAACCATAATATTTGAAGATCTTATGGTGATATTTTGTTGCATATTACATTAGAGAGTGTCAATTAAACTGATAATTTGGGTTCATAAAATTGTTTAAACATCAACCCGAAAGAGTAAAACAAAAACGCTGTGTTTTGAGCTTTAAAAGAATTCGCGAGTTTCTTCGTGGAAGAAGAGCGTTTTGTATGACATTCTGACTGACTGTCGCTTTGATTTCTTTTTCCTTCCATACTTTTAATTCCTCTACAGGATTTTTTTTCGCTCCATTTCTTGCAGCCAACGTTACAAGTATTATCATCAGGTATTGCTTAGTGTGATTTACTGGTCTTAAACGCTTAGAATTAATGCAGATAAATATATACATATATATATATATATATATGTGTGTGTGTGTCTATCTTATAACTCCGTAAATTTATTAAATTAATTGAAGAATTTATACGTTACCAGCTTGAGAGAACAGAATGACCCCTAATTGTCTTCGTTTAAGTTCATTTACAGTATAAATGACTTGTTCAAGCTTATCTCTGTTTTGTCGAGGGAAGAACGAGAAAATGACTGGGACACATCACCATATGGGTGAAACAACTGAAATGAAATTCACCTAAATTGTATTTGATTAACCAAATTCGATGTATGCAGATAAGTGCAATCAAAATTATCTTTGAAAGTCATTAACTTTATCATGGTTACGCCTCTTGACTGTGTGCATGACCTGTAGAAACACTATCTTTGCTGGTACAATGAGAATGATAGGAAGTTGGTGGAATAGGATAAAAGGTGAGGAATTGCTGCTCGATTTCGAAATTATTTATTCGACAGGTTTTCCCATGTTCACCGACCGCCCTCATCACTTGTGGGCGCATCTACATTAGCTGCCAAACCGCTCCCCGCCCTCCGATTTATCAATTTGCATCACAAAAGAATTCGCCCCATCTCGAGACTGTTAAATAAAATAAAACTAAAGTTCCCTTGGCATTAAATCGATATGAGATTGAACTGTTGCATGTTTAACATATCGTTTTAACTTGACGATGATAATTTATCTATGGGTAATGAAATAAGATGATTAATAGGTGAAGGTAGATTTAAAGCCACGATAACTAATCTTTGTCGAGAATAGGCTTTATCTGCCTGTATTTTCCCTCTTATCGGTCACTGATCACTGGCCGAGAGTGTTTCGAGAAAAATATAGCTCTATGCTGATCTGTCAAGCACTCGCATTTGCAATCATCATCGCTTTTTGGAAGCACAATTTTCGTAATGTAAAAGTGTTATCGCATACTCCGTTGGTCAATTGAAAAGAACGTCTACTTTGAAAAAATGGTCAGAAATATTGATAATAAACCGCAAAATGAGCGTGGAAACAGATTACTGGTACAACAAAAATTTGGTAAGTTTAGGAAGGAGAAATGAAGTACGCTACACGTTCACCATACATATAAACAGACTAGCAACAGCGTTTGTCACTAAATGCTGAAGTAAACCATTTAAACATACAATATTAGTAAAAATTAGAAAACAACAAGGTTATGGGACTGGCCACATAATGCTCGTTTCTTCTCGTTATCATTTGACACAAAGTTGACATAATGAAGCAATCACTTTCGAACCCAAGTAAGGTATGCCAGGTTAGAATTTCTAAAAGTAGCTTTATACATACTATATTAACCGTTAGATGCTAGCAAAAATTGTCACAAAAGATGAAAGCCGTAACATCATCAAATCTTTTAGCCCTGCCTAATTGGGATGTACGCTTTGTTCGGGAATCAGATGAAATCGAACTGAATTGTGCGATGCCAGATTAAGAAAATGCAAATGGATGCAAACTTTCGTTTCTCAAAACGCTTTCATATATTGGATGAATTCTTGAGAAGTGATGTTACAAGGACAAATATGCTCTAAACGTAACTCGAGTTACGCAGAAATACAAACCTAAGTTTAAAATTCTTAATTTTGTATTGCTTAAATGGACTAAGTAAAAAATGTTTTTTTTTCCTTAAAGAAATTGTTCTAAGCACCGCAGAATATTAATAAATATTCCCTGGTCAATCAGTAGAGATAAAATATATTATTACTCAATTGTTTTAATGAGGACACACCTGGAAATGGTGCACTATTCGCCTCCACGCCAACATGGGCGCAGACGTTAAGCGTGGTTTGCTTTAGCTGTTAACCGATCATCGAAGAGTCCGTCGGCTCTAAATGAAAACGTTACATAGCGGTAATTAATTACTCAAGAAAAATGAAATTAACAATTTATTGCAAAAATCAATAAAACTTACATTTTTTTAAAAAAGAATCGAAGTTGTGGATAATTGCTAAGCATAATACTGAGTAAAGTAAGGAAGCTTGCTTAATCCCGTGCTAGTATTGAACTTGGAAGATGATGAGCATTTCGGGTGGCCGATCAGATTACAACAAGTGGCGAGGACCTTTTAGTTAACACCTCGAAAGGTTTGATATTTTATTTTCAGAATTATAGATTCTTTCTGCAGGATGTTGGGCCAAACCATCTTTTGACGTTTCTGTACAATCACTACCGCTTTTTCTTTGGATTAACCTAAAAAATTCTACTAAATATGCGGTTGCGCTTCTCTCTCTCTTTAGATTCTTCCTATTAAAACTCTGGTTCATGTTGCCCAACAATCAAAGATTACGTAGAAGATGAGAATCACGCATAAACTATGATATCTTCCATGCCTGAAGTCGTTCCAGAATGACGTAGCTCAGAGCCGAATGTGACGAAACAACAATCAGTTTTGAAATATAGCGCCTAAATTTACTTCATACTTTTAGTACTTTTGTCGCCATTTGAGCTCATGCATCGCCTACCATATTCAAGCTGCTAAAAATAACTTGATCAATTCAATCGTGGCAGAGTTGATCCAAAGCTTGTTTTCCGTTCCAAGGGGATGCTAAATACGAAGAAAATGAGGAATTCGTTCATGCTAAACCTGGTTTTCACACTATGGGAACAGTTCCAAAAGTATTTCTATGTAATGTAGGCGAGGTTGCACACTCTTTTTCATCATGACCTTACATGCTTTCCTCTCTAACACTGGTTGATTCGTATTCAAAGTAGGCTGAGGTCATAAGTATATATTAAGTCTACTATAATCAACTATATAACTATAACTACATTATCAACGTCCATCAGGTATTCGCCAAACATGATGTAGAAAAATTAACTTTTTTTCCAGAAACATCAAACATTTCTCTCCTATTCGATTTGGGGACTTATTAAATGTACTACCTATTTTCAATGGTTTGTATGAAGAACTCGTCTACAGTATGGAAAGTAAGTTTAGGTAAAAGACGACGCTTTATATCATTGTCAAAATCTGGGTGCATCTTCTCAAAAATCAATTTTCTCGATACGCAGCCTCAAATTCTAAATTTAAAATCGATCAAATGGACGTTTAGTTGGATGGATGTTAGACCCAATGTGGAAGATTCAAGACGGAACCAATAGAGAAAAAACCTTCTCCTCGAGGTACTGGATAAAAAAATAAATATTTCTATCCAAAAAATCAAAATTAGTATTTTATTATTAAATATTCATAAAACTTACCTTTTACTAAAGTGTAGTAGAATTTTGAGTAAATTATAAAAGTTTGCTTAATCTTGATTTATTATTGAGATAGTAAGATATTCATTTAAAAATTTACCCACTTGCAAGTATTCACTCATTTACCTTGAAGATTCTGCTCCAACAGAACTCTTACCTATATCTAGGAAGGAATTTTTAAGGAATCAGGGACTCGAACCGCATCCAAAGCTAGGAAGAATTTCAGATCTCAAGAAAATTTCGCAAATGGGATATGCACTATTGGTCTTAATCTTATCTTTGAAATGATCTTTCATTGAAATTTACAAACCAAAAGAAGTGGGAATATCTTTTCCACAGTGGGTAACTGACGACGCGTTCTTTCATCCAAAAAGAAACAATTACAATCACAACAGCACTTCTTTTAAATTGATATTAAAAAATTGATTTTTAATGAAGATGAAAATGGTATATTTCTGAAAACTTATGCTCGTAGTTTTTGCCTGACAGAGGGAGATGTCAACTAAGGTTGCCCGTCGAGTGCTGCTGGTAAATTATGCATTAAGAAGAAATCTGAATTTTTCCATCTGCCCTTATCAAAGCCTTAATATTTTATAAATGGTAAAATGAGACCGTATTATTTTAAAGTCTTGTTGCATAAATCGCAGCCAAATCTGAGTGAATTTTGCTTTCTAGATTTACTATTTAAATCACTGGTATTTGTGAAAGCTATGTAACAGTGCACTATGATATCAATTGTAATAAAAGGAGATTTGGCATGATCCTTTTAGAGCAATGTCTGTTACATTTATCGAAAAAACATTATTATGAGAAATATTCGGCGGTCAAACTAGCTCATTTCCTACTTGATTGCTCTTTATCATATTAACAAAAAATTGGACATTATCTTACAGGGATTCACGACTTCTCGCTATTGGCTAATTGCTCACAACTGAAAATCAACCGATAAAAACCCCTTTTTAGTCTCTTTCTATTTGAGTTCTTAGAGTTGTTTGTAACCTCCCCAAAGAGCGTATATGTTGCTTCTGTACTATTTATTCCATGACATAAGAAAGCAAAAATGCGAACTATTATTTTCACTCAGCTTGGCTCTCGCTCACTATGGACACTAAGAATAGTATATCTAGCAAGTGGATTATTGCCAAGTAAGGGAATATTTCTGAACATAACCTATTCGATTTCTCGAAGGTACTTCGCTATTGACTTAGTGTGGTGCAGAAACTCAATGGTATAAGTAATTAAAGTATGACTTTTTATCAACTTCTTGAAGTTACTTTTTAAATCTAGTGTTTTCTAAACTGATTAACTTGCGCCATATTGTAACTATTACCCTGGTAGCGTCATGAGTGAAATCAGTTTTCAATTTCGTTATGTGCTTGAGTAATACTAATAATGCAATTAATAATTTTGCGGCTAATAAAGACAATGATTCAAGATCTCACCAAAAGACTGCTATTCCGTAACTATTTCTTTTCACAAGATTTTGTTGATTTCGCCTGCTACATGTTTTGGTAACAGGTTGTTGTTTGAGGGTTGGTATTTATGATTTTATTAGAACATTGAACAGAGAAGCGTAATAGCAATGAATTAATTGAGCTTGGTTGAATTATACAACCTGGTCTCTGTTGGGATTAGCTTCGAGCTTTGACGAGTTGATCAAGTCAGGATCAACGTCCAGATCCTGATTTCTCTCCCTCATAGTTGATAAAAATTTGCTTTGAATGTCCAGAGTGTAGATATAATGGCTAAAAATGCATATTAATAATATAAATCTAGGCTGCGCATAGTGTGCCCTCAAAAAAGAGTTTGTAAGGTCTTCGCGTTCCAACAGAAAAAGCCTAATTCTGTAAGATATAAGTGCCGTACACTATGGTATTGTCTAAACGTAATTAGAGTTCAGCATAGTCGTTGATGACGGCGTTTTTATTTTACTATTTTGATATTATTGAGTCGTCCGAACCCATTTTGTGTAGCAACCTTCTCTATAGCATGTCTTTGTGAACATTTGTACGTTTAGTTAAAAGCAAATGGTTCGAAATATTTCCCGCTGCGAGTCGGCTTGAGCTTACTTTTCGGTTCTGCATTTGAAACACCCATGTGTCATCGAGATCTGCGATTAAGTGAACCCATTTTCACCAAAGACAGAACAGACGACACTATTGAGTGAGCCTGAATTAACTGGTTAGCTATTTGCAGTCGTTTGACTCAATTGGCTTGTCTCAACTTTCAAATTATAAATACTCCTCTGCAGACACACTCATCATACTGTTGCATCCGCTTTCACAATCATAATTTTCATCTTTCAATCGATTTGACTCTCTCTTTATATTCAATAAATCTATTTAACCTTACTGCGCGATGAAGATCGTAAAACGTTAGAAGGTTGATGGCTAAGTAAGAAATCTACTTGAATTCACTTATTCCCTTCCAACAAGTCTCAGGGCATTTAAATTGCAAAGTTCCTTTGGCGAAATTTATGAACTCTTGGTTAATACTTTCTTTTCTGCTGTTTAACATTTCCTTGACCCTGCAGACCCTCTAATTGTTGGCAAACAGATCTTCCCACAAAGATCAGGTTGAGTTGTGATCGAAAAAACTCTTGATATCTTGTAATAGTGCTTAGGCCTGGAGTTTAGTTAAAAAGCTACTTCCGAGAAGTTAGGGATGTTTGCGTTTCTGTTTGCTAGATCCAAAAATTTGCTTAATGCTGATCTTATGGTTTTTGGCAGGCAATTTCTTTTCAGCCTCTTTACCGAAATAATCCAGCGAATTCTCCACTTCTTCCCTCATTTCATATCTGTGGATAAGCTTAAACACTTCAAATAGTTTACATCCATTGTTGATGATCTTATAAACATCGATTCTGCTAAAATGTGCCTGATTGATAGTAATTTAAATTTAGATTTGACTACGCATGCAGACACCCGATGCCTACCCGGTGAAAGTAGATTTGTCCTTCGTTCAAGAAACGTAATTAATTTTTTAAACTAAAATTACTCGATGATAATAATTTTCGACTACCTTGAATTTATCCAAGGAAATCCAATTGACTTGTGCTAATCTTATGGCAATATTTTTAGACGAAAAACATTCCTGTTCACTAATTACGACAAAATCTAAATAATCGATGTTGTATTGTAATTTATAAAAAGTAGAAGTGATCAAATGGTCATAAGCTTCGAGAGAGTTTAGAGGGGAAAATGCCAATGTGTGATAGCCTATTTAGCTGAGTGAGTTATAGTGTAAGATGCCAAATATCATTATGCATAATCTTTTCTAATTTATACCTACTCAAATGACTATTACAATACAATATGTTGAGTATTTGACGGACGATTATATCAAATATTTTTGATAATTTAGTAATTAATACGTAGAACTAATTTTGCAATAGAACGCGGAAAACATCTGTTAGAAAATTTCAGATTGTGAAAAACTAGGAAGTAGAGTTGTGAAGAAGAGGACATCACATTTTTAAAACCCGGTGAAAGGTGAAAAACTGTACAATAAGGGATGGAACAGAGAGGAACTGAATAGAAGTAGATAATTAAGTCAGTGTGTTGTCGGTTTTTGCTTTGCTTGAGTTCTGAATGCACTGATTTGCCCACTTTCAAGCTCAGTTATAATATGTTGCTGTTCAGATCATGATGATTCTGATACTTATTCGAGAGACTGGTAAACCAGTGCTTGCAATTGATCTAGTTATTTTGAAACTAATTCAAGGTCTATGGAAAGGAATGTTTGAATGGCCAGTTGATAATGGAGTGGAGTGGTATAAGCACTTTTGTCCAATCGATAAATGGCTTCCAGATACAAAGAGTGAAAATCGATAATCAAAAGAAAAATTCTTGTGGAAACACAGAAAGAAATACTATTCATTCATTAGCCAAGCAGATACTGAGTTTAAATAATTTTTCACGTTGCATTGCTATTGTTTGTAGTAAAATCTTCAAGGCCTACAGGGAAAGTAATACAAATCTCAGAGCAAGCAATGCTTTAATTAATTAGATTATAATAGGTTAAAAGAATATAAGTATCCCAAATGTCCTCAAACGTTGAACCTTGTAGAAATGTATTTGTGAAAGTACTTGCTTAAGTGAGTCTTATTAATAACTATGATTCATATTTACTAAACAAAATTTATCACCAAAAGGGCTTTGTTGCTTGATTGAAAAAGAATGTATCTAAAATTCGCCTGTAGGTGATTGACAGGCGGTATTCTGTCAAGGTCATGCCAACATTGATTCTCACATCTAGGTCTCGGTTGAGTTTGGTACAGCCGGGATTGTTAAAATGAGCGGAACCTACTATGCCCAAATGGAGAAAATAGTGTTTTAATGGTCTTCGAATAAAAATATCAAAACATACCCCAGTACGCCCGCCAAAATATTCCCAATACTTGACTGGATCAGGCTTGAAAAAGTCACTGTAGAGTCAGGTTTGTGAGGATGGAAGAGCATCCGTTTTGTTGCTTCTAATGGTCGATTTTCTTTTGATAGCCTTTATTTTACATCGTGTTACTACTGTTTAAACTAAGGCGGAACAGTGTTCTAATTTTCACGAATAATGGCCGTTTTCTTGATCCGATCCACATTCTTTTTCTTCAATAGCTTTCTTTTTACTTCATCGTATCACGCAAACAAAACATGTCCATCAAAGTGAGAGGCACTTCGGTTCAGGGAAGCGGGGGAGGGGGAGGGGGGGGGAGGAGGAGAGGAGAGAGGAATGAGAGGGGGAGGGAGGGACGCAGCGTTCGTTCCCACGAGGCTTACCACCAATTGAATGTCAATCAATTGAATGGGAAGTGGGCAAATGACTGAGATACACTAACTAACGCACTCACAATCTCGCTTTCGAATGAGGGCAAAACAAGCACTGGTCTTTTATCCTTCCACATCGTTTCCCAGATGCCTTTTATTAAACAATTCCCCATAAAATGCGAAGGAGAGCTGGAAAGGATAAATGCGTCACTCAACGGAAATAAAAGGAGAAAAATATTATCGATATCTTACAGCATTCGGGCAAACAGAAACAGTTAGTTCGAGTCCCATATTCCTACAAAATTCTTGCCATTTACTGAAAAAAGGGTGATTTTATTGAATGAATGGCAAGGATTTAAAATAGGTTAGCTAAAATCATTAAGTAAATAAGAGCAGATATTTGAATAAGCCTCACATTTCAGCAGCGAGCAATGTGAACGACAGGTTAGAGGTCACTTTATCAATTCTCAGGAATGGTCATACTTAGCTACTGATCCTCTGATTCCGACTTGGTTGGGTTCCAGGGGCATCTTCGCCGACTGCTCGTTTAGTCTTTACCCCAACTTTCGTTTTCAAATTTAGGCATTCAAATGAATTATCACAAGAAACATCCACAGCGTCTCTATTTAAATGTAGATCTAACTCAAAATAACAATTAGCTACTTCTGCTAACAGAACTTGTAAACCTCAGACGAAAAAGCCAAGGCGTTCAAGATATCTTTCTTTGGGGGGAGGGGAGGGGGAGGGGAGGGGAGGGGAGGGGGGAGGGAGGGGGGAGGAGGGGGATAAGGAGCAAACTGCAACCGAATTTTGATTTATGGTAGTGAGAAAAGAGATGAACTACTGAGGATCTAACTTAAATAAGAAACGGGTTAAAACAGTTATTAATCAAATGCTTTATTTGATTCATTCGCTAACAAAATAATTACTTACCCAATTTTGCGGATATTAGAACGTTTTTCTCTTAAAATGTTACCCTTATTTAGTAAATTATTCAAGTCTTTTCAATTTTACAAATATCGGTTAAAAGTAATATTGAACGAAAATATACATTAAACAGCTTTCGAAAATACAATATGATTGATTATTCGTTCGAAATTTTAATGTTAAACTAAAATTAAGAGATAACGTAGATGGGCAAAACGTAATTTCAAGCTTTTAATTACTTTCATTACCTAAAACAATTGCGTTACTATTTATTTATATGCACTTACCAGTAATCCTTTTATACCTATATTCGTATGTAAGTACAATGCAATCAGATATTGTTGGTAATCCTGGTTTGCATACCTGTCATAGAACAGCTACCTAGCGGATTCTTTGATTCAAATCATTTGCTTTTTTTCAAGCCAGACGCTGAAGTGCTCATGCAGTATCTGCCTTTTGCAAATGTTTTACAACCAATCATCTTTTGATGGCCGATTTTTATCGCCCGCTTTCGGGATAACAAGAGGCGAAAAAACTTTCACTTCATTCACCCCTTTCCCTTCTAAGTCATCAAGTTTTTCATATCTCACCCGTTGTTGAGTTGCATTCACTTCATTGGTGAGTTCGCTGTCTCTCTCTCCTCCCTCTCTAGTTTCCTCATCTACCCCTCCTACCAACTCGCAAGATATCGCTAATTTGATTAATTCGAAATTGGCATGTTCACAATGACGAGAGAGAATTTGAAACAACACGAGGCTGGATGAATGAATAAAGTTACACAACAGTGTGTTGCGTTTTAAACCCCTTGACCACGTCAAAACGCTCCTCCCATTGGCGTGCTCGATTATCCCGCCTCACTCCAATGTCCTCTTACAAATGCAAATCAGTGAATGCAATTTCATATTTTATTTTGATCTTAAGTACTATAGAAATAGTTAACAAGGCTTTTAGTTTATAGGTTATACTAGCATTGTGTCTGATGTCATTTCATCCATCCACGTATTTAATAAGAAATTTAGAAATTTGCACTGAAAATACACTTTGACCTGTGCGTCTGAGGCACAGTAGTTCCTTCAGCAGTAAAATAGTGAAGTTCTTTTCTGAAAACATATGAAGAACGTTGACTGCCTCTGCATCAATTGTCTCGAGGCGTGGATTCACTCCTTCGAAGACCGGAATTGCCGGTATTGACCTTGGACCTGATTTTATATAAAAGTCCTTTCTAATTCTTCTTGGCCCTTGGTGACTGTAAATGCATTTTAGAGTAAGTAAACTAAGTTTGATCCAATTTCTTCTAAATTTTCAAGAAAATTGGAGTGCAAATACATGCTTTTGATGGTGCTTCAATGAATTATCACCTATGATCCGAAATTGTCTTTAGGAGTTCTTGAGAGTTGTGGAGTATTTTTGAACATAAAATCATTTGAGAGATAGAGATCAGATTTTTGCTCTGCATGCAACTCGCCGCTTTTTGCAAAGTCAGAGTTGGCTAAGACCACATCAAATAGACACTAATTCACCAGCCCAATTTATCGAACACTAAAAAAAGCAGATTGCGAGTGTGAATATTCCTACTATGTACAAAGAACTATAAGACTGGGGTTTTGACTATTCCTATTTATTAGAGGGTAATCGATAGGGAAATAAGAGAGTCTGGGAGTTTGATACCTTGGACAGAGAAGAATAGAAATGGTAGTAGACAGTAAGGAAGTATCTGCCGACTGACGGGGTCAACATAATTTAAGCAATAGGTTGTCTAAAATCAGCTTATAATGGACATGGAGTAAAGAAATATTTCAATATGTGTTGCATTACATTATTTATCGTTATGGCAAATCGTAACGACGTTATCAAAATCCGACAAGAGACGCATAGGCGAGAGAGAGAGAGAGCATAGAGGAGATATAAAATGTCCCAAATGAGATCAACGCGTGTTTTGAATTGCTGGATGATAACTATTTATTGATTTTTTTGAGGTTTCGCTTATCAAAATGCATTTCTTTTATTTTCGCTTTTCTCACAGATTCGCTTAACTGCTCAGCTAAAATTGCATTTCGAAGACGGCAAGCTGTCATAGCTGACGAGTCTTTATTCATTCAAATGATGACTTGCACAAGTTTTATTTAAAGAAGGAAAGAAGTGCACGTACATGACGTGAAGTATGATTAGCTCTTCTGAAAAATAACGAAAATTTTCAAAATATTAAGATACTATTTACCAATCTCGAGATGAATCAACCTTCATTCTGAGCCGCTAAACTAACAACTTCAATGAAGTCAGTATGATAAATAAATATAATAATATAAGTAATAACTGAATCCCTCTATTCTTGATAAGCACCATAGAAGTACTCATTATCGAGGGTCAGTTTGCAATAGTATGGGCAAACCAGTTATTATCGTAAAAATGGCTATTCATGATGCAGTCTGTGCCATAACTTTAAAAGAGGACACAAAACGTCGCATTTAAAGCCTAAACTTGGCGATTGGAATATTTACAAAGCACAAAACTATACCCGAATTTATTGCTCTAAAAGGATGGAAGTCCAAATAGGATTTTGATTTATTTCACTAGATTTCTTTTAAAAAGCGGTAGATGTTTGAAGGCAGAGACATTCACTGAGTGGAATGTGAAATTGTCCTGACAGGTTAAAATCAGAGCGCGTAAACAACCCAGGGAACCATTTAGACACTGCAGACACTATATTCTTGAGTACTTAAAGAATTAAAACAAGCAGATTTTCTACTTTGAACTAGCCTTAGAGTTTCTTACGTTTTGAAATTTTACAAAATGGATCAAGTAGCTGTTTAAAATTTTGTGATTTAAGTAGGCTCTCTTCAGCATGCTTAGAACACCAGAGAATTAGGTATTTTAATAACGATCAGTTATTGGGAATTTACTATTAGGGTAGTAGTAGATACTATGAAAATAAATCAATTTGTTTCCCACTTTAATCTCCTTCAGATATTTCAATGTATAGGAGGAGCGTAAATAGTCTCGATAAGTCACATGTGGTGCTTTTCCAATAAATCATTCAATAACAACTGACGAAATTAGCGAACTTGAAACGTTTGTCTCTTGCTTAATTGCAAAATTGAGCGGTCAGTCAAAAAACGAACGGTTTTTACAAGAGCACGCTGGAACAGTGTCGACAAGGGAAAATCAGTTAGGCGATAGTGTTTGCTAACTGTACAAAAGAGGAGTAGAGAAAATCAATACCTCATTTAAAGGTCCTGAGACGATTCATGAGAGCAGCAGCTTAAAGACAGAAAAGCGCGCGAAACAGATAACCGTTTAGCGGGCAGTGGATAAAGGCACACTAAGGTGGTGTCACTCACTCATCGACATAAGCAGTTGGTAAACGTTTACAAATGTAATATAAATGCCAATTGCTGATCCGGAGTACCGGATAATACTTTTTAAATATCATTAAAAAAGTATGAAATTAGGAAAATAAGCTTGTCCCGATCCGAGCTTGCCAACTGCGATGTATGATCAGAAATTATAAGCCTCACAGAAAAAAGTCGCTATTTTCAGTAAAACCAAAGATGCGAAAAGTATAATAATTACATTTTCTTTAGTTAAAGTTATAATAGTTGGAAATCCTATTTTATTATCTTCGGTATTGTTAATTAAAATGATTTGCTTTATTTGTTAATGAAAACGCATCGATTAATTTATGTTAAATAGACATTATAATCATAGTGTAAAGATTTAGTCAAAACCCCTCATGCATTGAAAGGTTTCATGCAAACATTTCTGATTCGATCCATCAACTCCATTTTTTGATACTAGATCTAATCTTCTGATAGTCCTTCGGAATTCAAAACTCTTCTGAACCTATCCCTCATTTCAAAACGTGTTCATGGAGATGATCACTAGAAATGATCAATATGGATTGAATACGCAGGATAACTCAAACCCGAAATTACTTAAAATGTGAGCTCAAATTTATAAAAGAATCTTACTTAACTGTAGTGGAATCGTTTTTCAAGCTTTTGTCGCAATAATATACTCGATAAGGTTCATAAAAAAGTTAATTAACTTATTTTGATTATGAATCATGATGTAGCAAATGCTTGAAAGTGTTTCAAACCAGGGCAAAAATTTCAATGTTCCCCTCTTTCTTCCCCTGCATCAGCAACTTTGAAATGCCTATGGAATCGATGGATCATTCATTGTGCTGATGTCTGCTAGGAGAATTCTATTATCAGACCAAAATTTGTTTAATTTATTGATTTACTTCCTTAACGCAAGTAAATTTACTTTATAGAGGGTTAAGTAGTTCTCAACTAGTAATGTTCTTTAATACGCTTACTATTGCAATTTGATGATGCTTCATAATCTAAACGTAATATAGCATATCGGTCAGCGCTCGCTCACTCTCTCTCTCTCTCTCTTACTCTCTCTCTCTCTATATATATATATATATATATTTATAGATAGATAGATATTTTAACATTATAAAAATTAATTCTGCCAGTGTGGTTACTCTTCAAATAATATTAACATGTGCCGCCAATAGGCAGAGCGGTAAGGCCGTTAGATTTCTCCCACAGCGCTCTATGGGCATTATTTTAATAACATTAAGGCCAGGTGAGAGCTATATTAAACCTAGTGCCGATTTATGTATGACTTATGTTAAACAATTTAATTAATAGTTTTCTATTCTAATTCCCTAGAACACTGACAACTTCAGTAAAATTAATAATTTGTTATTTATCTAATTTAGTCTCACCAATTCGTGCATATATTTTCCAAAGGTCAGTCTTTTTAATTTTTCTTCATTATTAAAATTTACCGCTGGCATTGAGGATATCATGATTAGAGAAGAAGTGACGTGACCATTTTGTCTCGAATTGAATTATAGGCAAAATGCGTGTATACCAACATGATTTTAAGGATGGAAAAATATATACCAAGGTTCACCCATCTATGTCTCATAAAGCCATGTCAAGGACCCTGAACAAATAACACATTATTTCTGTTGTTTTCGCATCTGTATGGTAAGGACTTGGGTAGTGCAAGCATTAGTAGCAAGGTTTCGGTGGTACATTTTATTGCAATAAGCTAGATCTTCTTGAATATTGACCATGACTGGATATTCTGACTAAATGAAATGCTTTCGCATTTTTACCTTGAAGTAATTGAATGCCACTGCCTTTTCTATAGTAATACTTTTACTTCCAAATGTGTGTGTGTATGTGTGCGCGCTTATTTATTATTTTTAGTCGATAAACAAATGCAGTCTCCTTATGGATATATACATATGGCGAGTTTCCGTGCAATACTCAAGCCATTATGACAAAGTAACTCACACCTAATCCAAAATAAACTTTTCATAATAAATACTGTTAAGAAATCACAATTAATTCCAATTGAATCGCTTGTACGAAAAAGCGAAAATCCTTAACTAACCTCTTTTAAATAATTGGATTTCCTTCAGTTGGTTTGATTATTGCCGTTTTTCGGTACGATATAACTTAAACCCAATTAATAACTTATTCTGTTCACTAAATTTTTTTCCTTTCCTTTATTTAGTAAATTCGATCACATGAACCGAAGAAAGAGTCAATAAACTTTCAAGAACTTAGATGCCATATACCTTAAATACTCGTTCAGGTGTGAAAAGGGGCCAAAGCTCTGCGCGAAAAATTATAATTACGATTTTCCACCTCCACGAACAACTCAAGTGCACTTTCTGAACCAGACGCAACAAACGTCTGAGATAAATGTGGCCAATCAGATTACTCTATTCGAGCCGACTAACCAATGAACGATTAAGAGTTTCGAGGGGAACGTCACTAACTTCTCTCACTTTTAAAGCAATCAGAATTACCACTTTACAAGAAATATAATGTGTGGTTTACAAGTTACTATCCTCATAATAGGTCTTTTTCAATTCTCCTTCAGTCATTCTCCAAAACTTGACTATGACTCCATCCCTACAGTTCAGAGCAATACTCCACAGACGGCCTTGTCAGAATGTCACCTACAGATAGAATGTACAGCTCCATCGCATCAGAATGTGAGAATTCCATCACAGCATAATGGAAGTGATTCCTCAAGTTCTACCCGAAGGATCAGAATTCCGGTGAGAGCAGCTAGAGGACCACAAGGACCACCGGGTCTTCGAGGACCTACAGGACCCAGAGGCCCTCCTGGAATCTCGTCGGAAATAAACGAACATATTGTTGCTCGTAAGTCTCTTATTATCTGATTTGGTGTAAATTGCTGTGCTGCTGTACTGTTTATTCCTTTGGGGCTTTTCAGGGTAACAGGACCTAACTTTAAATCTTTGCAAATTTATCCAAAGCAATGGATAGCTTTTGAGTCTTCTTACCCTTAGAAATATTAGAACCCTTACGGGCTTATTTTGACGAGAAGTTAGCTGTTGGATATCAGAAAATGGTAGGCAAATGCAAACGCATGGTCTTGAATTTGAATAGAAGAAAAGTTCGAACACTATCAGTATAACTTAAAAGCAGGAGATCATAAGTTGGCCATCAGGCGGGCGTTTTATATACAAATATTTTGTATAAGTGGAAAAATATAGTTTATATTATGCCGGATTGAGATTATTAGAAGATGAACTCTCACGGACCATGAGTTTGAATACTTTTGCAGCCGGATGAATAAACATAAGCCGCATTTTTGAATCCCTTCCATTTCAGATAATACAGCCCATTTCCAGCAAGTCAAGTACAGAATAAATCTCTGCACAAAGGTTTTATAGTAAAGCTGATAAATGAAGTTGAATTTTTTCCTATTCCATGTAATTTTTTTTACCACATCATGGTCAGTTGCAGCGCGTTGATTTGCTCAAGTCATTTTATTATGGTAAGTTTAAATGTCACGGATCATTACTTAAACGTGGCTAGCCTAAATTATATAATTCTATTCAATGAATATTTTACTCAAATAAGTGGATACATTTACATCATATTTACAAAGATAAATCCAGCATATTTAAGAGTAGTCTTTTGAAATAAAAAGTGTAAACGGACACCTCACAATAATTAGATTTTAGCATTAACACTCGTCTTGGGTCATTTGAAAAAAATTATTCTTGATTAAGTGAAGTGATATGTCATGCTATAGGAGATGAATGTATTAAAAATACCGCTTTGATAGCAGGATATTTTGAGTTGGAAGAGCGTTTTCAATTAATCGAAATGAGTGTGACTGACACAATTTTTCTTTTCAAGTTTAAGTTGTCTGAAAGCTCATTTCAAAATAATTCCTACCTATGAAGACTTTCTTACATTAGGTCTAAGCGAAAATCTACAATGTAATAAGAGCCATGTTTAAACTCATCCAAATTTACTAAAATTTATAGAACCGAATCACAACTTGTGAATTCTATGTGTGAGAGGAATTATTTAAACTGCGTAATTTGGAATTTAGAAATGGTCAAGTAAAGATGGATAGGGAGTCGGAGAAGTTTCAAAAAAATCTTATTTGAAAAATTTGCTGAAATTAGGGAATTTCGGTAATGGAATTGCCATGCAAGATAATAGTGGGGAAAACTTTAGAGCAATGTAATGCATCAGTATGAATTTTAAAGGACGTGTTTTCCATTCAAATTTTTTTTAAATTTTACCCACAGAGTGTAAGCAATGAACAGCTTATCTCATTTAATGAATGAGAGCCTCATTTTTACCGAATAATTTATTTTTATTACCAATACTAGAGCGAACGAATTTCAACGCTTTTAATCACTGGAAACACCCAAAAATTAGCGAATAAATTAGGTTAAATGGGGAATGGATTGGAGAACAGATAAACGCATGTAATACAAGTGAGTACGTAAAAAGAGCTGTACATCATATGAAGACAATGAACTTGTGTTTTACTATTTTTTTTTCTCAGTAGCATCACATCGTAATGTTTCTAATCTCAAATTTCAGAACCTGTCCCCTCTGAGTACTGAAGTTGAAATAAATCAACAAAATAACCAAAAGGGTTCACTTTTAACTTTCCTCAATTTTGCTACAGTGAAAATTGTTTAGTGTTAGAATGTCTAAAATGAGTTTGAAAAAGCATGCTTGAATCAATACTGTAAGCATTTGCCTAACGAGATACTAGCTTAAGAGAGACACTGTACTTGATAACCATTAGAAGAATGCTTAGAGAATATTTTATAAAAATACAATATGCCATAAATTTGTTTAAATGACTAAGGTGTTTTTTGGCACCGAATGAATGCTGAGTAATAAAATCAATTTAATTGCTCAATGGATTGATAGTGAGTTCAGGAAAAAACCGAGAAGTTTTGTTGATAAACAGCCCAAAATCGTTGTTTTGTCAACTGAGGGTCTTTTTAGGTTGAAAAGATCACTTCTGATTGTTTCCTCGTTCTGTCAAGAAATTGCGCTTTAGAAAATTAGGGAAACTTCAAAAAAAAGAAGAAAAATTACGATCCTAACTTAAAAAAAATAAATTATCATTTTAGTTTATGGAAATCACCGAGATTGTTTAAGTACAAAACTAAAATAAAAGGAATATAAGAGAAATATGGAAATCAAGAGCTGTAATTTATCTGAATTATAAATTATCTAACTTATCTAGCTTATTGCAGCCCAAAAAACGGAACTTTGGGATCTGGCCTTAAGATTCCACATTAAGGTACTTGATCTCAAAAGTCACTTGATTGCCAATATTCAATCCTCAATATTCAGAGCTGTTTGCTCATTCTTGCCAATACCACGTGCCTGTCCATTCATTTTTTCAGACAATCGAATTATTACTAAGTGTTTCAGAATTTTTCATTATCAATCGCCCATAGAGTCTTTATGAAATTAATGCGTCAATTTTCAGCTTGCATTTCGGCATGAAAAAAGATCCATAGATTGAACAATCGAAAGTTATTTATTAATTTATATTTTTGAATCATATCATTTTTTAAGGCAACTGGACTCAAGAGTTGAGGTGGTCAGTATTATTGAAATCCTCTGAGTTCTAAAATTGAAATTTTCAAGATCATTCAAGACATAAGTGCTACAAGATTGTCACATGGTTGTAAGGCATTTGGTTTTAAAATTATTGCAATATAAGAAGCTCACAGTGTTATTTCACAGGTTTTATGAGAACGTCTATAATATGCGGTGAGCGTGATTATGTGCGAATTGGCCCTGATAAGACAAAGGCTTTCCAATTGCTAATTGTTTGAAAGCATCTAAATCCAGGATAACTTGGACAGTCTTAGGTGAAGTGAAGGGAGGAAGACAATCCGAGTGTTGCGTTATGTTCTAACGTTTAAAAATTCAAATTTTATAATTCTGACTTTTACAAAATTTAGATCTTTTGATGTTTTGATTAATTTTGATGGCTGAACATTTCATTTCAATCTATTTTCCTCATATTTAAGTCACCTTACCTAATGAGGGGTCATTCTAACTAGTTTATTTGAGACTCTGATCTATTGACCACAAACACGACTCCTACTCAATCAAAGCACAATTTCAAATGCTATATAACTGACTCAGAAGATAACGTTTGCCGTTCACTGCTAGACAGCCAAAATTTCAAGCAAGTGGAATTTATAGTCCTGATCACGCAAAACCACTACAGTTGAAGCTGAAACGGAGCTGGCTGTGCAACCTCCTCTTCTACATACTACAGTTTAACAAGGTACGATTTCATGGAATACATTGAACAGCACTACACAGTTTTTATAATAGATACTGATTAGGTTGTTGCAGAGGATTAGAAGGAAAACTGCTGCCAAGTTATAAAGTCATTAGAATCGGGTATATAATAATCACTTGTTAACTCCCAAAAGCATGCTCTGCTCTGCGCCTGCCCTGTGTGTATTTCCATTTTCTGTCCTTCAAAATGTGGAAACGAAACCCTTTCTTGAACCTTTAGATTATTAATGGCTTCTATGTATGTCATTTTCATGGATTTCATTTTGATATATTTGAGACAGTTTCGGCCCTGATTTCAATGAAATTGTAATTGAAAATCGTGACTGAGCTTTTGTACCTTTGTGTATGTTCCCTATCCCCTTAATACTCCCCTCCCCCTGTTACATCGAAACTGCTGCTTTAATATCGTGGCTCCTATTTTCTTCCCTCTAATAACAGCAATTGTTGACACGCCTTCCGTCTTTTGCTTCAGACAGACGTTTCAAAAGACGTGTGGTGAGCCAGAGGATGCCTAGTTTTACACCTCCTGAGCGTAGTTCAGTTGTCTGGCGTCTGGAGGAACAAAGCGACTATGAAGATATCCATGTTCTTGAACTTCGCGTTGGACCACATGGGTTTAATGATCGACTGGCCACCCTGGACGATTTTGCAGGATCCTGTTCAATTGAAATGTTTCGTCCAAATACCAGTGGAGCACAATATTGTCTTTCCTTCGAGTCTATGCTACCAGAATTTTTGTCAACATCTGTTGGAATTGTTATTGATTGGGATGCCATAGAAGGCACAACCGCCAACGAAATATGGAAAGTCTTTCAGCAGCGACTTGTGGATGAGAAAATATTTCGACCGGCTTACGCTGCCTATTCGGCGTCTTTTCACTCAAAGGAAGCATATTTAGCCTGGCAAAGAAGTCTTCAGGATAATACCAGGCGAACGAACGCAGCAAATGCTAATTATTTTCTTGACATCAAATTCTTTTCAACAATTCTTTGTTTTTGGATGTTGAAGGCGAATACATGACTTAGTGGAAAGCTCTTTCGTGTATATACTCCAAACCGTTTTCAGTTTTTCACAAAGCATCCTAACCATTACCACACTTGGCTTCCTTTATGCGCATTCACTTATGTAAAATAAACTTACTTAACTTTTCATGATTTTAAAGCAAAGACCTTAATTTGCATTTCGTTAGAATAATCTCTGGTTGTCGATATATTATCACGATAAGTTTACTGAAGTCTCCTAGGTGTCAATCAAAATTTCGAGTTACGATGCTAAATGACAGATAATAAGAGGATTTATTTTTACTGATTTTTTGGTAAATAAGAGTATTTTTGTGACGAAAAAGGGATAATGACTTTATATTATCTCCAATCTATCGGAGCAACTTTTGCATAGATTATTAGATATATATATATATCCAACACATTCGTGAAGAAAGATTGGTAGGCATCAGTTCCATTTTCGTTCACAATAGACTGTTAAAATTCTTATGATATAACTATCACAGACTCATCGAAACTGTGTTAAAGAGACCGTAAGAGTAAACATTTGAAGCAAGTTCTTTTCTTACAGTTTCGTTCATGACGCGTTGGAAGATCATAAATGGGATAAACTGACTCTAAACACTTACTCTTGATTATTCTTTCTTGCCGTTTGGTCATAAAACTGTCAATGACGAAATGGCGTGAACTTTCTTATACTTGTGTCGAGGATTTTAAGCAAACTCACAACATATCTACCTTAACTAATCTCAGAGAGGGAATAGGTATTTTGATTTATAAATAAGCAAACTATCACATCTTTCGTGTAAATTCATCTCAATATTTCCTTTCATTTAAAACCCCTTTTTTCCTACTACATTTCTTTTTTATTTTACAACACTTCATCGCTAATTATTGATATTTTAGCCCACTTTTTAATTTTCCAATACAACATTCGAAATTGTATATTTCCTGTACAATTTATTTAAACACAGTCATTGATTGCTTGACGACTTCCACTGACCTATCATTTAGAAACTGTCCCAAATACCCTTCCGTTTAAACCTATTTGGAATACTTTTTGTGAGCAGGGTTGACTCCGGTTATTATCTCTCAACTTCTTCATAACTATGAGTATTCCGAATATAGTTGAGAATTATTAACTTTCCATCAAAATGTTAATTTTAAATGAAGTATAGATATTTCAACAATAACTCTTTCCATATAAAGTCTTGTTGCAAAGAAATAATGACATTGAAAATACGGCCCGTGTCGCCATATGTACAGGCATGCAGAGTTCTCAGAGATCTCGGATTAACCAAGACATCCACAGGCATTCTGGACACATGAGGTGTCACGCAAAAGGACCATTAATTACCAGTGTAGTTATACGCGCGCACCTTGGAGGACAAGCAAAAGAAGATCCTGGTACTGCAAGTGGAATGAGGGAAAGAGAAATAGAGTTGCAGTGGAGCTAAAAAAGATATTCACTTTTTTCCTCATTCTCCCTTACGTTTATCCGCCTGCTAGCAACGCCACCTCCCGCTGGTAATAAATCTCCCCTTTACCTCCTCTTTCTCTCTGTTTTCTTGATTATGAGAGTGTTTTCGGTGATTTCGTTTTGTCAAATTTAATTGTTCTGTAACAGCATGTAGAATTATCATATTGAAGGAAAAATTTCAAGTGATGCGGCTTGAGATGGTGGTACATAGTTCGAACATTTTCAATATCGGTATAAAAGTAAAGTCATTAAATATGTTCTGCAATAAATTGAGAGACGGCAAAATTCTATTAAGGTTCGTACTCTAGCATGTATGAATAGTTCACGGTATTAAGTAGATTAGGTGCATTGTTATTGAACTTACATTTCGGTTGCTCATTTATTTTGCCATGTTTTGATACTTATTTCACCTCTTAGTTAACCACTTTTACATTCATGAAACTGAAGCTAACTGAAATAATAAAACTACCCTCTCAAGCCAAATAATTATCGTTTATTCCAAATGAAAAACATACTATCAACTCTTCCTATTTAAGTCCACCTAATAAAAAGTAATGAATGAATCGAATGGTAGAACGGCAAATCATCTGGCTAGTATTATATAGTACTTGTTTAAATACATTTGCTGGGACATTTTTGATACAGAGAGCAAGAAAACAAACTTTCAAATAAAAAATGTAGAAATGGAGGCTTAGTTATAGTGTTTGAATCTTAGAGTCCTTGGTCGTATTGCAAAGAATTGAACCTACTTAGTCAAAGGAAAAAACAGGCTATGACTCATAAATTACTCATTTTCTAAAATCTATAGCGTCATCTATTCCAACGGCTATATTCTGTCAATTTTGCTTTGCCATGGGTATTAATCATACTAACGTTTGTATGCATCCTATTTATTTTATTTATATAAGCTTAACCCGAAATACAACTCTTCTAATGACAATCGACTAAAGATCCGACTTCTCAGGAGGGTAATAAAGATCTCGAGCAGGAGCTTCATTCAAACAACCGACCGACGAAATTATTCCGCCATATTGGACAAATCTTATTTGGCTCACGAATGCCAAATTTTAATTTAGCACTCTCGTATATTTTAATTAAAGTTACATAATCTCTACGTTTGTGGCATGCATATACAACTTTCTCCCTCCCGCCCTCTGTTTTAATTAGATCAAGCCATCAAATCCACAACGGGAATTAACACCTACCAATAGGCAGCAGATTTTTTCAAAATAACTGCTCAGCTGAAAATTCAAATATATGCAAAAGATGCTACAACCGTTCTATATTTTAAAACTGTTCATTGAATGGCGTAAATAAAAAGCATTTGAATGCAATAAAAGGTTTAAATGATTTATCTTCTGGAGGAATCTTTGTGGTTCTGTTCAAATAAAGAGATATGAACTCAGAGATATCGCCAATCAAAGCAAAGCCTCACATCTGTAATAAACAATTTAGCTATTTACACTCTGACAACTTTTGTGCCCGGATTTGAGTGGTATAAACAAAAAATGCTAATATATGTTAAAGTGAAATTTACAAATTAAACAAATTAAAGATATATGGACTGTTACTAGGACATATCCATCCCAAATAAACTCCTTTATTGATTTGAAGGAAGAGTGACAAAACCTAATTTTTAGATCTTAATATTCATATTAAGTATACGATTTTAACAGGATGATGTGTTGCCAGCAATTAGTACGAGACCCAGTTATTTTTTTCAAAATCAGAAGAATGGATACTGATATGGACAAGCGGACAATCACAGGTGAAAAAGAACTGGAAGATACATTGTGGGCAGATATGATTGGAAGTTGTTTCCTCTGTAAGTCTCTCTCCGTGCTTGTTTAGATTGAGTAGGCCAATGATTTATCCTGAAGCAGCTAAAATTTACTGAAAGGAAGCCAAAGTTAGCTTTTGAGATATCTTATCAAGTTTCCTTTAGTTCTCATTGTGATTTTTACTTGTAATAATCGCAGTTTAGACTTAAACAAAAGGTTTCAATATCGTTTTCCATGATCAAGAAATTATATTAACTGGCAGTTTTGTAATCCAATTTCTATTTCTGATGTAGAAATAAGATCTCGTAGTAAACTTATGATTGAGTAGCAGCTTCATTACTAATTTCACAGCTGTTGACTGTGTCATTATTTAATACCAACCGTAAAAGACATTCATAAGCACTTTATGAATGTGAGGAGACAAGAAAAAATTTCCATAAATCTAGAACTGACTAGGGTGGCTGCTGAATTGTTGTAGAATGCATCCATTTTGACTTTCATATTCCCCCTCATATCATACTACTTACATTTTCACAATGTTAGAGGTTATTTTATTCTTTGGAAAATACTAATGGAGGAAGTTGTTGCTGTCTCAAAATTGCAGGAGTTATAATGCAACCTACGGTTATGACACAAGTTCTCAATCAAGTTCAATCTCATCAACACCGAGTAGCCTTCTTCACGGGTCTTGAAACAAATATCGAAGAAATGCCACCGGGACAGCGTGCAAAAATGTCCAATGTCATCACTAACGTTGGTGGAGCTTACGATCAACACAACGGGCAATTTTGCGCTCCGGTTGATGGTATTTACTCATTCATTGTTGCAATCTCAGCACAAGGGGATAAACAGGTTAACATTGCTACTTAACATTTAAAAGTATTTAGATTATTTTAAAATCTCTGATTCATTTGGTAGGCCGCCGTTCGTCTCATGCATAACGAAAATCATATCTTTGATGTTTGGAGTGATAGTACACCTTGGTCAACCGCCACGAACCATGCGATCTTGCTAATGAAAAAAAGTGACTGCGTTTGGTTGCAACTTCGTGAATCGGCATTTTATCTTTATGGTTATATGTACTCAACTTTTGCTGGTCATTTGCTCTTCGAATATTCTACAGACCAAAATTAAATAGCAGTCGACAAGTTTGAGTTTAACGGTTTTAGTTGGTATGCGGTAAAACAAACATGCTATTAAATACTGTATTTATTTTGAATCTACTTCATGCATTTATTAATAAAAATAAACTTGCAGGTATAAATGTTCAAATTTTTAATAAGTTGTTCTGAACAAACCTTTAATACTTCAACTGGAGGATAGTTTGGACTTCAAGGAGGTATTTCTTTGTCGAACTTTTACCACAAACGTCAGTGGCCTTTATTCGTTTTATAAGTGGTCAGTTACTCATTTATGAAAAGCGTAGCTTTTTAAGCCACAGTAATGGCTATGATAAATCCGCTTACTAAGTATCACTAGGCTACATATGATATGGAAAAAAAGCAAAACTTTGTTTATTTTCAGTGTATTTTAACTGGAAAATCCAAATTACTTATAATTATTGCTATATATTGACGTATACCCGATGTTCAATCTAGTATTATGCATTTTGTCAGCGCAACCACATTTCTAGCGTAGGAATTAACATGGCTCACCATACACCGGACCAGATTTCTATGAAATTGAATAGAATGAGTGGGGTAACGCATCGGAATCAACAAATAGTATAGATTTGAAGAATTAAAACAGATGGGCTGCACATACACGGGTAGGGTTTCTTGCACCTCTTGTACTTCTTACGCAGGTAATTGAACGGCCTTCCCATTGGGTAGCCAATGGGAAGGGGAATGATGTACGCCACGAACACAGAGATTGGGCATAACGGATTAGAAGCGTTGATTAATAACTCATGCAGAATAGAGATAAGTTACACGTAGGTCAATGGGTAAAAGTCACTCTGCTGTCAAGAGTTGAAGTTAGTGCAGAATTAAACTGCAAAATTGAAGCGATTAAATGAAGAATGATAGATCAAAAGATGTAGGTGTGGTCAAGCTCATTGCACCTATTAATATGTGAAACCATTTAGGTGTGGCTATAGTCCTTAAGTGAAGAAATTAACGATCGATCTATCCATATAATAAATAAACAAAGAAGTCCGGAGCAACCTACTTTATCCTCTATTTAGCGCATTCGATGCTATGATAACCGCCTTCGTTAACTCAAATGGATGAATATTGGACTTTTATTTCGAGATTAGAATTTCTTCTACCAATAGTTAATAGCATATATTAGCTACAATTTATTTACTTATAAACGTCAAATAGTTACCATATAAAGAAAGCTCTATAAAAGTTTATAAAGCGAAATTAGGAAAATGAAAATATGTAATCAATGGCCAGTGGGCACATTCGACAAGTCATATTCACAAATTTATAACAAATTGCATTGAGTTTAGTAGGAATTTCCTGATCTGGTTTGAAAAGGGGTCTAAAATCAACTAACAATGTAAGGGAGGAGAAAAATCCGCGATTTCTGAAGAATATAACAAAGACCTCAATTCACTTTCTTGCTTAATATTTTGTCTCTTTCTTCTTCCTAGTATAAATGACAATTGAATTATAATTTGCTTTTAATAAATAATGAAAACCCAACTAAAATTATTTACAGGTCACTTGGCCTTTCGATAAAAACAACGTATTCAAGTTAAGGTAATCAACCACCTCTCGAAGGAGCGTCTAGTGGAGACATAAGGTTTTAAGTAACCAACGAATGCTATACTATTCAGTAAGTTTCACGAATAGTACATTTAAATTTTATGTCGCCGGCAGCGGTTTAGTGAGTATGAGAAACCTGGCTAGTGGAAGTGACCTAACCCACTGTCACAGTGTGGTGATAAACACGGCCTGACTCCCTTATCAAGTGAACATAAATTATTACTGATGGAGAGTACCAGACTCATTAATTAGAGAGAAGCTTCATGGGGTGTTAATTATTTATGCAACAAATTCCTCGTGCATATGCGCAGCGCGAGCGGAATGTAAAAAAATTAGCCCCGCGTTTTTGTACATACAGGTCATTAAAATGTGTCTAGAGATGAGTTCAGTTTAGTGCAACGTATTACGGAAATAAATTGTCTGCTTTATAAAAGTTCATCTCAAAATTTAAGTTAAAGTCCCTAATGAAGCGGTGTGCAACCAATAATACCATGGAGATTATCCTTTTAAGTGCGTTGTGACTGCAGTAGCAGGCGCATAAAAGACGAATGAAGAAGTCTTGTGATCCAGGGAACTCTTCATTCTCCTATGTTGACAAAGAATAGCGAATTACATAAAACAGCACTGTTTTTGCTCAGGAGTAATATAAGTACTAACATCTCAGACAAAAATAGAAGAAGAAAGGATGGGTGTGTTTTAGCTGCAATGCAAATGCAAAATAATGGCCTATTGAGCAAAATTCGAATTTGTGGGACACGTCATCGCATGAGCTCACAGCGTGACTTGAAGGTGCGGCCGTTCAACTTCGCGTACGGATTGAGTGCGAGGACACACAGCCAGTGGCCAATCAAAAGCCTCCGCTCGTTTTGCTTAATCCATTCACGTTGAATGACTAAGCTTCCTCCCTTGTTACACTCCACGCCATGCATGCCTAGAATAAACGCGTGCCCTGGATTCGTCAGTTTCTTGTAAATCTTTGCAGTAGCTTCGCTAGTTCTGGGAGTCTTACCAACTAGGAGAATCTGCCACTGAGGTTTCTGAGTACAGTCAGGCTTAGTTAGGTAGTTAAATCCGCTACAGATTTAAAAGTTGAGTTGAAAGTATTCATCTATATTTTCAAATTTACTCCTATACTTTGCAATGAAATATCCTACAAGAAATTGTGCTAACTTCCACCATCTTCACATCAATGCTTAATTAAAACGAATTTTCATACGATTAGTAAATATTAAACCTACAATATTTAATTAGTGGCATGAAATTAGTATTTTTTAAAATTTGTGCTTTTCATTGTTGGTTCCTTTCCGATTGTTACTTAAACGTAGTAGTACATTTATCTTCAATCGTATTTTTCTACCTTCTACGCACGCAGATTGGCCGACTCCATGGACTTTAAGGCTTTGAAACTAATTGTATTAAATGTGTGTCTTAAGGCGAACACTATCACCATAACCCACAGACAGTTTATGCCGATAAGTTGGTCACCCATTCAAGATGTTTCTTATAGATGCATTTACGAATGAACCATTACAAGTCATTCCTTCTTCTTGGAGCTCTAATCAATCCGGAGATGTTCGATTCAGTTAATAGTGTACAGTGTACACTACGAATTAATGTTGCCCTTTTCTTCCACTTTAATTCATCGTTGAAAATCTGTTTAATGAAATGGGAATAATTGTTGCGATCGGTTCTGCAATTATATGGGACCTGAAAATTGCTTAAGACAAGCGAAATCAGTCAAAATTCGAGATAACTGCAAGTAACGTAACTACTAGTGAAGAGTGTTAGCTGATAGCTTCAATGCCAGCAGTACCTCATACATGTCTATTTCTTTACCTCGGAATGATATGACGATAAGTTGTTGATATGGTTATTAATTTTTAATTAGATGTTTTAATTTGAGTATTATGAAGGTCATTACGGAGTGCTATGAAACAGAAAATTTCATCATATACAGCATCAATCCATTAACAAACATATACGTTCAATTATTGGCTAACTGGTCTTTATCGTGAAAGATATTTATGCTACTGCCGTAAATCACACACACAAATCAACTTCCACCAACGTATCACTCAAAGAAGATCTTGCTTACATCATAATCCAAACTTACCTTCATCAATAGTGTTCTGGGTAATTATTGATATGGGTAAATATGATAAACACAAGCATGCTCTCCGGTGAGGTAGAATGTAACATGAGAGTATTGCAAATCAGTAATTTAATAAATCCAGTAGATGGGAGGACCAATCCCTTCAGTTCATGCTAATTAATGGAGCGCCGTAAAACACCCCTCCCTCCTCTTCCAATAGACCTGAGAACCTACTAATTTACTTAAAACATATTTTATGCAAATTTTTATCTCAATAAAAAAATTAATTTTTACCACTGAGCAACTCTTTCTAATAAAGCTTAAAAGTGTGATTGACTAGTAGGTATCATGATCAGTTGCAGTTTTTGCTAACTGCACATTTTCAATTGATACCTGTTATTACTGGACATTCCTGTTAGTGTGGTTAAGTGATCGAATAGCCGATAGGACGCAACAGAGCAAAAGCTAATCTAAGATTATGTTTTTAGAATTTATCTTCGGAGATGGGTTTATGACGCCACCCAATAACGGTTCTCTTTGGCTATCACCAATTCTATTCCTCGGTGAATTTCAAAACACGTTTGAATTTAAGTAGTGAGAATGGGCTTAGGATCCGGATAGGCATACGAACCATATCTCCTATTCAAAAATATACTTCTTCTTATGCGGTAAATAAATAAAAGAAACGGAAACCAGACTTTTGTCTCCAAGAGAGAGTTTAAGACAACTGATTAAATATGCTAATGACTGTGGATTTGGACCCCCAGTGTTGGAGAGGATCATAAAAATCTATGGAGACACGCGAATCGAGTATGATAGACTTCAAATATGGCAATTATCTAATTTATCTTTGTAAATGATTGCAATTGCCAAAAAATTTCGATGTAATAGAGGCCAGATGTACTCTCTCTGGGACCTTCTGAGGGTTTGTGCGCATAGCCCAGTGTGCTTTACACATTTATTCGCTAAATGAATTTCTTTTATTCCAAAAGGTGGCAAAATTGATTGTCAAAGAAATGCAATTGGTATTAATGAATTTGTATGCCATGTTTATTGTAAAACTGTTAATGGACTAATTTCCATTTTGGTGAAAAAGTGCTTATCTGTGCTTTACTTCATACGCTTTTTGTTTGATTTCCGGTCAGTGTTATTTCTGGGGCTTTTTAAGCGCTCTGGTTCCACTTATAATGGTAAATGGTTAAAGGAAGCGCCACATTACGTTAAATAACCAGGAAAGGTTAGGGTTTTTATGAAGTCACTGGTGATTTTAAAGTTCATTATATATAAACACTTTAATATACATTTAATGGTTTCCAACACTTAAATTGATCGGAAGAGTGGTAAAAGGGTGTCAACTGATTAAATCCCTTTAACATAACCAATTGGCCATGTCGTTCATTGGAAGTGAAGCTATAAGTGACTTGGCAAGTATGAACGCTGACAGCTCTGCGATATGAAATCTACCGAAGGGATAAACTACTCTTGAAAACTCTCTTGCTTCCAACTGGAAAAGTGTCATTAGTCCTACTAACCAAACATAACCAGTGAAGTTAACCCATCCGCTCACTAAATATACATAGTTGGTCATTGACAGACGAGCACAAAAACCACTACGCCTCTGGCGCATATATTAATAAAATGGAATTACAACCTGTTCGAAGTGAGACCCTTTGCGACTCGAGGGCTGACCTCCAGCTGCCCTCAGTTGTGTCTTGTTTTTAATTCACATTACGAAGTCGTGTAAACTAGATCGTGTCGTCTTCGAAGTAACGCAAATATGTTGCACAAATTGTACTGACTAACATAATGTATCTGTTACGTAAATACTGTGGAAATTTGATAGAATAAAGGTTAAAAAATATCGAGTTAGTTAGAGGGAATGAGAAATGGACAAAATGCTTCTGATCAGATTCAAAATCAATAAATTGTGGTAGTAAATTTAATGTGATTAAGTAACCCATAAAATATCCATTAAGCACGTAATTGAAGTTTATATCAACAACTAAACGGGCATTGTAGCTTGAGAATTTTTAAAAATTACTACAAGAATGAATAGATATTCCACACTTGGTGGTCGCACTGCTTATAAAACGTTATATCCGTGTTCGCAAATAATCGTAATAAAGGGGTGCAGAGAGAAGTCTTTTTTTAAATGAATCTAAGGAGAGAAAAATTTCTTGTACAAACCTGATAAGCAATTAATCCCACCCTTCCTGCCTGCAACATTTAGTAGCAGCAGCAGTGAAAATTCGCCGATTTGGTGGGTAATCACTCAGCAAAAGGAGGCAGAAAAAAATTCCAACTCAAGAATTTCCCATCTTAGAAAAATGTATCAAACCATGTCCTGACATTTTCTGGGCGACTGGAGCACTTTTAATAACTTTTTGAGAGGAAGTAAATTCGATCTATTGAGCAAAGTCTTAAATTAAAACAATAAAATTAGCAAATTAGCAAATATCCCAAAAGGATATTAAGGTACCATTTTTTGCACTTGGAGATGCTGAAAATGCAAAAAGGAAATTTCCAAGTCTATCAAGATAGCCCTTCACAACTAGCAGATATACTAGCCAGAAAATTCTACCCTTTTAATAATTAAAATTGCCTATCCAGTGCAATCGATTAGAATCACCACGGAATGTTTGCTACGTACAACGATCTAGTGAGCTCTCACCTAACAGGCGTGTATCAAAGTGCGCAATAGCAGGACAAAATTATGGTTGTGTGAGGAATCATTTAATCATTTATCACTAACCGAAAACGGTTCATAGAGTTGTGGCTCGAAGTAGCCTCCCTTTGAGGTACTGTAACCAGGGCAAATGTATCGTTAAATGTATCACAGTAGCCTATCTAATTAACGCTTATTGACAAAATCTAGTCAGATATGTCCGTCGGATTCGAGTGATAGCATGACACTGCAGATATCAAATAAAAATTAGCGCACTCCTGAAGGCTATAAAATAATCCTTTTGTAAATGCAAGATAAGTTAAAAATGTCCTCGTAAGAGGCGAGATATTTTTTTCCTTACATGTGTTATTGTAGTGTTCGTGGGATTGTGCCAATTGATAAAGATTCTTAATATTATGCTCCGTTATTTGTGCTCAAAAGGAGGTTGACAGAGTTCCTCTTCCTAGAAAATCCTAGGTACCTCCCTTCAACTCAAACCAATTCATCATGACAGCTTTTCGATTGGGTCTGAAAATTGTTGAACCCACTTAAATAACCGATTGCTTTTTTTTACAGTCCACGACACAATTGCGACTAAACGTTTAAATTGATTAACACTTCTCTCAATATTAGGCCTAAAACTTTGCTCCCGTCGTTTTCTTGCTTAATTGGAGGCTTTATTACGACAAAGCGATTACAAACATCGAGTCTCAAAGTATTTCTACCGTTAGTTACCGTTTTGACCCATCTCTTGGGCAACAGGTGAATCCCACGACGAAAACAATTTTTTCATCTTTCATAAGTAGATCCAATTTTTCACCTCTTCATACGAGCTCGAGTGTTGGTCAGCCAACCAGCCGTGTGCCAATGAGCGAAGTGAGTGAGGTGAAAATCAGCAGACGACGCAACATCTTGAGAGTACGGCGGGTGAGGTAAAATTTCCCATTTCAACGTTACGAGATATTTTTCATCACTTGGACAACAAGAGAAGGTCTAGCATTATCATGTTGTAAAGTAAACACCTTATCGTGTCTCTCGATGTACTGTGGCCGTTTTTCTTTTTTTTGAGCACGGCTCAGGCGCATCAATTGCGTCCTACAGCGCTCACCTCTGATGGTTTCAGACGATTCCAAAAGCTCATAATAAATTATGTCAAGCTGGTCCCACCAAACACAAAGCATGACTTTTGAGCCATTGACATTCGTCGGCCGAGGTGTTGACTTAGCAGTATGCGTTAAAGTTAGGGTTATTGTAATGTACCCATTTTTGGTTCCCAGTAAAAATACGATGGAGAAATCCCTTTC
Organism: Hymenolepis microstoma; assembly: GCA_000469805.3. Classification (NCBI taxonomy): domain Eukaryota; kingdom Metazoa; phylum Platyhelminthes; class Cestoda; order Cyclophyllidea; family Hymenolepididae; genus Hymenolepis; species Hymenolepis microstoma. Next base: position 24,116,560 of record LR215991.1, on the reverse strand, counting down.
GCGTTTGTCTTTCCAATAACTGTTCGCAAGCAAACAAACATCTCTCCACATCTCAACTCGTTGTTTCAACTCTTGGAGTATCCAATATTCTTCTTTCTCAGTCATTCCCAACTGTTTCAGGCGTTTTGAAATTGCTTGCTCACTGATACTTACCCAATGATTCTGATAATCCTTCATGAGTTTGGCACGAGTCTTCACTAAGAATCGCCTCCAATTCTGCATCTTCAACAACTTCCACCACTATGCTGGTTTTCGACAGCAAAATCACCATTCTTAAATCGTTGGAATCATTCCCGCTGACACGTTCTGTCACTCACAAATAGCCGTTTTACCATAAGTGTCTGTGATAATCCGTTGAGCCTCAGCCAGTCCGCAGATTTTTCATATTGAAATAAAAAAGCAATACTATCTGCAAAGCATGGGAATTCGGTTTAAATTCGTACATATTTAATTAAATATTTTATTATTATGCAAATACAAATTAAGTTATATCTAAGTAGGGTTATATTTATAAATGTGAAAACGAAGTATTCGACATCTGTGATCAATATATTTCAACTACTACTGCCATCTTTTGGAAACCGGCAGGAGAAAAAGTTGTAGACGTAATACTACAAACTGCATCAAAGTAATCTTAAACTTTTTAATTAGTCCTATTAATAATTGGAATACAAATAAGTGTGCAGACGAATAGACAGCGACAAACTCATGTGAGAGAGATTAGAAATGTCACTTTTGAAGCTGCGGTAGGAAGAGGAAGAAGGAACGGATAAAATTTACGATCATTTAAATGCAAATGCTGTATAAAGAGCAACGTCATTAGATAATGGTAGAGTCAAGGTGAGAGAATTGAATCTAGAGAGAGAGAAAGTGTGTGTGTGTGTGTGTGAGAGGATTAAAACTAGTATAGAATAGAATACCGACCTAAAGGTGAAGATAGGCTGTGTTAGGACAATACACTAACCCCTAACAACTGCAATAATCTATTCGATTATCTTAAGGTGTTCGTAAATTGTTCATACTTAATGAGGTATAGATACGGAAGTTTGGTGAAAACAATTTACTCGGTAGGACGTCAGGCTTCCAATGTATATCTCATATTTGACGGTGTTTGGCTTAGCTCATTTACATTATTAATTGGTTATCTAAGTGGTCATGGACACGAGCTCTGCATGGTTGGATCGATCAAAATTCCATTTGACAATATTCATAAATGGTGGCCAAACACAGATATTTACCTTAGTAGTGGATCTTTCCGTGGAATTTATTGAAAAAAATTGCGACACTTTTCATCAAGACCTAATTTTATTTTTCTAAGTTGTTACTTATTAAATCAATATAGTATGTCAGACAATGGCCTAACAATTTCAAGCAATAAAAATGATTGATTAATACAATTTCATCAGGATTGCACATTAAAAAATGCATTAAAATATTTCTCATAAGCATTTTCCGTCGACTGTTTTAATTAAGCGCACTGCAATACAGATCCTGGAATTATTGAAATAATTGACCTAATTAGAATAAAAGGGTAAAATGTCGTAGAAGCGCTCGTTTTTGAAGTCAAAAGCTTATGAATATCATGTCCAAGGGCATTGGTTAAGTACGACTGGCAAAAGGGTAGCAGTTACAAATTATTTTCCATCCAGTAGGTGATCGCGAACATGTGACCTCTTTTCATTCTATTCAATCGACCAAACCACCCTTTGGAGGGCATTTATTAACATTCACCTTGGGTAGAATCGTGAATACCCAGGGGTGTGAAACTTGACCACTGACGCATAGAAATAAGGTCACTAACTCTGATGACGTTTCATTAGTAGCCGTTACATACGAGCCTAATACTGGATAAAATTTTATATTTAACCTTCGAAAGGAATTCCCATGTAAATTCTTATCCGTATGCTCTCCAAGTTTATGTTTTCTACTTTATTGCGTGAAATGCGGGTTCATGCAGCCAAAATCCTTTAATCTAGATCAACCACGAATGCGCCACCGACTTACAAACGATCTTAGCGGGAAGGGACTGCACTATATGCCAAACAACTAAATCGAGGTATGTTATTCACCAGCGATTGTGCTGGACTGGATGACACAGACATAAGATAGTGCAAAATGATAAGGAACAACCGGAAAAAATACAATTTGAATAACCTACAAATAATATTTACCCTTAGTAAGGAAATGAACTAGTATGTTCTAATTAATAATGGAAATTAATGCATAAAAAGCCGAAGAAGAAAATGGTGACACTCAAATTATTGGAATTTCAAAGGAAAATTAAAGCAGAGTTATTTCTCAAAGCAATAATTTTGATAACTAACAACCTTTTTAGCATCTACTGTATAAGATGAGAAAACTCCTATGCACTTTTGAAGCGGTTTAAAGAAAATGTTTACAAACTTGAAGGCATCTTTCCTCTTTTACAATGCCCACATTAGTTGCGTTTTCATCCTTCCAATATGATGTGTTTCCTAGCACAACGCATTCCTCCCTACTGATGCAGCGTTTAACCATTTCGGTTTCCAAAAACGGCTTTTACCCGCTCTTGCCTTTTTCTAATCATTTCACGAACTTTGATGGGACTTCATTTCAAGGAAAGAATGGTAAAAGCCTAAATACTTTGCCAACAGCTGCCAAATGGTTGACAAGTTAAACCCTTGAAATTACAAACCTACTTTCCTGTTTTTTTTTCAGTAGAATGCATTATGTCTTATAAACTATGTTATTATACCTTCCTTCAAAAATTTCCAACAATGAAAACATCTAAAAATGAACAAGCAATTATTGAGTGAAGGCCCCATTTCTTAAGTACGCAACAACAGAAGAATGACATGAATGGGAAAGCACAGTTTATCTTATTTGTTACTGTTTTTAAATTACCAGAAGCATTGATATTTATCATATGGCTAACTAAGAAATTTTTGATTATTGAAATCTAGCGAGAAGTCTTATTTTTCTTACCTCTCCTAATAATAAAATTGATATGGAATTAAAGTTACAATTAAAACATATAAAAATCAATGAATTTTCCCGATGCGTTTTGAACGAAATTGAAAGACTCCGTGAGTATGCATTCAAGGTAGATAAGAGTTAAAAAAATCTTCCTTAATATCAACGCTACCTTTTGTTTATCCAAATTGACCTTTCCATTTAATAGGTAAAAAAAGTGGCTCTAGGCCCTACGGATATGGACCAATTAGCAAATAACCAAACTATGCTAACCTTCAAGTTATAGTTCATGAGAAAAATCCATTATTTGACCCTAAAATAAATAAATGCGTATTTTAATATTTACCTCATTAAAACAACTTTATGGTAAAGATTATTTTAATTAACTCCGTGATGTGTTTATTTGCACTTATGTTCGATTTCAGTAAATATATTAGTCTAACAATTCTTTGAGAATTTTTATATTAACATAAATAATATTATCAATGTGTATTTATGATTAAAAGTCCCATAGTGAAAATGTGAAAACTTCTCATTACGAAAGCTATGAGTACATGTTTATATTCATGAAATGTACATGCGAAAATGCTCCTTTTAAGCATGAAATCACTGATCGGCGCTTCCGATTGGCTAATTATGATTTGCCAGATAAGGAAAACCAATGAGAAGTCCAGATTAGCAAGGAGTGAGCAATAAAATTCCTTTACCACGGGAGAGCTCACAATTAAGCCTATTTTCTACCCATATTTCAACAAATCCTTGTCATGCTTGTCTGTTAAAAGCTGGAGTTAATTGAAAGCATCATCTTCTATTACAAAATCTGCCAAAATGCCTTCTGGAGTTCGCATCCAGATGGGATTCACATTCAGGTATAAAATTTAGACTTAACTCGCTTTCTAACTTTTTATTGCTTTGAATATAGTCAGTACTTTATGTTGTATTTATGAAAAACAGAAATTCAAAACTTTCCAATTTGGCCTCGTTTAGAAATCATATATTTAACCATGGCATCTTAAACAAATCTAGTTATTTGATTATTTGCAGTAATTTTAAAAATTTCATTTTAATCGAAGAAACGTACAGAGGCTAAATTAAATTGAAAAATTTTCGATAGAGAGTGCAGTTTCGCTCGAAAAATCGGAATAATGTTCTGAGATGTTATCTCAGTCTCGTTTTGGATCACTTTTGCTTGTCGATTTTCAAAATAGTCATGGCCTACATCCTTACCGGTTGTTGGTCTCTGAATTCTCTTTTATCAATTCACAAAAACTCGCAACAAATTTAACTCATGATGAATTTTATAAAGTATTTCATTTTGGATATGAGCAGATGAAATTTAGAATGAAACTCCTGACCCTGTGTGCACAGTATTTCCATGATATATTGCAAAATGTAGTGCTCTGACTTTGAATTCCGCTCATGTGAAAGTGACTAAAATATGTAAATTATTAAAAGTCAGGCCAAATTTTATTGTTTCCTTATTGTTTTCTTCCTGTTTCAAACGATGGAACGCAATAAGTAGGAGTGAAATGCCTCTCCGGTTTTCTTTTTTCAGTATCAGATTAGATATCATTCAGCTTTGAAATATATAATCAAATATCCGTTTGAGTTAGTGAAGTAGTATCAACAAAAAGCCCAAAAATTTTGAGAATCAATAAACTATGAAGTAAGATTTCAGGAGGTTTGGTTTTCTTTCATTCTCACCACCGGCTTTTTACTCTTTTTAGAGATGTGAGAATAAGTGCGAAATACAGCTTTGCAAGAATATTTTTGAATTCATGCGGATACTTCCAATCACGAAATGTAAGTTTATGAAGAATTTTTGATTTTCTCCATATTTTGCTGAACAATGTTCATGTCTATTAACTCTTCTTCCTGTTCCAACCTTTTATTGCATCGGTATTCTCTCTCTCTGTTCAAATATATAACACATTAAATGGTACCTTCTTGCTTATATCATGAAGAGTTCATATGAAGGATAAAAGAGAGCTTTAATCTTGCCTTGTATTCCCAATGCAGAGTTTCGAAACCGAAGTGCAACCGGTTTCTCCCTTCATACAATTCAGGTCCTACATGTCAATTGATTACATTTTTGAAGAAAAACAGACCATTTTAATTGAATTGTAAGTTTTACGTCACTCCCTGCACTACTTTAGTAAATTTTTATAATTAAACTTTATTTACAATATTTATTTTAGATATCAATGCTCAAAGGGTAATAAGATGGTAAGCGTTTCGCAAATTTATCTTACTTTTTTCATGATCTTGCAAGATATTTGTAAAGTTTTAATCAACTAATTCGAATCCATTTAACGGAATCATAAAAATATTCAAACACACCATAAAGCAAAGAAGATTCACATAGCAGTTAGTATGAACATTTTCAATGCTAATTTCATTTTTAGTTTTAAGTTCACGAATTTGCTGTTTCCCATTAGTTAATCAGCAACTTGTTTAATTTACAAAGAATTTGCTTAAAGATGAATTAATGCTATTGAGATGAGTTTGCACCTATTTGCAATCTATTAAACAATGTGACGAGAGAAAAGTCGAAACAGAAGATTTCAGCTCCGAATGCATATATTGCAACCCCAATTGACTTTCACTTCCAATAACTAGAATTTCTAAATCGTATTCCGTAAGTGAAGTGGCTAAAACACAGCACTAAGTGCCGAAAATAAAAAAAGGCAGAATTCGCATTTAGATCTTATAAATCGGCGAGAGACCGCTCAGTTCAAATCGACTTAGTGACAATTATCTTGAGCTTTGAAACTGTTGTTAGGTAAATTTAGTCACAGTATTGTAACTTCGGATTCTGTTGTTCAATAATGAAACCACTTCAATCAATCTGTTAAATAGATTGATGACGTGTTGGGAATGCACTATTAGGTACATTTTAGTATTACTTAACGGCATAACTAGGAATAAATTTGAATTCGCGTAGCAACAAGATAATTAAGTAAGAATTGTAGTGTAGAAGGGATGGCATGAAAGATGGAGGAAACAATGGATTCAGGGTATTTTTTGAATTGCGGAAGTGTTGCTTTTTCACCTTCTTATGCCTGATGTGTTTATTGATGATCAAACACTCTAGATCATAAACTTTTGCCAATCTATGTTCAATGACAGTAGTTTTTTAACTAGGAAAGCATAAATAGCAGAACAAAGGAATTAATACACGAATCATGAATACGTTTGGCCGCATTTTCCCAAACTATTAAAATAGTTGAAAAAAATTTTTCCCATTAGATTTTGTTCATACGTGCCATTAGAGCATTCGTTTTATCAAAATTTACATGACATTCAACCTATATTTCCACCTAGGATTCATCCTTGATAGGCAGCACAGAAATTTTAGTTGGAAGAACAATTCACAGTGGAGGTGAAGAAGAAGTTCCTTTAAGGTGGGTTCCTTTAAATGTTTATTTTCGCATTTTCTTTGGAGTGAACCTTACGACAAGCGCCTCATTTATAAGTAAAATTTTGCATTTCGTTAACTATGCAAGACTGATGCGTTCTTGTGGAACCAACCTTGGCAAACTTTTACTTCAGCCCCAATTTCGCCATTCGTTACATTCTGTGATAAAAAATCGTTCATTTGCAATACATTCGATATAACCCACGTATTTATCATTTTTCCATGCATTGAAGAAAGACACTTTAGTGGCTTCCAAGAACTTATCTTAGACAATTGTTGCATCGTTATAGCCTAGTGCTAAGTGAGTGTGTCATTTGGTACAAATAGTCTGACGTTCAGTGGAGGACGTGATCAATTGTACCACTTAACAATTAATAATGGGAGGTAACCGTATGCGTGTTCCTCATCATTGACAGTCCAGGTTGTCACTTTTGTAATTTAAAGAACCTTAAGAATTCGTCATAACTGAATATTTTCCATTTAAAATTAGAATTAACTTATGGAATTCTGAATTATGTTAACAGGCTTTGCTAAATTGATAATCAGAGCGATTGGACAAAGGTCTTCTATTACAGTTGTTGATATTCTGAGATTCTTCACTAAATTTAATTATAATGTTTTCAATAAGGTTAGATGGCTGTTGGTCCTTATGTCCTTTCTTGGCGTCAACAGAGATCAGATTATATTTTTGAATATACCTGAGGACAATTCAAAATAATTCTTTTAAATAGAATTCACAAATTTCAAAGACAATGTACTTTTTGTCAATAAGGCTTCAGTTTTCCTTTCTTTTAGAATTCCCCAAGGTGCAACTGGAGAGCCTGAAGCCTTCAACGGATCAATGATACGTAAGTAAATTTAATATAACACATAACTTGAGGGTTTTAAAGAACTTGTTACCCATCTCACTGCAGTCGGAAATGCATAGTTTCCCTGATGAGTTGCTTTGAGACTAACGAGGTACAAAAAGATTAGTTTCCGGCTCATAACTGTGTAACAATACCATAAATTCCTCCAATTTAGATAACAGAGCAAGGCTAAGTGAACAGAGGAGGAGTTAGTTGACTTTGCTTTCCAACAACTTGCCAGTGCTTCGTTGAGATACAAAACCAGATTTTTGAATCATTATTTATTTTATAAAATTTTGTAATAATTTACACTGCTCAGACGACTTTATAAAATAAAGTAATCCAATCACACCTACTTCTGAGTCAATATATATCCTACTGCTCATTGAAAGTTTGTGACTCTTGGTTTTGTGCAGACCTTTGAATATCGTCGTCCAAATTTCGTTAGAAATCTACTTCGAAGTGATCGTGAAGATTGTTTGCTCAAAATTTTTCGAATTGTTGGCCATTACATACTAGGAGTAATAGTAATCAACGAACTAATCTTGTGTATTTTATCAACCATCTGCCTACCATGCAATTTTAATTTATGTTTCTTGATATCCTAGTTTGCATTCGGGAAGAACCTTCAATAAAGGTAAGCTATTAGTTTAAATTCATCTTCATACTATTATTATTATTATAAATTAATATTTTCGACTTCTATGGTTACGCCCATCGGCTAATTATTGCTACCAGTTGTTGCTGTAGGTAAGAAATTGAAATGAATACTTTTCTGCATTATAAATTATACAAGACCAATGGACTGCAGAACGAGGGAAATGTGGGGAAAGAGAGGTTTCATTTGCATTTGGCTAAGAAAGCTTAAAATAGAACTTGATTTGTGTAATGAATTGGATATCTATTTGCAATTTGCAGGAAAACATTGTCCTGAAGATGCAAGGAGTCGGGTTGGACAAAAAGGATATGTTTGGAAAATCGGATCCTTACATTATTATTCTCAGGAGAAATGAACGTGGAAAGTGAGTCCCTCTCCACATATATTATTACTATTTTTTCAATGCAAAATTCTGACAGAGCGAGTATTATCATTTTCTGCTTAAGATGTTTCCTTTTTGTCAGAAGCGAGTAATAATGCTAATTTCCAATCGTTTCTAAGGTGCATTTAACCTTGTATTAAAGGTGCATATAATATTCAATTTGGCAAGGAGTCATGCGATTGCTTTTCGCCTTCTTAAAATTCGTTAAATTTTATAAATAAAGGGTTTTTAATAAAAAAATAATAATAGTATGTCATTCTTCCCCTGAGGCACCTGCAAGATACTGTTTCCTCCACTTTTGTCCGGCTTGTCTGTTCGATGTGAATAGAGCAATGAGCAGCTTTCAAAATCCAATAATTCGGTCAATAATAATTTATATAATACGAGAATTGGAGAGAATGGCAGATGTTAGGAAATTGTGCACTTTTTCTAAACAGAAGGAAATCTCCTTGCCAGAATCTATAACTAAGAATCTGGCCTGGCGGTCTCTAATTGCCTTTGCATCAATCCGCACTCAGACTTCTTAAATAATACTTCGCTACCTTTGCACCAAATGCAAGTTTCTGAACCCGAGAATAGGTCGATGACTTGAAATATATTTACGACACGTTTTGCAAGTAGGAAGCTTAATCGGGAGTCACATTTCAATTGACCTTAAAAACTCGATATAAGTAATTTGCAAGGAGAAAGAAATGAAGATATAACGTTTAACATTTAAGCATGAGCAGTAGGGGGAAGCGACATTTTTCAACTCCAATAAAGAAGATTTATCCTAGGAACTCGTTTTGCTTACTTTAAAATCGCCTTTTCAGTTTGAGACCCGTAGTAAGTTAGAATACAACTTTTCAGCGGTTCATGTGAAAATATGTTGACGAGCAGCGTGAATAATAAGGGAAATTATCAGTTCTCTTTCTCAGTCGAATTTTCTTTTCTTGATGAAGTTGGTTTGTAAAGTTCATCATTTTATTTTGCCTAGTAACAACCCAAACCACATGAATTGTTATTAGAAAAGGATTAGAGACTGTGCCTAATATCTTCAAAAATGGCTAGAAAGCAATATATGAGAAACTAACACGTTTTAAATGGGAAACTAAACACCGTGGATATAGAAGTGGAATGTGTGTCAAAATTAAACTTCCTGCGGTGCTTTTAAGGGCGGAAAGGCCTTTTCTCTTACAGTGATTGATGCTGAATAATTTTTGAAAATTGTGCAGTTTAAAATTACTACGGTTCCGCTAGTGATAGACTGTTCGCAATTGGCCATCAGTTGCGAAGATAAGGTGTAAAGGCACTTGAATCATGTAAGGTATTTAAATATTAAAGTATCTTTCACTTTCAAAAGATAATTTTAGAAGGGATTTAATTTATTAAAATAATATTTTTTGACGCACACCAAATTTAATCTGTTCGATTTCTATTCAGTGACGTGAAAATGACCTTGCACAATAATTTGACTTCTATGGCAAGTGTTAGCTCCTTAACTGTTCATAAAGCTGATTGCGTAAAAGCTCCAAAATTCCAGTAAATTATTTAAAGTGGTAAAATATCCACGTGATCTGAGCAGTTAGGTAAAAATTTTATCATTAAAATTGCTATTTTTATGCCATTTTCAGTTTCCCTCAGGTGCCATTCCCTCTCTCTCTCTCTCTTCGTAGGTGTGAAGCCTTTAAGCACTTGTGAGCTGTCGTTAATTCAGGTGGATATTAATTCAATGTTTACCCAGATAGAACTTGCCGAACTACATGATCAGTGAACTCTCTTTGACATTAAAACAGCATTAATCTTCTCCATTAAGATACTTTAGGAGCCGGATCGAAGTGGGCTATATACCTTCTCGCATAACTAATGGTCTCCCTAAAAGCTAGAGAGTAACATTTATCTTTCTTGACTGAGAAGGCCAGAAGTTGAGCTAGGTCTTATATACTTGGAACAGGAGGAAAATAATCGAAAATGAGGAAGTAGAAGAAAGAACTGCAAATTTTAAAGAATAGGAAAAGGCGGCAGCGCTAAGTGATTGGAATCGAAGTTTTCAAAAGGAAGCCAATTTTGGATATTCTCAGTGGAATTGATTTTTCCGTAGTCGTTTCCTTTAACATTACGTTTGCTCGGATTTACGCGAAAAGACGCGCGTTTGAATATCTAGACTAACTCATGAAAGTGTTGATTAATTGAGTAGATGAAATATTTAATTCCTTAAATTACCGTCGAAGTACCCTCCCCACCAATCCTCCCCTCCCCCCCACCCCCCGAAATATCAGTTCGAGCACTTATAGTCTTTAGAATCTGCTGCGCTGTTGTTGGATGGCACCAACTATAAGAATTTTTGATAGATCTCATGAAACAATGAACGTTTTACGCTGGAATAAAATGACTATTAGTGAGAATTGGAGGCTGACTACAGTAGTACTAGTCTCCATAAACTTTTTTTGCCCAAGCTTTTGTCCAAATTTAAAGGAAGACAAAATAGCTGTTTAAAATTCAGGCAGTTGACAATAAAAGAAGTCTTCTTCTCTTTATGAAAGGTTAAAAGGGATATTTAATTGCTTCCAAGCTTAACTTGTCCTCATGTTAATTAATGAAATATTCAAATCTACCTAAGTAATCAACAAAAGGGCATTGAAAATCGAATCCTTACTCACGTTAACCTCCATAACAGGATGCAGTCTCGTATATTTCCATGCATGCTCTCTGCGTTGACTTTAAACAAATATCTGTATCTACCCTCAACAGGTGAATGCTTTAATTTTGAATAGGCTATCAGTTTGAACAAACTCTCGCTATTTGGTTCCTGGAATATCGTGCAGTACAGAAATAGCAACCTGAGTTTGGGAATATTATTACAGCTGTTTTGTTAAAGTTTGCAGGAATATGAGGGAGGGACAGCATAATCACGTGGAATTTTAATTAGCTTCTTCCTCCGCAGCAGTCAAAAAATCTAATGAGCTTCTTCAAGTTGACCCACTTCTTTCGTTGTTTGGAAATTACTTTAGATGGGAGCAGTGCTACCAGAGCGAAGTGGTGAAAAAAACGCTGGCTCCGGACTGGAAACCCCTTCTTATCTCACTTAATAGACTCTGTGATGGAAATCTTGACAGGTATTCCTTTTGGGATTATAGTTATTTCACCACAGTAGAATGATGATTTTAACGCTGTGGTTATTTAATTGACAGTGAAATATGCTTCCGGTGCTTTGACTGGGACGGAGCAAATGGTGAAGGGTGAGTTTATTTACCTTTATTACTTAGAGTCATTTGGTAATCCTCATTTCTATTGGGAATGCACTCGGAATGCACTGTGAAGATTAACCAGTGCAAATATTCCATGGGGCTTTTAATTTATGTACGTAAACTGTTTTAAAAACAATGGATGGCTGATATTCATAGCCTGCTGTTACTAGTAACAGGTTGAAATTGATTAGAGTCCGCATTCTAGTTTTATAGTTATGCTCACTGTTACAATGCAACAAGATTTTGTTTGACGTTATTCCTTAGAGGAAGCGATCAGGTTGAATGAAAAATTTACCGAACGACTTTCAAGGGAAGTATGCAGTGTTTTAAGAAAGAGATCTACCGTTTATGATTAATTTACTTGAATGTATATTTCAGACATGGTAAATAAAATAGGCTTGAACGATAGTAGTTGAGTCTTAGAGAGGAATGGTTACATTATCAAGACTCCAATTTATTCTTCTTTTTCCCTTGGAATGAACTTGAAATTGAGGAGAGAGTAGAACAAGACAAAATTTCGCGGTAATAATCTGTCCAAAAGCAAAGCAGAGAATGGCTGACGTCAAAAGGAGTTTGAGAGTGTAAAATGTGGATAACGAAAACAGCTACTATCGAAGAAGTTAAGCGAATTCTACGAGGATAAGCTTAAGGAAAGATGGAAATAAGCACATAGTTGAAAGGACGTGCAGAGCGGAAGCAAGAGGATTTATGCCAACAATATCCTTTTGGAAGAGCCCAATGAATGACGCTGCTATATTTTTGCGGTCTAAAGTAAATACTAAAATACTAAATTACGACTAATAGAAGCCAATTACCAAGAATTTTAATAACTACAACAATTTGCAATTTAGCAACTCACTAACTGTATACATTTTGCCATCATTCAGATAGCAGATAATTTTGAAAAAAATACATAGATCTTGAAGACGGCTCGTCGATTGCAAATGTTCTCGTGAATGTATGATCGATGATCTTAGAAAATTCTAAGCACACTAATTTTGAGTGTACTAAATGCGTGACCTGAATCCCACCCAAAGAGAAATGAAAAGCAGGTTACGCATATCCATTGGTTCTTAATCTACCAATTACAAAAATGTAAGTAAAATTGATTTTTTTCACCGGTAACCGTTTATGTGGCGTTAGTGCACTGAATTATGAATCGGAATGCCTGTTCGATTTAGATAGAAATGGTCAAAGTGGATGTTCAAAAAGGGGCGTGAAGGTAACAAAATTGAAGACAATTTTTAATATGAATAAACAAGATGTTCATTTTAGTTGCCATGTTTTATCGATATACAATAGGCATGAGATGATTAGACCACAATTTTTGAATATGCATTTATGGTAAATACGAATTTCTCCTAATCAAGGTTACCAGTATGCCAGCATAATGACAAGCCTGTGTCTAGACTCTGTCTAACCTCTAGGATTAGAACATAACCGTTAAGTGTTTCATTCGCTAGACTGACTGATTTCCATTATTGCATATGCTCTCGATTACAAAGTGTATAAAGAACTTACATATTGATACTTTAGATTACATAAGAAGGTTCATTCATATTCTATTTACTTTTCCATTTATCGTAGAGACACGGTCGATCCTGATATAGAGTAAGTTGCTTTTTCTCTTGAAATGTGCGTGTCGTATATATTTATTCTTTTATTTACACACCCTCATATATGTGAGATTAAATTTATCGTTGCACGAATAAAGTTTAATGAATGCAAACATTTTAGCGATGTTATTGGCGAATTCATAACAACAGCCAGATTCCTTTTGACCTGTACAAAAGAAGGGAGGAACTTTGAGGTAACTTCTCTTCAAACCATTGACATTTTATGCACGTTCGTTCCCTTACACTTTACATTTTACAATTTTAGTTAATAAATCGTTCAAAATTTCGTCGGAAAAAAGTGTACAGTAACTCGGGCGTTGTAAGTTAGAACACACGTTTTAACATGATGTTGTTCAGTGTGTTTTAGTTTTAATCTAATTACATGCAAAAATAATGGACTCCTTCATGATTATAACTAAATTTCCTTCGGTATTTAATGCCTTATTAATTTGGACACAATTAGCAATTATGCCTATCCGTGTCTGACAGTAGGATTTATTTCATGCTTACTGACAATTTTAAAAGGTCATTTTCTAATGCAAATTTCCCTCATTTTCTTTAAGGTCAACGTTAAAGTCAGCATATCCTCAAACGCGTGTTCATTTTTGGATTACATTTTAAGTGGGTAAGTTGAAATAGAGAGATATTCAAATAGCCACACTGCGGCATGTACACCCCGCGCGTGGAGGCTTATCATTAAACAAGATTTTAGGGTTGTATGCGCTACCGGTTTTATCAAAGCGTCATTTTAATATCATGTACGGATTTTATTAACCTGATAAGGCACATAGTCTGTGTTTATGCTTTGACCAAAGCACCGCCTGCATACCAAAAAAATGATTCTAAGCCATCGTTGGTTTTTCTCCAGGAATATTATCAAAAGTTAAATTTCTTAAACAATATAAAAATTACAATTTATTTTACTTATAATGTACAGTGGCCTGCAATCTTGCATAAGTTACGATTCCGTTTTGAGTGCAGACTAAGTCAAGGTGGGAACTTGAATTATAATAATCATATTATCGACAAAAAATTGACCATAGTGGTTGGTTAGTCAGGCTACTGGGTGTATATCGATGGGCATAGACCTCGTGACGTACGTTGAAATAATTTTGCTACCGGCAATCAAATCATTTCCCCATTGCTTGTGAACCTTGTGTTCGCATTGTGTTTTCCATGTGGACTAGTGGATACCTATCCAAAATTTAAGTAAACGAGTACTTTATTTATGAGAATTTCAGATCTTCAGTGCATCACCCTTTACTTCGCTTTAGAACCAGTATCAATGTGATCGTCGGAATAGATTTGTCAAATCAAATTCACCAGAGTAATAGTCCAATGCGATTTACTGAAGCAATCTCCATTGCGAGATCAGCAGCGGTTAATAATGAATACACAATAGCAATCCAAGCTGTTGTGGAAATTCTTCAAGTTTATGACAGGTAAAACACATTGTTCGTTAAATTTTTGTAACCCCTTGAAGAGATGAAATATTTCACATTCTTCAGTTCCATATTCTGATAAATCAAGCATAGCTAACCTTTTTCTGTCGATTCGTTAGATTTTCTTGCGCATATTTTTATGAAACTAAATACGCTTACTTGATAACAGTATTCAACTTAGTCGGGTGTGACTTTTGAATCAAGAATCATGAAGTTCTACTATTTCACTAACAGTATTATTGGGAATTAGCTCTTCTTAAGCATGGGTAGACTCTATTTGTGTTCCCGAAGCAGTATCAGAGGAGGAACTAAATGGAAATTTTAATCACAAATAATAGTAATCGAGTTCAAATGTGTGTGCGAACTAAGGCTTTGCGAAAACGAGTTGAAAAAGTAATTAGATCAGGAGAGAATATTGATATATATTACAGTCCTTCACCTTATCTCTGTAACGCTTCTTGACAGAACGAATTTTGCCTCCTCATATTGTCTCAATTACTATGCCTACTGATTGTGAAATACAATAGCGATATAATTTGTTTAAACTAAAATATAGCAAGCAAAAACCTTCACTAAATTATTATTACTTTAATTTGCTCAAGAAGATGGTAGAAGTGGGTTTAATTGAGCAAAGGCACCTGAACGGTGATGTCGCATTTTCAAAATCAAATATGTAATTATTCAACAGTCTCGTAGACAAATGAATCACACATTTTACTATATCTTCTGCCTGCAGTTTCTTAAGTGTCTGAAAATTTGAACCTGAAAATAAGGCACCCGGTTTTCCATGATAGATTTGACAGTAGAGACCTGTACTTCCATGATGAACATGGTACTCGCATAAGCAGTTTGCAAAATTCATTGTGCCACGATATTCTAACATGTTCTTAAGAATTTAAAGTCATCATGGGGTTGATCTATTGAATAGTTACAATAGGTTTCAGAGGGATGGAGTTGGCTTTGAATAAATTGAATAAGCATGCAATTTTAATGGTCTAAGCACTTTCAGACATTTGTAACCGAAATGTAGAAATAAACGGGAAAACCTCTTCATATTATGATTTGTGGTATCAAGCGTCTTAACAATTACATCACAAGCATATAATTTAGGAATAGACTAAGCTTCAAACGGAAAATATGCTGATCAGATATCTACCCATATTCCCACTTGATCAGCTATTCCAAACCTTCAGAGCACTCTCTAGTTGACATGATCGAATTGATGAGGGCATACTCTTGGTGATCGACTCGTCATGGTTCAAATATTTTGCATAGTTAAATCGGCGTTAATCATCCACGCATTTAGTCATTCTGCCATACTGATATGCAGTGCCATTTAACGACGAAAGAGGAAACAGACACTCAAACCTTCATGGGGGCTTAAACGATTTATCTTCATAATTTCAGCGATGAGCTTTTTCCTGCATTTGGATTCGGCACACGTGTTGGCTCAGATGGAAGAAAATCTCATCTTTTTCCGCTTGTAAGTTAACCACCATGTCTTTCCTCACAACATTAGAATCTATTCATTAGGTCAAGTAAAGCCTTATCTCTTAGTGAATAACCAGTAAATAAATGAATGAAACAAACTTCATTGAATTTAATAAATTAACGTAATGGAACAGAAGAAATTTGTTATTTAATAGGTCGTAAACCTTGCCAGCTTATAGCGCATTTAATAGTTATCTATTACCAACAAAATAATCAATCTTTATCTCTTTCTCCTCAAACCAAATCTCCCTCTTCTAGACTGGAGACCTAAATAATCCCAATTGTGAGGGCGTAACCGGAGTCCTGGCTGCTTACAGTCGTGTCGCCAATGAGACATGTGGCTCAGCTCCGCCTAACTTTGCTCCTCTTATCAAACACGTTAATGAGTGAGTCGGTAGCCGTATTTAAGGTTTACATTTCTCCTGACTTGAACTCTTAACCGGACGGGCATATATGTACAAGAACAACGTCGATTAAGTAATATCAGATTTTAATAATGTAACGTATTGAATTCCATGTGCAAAGACTCCGAAGACTCCTGGGGGGAAATCATATTGATTGGACCAAACCCTGGTATATTGTGTATCCTAGAATTATTTGATAACTGAGTGGAATTCACTTAATAATAAGGAGAAGTCAATCATGATCGTGTTTTTCGTTTCGATACTAAGGGCTCGGATATCATAAGACGGTTTATCTTTGATTCTTGACGTCTGAATATCATTAAATTGAAAACATGTTATTATTTTCGATCAACTCCTATTGATCACCTCACTACGACAATTTGAATTTATGATATTCGGAGAGGAATGAACAAGTGTGGCGCAATTTGAGTTTCTCACCAATAAGTCGGCATTATTTTACTTCACTACTTCTCAAATTTTGTTAAAATGCTTTCCTAAAATATTGTGTGAACTGTTTGTGAACAGACGTAAACAATGTCAATTTTTTCGGATTATAAGGTCAAGGAAAGGGGGAGATTCAATACCGGAGGAGTTGTATTGCACTCGATTCTAAAATTATGAATGATTGCAAGATCACATCATTTTATTACCATGCAGTTAATTCAAGTTTAAAAACTAATGGTATATATTTAAGGGTCTAAAATAGCCTTATACCTGATTTAGTTTTTATGGAAACAAATTAAAGAATTTGAGGTTATTTTTCATAAAAATGAGCTTCTTTAAAATTTACAATACTTCGAAATACGGGTAGCAATACAACCAATTTTGTGAAAATACATTGTATTCAGACTCGAGCGCAGGGAAGTTTAAAAAGAAAACGCGCTTACAAAATGGCTAATTTTGGCGACCTGTCGTTAAAGCAAGTATTAGCGAAACATTTAAAAATATTTTAATTTTATTTTTGATATTTTAAGGCATTGAACTGTACTTTTATCCTAACTTCTGAAAAAATAAATGGAAGTTTCCAATACATAAATGTACTATTTTTTAAACAGGAATAAAAGTATGAATTCAATTAACAACGTAAGTAGACAGAAAGTATTGCTAATTTAATTTGCACTCAAATTCAGCTCATGATTTATCTAAGGGCTCAGTAAAACGAACTTTCATTTTCTCAAAAAATTTTGTCCCATCTTAAAATGTGCTTATTATTTATGAAATCATAGTTGCGATGGTTAATTTTTCGATTCAGGAGGAAGTTATTTTAGGTCTTTGTATCAGGAATTTGGAGAAATACTATTAATTACCTACTTTTAAGGCTTGATGTTTCTTTCATTATTTCTGTGACCAGCTCTCAAATTGATATTCTTTGTGAACACCACCCCCGCCCCCTCCAAATTTAAGTCTTGGATTATGTCCAATTTATTCTTTCACAATGTTAATGAGGTTTTAATATCCTCTTAAACAGGCCCTTCTCATGCATATTAGGAAAATAGGTACCCACTTTTCTTCTGGCCACTAAATTTGTGCGCACAGGGGGGAATGGTGGTTTGGCATATGTGCAATTGGGGTTCAGTAATCTGGAGCATTTCAAAGTCTGGAATTTAATTTCATCGATATTCCAGTTAACTAAATAACTCCTCCATTTTTGAAGGTGGACTGGGCATGCACCCCCTCATGCTATAATTTCAGCTATAATTTTAAGTTAAAACAAGTTTGGGAAACAAATGGACACAAAGATAACCCATTGATGCATTACGAGTGATCCTCAAAGGAGTTACACACCGAATACTCCTCGGCAGTAGCAGGAATTTACAGAAAGAAAAAAAAGGATTGGAACTTACTAATTTATATTTAAAAGTGAAATTCCATTCCAAAAGTTTTCTCAGGCGTAGCGATAGTACGTTGATCTAATAGAAGCTGAGCAACAAGGAGGAAAATTTTGAATAGGGACCAATTACTTAAAACAATGGAATTCTATTCCAAGCTTTGTTAAGCGGAGGAAGTAGGAAGGCATCAATACACGTCAGTGATCCTAAAATTTCAATTAGCACACGTGGGAATGGTACGAAAATGCATTTATCAGAGGGGGCCTGAAGAGTGGGGATGAAGCGAATTCGAGACATCTTGCAGTCATCAAGTGGAATAAACGCTAAATCAGTGTTGCATAACCTTTGACCATATATCAAGGTGAACGCATAAATCGTCGCAGGCTCGGATACATCAATCGTCTTCGGAAAATCAGTATATAATCAATGCCTGCCTCATTTTGCCTACACTTTAAGTTTAAACTAAACTCCTCATGCGCAATATATTATATATAATGTCAAAATCACGTTGTGCTTAAAATCATTGTAAGTTCTAACGATGTTTATCTATCGAATATGGATTAAACTGGGTGGAGGGAGCTTTAGTGGTTTCTAAAATTCAGTTAACAGATGCAATACTGTGAAAAATTACAAATAAAATTGTACAATTGTTTATGAAAGCTTCGAATGATGACTATTTTTGCGCCTTCTTAGTATTTTGGCCTGTTCATGAACATCTGTTTGTAGAATGGCAAGGACCTCTCGAGACAGTTCGAAATACTTTGTTCTCCTTATTCTAACAACTGGCTTTGTCGACGACTGGGTAGAAACTCAAAGAGCCGTAATTGAGGTAAATGGTTTCTTTTACCTTTTTCAATTATCAGTTTAAATCAACTTCGAAACTCGTATAGCATTTTAAGATTTTTTAACACGCTTTGCGTGATGATTCGCATTCTGGTGTCTCCTTCAAGACAACTTTCGTTTGTCTTACGCTTCTGCGGTCCCCAACTTCACGAACGCCATTGTACTCATATGCGCATATAAAATTGTGAATGACAATAATATGAAATAGAAAAGGCACTTTTCAGAATTTTAATTTGTCTACCAAAGGACACAAACTGAAGCCACTCAAAAAGTTGAGTCATCAAAGGGATTCGATCGCAAGCAGTGTGGTGGATCAATAAAGTTATCTTTTAAGTCGGGTAAAAACAAGATATCATGTATTTAGACGAATGTACTTCGGAAATAGTAAAAGTCTCGTTTTTTGGTTATAGGAGTTCGTGTGTAAGTAATCGCTTGTTATTCCTCTTAAGTTTACTCCACGACATTTCGGTTCGGAGGAGTTAATTTATGTTTTTAAAAGTTGCTTTTTCCACGATGCTGCAGTGTCATGAAGCACATTCAAGGTGACTTCTCGAGTTAGTAGGTTTTGTGTTCTGCCATAAGATGTTGGCACCGACTTCATACCAGAAAGTTTCCTTCAATAAATAAGCAGTTAAAATTGTATGAAAAGCTTCCTTAAGTCTTAGTTGTAATCATAGGGAACCTCCTTATCCACTCTAGAATGAAGGCTCGATTATTAGAGGGCTAGCAATAGAACGGCAATTCTATTATATCATATTGTTTCCAAGCAGCGTCATTTTTCATTATCTATCATGATTAGGTCAGGTTATTTGTTAAAATGATTTGGTTTATTTTTACTTAAAGGCGTCTTTTCTCCCAATTTCAATCATTTTCATCGGGGTGGGCGGTGGACAATTCGAAGGTAAACAATTTGTGTGTATTTGTACTTATTCTTAAACAACTAACCATTTACCTAAATTATGGGGATTTTTTGAGCTAAATGTCGAAAATGCGAGTAAATGGGAATTGTGTTCGTTGTGTTTGTGTTGCACAATTTTTAAGCACAGAAGGATTTTCTGATGCAAATAATGTGTTCTAAATGAAGAGGAGAATAAAAACTTATCGAGTCGAGACCATTGCCGATATAATGCTGGACAGTTGAGTTATTTGGTACATATAGAATGCGTCTCTACATTATCGAACTATCGCTCATAACATTAGAAAAACCAGTAATTATACTAGGCTTAAATAGAAATAAAATATGATGAATGGCACCTATGGTAAGTTCTAATTCTACCACCCATCTTCCTTACTAGAATTAATTAGAGCAGTGGGTCATTTACACCACTGAATTTTCTCATTTAATCATTCATCTCGAGTGCTATGACATGAAAAATTCGTACACTTATCACTGAACCACTTGTTAGCAAATGAAAATTTAAGTCGTTTCATACCCTTATTTCAAAAGAGAGGTGCTAAGAGACTAGACTCACAAAACACAGGAATAATAAGTGTAAAAATAGGGAAAGAGAGCTTTCTTTAACAAGAATCGCCAGTGAAGTAAATTGCTATGCAGTAGAACTTAGGGGAGCTGTATTTGGAAGCTGGTTGATGAACCACTCCATAGAACTTAATTGGCATGAGTTGGATAAGGCAGTACCAAGTAGAAATGGGAAAGATCATAACTGCTACATAGCAGGTGTCTTTGGGCAGTTGAGATGGTTAAGGGATAGCCGGAGAAACCAGTTGAGAATGAAGAGTGAGGTCATAGTAATTAATGGACTGAAAAAAATAAAAATATCGACGAAAATCATTTGAGTCTCACCAGACGATGATGCGATGCACCTATGACAGTAAGATCAAGCTGAATGATGACGTTCTGGCAGTAGCCAAGCCATCGAGGACATATTAACTCATACTATAATGGTCAATAGTAAACAATACCTGGAAAATTTTCTATTAAAAATAACTCTTAATTTAAGCATTTCAAATAAATAGGCAATGTTTTGATAGGCCAATTTGATCATCTTGGAGTTGTTATTTTAAATTTACAATACCCAATTGCCTTAAAATTTCTCTTATATTTGTCGACAAGTAGTCAGACATACAACACGAAGATCAATAAGGCATTCAGGAAGAGATGACGCGAAAGGTTATTGAATAAAATCTGAACTTCAGATGAGTCTACCTTTTATTTAGCTGGATGTTCAAATTTTATGCAATAGATATAGCTCCATGCCTGAAGTACTTTTGCATTCCAAGGCTCGGTTTCACGAACTTCACCGCCTCTAGAGTTCCTGAGGGAGCTCACATTCACCACGTCCATGTCACTAATTGATTGATTTGAATTACTGCTCATATAGTCACCTGTGGGCTGTAAAATAGTTTCCTGTTGATTTTAATTTTAATGGAGCAAAATTCACTCGATTTCATTACACAAATAGGTGGTAGTTGGAGACATTATATTGAACACATATTAGACCGCGTTCCAACTATTAACTGGTTGCATAAAGGTAGGCACTAGGTATAAGAAACCGATTCCGTTAACTTAATTATGAAAAAATAACACTCAGGTAATTAGTTTAGTCTACACTTTTTGCTCACCTGTTTGCTAATATTGAAACCAACTTTTTTAGTTGTTTAGGGTGTTTTGCCACCTTCCAACTTTTAATTGAGCTTAAAATCAAAAAAAATTATGGGAGTATCGTCCCTTGGAATTTAAAACATAATTAATTAATAGTGCAGTGGGAGAGGAAATTTTGGTGCTAAATCTCCCCTTCGAATCGCAGAAATGCACAGTGAATTAAGATCGGATATGGCTGCACATTCAAAGGGAGTTAAGCAAACCGGAACGCTGCGATATTTTAGTTTGGTGAGTCTTTACATATGGAGTTATGACATTGCACATACTATTATCAGTTTCTATTTCCTATTGCAATGCAAAAAAAGATTACAGGTTTTTATTATGTGTACCAGCATGAAAACTCAGAGCATTAAAAGCCTTATCTTTCATTCATTTTACTTCCGGTGAGATTTAGATTTTCTATTTTTCCTTGCGAAGTATACCTAATGGTTTATGCCCAATTACTTTAACTCTGAGTACATTTATAGCAGTGGCATTCAGAACTGATTCCAGGTAATTTAGTTGGTCATATGAACTCGATTTGCTTTTTATCTTCATACCGTCAGAAATGGGTATTTGAGATTAACAGAAACATTCCTTTGACGCGGAAGCAACCAATAGGATTCGCTCAGACTGAATTCTCATAACTTTAGTCTCTAAATATTTAAAAATAATTACTTGACAGCGATAAACGCTTATCAAAATAACTGGCTTTAAAATGACGAGGTCATTTGAAAATGCCATAGAGAATACGAAGACATCGACTAAATGGATACTTAAAATTGAGCAATTTACTGGCCAAAAGTAACATCCTCTTTGTGGGTAATGTCGACGATTTTAGCCCCAAAAGCAAAAGAGGCTTACTAAATGGGATTCGAAATACTTATTGCTCACATTAATACTTTTCGATAGAATTACTGGTTTTGGATCAGGATTTTGCTCTTCTGAAGATCGGTCAGGAAGAAGCCTGCAGAGACAATGTTCAGGTGAGTCTTTGTCTATAGAATGTACTTCTTACTCTTTGTGTCTATTGCACTATTGGCGTATTAATCCTGTTGTGCTAGTATTTGAAAGGGAGCATTACTTATGAAAAAATGGGAGCATTGTCGATGAAAATTTGTGTAGATTAGGTTCAGTTACAGATTTTAGCAAAAAATTATGAACTGCATTTTCATTATTCATGTTTTATGTCCTGTCAGGATAATAAAGTTCTAAGTAACTTTGAGAGGGTTCTAGTTCTATGCTCTAGCTACCACAAAATTCGTCTATTAGTATTGTTTCCTTCGAAATGATAATATTATCTAGTGGAACGCAACCAAATGCATGTTTTAAGCGATTCAGTTTCTTTCAAAATTAGTTGTTACAGTATGGCTCGTTCAAAATTTCCCTTCCACTAATGTGATATTAACGAAATTGTTCATGCTGATTGATGTTCAGGTTTTCTGAACTAATTGAAAATCATAACATTGAACGTATTGTCCTTATTAAGTTATAAAGTCGACATTAAAATTTGCCAATTGAACCCACTAAAAGCATTCTACTTTTCCTGCCATTTTGCGGTTCGTTCATTTTACATGCACATCGAGACTTTTTCATGACCTTCCGATTTTCGAAGTTTAAATTGGCCATCAGGAGTAGTTTACCTAATTTCCAGAGTGTATTGTGCTTTATAATGCAAGAGAATTTTCCTAATATGTATGAAATATGTGCAAGACATAATCGATTTCCACTTCGTGTGGCATGTGCTTTGTAGCACCTTCTTTGCTTTCTCGCATTAAATAGATTGTGTTTAAATCCACCCGCATGGAAGAGTCCGTATCACGAAGTTAACTCAAAGTAAGGAGAGTAAGGAGAGAATGAACTGAAATTATCTAAGTATGTTGGCAGACATAAGCAGCTGTTTTATTTATTTTCCAGCACACATCAGTCTACCCATGCAGTTGTGAACCATACAGAACTATTTCAAATTTACATTTCGAAGTTCCTATGTCAAGTTAAATAAGCAAACGAGCGTAAATATGTTATCTAACTGTAACATCTAGGAAAACAGGAGTTTCCATCGTAAATATGCATACAAAATAGAATATTTTTTAAAGTGCAAAAAATGCTAGTTTATGTCACCTGCATCGTAGTACGTTGTCGGCATCTAATCTTGACCTCCTACTGTGGCAGGTGGGAAGAAATCACGGTGCTTTTAAATCCTCCTCATCGTCTGATTCTTAAGGAAGTGTCTCTATTATGTACAGATTACAGAATATAGATTATTGATCAACTACCACGTTAAAAGCTAGCTGACTTCATCCTTAGGCATAAAGATAAGAGCTCCATTGTCAAAATGCTGTCGCCCAGAAAATAATCTCTATCATCGTATTGCACCAGTTCCGATCAGCTATGTTAAGAATGTTAAGTTATACGATCAGTTATACTGATTAAGCTTGGCTTCTAATGGACTTACATAATTTGATTTGCTCATCGAGGGTACCTATCCCGCAAAAGCTTTGGGAAACGCTTTCTTTGCTTCGTTCTTTACAGTTCCAGTAAACAATTCACCATTATTTATCCAAAAGCGTTATGCGATCTGCATACATATTTTTCATTTCTTACTCTCAATAAGTCAATCAAAGTGAATTTTCAATTAATTGAAAACACAAATTCGTTTGACTAAGTAGATTAACTATTACTCGAAGCTAATCTTAATTGAGTTGTAAATTAATCTATGTCTGAATGTTCACTTACAATGGACATTTGTCTTAATTCTAGATTAAGTCCAAATTTGTTTGCTTTTTTTTTACGGAACAACGCTTGATATTTTACATTAAATGAATTGAAAAAATACATTTTAAAGGTTTAAATCTTTATATATATATGAAATATCAGCATATGGGTAAGCATTAATGTGTGCTTCAAAAAAGTCCTTTAAACTTGGCTCATCTTGGTTCAATAAATCAGTTCGCCTTAAATTTATTCACCATTCCTTCAGATTAAAATGTAAGTGTTACCTAAATGCACCGAGATGCTTACGTTTCGTCGGCTAGGCCAACGAGTTTATTCGAATTACTCATTTGCAATTTATACTAGTTTTATTTTTTAATTTTCAATTTTATTGTAAAAACACACTTCTTGGTACTATCTTATTATTTGTGACCTCATAAAGAAGCAAACGGGGACTTTGCACCTTTTAGAGCTGGTAAGACGAAATTATGAAGCCCATGTTGAGAAAGATAGTGCGAATTCTTTAAAATCATTAAATCATTACGTTTTTGCAAATAAATAAGAAACAATATTAATATGATTTGAACATAGGATTCAGACGGACGAGAAATGAGGGAAGAGTAGGGCTGATTCGTTTCCATTCTTGCAAAATACGCAAATATTAAGGATGTTAAATGGTGCATGTTTTAAATTTTTATAAATAGGAATCCGTAGCAGAGAATTATAGTAAATAATTCTCTGTTCTAATGTTTATTAAAAACTGCAAATGACGATTTTTAATGTTTATTCTTGTAGTTTGTGGAGATTCGAAAATTTCTTCGATTGGCCGCAGATGGAAGTGAAGAAATTCGATGGAACAAGATGGGACTTGCGAAGGAGGTTCTTGCCGAATTACCCACTCAGGTAACTTTCTCCAGTTTTTCTCTATTTAGGCAAAACTAAATAAATAAATTAAGCCTAGTGTGTCAACTCAAACGCTTATAGTGGACAAATGTGAACGTTTCATTCATACACTGGAATTCTGAATGCATAATCTCCTGGTCTGATCCTCCCGCTAGCATTTCTATTGTCTTCTATGATACGTTCACCTCGTAAATAGAAAGTGCACTGAGATGCGATCCCCAATTGTTTGCTGGAATCTGTGAACAGTGTTAATCTGTTAAAATCGGTTAAAATCGGTCAGAGAGCTACCAAATAAATAATGTCAATATACGCGAAGCTTAAATTCGGAAGAGAAACTGAAACCCTGGTAAAAGCATATTGGTCTTTACCTTTGTTTACAGAAACCGACCAGGATTGAGGCTAATCATAGTCTACATTTCAAGATGGAGTTAAATGCAAGATCACTACCGTGATGGAATTTTTATCAATTAAATCAACCACTACTGACATGTTGGGTTAGATTATTGACTAGGACCTAATTCACCCAGTGGTGCCTCTCTACTAATTACGAGTTTTAGGAGACGGCCTAACATGAACTTAAGAACTATCCTAGCAAACGTAGGTAGACCGGTTTGTTCAGTAAAGGACTTGAAAGAAGATTTTTGCTGAGTCGACTGCTTCAGGTTGAGAGCATGCACAAATGAATGGCACAATATTATAAATGCGTCTATTGAAAAATTAGAAACCTATCTGATATGGAAATTTCCCACATTTTCGATACTTTTGCACAATACCGAGCATGAATAACGCCTAATGATCGAGCAAATCTAAAAATAATAACCATACAGCAAGTTATTCTAATCATAGGAACGGAAGCAATCATTCCTTTTTAATATTGGCTAAATGCGAAACAATTTTACATCTTTGACTTCTGATAACATAATCATCATGGTTCAATGGTGGTGATGGTGGTAATTTGTACCGCTTTGGGTTATTGTTCGACCAAGGAAATAAATATATAGGTCACAAACGACGGCTCTCATCTTTTAGACTATTTAAACAGTTACTGTCTTTGGTTGAGCCACATCTCAATATAGCTTTTCGTCTGCATCATAGAATGACCCTTTATATTCTACAAAATTGCAAAGAGAATTGAGAAAAATTTTCATATCTACTTGCATTACGCTGTAATCATGTTGAAAACAAGCATTGTTTTTCTTTACCTTAGATGATGAGTTACTTTTTAAAACAACGTCTTTTACCTTCAAATACAATTCCTTATCGTCCAGAACGAACCGAACAACTGGCAGACCCCGCCTGGTGGCATTCTTACATGCAACCTTTGCATCACCGACCTTCCAGTAAATTTCTTCATGAGCCAGACCATCGGGAACAAAGACTTAGATTTCAAAGTGCTGATCATGATTCAGAAGAATGTGAAAATGTTTCTGATTTGCCAAGTATTGCTTCTAACTCCAACAGAAGTCAAACACCTCAAAAAATATCTCCTGAGGTTACTTCTGATCCATCCGTACGACAGAATAGGTTCGTCGGGAAGATGAGACGAGAGCTTTCATTTGAGGACACATCATTTAGACGTAGATTCCGAGGTGGTAATCGTCAGGTCACTTACGAAGTTAGGGAGAGTTCATCAAGTTGCGTAGATCCTCAAGAGGATCAATCCTCGCGAATGCGTCATTATAGCTGGCGAGAGAGACCAGAACGAACGGTCTCTGGAGGATCATCCCAGAGGCCAGGAAGCCATAGGCATTCAGAAGACTTGGATGGCAAGAAATTTCCACATCTTGTTGGCTGACATTCAAATTCTAAGCCAAGGCCTTACCTTTTAATTAAAAGAAAAATATTTTGAAGAGCAAGTCACACCTCTTTATTCCCAATGTTTGACATATTGTATTTCAACTCATTCTTATTTTGAGATTTGCGACTTTTGACTAAACTTGCTTTCATTGTGCTCCAAATGGACCAATTTGTTGTTTAAATGTGCTTCAAATTTTATCTAAGTATAATATACTAAACAAGTCACTGCTTAAATCTGTCTATTTGGTCATAACTATTATTGCTCATTTATTTATTTGGTCATTCACATTTGCGTTAAAAATAATAGTGTCACCATTCGGGATTGGTAAATTTATGCAAGATCTAAGGAAATAAATCAAAATGATATCTTCTTTATTAAAATTGAGACGCATAATAAAACGGTTCTTTCATGCAACCTTAAGGTATAATCTTCTCCAAAGAGCGCACATACATGGCTACACAGTTCACACGCTTGTTCAATCTCCACGGTTCAATGAGTTAACTAATTCAACTAATAGCCTAACAGTCAGCATGCATGTCTACGGCCGACATATATCGGAGTCCATCAGTTAGACCGTTTCTATAATTTGGAAGCCCATTTTAGAAGGTACTGGATATGGGTCAAGAATGGTATATCTGAACTGAAATTTAAGCATTCAGTTGAGCAAAAGTATGTTTGGATTAGGGTACGCAACATTTGGTATAATATTTTAGGATAGTAGGAGAATTGTAAAGTGGGGACTTCGATGCATACAAGGTCAAGGGTCAAGGACTTTGGTATTCCGGTACAGCAGGTTGAATTCACCTGAAAAGTCAATTCAAACTCGTCATATCGTGAAAAGCTTACAGCCCAATTGTCCAAGATTAGATGAAAGGCAGTTGCGTTCATTTCAATCTTAGGATTAAAAAGTCGTTAGTTATCATGGGTTAGTTTTTCTAATGGACGAGATATCCGAATATTAAGAGCTTAGCAAAACGGAGATCAGTGGAGATCATATTGAGAAAGTCATTCTAAAGATAGTCGGTGTGAGTAATATTTAAAAGTGACAAAAGGAATGCGGGACACAATATTTGCAACCCACAATTGTTACAACCATAGGCTAAGAGTAAGGTTGCTTGCATTCATCTTTAGGTGTCAGTATTCGACTCAAATAATCTAAAATCTCAGGCAAGCTAGTTTTAGGCCAAGCCCATTTTATTTTTGCACGGCTAATTTCGTATTTACTTGAAAAATATAAGCACATATATATAAGCATATAAATGTATATGTATTATACGGACAGAATTCCTCCAACTTTAATGCAATGTTAAGACTTTGTCTAAGTTAATTGCAACCTAACGTCTCGGTATTTTCGATATCACTTTCATAGTTTCTGTTCTCCGTCTGTCGACGGAGGTTCGCTCTTTTAAAAGAAGTTAGTTACCCAGGTAAGTAAATATGTTCCCGAATTTAACTGATTTAGATTAAGAAATATAAATTGAATGTCTAATTTTTGTGAAAGTTTCTATCTTGACCTTAACGGTACAATATTATCGAGAGAAAAGTGGTTCCATTTTATGCTGCTTCAGCATCCAGACTAATAAAGAAAATAATTTTTAAAAACGCTTAATAAAACTAAATCTTATTTATTAAATATTTGCTTGGAAGCGAGCTCTCCTGCGGCGGTGGTAGAAAGAAATGGAAATGGGAGGACTGGAAAGCATTGATAAGACCCGTAGATTGCGGATTTGGAAAAAGATTGTGGTGAACTAAAAGCTTTCGCAAGAAAATGGAGATGTGAATGTGGATTATCAAAGTACCAGAAGTAATAAATTAATTTTATTATTTAAGGCGTTTAAAGATCGACTTGGTGAACAGTTCGAGGAAGCTTAGGTGGTCAATGGGATGATGATAAATGAATGTAAAATTAAAAAAAACAATAAATATTCAGAAGAATGACTGAAAACCAGTACAATTATATCGTAGGATCTAACTTTGCTTTATAATTAATTCAAGATTACAAATTTTTAAACTAACCCAACCCACAGTTTGTAGAGAATAAACTCACTTACACCAACTCTCATCAGAGAAATTTAGAATGCGGTTGAGGATAGCACGCCATTATTGGGATTATTATTATGTGTAGCGAAGTTCTTTTAGGTATAACTGACTTCTGTTATTACCAAATAAGAAGATGAATTACCACCTAATCCTTTCCTATTACTTCCGATCTTAACTCCTAACAAAGTATAAGGAAGAAATGATAATGGCGGAAAGATGACCAAAAACGTCTATAAAGAGTGAGAGTGTGGGCAGCTGATGAGGTCAATGTAGGCATGGTGTCCAAGACTGCGTCTTAATCCTCATGACGAGTCTGAGCTCACATATGGAGATGGGCAATTAAAAAATGTAAATGGAGTATAAAAGTAATTATGATACAAGTGAATAAGGGCAATAATGAAGGCCTTTTTGTACTGTTGTCTTGGTGTCTCTTTGTTGACAAATTTATGAAAATTTTAAAGAAGTGAAGCACGACGCAATTTTGAGTGATTATTGATTTGCAAATCTCTTTATACTTTCCAATTCGCCTTGTTCTGGATATTTGATTTCTCACACATATACTACTCCTCTCACTCCTTCTAAGAACATACCGGAACTCCATGGGTCTTTAATAAGACCTGGTTGGAGAGGACATTATGTCACGTCTCTACCATCGAACTTAGTGAATACAACGAATTTAAATTATCCCAGAAGGCGATGCTTACTAGGTTTTAAGTATAAAATATTTCATATATAAGAATTAATTTAAAGATAGGTGATGTTAACTTTAAGCTAAGTGCTTATTCACGTTAAGATAATGAGTTTTGAATTCTCAAGAATAATCATCCTCTTGACCACAAGGATGAAATTTTGAAGCAGCTAGATACTATACCAATTTAGCTTTGATTTCATATACTTTATTAGCAAATAAAAATGATATATCATAAGTTCATAAGAGCGCTAATATAATTGGGATTGATCCACGTCACGTTTTGTTATTTGAATGAGGTTCGAAAATTTCAAGATGTTGTGGGGACACAACTTTAGCATGACAAATGCGGAAGCCTCGCGACCAATCAATGACTTATGTCATTAGTCAAGTCCAGTATTCGATTACCTGACCAAGCAATGATACAATTTATATGAGGTCATCATATCATAAAGTGTATATAATGACTAAGTTCCACGTCATACACACATTACACACACTCCACGCCATGCATATCTAGAATAAACGCGTTCCCTGGAAAATGATGTAATAGCAACAGCTTTGCTAATTCTGGGGGGTCTTATGAACTAGGAGAATCTGCCACTGAGGTTTCTGAGTGCAGTTAGACTTAGTTAGGCAGCTAATCCACTAGAATGTCAAGAAAATATCTATTTGACTTCAACTATACCATCAAATATTTCTCAAGAAGTTTTGAGTCCACGTTTGAGAAACACAATTCCAGTATCCGCAATCCACGGACAGAAAAATAATAAGAATGATAAAGTAAATTGAAAGTGCTAAGCAGGGCATCTTCTGACGGTTTGGTTTCGAATTTCTTGAATTTATAATTATAATTGCTGAAACCTAAAAAAATCATTGTTAGCCCAAAGAATTTAATACCTGATGACATAAAATGTACCATTTCACAGACGAATAGACATTTACAATGCAACTCATTAACTTATTCTTTAAGATTCTACTTGAATCCCGAGAAAGTGTATTAATGCCATTTCATAGTAAACTTCGAGATATAGTGTTGGTGATGTATTAATTAAGACAGAAGATTAATTCCACTTTGAAAGACTGAGAGCATAAATTCGCATATCCTTTAGCCTAGATGTGTTTGTTGCTTCAAGTTCAAGTGACAGTCGTGGCGAGAAATTTAAAATGAGGTTTTTGTAAATAAAGGTAAACGATGAAGCGGGCTCTAAAACGTGGATATCAGGAGCATTTCAGAAAAAAACTTGATAGGTAATTCTATAATGTCAAATGATTTTACGATTATTGCCTTTAGGACGGGAAAGAAGATTCCAAAAAGTTCAATGGCAAATTAGGGATTGATTGCAAGGAATGGAGTCAAATTTGAAAGTAAACCTATCTGTAATTTGCTCCGGTTTATGATTTTTATAAGTCTATTGTTCTATAATTTATGACTTTACGTTCAAATAAATTTCATGCCCTTTAATTTGTTTTCTCGAGTTTGGGAACAATATCACATTCTTGGAGAGAAGTTCATAGCAGTTCTGGGCATTTTTTCCTCCACTAGACGAAAAAGCAGGAAAATAGTCAAAACGATTTCATCGTCAGGTGCTTCACTTACGTTAATCCACAACGACTACGAAGTTTGACAGCAACAATTTGCTAGACAATATCGATTTCTACCACCAATGAAATTTGAAACTTTTAAGAAAAGTTTATTATGTTCTGTTTTTTCAACATTTTTAACGGACATTAATTTAAGATTATCGGCTTTAGTAAATACATTGTGGAAGACAATTTAAATAATGAGTCTCTTAATGAACAGAAAGATTTTAAGGCACATATTTCTGAATATCCTTCTGCCAGATGTTTAAATATTCAACATGACGATATTGTGAATAATTTAAAAAGTGGCTTATTTTGGTTTTTGCGCCGAATAAACATAGCAGTGTTGGAGCTTGATTTATTTTATAAAAATTGTATTTCTTGAGAAATTGTTAATTGCTGATAGCATATGAATTTGTAATTTAAATCCCAATAGAGTTTGCTATGTTAGTGTTGGCATGAGCAGTAGGATTAGAAGTTAGCGTAGAATAGGAGCTAAAAGTGTAAGGAAATAAGAGGGAAAAAGGGAGCTCTGAGGTGGAGAATCAAAAAACCGATACTTAGCAGATTCAATGACTACTTGCAGTAGGTGCCGACTCCATTAGAGAACAACCCGGTCACTTAGAGCCAAAGATGAAAGTCTAGTTCGTTTTATCTCAAGACCAAACTAATAGTCATTTGAAAATAACTTACAGAATAAATTTAAACTTAGCGCGTTTTTTTATTACTTTATTTTAAAGGCCTCTTGCTTTGCAATTTACTTAACATTTCAATGCAGAAACACAGCAATGCTATTTAAAATTATTTTAACATCTCAAGTGTTTGGAGAAAAATGCATTTTTGCGCATTTTAGGTAATTCACGTAACTTGGTTTCCTAACACTTCAAGCATCATATTGGCCTGTTTGCAATGATGCTCACCGGGCATGAAAACATCATCGAAATTTGTAAAATATAAACTAATTCGAAATTTTTTTGAAATTACTTAAACTCGAAAAAGCGCGTACTCTAAAAATCAAAGTATTGTCAGCACTCTAGGGCTCAAGTAGGACACCAGTCTGATGCTATCTTCTAATAAAAAATTTCACCTCAACGTTCGCATATTTTTGAAACAGCAGGTACTTTCTTTTGAGCAAAATCGAGGGAATCCAATTGCCCACCCAAATGTGTGATAAAATCATCCCGCGATAAGCAGGTGGCAATTTAGTTTTCGTAAATAACTGAAGCGGGCACTTACTGCGGCATTGCGATGAACTTGGTAATTAGGAAGAAATAACCTTAGGCCGTGATTTACTTTGAGGCTTTGGCTTACTTCTCTTACTTCGCAGTTGGAAACTCTAAGAGGAGATGAACAGAATAAGTTGGTGTTAAGTGCCCATATTAGAAACAATCTATAAATAAACACCCTTTTTATGAACCAAGTTTAGAGAAATGGCCTTACGAAAGGAGAAGGGTTGTAGGAAGAGAATGATAAAGGCTAAGTCTTACAAGCACTACAAATCCGAGTGGCTGTACGGACACGTAAGTGTACCCATTATAGTAACAGTTTGAGGGCAAACAGTTTGGACATTATGTACTAATAATTTTTTCCTCAGAGATGGACGTTCATAAAAAATGCCGAATTTGTTTAACAATACCGCATATAGGTGACCAGATCGCAGCAGAGGTACTTAATGCCATTCGTTCTCTTCATAAATTGAATTTGAGATTTAAGGTAAAGTTTAAGATTTGAATTGGGGTATACTTACATTCCAGAGGCTCTTCGATAAACCAGAAAAAAATTATTCATTAGATTAATAGTGATAAATTTACTAGCTGCTATTAGCCTTGGGAGGGAAAATCATGCTTAATTAAGACATAACCTCATCTTGGTAATCAGAAAGTGTTTAAAATATTTGAATTTTGCATGAATTGTTATGGATAGATCGAAAGAGAGTATACTCATTAGGGATTAACATCGGCAAAGAATAAAAGAATTGTGAAAATTTAATGGCGGCTCTACCATTTCCCCTTAAGCACTTCTTTAATTCCGACAATCTGGTAAAATGTCTGTGGGACGCATCTACCTCTTGCCTATTCCACTTGACAATTTAAACGAGAGTAAGCAAAATGCACTGAAATATTTTCCAATCAAAACGAAAAGAGATTGTGTTTATTGCTTTAAACTTCAGTCTATCGTGCCTCTCCCCAGTTGGCTTTGCCTTCTTGAAGATGCTTGAGGGTTAAGATTTGTGGTTGTGGTGGATTAAATAAATTAGTATCATAAAAAATATGTACCAATTTTACTGGAGTAATTTTGCAGGAAAATACTATTATAAATCATTTCTAATCTGGTATCAATGCGTAATCAATGGTATCAACAAACGGAAATGAGGATCATATGTATTTATGGGTCAAGGCATCTCATAATAGATGGTTCGATAAATTACCTTTCTTAATATAAATAATAGTACTTTGCAGAATTATTTAAGAAAATTAGATATTTTTATTTAGTAAATTGCTGGACTCTTAAAAGAGATATTGGCTTAAAAATGACATCAAAGCAGCATTAAAGCAATACAAAAGAGGTTCAGAGGAGGAAGGCAAACGTTAATTACTATTACTATCTACTTCACACCGCTTTGAAGGCAAAAAATTCTGGAAATATTCAAAACTGACAAAACATTCTCATCTTCCCCGATCCTTGCATTATGCTCTGAGAACAAAGTGCACCTTCTCTCTTTCATTTTCATAATTTTAAAGAAAATAGGGGAAATTTATGGAAAAGCTCCCAACAGATACTCCCTTATTCCGCAGTCATTCATAATTAATGAAGATGTGCTGCACCGATAAAAGAAGTGAGTTTTCAAGGTTTCAAAGGAAGCTTGTGATGAGCCTACACAGGTAATCGTACCAATCACCGTTTTCTTCATTTTCTAACTTTCTTCTCCACTCACACTGTCGCTTATTCTTAGGCACTAATATTTTTCTGCTAACTTCTCAAATATTTTAAAAATTCGAGCTTTTACAAGAATTAATTTCACGGAAAACTAAATTAACAAAGCATGTCTGTGAAAATGTACTTAACGCAAACATTAGCTGCAAGAATAAGCCCTAGCATAAACGTCAACTCAAGAGTAAATTATTCATTTCTATTGACGCAATTGGAGTAAAAGCTCTTCTAAAGGATGGTTGACTTGAAAATTGTTTCATATTAACTTTCATCTGTTTGATATTGTAGTTAATGCGAAGTAGGAGAGACCATAGCTTAGAAGGCACAAATCGAAATGCCATTGTTTATACTAGTACCCTTTCAAACTGCACAAAGGAGAAGACAGACTTTTTGACAGTGTCGCCAAATAAATGTTTGTATTGGAGAAAAATAGAAAATAGGCGTAAACCTTGCGTGTAGTGAACAGAAAAATTGATCTAGTGTAGTGGTAAAGCTTATAGCACAGTGTTACACAATGGGGGAAACCGATGAGCTTCACGTAGTACATGGAATTGTTCATACACTCATTTGTGTGTGAATTTAATAAAAATCGAGAAGCAATTTGCGATAAAAGATTACATATGAGGATTAAAATCACGAGAATGCATATGTAAACAACAACTCACAGACATGCTGACTCTTTCAGTTCCCTCCAAGACCTTTTGCTGAAAGTCACTTTAATTAGATCACCTAAACACAAAGATCTGCTAAATAAGCACTTCGCTGATTAACACCGATCCACCTATTACCAATGCACTTTGTTTGGACCTATTTGAGACCGTTTTGTCAAAGCCATCCATTTACCACTGCATGAAAATTAGTATTAACCTCCACTACGACAAAAAAATCTTAAAGAAAATGGTAACCGGTAATGCACAATCTAGTCAAAAATATCTGTATCTAAATAAAGGAGCATAAAAATATATCAAATATTATATGCGCAAACAGGTAATCTATGATTATCTCCTTGGATAAAATAGATGATAATTTATTCGTCGCTTCATCCTTCCTCAAACTTTCTCTTCATTTTACCCGTCGTCTTTGACTAATAAAAAAAATCCATTTTCCACATTTTCTTCGATTAGTGGAATCTGAACCAACAAAATGGCAAAATGGTCAGTTGATGATTAAACGATTACCTGAATTGGGTTGCATGAGTCCTTTCTAATTGAAATTCTGCAATTGTCTAGTTTTAATTTCTCAAGATGAGCCTAATTCACTAAATAAATACCCCAAAAAGTTATTTTTCAAGGTTCGATCCCCTAGTTATTCTGAGTGATTTCCTGACAACATTATTTGAAGCTCGGTGGTCATTTAGCTTGAATTGGTGTTTGGTCATGTCACTAACACAATCAGTAGATTGGACTGGTAATGGCATTTCAAACATAGCCGAACCCCTCGAAATTCAGTCGAAGTTGAAAAATCTTTGACCTATGATTAAACGATGTATGTAATTTCACCTGGTAATATTACTTCGCCTTGAAGGACATAATTTCCTCGATTCTTCCTTTGCAATCGTATTAATTGTCACTTCTAAAGTGTCTATGCCGTACGGTTGTGTATTCATTCTATTCCTAATTTAATTAATTTGATTGGCCTCAACATTTGCATTCCCGTTCGAAAACTTTGTGCCTCGTACTTAAATACATTCACACGGTCAGAGAAGAGCAACAGAATGCAATAGCCTTCAACGACTCCTAAGGTTGAGAAGGACAATGCATGAAATTTTAAGGCGAGCTAATGGCCTCATACAATATTTATTCTGTCATAAGCAAATCGGTGATAATTACACAGAAAGAGGTGTAATTAGAATGATGAAGTATATACGCTGAGAGGTTTCGTTTTATGGCATTATATCGTCAGCATGCAATTAGGCCGAATTCTTGGAATTTTATATTGTAATAAATATCTATCATGGAGATGTTGTTACTGAAATTAGCATGAATAATTATTTACTCTTCTTAAGCACATGATCACATCAAATTTGCCATTTATTAGTTCTCTAAGTCTTCAAAATAGTCACCATTTTAGGAATACACACGCTTTAAACTAGTAATTTTGCCTTTTCTCCAAAATTAGGCCCTGAATGATCACAATTTTGGCGTATTTTAGCTTTTATGTAGAAACGTAAGTAATTAACAAGAAGTTAACAAGCATGTAAAGGTGATGCTTTAATTTACTTTTTTTTGAGAAAGATAATTTACTTTTCTAACATCTCCGGTTTCAAGTCTGCCATCGCAACTTTTGAAGGTTAGACACTCTTTTAGTGGTTTTTGTTGAAGGTTCCGAAATGAGGTTTAGTTAATTGCTGGACTGAATTCTCACATTCCCATTGCTTTCATTCGATAGTTGGCCAAAAGCTTCCAAGACGATATCCAAAGGAATCGCTTTCAGTTGTGATGGCTTCGTTGCGTTCTGAAGATGGAGATGGTTTTGATGATGCACCTAAACTTGGGCATTGAAAGTTGTTAGATTAATAGAGGTTAAAGTATAAGAAAAGGAGGTAATTGTGGGTGATTGGGACAGAGACGAAAACCGAGAGAAAGAGGAGAGAGCCACAGAGGTGAATAGATGGCTGGTGCGCGTCTGACTGCGTATATTTGGGTTTAAAAATAGGGCTTTATATATTTTTATTGAGAGAAATGGATGAAATGGTTCTGCATATCGCTGATCAAGGAAATGGACACTAATAACCCTCCCTCACAGACTTTTTAAGTAATTTATCTCGATATCTAAAATTTCCCAACTGGTGATGGTTCTCAAAGAGAGACTTAAGGTCACCTTGGGGCTAGGAATTTCAGGGTACACTATGAGCTTAGTAACAATCTTGGGACAACATCATGTTTCTGGTAAAAGCGAGCCGTCAAGAATGGGTGCATTTACAGATTACAATAGTTAAAAATATATGTTGGTGACTGCCAATCAACACGCTGGTTGTGGTGGATTTAAATTGAAGAACTTTGGGCTACTCAGAGTAAGAATCGACCACGACAAGATAGGTGCGACAAATGACAAGCCGTCGAAATCCACGTGTGTACGATATCATGGAGGTGCAGTTTTAGGCCATGGAATAGAATGGAGAAACTTAATAACTTTTTAACATTCAGAGCATACTTAGAAAACTGCTTCGATAATCTCGTCCATTCCTACCTCTTCCTGGATGATTGTTAAGAAAAAATTGTAATAAAAATTGTTTGAGTGTTGGTGCATTGCGACACAATATGGAAAAATTAGGCATTCAGTAATCACCATCAGATTATCATTCATCCAAACATTTGTTGGAGAACGGACTTTTGGTTTGCTTCATGCTATCCTGAATGAGCATAGTTCATGACTCCATTCAGTACCGGATTTTTAGCTATCGCATTTTGCATACCCCTTGGAATTATTGGAAATGTGGACATATTATCAAATACTGTTCGTTGTGTTCATCTTCCATAATCAAACTTGAGACGTCAAAAATCACACTCCTTGATGAACTAAAGAAATGCAGTGGCACATTCTTGAAGTTTCTGCTGAAAGCAGCCAACACAAATCATACTATCTAGCTTTGCATCAGCACTGGAGGCCAGAAATCATGTTATTCATTATTTGTTGGTAAGCAGAGGGTTCTGTCTTGACATTGAATAGAAGTCTGGTATATTGGTAGCGATCAGGTTGCGTATTGCTAGTTAACAGTTCCCCTGGCTCTGATATGAACTCAATTTACGAATAAACATCTGTTAAATCAAACATTTTGAGATGCATTTACCACCGTTCAGTATAAGTAAGGGCTATTAGGAGAAGATTCCAAGGCGGCACTCAGACAAATAGTACTATTTGCCATGGAACAATAGGTGCAATCTATTTTAAATAAAAATTAGATTGCTGGCGGAACCTTTTTGCCATTGGGTAAAAAATTCGGTACGGTTTTATAGACCAAGAGCCTCTCGAAAGACCTCAGAAAAACGTTGAACCATCACCTCTGTTGTAAATGAGTTGGTGGACGTAGGAGAATGTGCGGAATCGCAAATGCCATTAAGGGCAGATTCAAAAGAATAAATTGACCTAACCAGTGGAAATCAAACAGATTAAGTTAGGAGTTCGCCAAATGAGCTGTTGTTAAAAATACGATATCTGAACCGTTCTTCTTTTAAAGTGTCAAAACTAAATTTCTCACAACCAAAGTTAATTAGTCCCACCATGCTCATTCATAAGGTTAAGGCCAAAAGGTTTCCCGTGGCCTCAGAAATAAAATTCACCGAATTAATTGAGAAGGAGGAATTTTGTGTAACATTCATATTCAATTGAATGTTCAAATATACCTTTTCTTCTGAAGATAGGCAATGAAACATCTCACGCAAGTGCCAAAACTTTGCAGATTGTTAAGGGGCTTTTGAAACTGCTGGATTCGGTAATGTAGAAACTCCGAGAATTTATTGTCACTTCGTCGAAACTTTTATAACCTTATCAGCCCCCAAACTAGTATCAAATCCCCAGGATTGAATCATGTTCAGGGGATCAAGCAAAACTTTCCGCTTTCACGTAGCTTCCAGCAATGTTCCACAATTTTCGAGTAATTTAGCAAGTAATCAAAAATTATAAGTAAATCTAGAAAATTTAAAAAACGTGTAAAATTGTCACTGCAATGTCTTTTCCAAAAGATATGATTTACTGGGAGTAGAAGAAAGGTAATATAAAAATTTCGTTTTTAAAACCAACTTTTCAAAATGAAAAATTTCATTTGTTGTAATCTTGGAGAGCATTTGGTTGTGTGATCATTTCAGAGTACTGTTGATTGTTGTGCGGTTTTAAAGGCGGTATAGACAAAGATATTAGCGTGGTTATGAACTTTAATTGCTGGATGAATCCCGTGACACCACTCAAGAAATATAGCCACGATTTACTTCAAGAACTTTATGCGTTCTATAATACTGCGAATACAAATTAATCACTTAATAAATCTAGATGGCTCTTTAGAAGAACTTGAGATGATTTCGGTTCCAAAGAGAGTGTTTAATAAGATATTTTTTGAGTTCACGAAGATTTTCAACCCTCTCGATGGACTAAATACTTTTACGGAGAAATATGACATTTTTGACAACCATCATATCTTGGATTTAATAATGTCAAATGGTAATGATATTTGAGATAATTTTTCAAGAGTTATCCAAATGCATACTGTACTTGACACGCATGTTTTATAGAGATTTTACCAAAGAAATATGAATTTTTTAATTATTAACTGAGTTTATAAAGTTGCCAAGGGAACAGAACAGGAGGCAGCTGGTCATGATAACGCAGAAAGTACCTTTCAAACAGTTGTATGTATTACTAAAACTTTCTTATTTACTCAGTTCCATCTGCCCATCAATTTTATACACGGATTTACTAGATAGTTGAGCACTATCAAAGGACCGAATTGCCTCCAAACTTTGGGAAAAAGGAGAGAAGATGGATCATTATGAAAATTTTTATTTATGCTTGTTCGTATGTTTTTTTTGCTTTTGTAAAAATGAAGAAACTTAAAACTTGGTAAAATGTAAAAATTTTAAATGAAAACTCAAAAGATACTTCTTGTATTGCTTGCGATTGCACATTAGCCTATTGGTCTTTTAGTAGATTTTATTGGACCCCTCCTCCCATTGTGACCTCATAACTCTTAGTCATCTAGGTAAGAAGGAATGGCCACATTTGGGAAGAGTGGGAGAGAATTTCTCTAATTTCAAAAGGCGTTTGTACTCGAAAGAATATCAAGAGAGTAATGCGTGAGTTCACTTGCATGGGTAAATTAGCATGATTTATTGCTGGTAATAATCAAATTATAAGAACCAATGTCCCCACCCTACACATCATTTCATCGTTTTGACCAGCCTGGTATATATCTACTGAAAGCGAACATTTTATAGTCACGATCATTTAAGGCTCAATTTTGAGATCGAACTTTCCATTCCGAAATAGGAGATTGATAATATGACTATGGTTTAGCAAATTGAAGTGATTAGACTTCCAAGCTCGATTTGATTAGCCCGTTCTACTGTTTGCTGAAAAGTTTGTACTACTTAACTAAATATAAGGTATGCGATGAATGCCACAAATTGAAACCATCCTGCCAAACATAAAACCTTCGAGTTCACAATTAGATGACCAAAAGTTCCGTGGATAAAAAAGAGTATACTTAAATTCAATACTAGGAATAACAGAGAGAGAGAGTGAGGATAGTTGAAGACTCTGCATCTGAGCGTAAACCAGGATAGATGTAGTTTCCGAATCTGATAAGTCACTATTCAAATTGAATGACAGGTTGGAAACCGTGCACTACGTTTGTTTTAGTGTCAGTGAGATATCAGTATATTAACCGATAGTCCAGACTGCTGAAGAAGTCTGGAGAGATTCAATGCCTCTGTTAGAGGATGTAAATAGAAATATAATTTTGCCTGGGAGATTTCATAGACAGCCCTTCAAATATATTGGTTCTCGTTGCAATTAGCCTCGAGTCTTACCATTTATAGAGGTGGCCGATACTGTGATGAATTGGTTGAATCTCACATCTGGGCAAATCAGATATCAAGAACTCGATGTTCATTGGCATAATTATGCTCAACTAAAGTTAAAATTTGATTTTTTCATGAACTTTGCAGGTAAAGTTCCGAAAATACTTCTCCATCTGCGGATAAAAGATATGAACCATAGTTGACTAAATTAAGTTAAAAATTTTATGAAGAATTTTTGCAAATTTTGAACAAAAATGTTGTCTGATGATTTTTTATTTCCATAGGTTTGTTAATTTAATGTAAGATCACCTATCTAAATTCCCCTTGGTGAGTATTTATCGAATAGGCTATTGTTCATTGGAAAACACTTTTTCTGATATTTAAATCAGCCTATATTAAATATTAAAGCGTAAAAAGTTGTCAAATTTTGAATAATTTATTTAAGAGTAAAATGGTGCTTGAAATAAGTGACAAGTTGAGTTAATCAAATACCGCACGCGATGATCTGCTAGAGAATTTCCACCGGAGATACCATCTCGAAGCCACATGTTATTTTCGGCAGCGTATTGATCAACTCTTCTTGTGCAATTTCGAGGATGCCTTTTTGATCAACTTTCAATCGCATTAAGCTACAAATATACGATTTTCATTTCTGACTACCTTTCCTCTGTACACCAACTGCACTACTTTGAGTTAAAACTGTTGAGCCTGAATTTCTGCGAGTTACTCCACTATTTAAAGATAAAGTGCGCCAATAGCAGAAAGCAGCTAATGACAGCTAATTGCCCTGTAAAATCAATGAGTGAAGTGATATGACCAACTTTTGAAGTTGGTGTCTGTCTTCTTTTCCTATCCGCAGCTGCTATCCAGTCGTATTTGCATATGAGATTTAACGGGATGGGAAGGCTCCAAACTCTTTTACCAATAACGTCGTGTTGACAAAGTACCTGACATCGCACTTTGATTGTGCAAAAAAGTTGGTTTAATGAT
Organism: Hymenolepis microstoma; assembly: GCA_000469805.3. Lineage (NCBI taxonomy): Eukaryota > Metazoa > Platyhelminthes > Cestoda > Cyclophyllidea > Hymenolepididae > Hymenolepis > Hymenolepis microstoma. Next base: position 24,074,690 of record LR215991.1, on the reverse strand, counting down.
CGCGATTTGTGCATTTCATGCATTTAATTCCTGTAACGTATCATTGGTAAGACACTTTAATGTATCGTAGATAGTAACAGTCGTTTAGCTTACGGCATTATTGAGTTGATACCTGCTACAAAATCTATAGCTACGCGATAGGAACGACTTCCCCTTTAACCTTTCACACTTAACACACCTCGTTCATGAAATTGGACATCCACTTTTCGTTGAATAACATTTTGAACTAAATTTTGTCAAAAGTCACTTTTGTTTTCAAGACTAAAGCCATAAATTCACTAAAACGGTGTTCTCCAAGCAGTATTTGATTACTTTTTTGCCACTCAAACTATTACCTTACGAATCTAGTATTAACAAAATTCGCTCATTGGTATGGCAATTATTGTTATTTCTATTGCAAGCCAGTGTCTAGAGAGTAGTTAATGAAGCCAGGGTGTCAAGTGTATTTTTGCTCGAGTTTTGAAGCCATTGAATTGTTTTTGTCCTAGTATTCACATTGCATTCTCAAATTTAAAAGTAAAAGTATGTCTGCAATATCCGAAAGTTATTGATTGATCACACCACCTAGATCGATTTGTATTTTGTAGTGGCAAGAAGCGTACAGACTAGACTAGCACTTAACCTACGTAATTTTATTAATTAAATCTCCACTATGGTGCATTCGTGTCTGGAAAATTATTTGCAAAAATTATATCGACTCCTTTTTCTTTATCCTACAGTCTGTTAAATGAAAGACTGAACATTCAATATTCATAAATTCTCCTTCAGAAACCTCAGCACTCGAATTCAAATAAAATTCAACCCAATAAAATAAATTTCAATCATGTCGGTAGGCGTTTCATTAACAGATTGCTTATTTTGCTTTAAATTAATAAACAAGAACTTTTTCATTAAAATAGGTAATAAATAATAAATAGGTAAGAGAGAAAGTTGCATTAGAAATTAACTTTCTGGGATTTTGTTTGGCTGGAATAGTAATATTTCATCAACATTTATTGATGGAGTACTTTATGCAAGTATACTTAAATATTCAATTTCCATTATATATTTATCATTCACACGTATTCGAACGCCCAAGGAGGATTAGGTACCTACCTCTATGTCTCCTCTCTAACTTGAACGAATGTAGTCAATGAAGATGTTCTCTCTCCCCCTCATGAGAGTTGTATAACGTATATAGGTTGTTGAGAGCCTAAAAAAATTCAGTAATGGTTGTATCACCTAAAAAATATTGAATTTCGAAAATAAAAGTCGGTAATTATTTAAGTAATTTTTTAGCGCTCTATACATCTTACTCAACTATTCATAGGACTTTGCTGACATTGTTAAAGTGGGGGTTAACTAAAACGTCATCCAAACCAATTTAAGGAACAGTCCTGCAATATCCAAGATTACAAAGCGAACGAGGCCATCCTATGGATTGGCGCTTCTTGGAGGGGGCGGGCTTAATTAGAAGTACTCTGATACCTAAATAACCTACGGTATTGACGTCATTTAATGAATCTGCTGAATTGCATGAAGTGAATCTAACGACCAGAAGCAGTCTTAAGAAATGATAATTTTAATAATTAAAATAGTCACTAACGTTTTCTAATTGCTCCGAATTGAAAGTGTCAGTAATAAGTTGTCGTAATTCTTTTAAAGCAAACGCATATTGTGTATTCAACATAAATATTTGGAAATTCGGGGGCACATTTACACTTAGAACACCATAAGCAAAAAGATGGAAAAAATTAGGGACGTTACCGTCTCTACAAATTTTTAATTGCATGGAATTATCCTTAGTCATTCCAATTATAGCGATTTTAGAATTTGCCGCACGCTTTATAAATCATTGCGTTTGTGTATATTCACTCTATGTTGGGTGGTTATATTCTCATCCATTTTTCTTAGTGATATTGTGGTAATCAAATTTGAGCCTGTGCTTTAATTTTCTGGTTTGATTTCCTGGAGAAGATCCGAATCTGTGCGGTTTAGTGTAGCGAATTCACATAGGTGTTTTATTTTCGCTTAACTTGGCCTTAAAATTACATTGTGTTTCATGGCAGCGTATCATCAGGTCACTCTTACTACTTATTTCTTCCATTAGTGCTCCATTTTTTTCAAAATTTATCATTCCATCCCTTAATTAATATATGGCCCTTTTTAACAATCACAGGACCTCTGTTACTGTCAGTTCACCACTGAAACCTCCAACACCTCCAAACCCCACCAGTTGATTCAGATTTAAACCACTGTTGTTTAAATAAGCAAAGGTCTGTCATTAAATATATCTAAATGTTTATCCGAATTTACTTCTGTTTAAATAAGAAATCCTTAATACTTAACAACAGAGGTATCATAGAATTAATAATTGCACGAATTGAATTAATCAATTTCTCTTAGGGAGAACATTAAATAATGTCATGCATAACTCTAGATATTTTTTCGATTCCTAATTTAATGTCAGGAGATATAGTTCAAACCAGTTTCAAATCCCCGCTTGTGTGCTAAATAAGCGTTCCACAAATATTCTGTTAAAAAATAATGATAAAACAAAGGAATATCTTTAAAAACATTATTTTAATTTAATTTATTTTATCAGCACTAAACAGAAGAACCGCTGTTTTTTTTAATAAAGGGGTAAAATGGTTAGTATCAGAACGGTCTCGGTCCATACTTAAAGATACGATAAAAGTTAAATTTGAGGGCAGAGAATTACGTTAAAAATAAAATAAAAACTGAATAAACTTATTTGGTAAAAGTAAGAAATTGATCAAAATTGTTCGTTTGTCAGAATAGCATTTCAGTTCATTTTTTCGCTAAATTAGAATAGGGGAATAATTCATTGGGGTTTAGAGAAATTGTCTTCAATATCATTTATCTTCTGCGAAAGAGCATATTTGTATTAGTACTGGAAATGACTCAAATGTTACCTATTGTAGCAGTATTAGACTAGGCCAATCAATTGAAGGAATGTAAATGGTAAGATGGTGACAGTAGACGTAGTAAGAATGCTGCTAGTGTGAAAGGTATCCGAGAAACTCGCCTAAACGGCAAAAGGCGGGGAAAGCGATAGAGATGAAAGTGTTGCAGTTTGAGTGAATGTGGTTTGTGGATTTGGCTTTGAGAATTGGCGGATAGGATTTCGAAACAAAAACTGAGACAGTATTCGAGTCCGGAGATAAGATTCCACTTGGGCTCTAGTAGAACTGAATTTGGCAAAAAGACTATTCTAATTGCTCTGGGCGCTTACGGATATATGCAAGCTCATTCTGCTTCTGCTAAGGAGGTGTCCTACGTTTTCCGGGATGCTCCCCTCACCCACTAAAATTATAAACTATTAAATATGTTAGAGTATCACTGCTAATATGCATATATTAATGGCACACTGCGTTAGTCATAATTTCCAATGAAATCTTACTTAGTTGTTTTAGTTAGTGTAAGCTAACTTATCCGAAATATCTTCCACTTCTTCCTATTTTCATTTAAACAAGACCTCAGAATAATGAAAATATCGAATCTTGTCTTTAAGATGACAAAACTATTAAAATTAGTTTTGTACAAGAGGCGAATATGTAGTGAAATGTTGCAATTTTAAGTAGGGATTAATAAATTGCCATATGGATAGACAGGTGGCCCAATTCTCACACATTTCTAACGCGATAATTCCGAGTTATACTACGTCTTTTGAGACTTGTACGGCTCCTTTAGGCGCCCCTTTGGATTTTATGAAGGGAAAATTCAACTTATGCATCGTCTTTTTTAACGTGGATAATAAAATTTTAAATGGTAATAAAAGGCAGTCGAGTTACTTTTAAAATCGTCCACTTTCAAAAGTTGTTTTGCTGATTAATAATTTTATTCGTAGTACACTCTGTATTTTCATATGATATATCTGATGCTGTCGTTTTGTTAAATTTTATGTCAAATTACAAATTTTTTCATGTGTGGTCGACAGTTATTTCCTGTTGCTGATTCGTTCAAAGTGTGTGGTGTCCTTTAATGCCTGAAAATAATTCAGTGAAACAACAACATTTTGGGGAAATTTTATGTGAAAACTGGAGTAATTTAATTGGACATAGGAGAAATTATGAATTTGAAATGTACATTTTGCGACACTTTGCACCTTTGCAAAATAAAAATTGCTCACCATCAGAAGGGTACCAATAGGTATTTAAGTATTCTAGATGGTTTCTTATTAACTGAAAACTGCATCTGATAGACTGAACTTGTACTAAAGGTAAACAAGAAATAGTCTACTTATTGCGAATGCATTTTACAAATTTGTGTCATGGAAGCACATCTGAATATGGGTATGAGCAGATGACCTCAATGTGGCCACAAGAGAGGTAGGAGTCCATTAACAAATAGACATTGAAGTTCACTACATTATGAGTTCAACATTTTTAAAAGAATTTTTGTGATATCCCATTGTTCACTCATTCAATTATAAATAAGTTGTGTTCAAGAAATTGAAAGTTCCTTGTCCGGTTGGCATAATTTGTGATTTAGCATACCACCTTCATTTAGTAATTTGCATACGATCAAGAGCTGACCACTCTAAAATGGATTGGAAATATGTATAAACAAACATTAAAGACGGAACTCTAATGATTCTGAGACGATTCTTGATATTTTATCAGTCGATGCTATTAGGTTTCATTCACTTCTACTTATTTTATTTATTTTTGCTGTGATTTTCGATAATTTAGAATCAAAAGTGTGTCTGGAGTTATTACTGTTATATTTTACACCTCAGAGAGCATTATAAAATTTTTAACCATGAAGAAAGCCCGAATAAAAACCCATGTTTATTATAAATAATTGTACTCAGTAATTATTTCTTTTCATGCACAAGTGAGCAGCGATTATGCCAAGTTACGATTGTGCAAATATGCCGTTAACACAAAATGGCATTTGTGATAATTTAATAATGTTTCTGAGTGGAAAAAGTATAATCATTGTAGTGATGAAGATCTCTCTGATCATGAGAAACGAAGTATGTTAGAGATAAATATATTTTATGGAATTCAACTTGCTTGGACGGTAATAAGTTTTGCCTTGTCAAATAAATATTTGCCAATCTCCTCTATTCGCACCTGGTTTTAAGAAGATCTTGATCAACCGGCCAAATTTTGAAGCTTAAACGTGAGTTGTTGGTAAGTTATTTAGCAACTCAATAGGGTCTATAGCTCGTGGTGTTTTCTAAACCCTCTCTCATTGGCCTCGTTGGCTCTTTCTCGTATTCGAATAATTTTCAGCATTACAATTTGCTGAACAATAGGCAACACACGATCGAAGTGATAGCAACTCACTTTGACTGATCGTTGCAGTCAATGAATTTGCATCGACGTAAACCTCCATATCCGAATCTCTGGCTTAAAAGATGTGCGCTTCATCAGTCGGCCACAAATTTTACGGCACTGAGTTAATGGGAATCAAAAGGCACTTATATAATTAATTTATTACCTTTTCTCTCTTTGTTAAGAAATGCAAGTCCTCTTGGGACATTAAGTATGGATAAGATAATTTTGCTTGGTTTCAGAGTAATTGGAGAACTGATAGGGTGACTGAAGAAGACTACTAAAAGAGCATCATTTAGTCCGACAAATTAAAGCAAGGAGTAAAAGTATGCTCATGCTTTTTTCCTCTCCGTCTTTACTATAATTAACCCAAGCACAACTTTAATTATGCTAAGGTAATTAAGAGAAAACATTAATGCTCTATTCTAAAGCATCTTATTTCAAACTAGCTTCTCTATTCTTTTTACAATCAACTGTTCGAATTACTTCGGAAAACAGAGCATGTGTCTAATAGTAAAATTTACTGAAATAAAAGAATACACGAGCTCTGAAGTCTAGGATATTGCTCTATACTTGATTTAATCTACTAGACAGATTATTCCTCTGGGAGACATAAAGGAGAAAATTCATTACCCAAGTTAGAGCGAAGTCAGAGTTTGTGATCGATTGTTCAACATTTATGCTAGCATCATAGTGAGAATGGTCCTTCTAGTACATTTTGGTAAGTTCCTTTCACTAATTTCTTTTCTACTTTGACTAAATTTGGGGGTTGTGCATTTGCCTTCATGATGTGCGTATTACCCACCTGGGAATGTAATAAAAGATTTTACAAGTTTTTATCACAAGAAAGCACTTGAAGTAGGTGAAGAGCAAACGAAGTAGAGTAATGGGACCAAAGGGAGTTAAAGACTTAATTAAATTGAACATAAATTAATTAAGGAAGCTATTGATTAATTAATCCATGTGTTCTGAACATAGTTAAGCTTTTATTTTGAAATTGTTCATGTGCAAATATTATTATAATGGTATTCCATCGAAATTGAATGTAGCAGAAAATTTGGCCACAATTAACCTAGTTGCTCTCGTCATCTCCAGTTTGATTTGATCAGTAAACCTGTTACTGAAAATTACTATCCATGACTATTTTAACTTAATTAAATGTTTATTACGATTTCGTACTAGAATTGATTGTGCATGAATTAGGAATTTCTTCTGTTTCGTCTATAAAAGAATCAAATAAAACTGCTGGTTTATTTTCCTCTATAGCGGATTAGCTACCCAAATTAGCCATGGCAGATTCTCCTAGTTGATAAGTCTCCCGGAATTAGCTAAGCTACCGCAAAGCTATTGAAGAAACAGACGCACCACAAGGAACACGTTTATTCTAGGTATGCATGGCGTGGAGTGTAAACAGGAAGGAAACTTAGTCATTCAACATGGAGGATTTGATAAAACAAATGGTGGCTTTTGGTTGACTATTGGCTATGTCCTCTCTGCACTCAATCCGTATGCGAAGTTGCACGTCCGCACCTTCAAGCCTGTCTGTGCGCGCATGTGATGATGCGTCCCACACCTCTACTCCCCCCCCCCCCCCCCGGTTTTACTCTATTTTTACTAATTTTATTTAATCAATAATCCATTTTTTATGATGAGCAGCATACGTTCACTTTAACAAGCATGATATATGCAGATAAGTACCTATCTAACATGAAATTAACCAAAGAGCAAGAAATTTTGAGCTGAAGAATACATTTCGGAATGATCACCTCTTCTTCGAAAAAAAACTTACATTCAAGTCAACATGAGTTTCATGAAGCAGTAAATCTGAACAGTCATCAATTACAATGTCCAATTTTTTTACTTAGAAGCCTCCGCATTAGCAGATATACGGCATCCTTCAACGAAGGAAAACGAAGGTTTCATAAAAGGTAAAAGTGAATTTTTGTCTATTGAAATTTTTCACGTTCATTCTCTCCTAACTAAAATAAACGTCATTTATTTGAATTTCTTCCCAGGGCTTTATGATATTTATTGTTGTTGTGCGGTCTGCCTCACTTGTATGTTTATAAAATTTTTCGGTAAATCGAGATTCACTGTACGAATTCGTTATCAATAGGCAATAAAATGGTTTCAGTAACGGAAGAAAAGGCGATAACGGCATTGTTATAATACAAAAAGGTATATTTTCGCGAGGTTAAATGGATATGCTTAAGAGAATGAAGTCGGATACCTGTTGGAGAACTTCCATTGCTGGTACAAGTATGGTTGTTTGTGTCATCTTCTACACTCTTCTACCTTTAAATTGTGTTGAGAGAGTCAGTGTGCTTCTAACCCTACCTTCAGTGCAATGAAGTATAGAGACTGTAATAAGAACTAGCTTGAAGGATATGAAGAATGATATCTGGCGCATACTCCCTTGAAAATTAATCTTGACACTCAATTATACGAATCGGATATTCAAAAAAATACAATACGTTATTTTAGCTTTGTCCTGGGAAACGATAGAGAGATAAATAGATAGATGATAGATAGATAGATAGATAGATAGATAGGTTAGGGAGGTAGGTAGATGGAGGCTGATTGCTGTGGAGAACACAACGTTAACATAGCTGAAGGAAAGAAGTGCATGCGTCCAAACATCCTGGAGCTTTGCGGACGCGATGCCAATCACGAGTGCAGAGACCTCTCGACCAATCAATAGCCAAGTTCATTACGTTGTTATCATACCCGAAAGTGCATATAATGACTAAGCTCCCTGTGCGTCAAACGCACAACCCAACGTAAAGGGCACGGCCGATATGCGCTCTCAACAAAACGTATTTCACCTAATATGTCTGTTTCCTCTATAGCTTTAAAGTAGCATATCTAATCCTGGAACCATTCCAAGCTGAGAAATCTTACCACAGAGGTTACAGAACATAAGTCAAGGCTTATCAGTGTAGTAATCTGCTGCACTGTTGTACTCAGAATTTCACTGACTGATAATATCTCATTCCTATTAAATAAAGCAATTAAAATTGTATAAGCACGTATTAGTAACATGCCATTCATTGTCGATTTTGTATCGTTGAATATTGAGTCAATCTGGTCAGGTATGTAATGCTAAGAAGTCTAATATATGCTCCAGTAATCTCTATGTACAGTAAATATTGGCTGGTTGTAATTAAGTCCGACTCGAAGAGAGAAGTAAAACGAAAGATTAGCATTGATTTGGATCATAGGAAACCCACTTTTTATTGCTTTGAGCTGACAATTTGAATTTAGCGTTTTTAACTTCTCCATAAACAGATGTGAATGCACATTCGGTTTTAGTGGGATTCCGTGAGAACGCACCAGCTCAATTAGTCAGTTGGAATGAGGTGACTGGGGTGAATTTTAATGGACCGTGGCATGAAAATTCGTATTCAGATTCGAACAATTATTCTCGGGAGAATATATCAACGTTTAAAGTTCGCGCCACTGACTATGCAGTAGTCTAAAATGTGTGGTAATTAATCCGGGGCACCCTGCGATATGGATTTTGCTCCTTCCCAAGACAATGCATAGGCCCCAGGGCTTTAATTTTTATTCATTTGTGTCCTGAAGAATTTAGTTCAATCCAGTTTTTGTGGAAGACCATAGGGATGGTGGAGAATTATGAACGTAGTGAGTAAAGAGGTTACATGTCGGTGAACGAGAGTAATTCCACTTTACCCTATTAACCATTGATATTCCCACTTACCGATTCTACTTTTATTTATTAACTGTATCGGTAAATCGTATGTCATCGGACAAATAATTTTTTACTGAGTAGAAACTTATATCGAAAGACAGACGATATAATATTTTGTGGCTCTTGGGAATAGAAGTAAGGTATATTTGATAATAAATATTTTTAAAAAATGAACGAATCCAAATGGAAGGCGTTTAAGGAGGAGAATAGTTCTCAACTGAGCCCTATAATAAGTCGAAAAACATTTAAGCATCGAAGTGATATACACTTTGACCTCCGTCATCATTTTATATTATTAATATTAATAATGGGAATAAATAAAAAATGCATGCGTTCACAATTTGTCTTTAATTGGCAATGTGTTTCGATCTTTATTTTAAAAGAGGGAACATTCCATTTAGCTTGATACTGCAAAGCTGATTTATGTTTTATTTCACAATTTCAACCAAGTCGATCAGGGAAATTATCAAAGAGCGAAATTTAAAGATTTTTTGAAAGATAAGTGCATGGATACGAGATATAAAGTTTAATGTAAATCGGAAGATAGAAAGGCTAAAATAGGGGACTAATTGCTATGGTCACTAAATATAAAATTACACAAACCAAGAGGAAAGACAAAGGATTTAAAAAGATAAAACTTTGATGAGGATTATCTTAAAAGATATATTGATATCAAAGAGAAAATTAAAATAGAGAACTGTATAATAGTTCAATGTTAACGATACAAAATTTATTTGATACTTAATTTCATTTTATAATGAAAATAAGATTTAATTATGAAATGGTTTACTCGAACTAAAAACTAACCTTGAGTGTTACTCAATTTTTCGAGAAAATGGAGTATTTTTACTAAATTTTGCCACCTTCAGATTTGTCTTTCCTTCTCCTCTCTACTGCCATTTTTATAAACAGGTTGGGGATGTCGGCCATGACAGAGAGCTACACAGAAGAAGCTTGAAGGAGTTGCAGATGATGAAAGTTGGCAGAAGGACCTAAGTGTTAGGTAGACTTCACCAAGATACTAACAGAGTAGATCTAGCAGTAAATCTAACAATATGAAAACCATGATTCCTATTTTACAGATTCAGACTTTCACAGCTCATCAATGCAAAGCATTTCACCGCCATATAAAGAAGATACACTATAGTTAAGGGGGTCTGTTCTAAATCACTGGTTATTTTAGAGCTTACACAGGATAGATCTGCCTGAATAACAGTTATTAAACTATTTTAGTTGTGGTTTATCCTGTGAAAATGCACTTCGTTTGAATAGCTCAGATCGAAGTCCATTCGGTCTTGAACTTTCGGATTATTTCTATATGCCGTAAAGTTTACAACTCAATGTAATCCTAAGATGCTTTATTTATTTTAGAGGACGATCTCTATAAGTTCAATAATTTGTTAAAGTCATTAATAAAAGTACTAAGTAAAAACAATAAACATGAAGCATTTAAGGGTTATTTAAGTCTGTCTATTGGCCTGCACTGCCCATTTCAGTAAGCTAAAGACTTGCCCGAGTTCATCACTACCAATCAGCTTTGAAAATTGTCTATTTCAGCATAAGCGTAAGAAAATTTTTCCAATTAACTACAAGAGATTCGATTTTTTTTCATCACCTTGGATTAAAGGAGTCAGTTACCTAGACAGTATTTTCGTAATTTGCCTAGCTTTGTAGTTCGACATTCGAAAGGTCTTTAGTATTTTCATACCACAGCTATGGTTTTCTTTTATCATTATAATCTAATTCCTCTTCAGCAGTCTATGCAAAAACCAGCAGAACGGCGAAATGTAATTTTAGTAAATTTTGATAAAGTGTGAAATTTGTGAATAAATACAAATAATTTGTCAATTCCATTATCTTTGTGTTGAAGTGCACATTGTTATCTATTTATTAGTTGTACTGCATATCTACAAGACGTGAGAAAATGTTTCTCAATGCCATTCATGATATCAGGATAATTTGCTACTAGATTTAAATTTCAGGTATGCCTTGACATCAATTCTCTTCTGTTTTGCTATGCTTTCAATTGATATTATTTTCCCTTCATTGTCATTTTTAAGTCTGAGTATGGCAATAAGTAGTTTACTGGCTGTTCTTTTTATCTACCAGTAAGAGAGAGCCTAAGATACCACCTCAACCAGTTCTTGAATGGTAGAAAGTAATTTGGATTTATTGGAATTTGAAAAAAAATAAAAGTATGCGGTTGATTATTCCAAAAAATTCTATAATACGTAGTCCCTGTTCTGCAGTCTCCAATGAGTCTTTGAAGAGCCCAATTGCACAAATAGCAAGAATAAGAATTGCCACCGAATCGAGAGTTAAAATATGTCAGGGGGACAAAACTATCACACATTGGCAATATGCCCAACAAAGGTCGAAATAAGTTGCCTTTAAAAAAGTTCTACAAAGATTGATAACACTTAGAAATTGCAGATAGGAATACACGCGAATATTTCGAAATAACTAAATAGGATATTTTTGATATTACGGAATTTTGTGACTAGCGAGATTCCCAACCATTTCAATAATTATATGTTTTAATGTTTAATTTTCTATTTTTAAATTGAATTCATGAATTTTTACCCTGATGGGAGCATATAATAATGTTAAATAAGACAAATGATAAATAATTTTGTTCTAATTTATCTGAATTTGCGCAGACTTACGATCTACGCTTGCACATTATTGTTTTTAGCAGGAGGGTGGGGTCATAATGGTTATTTAGAAATTAATTTGTTTGTACTTTTCTATTCGTGTACTTCAGTAATAGTTTCAAATTACACATTTTTTCTTTAACAGCTTCGTGCAATCCTTTCAATGGCCTTATCCTCCCAAATACTTAGTCAGTTTGACAAAATTACGATTCAGATGTCCCCCTGGGGTGATTTTTTCGTCTGGATCGCTAGTCGTGAGTTTTATCTCTCACACTTGTTACTTAAAAATCGATATTCTAGACGTGGAGCAATTAAGAAGGAAACACAGAATTGTTGGTCACCTTTCTACTGATCCAAATGGTCCTTCCACGAATAGCATCCAGTCCATTTGCTTACCACTTGCTTTGAGCCTTGAGGAGACAGTTTTTCTCCTCTACTTTGAAATTGCAGAACTTCAGTCTTCCCAACCAGTTTTTGATCTTAATCCTCCCTCGCCCAGAACGCTTTACAAATTTGATTTGGCTCTTAACCAGCATTATAAGGAATCGGTGGGTGAAGATGTTGATATTTAAAAGTTACTGTTGTTTAGTTCTTAGTCAGTCACTTATTTTATCAGGTCTATCTATTAATGCCTTTTTTATGATAATATCCTTGTATGTGAATTATAGCATACTGGTTTTATATTAAAGTGCATATCCTTTGTAGAAACTTTTGCGGTTGCTGTTATGACAAACATCTGATAAAAATATAGGCTGTCATGGGTACGATCGTTCCTGTTCATTTTTTAGTACATAATTGAGTTATTTTTTTGATGGTACCTCGTCATATTTCTCTTCAGAGACAGTTTTTTATGTCAATCCGTAGATGTAGTTCTCATTGATATTGGAACCGCCTGCAACGCTGAGTAAATTGAATGCCCTAATGAATCATATATACTTGGTTGTCTTTTGACTTTCAAAAAGCTATTTTTTTATGAATCAATGGCTTAACTATAGCTCGATTGTTTTTACTGTTCATATTTTTTATACCGTTAGTGTTGTGCTCACATATTTCTCCTTCAACAGACAGAGATATTCAAGCTACAGAAACGTCAGAGAACTCTAAGCTATTACAGTGAGGTGCTCAAGGGCCAACAGAAACGAAAAGAACGCCAAGCTGCTAGGTCTGGTGTGGTAACCCCTACAGCAAACGAAAGCGGTTTGTTTTGTTACTTTTTATTGAATCTGCCTTTGCTGTGTTTCATCTTTCCTTGCCTCAAAATTTTCTTGTCTTAAAATATCTATTCGTAAATTAACCTGGGCCATTGTATTCCATCCCTATCTCTAATCTTTCATATGTCGTTACTTTAAACCTGCCAGATTACGTTAGGGAATAAGTGTTTGCGAAACTCCTTTAAGTTTATGTTGTAATGAAACGGGGTTTTCTTTGATTTTGAGTGTGTCCGATTTTATACAACCTAGTCTTTTCATTGCGAATTTGAAACCCTGGCTTTCATTGGCTTTCGGTAAAATGCTGCTAGTGTGCCAATAAACCACTGATCAGCACGTGGAGATATCAATAATTGGGCACTTATATTTTAATCGATTAATATGAGCGACTTGACTTATTCCCTCTAAATTCCAAGTTCAACTAAAATAAGAAGCCTTTGCAATTTTTTCGAATGCTAGTGACTAAGTTGTTTAATTTTTCTATGCTCTGCGACGCTTCCTATTTTTCTTAATAATAAGTTACTAGTTTTAAATCAGTAGCTTTTTATGCATGTGATCATTAAGTATTTGACGGTCATTTGTAACTATTTGGGAGTTTTAGCGATGTCCTCTTCAAAGTCCTTAACACCGAAGTGGCTGTGGGAAGGCATTTTTTTGTCTTCTATTTTTGTTCTGTTCATTAGATTGTTTTTAAATTGATTTCTTTTCCTTACGCACATTTTTTCTATTACTGTAGCTAGTAGCGAACGATCGGAGAAAAAGAGAAAACGTCGAAAGATGGCTGATTCTGGTGTGGAATCTACAGCGGATTACTTGGTCGATAATTGCTCATCTACTGAAGGAGTCGATTTTTCTATACCACAAGATCCACTGCCGACTTTGGATAAGTTAATTTCGACTGGGACTAAGCAAGAGGGGGAAGAAGTAGGGTTGGTAAACTCAATTCCTATTCATCGCCCTCGACCAACACCCAAAGAATGGATGCGGGAAGGTGAACATTCATCGCTACCCCTTCCATTTGAATCTCGAGGAAGTATCAAGGATGGTAGGAAATGAGATTTAAATAAGCATTTATTATAGCATGCGTTATAGATAAAGCAAGATGGAATTAAAGGCCACAATAATCTCTAAGAGTTAAAAAAAGTAGAGGGGTGTAAAATCAGGTGGACGAGATGATGACAGAGGCTGCAGAATAATCAAATTACTTACTATCTGGCAGTAGGAGTGCATCACTGTTTGATGAAATCCGGGTGGTGAGTGTCGAATATTCACAAGTTGGGACATTTAAGGCATTGGGTAAACGCATGGCAATTCAACTGTTTGAAGGAGAAAGTTTTGTGTCTGGCAACGACTTCGACGCTAATAAGATCCAGACAAAAGATCTCCATACCGTTTATCGGTAAGTCTTCTATCAACAAACGCAGACACCCTATTTTAGTGGATGATTATGTCAAACTCTTAAGAATTTAATTCGAAATTAGAATTTTATCTTGGCATGTCACATATGTTCCCTTCGATCTTTTTAGTGGTCGTAAAGGTCGTTACGATTTCTACTCTATTGTACCTCGTAGCTATACCAAATAATTTAAACACCTATCCTACTAATAGGAATCGTGTCCTTGTTGAAAAACTCGCGTTCGGCCGTATCTCTTTTACCTTTGATTGGACAAAAAACACTTACTTAAAAACGAAAAATAAGTTTACCTGCACAAAATTTCCTGTTTTATGTATGCAAATCATGACAGTTTGCGCTCTTCCTTTTAGTTGTACGGTGGCTTTTGGGCTTATCGTCGAAATCCCGACCAGAGAGTGAAGAAGCCATCATTATCCGTTGCATGGTATTCGAAGATCTCTGGTCCAAGGGCTTTTATGTCACCTGTTCAGCCGCTAAAATGGGCGGTGATTTTCTCGTATACCAAGGTAGTTAGTATGTGTTTGATTAAGTTTTCATCTGTTTGTCGTTTTTTTCTGTCCAATTGGAGAAAATCTTGTTTAATCTGAGGAGTCATTTGTTTCATAGTTCTTCCGAATATTTAGATTCATTCATTTTCCTAAAGCTTCTTATGGAGCGACCTCTCCAGATATCGTGAAGCGAACCACAGAATTCCTAATTTTATCTTGGACTTGTTAGATAGATCATATTTCAATTTCGTGGCGAGGGTATAATCAAGATAATGGATCTATAGCATATTGGGAACAAACTACAGGACCCTGGGAGACTCCAGAGAGCACACGTCTTGTCTAGTTCATATACTCTTTCAATGCATCATTTAAAACTGGTTAGATTAACAAACTGACGCATTTGAGGGCAAATGAAAAGCTATCATTCTCAAGTGACCGTTTCTCAAAGGAAATTTATTATATAGTCCCACGCTGATGCCATAGTTTCATAATATTTGCTGAGAAGAGGAAATCAGGTTATGGAATTTTGGCTGTTGCCTTCTCGAATCCAAGCTTTTTTTACAAATCACGAGTTGTTATTGACTTCTCTTATTCTTTAAAATCTTTGTTTTAAGAGCTTTGGAGCCCATTTTTAAGGATGACAGACTCCCTTAATTTCACAAATCCGTTCGTATTCATCTGATAATGGTGTAAATACGATCAAAATTGACCACCATTGTGCTACAGATATGTTCGTTGTCATAGGCGGCAATTTACTCTCCAGGTCCATCTAATTATTATTATTATTATAGCATATTACGGGGTTTACTAGCGTTCACTGGAGAAGAATTTTAAAAATTTTGCTATATCCGCCAAATAGTTTTTATTGGTTGGGGAATGTCAGTTCTTTGAATTCAGGCAATACTCACCTCTTCTTTGTCTTCATGAACCTTCTGGAGATATTTAATTCAAGCTTATTTTAAATACAATTACTCTGAAAGCCTTCTTTTGCATGTTTCGTGATCAAATCTTAATAAATTTGACAGCTCTGTCTTGGCTAGCACATTTATGAGACGTGGTTGTGGCGCCTACACTACTTTCTTATCTGCCATTTCACCGAATAGAATAGAAATAGATATGAATACTTGCACTTGCAACTCGGTTCTAGTTTTCTTGCTTGCAAATGTCTCGTAAGGAGAAGACCCTGCTTCCCCCCCCCCCGCCTTCGAAGCTACGGAGAGTTAACATTTCCTTATCATTTTTTTATATTAGCTGTATCTGTGATTTCCTATCAATTTAACCGAATTTTAGCCATAGAGAGATTGCCTGTATATATGTGGATATATGTCAATGTTTTTCAATCTTAGGTGACCCATTATTCTACCATGCGAGTCATATTGTGATCGCCAGTCCACCGCAAGATCCCATCCACCTCAGTCGTTTGGCCGCTTCTCTTCGAATAGCCAACAGTGTTCGGAAGGCTCTTGTTATTGCCACCTCGAAATCTAATGACGAAGATCAAGACAGTCCCACAACTGTTTCTTACACCTCCCTTTATTGGATGGGTTCTCCTCTTCCATCCCAAAAATGTACAGTAGCCTTCGTAAAATAAATGGCCCTCCTTTTATGCCAACACTTCGTATCATTATTTGCATGCTACTCTCCACCAAATTAACCATTAGATGTGCGATCTATTTACATTTACAGCGTGATTGTTTTCTTCTATAGCACATACATGTTTATCTATTCATTATTCTAGCATCTTGATGAATTTCGATGCTTTGAAAGACTTCGATTTCACTGATTATGACCCTGAAGATTTCGATTCAATTGAGAAATTTGATTACTATTCAAATGGAAATGACGCCGGTCACATAGATCCCTATACCTTCTACGAGATACAACAGTCTGATGAGAGCTTCTCGGCTTTCTTTTGGAGTATCGTTGTACAAGTTTGGCCAAACATCTGGATTACCATTTTGTTGTGTTTATTATGGAGGACATTGAAAGGAATCTTTCAATTTATCTTGAAACATGTGTCCGCCTCAAATCATCGTGAGTACCCCATTTCATTGATATTGTCGTTGGCTTTAATTTATTATTCACGTTACTCATCTTCTGATTGGTTGCTTCAGTTTCGGTTGTATTCGAGGTCCTCCTTAATTGTGCTTCAGTAGCATTTGGGACTCTTCTTCTTTGGAATTTCTTTGGAGACCTCTACCTACGATTATGTACATTTGTCTTCACCATTGGTTTGATATTGTCATCACTGAATTTCTTTTCACCGAATAACTCCACCTCAGGAGATGGTGATTCAGGGACATGGAGATACCCAATGGTATTGGTGACAACTTGTTGCATCCTGCTACAATTGTACTGGTAAGTCATGTTAAATATACCAATTACAGAGCATGTTCATATAAGACTATTACTCTAAATTTTATGTTTTAGCGAATTCTTCATGGATCCTCGCGATTGGCACATGGTTAGAGGTTAGCTCTTTTGTTTTTATCTCTAAAATCCATTTAGTTGGATAGATATTGTGCAACCGTCATTGTATCGAACTGGGAGTTCGCAGAATTTGAAAAACGCCCAAGTACATGGATATAAACTAAGGCTAATCTCGTCAGTATGCCCAACCAAATTAGGCTAGATATCCCCTCATGAAACTGATAAACTTCCTTACGGCTAAGGGGGTAGCAGCAGTCTTTTCGGTGGAGGTAGATCAAGAGTTAAGTAGGGCCATGTGAGTGTATTGGGAATTAGCCAGGAGAGGAAGAAAAAGAGAAGTGGGTAACTGTACAAGAGTGGGAAGTTATAGAGAAAGAAAGGAAACTTGTGTTTGGAAGAGCAGGAAATAGATCTTAGCACTTGAGGAGAGTTGACTGGCTAAATTTGTTCATCACTTGAGCGACCAATAGGGTGCACGTATTATGTGTTTGCATGGTAGTATCTGTAATCTTTGTGTGGAATGCCCATATGAGATGTCTATTTAGTGTCGCTTTAGAGCTGTGTTCTATATCATTTTCTTGGAATTTATATTGAAGCGACTTTCATAAGAATCAAACGTAGCTCAAAACTAGTGTTTATGTTTTACCTCGGGATGAGCAATTTTCCAGGTGGTCTCTAAGTTCTTCACCGGTCTTACTAATAATTTGGAGATGACTTAAAATATTGTCTTGAGGCCTAACGCCGTTTACAAAATAGCGAATAGAGTTAAAGTAGGGAATTTCTTTATCTTCCCCCTTTTCTGATACTCCTGTCATTTAAACATGCTCATATCTTTACCCATCAGGTACTGCAATGATTCTCGCAATGAAAGCAGTTTCTGCGTCAACTCTTCGAGTCCATGGACGAGCTTCGAAGGGTCTGACTTATATCAGAATGGGTTTCCTTCGACACTACTTGTCCTGGTGTGGATATGCCTTCTCTCCGGGTAGTGTGATTTTTGGACCATGGTTAAGCTTTGATCACTACCTCCAAGCTATCAAATTCACCGAGTCATCCTTCACATCGGTAAAAGATTTATCCACATGTTCGCGTTTCCTACTGCTCCACGAATTTAGTTGTTTAGTTATATTATCCTAGCCCACTTTTCTGAGCACGAGCTAAAATAGCCCCCATTAGGCACTGTGTGTCCATAAATGTTCCTTCCACTCTCAGGCTACAATTAACAGTCGTTCAATTGGGGACTACTAATTGAATCTGGATGGATGAGATACTGGCACACATCTGTTAACTTCATACTACTAACTAGAATGTCTTCAGTGTTTTAGTAATAGCAGTAAAAACTGGGGTAGCGAAAACCCTATCCAGCTAAGTTCCTAGCCCTCAATCTACTCATAATTAGAAGGAAGATGAGTGAGTTGTTTAATCGTCTCATTGGGTTGTCTGGGGCCCATTTCAGTAGGAAGGGTTTTTCCAGAACACTCTGTGTGGTATAGCTAAGACGATATAAAAACCTTATTACCATGTGGTAATGGTGCATTATCTACTTTGATTCAGGTTCGGTTGTAATCACCAGGTGCATTATGAAGTGGCCAATACATTACTTCGCTATAGTTTTCTCGACCTTACTTCTAAGCAAGAGTTACCTTACAGAGTTCTACTATTTGAAAACCTATGCAGAAAATATTTCATTAAATGTTGATCGGTCCAAAATGTGTTGTGTTAGTTATTTGTATTGATCATCTGTTTATCATAAATTTCAACATACTGACAGCCATTTTGTAAACCAATCTTACAACATTTGTTTCATTTTTAAATTTTAAGGCTTTGATAATGTTTTTACTTTCTACCTTTTAGCTCCTTCGAGATCTCCTCCAGTCAGCAGTCTCTTGTTTTATCGCCTGTCTATGCATTATCTACTCAACATATCTGTCTTCCATTATCCACTCCTCTTACTTTCTCACTTTCCGATGGACAAACGCCTACGCACAATCTCAGAGCTTTCGTTTCAGCCATTACTTTGTCAGTTTCTTCAGTCAGGCTATGCATCAGGCCATTGGATTTGCGGCTGTTACGAATCCTAGATCGTGAGTTTCATCATCACTATTCTACTAGTAGTTTGCCTGCTTCCACTACTTCCTATCGTATTGACTTTAAGTAAGTTGAATATCACTTGATTAGTACTGCTAGTGTAGCAAATGATACTCTAGGCGAGTTAAATTAAGAATAGATGAGTTGAATATATTAAAACTGGTATATTTGACCGAACCAGGGATACAACTCTACTATCTTCTAGATAGTAGAAAGTATACTTGAAATGAAATCTAGTTAGCTTCATCGTTTTAAAAGCATGTACGTTGTCTCGTTAATTGGAAGGAAAAACTCCGACTTCGAACTAATGATTATGTAACCATAGCGTTGGCGCCGACATTGACAGCAAAAAAATTCAAGAAATGAATTTTTACGGCAAAAATGTCCAACTGTTACTAGAACTGTTGAAATCTTGATTTTAAGTCTGAAGTTGTGCTTATTTCTATTTCTACCCATCCACCCCTCCCCCTCATTAGTAATTATCATGATCCTGTCCAAATTGTATCCTCGCGATAAAATGAATTTTTCAAGTTAAGTCGATAACTATTGGTAAATTAACGAAGCTATGAATAATCTACTACTTAATAAGAGAAAGTAGGTGGATTAAAAATGCAAATAAACATTCTATTTTCTCATATTGATAACTATGCATTTTGATAGGAGAAGTTTCTACTTTTCTCACTAAAACCAACAACAAAATCTATTAAAGCTCTTATCTCAAGAAGGGCACCTTTGGCGGTCTTCTGGGACTGTTTATATCGTATTTTGAATAAAATAATAGAGCACAAAAGGCGAAATTCTCGATATAATGGTTTTGATTTAGGAGTAGCCAAAAAATTATCTGACTGGAATACTGGACGGTATGTGGAAATTGATGAGGTTTGTATTTATAATTAAGTGTCTGGAAATTGTATCTGCTAAATGCACCGATTTTCTATCCCCAGCCACGCAATCACATAAATTGGTCGGAAATATCTAAGTGGCATAATTCATAGCATTTTAAATACTTCAATTTGAACGTCAAGACATTACTATGGCTCTTATAAGAACCTGGTGTATTCAAAGCCCTTAGAATTCTAATGAGATAACGCTTCCTCCCTCTTTTATTCAGACGCATTTCCATTATCATTGTTGTTTGGTAATATATGGTTAAATAATCCTAAGTTAGCATCAAGATCAATTGGAATATCTGCATTTGAATGGAATAAATTCGTGCGTGCAAGCACAATTTCCCACCAATGCATCTAGGTGCTATCGTAAAGGGCAACGGGTATATCGATGACCAAACTCGCTATCAATAATTTGGATATGTCGGTGATCTCATGTCACTTATCGTTGTCACCATGGTAGTAGGATTTATAAACCGGCGCCTTTATCGATTTCGATCTCTATTTATAAAATCATTCCTACATTTCAGTCAACACTTTTGTGTTACTGCTTTGGTGACAAATCCGATCTCAGTGGAATTGCCTCGGTCTCTTGTGGATGTGGTGGTTCATTGGAACTTCCCAATGCACATTTGGCTCAAACAGTGTAAGGCCTTTATTTTAATTTGTTCAAACTCCAAATTGTGTTTTTTAATGACTTTGCTCTTCTCGTGTTTAAAGATATATATAAACCTGCCAGGCGTTTCGGTCAGCTTCCCGCCATACTCCTCACCTATGCTTTCAGTTCTTTGCTGCATGTGCGTCTTTTTTATTCTCACCTATTTTTTTTTATTTCCTACTTATCAGTTATCAGTAGAATGCGTTCACGATAGTTTAAAAAGGATTGCGATCCATATGACACTTCATGATATGCATTCAGATTGTCGATTTAACTTGTTAATTGCGTAGCATAACGTCATACAATGGAGCCTATCTAGTTTGTAGATATGGGCTTCCCCTAATTTATATCAGGCTTTTCTACTAGATGACTAACGCAGCTCGAGCCAATGCTGGTTCTCGATTAAATTTGCTAACTCATCACCATTTGTGAATCTTATCCGTGAGGTTTTTAACACTATTGGAATTTGGACGGCTTATCGGTACTGAAACTGCAATAATTGCTTGGTCATCAGATATAATATCGAACCTATACTAATAGAGAAATCTGTTCATACCCATTCAATACGTACCTATTAAGGCTGCTAAATATCTAACATTCGCGCTTTCCTGGTGTTTCATTTAAACCTTGAATACTGTTTTAGTCACTTTTTTATTCGAAACAAATCCACCTAATTTCTAATGCTATTTTACTTCATTGGTTTACGCACACCCACTCTTCATAAATATTCTATTTACTTTTAGGGATTAAACTTTCAGCTGGCAATTGTGCTCTTCTCTATCGGCATTTATGCATACATTGACTTTGGTAGGCTAAATAATATTGGTTTGGTTTATAGCTCCAAATTGATTTATGCCTGTAATCACTCACACTTATTTCCCTTTCAGTACTTCGAGAAAAAGTTGCGAAGAGGTTTGATGCTTGCGTTTGCTCCCGGCCATGTTCACAGAAATGCAATCATAAAAACAAGGCAAATTTCCATTTTTTGGGATAAGTTTATTTATCAGATTTATTTAACCTCCTTTCTCATCTAGTAGATGAGGTAGTATGTATTCAAGTGATTTCTTACGAGCAAATAGTGGCGATTCTCGCCCCACCACTTTATTCACAGCTCCTTTATAGCT
Organism: Hymenolepis microstoma; assembly: GCA_000469805.3. NCBI lineage: Eukaryota > Metazoa > Platyhelminthes > Cestoda > Cyclophyllidea > Hymenolepididae > Hymenolepis > Hymenolepis microstoma. The sequence goes on along the minus strand of LR215991.1, from coordinate 24,052,742 downwards.
TTTTTCGCATGCATTTAACCCAAGTGAAATATGAGGGTCTTGGATTCCCCCATCTCTTTTCCGCTTTTTTTCATTTCTAACCTGTCTGGTGAACAGAGGGATGTGTAGATTAATAGTCTTCCTTATTTACATGATGTGCTTTCTCTGCGTACTTCAAACTGCGTCGTATTAATAAGGATTTAATTTAGAACACCTAGGCATCAAGGTCTAAGAGCGTAAAAAGTTGAAAAATCGATTAAAAAACATTAAGGGACTCAAAAGTGACACATCAACATTGTTCGCTCTCTATCCTCATCTCTTTTTCATTCTCTTTACTTTCAAATAGCGCTACTATTTGGCAAAGTTGGTAGTCATTGAAATATCTTTAGTTCTCTGGGAGGAGAGACCGTCCTAGCAAATCAGTATAATAAATTTAAGAGTCGTTTTATTTTTTGTTAGGCATTTGTTTCTGTATGATACTTGTATGCAATATTCGTCGTATTCAGTTGCATGAGGTGTTATTTCTCGCTTGGTAAATGACGTGTTCCAAGAGTCAACCTTTTGCTTTTAATTTAATGTCGTATTTCTTCTACTGCAGGCTAATTGCTGCTGGGTTCGCGTCGTTAACCTCTTTTTTAGTGGACTCGCCATTTTCCATCTTGCTTACCTTGCAGTTATGTTCGATACCAGTGAACAGCAGGACAAGGTATGTTTTCCCCATCGTCTTTGTTTGTCATTACTTCTCTTCTCTCCTTACAGGGCTACAATATGCTCCATGTTCTAAAGAAATGGTCTAACCTTTATTTTCTCAGTCACATTATTGCGGCCTCGACCTATCTTCTTTCGTTGCTCCTCTGAGTACTAGTTTTTTTTCTCTGACATTTACTGTTTTGCTTCCTCCTTATTTTTAACTCTTTAAATTAATATTAATTTGCGGATCTCTGCTGACTCTAAATTTTCAGCTACCTCACCTCTGTTTTTTTCAAATGTAAGAAGTGGAATACCACGTAAGATCATTTGCCTTATCAACCGTTGAAAGAAAAAATACATTGAAGCGGCAAGACCTGCCTTTCTTGATTTAAAATTGCCAGTCAATATGCACTAAGCATCGTAGACAACAAGCGCCTACTGCAATCCAAGGAAGGATTAGTGAAATTCGAATTTTGGCAATGTGGACCACCCGTTTAGCAACCGTTGTAAAACTCGAATCAAATAAAACAGATCACCTGGATACTTCGACGTTGCCCGCGGTATCCTTTTGATCTCCCTCTTTGTAATCGTTCGGACTTACTGCCACCTGATGTCGGTTGCTAATCGCAACTAAAAATTGTACATTTTTTGCCCTTAGAATGGATGATAATACGTATTTATGAATTCCACAACTTTACAAGCATGTGACTTTTCCTATCTAAATTTTATTGTTTTCGCTATAATCTTATATAGTATTAATTGATGGGAGTGTATCTCACATTAAGTAAATCCGTTGACTTGATCCTTTGCTCAGTCGAAGCTTTTATACCTGTTATAAAGAAGGGAGAACCTTATTTGGAATTAGAAACGAGAAATAGCTCTGAATATCAACAGATCCTTGACGCAATCTTCCTGTTTTAGTAGGAGTTCGTTGCAGTGTAAAATTATACTTGAGTCGGTGGTTAGCACTAGTTGTTCAAGAGGATTTAGTGCGTTGGTGACACAAGCGTTTAATATGTTCGTTTGTGAAGTGAAATTTCACGCTTTTGATGCGAGTCCAGTGGGTGAAATGGCTAATCGCATAAATTACTAAAGAAAAAGAATTTGGAGTTCTCACCAGGGAAGCTCCGTGATACTCCTCACCTACACAAGAAGGACGTAGTAAACTACTTTTATAAGTGGGCATAAGTTCTTGTTAAAGTATAATACTAAGGGGGAATTATAAAGTTTGAGCTAATTTCCGAAACAGTCTGATGAGACGCCGATGGTCTATGCTTAGTCTCTGGATGGTAAATTCACCTCCCGCATACGGAGGCAAAATTCTTCGTTAATCTGGTCGAGTCTGTCATCAACCCAGCGAGAGGTCGATTTTGAAACATCAAAAGTATGAAGTAAGTTAATAAAGTGTATTGAAGTGACTGCACTTCCACTAATCCCACCAAGCACATTATAAATGAAGAATTAGAAGTGGGCTAAATTGGTGACCACTAGTCTTATCTAATAGATACGTCTTATTACAGATTTAGTTAATCACTCCTCCTGACGTCTTCTTATCCTGGTCGCTTATTCAACTGCAACCTAGAGGTATCAGCTGGGCTTACAGATCATAGTGGTGAAAAAAACGGATTCTCTAGCATTATAAAGTGCGAAAAGAGTCTTAGTTAACAAACTATAAAGTCTTCTAGAGGCACTTTGTGTTGTACCTGGGTCAATAATTTACGTTAGTGCAATATTTCAATTGCACTTAAATTATTCTTCGATTATATTCACTTAGACAATTAGTCTGAATTACTATGCTTTTACCCTCCAAAAAGCTATGAAATGCAACACATCAGTGGCTTTAGATGTCCCACTTTTACGGAACTGCTTGAGTGAGTTGTACAAATAATTATAGCTGTGATATTATAACCCACAGCAAGTCACAATTTTTATCATTCCCTTGAGGTAAAGTAACTGAAATTTGTTAATACACAGGTGCAAAATTGATGAAGAGGAGAGGAACGACAAGTATTTGGTAGTTAAGTCAAGGTATCAAAGAGTCTAAATTGTTTTTTTTTGGATTCATAATGCGCTGTTCCCATTACAGAATTCAAATCCCATGGTTCATCACCTGGCCTACTAAAGGAATCCTTATTCACGATATTCGGTGTTTATTGCCCTGTTCTTCATTTACATTGGTCTTTTTCGTCAATTTAATAAACTGTTCATCCAAGGTTTGTGAATGAGAAATTTTCATACATGACATTAAGCAACTTAAATTATTCTAGATGAGATGGCTAACACTTTGAAGTAAGCATTTTTTACTCGATATGAAAGATTATATTATGGTAAATCTGTATTCCCTAGACGAACTCCGGGGCGACTTTATCTCACAAATTTTCAATGTTCCTTTTAGGGGATATTTAGGCCCTCTTTTTCATTTATTGAAAATTTGTACCAAAACCATTAACAAATGCAACTAGGCAAACTCTATTAACACCCTTCAATTGGTTACTGACTCGGTAGAATACTCTGTCTTCTCTGTATATTCTTGCCTTGTAAAACGATTGAAGAAGGGTGCTGGGCATTCACCAAGTGGGTCCAGTTCCGAACAAAATGTATCCTCCTGAGAGGTAACTGTCCTATCTTTCTCTTTAGCAGCATTTATCTCGTCTTCCTCATCTTCATCCCGTTTTCTGTGCCAAAAGCCGCAATAAATGTACTAAAATTAGGAAAATATCAATAAGGATTTCCTATACAATGCGTCTCCAAAGTTGTGTTGTCGACTGCATTTGCAACTTTATTGCCAGGGATTTGGATAATAAGTTGATTAGTGAATGAAAATATTTCAGTGACTTTCATAAAGGCGTATAACTGAAAGCTAATACAAAATCCATTTGGAATAATTGGTGACTCTGATGATAGAACTATTCCTTGTGCATAATTTCGTTAAATAATCCCCTCAAATCGCCTATTAGGCTTAAATCTGTACAATTAGTACCCTTTGTACTAGTGGAGACAGTTCATCTTTATCCTCTGCCAAATCAATCTAACATTATTAAAACTGCTTGCCTGCCGATTTCGCTGTCTATAGGTTAATAAGGAAGCCATGATGAAAAATATATGAATATCTTTAACCAATAATATCTCAATTTCTCTCCGTTATATACATTTACTACTTTTCTATCCTGTAAACTGCCTGTGACATCTAGATATAGTGCGTCAGGTAATCACCATGTGTTCTCTCTTAGATCTTCCTGGCATTTGAAAAATGTTTACAATTTCATATTGATTGGATAAAAATGTTAATTGGTGTCATATTTAAATATGCAGCCATTACGAAAAAATATTTTACGTACCGCTAACATCATTAAGATAAGAAATAGTAAGAGAGATGTTATCGCTAGAGAATCGGCAATGAGAAGCACCCTATCCAATGTCATTCGAGAGACAACTCCAAAGAGAGGAATCCAGGTAAAAATATCTGCTACCACACTTGTCCATTTTTCATTTTTTCGCTTTTGAATTGTAGTAGTTTTGACATTGAATTGTTGTTCAGCCCAAGTGAATGCATCATTTAAAACATCGTCATCCTCCTCTGACCAAAGAATACCGGTCTGTAAAAATGTGAAATTAGGTAATAAATAACCGAGTTGATTAAATCTAACTGAAGGCAAAATGGAATACCTCCTTAAGCATCTCCTCCATGGTCTTGAAAGTAAAATTTGAGGTTCCATCCTCGGGCGAGGTAGTTTTGACGTCCTCACAGGACACCACACGTCCATGACAAATGCCTGTCTCTTCGGATTTTCCAGGACACTCACCGGGTCGTGGACATGTCCGGGTCCGGAAGCGTGTTCCCATTCCACATGTTACTGAACAAGCACTCCAGTCTTCCCATTCTGACCAGGCTAATTGAGCTGGTGCGTTCTCACAGAGAGTCCCAGTAAATCCGAATTTGCATTCACATCTAGATTTTAGAAATCTACCAAATCAATAGCTCAACGGGCCATATCAGCCTTATTTATAATAAAGATTATTATTCATATTTTGAACCCCTATTGATATGTTAGTATTCTAACAGAGCTCACACTCGTAGATTGATGTTTAATCCTCTGAAAGAGAAATCCTCAAAGTAGTGTTTAAGACTCCACCAGCCTCTTAGCATACGGCTTTACACTGTTCCTGACAACTTGACAGTCAGTTTTGAAGACTACATGTATTTGAATTTTGGACTCAAATGCACTTAATATCCTAACTCTAACTAAACTTGGACTCCATATCTATTCGCCCTGCATTTCATCATTTAACTGCTTTGTTTCAATTTGCATAATAGCGAACTAAGATCTAGTTATGAATGCTCCCTTAGTTAAAGTGAAGCTCAGCTAACTTCTTCCCCGTCCTCACTGAATATCATCTCAGATTATTCAGACTATTGACTTTACTAATATTCAGACCGCTCCCTCTGACATTGATTTTGTATAAGCTGTGAAAGGGTATGACGTTAGCATCGACCTGAATCTAAATTCTTCTCCTCGTTTGGGCTGAACTAGTGGTGGAGGTTCAAGATCAATGCAGACACCTCCGTTGAGACAGGGATTAGTCTCCTCATCTTCGCATTCATTTATATTCACACAGGTAGGATCTGTCTGACTTTTAGCCTCGTAGCCCTTCGAGCAGATGCACATATACCCTAGGGCCATGTTATTCGGATCCCGTTGGCATGGGAACGCTCCACAGAGGTTGGTTTGATATTCGCAAGGGTTCCTCGGTGCCTGAGATGCCAAAGTTGATATTGATTTACATAGCAAATAAACATTGAAACAACAGTTGACTCACTTCACAAACGTAGCCCTGCCAGGCGGGAGGGCATGAGCATTTAAATGAAACGTCTTGAATTATCCTTGTTTGATTTGGTTTTATGACTGAGCAACTGCCCCTATTACGGCATGGTGTTCTTCCATACCTTGCAAATTAGAAATAGCCAAAACCAAATAAATATTCGATGTCATGATAGTTCAATTGCAACAACTTCAATTCAGAATAATTAGTGGTTTGATTTTTTATATTTTGCTACCGTCTCTTCATTTGAGCATTTGATATCAGTCAAATTTCATCTAATAACTTTCTAAGTAGCATTCTATCGAATCCACGTGGCCCAAGTGATGACCTTCATCGTGGCGTAGCAAAAAGTTTTTATAGTTGTCCCTTGATCACAACTTCGTCTCCATTCTCTCAGACCTAACGCTTATTCCCTTCCTTTCAACCCCTTGCCACTTTACCATACTCCTTCTGCCAAATTTGCATTAACTCAGAGTCATTTCCTTCGGAGAAGAATAATGTTGACTTTTAGCCTTTATTTAGATCATTAAATCCGCGAGGATATATCTAGTCTAATTTGGTTGAACTCCTAAAGTTGCTTTACCAACAGGATTGACGATACTTCAGCAAACAAGCAGGAATATGCTTGCATTCGTGCATCTATCGAATATTAATAAATTCCATTATATTGTCCATCAAATCTATCATGCTCATTTCTCACTTCCTGTAAATTGATCGAAACTAAATGACTGACCGCTCATTTTAGTTGAGTACGCGTCCACTTATCCTTTTACGGGAATACTTCATTAACCATTACTTTGCCATTGATTATTATAACGTTTTAATAACAGGGACCCTTAACTAATGAAAACATTACCGTCCGTCATTGCAGCTAGACTTAACTTTGACGCATTTGCTTTTCTTCTGGCTGAATCTGTAACCTTCTCGGCATATGCACTCATAACCAATTGAGTATATGTCTCCAAAACGTGCTTTCCGACTTGGATGAAGTGCTTCTGCTGTTCTAACATCGCGAAGTGGACGACAAGCTTGCAAGGAATTCGTGTCATTTTTGCAGATCGTGGGACGCCAGCAGGCATTCGGACATGTTCGTTCAGTTTTCTAAAAATTTTAGCTTGGTAAAATCAATAATTTATTAAGGCCAAATTATTAAGTGTCCCCTATAGTAATAACATGAAAGTAAATCTACTTGGGTTGCTCCACTAAAAACGAAGTTTGTGGTTAAAGATAATACTATTTGGATTAGAGCGTTTCTACTTCAACATTTAATCCAAATCTTCATTAACTTTTTTTGTCGAACTATTTGTGCAGCATTTGTTTAACTTTACGATCAACTCTTTACAATATTTTTCAATATTTCATTTTCATTTAAAATAGTTCAATATAGACCCTTCCTTAAAATTTATCTCGACCATACTGTGGCCTTAAGATCTAACCGAATTAACTTAAGTTGTCCCCAAAACTGAACCCCCACCACATTAAGTCATTGAGTAAATTTGTCAAGCACTCAATCTGTTTGACACAATCACGTAGACTATTCACGTATAAACATATTTTTGGGGTTTTTTAGACGTCAATCTGGCAAAACTGCTTTACTGACTTCAGGCTCACAACGGTCCTGCTTCCCTCCTTATCCTACTATCGGAAAACCTCAATGAAGCCTCCAGCAAGCCTGTACCTGTTGTCTCTCGTTACTCTGGCTGTAATGTTGATTCATTACTCCTACACCAGTTACACCAATTAAGAAACTGGGGTAATAGTAGACCACGTTTTACAAAACAGAATGTCTTTTCAATTTGCAAAAAGATACTACGATACATTTTGAGTATGAATAAAATCTGCTAAGTCGCTTTCTACAATGAGCTGACACTATAACATACCTTGATAAAATTATTTAAAAAGTAAGGTGAAAAAGTAATTTAGGGGATTGCATTCATTATCACGCGAGTGCTAATTTCTAATGAATGCGAGAAAGCAAGCACCTTCCCTTAATTTGAAAACCATGATTTTTGGTGGAGATTAAACGAAAGAGTGAGAAATGATCACAATGGAAGTAATAGCAGGTAACATGCCTTTGCACAAGATCTGAAGACCGGTAAGTAATAGATCAAATTACAACTAGGAGTTAAGTGGTGCCTGTCGTTAGTCAGTTGGTGAAGCAATGGAAAGCACTGTTTGATAGTTAGGAGAGATGGTACATTTAAACAAGCATGCGATCTTTTGCAGTTTCAAGGTCTCAATAGGTGCTGGAATTATATTTCCTCCAATATTCAAATACATTCCGGCGTAGTAATTGTTAAAATGTTTTCGAAATTTGCTAACATAAGTCTTGCAGTTGGAATGCTCAGATTAACTCTGATCTATTTTAATTTTTTCAGTAAGGATGTTGATTGACTTATGGGTCAAAGGATTCCCCTAACTTCAAATGTAACCAGCAGATTTTGAGTTTTCTGAAATTATAAAATTTCCTCTCAATATTTTTATTTTGGTATTTTATCACTTCAATATGAGAAGGTTTAAAAGTTTAAAAGAAAAGAGATTGCAACCTATACAAGATATTCTCGAGTGATTTATATCACGAAACATACATTTTGAGCAACAAAATTCATATTGACAAATTTTTAGACCGTCATGCTAAGAGTTGTCCTTTGTTGTATCCTAAAACAGTTTCAAAGTCGTTTGTTTGACTGGGTGGAGCATTTGCTTCACCTTACCAAATAGGCGCTTAACAGTGCATGACGACTCTATCATCAAATGACAGCCACCAACCATCGATGTAATTTTGCACTCAACTAGTGCATTTCAATTTATAAACCGTCATATCATAGAAACACACACACTCATAGCATCATGGAGAGATTTCTAGGAGCTTGGAAGGTGGAATCAAATGAAGATTTCCACAAATTCTTAAATCACTTCGGAGTGCCTTCTCCCCTCGCCAGATTAGTTGTAAGTTTTGGATCCACGACAGAATTTTCGAGAATTAACGAAGACACTTATGAAATAAAAATTTCGTCGGTGAAGGGCAAAACTCAAGCCACCTTTAAATTGGGTGAGGAATTCGACGAAAAATCCTCTGGAGATACTACGTTGAAGGTGAGTTCTAGTTGGTATTTTACTATTTCTGAGAGGAATTCATTTAAATTTTACCCAATCTTTAAAGTCGAAGATAACTATTGATAACGGAGTAATGAAACACGTTCAATGTGGGAGTGACGAGAGCATCATAACAACTCGAACAATTGATGGTGAATTGATGACTGCGGTTAGTATTTACCATTCTAAAATGTATTTTATGCTTTTCTTAAACTTTTGAATATTCAAAAGTTCTACGTTTGCTTTACCTATTATGCTACTTATAGTTGATATTTTATGTAAAGAAATCATTTTTATTCCAGGTATACAACGTTGGAGACCTGACGTGTTCTCGAATTTACAAACGATGTAGAAAATGAGTTTAGTCTAATTGAAAATAGCATTAGCTAAAATGAAAAAGTGCTATTAACTTATTATGTGAGAATAAAAGGAATAAATTACTAAATAAGAATATGAGATTATTGTGTTATAAATCCAGGAAAAGTGACACCAGAGAAACTGACAAAATAACACGCAAAATGTGTGACCTCGTTAAAATGAGCATTTAATCTCACCATTATGAAACCCCACCATCACACAAAAGTAGACTTGGTAATGATGAGTAAGAGAAAGCATGGAAATGGATGCCCCCATTAAAGGATTTCACCAGCTGAATATGTTTGACAACCTTCTATGAATGCGAATATCTTTTCGATAAGGTTGATGTGACAGGGTATAGATTTATTGAATGTAGTAAGGACAGATATAACGACAAAGAATCCACCATTGATGGCTATTGTAATTAGATAGTTACTTTTTCACACCTTTCAGTCAAAAGTTAGGGGAAGTTGGCCCTTGAATAGATAGGCCTATATAGTGCTCTTCGTGCCATCGCTCAGGGTGAGTTTTTGTGGTTATAGACAAGATAGCCACTCACTCATTATTTTTACTCTTAGTTTCTTGGTCCATATTTAAATCGTTCGTACGTCTTATAGACGTTATGTCTTTTAAAATCCACTTGCTTCTTCTAAATAAAGTGCCTTAATAAAGACCTATTTAAACCACACTGCCTTCAATATAGAGAGTACCCAATAAAAATAATGATGAAATAACTTTGATAAGTAATGACGCTTGGTTGGAAAATTCAAGAAGTTTAAAATACTTTAAGATGGAAATTCTGATTAGATGAGAGCATTAAATGGCGACCACCTACCTCTCCTTTAAGGCACATGCAGAGATTGTAGAAAAAAATGAACAAGTACGTCCAGTCACCTAGATAGTATGAATTTACATTCGAAGTGAGGGCTCGAACCGATGTCTCCTGATTATAATCGTCTTCCATAAAGGCGATGTACATTAGAGCAGTGTCCTCAATGTGCACTCCTGGACTACAGTACTCCCTTGGCATTAAAGAAAAATACCATTTTATTTAATTCATTTGAAAATTGGAGATGTAACATAAATTTCTTGTTAAGACCATCACTGTCATAAGAATTTGTTAAAATAAGTGACAAATGAGTTGAATTTTTTGCATATGTCTAGATTCTTATATGGATTCGGAATGGCCTAACCGGTTCCCTAAAAGAGACTTTGTTAAACATTGTGTCCAATCAAAGATTTTTTTAAATGTCGATGAAATTCAAATGAAGATACCCAGTTAATTTAGAGCACTGTTTTTTTCTTTACTATTCACCTAAATATTCACCTCACTGCATATCTAGAGGCAAATACATTGTAAATATCATCTATAAGTGGTGAGATTTATGGATAACTCTGAGAGCAGTAGTCAGTTCTTTTGAGCTTTAAATTGCGTGTTAATATCCTTTCTTTGTCTGTATGTTGTGAGTAGTTATTGTGCCAAACTGTAGTTGTTGGCACAATCTTTATCTCTAGGGTAAAAAAAACCAGAAATTTATTTCAGGTTTTATTCGCGTTATTTATTACCTGTGAGCAAAGTCAATGAGGAAATTTCAAATTGCTCATTTTGGTTTTAAATTATGCAATTGTTGCTTTGAAATATTCCATACTTCTGGCACTAAATTTCTCTTCAAGTTTAGTACAGTAAGAGTTATATTTAAAACCTCGATATATTCATAGCAATTTTTTAAATTCCGTTTACAAGATAGCGAAATTCGATTCTATTTACATTATAGGCAAACAGATTTTAATGTTATGAAACTGCAAATTAAAAAGTGGCCTTCAAAGTAACTGAAGAAATAAACACAACTTCTCACTCCAAATCGGATTCTTTAAAGGCTGACTTAAATTTGGTCTAATTGATTTTACCCTCATAATGAAATATTTGCTTTTTGAAATACAACACGTGTAAATATTCCAAAACTCAATTGATACTAAATGAAAAAGCTATTTCATCAAGACTACCAAAACATTACTCACTTCCAGTTTGTCGGTATATAGTATTCTTCTCTTAGGTACTTTGGAACTTCGAAGTTACCCCCATCCACCAAGTACCACGCCTTCCACCATTTGTCTTTAAAAGTATCCCACTCGTCAAAGTAGTAGATTCGTATCCAGGTATATCCCGCTGGAATGCTAAACTTGGTTCTAGAGGTGATCCACCACGGGCTGTAATAAAAGTATTCTGCTTTTCTCTCTGACTCAGATTTTATTTCAGTTACCATAACGGCAAATAAAAGTGCAAATAAAGAGCAAAGAACTATTCGTCTCATTTCCATCTGAAACACGCGGTAATAACGTTTCGTAGTATGGAAATTATTGACAGGAGTTAAGTGATTTAACATTTACCTAATTAAGCGAAACAGCAGGTGTTTGGCTTGTTCGAAATGAGTTACTGATATTAATTCCCTTAATGGAAGTCGATTTAACTAATTAATTTAAAACAGATCGATAACATTACATCGTTATGAGTCTCCTAATAAGGTGATCTATACCACTCATCAGATATGCCTAAGTTAAGCTCTTTCTTCCAGTATTTGTTTATATTCTTTCTGTCATTGTTTTCAGCTGCATTTGCAACAGTAAGTTGATATTTGGTTTGGTGTGTATTTTTACTATGTTAATCTCATACTAACCCCTTTTTATTTAAAAGTCACAGAGAAATCCAGCATCGTTGCCATTTTTGTAAATACTTCCAATTAAGATTTATGCCGAACCATTTGAATATTATTTAAAAATGTATTTGGGTCAGTAGAACGAAAATTACTTTCTCCTCATTGTCTCCATGGCTGTTTTCTATAGTAGTGCAAAATCAATATCTAATCGGTAACGATTCAGCATAAATAAAGTTCATAATTGTTAGGCAGCAATCTCATTTACCAAATATATTTAGTAGTAACGACTTTTGAATGGCAGAGAGAGAACATATACTGGACCCACTCCGTTTTTATTACTAAGGTGCATCACATCGAGAAAATTGTGTAATTTTTTAAAGCAATTTCATATTATATCATAAACTCTCTAGTCCCTACCTGTCAGCCTGATTTCTTTACACTTTAACAATTCGTCATTGCACTAACTCATCTATCCTGAACCTAGCTGTCCTATTATATCAAATTCTTGATAGGTTAATAGCCTATTTAAATGTGTTTACGCAGCTTCTGATTTTTTATCCCCTGTGGGACACGTCATCGCATGAGCTCACAGCGTGACTTGAAGGTGCGGCCGTTCAACTTCGCGTACGGATTGAGTGCGAGACACACAGTCAATAGCCAATCAAAAGCCTCTGCTCGTTTAACTTAATCCGCCATGTTGAATGACTAAGCTTTCTCCCTTGTTACACTTCACGTCATGCATGTCTAGAGTAAACGCATGCTCTGGATAAGCCTGTTTCTTGTAAAGCTTTGCAATAGCTTAGCTACTTAGATGGGACGTACTAACTAGGAGAAATTGCCACTGAGGTTTCTGAATACAGTCAGGCTTAGTTAGGTGGCTAATCCTCTGCAGATTGGTGATGGTGACCCTGACGTGATTCAAGCCTGACTCTATCCATTCAGCAGCAGAACAACTCCTCACGGCACTGCGATTTCCTTTCCGATCGCACGACTCATTTGGTGATTCTCATCCTTTTCGGTCAATCACCATTTCGTCGACTCTCTCCTTTCGTCCACTCCTACTCCCACAGAATTTATTCGGAAACAGATCTCGGCATGTATGCGCAGGGGGTCGCTCCCTTTTACCTCCACAGGACTCCAACACACGGACCCATGGCGACGCTTCAACCGGCAAGCCGAGACTTTTCGTCCCGCAAGAACACCGCCGGAAGATTTTTGACCATTCCCATGGACTGTCACACCCGGGCATCCATGCTACAGCCACCGACCGTTTCGTATGGAAACACATTGGACAGGTTAAAACGGGCGTATCTGGACCCTTCTTCTAAATCTGCGCTATTCGTCGGAACACAGCTCTCTCGCTCTATTGTTCAACCGCCTAAAGACACTGTACAACCCTTCTCCCAGCCACTACGACCTACTATTCTTCGAACGGTTTAGTTCCAATTCCTGTCCCACCTCTACTCGAACCCAGTTCACATTCGTGGACGAAGAGCTTCCACTCCCGCCTAACTAATTATGTACCTTAATTAATTTTCAAGCGTTTTCTTTACCTTTTAGCTTCCTAACGCTCAGAGGGGGAGTATTGTGGGGCACATCATCGCATGAGCGCACAGCATGACTTGAAGATGCGGCCGTTCAACTTCGCGTACGAATTGAGTGTGAGGACACACAGTCAATGGTCAATCAAAAGCATCCACTCGTTTTGCTTAATCCACCATGTCGAATGACTAAGCTTCCTCCCTTGTTACGCTCCACGCCATGCATGTCTAGAATAAACGCGTGCCCTGGATACCTTTGTCTCTTCTTAGCTTTGCAATAGCTTAGCTCATTCCTCTAAAAGTCGCGTAACGTCAAAGGCATAATTGGAACTGTCACCTTATTCTTAAGACTCCGTCGATTCTGATGGCGTTGTGAATGGGAATTTCACACACGCTAAGCTCCGAATGAGTATTCTACTCTTCAAATCTCAACAGGTGAGGCTTTAAGAGAACGAGACAGAAATCGTTACCGAATAAAGAGTTGTGTCTTAGTTTCAAGGCTAAAATATAGAAATTGACGAAGAGATTGGTGAAAGTTAGGCATTTGTTCCTCAATTGGTATCTTAACTAAAACGCCGTGGAGTTAAACTGAACTTAGGGCTTAAGTATGTCATGGTAATTAGGCCTTCCCTGGTGAATAAGGAACTTACTCCTTGAAGCATTCATTTTCATAACGGTGTCACCAAAAAAATGCCATTAAGTAATGCTCTATTAAGTTGAACAATTTGCCATCTAGTTTGCAGTTATTAAACCTAAGCACTTTTGAACGGAAATGAGTGTAGTTGTTGAAGCCGCAATTGGTTATAAGCATGCGTTTACCTCAAATGACCTTGCTTCTTCCAATCAGCCAAAAGGCACCGGTTTATAAACAGATGGGTCGTCTGCACACTGAAAATCCCTCACTCTTAAGCGAATTGTCGTCTATTCACTTCACTTAACATCTTGATGAATGGAGCCATTCATTGGTTGTTGGAAATACCAAACTCACGAGAATTTCGATAAGTTTCTCAATTGTGTTGGCGTACCTTATCTGATTTCAAAAATAGCAGTTAGAATGCCTGCTTCACTGACTTTCTCTAGAACTGAGAACCCGGATGAATACAAGACTGAACTTTCAACGATCACTAAAACAACGGGAGGAATTTTCAAAGTTGGAGAGGGTTTCCAGGAATCTACAATGAGAGGTGGATTCATGGACGTAAGTATAAGTAGTTACTTAACCTTCGACTCTTGCTCATTGATGTAAACTATAATATGACCATACCCATTTCGATGTATATATTCTTAATGAATAGATAGCTATAATATCTTTTAAATGGTTTGCTCGGGACCATTTACCTTTGATAGGCATTTATGGAGGGTGGAGCGATTTTCCAATTGCAAGAGTTGTCGTTTTATCTTGGGCTAGTACGATTTAATTCATCCAAACACGTACCGGAGAGCTGCATTTTACAAATTTTGATTTTGATTTCAGTTAAGTGTACAATGTACAGATAGATTGACGGGATATATTCAAAGCGGACTTGTATCCAATAAGGATAATGGTGAATTTAAGCTCAACGAATAAGTGGATAAACTCGCATTAAACATTTAAATTTTGATGATTAGGTTAATGAATGCGTAACTTACTGATAAGAGGCTCGTCCCTTTGCTATAAGCTAAGTTCCCAAAACTGAGAAGTTTCCAAGACTTCTATATCTTGTGTTGAATGAAATCCACATATCATTATCTCATTTCCTTGAATTTTGTGTGGTATGTTAATTCGCTTCTGTTTGAAGTCGAAGATATGGTTTGAGGAGGGCGTTATGAAGCAAGAACAAAATACAGACAAGGGCCTGGTCCAAACAACTCGAAAAGTGGAAGGAGACACAATGTTTGTAGTAAGTTATAATAAAATTCGGCATATCTATCTGTTTTCGTTCAAGTCTATTGTTCTCAATTAATTTGTTTACAATTATCGCTCTTTAAGACGGTGCTGCTTATATTTTAATGCTTTTTATATTTATTACAAGTAATAAGCATGCTGCACCTACCTTTTTACGTTCTCTTTCAGGTAAACTTTGAAACAAGCATTTTGAGTTCAGACTTGGAATAAATCGGCCCGTAGAATTTGGTCGTTTTTGTTGCTGTCAGATTTACCAATTTCTTTATTTATAATTCAAACACATCAGCATGCTCAGTTTTAAAAAAAACAGAAGTTATGCTACTTGTAGGTTGCGTGGTCAAATCAAGTCTTTACAAGTCACATCATATATCTGCTGCAAGGACAGTATCCATAAGATAGAAACCAAGAGGCTGAGAATGAAAATAGTAAGAGAGAGAGTGTGTGTGGCCTTTCTGCTTGTGATCTCTAATCTCCACCTTGAATGTTAGCTACTGGCCTGATCTGGCCAGTAGCCACACTAAGTCCCGGTGGGGTGATGGTGAATGTGGTAGTATTTGACTATCTCTATTACGTACATAATTCTAACGAAATGCGTGGCTAACAGTGCATACTATTTTCAATTCCTAGTATGGGATTTCTCGAGAAGAGAAAAATTTATAATATAGCCATTTGGGCTACTGAACAGAATCACTGATTAAATCAACTCATGTTTGACTCAACTATCACGTTTGCTACGGTGGTTAATTCAACTTTCTTGTGGCAACTTCTGAAATCTCTATCCCTCACCTTAAGACGAGTTCCATTGATCAGTTAAAAAAGTTATGATACTCTTGTTGAGACAAACAATTGCAATGTTAGACTCTATCATACCCGATTTTCGTCATAAATGAATCCCCCAGCACAGTTCTCGAACGTGGGCCCAAGAGATTTTTTTATTTTAATCTTAATCTCTATTTAGATTTAATTCCCCCCAAAGTTGTTTCAGGTACAGTCACTTAAACTTTTCGCACTTGAGGCTTCTGATTGTATGACCAGCCTAAAATTAGATCATCGGCATTTTCATTAACGAGTCCACATCTCAGTTACGTTTTCTGGGCTGCGGGAAAATAGTATTCAGAGGACTAGTTTTAACCCATTCGTATATGTTTCTTTTTGCATTTACATATGCTGAAAGTCAATCTGATATCTTTTATTTTGTAGACTTATAACGTGGGCAATATCAAATCTTCACAAACTTACAAGAAGACCTCATAGAGAAAGGCAGTAGCCAATGGCCAAAATATTTCATTTTTTGATATCGAACTGTAACAAATATAGTTTTAGTAATCGGTGCTTATTGATCATTGATTGCATTAATTTTTAATGAATGTCTAGTTATTCTGGGTCATTGTTTCGCAGTATACTTTCGAGTTTCCTTCATAAATGCACCTCACTTATATTATTTTGCTATTGAGGAAATAATTCCCAGACATTGATTAAATAAGGTGGCCAAATAGAGTAACATTTGTCTACTTAAATTTTTATTTTAAAAATAATTCCTTCTGTGAGCTTCTGTGTCTTTAAGACCAATAATTTATCAACAATTGACCGTCAAGTCATATCACGTATTAACTAGATACCCTTGGCTTTTATCTATTTGAAAAGCATATGAAAGGTTTGGGAAAAATATGTCTTCATCAGATTATACTTCAGTGTGCAAAGTAGACTAGATGTATCAATTCTGGAAGTTGTGAAAGATCTGATTGGAAATGGTATGTGCAAAAGCACGTAGTAGAATAGTAGATACCAATACGTATTCAGAATACAAGGTAAACGAGTGAAAATTAATTGTCAGTAAGATTGACACAACACATTTAAATATTTGAAATCGCATTAAAACAGAGGATCACTTGATATCAAGCTTAAAAATCGTAACATACTTGAAGCAAAGAGAAACATATATCTAGAGTTCTAACGAAAATATATATTTGGCGGTGATATAGTTCGATAAAAAACATAATTATTTCAGTTTAAGACTTATTTTAGTCTAAAATTATATATTTATTCATGTATCATCACGTACCAAAAACGGTCATGCCTAAATTAAGAAAAAAATCCTATGACAACTTTGCAATCCTTTGGCAACTTTTCAATGTTATTATTTATTCTGTTATTTATATAAATATAAAGTAAAAGACAAAATCAATGCACATATACTGTAACAAACATCCTTGATATCTAATATTTTTCTTTAACTATTTTAAACACGTTAACATCTTGGAATTTAATCAGACGCACAATACAAGCGAATCAATTATCGTCACTTACCTCTGGGTCATCATGGGTGCTGTTCACACCGTTGGGCCAAATAAAGCACTTGTCATTTCGGGTGGGATATCTTTTATTTGTATTAAACGTACAGTATTCAGGTGGCTGCTTTGGTGGTCGCAAAGTTCGAACCGTAATTGGCGGTTGGGGATGGGCATGGTGCTGTCTCTCTAACGTCCAGAAGTAATTCATTAATTTTGTTAAACGACATTGTTTAGAATTTCGCTTGAGGTAATGACTCTCAGTCCTACATGCAAGCGTGTTGAAACTACTGAGGGAGTTCCTCTTACTGTTACTGGTGTTGCTCAAGTGAAAGTGCTCTCAGATGAACTGATTCTACCCCTGGCATGCGAACAATTCCTAGATCTAGATATTGATCGTATTCAAAATACCATCCTACAAACTTTGGAGGGCCATCTTCGTGCTATTCTCGGTACCTTAACTGTTGAAGCCATCTACAAAGTAAATCTTAATTTTATTTCTTTATATCTATAATTGCGTGTATTTTTACGAATAGTACCTCACTAAATTTAGGATCGAGATCAGTTTGCATCTCTTGTTAGGGAGGTAGCAGCTCCCGATGTTGGTAGAATGGGAGTTGAAATTCTCAGTTTTACCATTAAAGACGTCTTTGATGATGTCGATTATCTCAACTCCCTCGGTCGACCTCAGATTGCGAAAGTTAAACGTGATGCATACATCGGTGTGGCCGAAGCAGAACGAGACGCTGGAATTGTTGTACGTATATCATTATTATTTTTGTGGTGTTCGTTTACCTGACACTGCTATTATGACTTACGTAGATGTATAAAGTATTTTAAAGTAGGTACTTTATTCGTCATCGGGTGCGTTGACCTTAATACTAATAAGTGTTTTGACTTTGTTTTGTTCAGTTATTGCCATTCTTACTTTAGCTTTTGTTACTACTACTGTCATCTCTTGTTTTTATTATTATTTTTTTAAATTAGCAAATACGCCCAGTCTGTAATTGATGCTTTTCACCTCTCGACTGGGATGTGAAATAGATCCAAATGGATATTTAAAATAATTTAATAATGGTCATTTAATGAATATGTTGCACACATTAAATTATGAACATAGATGAATATCCAATTTCTGTATAACTGCATAAAATGTTCTCTTTTCCTCAAATAATAAGTTGCGAAAGATAATTCTTGATAACCAAATCGTTCCTGTATATTCTTAAATTACATTCATATACAAGATGAGCTCCCCCGATGTTGCTTATCGTGTTTCTGAAAGTTGTCGTATCACTATATCGAACAGCATTAACTAGGAACGGCCATTCTGTAGCGGATTAGCTACCTAAGTAAGTCTGGCTGTACTCAGAAACCTCTGTGGCAGATTCTTCTAGTTCGTTAGACCACCAGAGGAAACTGACGTATTACAGAGACATGTCTATTCTAGCCACGAATAGCGTAGAGTGTAAACATGAAAGAAGGTTAGTCATTCAACATGGCGGATTAAGTGAAACAAGCGAGGGCTTTTGATTGGCTATTGGCGGTGTCCTCTGCACTCAATCTGTACGCGAAGTTGAACGCCGCACTTTCAAGCCCCACTGTGAGGTCATGCGATGACGTGTCCCACAATGCCAATTACTTTATGTTTCTCCTAAAGGGTTTGAATCGATGTCACCTAACGATTCAGTTCACCAAATTTATATAAACCCAAGTTGTAATTGACGTACTGAGTCTCCATCTAGAAAAAATTACCTTATTGATCACTTGATGGTGGAATTTGAATCTGCACCACCTCCATATTGACTGAGAATGACTGCGGCATCCATTTTATAAATATTGATAATATGTCACATAGTTATAACGCTAGAAAGTCCTGTTTCCTCTACTGTAATGTCTGAATGCCAGAAATCGTTAGACTAGAATTAGCTTTGACCCTGAGAGGTAAGAACTGTTAGTGTTCCAACTAATTGTCAAGCTCTAATGATCGACTTCTGCTCATATGTCGATGAGGATGATAACCGACCTAGTGATAATCTGCAAGGCAAAACATAAGTACTCTCGTCTTGAGTTTTATTTTCTCGACTTCTTATCAGGATTTATCTCTATTCCATCAAAGTTGTACTAAAGATGTCTTCTAAAAAGAAACACTAAATAGTGTTGATGAATTTGAATCTATTCTACCTCTGATTTCAATCTTTTGTAAACTAATCTATTTGTTTTGGCTAGGAGGCGGAATGTGAAAAGGCACGAATGGAGGTACGATGCAAAGTGGACGAATCCATCGCTGATCATCAGCGTGAATTCGAGGTTCAGAAGGCATCATTCGACATGGAAGTCAACAAGGCTCAAGCCGAAGCGGACTTAGCTGACGATCTGCAGGTTAGCAGTGGTTTGTTAATATGTTGTCTGTTGTTTATTCATTCTAATGCGTGACAAGTTGTGAGCCTATTCTTGCGTTGATTTTAACAGTTGATTCTACAGTTAAAAGGAGGAAATTGGGTCAAACCGGCGCGACTTTCACAAGTGGTAATTTTCTTGCATTCTGCCACAAGCACTCCCACTACTATGCATCTATAATTTAGCAAATGGTGCTAGAAATGTCTTTATCATTGAGTGACCTTAAGCTTCTCTTTTAGTTAGATTGGGGCTACTAAATTCCTTAACTCAATTTACCGATTTTAGTATCATTTAGACCTGATCAAAGCGGTAAAATCATTATATAAATTTAGGGAAGTTAGGTCCAAAGGCTCAATTCCATTATTCTTACTTGTTCTTATGCAAAATATAAAATTCAGACTTTTAAGTAATAACGAACAACAGGATATTTCATATTAGGTTGGGAATCTGCGAAAATATGGTGGGAAAATTTGTCTTTTCTCTAACTTTTAGCAGTCTGCTTTTTCCCTGCAGTTTGAGTTTATTTGGGTAAGACGTTCCAAATTGTAGACTCTGTGGTCCACAACTCGTGGTTTTCTCTCAGTATAGGTACAAATTAAGCAGATTGTTATTTGCGTGCTCTCAGAGCCAATTGAATGCAAGTAGGCTTAAATTTTGCTGTCTTGAGTACTGGTTTAAAATAGCCTAAACATTTCTTTTAAAAATACTGCTTCGCTAAATGAATTTGAGAATAGCACGTCCCATTTAGATATTCTTATCCCTATTTGAAGATGAATTAAGCGAAATTTTAGGCACAAGTTCGTATGTGTTCATGAAGTAATCCGAGAATTGTTAAATTTTGTGGGCACAACTTCCATGCATTTTTGAAATCTGGCGGATGCAAATATTTCTTCAATCTGAATTTGATCAAAATTAGCTCATTTGGCCATACACATACAGTATTTGACTTGGATTCTTAAAATAGTCTCGCATTCTTCGGTTAGTTCGCTTACCCCAGTTGTAGACCAGAATTAAATGGGGTGGATATTAACCCACACCACTGGATTTCCACCATTGAACATTGGTTGGTGTTTTTTCGTTTACCACTGAGTTGGATACTCTTTAATACAGATCACTAAGGGAAGGTAGATTTTCAATAGAATTAATAAGTCTATTACTGAAAGAACTGAAGAGTGGTTCGGTGCCTGCAAATCCCTTACACATACATGCTTCTCATTGAATTTAAGAATAATTTAAACTCTCATTTTTAATATTCTTTCTACATTTCGACAAACATTCCTTTTGTGTTAGTGCGGGTTCACATATGCTGATCTTTTAAAGCGTGCTAAGCAAGGTGGTAACTTGAGTCCATATTGTTTTCAATTGAATCGGGTTCACTCTACAGAATGCTACGGTATTTTAGGCGTTGCTATTATAATGACTGGTTTCTGATCTCCTGTCTCCTATGACTTCCATCACAATATAGAAGGCATTAGATTCCTGTGACATCTTACACCTACGTAGGTTTTTCTATTCTATATTTAAATTGGATCTCGTGTTCACTTTGTTTTAGTCCGCTAAAGAGAGACAGTTTATCAAGGATGAGGAAGTGAAGGTTGAGATTGTTGAGAAGACCAAGAGAATTGAGATTGAGGAACAGGAAGTGAAACGTAACGAAAAGGTTCTTGAGGCCACCATCCATGAACCAGCTCTGGCTGAAGCATTCCGTATTGAGCAAATCGCTCAGGGTGAAAAGTAAGCTGTTTTTTACTACTCTCCTGTTTAGATTATACTTTCCTTCGTATTTTTGCTGGATCTCTAGTGAATACGCATTATTTGCTGGCATACTTCATCTAGTGAATTATTCTAGCATGAATATAAAATAGCATGAATAGTATTTAATAGCCTTTTCTAAAACTATTAGATGCTATAGCATAATAATTACGTTAAATCTCGTAGTGAAGTTAGAAAATAAATGCAAGGAAATGTAGCTAGTGGGAGTGACGTCAATTAAATCTAGAGCTTAAGCATTTCGAGAACGAAACTTCGAAAGTTTACTGCATAAATTTTATCAGTAGCACCAATTTACTGTAGTATTTTATACATTATAGTAACTTAAAGGAGTGGAACCAACGCAGCGAAGTTACTTAGTAAATGATCTCAAATGCCTAAAAGTTTCACAATATGAATACTACTTTTTTGACCATCGACACCCAAACCTATTTTAGAAGTCTTTCGTCATAATTAACCTGAGTGGGCGGAAGATATCCTGGAGTCATCTCACATCACTCTCGGTGTTTGACTTGACAAATTGTCCTTTGGCTACTGCACTAATGGCGCACTTTAAATGAGCCTTCGAAAACCATAGTGACTAAACATTTTGCCGATTAGAATATCTCGTATTATTCAAGAATATTTTACCACTATATTCATATAAGTAGTGATGCATTTGTCTCGCCCTTTAAAATGCGTGAAATTGTGTAGATACAAGAAGACGATTACAGCAATGGCCACATCAGAAGGTGTTCGCAGCATTGGATCAGCCCGTGCGGAAGTGGCGCAGGCGGCAGGCGCAGCCGAAGCAGAAGGCCTACGGGCTCGCGCTGAGGCATTCGCTAGATTTACGGAGGCAGCCAAACTCCGACTGGTGCTCGATGTACTGCCAGCACTTGCGGCAGAAGTCTGCGCACCACTTGCCAAGACCGCTGAAATCGTCATGATTGGGGAGGGGTCCGGAGACGCCTCGAAATCTACTCCGATGGCAACTATCAATGGACTGGGAAAGGACTTTATGAGAATTTCGGCTACCGTGCCTCCGAGTATTAGAGCTATTACCGGTGTGGACCTTAGCAAGGTATGGTTTAGTGCTGCTTCTTTTTTGTTAAAGTAGTCGGGTTTGGAATTATTTTCGTAGCTGTCTACAGCCGTTAAATCCAAAAGCTGAAACTAATTTAATCGCCAGTGTCGATTACCAGAAGGCAATGACGCATCTTCACTTATAGTCACGATGACTATCTAAACAGTGAAGTGGAAGCTGGTTCTTCCAATGAGTCCCAAATAACCGCCAAGACCAAAAAAATTGAAACTGGTATACTTGGCAATTTGTGCTCCGTTTTTCTAAGGAACAATAGCGGCTTAAATATTATGCTATTGAATGCAGGCGTTATTCTGCTAACTTACTTCTCCTTTAATTTTAAACTGTCTCCACCAATAAATGAGATGGAAAAGGATTATTTTTAGTGAGTTGCATCGAAGATGCCATCGAGGAAAAGATTGATGGGTTATTGGATTACCATCCAATTAACTCTCAGAATTAGGTCCATGAGAAATATTTGTCGTCTAATCCCCTTATCCACATTTAAAAATAAGCTAGAATGTATTGCTACCTACTTCTTTATTACTATATTAGATACTATCCTAATATAACCCTTTTAACGATCGTGGAATTGATTCGTACTTAAGGGATATCATTCCTAATTTTTGTATCGGATCCGTAATATCAGATACGCTACTACGATTATTGATTTGCCTTTGATATAGCGTGGGGTAAAACTGTCAACCAGTTCACCTATCGAGGGAATTAATTAAGTCAGTTGCGTAAGTTGAGCACTTGAAGCAGATTATCGTATTGGTTGGTAAAACTGCAGCGCGCGCTCAATGATAACTGAAATAATCATTAGCTGCAGTAAGTGACATAGGGCTCGTGGATTAGATATTCGGAACTGGTAACATTGGTTGGCGGCAGGAAATGGGTTTCTGGTTTTAGAGAAACAGAGGGATATTTGAACCATTTTAGCATGCTGGAGGAACAAGCTATACTAATTGCGAAGATAGAACAATACAGAAATGACTGAAAGGTCATTCGCAAGATCGGCGAAATGTTTCTTAGTGGAGCGCTGTCCCATTGTCCAGCTGGTGATCTCAGCATGATTTTGCTAGAGAGCAGTTTTTGAGCTTAGAATCTCTCAGTAGCTGGGATTACCTCTTTTATCCGTTTTTATGGGTTAATATAAACCTCTACGCGCTGCAATTCATAACTTATTCTCATTTTGTTACAGGTTATGGGTACACTACCGGGTGCTTCTGTGTCGTCTTAAACCACCGATTTAATTGTTCTTGGTGTTCCTACATTTTCTTCCATCCTATATTTCGTGCGTACATGTATCGTCGACAATCGTCCCTCTTTTGCGCACTTTATTACTTCGATTGAATTGTGCATTAACAGTTTGTTTTTGAAAATAAACTATTTTTATTTTTATGACATTTTTAATGATTTGAACCTAAGAGTCAATGCGGTGTAAGTTAGGGAAACTTACCTAAACACTGCGTTGGTGGTGTGGTTGCCAACGCGCACGTACGCTGAATGAGAGTTCACCTTACTGCATTGGTCAGCAAGATAAATGGAAGACGGCAAGTATCTCGAAATGCAGTCAAATATTTTTAAGAACTGTATGGGGGGTTTAATTCTAAGTTATCGCACTATTGACTTATTTAGCACAGAGCGTGAATCATGTTTAGAATGACGAGTCCGAGAACGAATCGCTAAAAAACCTGACGTAGCACACGAAGGCGTTGCGTTTTTATCTTTTTCATTATCGTAGCCAAGAGTTACGAATACATGAACCATTTCGTGATACAAAAGCTTTAGTCAGCCAGTTTTTATAAGAGTCGTGTCTGCGTTTTACACATTGCTGATAATGCGATCGATTAACAGAGAGGAACAAAATTCATTTCACTTAACACTCATCTCATGAAAAACAAAGTTTGTTGAAAGTGAAACAATATTTAAAAGTAAGAGAAGGGCACATCAAAGTTTATGTTAATGAGGGAAAAGAAGTCGAGAACCTGAGGGGATCTACTGCTTCGTAACAACAATTGAGGCATTGAGCAGGTTAGCACTCGCAAGAGTTGCAGAATCGTTCTTTATATCTGTACGTGGGAATGGAATGCTCAGGCTGAACACTGCAGAAGCCAGCTCTGGTCGTTGACTAAGAAAGACAGAAATAGCAAAGTAATTTAAACGAAAGTTTTCTTTAGAATACCGATCTTGGGATCCACTCTCACAGTTAGCTTAGCAGTTTCCTCTGAAAAATCTCACGGTGGGGCTTAGATCAGGGATACTTCGCCTTTCCATTTCCTTGACTATAAGGGTTTTTATTCATCAAGTACCAACAACAAATTTAAGGCCGTTTTAAGTCATATAACAGACCAGGACGGTTGAAACGCCACACCATAATGCTATTTTAATATTGGCAACAGATTCATTGCCGGTATATTCAAAATCACTTTTGAAAAGCATGTGCCCTTCCGAGCTAATTCATCACACCTATAACTATGCCTCTGTATGTCCGGCTGTACTATGTTTACCATCCTAATTATTAGATGAGTATGAAGTGCAATAAATTTCACATAATAAATAAGGGACATAAATTTAAACACTTACTGAATGATAGCGGCGCGAAGATCTTTAACAGTATGGTGATTATTCAACCTGACAACAATCCTACAAAAAGGGACATTTTTATTAAAGAAGAGGAGTAGGCTTAGACAATGCAGGTCGATGCCAAATGCCATTTTACACATTTTACAGATGCAAAAAGCATGACCCATAGCAAATCTGTGGGTATGCGATTTCCAGAATTTGAATGTTGACAACTCACCTAGAACTATCGGGCATGCGAACCTGCAGCTGAGTGATGGGTTTTGACTCATCCAATTCAGGAGCAGGTGGAGTTACAAATGAAGAGGCGGGAGGTGAGGTATTAGAGACAACTTTGGGTGTTGGATTGCCTAGCATTCTACCAACACCAGAGAAGGGCTTCAACTTGGGCTGAGATGGTGCCTGGAAGGGCTCATTATGATGATCCTCAAGCATCACATGCACCTCATGACCTCGAGCTGCTGCTATTAGCTCCTAGCGGAAATGCAACCAATGATTATCGAAATGCATTAACATTACCGTAGACTGGATTTAGAATATAAATAATAGCCCAGCTAATGTATAGTCATCTAACTCGTCTAATCTATGGATGGCAAATATCAAGAAGGCAGTGGGGTATTTTCATCAATAGAATCAGATATTATAGTGGGTACATGACAACTCCGTTTCGATCCGTCTCTACATACAGTGCACACACCGACTCAACTGCACGTCATAATTACTATTGATGAGTTTAATTGGTAGCTTATTAATTAACAACAGACGTACGAACACAACCCTGATAGCCCTCATTCAGTACCGAAAGCTTTCCTCTTCACTCCCAATTATGTTTTTCTACTCCTTCCACCTATTCCCTCTAATTCAATTCCAATTATCCAACTTACCCAAAGTCCTACTTGATATTTAGTCCTCTGACTAGCTAAAGATTGCCACTTTCTTCAGGCGTTAGGAAGGCAATTTTGTATGGAATTAGAACTTTGTAATCTCCACCAGTCATCGGCATGTATCCCTATTGCCAAATTCAACGTATTTTCATTCTTGGTAAAGAATGAGCTCATTTTGCTTAATTCTCATGACCAGAATTTATAACACGTTTATAATTTAAAAAAAACTTTTTGAAAGACTTAACCTATGGTTTGCTTTAATCAAAAGTACCATACGTTAAAGATATATCAGTTTGGAGCCCTATTCAGGTGCATTCTCTCCCTCATTGAACTCAAAAAGTGGTGACATCAAGCATTAACGAGCAAACCTTTTGGCTCTTGGATAAGGAACATAATTTCCACCTCGAGGAATTGCTGACAAAGTAATCCAGGTTAATAAATATCAAAATTTTTAAATATAACAAATTCTCTAAATAAATTCAGAGGCTGGAAAACATTTCCATGCTATAAAGACATAATTTTGGATCCGTAAGGAGACCTGAAAAGTTAGGAAATGCAATACTACTACATACTAGGTAGTTAAGTTACAAGCGAACCTAATTAATATCTAAATTCCTTGAATACACTTCTACAACGAATACCTAAATCCTATAACCAGGCCACAACACCGAACTTTGCTAAAGAGCATGCAGATAAGCAGAGTAGAACGAAAACTCAAATCTGTGAAAGCAAACTCACGGGGGGAATGAGGCCAGCTCGAATTGCACCAATGAATTGGACCGATGAGGGATCAGTGTAAAGTCGAAGCGGTCCATCGTCTAAACTAAAACCATTATTCCATAGCTTGACGACCACTGACTTCTTTTCTTCGCTTTTTTCATCGTCATCGTCACTATTTTGGTGGTAGGATCCTATTCCGATTGAAGACGAGGGTTTCCCAGACTCAACTCGCACCTTCGGATCAGAGAGGGTTGTACCCAATCTGAAAATAATAAATAGGTAATATATAAAAATTAAGAGTCAAAGTTCTACTATGATCTAGATACCCGAATGATATTACCAAGTCAAAATTAGGGCAACTGCGAAGAGCCAATTGAGTAAGACAGAACACAATGGAATTAGGCCCAAAACCCGACTCATCTTTACGGACGCTCCCACCTGGACACAGTCCAACATGAGAGCATAACAGGAAACCATGGAGAAGCCAAACCTGGAAGGTCAATGCAGCTGTTTTGTTGAACAGAATAGTCATCTTCACATTCCTGGTAATTTTCATTTATGCATTTAATCTTTATTTGACTTATCAATACGTGACTTAATAAAGACCAATTTAGACTAAGGTTCCTACCATACTTTATTAACTTTTCGTAAAGAATTAGGACAGACTTATTCGAGTATTAACAGTTGAAAAAGACTCAACACAAGATTGATGAAACTATTGTGTAAAATGAAACGATATGAGAAACAGTAAGCATATTGATAATACTCTCAGAATGCAAATCACTCATTCAAAGATAAAGCATAAACCCTGAGGTCTTGAACTATGTTAATCGAGAGGCACATACCAGTTCCGAACAAGCAAACAGTGCAAAGCCAGAAGTGACGATTATTCAAGGAAATCCTATTTTCATCTCAACATTCCAGCATGATTAGAAATACTCTAAGCCCATTGAGATATAATAATGATAGGGAAGCTGTGAGTCCATAGCAAACCCGTAACTACACAATTTTGTTTGATTAGTATTAATAAAATAAACAATATTCCATGCTAATAGCACATGTTTCCGCACTCACACCAGGAGAATATCATAGCATATTATTGAGAACTAACTTGTTTATTTAGTTGATCGACGGTGGGTCTACAGGACGATAGGTAACTGTAAAAGGAATGGCCACTGCAAGTTTAATTAATAATTGGTCAAGAGATTAATTCTTTGCAAGGCACTTCAAAGTTAATTTTCTGTTTCAACGTCGAAGATAAAGGGCAAACGCTTCATATATCTAAAATCCAGTTTGACCTTGACTTATTAAATCATGCTAACAAGGACAATAGAGGCTCCGTCAAACTCGATTTTAATAAAGAACACTAAAATATAAGCTTATTTAAAAAATCAACTGCGCTATGCATTGATTGCTTACCGGTATCCAGTGCCAGAAAACGACGGTGGTCCATGACTAGAAGGTAGATCATCAACCCGAGCTCTATCGAGTGTCTCTGCTCCTCTTTTACGAGCAGCTTGGAAAATTTCCCGAACAAATGATTCTGGATTATCTATTCGAGGTGGACCTAGCACCTAAAAAAGAGATAGGTGAGAGAAGAACGATGATTTACCTGTTGCCCACCACCACCATGCTCTGCGCCGCCAACATAAAATGCTTGACCTTCCTCGCTATCCAAATCGGAATCATGCTCACTAAAATAGATGCGTTACCCAAAAGTGAATTCAAATTAAAAGTTACGATCGTCTGCTTAATGACGACATCGTAGCGAACATGGGACCAGAGGCAGCGGGCTTCTCTGTATGAGAAGCATCTGGTTTTGGCCTAGGAGTATTTGATCCACCAAAAGCACTAGTACTTGACTCTGTAGGTCGCGTAACAGAAATCTCTACATCATCGGTTTCATTCAATATGTTTTCGACTGTGGCCTAAGAAAACAACGCCAATGAAGTTAAAGAGGATTAAGTATATAATGAGACTAAGAAATAAACACCCACATTAAGATCCCAATTAAATGCCTCGAGGTAAGATTTAGCAGTATCTGCATCTATATCGCAGATGTTCACAACTTGATTGACAAGATTCGTGTGATCGTCATCACTCATTGTTATCAAGCACAAACACAAAGTACGCAAAAATTGGATTGAAGCCAATCAAAGAACAGTTTTGAAACCAATCATATTATTGGATATTGGTCAAAAATATTTTATAATTAAGACATGAAATAGTATTCTCTGTTTTCCTTTCATATTTGTTCCTGTAATATTAAATAATTTTTGAGATTTGGATTAAAAACGTCTCTCATTTTTAAAACAACTAAATATATCCTTGGAAGGGAAAATAACAGATTTTATTCAAAAGTGCTTAAGTAAAAAAAATTAATCCATCAAAACTTGAAAATATGCGGGATTCATAAATGTTGATTTAGAAATTTAGAAAAATTGTCATTTTGTGCCCGCCCTATATTATGTTAGCATATGCGGGGCACATTGTTTATTCATTGATTACTATTGTCAAGTGTCCATGAGAAAACTCAGAGTGAAGCAAGACAGTTGAACTCCTGAACATTCGAAATATAAACTCAAATTTCATGTGATCGTTTGTCGATTGATCTAAAGAATGTGGTCTTAAGAATGTTTTTAGTTAATTACATTATTTATTAACCAATGAATTAATAATTGAAATAAGTAGTAACAACAATGCACGCAGTGCTAATACCCCTTCAGTTCATGCATTGGGTCTAAAATCTTTCGGCTTGTGATTACCGCATCAGTAATAGGGTATTTGACATTTTCCATAATGGTCTTGATGTTAAGAAATAATTCTTAATATTTGGGAGTAATTACTAAATCTGTAACGGTACTTTTATAACCCGCTAAGTTCTCCTAGCTAGGAACATCTCAAATTACTAGCTAAGTTACCACAAAGCTATAGAATAAACAGACATTTATTTGGGATGTGTGTTACTGGCTGGGCGCTTAGTCATTATAATACAATGGAGGTTTTGTCATACTAAGCAAACTATCGATTGGCCGTTGGCAGGGAGGTCTCTGCGATAACGACCACACTTGGTCCCGCACGGCCGCACCTTCGAGTCTGTCTGAATGCTCATGTGACTTTTTGTTCAGCCATGACAGCGTTGTGCACTCCACAGACTCTTGAATCGGTTAGAAAGAAGGCTTATAGTGCTAACAACTGTTCACTTTAGGGAAAATAAATATACTTATAAAGAACTGGATATGGAATAAATGATTGGCTGACTGGTTGGCTAATATTGGATGCGATGAGTTAACTGTATGACGGATGGACTGTCTGGTTCATCGAGTTCGCCCTTAATTCGCTCTATCGAACGCACAGAAAATATTTGTTCAGTTATCCCAACTGTCACATTTTACTTGCTGAATAAATTTGGTTTAAAATGTTAGTATGCAATATTCCCTTAAATTAATATTCGATACAGATTATAAAATAGCATTTATTGAATAGATGCTATATTAATCCAACAATGCACAATGTTCATATCAATAGATAGAGGAGTAAATTTAAGGGGAGATGAACATAAGGATAGCGCTCCAAGGACTTTAACGTTCGAGCACGGGATAGTAAGGCACACATTTTTGTAACCCGAGAAATCAATCGCTAACCTTCGAATAATCTAATACGTGATTTCTCATTTGTCACGGTATGTTGATAAGTAAGCGTACATTCATTTTCATTTGAAAAAATCAGCATTCCTTTCAATTTCTGTCTTTTGTAGTCAAGCAAGTACCAAACCACTTCTTTAGTCTTTTAGCTTGATGGTTCATCGTCCTTCAGATACTGTTTTCCTCCAAGTAATGAAATACCAAGGACTTATAAAATGCTCGACTTGTAAGCGGAATGTCTTACTAGCCCGAATCTGAAGCTGGTGTACTTCACAACTATAAACTTGGAAATTGAATCAGTATTTGCATTTCCCTGCTCTTCAATGATTTCGACTACTTTTAACGATACCAAAGTACGAATAAACATCTACGGAAAGCCATACTTTGCAGCAGTATTATTATTATGGGCATCAAAAAAATGATTAAGTAGCATCAAGAGGTCAGTTAGAAGTAAAATGGTGCATCGAGATCAACAACTTGACGTTCGCTGACGAATTCTCCATAGGGTTCCTTTGTGCCTACAGGTAGAGTGGCCAGATAAAAGGGCGTATCGATTCCTAAGAATGAAAAGAGAACGCATGCTTATATATTTATGTGGTAATATAAGATTAGCTCTTGTTCACAAAATAAAACTACAAGCCGTAACAACTGGCGTGGCTAAAACTCATTCTAGAACCACAAAATTAACAGTCCCTGTGTACCAAAGTTAAAAGTAAGAAGAGGAGTTAAATACGCTTCGCTTTAAATTACCAATCTGAGAGGGTTTACATAGCTTTAGCGGAAAGCTCATTAACAGAAAGATAAATACTGGAGTGTATTCACTGTTCTAGATTGAAAACGATGTATCATTACCCATAAAAAATTACAAATTAAAATTTCTAATCATGGGTAGTATTCAAATGAAGAGCATGGTAAAAGCAATAGAAGAATGAAGTTGAGCAAAGAATCGGAGCCCTAAAGCACATAGAGATTATGCAATCACCAAATTGTCAGAAGATCAACTTTTATCATATCAAAAAGAATATTTTTTACCACAATAAGTCATAAATCTCCACACTGCACGACAGGGACATTCAAAACATTACAGACACTGGTTAAAAATGCAGAAAAGTCTTTGAGAAAAAATACTAAATGTCTAGGGAAGATTAAGAGATTTTTTTACTCGTTTCCCTATTGATTATAATAAGATACTACGACTAAAAGTTTTTACCGTCAAGCCTACTCATGTCAGATTTACCATGAGGTTAATCAAAAGACGGAAGCCAATGGGACTCATTTGTGCGTCCACCAATTGAAATATTCAAAGTATTATATGATGTCCTGGATTTTTCACAATCAGAGAACAGAGAAAAAGAACACGAGTGGAAGAAATTAAATGTACCTACCTTGGGCAATAGTTTTATTTCCACAATAGCCTGTCATATCGGTTCTCACATAGCCAGGACAACACTAAAAGCAAATACGTTAGTCTTTATTAGGCTTATAAAGCCGTATGCAAGTAACGAACTGACTTGGTAAAAAGGGTGACATGTGAAGTTATTCGAATCCTAACATCAAATACCAATTAAATGCATATAACCGTATGTCATTAACCAAATCCCGTAGCCAGTAACTTACACAGTTGATAAGTATATGACGAGGGTCCGACTTCATTTGATCAGCTAAAGTGACGGTAGCTTTGTAGAAACCTAATTTGGAAATGCCATAAGCTGACTGAACAAAGCCAGCTTTTATATGAGTACCCTTGGATGCATGACTAAAATGAGAAATATGAACAGCTGGCAGAGGAATTTCAGCATAAATTTCTTCCTTATTGAAAGTAATTACCTCAAATAAGAAGCCATGATTTCATCGATTTCCTCAAGAGTCATTGGACGCCGGAATTTATCAGAAATTTCCTTGCTCACGCCTTGAAAAGCCCACACAAGATCTCCTGTGCACATATTCACCAGTCTATAAGGCGAAATTTAGATGTAAAAGTAAAATTAACACAAAGAAACGTTTCGATACTTTCAAAATTACCGAGAGTCTTTAGCCATAAGTGGCATGAACTCCGTGCACATCTTAACGTTGCCCGTGTAATTTATATCCATGGTTTGTTGTGCTCTCTCAGCATATGTGGAAGATGGTCCACTCTATAAATGTAAAAAGGACGTTACCATTGCAAAAGCAGCCATATAATAAATGTCTCAAGCGGTGCTGGAGTGAGATCTAACTGAAAACAGTTAAAAGGTTAGTGAATTGGGTCGGATCAAGAGGGAAAATGGAAAACTTTTAAGTCAACTCCTAGCGGACCTTTCGGTGTCATAACATAAATCCAAAGCACAGAGATATGTTAGCTGACATCCGCTCCGTCCAGCATCTTATGTGATTCGGATTCTAGGACCAGGAATTAAACTACGAAAGGACGTCAGATAGTTTAAAAAATTTATTACGTATAATACGACACTTTTTTCGCTCAAAAGTCTTCAGAACAAAGCTCTAGGAGAAATAAATTTGGCAGTTCGTTGACTCACATCCGCTCCACTCTGTTTCAATACGTAGGTGATATTTTATTAAATAGAATATTTCTGTTCAACTCTCCTGCTTTCTAAACCGTTTTATTTATTTCCTCCTCTGTGCTGTTCTCCTGCTCTCATACTTAATACAATTAAACATGTCAAGTCCTGCCTCCCAAAACATAAATCCACAGCTCTAAGCGCTTGTCTGAAAACGGCGAAGCTTAAAGCGGAAAATGCCATGCTCTAGCACTATCGACCTGATTATTGCTCAATTGACGCAGGCCCAAATTTTCAGTTGTTAAGATGTTATTGTAAATGTTGTCACCAGATCCAACGCGAGCCAATTCAAAGGATAATTTTAAAATAACAGCAGCATTACACTCTTCGGAGCTGAGAAAAGAAGTAGATACATCTAACCCCATTGATCAAACCTACCTAAGCTTTCCCCGAGCTGATTCTCAAAGACTTTAGCTATGATATACGAATAGCATAACGCATGTTATCTCCATTCAATTGCATTAAGTCAGAAATAACCATGGTCTCAAAGGTTCGAACATTAGCTTATCCACCGTGGAGGGTGTTTCTCATATAGCCAATCTCTGATACTTTCACTAGGGTTGGACTTCTTTTCCTCAAAATATTCATACTATTGCAAACAAACCCTTGAAGGATGTACTTTCTACTTACCTCTCGATATGCTTTCGGATCAAATATTGACTCTAATTAGTTGTTCATCTGGCTGATTATGGGCAACAATATAGTCAGTTTCACGTATCGCAACTTACTCCTTAAGCCTAACTTCCACTTCCATAGACAGCATAATACACTTATGAACATCTCTCAACACTATGTAATCTGACCGAAAGTGTACCCCTGAAAGAAAATTTATCTCAATATCGCATTCGAATGTTTTCATAAACATTTGATATAAGGGTGCTTATGAATTTTTCCATAAATGAAAACATTCGCCATTATTTTAAAATCAATAATCAACTAAAAAGCAAAAGTTCTAACAAAATTTAGAAAACTCGAAATATGACTGATTTATTTGAAAAACATGATCTCCAAAATTTGTGCTTATATAAATGCTATCCGCATATATTTCAATTTGATCTAAGATAAAAGCATAAATAAGCTGTAAAGATATTCTTTCCCAAGCTATCATTATCAAAATTTATAAACCGATTCGAAGTTAGTAAAAGCAACTTATTGTCAACTAGATCCTATTACTTCGGAAGAAATAAATTCCATAGACAAGAGGTATGGAACGGTGAAGAACTCCAAGATTCATGAAGATGACCCAATGAATTGATATAAATGTTAGTCTGAAACAAACTTTTAGCCAATGTAATGCAATTTAATCATATGCACTCACATCAAGAAGAACACCGGCATTATTAACAAGAATGTGTATCCCGTCGGGATATTTGTCAGAAATGAATTGAGCTAACTCTTTTCTGCTATCTGGATCAGTGATATCAAGTTGATGAAACTTCACCATCAGTCCCTTCTTTGCGAGTTCCTTTACTGCATCTAAACCGAATTTTTCATTTCGTGCAGTCAAGTAGATGTCCCAATTTGAAGATGGCTTCAATTCGCGGGCAAATTCTTCAACCAAACCCTTTCCAATTCCTCTATTGGCACCAGTGACCTAAATTTTTTTATAATACTATATAAATAATTCGGTATATAATGCAAACTAAGACTGTTAACATTTAAGACTGAACTAAA
The DNA here is from genome assembly GCA_000469805.3 of Hymenolepis microstoma. Lineage (NCBI taxonomy): Eukaryota > Metazoa > Platyhelminthes > Cestoda > Cyclophyllidea > Hymenolepididae > Hymenolepis > Hymenolepis microstoma. The sequence continues at coordinate 24,018,135 of LR215991.1, read as the reverse complement.
TAAGTTAAAACATGAACAAACGCCTTTAAAAATGTTTGGAAACCTCGAAAACATAGAGAATCTCACCACTGCTACTTTCATTTGTTTTTTGTGCTTTGAAGTGTGGCCTTGAATTAGTTAGTTAAAATATTAATTTAACATGAAAACTTTACTGAATAACTAAATCTATCAATTATTTCAAACCTTAACCTAATAATTGAAGCTTTACAATCTAAGAGTTTAATTATTTTATAGTAGGACGGAGTATGTATGGTTGTAAATCTATTTATAATTATGCTACTGATTAACACGTTTTAGTGATACATGAATGCTTGACATGTTTTAAAGCAAGTATCTTTTGAGAAGAGTCATAAATGAGTTTAAATGCTTGAATAAAACGAAATTTATAAATATAATGCTAATGCATTGGTGTTCGATGGGAATGATATATGAGGCAGAGGATGGCACAAGTAACGCCTATTTATGTTGAAAAATCAGCTCATAAACCGCTCTTTCTTATCTAATGCTCGCCTAAATGACAATAGGATTTTATACTGTAAAAGATATGTAGTCAATTATGGGAGAATCATTATTAGCCAAAAGGAAGTAAATTGGAAAATCGATGGAATAAGACACTCAAATTGTAATTGCTAAAAGCTAAAATATACGTACGTAAATTTTCAATGATAAACCTTTACAAACAAAAAAATTAACATTGTCAAGCGAAGATTAACTGTTTGAAAGATACTCAAATAAATGCAATACAAATTATTGGATATGTATTAAATTATGAATGACAGATGTTTGCAATGTTAAATGGGAAAATAAATTTACATCCATTTAACAAAATTTTTATTACAATTATTGCGCATCCTTGCTCCAATACTGCAGTCTTTCAATCACTAGAGATTCTAAATAAATCAATCACGGCGTAATAAACTTTAATATTTAAAATTTAGCGGTCTGAATGCAAGATATGTTTGAGTTGGGGGATTAGGATAAAGCATTATGAGGAACTATAATGATAATTTAAATTTAGCTTAATGGGCTAGAAAGAAATGAATTTTAAATTTCTTACCTTTTAAATTAACAATACAATCTGAAATCGATCTTTAATGGGTAATTTACTAATCTAGCTTCTCACAAGTCAAACTTTCAGATAATAAAAAGATATAATTGTGCTCAAATTAAGGATCTGAGGATTTTTTATATTTATAAATGTTATAATATCAGGAATATTGAAATATATATCTTTATATGATTAGAATATCTTGTTTATATTGTTTTTCTGAGCGCGGAGAATTCGCCTTTTTCTCCCTTGCATTTTTATTGGGTCTTAGTTTCTGTCTTGCTATGCATTCGAAACATAGTCCGAAAATTAAAAGAGAACCAATTACACCACCAGATGCTAATAAGCGATATAGATTGCGTTCTCCGATGATAATTGATCATGAAAATGAAGTTAAACCAAAGCGTTCGAGGCTTTCTTCTCCAGTTTTAATTAATGATAATCGTGATTATGATAGAGATAGACGAAAAATCAAGCCTGATCCGGATTTCGTTGATCGATCTCACACGGATCGCCGTTCTCACAGTCCAAGGCGTTCCCGGCGCCGTGAAAATCATAATGTTCATGAACGCCGTTCCTTGGGAAAGCTTCGGGATAATGCAGAAGAATCTAAACCTACGTCCAAAGCAGGGCCTAAAGCTCAGGTTAATTTTGAACTTTCTGGCAAGTTGGCTGCGGACACAAATTCCTATAAAGGTGTTGTAATCAAATACAATGAACCCGAGGATGCTAGAAAGCCTACCCAGTTTTGGCGACTTTATCCTTTCAAAGGTAACGAAGCTCTTAAGGTTATGCATATCCATCGACAAAGTGGTTATCTTATTGGCAGTGATACACGTGTTGTGGAAATACCCATGTTACATCCTAGCATTTCTAAACAGCATGCCGCTCTACAGTTCCGATTTGTAAGTCAAAAACATTCATTGTTTGCCATTTTATTTGATAATTTTGTGTTAATTTAATATTTTTGTTTGCTAGACTAAGGGAAAGGAGCGACTGTATGTTATTGATCTCGAATCAACCAATGGAACTTATCTCAATGGTAACAAAATTGAGACTCGTCGATACTACGAGCTTCGTGAAAGGGATGTTTTAAAATTTGGCTACTCCTCTCGTGAATATGTTGTCATGACGGATACAGCTTACTCTGATGAAGAGGATGACGTCAAATAACTAACTTAACCAGTTAAGTATATTATTGTAAATAGATTTCTGAATATACTCACTATATTTATTGTATTTAATTACTCTCAGTACTTGCTTTCGACAAGGTGAAAACAGGTTAAATTTGTGGAGGGATAGGCAATGAATAGAAGAAGTTGAATTTATTAGTAATTCCAAAGCCAAAGAGAAGTGTAAAATATTGAATCTTCACAATTAAAGTAGGTCATTTGTGGACGTTTGAGTAGATACTTTTATCTCGCATACAATTTCTTGGTTTGCACCCCGCTGGCCAACTAGTATTGATCAGTTAACGTCGCTTCCATTCATTTATTCCATAGCCACCACGGTGATGTCATGGAGATTGGTCGTAGATATGGTCCGCAACATCGAAATCGGCCAGCTAACTCGCCATGACTTGACTTCAACGATCTTATGAGAAACGATGCTTTCAACGTTGGGATGTAGGTGCTGGCCAACTCTTAGAGTGAATTTAACCCACAGTTTTGATTTATGTAATGACTGGGTGAAATAAGCTAAATCGGGAACAAATGCGAGATATCATCCAGGACATTGGCATCCTGGAAATCGTCTTAGTATACTTATAGGCATCTTGCTGAGTAGCAATAATATCTCTGGAGATTGATTTACAATTTGTGCTTCTCTGTACCTAACATTTCCAGCATCCATGAGGGGTGTATTACCATTGGAGAAAAGACTTCGAGGTAAATGAAGATAATTGTCTTGAATTTAATGATCGCATATTTCACGATCTAGCTCTGAGTTTTCGGTTTCCAGAAGAAAGCCAAAGATGACTACACCACTCTCATCTCCATTGCAGTACATCGTTTTGTCGATAGAACCTAATTTTCTGCAGATTTGAATCTTTTATCCCTGATAGCTGTTCTCTTCGAGCTTCCTGGGATATCCGAATAAGTGAAGCGATATCAATGTATGTATGTCATAAAAGATTGAGGTAATTTTGAAAACAATTAAATTTTTGTCTATGCCAAACCCAGTCATACTGATTCAGTAGCTCCTCTAACAACGTAAGTTAACGCACAAGTAAAGTTAGTAGGAACATCAAGGAGAATGCCTCCTCAATCTATTCAGACCACGACTTTACAGACTCGAATCTCAGTGATTTTCACAATGATGTAATTAATTTTAATCATCCTTCAGAAGTTCCAGTATCAAAAAAATGCCAGCACCCTAGTTAAAAGATGACACAAAAGCTTAACTTCAAAGTCCAAGATAATCAACTAAATTGGATTCTCGAATGGAGAGAGTGGGCCTTCGATCTATTGCTGTTTAACAATAAAATAGCATGACGATGGCCTGACAAATCAGAAATCAAAGCTTTGCCGCTCGGGATAAATTTGGTAGAAACATCAGGAAAAGAGGTTGACAACGGCAACCATTAATTGGGTTGAGCATTCAATAGACAAAGAGTTTTACTTAAGATAAGCTATTGTCTATTAATGCCCTCAACCCCGACTTCGGAGTAAACTGCTATTACACTTTCTCCGTGAAAAGTCTCAACAATTCCTTCCATTCTGTACGTTAGGTAAGTGACTTTTGTAGTACTGGCACAGCGATTAGTCTTCCACCACAGCGCCTTATACACATATAATAGGCCATTGAGCTAAAACCTGGTGGAGGCTTCCGAGGACAGATGTTGCTGCGAAAATTTGCTGGCAACCACTTTGGACTTTCCTCTGAGGTTTAGCAGGGAGCCGAACACTGCTGCAGCTACATATCTGGCCTATTATTGGCCACCCTCACTCATTATCCTGTAGTCAGCAATTCCACATAGACATATGGATTAAGGTTATGCGCATTTTAAAAAGTGTCGAGGTAAGCATCAGTTCATTTTCGGCAGAGGACATATCCGAAAACCATAATTAATTTTTACAACAAAAGTTTAAGATTTAACAATATTTCCACAGTTTAAGTTTATTACCTTTGTTGCCGATGGTGTAACTGGAGATGACCGTAGCCAATAGTCTTAGAGCCACGCAGTTGTAAAACATTTCATTTCGACATTAAAATAGAAAACTCCTTTCCTAGAGTCATCTAAGAATGTTTTTTTCTTCCTTTTAGCTGATTTATTTAATTTATTAGTACATTATAACGTATTCTTCCACTCAAAATTTAGTCAAATAAGTCCAATTATTTTGATTCATATTGGGCTAATGATAACCATTATAAAGTCTGCAATTTGATATAATAATAATTTTGATTCATGTATTTCAGGCCTTGAAATTCATCTGAATAAAACCGATTCAATGTTAGTGACCTGAATCGCAAACGTGGTGAAACATTAATAGGTTAAAAAACAATCAAGTAAGCCAAAATTAAAAACCAAAGCATCTAAAAAAAATGTTCCAAAAACACATTTGATATCGAAACATTAAGTTGAACAATTACTTATGGATTTACAAAAATCGCCAAAATGTATTGAAAAAAAACCGATTCTATTTAAACAAGAAATATAAGGAAAGGAATAAATGTACAGAAACACCGCTTGGATTTACCGAAGAAGAGCCATTTTAATTTGTTCTCGAGCAGCCTGCATAGCCTTAATAGCAAATAAATTATAAACCAAAAAGCAGAACTAAATACCTCTTGAACAGTCTTCTCAGTCAAAGTATTTTCATCTGGTTTTATACCAACACGAGATGCCAGCGCAGATGAATCGCACTCCATAATAATTCTATGGGAAAATATTGTTTGATACTGATTTTACCCCCCATCACAGATCTCATCAATAGACAAGTAAATAAGTTCCAAATTGTCAAGAAGTGTTCTCTTTTCTAGATTATTCCGAAGAATTTGCGTAATGGCATCGTGGAGGCAAGAAAGCGCATTCATAAGCATCAACTCATTTTCATTAACGTCGCCAATAACGTAAAAGTATATGTCCGATGTGGTACGATGCACACATGTTGTGCCTTCAAACAAAGTGATTTCAGCTACGAAAAATGTATAATTACATGGCAACGTACCGTATGGGCTTTTGTTAGTTTTGGCGAAGAGTTTCTTTTCAAAATCCAGCTGTGCCTTGGTCGTTGGGAAAGAATTGTCGTAGTACTATCTAAATAAGTTACAAAAATAACTACCATTACCTTTGCAACTATTCTTTTACCCTCGTTATCGAGCAGAAGAATAGCTTTAATTGCGTATAAGTCCCACACAGCTGGCATCGTTCTAAAGAGCGCGGTGAGCTAGAAACTACATAAAACGCCCTCTGATTAATGTTATGCTAAATAAAGGATAATATTTTTAAAAAGAATTATTATAATCATGCAAGTTATTAAAAAATTTAAATAATATTGGGTTTGTTTAAAAATATAGAGCAAAGGCAGCTAAAATTATCATGTGTTCAAAAATTTTAGTCCAATTTTATATCATTTTTGAAAACCTCCATTTATGTGAAATTATAAATGAAAAGTTACACGGGTTTACCTTTGGTAAGATTCCCTATTTACTGACAAAAATTATTATATTAGAAATACGTTTTGAACCGTGGCATGCGTTTTAGGTTCACGTTAGGGAAGAAGCTTTGTCGCAGATATTTCCACGCGATTATGGCCTATGCATCCTCATGAACCTCATTTAGTAAATTTTTGTGATTAACCGTTGGTCTTCAGTTTTACAGACAAGTGGAGCCACACCCTCAAACGTTAAAATTAAATTCGGTATAATCAGAGTTATCAAAGTTTGTTGAGAAGGCAACTCTCAATTTTAGTCCTAATGCGCCCATTGTTAGATTATCAGATTTGCTTTTAATGCCAGCAGAAGTATTTTTGCTTGCATGATTTAATTACACTAATGCAATACAGATATGATCAAAGTTGTAGTCGAATATAGTAGCTTTAAGTTATACATTACGAGTAAATACCACTGGGAATCTCTTCGTTACCTATTTTGGGCAATTAAAGAATTAAATACGACTAAAATGGTCTTAATTTGATGAGCGAGTGCAATTTTTCATTCAATCCAAAACATCAAATTTTTTGTCAGATGGAGGTATAAAAATTGCAAGGTCACGAAGAATAAATGAAATTCTTTATCTATTATTTGGAATTTTGGGTGTCGGAGACCTTATACTTTTGCAAATCTTCCTTTCAATATGTGTACCTTGATTGCAGTGCACTATTATTTCCATTAAGAAAATTAAGTGAATTAGATTTTGATAAAGGCAGGTGAATAAACTAACAGAAATATCAATTCATATGGATATGTAAAAATCAAATAGATAGAAACACTCTTTAAAACCTACTGCCTTGATTTAATTTGTGGGGACACAACTTTGGCATGACTAACGCAGACTCAATGACCAATACCAATACGATCAACCAATGGTCAATTCCAGTACACAATTTTCCGATCAATCAATGATCCAAGTTATATGAGGTCATCGAATCATAAAGTGTATATAATGACTAAGTTCCACATCATACACACACAGTACACAGTACGCCATACTAAATAAACGTATCTGCGGTATAAGTCTATTTCTTCTATTCTGGGAGACTCACCAGCTAGGAGAAATCGTCACTGAGGTTTCTGAGAACAGTCAAGGCTTATTAAGGTAGCTAATCCGCTACAAATTCTTCTTCGAGTGTAAATTTTGCTTTGATGAAAAGCTATATGCATAATAAAATTTGAAATAATTTAAAAAGGAATGAGTTACGTTATTTTAGTTTCCATTCACGATTTTACCATCCAAATAAAACTGTTCTATTATTCTTTGTATAAAATATCAGTTGCATTAGAACTATAAACAATTTCTCATTCAAGGAAACCTATATTTATTTTTAGACATATTTTAATGGAATCAATCATGGTATTTATTAGTAAATATCTCGATATTTGCTGAAATTTTCTTTGATAATAACTAATCGATTTTTATAAGAATATTTTATTTCACAAGTTTTAAACGCGTATTCCAGTTCTTCGATTCAGGACTAACCATTTCAAAAAATCAATATAGACTAATTTGCCTACGACTAAAAAAAGTGTGCCAATAAGGCATTAATTAAAAGCTCTTTAGGATATCACAATTTCAACAAAAAGGCATCTGAGAAAATGTGATTACATCGTCACATAATCTCTTAACTCGGAATAAATAATAACTGTTACAAAATATAAATTATAAAAGTTTACTGTGTTTATATAATATGATTTATTAAAGAATTGAGCAGAGGAGAAGCCGTCTCAATTAAGCGAAGGCTACACGTTTGGGGAATTGTCTGTAATGTTGTCGTTGCGATGCTTTGTTCGTACTGGTATTCTAACTCCAAGGGACACATTTTATCGGAACATATCGATTTTTCCTAAATTTGGAGATAAAAATACAGTTGAGGAACAATTCTCTCCCAATAGATCTTCTCGTGTTTATGGCTGTGGTGTCGTAGTTACGGGGGCTCTAGGAATTAAAAAATACGTCGAACCAGAGGGTTAGAGCCTTCAAGCTGTTAACCTTGCGTTCTATAGATAAATTGGATCCTAAGTCAAAGTTTACTATACCCGTACCGACGCATTTGAGATACTTTACTGGCAAAGGAATCGATATTAAATCAGCTCATTGTGGGTTTGGGTATACAATATTTATTGGCTCCCATCCTAAACTCAAAAACGCATTTTACGGTTGCGGATTAAATACTGACGGACAGTTGGGCTATCAAGTACGTAGATGCTTCAATTTTTAATAACATTTTAGACTTCTAGACTGCATGGATTACTTTTTAATTCGATGAATGTGGATATTGTCGACGAACCCCAGCTAATTCCTATGCCTTACCATAAAGACTTGGTGCCGATGGCTGCATCTTGCGGGCGGGCGCACTCTCTCGTTTTTTCTCATTATCCGATTCGTAGAGTATCAGTCTTATTTAGTATGGGAAATAACACCTTTGGCCAATGTGCTCGTGAGATAATTGAGAATGAAATTTTCACTCCCGAGAATGCTCAAGTTGTTCGAGTAAACCTGCCGAAAGAATTGCGAGCCATTAAACAGGTTGAATGTGGACAGGATCATAGTCTTGTTTTATCAGATCAAGGTGCTGTATATGCCTGCGGACTCTCAACTGATGGGCAAACTGGCCTTTTGACGACTGACTGCGTGGATAGGTTGACTAGAGTTGGTGGGGTGCTGAGGAATCTAAAAGTGGCGTAAGCAGGCTTCATTATTTCTCGTCACTTATTTCAAGCATAGCTCCTAAATACGAGAGATTGATCATATTATAGTTTAAATATGTAAGGGAGAGACAGAATAAAGAAAGTGTAATAAATTTAAAGCATTATTTCATTTTAATTCAAATTATTTGCTTTTGCTTAAGAGATCGACTCTATTGAAGTAAGGTCTGTGTCATAGGCTTTTGAATAGATGGCGTATACTCATTATTTAGCGTAATGTTCTTTGTTAGCAAGCTTATGTTGTCAACATTCAGTTGGTATTACATGAAATTAATTTGAGATATTTATCGTACCTATGTCTTTTATTTCACGCAATAATATGAGTCTCCATCACTTCGACATGGTTTTAGTGAGTGTGTTATAGATGTTAACTTACTTCTCTGCTGGGCCCGCCTTTAAAGTGGACAGTGAACAGATGTGGGAGATTTTGAAATGCAGTGTTCTCCTTAGAGAGGCTCTAACACATTACTCTATCAACGTGGTTGTCGGTATTCAAAAATATCTGATTTGTTGTTAAATCCGAAAGACAGGCTTCTTGTACCTTAGATGAATGGGCCCATTTAGAAATTTCTCATTACTATATTGTCATTAGCGTATCCTTTTATATCATGCGATTCCTTTTCTATAGGCAAGTATCATCTCGTGGAGATACAGTTCTTGCCTTAACCGAGTGCGGTCGAGTATTTGGGTGGGGCAATAACGAATACAATCAAATCTGGACAATAAATGATGAGGTGCAAGTGCTTGAGCCCACCGAACTTCCTGTTCACGAGTGTCTGGTGGGAATGAAAGATGCTGGAAAAATCGTACAAATAGCTGCGGCTGGATCAATGTGTGCTATACTAGATGAGTATGGACACGTAAGTTGTAATCAGCTACTGAATTTCGGTCTTTTGTTTGAAAATATGGTTTATCAAACTAGATGCTCCGAAAGCTTAAAAAAACTTGCTTTGTTTTTCCTGAATCCCATTTCTGTTACTGTCATATTACTTTCTCACTGTCGGAGTAGTGCGTTACGGGGACGTTCATTTTGCACGTTTCGGTTAATATCTGTTCCATCTTTTCTTAATTGCTCAATTTATACCTCACTTTGTGTTTACAAAATTTTTCCACCGGTAGGATTTCCTCACCTTACTTTTTAAAGGCCATGCATGCAATGGTTTTTAAGACTTGTTTAAAATTTAACTGGAATATTTATATTTACATTCTATTGTTAGGATTTTGATTGGCTTGATCTGAGTGAATCACAACTATTTGCAAAGTAGATGAAATGAGCTAGCGTTAACCTCTTTAATAAAGTAAAATTTTACATTGCTTTAGATATCATTTTACTCCTTAATTGTTTCTATTTTTTGTACATGAATAGACTCCTTAGAAGGTTCTATACTTATTGATGAGCATATTGTTAATTATTGCAATTGTTCTCTTAACTAGTAGTCTTGTCTGCTGAAAGTGCCGCCCAATACTTTAACAGTATTGCTTCTATCATAATGTTCTTTGTCACTTTGGTCAACATTAATTGTTTAGTCCTAACGAAGACGAGATATGATGTAAAGAAAACAGAGTCAATCGCAACTACGAGTATGAGTCAAAAACTTCTCAGACAAATTCCGGAATTTATTTATTTAGCAAGTGATTGCACTCACTTTCCTACATAGGCTTCACTGTTGTCTATGCACTTTTGTATTTTATTTTTCCACCTGTAAATTCCCTCATGGTAGAATTTTGTGGACTGTCTCCGGTAACGTGAAATCACATGCTTTTTCGCTTCATCTGATGACGTAAATCTGGTGCCTTTGGCATTCTTTCAGTTTTGAACCAAAAAAAAGCCTGGGGAGCTAGGTCTAGGAAGTGTTTCCCATCGAAATTCGCACAGCTCTTGAAGAATGTGCAGAGGCATTGTCATGATGAAACCAAAGTTGACTGTGAAGTTTTCTATGTCGTTTTTTGATGAACGGCGTCTTCAACTTCTTCAAAACGCCATCGTAATAACTTGAGGTGGTAGTTTTCTGTTATTCTAGAAAATCTGTCAACATCACCCCTTTTGAATCCCAAAAGATAGTGGACATGACCTTAACGGATCATTCAGCTTTGAACTTGAAAGGCCCAGATGTTCCATTTGGATGCCACTCTTTGGAGGTTTCATTTCTGGTAACACTGTGCTTAAAAATATTATCCTTATTTGCCTCCACTTTTCCCAAAGTTGCTAATGAAATTTCAGCTTTTTGGATCAGCTGTTGCTCCTACAACGCTTTTGGAATCCACTGTGCCCACCGAGAACTTTCTCAAACCAAGATTTTCAGTGAAAATTGAAAATGCAGATCTGTGTGAGATTCCTACTTCATTGCCAATTTCTTCAATAGTAGCTCGTCCATCTTGTTCATCCAGTAGGCTCTGCACAAGAGAGATGTTTTTTTTGAATTCTTGCTGAGTCGTCATCTAGTTGTACTCTTCCCTCTTTAAAGCGTTTAGTCCAATCATAAATGACTGCTCTACATGGTGCAGAGTCTCCATAAACTTTTGTAAGGCTTCTTTGATTTGAGCGGGTTTCCAATTTACTTAACAATTTTATGCCAGCTGTGATCTCAAAATCTGTCATTTGAAGGGTTGAAAATTGCTAGCTATTTTGAGATGTCACCTGTCTTGATCCATACCTTACATGGAATGATCGGACAGGTGTATGCTATTAAGGAAGCCCTATGGACACGTTTTAACTTGTAAAGCTTTGTTCTATTTAAAGTCATGACATTTGTCCGAGAACTTTTTGACTCACCCTCATCCTGGATTAGGTAATTAAAAAAAATCGATAGGCATCGTAAAACGAAGTAGAATGAAATTCAATTGACGGAGGTAGATTGTTATTTTGAATTGATGGGAAATTGAGTTAACACTTAACCCCTTGGTAAAGTGACAATCTAGAAGTGGCTCTCGAATTAATAGGGTCTTTTATCTTATCTCATGCAAGACCTAGAAGATCCTCCTTGTTTATCGGTTTTCTGTTAAAATAGCATGGAATAGACCCCCCAAAACAGTTCTACTTATGCCAAATATGAACGTGCTAATTTAGTTGCTCTTCCATCTTCTGACCTTAATCTCAGTGGGGCTGGCAATTTAGCGGCATTCCATTTAGCGATAGGGTGCATCTAGACTGTCTTCGGGATGACATTTTTAAGTCGTAGATGAGCTGAGCATGTGATTATCTATCTAGTGGATGATTTTGCAAGCGGTTTCAAAAATGGAAAATCGTTGTATCTATTAATGGAATAATTAAATTAAGCATAATGCAATCACATTATAAATCGTGAATTGTCTATCAAGTAGGGTGTGCTTTATGTGGGCACCTCACGATCATATTTCATAATCTTGCCTGCTACTGGGTGTTATGCCCTCAGACCTGCTCACACCCTAATTATCTTTTTACATTCCAGGTTTTTGTTTGGGGCTACGGATGTCTGGGTCTCGGACCAAAGGTTATTCAAGTTGAAAAGCCAACACTTATACCCCCAGCTCTTTTCGCACCAGCTCTGCCCTCTTCTGATAATCAAATAGTCAGTGTGGTACCCGGACTGCATCACTTTATGGCCCGATCAAGAGGTGGTCTTCTTTGGTCATGGGGTGCCCCCAGAGGTGGTCTAGCGTGTCTCGGTTTGGGCCAAAACACCTCAGCTTCCGTAGAGGAAGCTGTAAAGAATATGCAGACGTATCCGATGCCTTTATCTCTGCCTGTTGAAGCCGTTCAAGTTGCCTGTGGTGTTGACCATACTATGATACTCGGAAAAACATTCGCATAAATTGCATTTTTTCTATTTTTTAACAAAATGTAGTAGTTGGATTTGACGAACTAGTGGCCACTTTTTTTCTTAGCTCTAGTTAGTAGTAACATGGACATCTTTTGCAGGTCAGATGTGACGATTGAAATGGCCAAACAAGGATGAGATCGATAGTAGATATGCTCCAGGATACCTTCTCTCTCAGTTTAATGTTTGGGAACACCTTCAATGAAAAAAGAATACAGGAGTAAGGTAGGAGCTCGAATCAATTGCTTTGGCTGATAAGAATTCAAATCATATTGGTGCGTGTTTGTCGAATAAATTAACCTGACCCATGCTTTATTCGTGATACGACAACCCCTTAAGTAATGTAATACCAGAGCAGAGTACTTTCCAGTAGTGAAGTTATATTTCATAGTTGTGACACTGTTCTTTCTAATAAAAATCCTACATCAACTATATTCGTTCCCTTTTTGTTAGTTCATTTGTATCTTCAGATATTACCCGCGAGTTCTCCGCCAGATTTTTTCAGGTTTGCGAACCCGACTTCTACCACAGCTCCCATTATGTTGTAGAAGTTTTGCTAGAACTCCCATTGAAAAACATTGTTACTACTCCGTATTGGATATTCCAGTAACAGCTACACCAGAAGAGATCAGAGCAGCTTACTATACTAAATGCAAGTCCACTCATCCCGATGTTGCATCTACAGACTCCCAGTCATTTCTTGAGGTGAATGAGGCCTACAGTGTCCTTATCGATCCGGAACAGAGACGAATGTATGATGGCAACCGGAGGATTACCCAAGTTTACCGATATCGTGGAGATGAAAACGATAACTCCCAAACTCCACATTTCTCCTGTACCCCCAACGGACCGAAAATAAGTTTCAATCGAGCTAGTGAGATCTTCCACTCCAGGAAATTTCGGCGAAAATACGCAACCCCGGGGCTTGGTTGGAGAGAACCCAAAGCAAACCCATTCAGGAATGAAGCGGAGGAAACGTATGAAAATGAGGAGCATTAGTATGACTACTATAACCGTAGAGCTTCAAGTAGACCTTCTTTTGTCACTCTCCTCCTTTTTATACTTCCTCTCGGAATTCTTGCCTCTTTAGTTATTTCTTACGAATCGTAGATGTCACATAGACGAAATAAATAACTTTAATAAATATGTGTTGTGTCATTAATTTGTTTTTTTTTTGAGAGTGAGGGGATGACAGGGATGTAGATGAAAGATAGATAGATAGCTCGAATAAGAAGTCTGTTTACAAAATGCAAGGGTGAAGGGGGAGGAAGAGAAAGTGAAAAGATCGGCAGCGAGAAGCCAAAGCAAAGCCTGGAATGATCCTGAGTTGTAAATGGATGGAGCTGAAAGGAAAAAGAGTACACATTGAGTTGAATTAGTGACATTCAGTTCAAGTTAGACGTAATTGATGAAGACTCAATGACGCGGATGGTGTGGCACGAGTTCCTCTTAGAAGTGGCCTCAGGGTGCCAACCCCCTACCCAAGTCATACGATGTTAACACTTCATGGTGGGATTGGAGAGGCTCGTAAAGTCATGGCCAATGATTCATAGCCGTAGCAAAGAAAAGTGAAAATTTAGACGTAAAGTATGTCGAGCGAATGGGGGTTGAGAAAGGAATTGAGCGGGAAAGCTGCGCCTCAATGATAAAGTATTTCAAGGCTGATAGAAGAGCTAAAAGTACATTCATTTACAAAACATCCAAAATACTACTTGGAATAAAAAAACTACCGGATATAACAAGCGTATAAAAAGAGATATGTATTGCTGTGTTGCATTGTCAAGTTCAATGTTACTTGATGAAATGAAGAGAAAGTGTAAGCTAAAAAGTTCTACACGGAGAAAAGTTGGTCATAAGGCTCAACAGAACTTTCCCTTCAAAGTACTACATGATCATTAAATAGATGGACTTATTATTATGATAGTTGTAGGTACATCATATGCGGAATTGCGGGGAGGGCATACTCTATCACGTTTCGGACGCATACCTATTTCTAATTAATTTGAGTTTAAATAGACCTGTCAAAGAAAAATATATCTATGGATCAAGTTTCTACATTAATTTTTTTAAATAACTAGCAAGGTATACAGTCCTAGCACAAAAAAAACAATTTTTTTCAAAGAGAGCTAGTGAATTTTGGATTTTTACTTGATAGTCAACTAAAGTATTTGTTACTAGTTATCAACGTTTTTCGTGTCATTTTCACAACATACAACGCAATTATCACCCAAACAAATAAAAAGTGAGCACCAATGCTTAAAATCGAGTCGGTTCTAAAAAAGAGGACCAAGAATAACACAACCAGAACTCATATTTTGGCAGAAAAATTAACAATTCGTTTTCTCTCGATTAAATGGATTGTCAATTAAGAATAAAAGAACGTGTAACATTCTAGCATGATGACTCAAAACTCCACACTGTTGTCAGACGAAGAACTCGAAGCAATTCAACTTTTTCATCATACCTTAATTCGTTCTGTTTATTCCAACTCGAGTTCCACCCGAAAAGCAAGGATGCATGATCCATTCTGCCTCTTATTGCCTACTCTTTTAAACGCTTGTCAAATACATCAATGATAAAACAAGTTTTGGTATTCACATTTTGAGAAAGCCTTTTGCACATTGTTAGCCTCATTTGATCGGACTCTTAAAACTGATTTAGCTTCTCGATTAAAGCTAATTCATTTATGAAGAAATGCTTTGTTTCATTCTTCCGCTTTGGCTTACGGGTTAGTGATAGAATAAACGCACACCTTATCGCTCGTACGATTTGGAGGACGGTAGATAGGTAGGGAGCAAAAAATCTGGATGTCATCGAGAAGCCGAAGAAAGCTTGTACCAACGTCTAGACCCCGAAGAAGACCCACATAAAGAGAAAGGGACTGTTGGCGACTGCGGAGTATCTCCTGGACTGCTCAAAGGAGGTAAAGGTGGAGGAGTAGGCTTTTGACGACAATTTGTACTCCGATTACTCCAGAAACTCCGACTGGAGTTGGGTAGGGAGGAAGATAAACTGAATGTATTCGGAAAGCTGGCGGCACCATTACAGCAAAGACAACCCTCACTTTTGGGCGTTTGCTTCAAGTTAGTGTAGTCAATTCCGAAGGGTTTCAAAGCCTAGAATCGCACAAAGGTTTGGGTTAATTAACAGGAAGGTAAATTGTAGAGATTGAGAACAGCGATGAGGGTTTCGATACCCACTCCAGCAACTTCATTCCTTTCAATAAAGAACAAGAGTAGAATAATGTGAGAATTTCAGCAGTGATTTATCTGACCAATATCATCTTAGCAAACAACATCACCCAACAAGTCTAATAAAAGCCTACGAAGAAGACTAATACAGCGATCCTAACTCCCCTCTCTGCAATTTTTCATTAAAGTACTATCATAACTAAATCTTTTGTGCCCTTTTGCAATTTGAATTTTTACATCTAGTTACACCTCAGTTGTCTCAGATAAAGCAGAGATAAATAAGGAGGAATGCAAAGGAGTTAAATTTATATAATAATACTAAGGTAACAACTGCAACTGACGAAAATATTACGAAAGTGCTTCAGGTTCATTCATGATCCTGAATCAGGCAAAGTGATGGAATCGTGGTACGATAAACACAAATGCGTGTTCATGATGAATTCTGTTAAATAGGGTAAGAAAACAAGTTCGTTGTCTCTTCAAGAAGCTAAGTCCTATCGAATTTTAACGCTGACCAAAATTCGTTCCACCCAAGTAATTCGAAGAACTCAGTAAATGTGAAACTATGCAGGCCATGGAAATTTAGATCCTTACTAATTGAGAATCCAACTTTACCCCTTGGGTTTCGACCTAATTAAGTTGGCCTTGATCAAAACTGGACACTTGACGTTGGCAATCCCTGAGCCAGTTTGACCTGATATTGTCAATAACGGAATCAGTCTGAACCAACACGCATTAGCGATCCCATGACAATACAATTACACTGGGCTTTGAATTATCTTTCTTGGTATCCGAGTATATGCAAACAGGTATTACTATTTTGCAAATTTCGGCAACAAATACCAAAGTCTACAAATCCTCATTTATAAGTTTTATCTGAGTACGAGTACAAAATGTTCGTGTTTTGTTACGGGATCAGCTATTTGAGTAGATGGCCTCTAAATCGACTTCCACAATTTATTAAAATGTGGATGCATGTTGATATTGATACTTTAAAATTTAGCCTGGACACAAGCTGTCATTGTTTTAACCTCTACATATTAATAATGAATGGACTCTTTTGCACTAACAAACCATCTCGGACTAACTGCACTTCTGTATTCTCTCCATGAACCAACTATAGCGCCTAACATTATCTGGTTATAACACATAAGTTATAACAGAGGAAACCTGACGTTTCGGTATTACATAAATGACGAAATAGGCTAAGCATAAATGAAAATGAATAGTGAGAGGTTAAACGTACATTTCTTTCCTTAACCCGTAGAAGCAGACTTGAAACAAACTCCTGCACGGCTTTGTAAATGAATCGATACTGGGCTTCAGTTTGCACCATTCCAGAGCGCTGTTCTCGAACTGCCTGGACAGTTCGAGCGATATCAATGTCAGTATGGAGACCTCCTTCACAAACACAACCGATAAGCATGTCTATCACGATCAAGGTGCCAGTTCGTCCAATTCCTGAACTGCAATGGATGATCACAGGACCTGTCGTCTCCATGCTTTCCTATGTTAAGAACGAAAAAGACCTGCATAGTGACAGGTAGTTGACACAAACTCTACTTAGCGAACTACAAAGCCTTTCGAGGCAAACGCTCCGTTCTTCAGTCTAATAAGGGCACATATTTGATCAGCGATTCAAATGACAGTATAAGTTATTCTACAGCTATCAACTAAAGAGGAGAGTCTTTTAGACAATTTTCTTTAACCAACAATCAGACCAATAAGGGAATAACGTAGAGGGAATTTACCTTGCTATCCCTGATAATTTATGTATGTCGACCACTGCTCTTTTTTAATTATGACTATCTCAAAATCGAACCGACTACTCTAAACTGTTCTAAAACTATATACTTCTACAATTCTTCTTAATTAGTGAATCTGCTTTGCTTACAGTCTCCAATTAGTAAACTCATTATAGACTGGCCAATAGAGAAGAGCATCGCTATTAGATTCACAACTATCAGTGTCAGATCAAATGAATACCTGGAGGGAAGATATGTCGAAGAGGAGATCTAGAAATTCAGAAGGTTCACTGGGTGTTCCATGATCTGGCCAGGCAAGAAATTGCAACAAGTAGACAGTAAAGGAGTCGTCATCTTCGGGTTCTGAAGACGCATCTTCCGCTTCTTTGTCAACCTCCTCACGGGTACTCCGTCGATGAAGACTGACCTTCATCTCACGAATAATGCGTGAAGTGAGATTGCGCTCGGAAATTGGGGTGACCTTGAGAGTACCCAAGGGTACGACGAGCATCAGAGGACCCTCCAATTCAGTCGGCCAATACTTTTCGCACTTGTTCTGAAAAGGTATAAAATGGATGGAAAGTGTTAGAGAACATCCAGTAGGGGCAAAAGGAGGGGTAGTTATGAATAAAAAACACAATGGTAAATACAATAATATTTGATTATTAAGAAAAACCATTAACACAACTATACGAATGCTCATTTCTTTTATGCTTTTCAACAATAGGGGAATGTGCAAAAATCTCTTTTCATTATTTCAGTGACCAGAGAGTAATATCATAATTTCATAAAAGTAGTCTTGTCACTCCTTTTATTACAGAAAAAATACTTATAGTTAAGTAATAAAATTAGTTTCGATGATTTAGGAAAGAAAGATGGATTCCTCTACGCGAAAATGTCGTTTTACAAAATTTGGTACTTTAATATTGTGATGGAGGAATTATTTTAATTAATGGCCACTTAGTTATGACAAAAAGACGAACGCCCCCACTGTCTGAAAATGGTGCTGCCTTTTATTAGAAGAAAGGAAATTATTGAAATGAATGCACACACAACTGTTTATATAGTACAAACGTTAAATGCAATTTTTAGTGAAACAAAACGCTACCCATACCAAAGGCCCAGAAGCACATAATGACAAAATTATAAGGATGAGGATAAATCAATTTGTAAGCTTGATTTAAAGATACACCCTTACTTATAAAAACCGATATCAACCAAATCTACTCCCGACGGGAATTCGTTTATCCAGAGCTATCGTATCCAGAAATGTCACCCAGAAATCAAGTATTCGATAGGAGAACTTTTATTGTGATCTAAATACTTTTATACTCTCCGTCTAATCTCAACGATTTGGTTAAGCAAATCGCTGACAATCTGAAGAGGCAACGTCGTGTCGCGAAGGAAACAATGGAAGGGATTCTTAACTCTACAGTTTAGGTATCGGACAAAGCCGCACATTGATATCAAAATCAGGCTGCGCGATCACAAAAATCCTCGTAGTGGATGACCAGTTTTAACTTTTAAACCAAAAAGGAATTCATGGTACCTCTCTTCGCCTTGGAATCCCAAAATTCAGTAGTCCTAGTGCAATCATCGGGTCCACCGTTACTCTAGACACATCAGAAGACCTCAAAAAAGAATCAAGATAAACCCAATGCTCAAACGCATGGAGAAACAACTTTCTAGGGAGGCGCTGGATACAAATGAATAAATTACATTCGAGAAAGATTAAAATAACAACTTATTGATAGTCATTCCTAAAATCTACATGCCTACTGATTAGGATAATTTAGGAATAAAAACAATGTTGCAATTATTGATTTTTGAGATTTTTGGTAATTTCGAGAGGCTAATAAAAGAGTAGAAGAGGGTTAGAACTGATGGCTCACCCTGCCTCGTTCCCTTTCCTTCGTAAGCATGACGACAATGGAGACTCGTTCCTGCCAGATCATTCTCCACATATCCACCACTGTTCCAGGCAAAACACCCTGAGCTGCAATGTACTGCGGCTGTGAGGAAAAGAATATTCGACTTCGTCGATTAATGAATTTGGGCGATGAGTTTGCCTTCTCACAGTCTTCGGTTTCTCCCTCTTTCTCTTTGCCAGATTTTGTCGAAGGTTGAGGTTTCCTTTCTTCTTCTGTAGGGTTCTGCAAACCTTCTCGAAGGAATACCTGGGTTTGTAAAAATGCATTAAGCGACGCTTTGTAAACCCTAAATATTTGGTAGGCGAGTGGTACTTATATATAAAGGCTAAGAAGTTACATAGATAATCAGCGTATATGTCCAATTAACCAAAGATCAACAATACAAATTCCACAGTATATAACTAGCAATGTGGGATCGATGGGACGATAAGGAAAGATCAAAGACATCACAAGCCCTAAGCTTATTAGAAATAGGTTCGCAACCTTGGTGGAATAAAACGAAGAGAACGGCTGCATGCCGGGTGGACCAATGGAACAGCTTTACTGGAAGCTCAATCCGACCAAGCTACAGTGGTGATGTAAGACAGACACAAGGCAAATGACAACCTACTCTCGGCATTTATCACTTTTACTCTTCTTCGTACTTAGTTCCATCTTTAATTCATCTTACATATTTTACGCCGATTAATATTTACTCGCCCTACCTAGAGGTCTTAATAAAAACCTATTTAGATCACGCTACTATATCGCAGTAATATCGCACTTAATCCTCATTAATAAGTGGTCCACACCGCTCCTAACTACTTGATATCACTTGTGTTTTATCTCACTTATCGTATCCGAGTCAATGCTAGCTTTACGCTATCTAGAAGCACGTATATCATGAGGACTAAAACAAGACATCATAACATTACAATAGTATAGAAGAACCATACCTTACAAACAGAACAAATTTAATAAACGAGGAAGATAGACAGAGAGTTGGGTATACCTCTACCCAAGTCACGTTGTTTACGCTGATTGAAAGTTCAAATAATATATGTTTAGAACCAATATTTTGGAGGCAGTCGGGAAGTCATCCAAGTCTAGATCACATTTATACATGGAGTGCATATCGAAAAGTTAGAGAATGCGTAGGAAAAATTACTTTAAATATATTCAAAATTACCGACGAAGACTGTTAAATGAGGTTTAAACCTTGGGACCATCTCAAGAGTTACTGAACAAGCTATATCTATATAAAACCCTTAAAAGAAGTCTTGTTTCTCGGTTATAAAAAAACCAAACTAAAACTGTTCGTAATAGTAGGGACATGGAGAAAGATTGGCGAGTACTATTACGATAGACATTCTTTTGACCAAACGACTAGGTACAAGTCATTTCAGGATTCGTAGGCATTAACGCACTCGGAGTAGCTTTCGACCCAGAGGTATATAAGTCCCTATTCATAAATAGACAAGCTATATAAGCAATGACTTGTTATCTTTTTAACTCACATATAATCAAGAACCCACAATAGCTAAGGGTATTGACATACGGCATGTACTGATTGAAGAGAAATAGCAAGCTTTACTATATCATGCCCAAAGTAACTCAAAGCTAGCAACTTTCAGCAAATTTAAAAGTCAAGGAACTTCCTTGGTGGAGAAAAAATCACAGGGAATCTTCGATGGTTTCAGAAGTCAGAGGTCATGAGTTGGATAACAATTTACACATATTCATTTACCGAAACGACAGGTAGCAAAGATCAAATAGGTAAACGGAAAAAATTCAAAAATGACCCACATTCATATTTATAGTCTTTGCTGGGTTTATGAAGTGACTTGGAGTAAATGAATTTCCATCGTGTCTCACTTCCTCATGGTCCAAATCAACTGTAGTCTAGAAATATCTATTGGACAGATTATAGCGGATAATAAGCATTGAAGCAGTGGAAAAAAGACCAATAATCTACCCAAGGTGAATGCTAATCTTAAACAGATTCAATATCGGACGTAACAGAAAATCAAATACTCGAAAGAAACCCACTTACAAAAATAACTGCTATAGAAGGAGTAGAGTTTAATTTTGAAGTGACAGAATTGTACATCTAATTTTACAATATACAATTGCCAACTTACGAGGAACATTGGTCCACTTGAGGATAATAAAACTCTTATGGGTAAATAAAAAAGGCCATAAAAATAATACCCATAGGTACTACTTTAAACCTAGTTTGCAACACCAAATAGGCCTAATAAATTGTTAACCAGATGGCGGGATTCAGAAAATAGAAAAAATGCAATATAATAATGAAAATCATACGCCCAATTTTTAAAGGAGGCACTTACGGGATTTGAAATGTAGTTAGCGTTAATATAATCCGATCCGGGAATATTAGGGTCCCCATCACGCAGTATAACACGAGTAGCATCAAAGGGGAGGATGTTCTTGTATCGATTTTTCGCGGCGTTACAAGCACGACTTCCTTCAATACGAGAAATACCAGCTGTTATTGGTTCATCATGGAGTTCCTCAAATTCCTCCCAGAAACCCGTCACCCGTTTTCCACGAACACCCTCCTTCTCTAGCTGAGCGACACGCTGGTCCAAACAGGAGACGTTCAGTCGAGTTACGTTAAAGGGCTAAAATGTAATGTTACGTAATTTAAAAGACCACTTTCCTTATCATTCTGAATATAAATAGGACTTGAAGATGTACATTAGCCGAGTCCTAAATTCGAAGATAAAATTATTTTTAATGCCCATCTTGTTGATGACTTCTCAAGTAGTCAGATACTTAGAACTTAAACACAGAGGTCTATAATGAAATAATGATTATACAGGTTCTAAGCACACTGCGAATGGAATCAAGTCGAACTCACGAGCAATGATCTAAATTTGTTGTGACGTCCATCTCAATGACCCTGAGAATATGAAAAACATTTTGGAGTCTCATGAGAAATCCGTATTTTACAACACCTCTCTAAACAATTAAGGTTGATAATATGAGCACAATTTAACCGAGGGGCCACATGAGTAAATAATTTAATCGATAGCCTGCAGGACCAATCTACCCCAAACCCATAGAACCCTATATTAAGCAGAATAAAACTACCGCAGTATTACTAAGATGATCTACCACAAAATCTTGCTGTAACAAGTTTCGGACACGAAAAAGTGAAATGTATACAATACTTATAACAAAAAGTACCAGTGTACCTCTCCAATCTACTTTTAAAAAAATTTTTCACAAAAGTTGCTTTCAATATACGTTTTTCTTAATTCCTGAATAAGCTTCGAGGAAATAAAAGCCACAATAAACGTGAAAATGGGATTTAATCCCATAGGAAATGTATTTTAAGTAGAGTCTTAACATCAAAAACATAAATAGCAAATACGCTTTTTTTCAATTCTCAGTTATAGATCAACAGGACCACAGGCATTAATGCGATGTTTTAATAAAAATAGATAAAATAAGACATAAAAATTACACAAAATACACCTGACAGAAGCGAATGAATGTACCTGTTTTAGGCATATCAAATCCCCATCCTTAACCATGATAGGAAAGGCCGAATAATGTTCAATAAGTTGGCTGAGAGTTGAAAACGCCCGTCCATCTCCCAAGTCAAATTTTGAATTCGGAAGTCGATTAACAAGAATATGAGAAACGGTATTTCCACCCGTAACTACTGACAAAACATAAGAACCTGGCTGACGAATAGATTCACGAACTAAGAAACTTCCATTTTTGCCTTTTTGAAGAAGAAGTTTCTGCGCTTCACTTGCTGTCTGTCGACCGTGAAACCATCTAGCACTAATGTAATTAAGTATAAAATTATTAAAATAAGCAAACTTTTCTGTAATATAGTCACCAACAGTCAGAGGGTAACGAAGTTCAATAATAGTTCCATTTTTCTCCTTTAGTTGATCCGGGTGTTCTCGATAGTAATTAACAAGTTCTGGTAGTGTAGCAAATTTATCACCACCGAAAAAGCTTAAGAAATCACCAGTATTCTGAATACGAATGTGTGCGAAGGAGTCTTTTCTCCGAACAGAAAGGGTAAAGTTTCCGGGACTGTTATGGCTTTGTCGAATAAGAAAGCTTCCCGGTTCGCCTTTTTCGATTAATAACTTCTCGGCTGCAAGCCCTGATAACTCATTATAGAACCACCGACGCGAATCGATGGCCATATCGCCAAGCGATATACTGCGCCTTCAGGTCTAGCGCGAATAAACACAATATTCAATTTTGAATAAAACAAATATAGTACATTAAAACTAGGTATAAAAGTTATTTAGAATAAAAGTAATTCCTTTATAATACATATATTTTATTTCATTGGGGAAATTGTTAATATGATACTTGTTGGCACACTGTCATTCAAGTGCTTCAAATGCTTTTATTATATAGTTTAAAAAATATTACTTAAATTTTTACTTATAATAGTATGCACTGCATGGCTAACTTCAAATATTTTCTAAGATTACTTTTCATATTCTTATATACTAATCGCTTATTTTTTTCACAAAAACTTATAAAATTGTATTTTTTAACATTAACTATAAATACATGTTATCGGTGCATATTGTACATATGTGTTTTAGCATACCACATTGGCAGTCATTTCATAACCAAAAGCTATTTCTGCATTTGAATTCCACTATAATGAGAAAGTGTCATTTAATTGTGATTCGTTTTGCTTAATGTATTTCATAAAATAGTTATTTCCTGCGATTTACTACGTTGGTATAACCTTTCTTCGGTTCTTTCATTATATATTGACTTCCTTTCAATATATATTTATTTAATCTAATATTTAGCTGCAGACGATCATGTTCTTTCGGATAGGAACTGGAGTCCAACTGCATAAATGAAGCGGAGAATGTGTTGGTGAGCTCTAGGATCTTTGTTGGTATTCATGCTCAAAAAAATATGCTTGACATGGCCACTTCTAACCTCCCCGATTTATCATCTTCACGTAATGGTGCCTCGTCCCCCATTTTTGACTCTTCTGGATCAGATGGCTTGATTGTGAACCAGACGGGAAATAATTTAATGAGCAAATCGTTTACTAACAGTGACTCCGCTTTGCCTCTTTCTTATACGAACACCTCTTTTGTTCCTCGAGCGCCTTCCCTTCCACCATCCAACACTTCCAAACATTCGACCGTTTCTGATACTAATACAGCTCCTCCAGAAGTCCCTATTCGAACCACATCTTCTCCCAAAAAAATCACCCCTCCCCATCTATTCATCGGACGTGAATGGGTATTTGAGAAGTTTTCAAGATGGCTTCAGCTCTCTTCCGATAGCACTCCAGCATCTACCGAGGCCATGTCATGTTCTTTCATTGTAATGGGTGGACCTGGTACGGGTAAAACTGCCCTATTCAACCAAATTATTAGAAAATATTTTTCAGATATATCCGGTCGACTTTTAGCTTATCATGCATGTTCAAATCAATTCGCTTCAACTATAAATTTTCCACGATTTATCCTCTCCCTTCGAGATCAACTAATTGCAAGACAAGATTCTATTGGCGACTTTTACAGAGAGCGAATTTCCGCTAATGGGGGTCGACTCAATCGTCTTTTCACTTCTGCCCGGATGTGTGCTTTTCCCGACGAAGTGCTTTCTGAAGGTATCTTCAAGGTTCTCGGGGATTTAGATCCTCGACAATTAGGTGGTGAACAAAAGCTCTTCTTTGCTATTGACGCTGCTGATGAATTTCTGCGTTTTAATCCCACCTCCGAAGTTCGAGCCCCTCCATCAATTTCCAGTATCGGTTGTTCTCATAAAAGACTTTCACAAGCTTCTTCTACATCTGACCACGCAAATGAATTTCAGAGTCTCAGTCTTCATCAATCGTCCGGTCGTATTCGCCAGGGATGGGTTAGTCGAAATCTCCTTGAACTCCTTGCCGTCAATGCACTTTTTCTTCCACCCTGGATTGGTATCTTTATCACTTGTCGTCGTGATTCCCAAACTATTCTACGTCGCCTCTTCCGTTGTGCTAGTACTGTCTTTCTAGATGATACTAGATGTCCTTCTGTTGTCAAAGATCTTAATGATTATGCCCTTTCACGAATTAAAAATGACCCTCAATTAAGCAATATCTTCCCTCTTTGTGGACATGATACCCTTCAAATGCTTCAGTATAAAAGCAATGGCTCTATACTCTATCTTCATATTGTCTTATCTGCAGTTAGTGAGGGTTGGTTAACTCCAGAATATATCAAAACCATCCCAGGAACTATTAACGGTCTATTTCTTTGGCTTAGTCAGCGTTTACTTAACCCCATTCCGAACGATCCTTCGACTTCCATCATGACTGTCATCAAGCCAGTACTGAACCTGGTTCTAACAACGCCTAGACCCTTAACCTTAACAGAAATAGATGTTATTTTACAAGCAAATAGCTTCCCCTCAAAGATTTTAGAAAACTGGAAACAGGTGCTTATTCTACCCTTCTTCCTAACCCATGACTATCCATTGTTCCTGATTCAGCAACAACCCCGGCAATGGATAGATCTACTTGATTATGCAGAACTACAGCACGAGCGTGTTCTTGGCCTTGCCCATACCAGTTTGCGGGATTGGTACCTAGATGTCAAATATTCGACTCCAGTGTACCTAGCTTCATCAAGGGACGGTCATACTATGCTCGCAGTGGCTGCTCTTAATCAAATCAAGCAAACTCCAAGTCTTTCACATTCTTTCACCTGGGACATACTTTACAATTTCGCACGTTCTAATCTTTACAACTCAGCTGAGGCAATTCAGAAATTGACCTCTTCATTGAAGGACGTTGAATTGGACTTCACTGCAGATACTCTTGCCAATCTTGACTGTTGGATGTTTCTACACGACCCAATACTTGTGCACTGCTCATTTGCAGGATCGTCTATTAGTCAGCTAATTGAAGATGCTCTAAATTATGAACATAGAACTTTTGAGCCACAGTTAGGATTACAAAGTTGTAATGGAACAAAGAATAGAGAAAAGAAACCCAAACAGGTTCTCCTACGGACTGGAGCCGATAAAGAGACTTCAATTGGCCAGTTATGTACGGCGGCGTTTCAAGGCAAACTAGATGTTGTGAAAAGTATTTTAGCTCAAGGGTCTGTAGATACGGAATCGCGGGACGCTGCTGGTTCAACACCGTTAGTTCTGGCTGCACGACAGGGGAATCTGGAGATTGTCAAATGTCTTCTGGATGCTCATGCCCGATTGGATCAAATTGACCAAGACGGATGGTCAGCTCTGCGATCTGCGGCTTGGGGTGGACACTATGGTAAGTTATTAAATTTCTTCTAAACACAAAATGCCAAGAGTGGTTGTTTACATTTAGATGTAATTAAAAAGCACGTAGTTACAAATCAGAGTGATCAATTATTTTGTGTAGGAACTGAAGCAAATAATTTAAATATCGTTGGGATAATTGGTAATCTAAGTTAAAATAATATTCATATGGTTATTTATTCGAATTTAGCTATTGATAAAATAAATATTAAATAAAAATGTAGGATGAAACTTCGCGCATGACATTTCTTGTCGATTTTACGACATCAGTAAGTGAGTAGTCAAGTAATGGAAACTGAATAGAATTTCAAACACTTGTTTCCAGGTCATTCTGTTGTCGTCCCCTATCCCATTAGGGTGATATTTCAGTTGGAATTGAAAGTCAATTTGCTCTTTGCCTTCCCCACGCCCTCCAAATATGTCCTTATTGAAATATTTTTTGCTTGTAGTCTTAAATGACCAGGTTCATTTTGTAGCATTTTTAAAGAATGTATGGTTGTTCAGTCTATCATTAACTCTTTAACGCCCGAGTTATTTTTTGAAAAATCCACCCAATCACACGCATGTCTCGCAGCAGACTGATGCCGCTGACCTGATGGGTTTTGGTGGTATCAGGCGAAGGCTATAGGCACGTAATGAGCATGTTTCAAACGGCATTAGCGCCTTCTGTTACGAGTCTAGTACCAATGGAGCTTATTTTGAAAGAGGACCGTACGGTCCCTCGGGGAGTTATCAAATTATCAAAATTAAATAATGAGGATAATCGCTTCTCGAGATTTTTAATTCTATAAATTCATCTCCAACTGATTGGTGGATTGATTTAATTTGTTTTTACTTTTATGATAAACCATACATTACAATTTCCGGGGTTGTAAAAGTAAAGACTTTACTCAAAGATATTAATATTTGATTTGGTTAGTTATTTCAGAGTTAAATGATCGAGTATTTAAAGTCTGTTGAACACATTCAAATTATACTTACTTATCCGGTCAAATGAAGCTTCTGAAATAAAGAAATGATAAATTTATCTCAAAATGTACAAAAGTTTGGTACCAAAAGTATAGAAAATATATGACTTTCAACATTGCAAGTAATGAAGAAATGTTAGGCACAATCTTGAGACTTTATTTCAAATAATTAAGGTACCATAATTAATACGACTTCGCTGTATGCATTTTAATCCATCTATGCTATCGATTGATCACAAAGTAAATGGGCTGTTTGCTAATGTTAGTTTGGGCCAAAAGACTCCTGACATCACAGAGGACTTTTGATTGTGTTTAATAGACGGAATCAGTTACACTTCGAATTTCAAATCTAAGCACATCAGAACTAGCTGATTAGCGACTCTGAGATAGGAGTTTAGCCATTCCAGAATTTATAGTTAGAAGTAAGCATCTTCAATTGTGTGGAGAGAAAATCTACTCGACTTTAGAGATTATTGGTGTAATTATTTCACTTTAGGTTGGGATAATGAAGGTCGTTGATTGGAAAAATTGCGGTTTTCATCGACGAAATTTGGTTGTGCCGAGATAATTATATTTCTATAATTACGCACCTTACGAATCAGTTCTAATTTTTTAACAGTGGACGCAATCGTACATTTGACACTGATATTCAACTTAAAAGGTCAACAGAAATCATTTTTATACTTTTGTTGTGATGGGCTATCATTATTTTGGAAATAGTTAGTCTTCTGAGCAGTACTTTACTTGGATGGTAGGATTCGATTATATTTGGTTAAAAAATTCATTGAATATATGTTTGCATTTTAAATATTTTTTTGCATCCCACATTTCTCATACTCAAGTGTATTTTTAAAACCTCATAAGATGTCCAATTTCGGCGTACTAAGGTCTAAGATATATTTTCCCAATATCGTAGGGCTTCTCTTGTTATCAAATGCCAAATTTCTACTTTTATCATAGCGTGAAATTTAAAACTGAATCTTGCATGCAATAGAGAGAGTATCAATTATTAGTATCGACATGATTCAGTTGGAAAAAAGAACGGTCTTTAGAAAAAAATTAAGATTAAAAACCCTTTAAGGGACATTTTTCTTTTTCTTAATATAACTTCATTTACAATTCCGAAATTAATTCTATGCGTTGAACTCCATCCAGAATGAATCAGAGCATTCACACTTCAGTGCTACTTATTTTGCATGATGTGGTGTATGGAAAGGAGAAGAAGAGGACTGTCAGAAAGCATGATGATGAGTTGCGCAATTTGCCTCATCTCCCATTTACTGCAATTTTCCCTTCTCCCGATTTTCTATTTCATTGGTCGAGCAACTATTTTTCTGCCACTATTGTGATTGGTCAATTGGACGGGTAAGGGGAATGCCTCTGTATCTAAACGCAACAATGTCAAAAAAGGAGAAAGGGAGACATTTGGTCTTTCCCATTATGCAGACAAGCCGGAAGGTGGAGA
The DNA here is from genome assembly GCA_000469805.3 of Hymenolepis microstoma. Taxonomy (NCBI): domain Eukaryota; kingdom Metazoa; phylum Platyhelminthes; class Cestoda; order Cyclophyllidea; family Hymenolepididae; genus Hymenolepis; species Hymenolepis microstoma. Next base: position 23,989,338 of record LR215991.1, on the reverse strand, counting down.
TCACGGCTTGGAGGGGATATAAGCCATCAATTTGTCGTTACATTTTCCTTCTCTCTCCCAGGCAGATTGAGGGGGAATTCTCTATTTTCTATATCGAAAAACAGTCTACATAAATTGACATAATTAAATAAAATTTTATTAGATTAATTATGAAATTTTCAGCCTGATTTAACAGAATTTTTACTTAAAATTTTATTTCATGTTAATTTGAAAATGTTTTCAAGGGATCTCAACTTATTAATTTAATAGGTGACAAGAATTTTGTAATATTCAAATCTAAAATTTGGCCTTGGAATCTTTTTTCAATTAGTAAGGAGCATAAAAAATGAGGAGAATTTTGACTAAATCAGTATTTGCTTCGATCCAAGGTAATAAATGCTGGAAGTAGGATGCACACTGAGTGAGTTCTCATGAACTCTTCCTTCTACTAGTATTTGGGCTATTAAAACACGACTACAAATGGCATCTTAAAATCTGTTAAGTCAGATCCGAATATGACCAATATGACATCTCTTTGTGAGGCAGAGAAAAATCCTGCAATCCGAACATTGGAACATTGAAATTACAACAGAATAAAAAAAGTGCCCACAGACCAGATTTTCATCAAAATTTGTAAAGGTACTCGATCTCTTTCACTCACACTTGTAATACTTCATTATGACCTATGACCGCATGCTTTTCAATATGAAAAATTACAAATTCATTTTACTTTGCTATTGATCGTAAAAATACACTAGAATTGTCTTAATTACTAAAATGGTGATTCTTGAGTTAGTTCTTGGCACAATTAGTTCAGTGGAAGCTTATAATGTAACCTATTTCACATTTAGCTCGCTTGAAAATATCGTTTTTAACAACATAGAAATTTTATTTGAAAAATTTTTGTTTAATGGACCTTAATCTTGTACCCACAATTTGATTGTGCCGAGAGAGATAAAGTATTATTGGCCTGCTAATCAGTCGAATAAAGCGACTGAAATACAGATGACATTTTAAATGGTACAGAATTGAGCACTGCAAAGGTCATCACAAATTCCTATTTACTCCCAGCTCTATCCCAAAGGACGCTTTTTCTAATAAGCTGAGTAGGAAGATGTTGTCTTTGAATAAATGCCACATTATATTTCAATAAAATATTATTTTTGATAAATATTCTTTTATTGACATCAATTAAACTCTTATATCTTTATTGTGAGGAAGATCTGTTAAAAAGGGCAAATATAAACTCAGCAAATTTGTCAAATGCATTGCCTGTGGAAGGTTGAGACATTTTTAATGTATTAATTTCAAGTTTGATAATGAATTGCGGAGAGAAAGAAATGACCAAAACAAATTCTAATTCAATGACTATCCTTATTACCTCTTTTTCCCGATAAAATTGCGAGATTCCTTGGAAAGTTTCTATGATCTAAATTATTCTTCAACAAATTTTTTCTCAAACTCTTCAATGATGCATGAAGTAGTCCTTTCTAAACGTTATAAATTACGCTTAATGCACAAATCATAAAAATCCACATCAGTAACGTTTGTTTCGTTTAAACGACGCGCCTGTGGATGTCCAAGTGCCTTTATGATCTCTCGCTTTTGGGTTTGGCATTTCCACCTAATGAAATCCTCTTTTGTTATATTGTGCATTCACTTTATAGCCCCATGCTTTTAGAACAGCCAGGCAGCTATTGCAAAGTTTTCGATTAAATATTTATTGTTTGAATGGGAGCCTAATTTGTCATGAAAATGAATGATTTGTTCCGGTATGCTGCTAGTTTCGATTTCCATTACAATGGACAGCTAACCGTATGCATTTAGCTGCAAGTCCGAATGTTCCCAAGTGGGCCATTTTAAGAAAGGCAGGGCTTGCGGAGAGTTTATATAGTGGTCATACATACTTATGACCTACCAGAGTTGTTTATAACTGATGGAGTGAAATACCGACATTGACGTTGGGACATTTGTTTATTTGGTAGAAAGTTCAAATGGAATTGGACCCTTACGTGGTGCGTTATGACCGATCTCATGAATTGCGTTGCCAAACCCACGTTTAGCTTAGACTCTAGAATAGTAGAGGTAAATACTGTCCTACTTTCTTTAAAAATTGCATTACTAAGACACTAGTGAATATTGGATTGTGTAATCTTATTCGCGCGTGCAGACTGAAGGATGTGTTCAATTTGCATTAGTGTTTCTACCATAGGCCACTACTTCAATTTCAGCCATAAACCGATGGGAATTTTCAACCTTCTACTACGCAAGCTAAGAGATAATGACTGAATAAGAAACTTATCTTCTCACCAGCGCTCTTTTATACCTTAAATCATATACGTATAAAAGGTAGGCCTCAATAACTATTCTTTGACTCCAATTGAAGGTGAAAATAAGGACAGTAGCCAACCAGTAAGTAATGGTTTGTGAGTAAACATCTCGTAAGGCGTCTCAAATACCAAAGTGGGGAAAATTTACTTAAAACATACACATACACATCAATCCATTGGGACGATTTCCAGTTCCAAGTTTGGGTAATAGGTAACAAGGACTTTCATTAAATAACCACACACACACACACGCTTAAGCTTCTGATTATTATAAATATTGCTCCTGAAACAGTAAAACAATAGGATATATTTTAACTAAAATATAACGTCTGAATAAGAAGAACATCATTAGGGTCTAATCAGGTACGAAAAAACGAAGGGGCCTTACTTTATCTCCGCTTAGGGGGACATGGAGTTCTCCTTCTACGCGTGACAAGTCCAATTTTTTGGGAATGACTTCTAGGTTCATGGTGATGCTTTATCCGCGATACACAGAACTTACTGGCAGCTGATTAAATTCCTGGGTTGATCATGCTACTCTGGTCTACTTGTAGTTACTTACAGCAAAGAGCAAGTAGGTAGGATTGGTGGATATGTTTTGGATAGCATTATTGCCTTCAAAAAATAAAAAGACAAATTTTAATAAGATTGAAGGATCCATGTCTATGAGAGTTCAAATAGGGGTGCTGGTTGAAAATAGAGAATTAAAGTCGAAGCATTAAAGAAGACAGTCTATGCTCAAAGTCTGTATTCATCTGTGTAGTTATAGAAAACTGATTTGCATGTCGTAAATACGTTAGAGGACCGTTTTTATCAAGGAAGGTTGCATTTGAACTGCTGTAATAAGAAACAACATCCCCTTAAGTGTATGAAAGATCGGTTTTCTTATAAAGAGAAGTTATCTTATTGATTTATTACTCCTGATTTTATAAATGGTATTGTACACATTTCAAATGAGTTACATTTGGTTCTTTACTCAAGTTACTATGCCCGAGTTATCGAATTTAATTTAACAGTTCCAGTCCGTTGCTTCACCGTTTAATATTCCATGGTTCGAAGTTCAATAACTGAAGCTTAAATTCCTAAATGGTGTTGGTTGAGTTGGAGGTATGTTTTGTCGGCATACCTGAGCAGCATATCTACTTTGGTATGTGAACATATAATCTTAGGACTTTAAATTTAATTCAAATTAAGGTAACTCCAGATTGAAAATGTCCAACGTTCTTGTTAAAAAAGTATGCCAATTTGGCTACACTTGGAAAAGTATTATTCAAAAAGCGTTTGTTCAAGTCCCAATAAGTGAATGGTCTTTCTTTGAAATACATATTCTGATAGAATAAAAGAACGTTAAGAAGTGCGAATCAGAACTCGTGGGTTCTATTGTAGAATCCTGAGCTGTTTGCGTAACGGTGGATGGGATAGAACACATTTTTATATTTCTCTTTTTCCATTTTATAAAGCATATACTTTGACTTTAAAAATGAGGACTTATTGATATGTCACCCTGATTAAGTTTTTGATACAATAATTTTTTTAAAATTATTTTTGCAACAAATAAAGTAAAAAAAATTATGCTCTAATATTAATTATGTACCTTAAGAGTTTTTTCGACCTTTTTTGATGATACAATATATATAATTTTTTTGAGTTTTACGAATTACTAATCGCTTCTATTGCTGAAAAATTGTAACCAATAGAGGAGAGAACGCCACTTTCAGCATCCGTTGATTTACAGCAATAAAAATGACAAATTCTAACACAAAAGGAAACCTATTTCTAACCGCGCAAAATCTATTTATTTAAAAATAGAGTGTAAATGCGTTTCTTCACACTATTTTAGACGTTTTATTTCCAAATGCTACATTGGCTCAACTTAGCTTTCAAATTAGCACGCGTCATTTTTGCAGATGAAAAGTGTTACTTGCCTGAAAGCTACAAACTTTAAAAAGGAGATAAAGTATGCTTATACCGATTAAGAAGATGTACTGACAAAAGTGAATTGTCGTCCACCCGAAGCAGAATGGCCAACCTTAATGGACAGACGATGGATGAATACATCGGTGTTATGCGTCTTTTAAACTATCTGAGTTTTACTCAAAACTTGTATTACGTCATAACTTATTTCAGACGGGGTTTAAAATAGAGAAAAAGGCTCTTTTGCCGTACTTTTAATGGTTATTGGCTAATTAGATTTTACCTTGCATGGTAATTGTTTACTTTAACCTATCTCCTATAGTTGATTAGCTAAATTCCATGTCAATTAGGAAATGAGGAAAATTGCGCATATTTGTTAATGGGAGCCAGTCTAAGTATCCATTAGCATGAGAATTCTCTGTGTCCTATTTTTAGGTTACACCTATGATCGATGTCTCATTACAAATGTTGTCTATAAAGTCTATCGTAGTAGGATATTATGTAGTAGTTGATTAAAATGCTGGAAGTGATTCACACGAGGCCACTTGCGGTTAATTTCATGAGAAGGCGATTTTGATGTTATTTTAGCCATTGATTCACTTTTTATTACTGTGTAAATAAGAAAACGGATTAAAAGGATGGAAATTTTATATCAAGTTGCATGCTCTTATTGTTAAAATTAATTATTATTCTGGAACTTAATGTGCCTTGGTCTATTGAATTGTATGCAATCTTTATTTATTAACCGTACATTTCTTATGGAAGTTTCAGCACATTTTAATCTTACCTTCTATTAACTTTCGTATAAGGGTAAACTGTTGAATTCTTTTCGTAGATTCTATAAGGCAATCTAAGTATATTTTTGACTGTATAATATGCATGATAGATAGAAATTACTCATCACTACTTCGAGGAGTATTAAATTTCTCAAAAGTAGGAAAATTGTCATTGGCTTTACCCACTCGTCCATTGGCCATGTAAAGTTTACTGGCTACAATGTTCGCTCAGCATTATCATTGGCTAATCTTCAAGGTTGGACCATTTGGCAGGCGTATCGTATCACATGACTTTCTCGTTTCTACTCATTCTTCCACTGCTAATTCACCGAACTTCAGTTAATTTATTACATCAGATCGATTACATTTATTTCACTATTTATTATTTTATTCATTTAGTTTCATTAAATTACCCACACTGACGCAAAAAGTACAATTAGCAGCAAATCTAATAAATGGTGGAGTGAATGAGATTAGAAAGATTCTGAGAACAACGCTGCACTATAAGGAATCATTTGGTTTTTGAATTTGGGTTGTCTAATATCTACTAAATGTTCTAAAATTTGAAATTTCGTAAATCGTCGCATAGATTACAGTAAACGCTTGATAAAAACTTTCAGTGTTTATTGACTAGTTTCTTAATAAAGATGAGCAGAAATAGATGTTAAAAAATTACCCCTCAACAGCTGAGATGGTAAAATGTTCTCACATCGCAAAGATCAAATATGTAGTGAAAGGTAAAATGGGAATGCGGGAAAGTAAGAAGAACTAGGTAAAGGCGGTCTGATCAATTATAAAGAGTGTAAAAGGTTATGTCATGCGATGGGTTAACCTTTTGTCTTTATTGTTCACTTAACTGTCGTTAACACAACGTGCTTGCTTAACATTTAAGGCATAGTGCGGTGTGCGGTAAAATACTGGTATATCCTGCCGACTTTTATGCCATCAAAATGTGTTCCTATGAGAGATACAAGTTGGGCTCAGAGGTTTAGGGTTGAAAGTTCGAAAAAAAAATGAACTGAGATCGATTAATAGGATTCAGGAATGTAAAAGCCTCCCTTCACCCTTTTGTTTCTATTATCTTTTGAACCAGAAGTTGTTGATTTGGCATAAACACAATTTTAGCGTTCTTATTAATAATTAAATTATTTGAAACAATTAGTTGTCATGCGAATGGTGTTTTATCAATTCCATGAATTTGGTATAAGGTATTTAAAACATTAGTTCAGTTTCACCTGGCTGCAGAATAACCTCAACTTCTACAAGTGTAATGGCTTTTGTGGGCTTCGGAGAGATTTGTTAATTCAAACAAACGTTATGTGTTACTTTAGCTACCTTGTTATCAATTCTTGCTTGCATGATAAAAATAGCTTGAAGGTGGCTTGGCCGGAAATTGAATTAAAACTCTCATGAATCCTTGAGTCAAACCATCAAATTCAAACTCGAAGTCAATTACAAGTCACATAATTTTCATGAGAATATGGACAAGTCAATGCTTCCGAAATTAACATGACACGACTTTTGATGTCCTGACTTTATTACAAGGTTCTTCTTGACCTTCTCGACTTCCTTCTTCATTTCAAACCTCACTGGACGCGTTTCATATTCCACATTTATGCATACACTTTTGCATGTTCGCGCTGACATGAACAAGAATGTAATAATGGCAAATATTTAAAATGACGATGGTATGCGTTTATAGCGAGGAGTTTTCCACATCTTATATGCTTCATATCGGTCAAATTTGCACATTTCAAATAGTCAAGTGGGCGAATTTGCATGATTTAACCTGGAACAAGAAAAGGTTGTGTTGATTATAGCATACACGCTTGATAATTTGTGCATGCATAGTGAGCACTTATCCTAGTGATTTAAGCTGTTCAAGAAAAAGTATCAGAGGCTTGGACCTTCCTAACGCTGATATTATTCTAATGGCATTATATGTCACGATGCGGTTTCAGTATCACCTGCAGGTAGATTTTGAATTAGAACAGCTTTGAAACAGAAGAGGAACTGGCGGAACAAGCCTAAAAACATTGATAGGAATTAATAAAGTTAGGAACAACTGACTAGACATTTTTTATAATTTCAGACGTTGTAAACTTGCTTCTGGAATCTGGAGTAGAAGTGGATATAACGGGGCTAGACAACCGGACTGCCCTGAGAGCGGCCGCATGGGCCGGACATTCGGACATAGTGCATCGATTATTGGCTGCTGGAGCCGATGTTAATCGGCCGGACACTGAGGGTAGAACACCTCTGATTGCTGCCGCCTACATGGGATGTGTTGAGATCATTGACATTCTAGCTGATGCCGGTGAGTTGTGTACTTTAGTCAAATAATGCAATTCCTTCATTTTAATTGTCCCAAATTGTAAAGTACCAAAATTTTATTGGATCTTAGCATATTCCAATTATTTTGATTCACTATTCGATCATGTTGATCAAACTTTTCTTTCTTCAAATGGTTTCTATCTATATCATTGACGTAATCTCATTACGTGTTTAAGCGACGTACGGCTTGATAGCCTTGTGTTCAACCATGACTTATTTTGATGTTCAATGTACTGGCTTGGTTGCATAAAGCGCTATTTGAACATCGATATTCAAATTTCTTGTTTTGATTGTAGGGGGCGTTGCCGACATTTTATGATTTTCCACAAGCAAATAGTCAAATGTTGTTTAGCGTCCAGATAATAGAATCGATTTCATACTTAGTTAATATACAAAAATAGTTTTAGTTGATTAATTAATTAGATCTCTTTCAGAGAATCTAATTCACTAAATTCAATTCTAAAACTATTATAAAATTTTTCAATGCAATATTCTTTATATGAAATATGAATTTTTTACTTAACAAAAATATTTTAAAACTTACTGTTGTTTACTGTAGATAAGTGTTTAAATATAGGAGGCAAATGGTGGACGGAAGGGGTCGGGTAGAAGAACTCTCTGGGTTAGTGTTTTACAATTAATAGGTTAGACTTCAGACTAGCATGCCTGACGTGTTCATTATTCAAACTTCCGAATTTGCCACAAAGGACTCTAATTAATCACATATGGTGTTAGCATTCAGAACCGATTGACAGGTAGATTTTGAAAGTCGTTTCAGGGCATCTCACTTCAAATGATAAATGAATTAACTAACTAGTTAATACTAGCAAAGATTAAGTTAATTTGGAGTCTCTTACATTTATCAATTTCTAAAAAATAATATTATTTCTTGTCAAAAAAGTCCCGACGTTTATTATTTGTTACTAATTTTTATCCTAAAATAATCTAGCATTATCTGGTCACTCACTTCGATGCCGCAAATTGGCATTTGGTTAACAAAGCCATTTTTGGCTTTTTTAAGTTTTTTTAGCGGAACTAATTAATATTAGTTACAATAATGTCAAATTCTCATCGGCTACTTCATTACAAATAGTTGTGTGACATTAATGCCACCATCAAAACTCATGCGTTGTCTTCTGTTTTGTCGAATTTTGTACATGATCTACCATTTCATTAATGCATTTCACCTCTCTTCACGACGGCGAGGTTAAAAAGCTGTTCAAAATATGTGTAGCGTCTGAAGTAAGGCTAAAGCCTAGATGGGTAGAACCGTAATTATGATCATCTTTAATGAAACTTGGTGGAATGCATAACGCTACCATGGTTAACCAAAGAAATCTCATGCGCACTCAAACATACTTGAAGGTGCGGCTGTGCTACTTGTCACAAAAGGAGCGGGTGCGGTGGTGAGCGCAGAGAACTCTCAGCTGGCCACCAATCAATAGCCTCTGCATTGTTTAACAAATCCTTCACTGTATTTTAATGACTAAGATTCGTGATATTCACTCATCCAAAATAAACATGTTCCACTCCGTACGTCTGTTTCCTCTATATTATTGAGGGGATCTTGGCGTAGAGATTACTGCGTATAAGTCAAGGCTTGTTCGTGGAGCAATCCACTACAACATTATATGTCAAATTGTTTGCTTTATACTGGTTAATTTCGGAGACGATTAGGGATATATTGAGTTGTCTTAAATGAGGGGGGTTTGAAGCACTTGCATGTTTATAGGTCACAACTCAGACCTTTTTTGTTTGACATTTAAAAAAAGTCAAGTTGAAAATGGGTGGTTGCTCAGTTTATACCTGCGTTATTGCAAATCCCGAAATCCACAAATCTATCATAGCTATTTTTCACATTCATCTACATTTGTCCTTATAATTCAATAATATTTACCGCCTTGGCCCTTTGAAATCCATGCATCTACCTTTATTTATTAAATATAGGGTATGACAATAGCGTTTGAATCGTTTTAATAGCCACATTCCTGTCCTAAAATACATACGTTAATATATTTATTACCATTCTAAATTGCTTTATTAACATAAACCTTTTTTTTGTTTAAAGCATCGTGATGACTTTTTTAATGTTCTTTTTCGTTAAAAGAATTTATAAGATTAACCTGTCGTATATTTCCTGATATTTTACAATAAACTCTATAAGCATTTCACTTGACTGTTTTAAAAAATAATTATATGCCAAATTTAAACAAATTTCCTACCAGCAGAAATCGCCAACACTTGAAAACGGTGTTGTTTGTCGTTTTTCAGTTTTGTTTTCAAATCGGCAAATATATTACACATAAAAGCAACATGGAAACCTATTTAAACTTTGTCAATGTTGAATGAGATGAAAGTGGGTGCAAGAATTTATAAAATTGGCGCAAAATGTCGCTTTAAAATGCGCAAAATCATCACTAGATATTTTTCCGCTTTAACTAAACATAATTAGCTTTATGTTAAGTGGTTTCTAACTTATAATTAGTTTATTCTCACCAAATAAGAAATTGTACGTTTCCACCAGCTTTTGTAAGTGCAACTAAAAATAGAATTAACTAGGTATTGCCTAGATGAGTAGTTAAACGAGACAATAATTCAAAAGCTTATTTAGGAAGGTGTATTCCAACGCTCATGTCAAGTTGGGAGTGACATCACGAAATCCCCCAGGTGAGATATTAGAATTCTGTCAGCCAGGCTTAATCAGCGTGATTTGGCATTCCCCTTAATACGAGTGCACCTATGGGAGCTCCGACACAAACATGTATGCTGACCATGCACCGCTGACGAAGAAAATTATAAATGATCGTGGATTTGTTGTGTCCATGTTGTTTATTTTTAACATTCTCCCATTCTGAAATAAGTTTTCTGTTAGAAATAGCTCTCCTGTGCCACAGTTAATTTCATGAATACGATCTGTTGTGCATCTTGTGTTTTTAATGGAGATAAATAGACGTATCTCGCTGGACATATGTATACGTGGTAAAAGAGGACAGTAATAAATGGAATGAAAATTACAAATGCAATATGGTATCAAGATTATGTTCGTACTGTCCTAATCAGATTAGCCTATCAAAATAGCCCTTAAAGCCAGATCTCGACAGTAACACGGAGATAAGGAAACTTCAGCAACTTACGCCGAATTCTACAAAGCAACGACCCACGATTGTAGCATATTCTGACGAAAATTGACGTTTTATGGATACTTTACAATAAACTATAATTTTTTTGTGGATAAAAATCGTTCTTTTACCCAATACTTATGAATCATTTGAGGAGAGTGTGCTGGAATATAAACACTCCATTTATAGAAATACCTATCATCTTAGTGAAAACGACTTATTTTTATTAATTTTTACAGAAACTAAACTAATCAATCTACTGCCAGCTGATTCCTGTTAAAGTGAAAATTCACGTCTAAAAAGAAATGGGCCTCGTTGAGTTTAGAAGTTGTTATGACACCGCCCATTTGGTAGAGTTTCTACCAGTACTAGTAAGTACATATGTATTTGGTCCACTGAACGAAAATAGTTCGAAACTCCAAGAGTCTAGCGAATAAGCCCAAAAATACATTCATATTTTTTTCTCATTTTGGGGGGATGAGAGTCCAGACTCCAGTCTATATTGATTTCTGTCAATTATAAATGTTGATGTGCACGTGTTGTTAGATCTTCTTAATCAGCTGAAGAATTTTGTCTTGAAGGAGGATTGGTTAAATGTGGAAAGGAATTTTTCATTTGCCTCCTGAATTACGCTCTTACACGTTTCAGAATTTCCTCTAAAACACATCTTCTACCCCCTTCCCCTTGTATCTAATAAATCCTTCAATTTTAGCTTTGATTTTCACCATTTGGTTGATATGTGGAAAGCATTTTGGAAGATTTGCCCTATGGATCTCTTGCTGAGTACAATTAGTTCTTCCTTTAGCTGGAAAGGCAAAATCCATTCCCTGGGCCGCCATATCGTTAGCACAAAGTTAAAAGTCAGGAGAATAACTAAATATGCCTCGTCCAATGTGGATCTTTTTGAGATAATTTGCCAGATTGGTAGAAGGGAGAAACAAGTGAGGTATACCATTATCTTAAGAGGCGGCACAAAATCTCGTCCTTGCGAGAGATCGGCTCAGATTTGATGATCGCGCTTAAGATGCCGGAAAAGGTGAACTCTACGATTCTGTGTTTAAAGGGAAAGAATGCCAGCATTCATTTGTATGGCTACGTCGATGATTGATCAAGTATTCATTATTTAACTAATCTTTAATTATAACAATTAAATTAATTTTTGGAGCTAAATTTTTGTACTAAACACGCACTGGGACCATTTTTGATAAATGAGTATTCAAATGACAATTATGGGAAAACGAACCTTCTATGAACATGATTTTTAGAATTATATTTAACTAATCAGCTATCAGTCCTCGGAAAAAAAAGTGTCTAAAGTTACTTACTCCTATGACTCAATATATATTGAAGGTTAGTTACCTATTCCTATCCTATTCGTATTATTGAAATGGCTCTTATGTATACAAATTTACTTTAATTCCTCACGGCCAAAGGCAACAGATCTGTAAAATTGGGTGAAGTCAAAACTCTTTCTTATTTTGAAATAAACTCTCTGGACAAATAATTTTCAACCAGCTCATGGCCAGTCTTTTCTTCTACTGCTAGATATGCAAGTGATGAATAGGGGCAATAAAGCTTGAGCTTAAAAATGATGCGCTGTCAGTGCCATGGTCAGCAGTGTAGCTCTTTTAATTTGGGTCAACAAAAATGGAATGAACCAAAGGAGTAAGAAGCTGGAGAACAGGATCGGAGTAAGGGTATCGATTGATTGGCAATTTGTAGGCAACTTGTTTCTAACACTATTAGCATTAAGCAGCAGACATGAGCTTGCATTAATTCCCTATTCCTTTCGGATCGGATGTGGGACTATTAACCAGAATTCCAATATTTTCGTGCTGCTTGTAGATAACTTAATTGTCTCTCAACAACTAAATATTTTAGTTTTAATTATGAAAGTTTTCAAATTTATGGAATTTGAACTGACCTAAAATTTATATTTTTCCAATGATTTATTCATTTATTTTCTTTTTCCCAAATGGGAACCATGCAAATAGTCAAATATAAAATGAAATTCAGTTTAATTGAAAAATTGTTTGGCGCCAAACGGAAAACTCTGTCATTCAAAGTTGAGCCTAAATTGGCATCCGCCTGACGAGAGTCGTGGGAATTTGAACGAGTTTAGCTAATTTTGATTTAGAAAGTGCAATGTGAAATTCTTCCTTTATTATAGTTAAATAAATTCCACTTGATTATTGGCTAGTTTAGACGAGTGTTTACCTCCACCTCACCCCACCCTTTGTGAGTAGTCTGAGTAGCACAGGAGTTTATTAGATAATGGTACACACTGCAACGGAATATAATTGTTCGAGCGTAAATAGTTGAAAAGAGCGTGAGTACACCAGAAGCCTCATTCGACTATTTGATGCTGGATGGATCATATCTTATAGGATTACAACCATGCCCATATCATTGGTAAGAATTACGGGCTGCATTCTACTTATGGCATTTGTTTGCATTTGATTTAGACAATATGGCTTTCATCTTTCGAATTCAAAAAGGTTGTCTTCAATGCAAATAATAAATTGTCATTCAGATGAAACGCACGCATTCTCCTCTTTGTTTGGAGATTTAATTATTTGAGGCTGTTGTATTGCACTAATAGCAACATTTTTAATTCACTCAGTCTGAAGGTTATATCTAATGAATACAGCTTTGTATAACTTATCTATGAAATGGGCTGAGAGGAATTAATAAGAGGTTTCAGTCTAGAAATCAGAAAGTCTGCAAAGCTTTAACCGCAGTTTGGGTCTCCCGGTAATTAGTACTTTGACCTTTGAAATGTTGAGAACTTTTGGTGAGTAAATTTTAGGGGATGCTGTTTTTAAAAAGAGGGATATTCCCATTTGATTGAATTTTCTTAACCTCATCCAATTCAAACTCGTATGGTTGCCGAAGAAAGCATACTCCCAGAATTGGCCATATTGAAAAGACTGGGTAGTGGATTTAACGTGGTACACCTCACAGAGTTCGCTTTCTTCATAAGTTAGTACCGACTAAGTGTGTTAATTACTCGTTTGTGACTATAATTTTTAACGAATGCTTCTTCTGTGAAATTCTTATTTAATCTCCCTTGCGAATCTAATTTTCTTCCATTCAATTATCTCCCAGAGTGTTTTTGTTATATTACTCCTCCTACTATGACCAAAATACGACATCAAATTTTTAAAGAGGTTTATTATTACTACAGCAAAATTTTAGTATAAATGAAATTTTAACATTTTGTTCTTTATTTACAGGAGCAAATTTGAATCACGCAGACCAAGATGGACGGACAGCACTATGCGTTGCCGCGTTCTGTGTTCCGCAGTCAGCTCTGCACAGTGCGGTAGTGGCAAAGCTGCTTCAACTTGGAGCAGACCCTAATATCGGCGACAGGGAGCATGTCACTCCTTTGATTGGCGCTGCCAACACTGGCAGGCGGGACATTTGCGAACTCTGTTTGGAAGCCGATGCTGATGTCGACATAGTTGACAAGTTAGTAAATTATTCCATAATTTTTTTTATTTATACACCAGAAAGTGTGGAGCCAGAAGGCAGAGAGGTAAGTAATACTAGATGTCAAAATCGATAAATATTAGGGTTTCTCGATGTCTGCCTACAGAGTAAGAGATAAAATATCAAGTATGGATACCATTTTAATAAGAAAAGTGGAAGGTGGGCTGATGGAGGACCACAAAAGCCGAATGTTGTTGAGGTTCGTAGAGAGAAACTGATAGTCTTTGTCAATGTAGAAGTGCTAGCTGAAGGACCTGACTATTGGAGTTTGGAAGAAGATTGTCGGGTGGAACTGCGGTGGGAAACCGTAACGTCTGAGTCAGATTATTTGTAATATCAAAACTCCATATTTATGCATATAGATGTAGATTTGGCAAAAGTTGTTGAAATAGTTAAATGGCAGCTACCAATCTTACAGAACTTTTACCGGTAGGCGTATGACAATTTTAAAAATTGGAAAGAAATAACGTTTTGTCTTAAGTCTAATTGGGTCCCAATGGTATTCATGCAGTATCGCTACTACTTCATTAGAACATAGACTTTCAGTTATTATGAGGGCTAATCGAGCATATATTTATCAAATACTGGGGTTAAATAGTGGAGCGTTCATGGATTTTGCGAAAATTGTTATTCCCTTCATTTGGCATAACCCCTATTTTTGTTTTCCTTGCCAAATTGGCCGCCTTCCGCGACGAAAAAATTTAGTGATAATTTGACACCATTAAAAAGCAATTTCTTATAGATCACCGTTATAATAATCACTTTTTGTCCGTATAGTGGTTAGGCTTCGCTTTTCTTGATTGTTCTCCACGGACAACCTCTTTCCTCGAAACTTTCGCCTTAGCACAATGTTCGTAAGAAAATTATGCTGAAATTATAGATATCCCTTCATCAATAAATTTAATTTAACGACAAAAGGAAGCAAAATGTGTTACGAATGTAGGGCTACGCATGATTGACCTATATTGACCTCATTTGCGGTTAAGGCGAAAGCATCCTTTTCTAAAATTGCCTCACCTGTAACATTGGTCATTTAAAGAGTAATATTGGTCAGTTTCCCCATATCTTTATATGTGTCCTCAAATTGATTTTAATAAATACTTCACTTTTCTGAAACCAGTGAATTTATCTATATCAATACATTTGTCTTGTTTCACCGTCTACTCCATATTTACCCTAGAGTGGCACTAAGAGACCTACTACATTTGCTTGGAAGTTATTACTTTGTTCAAACTATCATGGTACGCCATGCATATTTGAAAAGTAAAAAGAAGAATTTGAGAAGGAAAGGGGAAAAGTGTTGGCAAAAAGGAGATGCGATGCAGATGTAAAATTATGATATGATAAATTAACTCTTTAAATCTTATGTTAGTCTAAGGAGTAATCTATTAAAATTTATCCTCATGTAAATTTCCATAGAATTCTATCGAGATGTCCAAATAGTATCAAGTTGCCTTAATCAAGCTGCACAAACTTACAAAATTGTTTAAGATGTGAAGAGCAATCAAAATGTTTTAATTGGATGAAAAAAGTTACTTCTTATGACTATAATTTATGAATGTGTCACCTGATCCATTTCACTTTATTAGGAGCTCTCGCATTATCGCCCTGTTCCTTCTAAATAAATAATATTGTCGAAAGAAAATTATTGGCGCACTTTATAAGATTAGATTAAAAAATAATGCAAATCGTTAATAATAATAACGTTTTCTTTTAATTTTATTTTTGATTTAAAATTATTTTTAAAATCATAATATGCTTTTGCAAATTGAGTTTGACACAGGAGTTGTAGAATTTTTGAATTTTTCGTTCGTGCTCGCACCAGGAAATGTACTTCGCGCATAGCTATTTTACTGACTAACAAGGTAGTCCATCAATTTCTCAAATCTAGAATACATTAGGAGCTCAAATAGAAAATCGGGCATCCTAAAAGCAATCTTAAAATGTTGCCTATCTTAAAATCATCTATCTGATACCACACATTGCAGTTTTCAACATCACATTTTTGGAAATTAACATTCGGTTTCGAATTCAACTACTACTCCTTCGAGTGCTTTGTCACTTCAATCGTATCTCAAAGCCGTATTCTCTTAGAGCACGTTGCATGTGCCTGAAAGGGTGGTAGCGGAATGTTGGGACGAGTTCTGACCAACATGGAGCCAGTGGGCATTGACGTGTTCACGGATTCTCCCTTTTCTGCTACATAAACTTTTACTTCTATTGTACAATTTCTGGTTTGGCCTTCCCACTTGTTGGTAATCATTTACTTCGTCCGTAACTATTTCGTCTGGGTTTAGCAATTCGTAATGGACTGTTCCAAGTGCATCCTACTAAATGCACGGATGAAGCTTCTGGATCGATTTTCTTCCATAGTAACTGTGGATTTTCATACGTCATCTTCAGAATTTGTAGGTCGTCCACACTCTGCCACTTCATTTCTTTTAATATTGCTCGGCTTCGATCTTTTGGGCCAAAGTTGACTTCGCGGACTGCAAGCACTTCACCATAAATGTCAATAATGGAGTTCTAGTAGCCTTACCGGCATTCAAGCTCTGTTGAGAGAAAGCCGCAGGAATGTAGGTCTGTCTGACATGTTCTCCGTAATATCTTGTGGGTGGACATTTCTTCTCCTAGCAATCAACTGAAATATATCGTTCCTAAATCAAAGTTGAATAATTTGTCAAGTGGAAAAATGACCTTACAGAACTGCTTTCTGCATCGTGTCTGGACTCCCACTCTTGTTAGTCGAATGCACGGTCTCTTATTTATACCTCCAATATGTAGACAACTGGACTCTCCTAATGGAGAGGCAAGGTAAAGGGTCGTTGGGCAACAATTCCTCTCTATTTTTTCCTGTGGGTCTGAGCTACTACAGCCACTGGGTAAATGGCTACTTCCCACCATGTTAGTGACGACTTGCTTGGATATCACTGCCAACTCGAGTGGGTGTGTGTGTGCATCAGCTTCGCAGATTTCCTGACAGTTAGTGAAGTTGCAATAGCAGCTACAACTCAACAAAGTCGTGCAGATGGGCAAGGTGAAAATCATCATAAAAAATTATGCAATTGTTTCTCGATGGCATTTTATTTACTGCTGCTCTAGCACCAATTACTACAAGTTCGTACAGCCTTCAAAGTTGTGTTTAATTCATTCTATAAAATTTCTTTGGAGTCTGTTTTTTTTAGATATCCTCTAAAAGATAATTTATCTTTCTAAATTAACTTCCTTAAAGGACACTGCATTCTTTCCAATTATGAAAGCCATTTCCTGAATATAGGCAAACGAGGGAAAGATATATGTGAATTAAGGCGTAGGGAAAGCTTCAGCACATCGTGAAATGGTTTTTTATAAAATGGCAAAACTGCGATTCGCTTAATGAATTTAACCGCTTAGTGTCCACTTATCCTCAATCCTTTTTTGAGATAAATTTATTTCTTATGAAGTAGTCCCAGTTACTAACCGCTTTTTATAGGTTCTTTTCGATTCGCTAACATTCACGAGAGGTTTAATTTTATATTCCTTTTGTAGCAATTCGAATACTGCACACTTCATTACCTTTCAAACAACAGGTGGGTAATTTTAACACAAATAAAAATACCAGAAAATATGATTAATTTTTGAATCTCTGTCGTGAGAACAAAATTTCCTCCACTATTTGATCATAAATCTTTCAGTAAGTTCATTTTTGTAACGGAACTAATGAAAATACCAGTCTGTTTTGTCATTGCGTTATAGGGAGAGCTTTGTTAATACAAATTCGCTTTATAATTCTTCCAAAATAAAACTTGTTGCGATTCACGAAGGGCTACTTTGGCTTATAAAGTAGCTTTACTAACTAAGGTTTGTTGCTTGATTAAAATTTAAATGAGCTTTACTGATTCTGAAATCTGGTTTTATTCTTTTGTCTCCTTTTTACCTAGGGACCTGGTTCATTTCATTAAGTGACATTTCACTATCCAAACTTCTAAATTTGGCCCATGAATTCTTAGCTAGAATATTGGGGCTCAAATTCCAGTGGGCTGTTCTCCGTTTGAAAGTTTATGATCGATAAGCAGCTAGAGAATTTCACGTTGCTATACTTATCTCTGCTGACGGTTGTAGTTGTACTGTACTTTAAAACAATGAAGAGAAGATGAATGTCTGCTTTGAGCACACCTAAAGCTGACACTTGAACGGTGGTCATATAAATTGTCGTCATTTCGGGGATTTGGAGAAATTTTCAATTTTTCTGCTCACTTATTTTCGTCTTTAAAACGAAATGGCAAAAATGTTTTGTAGGCGCTAGCATTGTCCTCTGATGAATTATTTATAACCATTGTCGGCATTAATTCCCCTTAAAGTTGTCAAAAAACAGAATGTTTGGGTTTTGCAAAAGTAGAAGCCATAAAAACTCCATAAAATCTCCAAGAGCCCGAACAAATGTTTGGGAAAAGCAATAAAGATCGAATAATACTATTTCTCTGTAAGAAGTGATAGTTGGACCCTTTCTTCGCCTTTTCAAAAGGAATAATGGTGCAAATAGTTCTATGCTTTTTATTCGATATAGTTCTCTAACTTGTTCTCAGAATTTACGGCATAAATGCTCACTATTAATACGTGCGCATTTTTCCATTCATATTTATTGCCAGTTACAAATGAAACATTTGCTTTCAATCAACGGCGGAATGGGATAAATTGGGGATGCGGAGTAATTGAATATCACAATAAATCTAAATTCTGATTTATTTGGTTGTAAGTTCTTTACTTAATAGGTTGAATTCATTACTCTATGACTTAACGTACAAGCGAGGACTTTACTCCCTAGTCCCATGTTGAATGATCAAGTACACAGCATTCAAAGTCGGTTATAGAGTCTATTAAATCCAAAGATTAATTACGTCAGTCCGGTTTATCCGTTCGGCTCTCAGAGGCAGTCAAAATGGAGTAAATTGATACCAACGAAAATGCTTTTAACTTAGTACGCATATTACCCATACGATAGCTCACAAATCTGCTCATCCTAATTGCCACAGTGAATCAAAAGGAACTGAAAACCAGACCGCTCCTCCCACCTTACCCCATTGCTCTGTTTCACACAACTTTCATATTTCATTCTCTCTTCCTATTACTCCTGCTCCTCTCTCCTAACTCTGCAACTGTGGAGCTATAGTTTGCCAATTCAGCATTTCTTCCTCCGATTTTCGAGGGAAGAACTTTAGCCTTATAGGAGAACACCTCTAGAGTCTGAAGTGGTCTTGGTACTGCAATTACTGTAACGTTGCAGGCTTAGGTGAAGTGGGAAAGCTGAAATTCTACCAATGTAAAACTATAATCAAGCATCTGACTTTAAAATCTTGTCAAGTATTAAATCTTGATGGCATTTAATGGTAAATTTATATACCAGCGTGGTTTACTACCGTTGGTAAGCTGAAACATGACTTGCCTGTCGTCAAACGGTCTTGCAAACAATTTTTACAAATAGCTCTTTATTTGCCAACAGGAGCGGTAGAAGCGCTCTAGTTGCAGCTGTCGTAAATGGTCATGTGGAGGTTGTCCAATTGCTTCTTTTCTGGTGTGCAGCTGTGGATACAATCGATCTGAATGGACGGTCGGTTCTAAGCATAGCTGCTGCTTGTGGTCACACGCAGGTCGTCCGTCAACTTCTTGATCGGGGTCTAGATGAGGGGCATCGAGATCATATGGGCGCTACTCCCCTACACTTAGCCGCTGCTGCTGGCCACGCTGAAGTAGTTAGGTAAATTCAATTAATTCACCTTATTTCTCCTCATATTTAGTTTGTGTTGACATACGTTCATAAGTTTTGATTTAATTGTAGACTCCTTTTAGAAGCCGGTTCTCATCCAGATGAAATCGATAACGCAGGACAAACTCCCCTTCTCGTTGCTTGTCAAGCTGATCATGTTAGCGTTGTTTATCTCCTCCTCAAACCAGCCATTTCAGTAGATACTGGAGCAGATGTTGATCTGATTCATGAGCTCTTTGACGCTATGACAATGAGTCGAGGTGGAAGTGTAGATTTTAAGCATGATTCTGGTGATCCTCATCGAGTTTATGATCCTTTGACAACTGGAGGACAAGATGGATTTCTTGGACAAGCTGTCCTCACTACCATTGACCGGCCGTCAATGGATGGAAGAAGTCCCCTACGGGTTGCTGCATTGAATAACAATATTCCGCTGGTTAAGCTTCTTATTGCTCTTGGCGCTGATCCAGACCAGCAGGTAGGCCGTTTAGTTTGCCCTAATCCTAAACTTAAATCTCAAGAATATGTACATAATATACTTCAGAGCACCATTCATACAAAAAGAAGTTATCTTTAAAAGAAATGGTCCTAAAGGACCTATCGTAAAGTAGGGTCGAGAAGCCAGTTTTAAATGATACATAGACGTATTTCAGTGAATTCATTATCCACTCTCCTGGCAAAAACCAAATATCCTGACTGAAATCCCCATTTTGAGTGGCTTCCAAAACAATAATCTATTTTAATATGTGTGCTATATTCCCAACTCTCAAAAATTGTTTATTCAATCAAAAGGTTCTAAATATGATAAACAATTCAAGGCCACTAGCGTGTGTTTATTAAGAGTTAAACGAGTACGATTTGAACTAAAATAAGTACCGCTAGAATTCTCGAATTAGTTTCTTCTAATTAGAGTTATAATTATCTCTCTCGCACAGGCGTGTTCTCAACTTCACTCAAACAATATTGAAAAGACAATGTAGGCTTCAGGTTATTTCGATAAACCTCCAAGCTGTTACCGCATTTTAGGATGCGTTTGGCCGAACTACATTAAGTGTAGTGGTGCTAGAAGGACTGGTGAAGTTGGCCAAGGTGCTTCTCTTCACTCCAACAACCTGTATCAGATCCGGAAGTGGAGATGGTGGAAAAAAGAGGCTAACAACGGGTCTTATCGGTGCGAATCCTCTCATTGCAGATGACGAAGGACGATTTCCCCTCCATATTGCTGCCTGGCAAGGCGACCTCGCTTTGGTTCATCTTCTCATACAGGTAAAGTAGCATTGCCTATAGTTTCAATGTTGAATACAAAACTCGGCAACTGTTGTGCAAGAGGCTGCTACTAATCTCCGGGATGCGAATTGTTTACGTTTGGTTAAAATGATATTTTTTTCAATATGATTAACGAGCGCGATTCTTTGTGTAGTACAACAACGGAAGTGTTCGAGTCAATTCAAGAAATTCTTGAGAATTGAATTCTACCCTTAGTCATCAAAGATGCTTAAAAGTCCTAAAGAAGCACAGCTAATCAGTGAGTAGCCAACAGGTCATTTTATAACAGCCGTTCTTCTAACGGGTAAACTGCATTTAGATTTCCTAAGTAATTGGACTATAGTTTCAAAGAAAACCGAACAAATCGGCAATGTCACAACGAGGCACACGTTCGTATATCTAGTTCGTATATACATTGTGCATATCGTGCAAATTCGTTCGAAAGAATGGGGAAACGATGGCAAATGAAGTAAACCTCCTCTTTAGCACATTTTACTTCCTTATTTGATACCAACCAACCTCATCCACACTTTCTAAGAAAACTCGCCCATCTTCTTCTTCTTTCTTCAGTGGGTAGAGTAGATTATAGCAGGGATCGCGTAGAACCATATCAATGGAAATCTATCTTTATATCACATCTGAAATACAAACTTGTCACAAGCCATATCATTCCAGAAAGAGTGTAATTAAATTCCTGCGGAAAATTACTTTAACGCAGAACAAACCCAATTCACTTATAGCAGTATACGCAAAGCGAAACAGTGTACTATTCCTCTAATGATTCAGCTAATTTTAGGGTAAAATTTTACTTACATAATAAGATATATTGCTGACAGATTCCTGAAAGTACTGTCAAATATCTCATTCATCGATATATCCGGCTGACTGTGCACTGAGACAATACGAGTACTTGCTCGTACCGAGGGGCTTACTCCGTTATTGATAGCGTCTTATGAGTGGTCAACCGAGTCAGCAAAGCGAGGAGTGAGTACAGCTCAAAAGTACAACAGTGGGAGGAAGTGGAAGGAATAAATGAGGATTGAGAGCAAAGTACAAGGAGTTTTGCTGAGTGCTTGAAAAACTAGGATCAAGTTCTGATGTTCAGAAGTTAAAATCTGCTATCCGTTGCTAGTTAGATGGTTAGCTAATAAAAATTTATCCCACGGCAGTTAGGGCAGAGAAGTTTAGCACGCATGAAAAAAGTTTTAGTCAATAAAAATTTGTTAATTTTACACTTTCCTATGTACATCTTCTTTAGAAGTAAAGAGATCCTCCATCCTTTGGATACCTTCCATGATCAAACGGTAGAAAAATGAGAGCTAATTACGATCCCTAAGGTCACGGTTTGTGCTATCGTAAACGCACGCTTAGTCTGCGTTTCTCGAAATAAATTTATCTAAATCGATGGGAGGGGGGGGGAGGGAGGGAGGCACAGATATTGGGGGCAAGTGTTTATTTAGCAGGGGTTGGCGAGACTAAGGTAGAATTGGAGGGATTACTGGAGATTGTGGAGGGGAAATTATTAACAGGGTTGCAAAGCCACGGGAGTGTAGCAATGTACAGAATGTTCTATGGTGGGTCAAATATCTCCAACTCATCGTTTTTTAGTAATAATACTACCTCCCAGAACTCGACCGCCTATTATGTATGCGTACTTAATGTTTTTCTTACATTAATAAGGGAATGTAGAAAGGATTTTTGCAATAAGCGGAGATAAGTACAATTATGATGAATGAAGTGGGTCTACTTATCTGGAAATGTAGATTAGTTCTGTTTAGCTGGGTACCGGAAAATACAAATACTTATTATGGCCTTTTAACAAATGTTAGTGCCGTGTTTAACTGCAAGCCAATCATATTGAACCTGCGTTTTTTTATGTTGGCTTTGTGAGAATCTAAAACAAGGTGTGCATTTTAGTGGTTGAAATTTCAGAATAAAGAGTAGCCTTTGTTGAAAAAAGTCATGAGCGTCTAGAACATTGGTATGGTTGACTCAAAGTCACAGAATATATGGCTTATCTATGGATGAGCACTTCACTTCCCACTGATGCTCTTCTGGTATTCTTGTCATGGATAAGAACTGTTCCGAAGACATCCTGCTTTGGGAATTTCGGCAGTTATTCTAGTTACCATTGGTCAACAGTCAACTGTGCAAAATGACTTTTAAATTATTTAGGAGGTAAAACACTCCGGCCCTTTCCTTATTCACTCTGCAGGGCCCAATCCAACCGCGGTCTTAGTTAAGGTTACATTGGCATTACCCATAGTTAATATGACAATCAATATTGTGTCCTAGGAGTGATTGCTCTCACGTCTATATATTTCCTTTCCATTGTGTTTAATTGCTTTTAGGTTGGAACTCCTGTTGATGTAAGGGACAAGGAGAATCGAACTCCTCTTCATTCAGCCGCCTGGCAGAATCATGCAAAGACTTGTGGAGCGTTAATTGACCTAGGTGCCAATATTAACGCAGTGTGTAGTCAAGGCGCTTCAGCTCTCTGTATTGCCGCACAGGAAGGACATCTAGGTGTCTGTGAATTGCTTTTACAGGTATGTAATGAATTACCTACCTTCAGAATGAAAGTTACTTGAGTTCTGACCAACAAACCAGAAGTTTTGAATAGCGTGAAATGAACCAAACTCCCAACTTGGGTTTAGCTATCGATACTTACGCTATACCGTTTAACCCTTGCTACTGAGAAATCTTTAAAGTGGCTTTCTAACTGTGTTGTACACGGACGGTTAGGGACAGATAAATGTTCTTTCTAGGAGATCTCATTCATCATTCCAACATTCGTTAGAAACAAGACTTGATGTGGTGTACTTTACAAATATTTGGTAATGTCTGGAAAGTTAATTCCAACCCAATTGTGTTCTTACATCCACTAGAATGCGCTTAGGAACTTGATCCAGCTTAACCTCCAACTGGTGTCTGTCCTTGTTTTCTCAATACTTTCTATTTGCCATAACTCTCATGCTTTAGTCAAAAGTCACACTACCTCCCTCTTCCTCTTAATTGCATAACCTGCTAGCTTTTGGCATATTTAATAGACTTTAGGTGGTGACTAAGTTGGTGCGGCGGAGTAAATAAAATGGTCTTTATTCAATCCGCGGTTTAAATCTTACACATTCTGAGAACCACGTCAAAAGGCTGAGGAGATTCCAGAACACGTCTCGACTAGACCGCTTTATTGTACATTGATAGATGTATGTAAATGGATTTGAAAGGTAGGAGGAAATTAATAATTTTCAAGTCGTTTTGTCTCAGATTGAACTTATCCCGTGACAACTGAGTCTGAATACCACAAAATTCATTGAGAGACGTTAGATTTAAATTATTTGTACTATTTAATAAATCAAATTTGTGTTTAGAGGGGTGCCAACGCCCTACAAGTTGATGCTTATGGTCGAACACCCTTCAAGGTTGCGATGAAGGCCGGTCATGGAGAGATTTGTGCTCTTCTTGAAAGCTACGGAGCAGCACCTCCTCCTTCCTCACCTTCACGTTCCCGTCATCGTTGGAAACAGATGACTCCAACTGGAGCCACCAAGTCAACTCAACAGACTCACTCACATAGGCATCATCGACAACTGCATCATAGCCAACAGCTTCAACCCAGACCTGACCGAGAAAATGCGGCTGTAGACCACAACGCATCTGGTTTGGCAGGGTTTGGAGGAAATATTAAGATGGGAAGTGTGATTGTGACAAGTGAATCAAACCTTCTTCCACAAACCCAACTATATCAAGGTAAGTTATCCCACTCTTGATATTTCAGTATTAAGTAATTTCACTCTTTGGATGATCTCGTTCCGAAGTTTTGAACTGTCTAATTTTGAAAGTAAATAAAAGGGTCGTATGAGTGCCTGAGATCTCTAATGAGACAGGTTATAAACTTAATGATAAGGAAATATTAACCAAAATTATCAATTTTTAGGCGAAAATTCCTACAAACGAAGATATATTGGCGTGACTTTCTTAAGAGAGACCAGTCACTGTTTGTCTAAAGAGTGAAATAGGTGTTGGTTTGATCCATCCCTTATTTAAACTCTTTAAACTCCATGGGAAGCTGAAAGTCTATGGTTTTTAGTTAATAGGCTAACCGAGTGAAAAGACGCAGACCTCCCTACTTGTGATGGACTATTGTCATGACAAGTCGAAGGAGAGATGGGTCAGAAAAAAGGGCGTGCATTTAGGCTGAGCTAAAATGTGTAAGAACAGACCTGAGGACACATGAACATTTATGGGGAGAGAGAGCAGGATGTGAAGTGGATAGTGCGTGCGTTTTTGGAAAGCGAGAAAATAGACGTAAAGTTGGGGTATACAGAACACACACACACACATCGAACATTCGAACACACTTCGGCTTTCTTCACTCAAATAAGTCAAAGTGAACGTTCCTTACAAATTCAATCCAATAATAATCAAAATATAGCTAATATGGCAAGCTCAAGACGATTTGTTTGACGATATGAATAAGAGAAAACCAGCGAAATGTTGCACATTCACGACTTCTTTTGCTTATTTATACTACTGTAAAAGTATGAACAATCTATTCGGTAAATTCTGCTGAGAAACCTCGTGGCTAAGACCTAGCACAAAAAACTAAGGTTTTCCTTGCAAGCTAATTTTGTAATATCAGATGTCAATGAGTGCTAGCAGGACGGCAGTCAAAATTTCGTAGTTTGGATAATTCAAGAAAGACGTGAAGGAAATTCTGAAAAAATCAATACCAGTAGGTCGAGCTTTGAAACCTGATCTTAGAAGAATTCACTGTTCATAGAAAGCAATGTTCTAGAGTTTTAAGGGAGATTAGTGACCTACAAGTACAATGGATCTTAATACCCCAAACGTCATGTTCCTGAATCTGCCAAGTGACATAAATGTCGCTGATGGTAGGACCAATAGTAACTTTGGAATATTTGGGGAAACGCTTAACCCTTAAACGCCCTACAGGACCTTACAGTCCTCTTTCAAAATAAGCTCCATTGGTACTAGACTCGTAACAGAGGAGGAAACAGTGGGAAAAATTTTCTAGAACACAAAAAATAATTATGACGTTAAAGCGTTAACTTAACATTGTTAGTAACCAAAACAAATAATAAATAAATGATCAAAATCTCTTCTACAATACATGAGCTTGATAAAGAGATGGAGTATATTGGAATCCCTTTTAAAGAATTTCTCCCTCTATGACCTAAATTCAAGACGTTGAAGGCTGCTCTTTGTGGTTCCAAAATGTTTACATTGGCCATGACTAATCGCTGAAACCTACTTAACTGGACCTCAGAGTAGCGCTTAATCCTGTGGTGACCTCAACTTTTCCGAAGTGCCATCGCGTCTTTAAGTGCGAGAATGTAGGGTGAACAACGCTACCATGGCTGACTAAAGGAATCGTTTGCTTGGTAGAACATTGTTGAAAGTGCATTGTGCTACCAATGCTGAAGTGAGCAAGCGCAGTTGGGAGTGGAAACTGCCAACCAATCACCGGTCAGTTTTATGCCGCGTTGTATAACGTTGGTTATATTTAGTGAATAACCATTTAGATAATTTTAACGCACTCATTTGTCGTTCCTTTGCTTGTGCGCTTCCCTCTCTTCATCTTACTTGGGCGATTCCTCATCGTGATTTATTGCATACACGTTGATTTACACAGCTCTGTCGTTAAGCTGATAGCTTTAGTTTTAACCTCTACATTCTGTTTCTGGTTCATTAGTTCTGGCAACGTTAGAGCCTTACGTCGGTATATGGCCCCACAAAATATCATTACCAGATTTCAGAATAAGCAAATAGATTATTGTAGCTAAAGAACTATGCGAATTGCTTTTAGGAGAAATGACTAGCGGTGCCTACGCTCGACCGTCCCTTACACTTATGAATGCAGTACGAATGCCTCCACCTCACTTGAGTTCAAGTCAACAGCTTCAACCAATTTCAAAACCAGGAGTGTCAGTTCCAATCCCACCGCATCAACAACAATCTCAAACGGCAAAGTGGTCGACTTCGACGATGAGCTTTGACCCTAGTCAGTGGCAGGCACTTTTTTCACAGGGTCTGCGTTTATCTCCAAGTGTCCCTTGGTGTCCGCCTCCTCAAGGGGCTCAATCAATCTACACATCACCTTTCCATTTGACTCAACAGAACTTTGATATGAGCCAAGCACAACAGTCCCTCTACCAGCCAGCTTATGTGCTTTCACCACAGGGAATTCTTGTGCCCACCCAAGCGCCATACTTTGTTCCAGTTGCCCAAAATCCACAATTACAACCAAATATTCAATCTCAAATTCAAGGTAAACGATTTTGATTCCCTTGCTATAAATAGTTGGTCAAACCGATTATAATCGAGGAATTTGGTCCTAGGTGGAATTTCACTCCAAGGAATATTTATATCTCAATCGTGTGCGCCGACAGTTTCCATTATCGAGAATCCGTCATCAATAGTCAATGGATCGTCACAGAGACCAAGTTTTTCAACAACTGAAGATCCCCCCTCGTCCGCGAATCAGAATATGGAGGCTCCAGCAAATCTAACGTTCTCAGGTGCTGTAATCTCTTCTCCAATTGTTACTGAACCCTCTTCACAGCCTTTTCACTACAGTGCGGCTACTCCTCAGGAAGATATTCAGAAGCCCTCTTCTGAGCGACCTACCATTCAGCTAATTGTTAATACGAAGTTAGGTGAAGATGTGATTAATTTGAATGAGGTCACAGACTCTGAGTATGAGTCGTCAGTCTGGGTGAGTAGACGTCAGGTCACTGTCTTAACAGAAGCCGCGGTAGAACGAGGAGGTAAGTTGAAAAAAGCGCTTAAAGGGAGACAGTCAATGTCTCCTGAAAGACAGCACCATGCCTCTAAAGTAAAAGCGGCAATTCAAGGTGCTCTAAAAGGAGCTAGAAGAAAGAAGAACACAGCAGCCTTGACACCCAATACACCAGTCACTGTTGGAGGATCTACAATTCCCATTCGTGATAAAAGGTCAGAAAAATTACGATTGCAAAACCATGAACCACAAATTAACACTGAAACTCATATTTGAGTACTGTCTTTCTTCTGATAACTTCTTATGCTTCTTTATCTCTTTTTCCGATCCTATGTCGTCAGGTGTAAGGATCACACGCACCCATTTCATCCATTTCAGATTAAAACCCCCTTATGAAAAGTAAATTCTTTGTTAATTGTTAATTATCCATCGGTAACAAAAGACAAAAAGACCGACAGCTTTGCATCTCAAGTTAAAATTCTAAACTGAGTTTCAAAAACCAAAATTTGTAACATTTGTCCATTACAAAAATTTCAGTAAGATGTAAATAAGATTTCTAATGATAGGCTGAGTTCTAAAAGCAGTGTTAGTAAGACGGTTACAAATAAGAAATAACTTTAAAACGTTGCCTATCTTAAAATCATCTATCTGATATCACACATTGCAGTTTTCAACATCACATTTTTGGAAATTAACATTCGGTTTCGAATTCAACTACTACTCCTTCGAGTGCTTTGTCACTTCAATCGTATCTCAAAGCCGTATTCTCTTAGAGCACGTTGCATGTGCCTGAAAGGGTGGTAGCGGAATGTTGGGACGAGTTCTGACCAACATGGAGCCAGTGGGCATTGACGTGTTCACGGATTCTCCCTTTTCTGCTACATAAACTTTTACTTCTATTGTACAATTTCTGGTTTGGCCTTCCCACTTGTTGGTAATCATTTACTTCGTCCGTAACTATTTCGTCTGGGTTTAGCAATTCGTAATGGACTGTTCCAAGTGCATCCTACTAAATGCACGGATGAAGCTTCTGGATCGATTTTCTTCCATAGTAACTGTGGATTTTCATACGTCATCTTCAGAATTTGTAGGTCGTCCACACTCTGCCACTTCATTTCTTTTAATATTGCTCGGCTTCGATCTTTTGGGCCAAAGTTGACTTCGCGGACTGCAAGCACTTCACCATAAATGTCAATAATGGAGTTCTAGTAGCCTTACCGGCATTCAAGCTCTGTTGAGAGAAAGCCGCAGGAATGTAGGTCTGTCTGACATGTTCTCCGTAATATCTTGTGGGTGGACATTTCTTCTCCTAGCAATCAACTGAAATATATCGTTCCTAAATCAAAGTTGAATAATTTGTCAAGTGGAAAAATGACCTTACAGAACTGCTTTCTGCATCGTGTCTGGACTCCCACTCTTGTTAGTCGAATGCACGGTCTCTTATTTATACCTCCAATATGTAGACAACTGGACTCTCCTAATGGAGAGGCAAGGTAAAGGGTCGTTGGGCAACAATTCCTCTCTATTTTTTCCTGTGGGTCTGAGCTACTACAGCCACTGGGTAAATGGCTACTTCCCACCATGTTAGTGACGACTTGCTTGGATATCACTGCCAACTCGAGTGGGTGTGTGTGTGCATCAGCTTCGCAGATTTCCTGACAGTTAGTGAAGTTGCAATAGCAGCTACAACTCAACAAAGTCGTGCAGATGGGCAAGGTGAAAATCATCATAAAAAATTATGCAATTGTTTCTCGATGGCATTTTATTTACTGCTGCTCTAGCACCAATTACTACAAGTTCGTACAGCCTTCAAAGTTGTGTTTGGAGTCCTTTCAGGCTCGTTTTAGAGATTGCAGATGGCAAAGGAAGTATAAATTAAATTAAATGTCATAGGCAAAAGTGTACGACTGTGGTGTTTGTGCCTAGTTATAATATATTCGTAAAAGTTAGCAAGACACTGGAAGTCCTGAATCCTCATCTCGGTGGCAAAACTCTTCCACGTACTCAACGACTCAATCCGCGATTTCTGGTAACTCTGAGTATTATAAAGGCAGGGGTGATTAAAACACTGCATATTAGAATGCTTTTTCTTGAATTATTTCCCTACAGCTATAATATATTAAAACTCCTTCCTTCCTTTTAGTTCACGTTGGTTGATTGGAAGCTGACTGCCATCATCTAATTTTTCGTTAGCAATCTTCCAAAATATTGAAATAATTAAAACGGCGCCATTACATTGGATAGGTTATATCTTTTGTTCAGAATAAACTTTGTTTATTCTGCAAGTAGCGATTGCTCCCGAAGGATCACAAAAAGTAGAAGGGCAGAAAAGTGGGGGCATTTGACGGGCCATCATTAATTTGATGAGTAATAATGGCTTCATTAACCAAATGCATGAACTTCCAGTTAATTTGGCCGCATGTGAAAATTTGCCAAAACTTATGGAAAATTTAGGACATTTTAGTCAACTTCTCACCACTCAGGATTCCGTTTCATTCGATGTTTGCGGCTGGGATCCTTCCAGTTCTTCCATTCTAATCACCGTTGTTGAACGTCGAGATTTACCTGTAGTGTCATCTAAGAATACCAGGAAGACCAACTGAAGTACTAAAACCAGTGCATAGATTACCAGTGGAAAACCATGCATTACAATTTCATCAAGTCGGTTGATTTGGGGATACCACATAGCCGTTAACCTGGCCAACCCAGATGCAATCCCAAATCCTCTGTTTCGATAAATCGGTTTATACAACTCTGGCACATAAATGAAAACCATCCTTTGTGTAGCAATAAGAAAAAGGATAATAATATTACCGAAAACATTCAATATGGTATCCGTGGAGGGTTTGAAGAACATCGTTTGAAAAGCAGCCACAGATAGCATTAAAATAATGACCGCGTAGACAGTAAGAAGAGGAATTTTTCTAGACGGGCTACATTTGTAAAGCACTGCGGCTAGAATGTTTCCAGGGATTTGAGCAAGAGAATTAACAATTACCACTAAAGATACGTGAATTTTGATATTACTAGCAAAGAATATGATTCCAAATGTGCAAGTTATTTGACAGGTAAGGATGAAGGTTGCAAGAAGGGTGACTCTAAGCAAACCAGGCTTGAACAGTCTCCAAATTGAAAATTCACCCCCAGCGCTTTCATGAGAGATAAAATGAAATTGTAAGTGTGAGTTTTCATCGTCTATGTTGATGCCAACTTGACTTAATAGCTCCTGTTTTGTCATGACACTGTTATTTGAGGATTTTCGTAATTTTGTATTAAATCGATAGGCAGAATAGAGAACGTGTCTTGCCTCTTCCACTCTATCACAAGCAGCCAGCCACCTGGGAGATTCGGGGAGCAACCAGAATTGCACGAGGGATAGGATAGATGGACTGCTATTGAGAAACATAAAGAGTCTCCAGCTGTTAACATTTTGTGCCAATAATGTAAGCATACTTCCCTGTAATAGAACCTGTAGAATCATGCCTATTGCAAAAAGGATGGTTCTAAGTTTAGCCGTTGTGATCTCAGTGATTAGAACAACATAAGTGGAACCACGAGCAGTTGTGAAAGTAGCTACGATTGTTCGACCAAATATGTAAAACCAGTGGTTCAAACTCAGAGCTGTGAATAGACTAGCAGCGAATTCAGCGCATCCGCATATTAGCATAACCTTCCGTCTGCCAATTCGATCACTCATCCAGCCGCCTAGAATAAAACCGACCATCATTCCAATCATGTAAGCACTTTCATTAAAAGGCACCTGCCAGGCTTTATCACAAACCAGGTCCCATTGTTGTACAATTCCAAACTTATATTGCTCGCTTCTATATTCATAAGCATATCCATTAGGGCAAGAGTATTCAAGTACATTTAGGTTTCTAGCATTCTTGTAAAGGTAACTACCAAAAATAGTAGAATTTGACGGAAATTCGCTTGAATATCTACTGCACTGACGAAATTGATTATTAGAAGTATCCACAGGGCCAATTAAATGAGCCACGTCTGTAAAATTCCAGTCTTTAAGTTGGTTTTCATTGGCTTCATCAACCCGACAGCGATGTTTCGGAATCGCATTGAAGAAAACAGAGAGGATTGCACTGTTGGAGAATGATATAGAGATCATGAAGATAATAAGAAGTTGCCAAAGTCCCAATCCTCCAATGTGATTTTCAAAGAGTTCATCGATCTGTGTACCGTGCATTACTTATGCCAATTATCACGCTGAAGCAACGCTTTATAAAAGCGATGATGTATCGATCGACGCTTTAACCTCGTGCCATTAATTTGCAACCCGTGTAGACATTTCGTGTCAAGAAAGTTGAAAATTCCACATCCTAATAGGGTAAATGTTAAGAAAACCTGATTTGATATTCTGAAGTCTCGCATTCTACTGGCTGTAATTAGCCAGTCCCACCAAGAGCTGTGCACCAATAGACGTCTACCTTCGAATTTACAGATAAAGATGCTGAGAAGTGCGAAAATTAGAATGGACTGTCTACGAACTTGGTATCCATTAAAATAGCCTGGAACACTGATGGATAAGTTCGAGTTTGGAGAGAGAGGATATTTTTTCAGCTCAGCTTGAAGAATATGTGTATGCAATTTTCGGATATTTGTTGTACTTAACAGCTTGATCATACAAAACAGGATTGAGCATAACATTCTGCCGCCATCTGACGGTTTAACCACCTTCGCCTTCAAGCATTTGTATACGAATGGCAGGGTTGAATATCAATAATACCGCGTGTATTTCAGTTTGAGGGTTGGGAATAATTGCATTATCAACGGAACATCATAAGTTTCCTAAATTTGAAGAAATCATGAATGTAGAAAAATGTAGTTTCTACTCTAATCAGGCAAAACTACACAACGGGTAAATAGATCTAAACAAATACAATTTATGATGCATTCGGTCACGTATCCAATTTTTAGATAAAAAGGTGGGTTAGCTACTGTCATGACTTGAAATATGCCAATATTTTGGTTACGTTGAGAATGCAGATCAAAGGCACAAACGAAACAAAGAAATAGTGCAGTTTGGACTAGAACGCTACTGATGTCACGCTAGCACTAACCATTTGATACTTTTATGATATTTTTCACTTCAAGTACTTTCTATAATGATGCAAACTCCAACACGTTTAGAAAAACGTTTTTCATTGCCCACCGCGAGTAACACCGTGAAGCCTACGCGGTGAGAAACTCAAAGACCACCACCCCTCTTATCACCCTAACTAAACCAGTGGCTAGTCATCGAGCTCACTGGGCTACCATCGTGACTGGGTATTGAAGTCGTAATAACTAACCTAGTAAAGTGCATTAATTGCTGTGCTGATGGTGTAAAAAATAATTATTATACGAACAAATTTTGATATTAAACTTTTAAATACTTTTGCTCAACCGAACCGACCACAACATTAATCCCGGTGTTTATATAAATTTGAAATAAACTTTACATATTTTCTTCTCTCCTTAATCTCTTGATGTAGATTTTCTCCTATACATGTCTTCACTCCTATCTTTGTTCAATTATGGCAACATAAGAACAAAAGGTCCTCGCTAGTAGGCCAACTAGTCTACATTGGTGGTCGATAACGCTAGTCCAAGTGTGGTTTAATCGTCAAAAAGCACAATACAGCCCCACGTTTACCAACCATTAAATACGCTCCACTCTTATACTAAACATATCATAAATTAAATTTGCGAATAAGTGTCATAGTCGAAAAGCAATTATTTTCAAAATGTTTCCTCCATCTCAGAACGCACATTCATTACCAGACGACCTTTTATGATGAATGAGTAAACTTTTCTGCTCTTTTTCAAGTTCTCACTGTCTGACTTCATGATAAACAACCATTGAGACACGACTTCAACTGCCGTCACGTTGGAAGTAGAAAACATTAAAACCCGATCAGGTCCTGAATTGTATATTAAAAACCACCATATATGCATAATCCTTAAGGCAACTAAACCAATGCTCATGAGTCATCAATCTGCCACGGCCTAACATGTGACTAGAAAATTAGCAAAGGGTGTGAATCTAAATAATCCCGTATAGAGGAACACATAGACGTTTAAGGTCATAGAACAGTTTTAAATTAAGGAGTTGAATACCAGCAAATGCAGATCACTATTTGAACACTAATGTAGTGATCTCATATCTGGCCTACTTCATTAATTGATGAAAACATTACAATTACCCAAACACATGTTGGGCAACTAATAAACGCGAAGGAATGGATGAGATCAGCTTTAAAGAAAAAGGGTCAACGAGTCAAAAGAACCTTACTTCACTCGAGGTTCAGAACTGTTAAATTGTCTACTTTCTTAAGTTACACATTTGCCGTACGGAAGTCGATGTGATTTCCTAAAAATTTAGTGAAATAAGTTTCTACCAGACAAAGTAATCTACGTCCAGTTGCATTTAGTTCCCAATATCACTAGATGAACACCAAAACAGTGAACTCAGATTTAGCAAATCAGCTGATACATAAAAATTGGCGTGAGGCACGAAATGAAAGAATAAAATAGAAGTGTGAAATGCATGTAAATTTGTTACAATAAGGTAAAAAATGCTGAAAAATATAAGAGGAACGAAGCATCAAACCGATACACTACATAAAACAAGTAGATATATCAAAACAAGAAATTTTATCGTTAAAAACTATACATAAAAGGCATTCACAAAACTAAGGTATTTAAAAACTCAAACCACTTTCATAGCGTAGAAACGAAATAGATATATTAAAAAGAAATTTATGTGTTATTTTTTGCAAAAATCCAATAGGTTATAATAGAGTACAGATAAAACGAAATTTGTACGTGGCATCACCTACTCATCTGATCGTTTATTACCTCCATCGGTAGATTCGTCATTTGCTGGTTGATCTTCGACTTCAAAACTACTAGATGTTCCCTCCGAGGAGGGCGAAGGCTTCTCATGAGCAGTAGGCAGCATTTTATTGATGTTTTCAATTTCATTTAGCCTCCCATTACAAAAATCCAAAACTATCTTTTGAGAACTTGCTGGAAGATTTGCGAATCCCTGAAGCAGTATTGCAGGATTTCTCAATACATCCATATAAGCTATAGAATTGGCCAAGCAGCTAATGTGCATGTGGGGAACAACATATTCGTCGTTATGGTCTAACAAAATAAAAAATGACGATAGAAGAAATTTTTCCATAGCAATAAAAGATCAAAAAATCACCAGCAAGATCAGCACTATGATTGTTTCCATTTTTATCTTGAGACATGACAAATGATGACCCCTTCGAATGGACCAAGCAGGTTCTAAGTGGCCACGCCAATTTCAAAACAGCGCGCGAAATTTAGCGCATTACAATGAATAGGCTTTTCTATAACTAAAAATGTCTCATACCGTTAGTAATAATTTTAATGACCAAAATAAAATATGCCATCTTAATTTGTTTCAATTTTAATCATGGTAATTAATTTCAGGTTGTTTATTATATTTTTAAGAAGTGGTTTATATTTTCACTGAATTTTCCAAACCATACATACAAATATGAAAACTCTTTCAAGAAGCACTTTCACGCTGAAGCAGAGTTTTGCTATGTTTGGTTTAAAAGTAGCATTTTTTTCCTTAGTAAATGCCAGTTATTGGAAAAGTCATTTTGGTTTTGCGATTATTATTTAAATATGTAACCCTGTGAATTAGGCAACTACTAAGCGATTTTAAATCAATTTTACGTACCTGTTATAAAAATTACAATTTTTGCCAAAATAGGAAAGCAAAGTCCTCGAATCACAGATTCAGCCTTTGTTAGTTAATAAGATAAATGGTGAGAATATATTCGCTTTTCGGTAATTACATTCATACACTTTTCTATGCGCTATAAGCATAGCTAAAAGAAAAAAAGCAATAAATGCGCAATTAGGTTTCATATGTTTGATGAGATTGCCCTTAATACGCAAAATGCGGTTGTGCATCATGACCCAAAAGAGTCGCCAAATCTAGAACCTATATAATCTTTTGATTTCGCATATGCAAACGATTGGAAAAAGAAAAACTGGTAAGAAAGATTACGTGTCATATTAGTTGCTTAAAGTTCCTTATCTTTAATTAAATATATTATCTATGGACTTTAGTTAATAACAGTTGCACTAAAATTTTGGATCTTTTTGCCCCAATGATGCCTAATTCTGTTGTGTACCCTAATTATCTTCTCTTCTCTTTAAGCTGAAGTAAATTTTGTCTTCTAGTCTTGTTTATCCTGTTCTTTCCGTCTGCTTTCCAACGTCTTGCTTCTTTTTTCCTTTGAATCGGATCCAGCCATGACACTGATTTGAAATTCAGAGATTTTAAATAGTAACTCTCATATGTCCCCAATTTTAACGTTAAATAGGTCAGATAAAGTAGTTGTTGTAGTTATCATATTGATGAACTATGAATAGAAG
Organism: Hymenolepis microstoma; assembly: GCA_000469805.3. Taxonomy (NCBI): domain Eukaryota; kingdom Metazoa; phylum Platyhelminthes; class Cestoda; order Cyclophyllidea; family Hymenolepididae; genus Hymenolepis; species Hymenolepis microstoma. The sequence continues at coordinate 23,953,198 of LR215991.1, read as the reverse complement.
TCTAACCAAATACCACATACGTCTTAAACCTTTATTGTATATGTGTCAGGGATGGGAAGGAGTATCAGATCTTATCTATTCGAAATTTAAATAACTTTTACCACTTTATTAAATATTATTCTGGATGCAGGCTTTGATGTATGCTAGGTAACCTATCTGTAGCTACCAGGCTTAGGTACACCAATGTTTCAAACTCGTGTAATTCGAGATTAGCAGTTTATTCATCTTTTATTCGAATTTGAAATTGCTTGCAAAGTGCATTTGGAAAAAACGGACTTAAAATCTCCGGTCTTTCCAATAGACTACCCTAAATATGTTGATTCATGATCTTAATGTGAGGTAGACTCAGGGTATAGTCTGAAGTGACGTCTCGACCTACATCTTAGATGGAGCTATACTTGGTCTTGTTCGCCCATATGGAGTTTTTATTATAAGTCATTGTAATTAAGTACAATTTTGAATATTTTACAATGAGGAATGTCAGGGGTTCGGTGTATTTGAATTCTAAAAGTATTGCATTGCACGCTTTCCCATAATGGATATAATTAGTCTTAAATTGTTTAAATATTACCAAGATCAATTTTCATGCCCTTTCTTAAGAGTATTTGATTAAGTTTATGTTCCTGTCATTCAGAGCTTGTTGAATCGTTGATTAGATTTCCTGGTTGACTAGGCAAGTGCGTTAATTGCAGGCCCTTACGACCATGGACAGGGAAAAGAATTCTCTATGAGCTCAAATTATTCACGTAGCTTGCTAATTTATTAGGAATTACCGTTAAGGATAAATGTTGTTTTCGTTTTAATTTCACCCAGTTAAACTCGTTCAGAATTTAGAAATGTTTTATTTGTTCAAACACGCAAATTAAGCTTTTTCATTTCTAATTTAAAGTAGCGAAGGATGTACGTTCGAACATTAACTGGACAGTGGATGGTTTTGGCCCAACCCCACGATTTAGTGAGTGGACAAATGGTGACAAACGACATTATTCCCAATGTGGACGCCGTGCTGAACAGAATGCACCGAATGGACAATAGTGGGTACTACCTTGGTGTCAATGGGAAGTGGACCTATCACAACAACAATTGTCAGCGTTATCTGAACCCCTATTGAGAAATGGTAATGCTATTTTCCTTCCAAAGTAAACTCTAATTTTAGTGACACTAACACTTAATAAATAACTTGATATTCATTTCATGGTGGCTAATACTCAAATGTAAGCGAATCTAAATGAGGTATTAAGAGAATACAGAAAATAAGGATTTTGGCGGAAATTCTTGAATCAAGGCATCATATGTTGATGAAATGGTATGACGCAAAGAACGCAATCACGAACTCGGTACCTGAGTTAACGGCGTAATGTTCTCCCCCAACAAAAAATTCGGCACGAAAATACCTATGGATGTACAAAATCAATGCGAATACTATCAGCCAATAAGAAATCGAAATGTGCTCGTTCGGAAATTTTCTAGAACGCTTATGCGAGACAGTGTTTTAAAGAACTGGTATCCTCATCTAGAAGTGGTAATGGCAGTGGTACGTAGACAGGAGGTGCAGTATAGAATAATCCATGAATGACAGGAGCATAATTCCTAATCATATTGCTTCGTACTGGTCAAGCCAATCTGTAAGAATTACAATAAAAGGCGCTCTCATCCGATTTGGTAAGCTTGCAGTGTTCTGACTCCCAACGACGTTAGTGTCAACTTAATTCCTCTACTGATTTAGTAGAACTGTCCACTACGATTTGCCTCTGTTCATCTCTGGCATAATAAGGCACTTACTAACTTTCTTACCTTATGTACTAACCGTTAATAGTCGAACTCACCAAATGGGACTGAGTCCCCACTTCCAAACCCGTGACTTTTGACCTACCCTGTGTTGTCCTGCAACCTACCTTGGTGGCGTTTTGATTTAGTTCACTTCCAGACGTAAGCCCTCTTATAACATCAGCTGAATAGAAAAAGAGATTTCTATACAATCCTTAGTGGGACTTTTTACTCGATAGTAAAGCTATGCTCCAACAAAGCTTGACGACCTCAAAAACGTTCTAAACATGGAGATAAATTTAATAATTCGTTTGAAGAGATATCCTTCGAAATGTATCAATTTTCCACCTCTCATAGCCTTATATGCGTAATATCGAAATGTAGATGTCCAACTTTTGATTGAATTAACTTAATTAAACGTAGATATAATTAATAAAAATTCGACAATTACTGCAAAGTCGATAATTGCATCTATGAGAACATATACACGATGCACAAATGAGTAACCTTTCAAATCAGATACTCCTATAGTCCCACCCAAAAAGAAATAAACAAAGTGATCTGCTGGTAGCAAACTCGTATATCTGGATCACAAATTACCAGCAGACTGGATAAGAAAACATATAATAAAGATCATCACTGTTCGGCTTGAAGTTTCTTTTTGTTGTGTTCAGCGAGGAACTTCACTCGATCAAATACTTCGATCTGAAAAAAGGAGAAGAAAATTAACAAATGGTTTAATTCTACACTTAAGGGAATCTCCCTCGGATTACAAATGCAAAAAAATCCAAATGAGTTGAAACCACATGAGTATGGTTTAGTCATTTCCAATTACACTGAAATTAAATCAAGAGCCTCGCTAGGAGTGGATACTGAATTCCGATATTCAGAATCCCCAACTCAAGAGTACTCGATCACTCTTCCACTTATTAATTGAACTAATCTCCCGTTTGGGGGGATTAGAACCATCAAAGTTGAGCAAAAATAGTTAAATTGTACTTTGTTAGGGACACTAAATAGCAATTAACCGCCTTGGACATAAGTGAGTGGATTCTAGTTCCTGGTAATAATTCTGATAGGAGATTGAATCAAATAATTGTTTTACAATAAGTAATAGCACTGTTTGGATGAGTTTCAATATTCGCCTAAATTCCATCCATATACGTTATCCTGGAAAGAATTTGCCTTATTGAGATATTAAACAGGCATCTAGTAAATCGCCATTATTTTTATGCTCTGTTAGTAAACAGACGTACTTTCTCAATAAAGGAACTAGAAATCTTCAACGTGGTGGATCTGGACAACTATAGATGTAGTGGGTAATCTAGGCTAAATTGTTATTCATTGATAACAGCTTTGTATTCTTCTGAACAGATGAAACAGATCCCATAACCAGAAAATAGGTTTTATTAGTGCAAAGTGAAGAGTAAAGACGTAATTCTAAAAGTTTCTTCCTTTTGCCTGAGCTAGATGGTATTCTATTAAAATAAGAAAGCAGCTAAAGCTTACCGGAGTCTTCGAAGGGACACATTCGGCAATCAGTTGCCACCGTTTTGGGGTTCCCTTGGGGAAGGAGTTCATTGCTATCTCTAGTTGATTCTGTTCTTTCTGTGTCCAACCGGCAGCACCAGGAGCCGGTACCATCTTTTCAGCCTCTACCATTATTTTTGCTTTTGTCTTTTGTTTTCGTCGACTAACGTGCACATCCTCATATTCATTCTCACCTGCAACATTCATCTCCGCTGTGGCCTCGCCTACATTTGAATTTTCAGATTCAGCCACTACCTCCTCTTGCAACATTGAATGACCCTTTTTCTTTGTTGGCTCTACTTTACCAGCCCGCTTAGCTTTGCGTTTTGAGAGATAGTAGTCATCTTCCTCTTCAGACTCTTCTCCAGTTGTCTGTTCTGCATAGCTGGCGTCCATGGTGGCTAGAGAAAGAATATAAATCGATTGCTGCAAACCTTTTACATATTTCACATATTTTAGTATCTAATCACGTAATATGCGCATCTTGAGCTGGACTAACTTGGGAACTCCCCTAGCGTAATTGCTTTACATCCACACCCCTTCCAAAACTTGCACTCTGTATCAATAAAGTCATCACAGCCTTCTACTTTTTCCCGCCTCAGAGTGTCAACAAATCGCTCTGCTTGATTACTTGATTCAGGATGATATGACAGAAAATAGTAGCGATACTGTGACCCCGACAATTCCTGAAGAGAGGTCAAAGAGATATGAGTGCCACTGTCGATTACAATCGTCCCTGATAGTTCATGAGTTTTAAATGTATGGCGAAGGCTACAGATCAACAAGGTAGTTGTGATGCAATAATATCGAATATCTATCACAAGATATGAGTGAATAATGAGTGGTTCAGTAAAATCCAAATGTATTTGGGACCAGACACTGCTTAGAAGGACATTGCTAGGGGAAATGCAAACTCGGCAGCGTCGGTAAGTTGAAGACAATTCCTTTTAGGCGGAACAATTTGACTGTGACACGATTGGTGTGAGCTGAGGCATAGATGCAGACATTTTTTCACCAGTTGCGTAGGAATGGGGTCAAAAATAAAAAGAGCTGAACTAAGAGTGAGGTTCTCTATCTTAACTTCGTTTCTGATCATTTCACGTTGGGGTTTTCCTTCAATAGTTTTAGCAGGCTTCGATAGAAATCCAGAGAAGAAAATAAGAAGGCCGAATTGTCCTTATCCTAATGTGCCGAAGAAAAATTTTTCAAAATGAAAGTTAACAACTCCTGTGATATCATGCATCCTCCAACAAACCTAACCGAAATTTTGAGGCAGTTGGAGCAAGCGTTGAATAGTTCCGTTCGAAAAGTGTGATCTGCATAGTTTTTCAGTAACCGAGTTCATCAAAGTCCATGAGTAAGGTCATAGAAGCAGGTTTCAGAGAACACGTTAAAGAATCAGAGGAAATATAAATGAAATAGACTGTTAAAATCGTAAACAATTGCGAAATATTCACTAATGGACGAGACTTGTGAAACTTCTGATTTCGGCGTTGTGGAAAATGTTAGAGAATTTAATGATTTCTATTTTTCACGTTGTATAGCCTTGGCAAACCTCCCGAATAGCCACAAAGTCCGTATTTAAAGAGTCTTTATTTTGGGATAAAAAATCAATTTTATCAAATAGTATGTATCCACCCGGTCTGAAAACGTTCCGCCTAAGACAAATAATAATGCAACTTTTCACAAATAACGTTTTAACCGATCTTCAACCAAACTTAACGCACTCAAGTACCTCAATGCGAAAAAGACGGATCCATTTTGTAATTCAAGAGAAATCTTGAGTAGCAGAACTTCCGCCTCCCATTTTCCATTCCCTCCAATAAAAGTCCATTTCACAGCATTTGGACAATCAATTAGTTCACTGAAATAAAGTCAATTAAATGAATTCTAAGAAAAAAAACAGGTGCTAGGTTGTAAGTTAGTTTCAGCGAACGACAGCCAAATAAAGAATGAGCCCTAGTTAGGCATAAAAAACAATATAGGCATAATCAGTCTCTATCACTGAGCGAATAGGCATGGAAGACTAAACCAACCTTCCTATGAATCCCTCTAATAAGCAACCTTGATAGCAAAATCAACGTAAAACAGGAGAACTTACGATTGATGAGGTTGCGGGAGCTCAGATCATTGACAATTTCAGAAGCCTTTGCGGTAACATCAGACACCGATCTTCCAAGGATTTGAGCAATTTTTGACCATCGATTGGGAAATCCCCCAGGGTATTTGTTAGTTAATCGAACAAAAGCCAACTCTTCATTTTGCGTCCAAGACTTTTTCTCACTCAAAGTACCTTCAGTCTCTACATCTTTATCACTAATTTCACCGCTCTTGACAATCAGGTTTGTGAATTGGTAGGAGGGATTGTTAAAGTAATCTAATTCTTCGTCGTTCTTCTTATGCATGTTACATGATTCTGTTTTCTTCTTCTTTTGCTCTTCCTTACGCTTGGCGCGTTCCTTTTGTTCTTCAGCCAATTCTACGAAAAGATGACGAAGACACTTACAGTGCGCTTTAGTGCAGTGGTGGGAAGTTTTATTAAACGTCTATCAAGTAACGAGTTCTCACGACAAAGCAGAGATATTTAAAGGTTATAACAACGGAGAGCATTGTATTTTGAGTAGCATGAGAGTAAAAATGCAATATGGTCGATTATTTCAGCTAACCAGTTAGCTAACGGAAGGAAAGAGGAAAAGGAATTTAATCTGAACGAGAAAACACGATCATGAACAGCACATAGAATTTATGAAATAGGCACCACCGCACACGATAATTCAAAAGTATATTCATGACGTATTAGTTCTTCCAAAAGTTTAAAATCGACACGTGAACGAATATCTGCGTCAGGGTAGGAGAAATTTCAAAAAGAACAGATAGGTCCAATAGAAGTGTGTACATTAAACTCATTGAAAAAAGGGAGTAAGCGTAAACATTTTCGCGTGAAGACTTAATATCATGGACTTTTGCAAATAAATATAACGATAATACTTCGCCAATGGTTTCAAAAGACCTCGGTTAAGATGACAAATTGAACTGGAGAAAAATGGTCAATAGAGGAACATCTGAATATGGGTTTATCGTCAGCAAGGTGGCAAAGTAATACTCCTATGCCCAAGATAAGTGTTAGTAAGCTCTTCCAATAAAAATACCCCAGTGTGAAAACGGAAAAGGATTTCTCACCTAATATCTAAGAAATTTTTCGTGAAATTCGATTCTCACGCTTTCTCAGGCTTTCGAAATAATTAGAATTAATAGCACTAAGAGATTGGCAACCAGCGTAATAAGTCTCCAAGGTAATGAGCAATCGTACACTATCTCAAACTCCTTACGCATAGATTTTAAGGCCAAAAGGGATAAACTTCGTATGACTTTTCCGAAACAATCAGGTGTGTAAAAACATATACCCTCAATTAAAACGTTATTAGATCATTCTTATCTAATAGAATTCAGTGAGTTTGTGGTATGACAATACAGTATTAACTTAATGGACAAACATAGTTGTTCTAAACACCTAGATGCTTCTTGTGTATTTAAATTGTGTATTCATAATACATGAGATTAATATGCTCAAGCTAAACACAATTCAGAACATACCTCGTTTTTCGTCCATATGCTTTTTTACTTTCTCCATATTTGCATGAACTGTGCCTCGTAAGCGAGAAATTCCACTCGGAATAGATTTAATCAAATTAATGAATCCGCGTAATAAAGCGATTGGCAAAATATCCATAAAAGTAGGATATTTGATCATCTTCAACTGCTCTTCAATTTCCACGTCAATGGCAATTTTCCTCTTATCTGAAGCCTTACGTCTCTTCATATGGCCCTCCAGTCGTTCTCTCTAATAGAAGTTGGGAAAGTTGAAAAAGAACACAATGTTACCAACGTCCAACGGCGCTCAAATGCAAATCCCCATAAGGTAGCAAAGTGGATTGATATGGAAACAATTGTTACCAAAGTGCAGATTTCGTAATTGGACATTTTTCTCAACCGTCGGTAATAGAAGACAGGAGTCTTCCAATCAGGTATACCATGCTCTAAGGCTTCATCATAGCTGAATAACGAAAGCCAGTTAGGATATTTTATTCCTACCGTTCTCTTCTATCTTTATCCCTAAGTATTTGATAAATAACTGAAAGTTGTCGAAATTTTTCGCCAGCTTCTGGATCATGTTTATTCTTATCAGGATGTAACACAATGGATAGTTTTCGATAGGCACGTTTAATGAGCTCAGGTGATGCTGTCTATTAAAGAAGTTGGATAAACCAAACTAGACAAGAAATTACCATCGGGACATCAAGAAATTCATAGAAATTAACTTTCATCTCCTCCATGAGATCGAACATCTCTAGATCTGATTGATTCCACGCTTTAACAACAAAAAGTAAACTCAAAAATATAATAAAAAGCGTAAACAATTTCATCGTCACGTCACCAAAAATCAAGAGCTAAGACTGTGGGGAATCAAGCCAATCAAACGCCAGTGATGGAAGTTTGTATTATGCTCACAACATTGGCGCTTAAAAGTTCAATAGTTAATGTTTTTTGTTCTTATAAACTCATCACGTTCTTCATGGTATTTTAGAAAATAATGACGTAAATATTTCTTGGACTTCGAATATGTTAACATATATCACTACTTATTTGACTAGAGCATTGATAATTTCTTAAACCAGATTTAGGATGGCATTTATTTTAAAGAAATCTAATTTATAACACCATTAAAAGTTCAGTTACCAGTATTCAATATTTTTATTGGTTCTCAGATATTTAATTAGACCAGTTTCAATGTGATTTGTTAAAACTGATTACTATTCCACTGCATAAATATTATTAAACTACTTAAGTGTATAATATTACCTTTTATTAATTCCGCATTAAATTCCCCAAGGATTCTTCACGCCTTAATTCATATTCTCAGAGTCTACCACATAAGTGCTTCGTATATGTGGCCATGTTTAGCACTTAATTGATAAGTAAATTAAATCTAATCTTGCAGCGAAATCTTGCATATTTCTAAATTTCCTTTAATAATATACACACAACTTCCCTTATTCGGAAGAACTAGGCGTGGTTTTCAAATCCCCAATGAAGTTATTATTACTTAATTACCCAAGACCTTGACATACTTTATCTAGTCTAACTGCAAATGAGAATGTTCCTTTAATCAGATCCAAGTCGATTATTCAAAACCCATCCCTTTCTCCCCGCCCTCAGTGATAACTAATATCATAATGAATTTTGGTAAAGCACGTTTGATCATTGTAAGATACCGACCCCTTTGGGGCAAAGTAAACCGAAACTAACAAATATAGAAGAAGGTTTTCGCCGTTCAAAATAACCAAATATCCACTATCAAAAAATGGAAGAACTAACGACGAGGTATGTTGAAAAACAGACTGTAAATGAAATTTACTCCAATCGTGCCTTGTCAAAGCCACCCATTTAAGCCTACTTTAATCATCCTACCTATCCGTTAAACTCTTAGCTACTGCGCGTAATCGTCTCCCTTATACAGTTCATCTGCAATGAATTATTTTGGACGCAGTGGGCTTTTTTGACTGTTAAAGTATTTGTGACACGACTAAATTCGCGTTTTAAATTGGAGAGGATAATACACAACTAAACCTTGACCGAGCCTTAACATTCTTCTCATTTGAAAATCACTAACATCAGTTAACAATGTCAAGGGTATCGAGGAAACAGAAGGCATAGAGCGAATAGCACTAATTACAAAATTTGCAAATCTTCACAGGATTCAGTCATTAACTACAAATAGTGTCACTCTACTTTGCAGAAAAAACTCGTGATTACTGATTTGCTCAGAGGTACTGCATAACATCCATACATGCTCGTTATTGGAACGATGGAGATATAGATTTTGACAAAGTCACTAGATCGTGAAAGTGACGCATCATTTTTCAATTTAATCTCTTGATTACCGATTCCGTTCGACAAGTCGATCGTGACCTCTTTTACTGCCTTCTTATTTTATCCACTATCGTTGAATCTTTACCTGATCTTAATCTGGGTTGTCTATTAGCTTGTTGTAACTTGTAGTAATTCACCTAGTCTTACCTTATAAAATACACCTTTGGTACATTGGGACTGATATTTATGTGGAACTAGGATGAGTTCTAGCTATCTCATGCATTATAGTCGGCAACTTGGTATCTGTATAAATTCAGTTCAATTGAAGAGCCTTTAAGATGAAATGATGATAGTCTGCTTCGAACTCTGAGCTAAGCTTTGGCAAACGATGGACGAGTGACCATACTTACAGCTCAATTGGTTAATATTAAATGACATAAGAGTATAATAAGTAGGTCAAAAAGCATAAAGAACACAAAGGTGAGAGGAAACGACAGTCTTTCTGCACTAGTCATTAACCTCCCTTGAGGAGGATTGCGGGACTGAGTCCACTGTAATTGCATATTGATCTGATTAGTTTGTTCTGCGGTCAGGCAAACGCGTGTATAATGCATGCAAAGTTCTTCGGATGCAGTATGCTTGGTGCTCTTCAGTGGTCATGGTTTTAATTTTAAAAAATTCAAATGGAAAACGCTGCAAGGTGTTCATAAACGTACAGCCGAAAATTCCTCCAAAACTATTGCTAGAATGTTATTACATTCATAAAAATATACATATATATGTATCTGGCCCATATTAGCTCAACTTCTCCGAATATACAATGGTTATTAATTGCCAAAAAACATAAGTTCTACAAATAGTTATGTAAACTAGTTAATTACTTGAAGTTTTCGGCAGTCTCTTAATTGACAACTTTAATTGCCCAATGCATGTTGAAGTGTCAATTTATGTCTGCATGTGTAGTTAAATTGAGGTGCATCAACTTATCTCATGAGAGAATTTTTTGGCAGATTTTGTGAGGGATTAAGGCTTGCATCCCTCAGAAAGATGGGAAAAATCTTCTCGAAGTGTTTAGGACTTCAAGAAAGGAATTGGATAAAGAGAGACAATTATAACGAGATCACTTCAAATGATATTCTCGGAGTAGCAGCGGAACAGTAGATAGTAGCTCGAAAGAAAATAAATCTGGGAATCCATTTGTGGTAACACTGAACTGGACTGTCAATCATCTTTAACTGAAAACGGAAAAGGACAGAATTCAACCATTAACAAGGGTGTAAGAACTTGGAGACCTGGTGTGCAGAACAATCCTCAATTTCATCAAAGGCCTTTTAAGGAGGCTTTAAGTTGCAATAACAGTGTGATTGACAATGAAAAGATCTCAAGCGGGTTTACTCGGTCAGAAGTTAGGTGAAAGAACTATTTGCCAATTTTCAGTTTCAGTGTGGAACAAGTATCTTAAACGACCTGCTATCAAACCAAGATAGATAAAAACTGCCCATTGAAAGATATCGACAGTAGTAAACACACTGATCAAGGATGATGATCAAGAATATAAACAGAAACCGACTTTATTCAATACCACGACCACTAGTGCTCAAACCAAATCATCATCAGAAAGGCCATAATCAGTCTCCTGGAAAAAACATTTTCCAACATCGAAGCACTGACAGCAAACCCCCACCCCGCCAAAATGGCTGAATTGCGGTATGAACGAAAAGGAAGGGCAGTACAAGATCTCCAAAATAATCGACGAATAACCCCAGGAGACGTGTTTAACTCACCGAATACGTCATTTATGTTGGATCTCGAAGGCCTCCTTAAAATATTCCAGAATTCAAAGAGTATTGCTATCGAAAATTTCTGCCACACCTGGTCAACAGATAAACACTTTGGGCATTCAAGCCGAGTTCCTATTGTCATTAAAAGAGTACTTTGGGGATTCGGACTTCACTCTCAGTGTGAACTTAATGCAAAAAACACGGGCATCATTTTGTAAATCATTTTGTGGTTAGTTCAGTGTTGAGTGTATTGCCTTGAAAAATAGATAACCAGACTTTTAGTTTGAGGGGCTCAGTAGGTTGATAGTTTTTTACTTGTAATCTCACATTTAGATGCTTGAGCTCAGATTTTGACTAAGATGAGTTAGAAGCTTTCCGTCGCCATAACTACATCTGATCATTTATTGTGCCGTTACTGCATCACCTAATGATAGACGCATCTCAATTTAAGGCGTTGTTTTAGTGCATTGGAAGGCTGTGCAGCTGCAAGTGCCAAGAAATGATTAACGCCCTTTAACACACTTGTAAACCTTCGGCCTGAATATCTTCAATGAGGTCCCTATTTGCTCCCTTAAGTTGTTCGTGATTTGGTTTGTAACTTGTCAACAGATATTAAAATTTGACTTGTTACCTACGTTTGCCCTTTGCTTTAACCTGACCCGGAGGTTAAACTTAATTTAAACCTCCTTTTGAGTACTTATATGCTGTAATTTAACCCGTGACAAGGCAAAAAATGTTACATAGAGTGCAGTAAAGAAGCCAATAGGAAATAAATGAAGATCGAAAAAGCGAGAACACACTTCGCTTTCCTAGGGGAACTCATTTCACCTGGTTAAGACTTCCCGAATTAGCACTTATTCACCGACTAATAACGCTGGTGGAACTTACCACTTCCGTTCATTTTACACGATCTTAACTTGTCCCAAGATGAACTCCCACAGACCTACGCGTGCAGACAAATCCGATCTTTTATCTCCTTCACCTCTGCATTAACCCCTTTAGACTGGTGACTTAGATTACTACAAATTATTACGAGCCTTATCCATTTTAGCTTGAAACTATTCCGTTGAAATGAGCTCACTCCTTGACCACATTGAAGCAGCACCACAATCCACTTACCGGTTTTTAACTTCCTGCGTATAACTCATCCCCCCGACCCCAAAGAACTTTTCACTTTTCGTCTATTACAGGTCGAGTCTTACTCCACACCATCCACTGGTAACGTTGTCGCCTTTTCTGCTTTCTCTGTTAATATAAACACTATGCCACCTACTTCACATCTTTTCAATCCTGTGGTAGAGCTAAAAGGAGATCCTCTCTTCAGACCAAATTAACCACAGTTCACAAAATATCTCGAAGGTACTACCCATCCAGAAAACTCAGTGAAAAAGAACAACATAGAGAATATACAAAAGATTGGATCTTAACAAATATCATAGAAGTGAAGGTTGTGGGAAAGAGAGGAAAAGAGACTAAGACATGACAGAGGAGGAGGCTAGAGCAGCTGCAGAAGCAGTTGCTGCGGCAGCGGCCGCTTTCTGAGCACCCCACTGGATGTAGTCTGGTTTAGTCGCTGCCGTATGTTCTTCAATAAGCTGCTGGACCACTTGTCGACTCTCAGAGAATTCACGCAGTTCTGGGTCGCCACGGAATACCTCTTCCTTTCGAAATTGTTCAAGAAAAGCTCCGCGGGTTCGCAACTTGTCGTACTGTGTCAATCCACGCAAAAATAGCTAAAAGGAAAATGGGTTAAGCTTGGTACACAGGTGTATCGATATCTCAAAAGCAGCATACCTGCACAATGAGCTAATTTAAACCAATACTAAGTCAGCACGTATGGATTAGTTCCAACGTCCCATCAAGACCCCGTTTCTACTGATCTACTTGTCAGTTGGTGATTTTATATCGATTTTTCAGCATACTAAGGACTCCAACAGTTAAATTTACTCAGCATACCGTGATCCGATCTCCTTATCACAATCTAATTTTCACACGTGCCATACCGTCACCTATCCTCTGCTCCTCTAAACCTTATATCTTACCCTGATTTTCTCTTATTGCTTGTGGTAGTTAAATCCGATCACCATTCAATTCTTGATTTCCTACTATTGAAAAAGGCTATTGAGTTTGTTTGGGTTTTGAAAAACATTTGTATTTACGCCCAGCTTGTTCGATCAGCTTAATTTATTCAACTAACTGGAATTCGTGCCCATTTAAAAAGCGGCGGTCTCTACTTGCACAGAAAGTGAAATACGGGCTTGGTAACACATGAAAATGGGTGCAGCCCAATTGGTGATGAAAATCAGTTTTACCTAGAAAAATTCTGCGTTTAGCATTCGCTCATAAATTTTGGGAACCACGTGCCTAAAAATTGGCAAAATATTGAGGCATAAAACAGCAAATTTATGCTCTCAGAATTCCTCATTTATCGGTTCGCCACAGATTTCAATGTTATGTCCGAATGATAAGTGAAGAGACCAATCGAAAGGGAAGATCAAAATACAATATAAAATGTATGAAACTACGATAGCAATACCTAATACAAGGTTATGACGGTTAAAAGCTAAGCTCCACTCTGCTGAGACACCTTAACAAAGTTGATTTCCTCCCTTATTACAATTATTACACCAACATCTCTGTTTCGTTCAAATCTTACGGTAGCGAAGTTGATAAAGATAGACAAGGGAATAGCTTAGATCCTTTTTCCCTACCTTCCAAGAAAAAAGCGGTTTAAATTGCCAAACCACTGACTGCCCAACTTGGCTTCATATCAAAATTTAGCATAGAACGCAGGGAAGGCGTAAACTTACAGACGAGATGGAGGTGTGATTGGCAAGCATGAGACCGCTGACACGATGGGAGGCCTGCACATAGGGTGATCGACGCGAGAGGGCCACTTGAATGCTACAGGGATTCCAGGGAATGAACTTGACCAGATGGCGTTCTCGAATTCGCTGAAGTGACTTGTGCACCTCTGCTGGGTCTACTTCACCTAAAACGCGAGAAAATTTAATAAATTGAGGAATTATCTAAATATCAACAGAATGCGGTAAAAATGATTCAGTAAACAACCAATAAACGGAGACAAATTATTAATTAGGAAAAACGGGTGAACGTGTATTTTCTAAATATCTTTACCCCCTACCTAAAAGCTTTTCAAGTATATGGCCGTTCAAAGCACAACTGAAAGATTCGAAACTTGTGAAATTTTAGTTTTATCCCATTTCAAGATAAGAAGATTATATTTAAATGCATGAAAACTGGTAGGAAAACCCAGAAACAGATGCCAGGCAATTGTAACAATACGGCTATCCTGTGAAAGCAAAGAAGCAAGTCACTCAGCCCTATATCAGGAAAATTTTTAAATGATCATCGGCTTAGAATACCCATCAGCAAACTATTCCTTCAGATCAAGGAAATATAAGTCAATGTTTACATGTCATCCACTGAAAAGGTGAATCCAGGACTTAATTAATCATTACAATATGAATAATGAACCCACTCAGTAGTACACAAATATCAACCGATGAAGATCATGATGTTCTTGAATTAAAATTAGGCAATTGGGGAATATCTGATACATAAAAAATGGGGGAGAAATGGGTGGAGGAGGGAGGGGGCAAGTGAAAATCAACTTCCACTGGAATAAACAGACCAAATTCTTGGCGAAGAAAATAAGACTGCGAAAAAGAAGAAAAATGAAGTCGTCGTTCATTGTTAAATATTAACAAATCAGCTTTTTTCAGATCTTAGAAGCTACATTATCGCCTTCGTACCGTTGTAGCAGGCAATAACAAAAGGTAAAAACAAAACAAGGAAGTTCGATTTACCTTGAATTATATTGAGAATGGCAATGTAGCAGTGGTCAGTGCGATTGCTGCGTTCAGCTGCAGTGGAAACCATCATGTTTTTGGGTTGAAGGAGTCTACGCATCACATCACAGACCGTTGTTCTTCGCACTTCGGCCACTTCTTTCTCTGTTGCAAGGGGTGTGTAGCCTGTCATTAGGAAATGAAGCCTTGGAGTTGGGGTGAGAGGAGAAATTAATCCGACCAAATCATTATGCATGTAGCTGGGATAACGGAGTGTCGCTGTACTCACTGACATAACTTTTGAGACCTGAGGACAAATACGACTTGAATTAAATTCCGGAGTCAAGCAGTAAATCGTGAGATGCCATCACATTTTAAAATGTACATTATAATTACTCAAAGTAAAAGCAATGCCTGCTGCATAGCTAATCGTTTACTGCAGCAATTCAATAATACTAGAGATTTTTTAGTAACAATAGAAGTAAGCATCTCTCTAATATTGCCAGATAGTAGAATTACACACTCAAAAAGACTTGCAACATAAGATGACAGCTCAGTAGATGAATCAAAAAAGTGCCGCAGCCAAGCACTTTGACTGTTCCAAGTTCACTTGCTCAAAAAGTTTTCTTTGAATCATCCGATACCAAGGGCAAAGAAAGCTTGGACAATATTGTGGGTAAGGTAAACTGATCATGACGCCAAGGAAATTTTGATTTGTTCGGGCCGTCATTGTAGAAAAAGACCAACAAGGCTAATTCCTGTTTCAAGTAGTGCTGGTACCAAGATTTACTCAAAGACATGGGAAATCGACAAACGAATCAAGAAAACAGATGGTATAAATGAGGGAATAGGAAACAAATACTCTACTTAAACCCAGTCGTATGCAGTCATATATTATCTCAAGATGAAACATTAAATGATAATTAAGCAAGGAATAGAACTCACAAGCTGGTTAATTTGAGCAAACGTAGGATTCTCCAACCTCAATCGATCTGTGGCGATTCTGTGAAGAGCAGTATTGTCCAGGACTACCTAAAAACAAAACAAGAAAGTGTAGTTATGCATATTTATCTGCTAATCGAAATAAAACAAAACTTTAAATTTACAACGCAATCAGCATTAAGAGTAAGTCTCTTAAGTGTGAGAAGAGAATTGTAAGGCTGTACAACGACATCACTTGTATCTTCCAAGTTTGGAAAAACTGAGTAGGTTTGGATGAGCTTTTTGGGGAAATGAGAGTTGAGATGCTCGAGCATAAATGATCCCATTCCAGAGCCAGTACCACCAGCGATAGAGTGAGTCATTATGAAACCCTCAAGGCTGTCACTTCCCTCTGCTTCCCGATCAATAATATCAAAAAGCTCTTCCTGGAGTTTTTCTGCTTGGGTATAGCCTGCACCCCAGTTATTGCCAGCACCACCGCCATTCTTTGACATATAGACATTTTCTCGATTATAAAGGCGAGCATAAGGAGAAGTGAGGATTGTATTAATGACACGAGGTTCGAGATCAACTAAAACTGCTCGAGGAATATAGTGGGCATCATCTGCCTGGAAAAACAAATATTCACTAGAATAAATAGATAATAAATGGTTCAGACCTGATCTTAAAATTTACTTGATAAAAGAATACATCCTTCCGGTCCATTCCATTGGTAGCAAAATCCTCTAATTCGCCTTCGGGACTGATACCATGTTCCGCACAGAGCTGTTTCCAAAATTCCATCCCAACTATAAAATAGAGCAAGTTAATGCATAAAATCATTTAAATATCCGAAACTCACTTTGATTTCCACATTGTCCAAGTTGCAAAGTGATAAGATCGCGTGGCATTGTGATTCAAATATCTGAAATGGGAATTGTGATTATACAAAGAAAACAAGCACCATTTCAATTTCCAAGAGAAAATCAAATACAGTAACAACTAATTCAAGATAACTACAAGGAACAACAAAATTGGAATCAAAGCATTACAACAAAACTGAGCGTAGTACCCATGAAACAGTTGCAATTTATTTGACTCAAGCGATCCGCCACAAGTAAATAAATATTAATTGTATTATTTGCACAAAATTTTAGGTTGTTATAAAACGCAAGATCCATAGTTTGATCATAATATTCATAAAACATAGTTATTTCTAAAACAAAATAAAATAAAACGAAACGAAAAATAATATTTTACTACCAATTATAAAAATGATAATGGCTCAATGCGAAACATTAATTGAATGATAAATAGCTTTAAAAGTTAGATATCACTGTTTATTTTAAAATGAAATAATAAATATAATAAAAATGATTAATTATAAAGACTGCTGTGTTCGCTAGCCACTATCAATACCTTTTCTCCGCAGTAAATAAATAATTTCAGTTGATATCGCAGATATTAATATTCAACATTCCCTTCTACGAGACATCTTATACTATAAAATTTCCTTGGCATTTTAGCATATTCATAGCCACCAAGATATAACCGACTTAGTTATCTATTTTCGCTTTAAATACTGGTAATCTAAGATCCCAAAATAAGCTAATATTCCCGAAAGCCTAGGTATAAAGTTTCTTTAGTAATTACGAGTATGAAGTATGCTCACGGAATCCTCCTGACTAGCTACTTTTGTTTGATCCATATCACTATTTGACATTGTTTTTACGGCCTTCGCCTATTGAATAATAATGATTTCATTGGAATTTAGAAAGAACAATTAATGAAATGGTTCCCTCGGGAATGATCATCGGACTATTTAGACCAATTTCAAACTTGACCGATAGAAGAAAGAGATATAATGATGGGTAAGTTACCAATAAATGTCC
Organism: Hymenolepis microstoma; assembly: GCA_000469805.3. Lineage (NCBI taxonomy): Eukaryota > Metazoa > Platyhelminthes > Cestoda > Cyclophyllidea > Hymenolepididae > Hymenolepis > Hymenolepis microstoma. The sequence goes on along the minus strand of LR215991.1, from coordinate 23,935,624 downwards.
GACAGCTCAAATATAAATTCACTTAGAAAAGCAAAGCAACAATAGTACACATAGAAACTTCTAATAACTGCAAGTAACGAATATTTACATTTAAAAAAAATAAATAGTATTTCATCAAAGTGTAACCCTCTCTGAACTGTTGATTGACTAGACATGTCATAAGTATATTGAGAAATTAAACAAAATTATGTTCTATTTAGTTTCACTTAATGTCCTAGTATTATCGTTAGTACACGAAGGTTTATGATTTATTTCCGGTTTCGGATGCAAAAGCTAACTGTGTTTGTTTTTGATACCAGTTAAAATTTAATATCAGCAAGACACGCACCGTTCTCGTATTTTTTTAATTAAATCTCTTACGACTGACGAAAACTATGCATGGAATGAATATGCCGCTATTTTTCACCTAATTAATTGACGTAACATAACGGGGGGGTTATTCTTTAAGTGTGCATTATGTTTTCTGTCGCTGTGTTAGTTTCGGTTTATACGATATCGACGAAGGAAGGTTTTGGACATTACCAAACTGTCAATAGCATAAACTTAGACAATTGCAGCAAACTCTTGCAAATCTAATTTCCATAGATACATTTTAATAGGCGCATTAAGCACAGTCACTGCTGTGCTCTAAACTGCACATTGAAATCGGCAAATATGGCAAGAGTAGTTCCTTTGATCATGCTAGTCTTTTGAGTGGACAGTCTTTCATTTCACTATCAAATGAACCTCCAGATATTCCAAAGACCCAGATAACACTTTATGCAGTACGGGCACCAATTTTTTCGCTTACTTCTTTGATGTGTGCGATGTGCCAATATCGAACACTTTTCAGTCAAATTTCCATTTATCGGGAAAAAATATCGATTTTGTCCTTGCAATTGGACAATATCTTGGTGACAGTACCAGCAGCTCAAGTTAAGTTATGAAAATATCTCCATTTCTTTACTGAGTAGAAGGATACCTCTTTCTCGTTTGCGGCTTGCTGTCAGAATTCAATATTAGCGATTCTGTCATTTAAGAGAATCTGAATACTTCCTTCTCTTAGGACGACAGTCATTGGATATTTTAACATCAGTCCACACTCGTCTTATCGGATATCACTTACTGTGCGTTTAGTAAAAAAACAATCAAAATGCTGCTGACTCTACCAATTTTATGAGCATCCAATATTAAAAGTCAAAATGAAACTTTATGCATAAGATAATTTGCAACAACTTTTTTGAATATAGCAGAAAAACAATGAAATCAAATTTCTACTTCAACTTCAACAAGGGCCAGAGGCATTTGATTTGATTGAAATAAAACCAGAAACACATGGTTCTCGTCCTATTATTGAGTAAAATTAACAAGTTTGGTTAGTAATTTAGCTCGCTGAGCGTGCAACAATGAGCATCGAACTCCTGACTACCAGCATACTAATTCACTATGAATGTACGGTGATAGGAAAATAGCTTTATTTTAAAGGTTTTAATTAAAAGGTGAGTTAATTTGTTATCTCCCTATGACGTTCGGAAACTACTTACACAAATAGAGTGATCATTATAAATACATGCTCAGACCCATACAAAGAAATCCAAAAAATCTTTTTCGTAGGAAGACATAGGTGAATCGAGAGGACGTTAAATACCATTCAATTAAATCAACGGGCCAAAAGACCCCTAAAATTTTAAAATTCAAAGACTAAATAAAAAAGTGAGCTTTGAAATATTTGCCATTGCATTGGAAATTATATCATAACGGAGAAGCGGATAAAACAGTTGTTCCGGCAAAACTTGAGCTTGCATCTTCTGATTTTTCTTATATCATCAAGTAAACACGCAACAAACGAGACCTTACCACTTCTCCTTTGCCGTCTGCACACGTTTCTAACTCCCCTTCTTGTCATTCTACTATCGCTATGTTACCATATTTCTCATCCTTTTATTGTTGAAATAATTATTTTTTAGCATCCACTTGCAATAACTTTACTTCGGAATGCCAATTTTTATTTAACAACCAATTTCGACTACACTACGCATTTACCAAAAGACGTAAATCAAATTGAAAGTTGAGTGACGTATGAAAGTGTGATATTCTGTATAAAAAGTCTCTGATGTGTACTCTATAGTGAAAGTTGAAACAAAGGATGGCATCTACACAGGCACGAAATCAATGACTGTACATATGAGAGTTAGTGAAGTTAATGGCAGAGTGAGGAGTTGGGATGGAAGGTTGAACTGAAACCAGAGAGAGAGAGAGATATATATATATATAAGAGGGGATTTGGGGTGAAGCAGAGCTTAATAACTTCCTTAATTTTTCCACTTCTCTTCCTCTTCAAGCTTAGCCTCTGGATGATATTGATTTTTTATACCATCCAACAAGTTGTTACCCGCCTAAGGAAGGAGAATAGACAAAATCAGACATGCAGAAAAAAATTAGTTTTTGTTATAGCCACAAAGGCAAAGACTACCAACCTGTAAAGTCATAACGACTGGGGCAAGAGGAACAGCAGGAATTTGTCGAAGAACATCACCGATAGCTCCGACAGATCCTTTATTGGGATCTGGAACCAGTATAGGATAGCTGAGATCTGTTGCAAGGTTCACAACCCTCTGCCTCACTGCTTCTGCGGCTCGTGTCATTCCTTCCATTACGTTCTGAGGTTCTCGAACACTCGTGGATGATGATGATGGTGATGATTCCAAGCAACTATAGATGCTATGACGTCTGGTGTCTTTACCAAACGAAGATCGAGATGGATGTGTCTGGCTCAGATGTCGAGTTCGCACCGAGGGACCGGGACTGAGAATGTCGAACACCGTCTTGATAAAATGAAAAATTGTTAAAATTGGAAGTATTCAAACTCTTAGGAAATAAGCTAGAAAGCGAGATTCTCTTTAGAGTGACTCTTTTTATGCACAAAATGATTGAGTGATTGATAATAAAATTAGAACAGTGATAACTTGGAGATCAGGCTTAAGATTTTACCAAGCGTTGGATACTGAAGCAGGCTAAATGAGCTGACAATTTTATCCTATTTCTTTTTTTTTGGTAAAATTGAAAGTAGACTGTGACAAGTACAAATAGATCCTGATCTAGAATAAAAGCTTCTAGAAAAAATTATCCCTCTGGTTATTTTTTGGCTTCAACAACTCAGTTTAACCAGAAAACCAGCTCAGAAAACCATTCACATCAGTGACATAAAGTCTCCCAGAAAATTAGGGACAACTCTTGAAACGCCACATGGAATTATATGTATCGAATAAAAAGCGAGTTTTAGAAGTTTTGACGACACCCAAGTCATTCCTTAATCTAATATTTTACTGCACATCATCAATTGCCGTTCTTCTGAGTCTCCAAACGTTAGGGAGAAAAATATCTAAAATAATGGAAATGGCGTTGTGACTTATTATATAAATTGATTCATTTAGCCAGGCCTTAACAATTTCCAAATTCACACTATTCTTTACGATTTATTTGCTAAATATTGTTCAATAGAAAGTGATTTTCGGTCTAAATATACTTGATTAGGACAAGGACCTTTCTTCTTTTTAATTATTAGAATGCTATTATCGGTACTTTCAAATACCCTTTAGCGTCCCCTTAGTACATATGTTAAAAAGTGTCATTAAGACTTATTCATATCACTTTCAATGTTCACTAGCTCTTTTATACCTCTTTAAATTGAGATAAACTCATCTGCAACTGGCTTCATTTCAAAATTGTGATAGAGACGGCATCCAACTATCAGACCCAGAGTTGCAACGAGAGGTTTAGAACAATAAACTCACCTCAACAATACATTGGGTAATATGAAGACCCTGGGAAGAAAGACCAATAAGAGGCCAGACAGCATTATCTGAAAGAGCTCGAACACCCCTTCGTAGTCCTCGGACAACATGATCCGCTGATTCTCTTGAAATAAGCTTCGCATGTCGACCACATCCTTGACGCATTCTGCGACCGGTGAGAGAAGATTCAATGGGTTCACGAAAAGCATTTACAACATGTGCACCGAAGTCCCTGATTGCAGCCGCTAGACAATACAACAGTAAATTCAAAATACTGTCTCAGTTACCAGGATTCCAGAGAAATATGAATACACTTACTGATATTGGAAATTTCATGCATGGGACCAAAATTTTTGACCACCATTTGAGGGAGATTTTCTTTCAAAATTGCCATCCAGTCACCAGTAACAGCCTCCACAAGACTGGACACACCACGAAAACCCCTTTGATATACCTTTTTCGGTAAGACTAACTCTGCATTTTTTAACTGAAGACACATTGCTAACAAGCCAATCAAAGCACCCTGAAACCAAAATAGCACAGGTGTAATAGCTGAGCTACTCATTGCAAATAGGTACGCTAGAATTTTGAGCCAACCTGTGACATGTCTAACCGATGACCATGGTAGTCGAAGTGAATGGGTAAACTAGGAGAGAGGGTAAACTTTCTTATGAAAATTCGTTGATCATCATCCTCAAGGAATTCTCCACCCGATAATTCAGATTCAAACCCATATAAATCCGTAAAAGGAGAAAGCAAAAGGGGGACGTAATGTTCCACTCTCTCAAAGGCGATTTCGGACAATTTGTTGAAACATTCATGGTATCCACGGAGGTAGTTGAGCATGACTTGGTCTAGAACAACATTCAGAGGTTGGATAGACGCTTTTGCTTCAGCTTCGAAGTCAAGCATATGCACTGAGGGCCAGAGAAGGACACGGAAATGAAGAGCCTCAACACACTTTCCATTTCTAAAGACCCGAGTAGACTTTGGAACATAGAGCAAGTGACGTGCTCTCGAGTCCTTCAATTCGTCAGCGATTCTGAAGTGTCCCACTTGGAGAATATACCTTGTTACCATGGGAGATTGGTTATGACTACGCTTTAACTCTTTAAATGAACTGTAAGGCCCGACGGGCATATTATCGGGAGGTTCAAAGGTAGAATTTCGAAAGTAAATATCCGACAATTTTAGTGCAACTCCTTCTTTGACTCGGTGGGTAATGAGAGGCTGCTTGACTTGATTAAAGCACTCCCTCAGATCTGTATCTAAAATAGATGGGATTGAAAGGAATTAATACAGGGCAAAGTGCAATTAACCAATTAGTGAAGGTCCCAGCAAAAAGCTCTAAGAATATATGAAAATTAAGAAGTCATGCAAGATTGTTAAAACTCAATAAAATTTAATGAACCACAAGGGAGTAAGTGAATACTTGAATAGTGTATTCAGCATTGTATCCAACATGAAGAAACAATACGCTATGCTCGTCATCGAGTAAACTTTGTTGAGCTCCACCAAAGACGTCCAAGCTAGTACTCAATAATTTCTATTTGACAATCAGACACAGTAAGGCATACAAAGGTGACATGGTCAAATCTTAATCGAATGGTAGATTATCTCAGAACACTAAAGATCCCAATCTGAAGTGCAAATTTGTATCAAAGAATCAATAATATAGAATATTGCACCTACTAAACTATGGTTAGGATTCACATTGAATGAAATTCAGTTGGGTAAAAAATTTGCATCCTCATGCCGGTAGGACAGAAAGAAATGGAAGTGGCATGACAAACCATATAAAATATTGACAGGACACCAAGCTTTGAATATCGGAGCGCAATACCATTCATTACAGAGTAAAATATATGACTTATGAGAACATTTGCAGCTCAAGGCTTCAAGAATTCAAAATAATGCTCTTGATGCTATATTTCTTCACAGGTAGTGGACACACTCACTGTAAATCTTATTCAGATGTTTCCATCGAAAAGGGCAACATTTTTCCCGGTTGCATGGGCAATAAGAATAGAAAAGTATAAAGGAGGCAAACCGACGAACTCGGAGTTTAAAAGATAGAAATTCGTATGTAACCTTAACCATTTTCTCTTCATTCATCTTAAGCCACCTAATAATGCATGTGCATCCTGCTACAGGTCAGCGCATTGAACGTCTATTAAAAATCACCCAATATTTCGAGTTCACAAATAGAGCTCTCAAAAAACATTAAATGCCATCACGAAAATGACATGGCTTAATTTCTCCCAGTAAACCTGAAGCAAAAGATCTAAAAAATAGAACCTAAGCGCAATTTGATACCTCTAAATCACGTGAAAGAAAACACTTTGGAGTAAATTTATATTCATCCTACTTACTGGCCGAGAGAATGGGAAAATCCAAGCCAACACAGATCCGTACTACAATCGATGAATCATAGAGGGTGAAAGCAAAGCTTGTTTCACTGCCCGGTGGATCCATAAAAAGACCCTTTCGACTCGAACTTTCTTCCAGAACTTTCTGATCAACAGAGTAAAAGTTTGGGTCGAAGTCGACAGGCGGTGTATAGAGCATGATCCTGGTTCCATCTTCAAGAACTTTCAGAGGTTTTCGCTCAGAACTGTCAGAATGCTTGTCAACATACATAAAACCTCCATGTTTTTCAATCACTTTAACGTCTGTCGCTTGAGGTGCGCAATCTGCTACATTGACATCGCTCATTGCGGACGAAAGCTGATCAGCTATTTCATCAACATGGCTATAGTTCCTCAAAAGAGGCATTGAACTAGCTCTCTTAGGATTTCTGGGTTTAGTTTTATCGCTGAAATTATCCACAAGGAGCTGCAAAGCAACTAGACTGTCAATGCAGCAGTCTACTTGTAAGTTATCAAGCGTCATGCGTATGTCCACACAGGGTGCCTGCAATAAAAAATGATATATCAAACTACTGAATTAAAAATAAGTAGCCGATATTTTTTGAAATGCTACCTCTCCAAGCGGCTCCTTACGGACGAAACAAATTTGAAGGGAATTCACTTTCATAACTCGCACGCAATCACTGGGAAACTTATCACAAAATAGCCTATTAACTTCTTGCGATTCTTTCAAAAGAGACTGGAGCAGGACTTGATCAAAAGTCATCGGTGAAGTTTGAATCTATGGAAAAAAGAGATAAGGTCTTGATTCTCTCGTTTAGGAATTTAAACAAAAAAATAAACGTCCGTGGGCATACACAATGAACAATTGATAACTGGTAAATATGTACAAAATATTGGATTTTTTTCGATAAATTACTTCATGTTGTAATTTAACTCCCTCAATCCTACTCATATAATTGATAAAGGTTTCTTATTTTAATTAAAACGAGGAGGTCAGGCCTGAACTTCCCCGTCACCTCTGTAATCATTCATCAATTTTGTCTATCTTACTATAACCATAGGCTCAGGATGACTGCAATTTTTTTGAGCACTCAAAAGATGCAAGAGAGAATTATGGAAAATAAATTGTCTAAGAGTGCAGGTATTTAAAAATAATCACTGAGAATATTTGTGACTAATTTATTAAATCAAGACAACCCTTAATATGGCTAATAATAATAATAATAAAACGTATATAACAAACAAATGTGGTAAAGTAGACGTTACCTCATCATTTAATGATGGTGGAATAAGTACGAGTTTTGTCTTTTTCCGAGTTCCAAAATACATAGTAAGGGGTCTAGTCTTTGTAATCAGAGTCGCTCTATAGGTAAAAATCATGGGTCTAAGAGTATCCAATCCTGGACCCAGTTTCAACATTTCACTCTTCTTTTCCATAAATTTGAATGCACAGACTGGTGGTGCTTGAATTGCACACGACTCTAAGTATACATATGTCTGGAAAACATACTCAGGATTCATTAGCGAAGGATAGTCAATCGACAGATAATCTGTCTGTAGTTGTGGAAGTCCGTTGAACCAAGAGTCTATGAATGGAAGATAGCAAACTAGTCCTCTCCTAAGCAAGCACCCAATTGTTAAATATTCCGTAATCCCCGGATCAAGTGGCTCTAGTGGACCATATACTGGAACCGATTGTTTCTCAAGAACCAGGCTTAACATAGGTCCATCTGATTGGGAGGGAAGTTTCATCGGGAGAAGAAGCGAAAAATCGATATCCTTCCTGGTGACTTCACCAGTCTCTAATTGTTGATTGAAAGACTCTGAAATGGAAATAAGTACTACACAGGCGGATGAAAAAGCGAAGAGCAAATCGGCCGCCTTATTTTCATACCTGATACATTTAAAACAATGTCATCAGCTGTAAGTGTTATATAGAATAGGTCTTGAAGGTTTTGGGGATTGATCTCCGTTGTCATGAGGAAGGAGTGGGCGGAAAGAACTGCGGTTGAAGAAGAAGCGCCAGTGAGATTTTGACAAATCGCCAGGGGGATTGGAATAATAAAAGTTTTTACAGAGAGTGAAACGAATTTAGAGTTTGAAACGGTTGTCTCCTGACCATCGAATTGATCTTTCGTTAAATAGAAAAGTGAGTTAAATCAAATCGAGCAGAATAAGAAGGGAAATGTTATTTTATTAGTATACCAGGAGTAGGGGAACAAGACGAACCATGAACTAGGTTGGGATTCTCTTCAACTGATTCAGTGAAGAACCAGAAACGATGATCCAAGGGGTTAAAGGGAGCGTTAATACCGCCACCGACTTGAAGACGTGATCGGGTTTTCATATTCTCAGGGAGAAGACTTCGCCACAAAGCGAGGTCAGTAAGAAGACTATGTCAAGAACAGAAAGAAAATAGAGCTAACAGTATGATTTGAATGGGACACACTGGGGTCAAATGAAAAAACTCACCGTGAATGAATAAGGTGGATAACTCGCTCATTAGGAGGGTGGAATTGAACTACCGAAATATCAGCTTCAATGCTGAGGGAAGCGTTTTTTCTGGCTCCTGATCGATATTTTTTTAGATGCTCGAAGTCTCCAGGAGCTAACGGGTCCTAAATCAAAATTAAAAACGATGAGCCTCAATAGTTTAATGCGACTAAGCGTCAGTGGATGCACTCAATTATTTCGGCGCATATGAGCAAAGTATGCAGGCCTCATCAATTATCGGATTTCTACACTCGAGCCTAGGGGTGCAAGACCACCGCTGACGCTATCATTGCTGTAATTAGGCATCACCGAACAATCGATAATGTATCAGGTATTAAATTCTACATATACCTATCTATTTAGAACACGGACTTTGTCAATCCTCCATACTCTTGAGTTTAAGCTTTTCTGGCCATTTTGGAACCTTGGTTCATAAGCTTCAATAGTACAAGAGTAGCCCTCATTCCATTAACTCAGAGCTAACTAGGGCTAGAGTTACACAAGAGGCGGCGCTATTTCACCAAATCACAAGTGAGGACGATAACACTACTTTAGAGAACTGATGCCCAAGAAAATTGGGAATAATTATTTTGAATAAATTAATTGCACATTCATAGCGTAAATTCGGACTAATTAAAATTTTGTACAGTCGTGAAATGCCAATATATTGGTCTGGCGATAGCTATCAATGTACTTTCAAGCAAATTATTCTAAAAGAATGGAAATGGCGCCAAGTTAATTAAGGAATGAAAGGGAAATTAATGGATTTGGCGAGTTTTTGACAAGTGTGGTAGAAGTTGAATTATATATAACATGTATTGCTTTTCAGTATAAATATGGGAAACACTTTAGGTTTAAATTAGATTTGCGCAGTTAGTTTTACAGCTGCAATGTCTTCAAGATGTATCAGGACATTTTTTTCAAATTTGCTTGAAAAATTTGGAATGTATTTGTAACAGAGCTACCTGAGTTTTCAATATCAGAATTTGCTCATTCTTGTGTCCCACCCAAATTTGTTCCTCTCGCGGATATCGGGAAATAAGAACACTGGTTGAACCAAAACTAATCGACACATCCAAATACCATGAGACATGACCGCTATTGAAATAATACTTTTTAGAACTGATGTTTGTAAATTTCGCTCTTCAATTCTTAAGGAAGAATAGGCAGGGAAAGCTTTCGATTTCCTCATCGAGCGTCTTGGAAACATATTTAAATTGATTGAATTTTAGCCAAAGGAGCTATTTATATTAATTACCTTTATCCAAAATAACGTTAGTATTTGGATAAACAAGTGAACGGTGTGAAAAAAAAGACTCGTCATTGGAAAATTGGAAGTTTATAAAAGCAAACTCAGTTTTGTGATTCTTGTTTCAAATAGCTGTGACCCAGCAACTACTAAGACGAAAAGCCAAAGAATGTGAGTATTTTGAGAGGGTGATTGAATAGTTATTTGGGTAGAAATTAATTAAAAATTAATAATTCGTATGATTGATTTCTAATATCTTCACATCTCGAGCTAATATGATTCTAATGACTGACTCTTTATTTAAGGAAAATATTTTACAGATATTATATCTGAATAGCTTTAACGAGAGTAGATTAAACTTAATTTATTATAAATGGTCTAAAATTGATTTAGTTCTAGTAACTGCAGCCCTCGCCAACCAACGTCACCTACTTATCCACACTATGCGCTATTCGTACGTTTTTAAACATACCAGGAGAGAGAGAGAGAGGGAGATGGAGTGAGTGAAATTAATTCCCGTAATTGGCCGATCGAAATTTTATTGCATTCGTTCCCACTCAAGCACACGCGACTTCTCACAAACGCGCTAACAATCTAGCAAACTGATGAGGGATTTTATTTCACTGCTGAATAAATTAAAAAAAATAATCTATGCAACAACCGATCAGTGTTTCCAACTGCCAACTGAGAATGTTTATAATAGCAACATTGCTAACTGAGAGTCTAAAAAACAGTCAAAATAGAAGTTGAAAACGAGTCTGAAAATGTCTATCTGATTAGTCAAATAGTAAGGAAAAGCTTGTTTTAATTGAGAACCAACAATCACCGCCTTAAAAGAAGGGAAACATTTAAGATATGTACAGAGTTTTAATAGTAAGGGTGAATGGAATGCAGCATAGACACGCTTATTAGTTTGGAAGGAAACGGCAAATACGAAAACTATCAGAGCTCTAAGGCAACAAACCATTCTTACAGGACAGTTTTTCCTCAAACCACCCTTTGTCTATTTATAGAGTTACCTAAATTACCTGATACAAATGATTTAATTAAAGCCAAAAGCTAGAACCGATTAAATAGCAATCTGCCAAAACCTCGGATATATAATCAGACAATGTGAAACAGATATAAGCGTGCAATTTCGAAATACCAACCCTGCTTATTAATATTTACACTCGCAATTAGCCACTAGGGTAACACCAGGTATACTTAGATGAATCTAGAAATAGATAGTTCAAGCAGATGCATGCAAAAGTCATTTAAAAAGACAGTCAGTAGAGAAATTGAAAGTAATTATTACTATGCTAAGGTCTTAGGTGCATCAAATTACGCCAATTTAGCGATAAATAGCAACTACAGACCCCTTGTAATTTACTTTGATGGAAAGACCATAATTGGAAAGAGGTGGTGATACAATGACTGCCAACGGGGGCATAATTTTAAAGGTCTCTAAATAATGAGTATGTCAAGCAGAAAAATGGACATTTACATTTTCTTAATATACAGAATTAGTGAATTCAATTATTCACTACTATCACTACTTCAGCTTCATCTAATTTACAGAATCTCCTGTCTGCTCATTCAATTCCTACTTTATCTATTAGTATTAAAATTACTTGCAATAAGTAAATGGGAATGACGAAACCTTTTCGTGAACTTCGCTGAGGAAATTGCAATTTAATCCTTCATTTGGAGCGCTCAGTCATTCAAAAAAAACCATAAAAAATGTTCTACTTGAACATTGACGCTGACCATTCGAACTGCAGATCATTACGTGAGCGGTTTTAGATTTGAGAGAACTTTGTAGCAGAAAAACGACTGAAAATTTGTAGGTCTCTAAGACTGTATATGTATAGCTTTTAGTTTAAGGCGTAAACTATAAATGGGAAGGAAAGTAAGAGAAAGAAAGACAGTTAAACCAGGACGATTAAGAGGATTTCGCAATGTGAAAGAAGTAGTGTGATATTTGTTTTGAACGAGCAACTATCACGATGCGCCTTTTAACGAATAGAGTACAGCTTAATGGGTAGTATGCAAGAAGTTCCATTCTGATTACTCAAGGCATACCAGAATATCTATTCGACATCCCACCGAACTAATCTACTGATAAGTTCCGTGTATACACCATCGTAGCTAACAGTGACAACACGGAAGAGGAAAAGTGCACTTGTCCACTTACTTTGTCACAGAACTCTCGCATGTTCGCATCAACGACACCAGTAGCTCTAATAAAGGGGCATCGAGCTCCACCTCGCGGAGTGACACGTCGGAAAAGCTCTTCTTCAACGGAGTCAAGTGAGGAAGAACGATTTTCTTCAGGTGAGCATTGATCAGACGCTACCCCTGGCGTTATATGTAAGGTCACCCTGAAAAGTGATACAAAGAATTATAGCAATAGGAGGAATGCATAGAAAAAATCAAATCCCCATTTTGGCTCGACGTGGTATACTAATTAACAGTAAAAGCCCCGAAAAGAGAAAGACGGGCTTTAAATATTAAACCATATAAATAATACATTCGGAGCCATTACATCCTTGTCAAGACTTTTTTGAGATTAAGTATTCTCCTTTAGTTTATTGGAGTCAAAGTACTTATATAGGTATAATTAAACGTCAGTTGACACCTGCGAATATCGCCTATATCAACATCAGTAATGACAGCTTTATAAATTTCTTAAAGGAATGATTTTCAAAAGAACAAATGCAATGGAAATATATTAGAAGCCGTTTATGGGATAAAATCGACCAGTAGTTTAAATTACCACTTATTCTGGCCAACCTAAGAGTAATTAAAGGTGGCTATTAACCTCACCGACAAGTACGATTTGATCCATCAAGTGCAATGCTTATAACCGATGTATGCCCAACTACAACTTTGTGTTGCTTTAGGCGGATGTGCTCATTATGGTCTCAGCTCACTCTTGCACGCATTTGTGTTTATTCGGCCACTTTTCTACAGTTCAAAATCGCGAAGACTTTCATATCTTCAATTTTATCTTTCTCAATAAGATGGCCACTAATAAATAATAGAACATGTTTTCCACCAATATTCAATTCAATAAGCTTCTATGTAAATTGTAACCGAGTGAGAGAGAGAGAGAGAGAGAGAGAGGGAGGGAGGGAGAGAGGGAGGAAAATGACTAAAATTAGGCAGAAATTGAATTAAGAGGAATGCAGAAAAACATACCTTGAGGATGCCCTGTCTAATGTATCACCGATGGTAAGAAACTCCACACCATCACACGATCCACCACCACCAAAAGACACTATTTTAGGAGAGAAGAGAGAAAAAAGTCAACATAATTGAAATGTCATCTAGCACAATTCACTGAAACAAGTACGCCTTGTTCTACTACCGTTTCATTGTTATCCCAATGTAACTTGGTTTTCTAGCTCATTCAATTCGTTCTGCATATAACACCTCCATGGCCTCCATCATTCCCACGCCACTTGACATTTTCACTTTCTGCCTTAAATCCGTCAAATATGAAATATTTTTGCTTTTAATTCTACTCTCGAATAGCACTTCCCAAATCCACAGGAATTATGGAAAACAGTGGGCTTAGGCAGAAGAAAGGTGTCCTGAAGAGACCAGTATGTAGAGCGCAAATTCGAATACATTTCGTATCGCCCAGAATCAACTAAAGCGGTTGGTCGCTCGTACCACGAGATGTGCACAAATAGGTATGCCACCTGGTTTGCTGCAGTGGATTTGAGGAATGAAACAAAGAAATTGAGATAATGAAATCGATGAAGAACAAAGGACAGTTAGCGTGAATATAGATTGCATGATAAGCCTCCTCCGAGATCAGTCAACTTAAGTATGAGTTACCTCTTCTTGTCCCCAAGTGCGTCTAGTGCAGACTAATTTATGTTTATAATAGATATATAAATAAGGAAAAACTCTATGAAAAAGTTGCCCTACCTCCTATGCGACCAAACTCAACACTGCAAGTAGAATTCAAAGGATTGAGAGATTGGGCATCTCCAAGAACCGCGCTGATATTTCTGCAATCCAGAATAAGAGATTCCGACCGATGATTGGGTTTCCACCAAGGCAGAGGATTGGAGTTACCAGCCATAACGAGTCGTTCTCGCATCATTGAGAGATTTTCACCATATAACTACAAAGGAAGGTGCAGCATGATAGGCTAACTGCACTGCAGATGCTTCCAGTGAGTGGTTAATGCAACGTGGAAACTTACAGAAGGCACAGATTCTATCGGTATGGGTATATAAACGGTAGCCAATAGGTGAAGACAGGATATTTCGATTTGAGGTGGACCAGTGAATTTCGCTTGATTCTCTTCACGTCCGAGATCTTTCTCACTATTCTCTCCTCCATTCTAAAAGGCAAAATATATTTTGTCTGTTACTTTAATACTGTAATGATTACTTTCTAAATCTGCTTAAAGCAGTGGCATCAACAAAAGCAACTTTCAAATTTGGTTCAATTACGACGATATTCCACAAATACTAAAATAAATTGCACTTCACGATTCTGGTGCCATGTGTCATTCGAATTTGCTTAAGAAAAGTCCTATCGAAATATAAGACCTGTTTGTAAATGACAAAGATTAGGCAGTTAAGAACGATAATATGAGCGTCGTCTGCTTTGGAAGTTATGTAAGAGATAACTAGAAAAAGGAGTTGATAAAAAACTTACTTTTCATCAAAATAACACATAGTCAATTAGAAAATGAGTAAAAGTGCTATTCAACCGGCATATTCCTCTCACTCATCGGGACGCATTTCTAATGAAACTCTAAAGAGTATAACAACAGAGGTTTTATGAAGACATTTAAACGGAACAAAAAAAGAACAGTATACACGACGACAAATGATCTATTAACAAGTCAAACAAAGAGAGGGCAATAAAAACCTCAGAGTGTCTTCGACAACGACAAAAGTTCATCTCACACTTAAGGGGAATGAAAGAAATGAGTATTTGTGGATGAAATTGACTCACCGAATCACGATCTTCATTTAGCCATTTTCGAACTTTCGCGCCATCGTCTTCCACCGTCAATCTTAGACCGGAAGCCTCATCAATATTCCGCCTTATTATTTTACAGAAAACGGAAGAGGCCTTAAGAGCATCGAAGGTCCTGTGTAACCGGTCAGCCAAAGTGGGGTCAAGTTCCAAATGGCATGGAATAGATTTCAAGGTAAATTTAGTGCGGGAGCTTCTTAATTGAAAGGCAGGTTGTAGAGGACTGTTGGGATCAAAGATGGCCAATATCTACAACGGAATGCAAAGAAGCCCTTATTAGTTTTACCATTTGGAAATACAACGGTAGTCCATTATCGAAATTATTACTGGAAAAATTTGTGCGACAACATACAACACGGATAGATGTAAAAGTCTTCCGACTAAAAAGGTTTCTTTAGCAGCTCCTCAGTGGCCTTTAAATTGCAAAAAGTGCAGAAAATACCAAGTCCCCAACGACCGACTTCTGTGCCATTTTTTACCATTAGAAAGCGTAAATAAACACGAACATAGCGCAGATTTTAGACTAAATTTAAAGTAGAAATGCTGAACAGTAGATATTTTAAAGGACCTACATGAAAAATTTTAAGCTCTCTAAAGCCATAATATATACCAGTAAGAAATTGCGCATTTAAAAAAAGGTGTTAATGATGTTTAAATTATGCATATGTTACTGTCAAATGAAATTTCTGTCGTTATTTGCAAATCTTTTCCCTCCCTTTTGTAGCTTTTCGATCCTCGTTTTTGAAACAAACTCGCTGTTTCGAATTCAAATACTCCTTCAGGTGCTTTGCCACTTCACTCGTATCTCAAATGCGTATTCTCTTAGAATACGTGGCATGTACCTGAAAGGGTGCTTTGAGGAGCCAGAGGACATTGTCGTCCTTTTTCTACCGTTTTAGACAACAATAAACTTCTTATGTAACTGTTTCGTCCAGGTTTAGCCATTCGTAATGGACTGTTCCAAGTGCATCCTAACAAATGCATGGTAGAAGCTTCCGGAGCGATTTTCTTTCATAGTAACCTAGAATTTTCATAAGTCATTTTCAGAATTTGTAGGTCCCCCTTACTTTGCCACCTTATTTATTTCCATATTGCCTGATTTAAAGCTGTTAAGTCAAAACTGACTTCGCCGACTGTAAGCATTTGATCGTAAATGTCAATAATGGGGCTTTAGTAGCCTTGCAGGCGTTCAAGCTTTGATGAGAGAAAAGCCGCAGGAAATGTATGTCTGTCTGGCGTGTTCTCTGCAGCATCTTGTGGGTGGACATTTCTAACCTTAACAATCAACTGAAATTTATTGCCCAGAAATAGAGCTGAATAGTTCGTCAAGTAGGAAAAAAAATTAACAGATTTCTTCATTTGCCGTGTCTGGACACAAACTGGACTCCCATATTTGTATATCTAATGCGCGATTTCTTACATGTCCCCATTATATATGTACATATACATGCAATAGTCTCAGTGGCTACGCAGATTTAAGCGTCATCTCAAAAAATTAAAAGATTTTCGCGCCAGAGCAAACATCTTCCGGTTATCTAAATTTTAACTACGAGATAAATACACAAAGGCGAATAAATTCACACGCATGGAGAAAAAGATGGCTTTAAAAGACTGTACTTTAGACAGACACGCGTGCGCTTAGAGGTTTAAAGTACAAGCTACTGGGATAATGGTAAGGTGTCGACCACCGGAGTGCGATTATCTCGCACATTTTACAAATGGCAACAAACGTGCTCAATTGTTTCTGTACAGTCAAGGTCATGTAAAAAAGACAAATCCCGTCATTCAATTCATAAACGTCAAAAGATAAGACACCAAGTAAGTGTAGTCGTACATCTAAGTTGATTCTAAAATGAACAATGGTTTCATCAAACCGTATCATGGGGATATACTGAATCAATTTACAACTAGTATTACCCTCAAATTGTCATAATAGTAAAGAAGACTTTTCAAAGCCTTTACAGTAATAGGGATTGTAAATTGAGAAGTACGAAGACTGCAAAACCCCAACTTGATCTTCCCTGGTAGAAACAATTAGTGCCCCAGGAAGTCTATTTTCTAAAAATATTCCAAATTTTGAACACCATATGGTTTTGGAAGTGACAGGGATTCAAAAAAATAAAGCCAGATAGTCAAAAAAAGACATTTAGGGATAGAAATAGGTTAAACAGTGATTTGGCAGAGGAGCTAGTACCCTTGGGCCTTTAAAAGTATACACAATACCAGGAATTCAAATTAATGCAAGTGCAACAATGCGGAAATTTAAAGAATGTTCTTCTCCTTTCCCATCCCAGGTCCGTACTTTTAATGTGCACTACACACCAAACCACATCATAATATACCTCGTGTCCCTTCTCATTTACCCAGTCGGCTAAAATTAGGCAGTGCTGTTAATGTGCTGCTCTTTATCGACTTCCTATACTTATTTATGGGCTTTGATGCACCTCAGGTGATGCACAGGTGCGTTCGCGGTTGTATAGAAAATTGCCAAAATAGATAAACAATCAAGAGGAGTTTTAATGGAAAGTACTAACAGCGCTAATAAGTTCTGATAAGCATAAAAATTCCCAGAAAACAACAAGAACATTACTTAAAGGATAAATTTGAATAGGGACAAACCTCACCTTGAGTGAACTCGAATGAGTCATACTACTTTAAGCTAATATTGGTTGGTCTCATCAGCGCCTCTTGGAAACCGACGAATAAAATGAAATTAAAATGCCCCCCCCAAAATAACTCACCATCCATTAAATTTCTAATATAGTGGACATCAACGCATCTATCGATCAAATTATAACATGTGGACTCATGAGTGGATTCTTGAAGAAATTGTGAAGTAAACGTATCATGGAATCTTACAATACCTACTAATTTTAAACACCCCCCCCCCTCCCCCTTCCCTCCACCATCCTCTAAATTTGCCATTGCCATATTTTAAATTTAAGTTGATGGTAAAACTAATATTACAAATATTGATGAGTCTTAAGCGGTAAGTTAACGAAAGCGATTACAAAAAGTGGGGCGGAGAAATGTCAGAAGAAGATAAAATCGTAAACACCGATTATAAATTGTGCTCTTAACGAGTTCAAGTTGATGTTGATTATGAAAAAAGCAAGAACGCGATACCAAACTAAAACTAATTGATAGAATTGTTGTTTCTATTTGGAAATAGGAGCCTCAATAATCCTCCTTAAATTCCGAATAGTCTTTGCACAGATTTTACAGGCTGATGTTTAATCTCTCCCAAAAATTAAATTAAGGGAGAAAAATTTGTTACATCTAATCTTTTTTATACTTACTTTCCTATTTTACTAAATAATTACGTCTCGAGTGCACTAAGAGCGCACTCGAAGTTCAGTGTTCAAGTGCTGAACCATCAATTTTTGTACATCTTCTCTCCGACTTAGACATGTAACTCTGCCAGTAAAGAAGCCATTGCTACCATTATTGGTAAACTAGTCAGTTAATCATCTATCGAATTTCCAATTCCAAGAAAGTGTATTTTCATCAATAGTGATTCGTTGTCACATCTGTTAAACTTCTTCCTTCCTCTTCCCAGAATCTGAGCAGTTGTAGGTCTATGGAATTAGCAACTGAACGAACTATAATAACCTATAATTGCTGTTTAGATCTGTTGTTGGAACAGCTGTCTAAAACCCGGATACGGTAAAATAATACGACTGATACTGTTAGACAAAGTGACGAATTTAACAAGATACCACACTGCTTGAAATAGGAGAATTATCGAAAAATCGAGTACATTTTCTAACTTGGGAAACGGTATGGAAGATAATATCTAGCATGAATTATCTTCTCAAAGAGGTGGAAAATGAACAAAAAGGTTAGCTCTCTCTCTCCCTCTTGGAATCTGAAGATATATTTCTACTAATACCCCTCCTTTTCCTTCCCCTTGTTCTCGGCAAGATATTTCCCATTAGTCAACTGAGATCTACTAAATTCAAGTAATCCCTCACAGGTGTCTCCTGGCACTCAGCCTTATGGAATTGTTCTGACTCAGAATCACAAACACTTAGGCAATAAGTCAATATTTTGTTTTCGCAACGAGAAAAAACGGGATAAGTGTACAAAGATTGCTTTAGAAAATTGAAAACACATAAAAAAATGAGGAATTGGCTTAGCTAGCAATATCGCCTGTTAGTATGGGCGCACTTGTTAATAGGCCTAGCAAATCACAGGGAATTTTGAACTCGGGGGCATACTTAACCACACTTTCCCTTGTCGTCATAGTGCGACGATAGTTATCGGCACCCCCCCCCCGCCCCGCCCCGCCCCCGCCCCGCCTTTGTGAACTGTAATGGCTGCTTGACTCACCTTTACATCATTCATTAATTTTTTAAAATGGGAACAGATCTTAAAAGTGCATGTGGTCAACAAAAGTTGATTTACTAACTCAGTGGAACAAGTTTCCGTACGCAATTACCGCATTTAGCTGAATTGCTAATGTGCCCAATTGATAATGCTGAAAGTTTAATTTTAAAAAGGAACAGACAAACTTCTCTTTATGAATGAAAGCAGAACAGCTTCCAGCACTATAAACAGACTAGATAAGAGTTCAAGTTACTCGGGTTTTGATGTGAGAAAATCTGGAGACTTCAATCATGAAACGTAAAGCGCTGTCAGACAACCAAAAAGCAGAAAGAGAGACGTGCAAATCATTCGAATATTAGAAAGCGAGTGACTGAAACTGAAATAACAGCCCAAAATCGTTCGATGTGTGAAAAAATTT
The DNA here is from genome assembly GCA_000469805.3 of Hymenolepis microstoma. Classification (NCBI taxonomy): domain Eukaryota; kingdom Metazoa; phylum Platyhelminthes; class Cestoda; order Cyclophyllidea; family Hymenolepididae; genus Hymenolepis; species Hymenolepis microstoma. The sequence goes on along the minus strand of LR215991.1, from coordinate 23,916,001 downwards.
CGAAAAGAATTTTGGTATTAGGCATACGACCTCTTAAATAGAGAAGCATAAGTTACCTTTTTTATTAATAATGGTCCCATCTAAGTGGAAAATAAATCGGGGTGGTACTATCATCCATGGAGCTAAATCAATCAGTCAAAAAGCTCGGGCGTGTATTCTCATTCATTAATCTGGAAATCATGAAATTAGAACATTGGAGTATTAGAAAAATCTAATTATGGACATTTACTTATGCCCATAATTCTAGCAACGTACCATGCTCTGACTTGTACAAGACTAGCACTGCAATGGGTAATGCTAATAGCAAATCTCGAAATTTTAACATTCAAACCTATAAGAAATTGCCTAATAAGTATTTACCGACGACAAAAAGAAAGATGTTTATTTTTAGAACTTAAGTCTTCATTTAAGCAAATAAATTAAGACAGAAGAATTTTAGCACAAGTGCATATATTAATAAAATTATTTTTCGATTTAGCTACATATTTTCCTATCTAAGAAATTTTAACTACTCTGTAAAAAGAGCCAAAATAAATAACCAACAGGTTAACAGATTCACATTCCTTGCTCCAATTGGACGAAGTGAAAGAGCCAATGAAAATAGGACAAAGAGGTGCTTAATCTAAAAGATGAAAAACGCAGCCCAGTAGCGATTGCCAGACTAAATCTATAGATGCCATGCGACCATCAACACTTGCTGAAGTTCCACCGCGATTAATTGGATGCACTCTTCTTATCCTTCTAGTTATTATAAAAGACATTTATGCCCATGATTCTACGAGAGGACCTTCCACGTTATGGAATCTCCATGGCACTCAGGATTTTTATCCTTGTAGGTTTATCAAATCTACTCCAAGTTCGGATGATGCTGATGCAATTCTATGTGATAATGAAGCTTCAAACGTCATGGGAAACAGCATTCCAACAATACATCCCGAGGGTAAAATAATCCGAGAAATTCGTTTTAATGCTGGTAGCAGATTGAGTACACTCCCAGGGAAAGTTTTTGAAAAAGTTGGATCAAATCTTCGCCGACTCTTCATTGAAGGCGGGGAAATACGAGTGATAAAACGAGAAGCACTGTCTGGGTTAAGCGAACTGCAAATTTTGGAGATTAGAAACGCTGCAGACGCTGAAAGACATGGACCGAACAATGGTCTAGCTGGACGTCTATTCACTGCGGATGGCGAACTCAAGCATTTAAAGAGAATACGACGTCTGGTTCTCGAAAACGTAGATCTCAGTGATGGACTAGCAGCTTACGCTCTCTACGAAATGAGTCGAAGTTTAGAAGAGCTGATTTTCAGAGGGAATAATCTGGAAACAATCAACCCCTACACCTTTGAGAAAAGTGAAAGTGTCAAGTCATTGAAATTTATGAGTTTGGAGAGACAGAAGGGTTCCCTGGCTTGGCTTAAAAGTGCGAATCGATGGGCTAGAGATCTCGGAGGACTCAACATGCTTTCTCTGAGCGGGAATAATCTCACCGAAAAGACTCTCGATTTTGGATACAGTATGAACGCCAAACTTCGAGCAATTAAAATCGAGAATTGTTCTCTCACAGAAGTGCCAAATGAACTCTTGAAGAATTTTGCCTCTCTTGAGGAGATATACGCTGGAAAGAATCGTTTTACTATCATCTCAACCGAAGAGGCTACTGACAAGTTATGTGGACTTAGACGATTCACTAACTTAACTAAATTGAGCTTATCAGGAAATTTGGGTCTCATTTATAAACAACCGACATGGTTTCGTAATTCCAAGATAACTGAGCTGGACTACTCAGGAAGTTTATTGAGAAAGATAGGAGCAAGAGAACTGCCGAAAAGTCTTGAGATTTTGCACCTGGAATCGACTTTTCTCGAGGAAATTGAAAAACAATGGGCCTTTGAATTAGCTCATTTCAAGAAACTTCACCTCAACTCTTCTAGTCTAAAGGCGGTAAAAATTAACGGAACGGAAGGAGATTGGGAGGCGGCTTTAGAACCACTTAAACAAGAGCTAAAACATTTAAGTCTCGCTAAATGCAACATCATTAGTAAGAGTTTGAATTCCAGAGATGATGAGGACTACAAGGTCACTGGATTGAGACTTGGACTTCAAAACCTTCAAGCACTTGAAAGTCTAGACCTTTCAGGTAATTATCTTACACATATTCCTCTAAATGCATTTCGAAACATGACGAATCTCATTAGCTTGAACCTGTCAGATAATCTTCTTCAAACCCTTACAAATATCGAGCATAATTCCACAACCACTGGAAGCATACCAAAGATTAAAGAGTTGGATCTGACTAACAATGGATTGACCAGTGTTATAGGCAAACGACGGAGTATGGGTTTTAGTGTATCCTTAGATAAGATGCTTGACAATGATGCAAGAGTGAAGCTCTCCGGAAATCCGATTATCTGTGATTGTCGAATACGTTGGCTGTTAGAAGGTGGCATCCAAGTGGACAATTTTACCTGTTTAGGAAAGAACGCATTAACAGGCAAGGGATTCGATGAACTTAACTTTTACGATCTAGCTAATAACCAAAGCACATGCACAACTTGGGATTTTATCCACTTGCCAGATCCTACTTACCCATTTCGACCTGTACGGGTATTTGCTTATGATAAGAAACTCAAGAGAATCTACTTCACTGTAAAAGGAAGCGCCCTGAAATCAGCCTGGGAGAAAATTGCCAGAAAACAACCGGCTAAAGAGTTACAAAAAGTTCTCGCACAATTAAACAACTTGACACCAGAGACTATTTCAAAATTGCAAAAGGACTACATAATCTTTGAGGTCAAATACTGGCCGGTAGGTGAAGGTCAAGAAATCAAAAAGACCGATTGGCAAGTTCTAGACGAAGGTCTGATGCGTTCTGATGGTGGACAGCGTGAATATGTATTTTATGTTGACTCTATCGACGTGAAACGGCCGCATACAGTATGCTTCATAAATGCGTTAGATAGGCGTAATGATGCCCGTTCTACGCTGTGTCAAATATTCCAACCGAGTGAGTTGACAATGACTGCAAAGCTAGAAAATCCCAATGATGATAGAATTTATGCACATGCTCCTCTGTGGCTGGTTGTTCTAGTGACGGTTAGCATAATCACCTTCATGATTTATGTCCTCTACCTTTGTGTGAAGCATAAGAATTGCCAAAAGAAGGCAGGGAGTCAAAAAGACAAGACAGTGCCCATAAAACCACAGGGATATTCTGAATCTCAGTCGAATAGCAGTGATAGCCAGTATGATAAACTCGAGAATTATTACCTGGAGAACTCCCTCCAAATTCTGAATGCAGAACGTCCAGAATTACCCAAACGTACAAAAAGCAACAGAGCTCTTCTTCGACCACCAAAAACCTCAACCAGTGGTTCATTGGGAGATCTTTCAACGCGACGATATAAATCAAGAATTGAAAAACGATTAAAAGAGCGTCATTCAACATCAAAACTTCCACTAGGCAGTCCAAGGTTACCACGACCTCTAATCTACCAGAGACCAATTACTATAAATCAACAAGGCTCCGTTGACGATAATGGATATGTGAAGATGAATGCAGATGATGATGATGATGGATACTTGGAAGCCCGACCTGAAAAGAGGATTCGGCGAGATATATCGGGCAATGACGAAATGTTGGATTCATATATCATGGGAGTTCCAGGATCAGCCCTCAGAAGACAGAAGAGTACTCCTACAGATGTTAGCCTTGGAATATGGACATCGCCTAAAACTGCCCTGTGATTAACAACATGAATATCAATACATTTTTGTAAAAGAAACGACTTTCGTGTTTCAAAGAAAACCCTTTGTTTAACAAATACCAAAGGTAAGATGCCACATTGAAACATTTGGTGACTTGTTTTTCCCTAGCAAAATAGCACCGCAAACCAATTTTCCACCACATGTTTGTGCTGGAATAGCGAGGGAGAAAATCGGGATTATTTATGCTTTAAAATAGCACCAAAAGCGTGGAGATTTAAAAAAAAACACACACAAATAAGGCGCAATTATTAATTGATCTAAAAGAACTTTAGATACAAATAGAGACAATTAGATGAAATAGGCTTTTATAGGACTATTAGTGAATGACAGATCAACCACAATAATGCACATAGTGGTGCAAAATTAAAGTGTAAAGAAGTTTTGTAGGACAAGACGATAATCAGTGAATAGAGTTTCTGATTGCTTGGATTCTGGAGACATTTAGTTGACCATATTCTTACACGAAGCACAGTTACTGCGTAATATATTGTTCAAACTTCAAAATTGAAGTGCAGGTTAGTGCGTCAGATTATATTAGTGATGTTCGAAGTCGTTAACCAGATGACTTAATTCTCTGATTTACACATCACTTCAATTTATCGATACCATCAAAAGATTCCGTCAAGGAAAAAAAACAAGTGAGACTAACAAACAGAATATGGCAGAGATGTATCGAATTAACCCAAATTATGTAAATTCAAATAACCACTTATGGATATTAACAGACAGTCATCCACGATCAAGACGATGCAAATGCCGTCAAGATTGGAAACAAACTTCAATACCTCAGGTGATTTAGGAAATTGCAGGTGAATAATGAGAGGCATTAAGAATTTCAAATATGTCCCCATATTATTTATTACAGTAAGTCATCTAATTTTGTTAGTGTGTGGCTACTTCTTAATCGGAATAGGATTAAGAGAAGACAGTAGCAGTCATTCATAACAGGGAAAATAGTAATGTAAACCGATAGAGATACATGCATATAATCTCAAAACCGATAACGCAAAGGCAATAAATCCACTAATTGTTAAGGTAATTGAGGAATACGCTTCAGATAGTGGACTTGATGTGAGCAAGATTAGGCAGCCAAAATTAGATTCATGCATTAGTGTCAAACACAGAAAAACTTTACTGGATCAGTTTAAGGTTAATAATTGATGCCAACTGCCCTCCGAGACAGGAAGTAAAAAATTTCAACGCAGGGGAGTGAAGAATACCAAAAATTTCTCCAGCCGACCATGTGCTGCAACAGCAACGAAATACCAGGAACACGCCAGTGGCACTCTATCATGGAGGTAACTGGTAGCAATAGAGAATGAATAATCACCACAGTTTCCACACAGGGATAATTAGCGTGTGGTGAAAAGTGCAAACCATTTGCGGCATAAAAACATTAAGCGAACGTATCGCATGTGAATAGGCGTGAGGGAGAGATAACAGTGAAGCCCTTCGACTATTACCTTGAGAGAAAATATTTGCGCGCATAAAGACAAGATTCTCAGTGTGGGAAAGAACTGCAACTAAAACTGACAAATCATGGACAATTTAAACAGTTTTGAACTTTTAACTTCATCTGCTGACGTGAAGAAGTTTTACAAAGCGGATTAAATCTTATTGAAAAGAAATTAATTCCACTTAAAACTGCTTTCTGCGGCTTTAACAATCAACTGGTACTAATTATAGAACAATTGCAACAACAGTAAAGTTCTGAAAAGTCGCGTCAGATGAAAGAAAGGCTATTATGCTCGACAGATTGGAATTGAATCAAGGTGATTTATACTGCTATACAACCTAGTTGATTCTACTTAACGCATTGGTAGCTATGAAAAAGGAACCATTTCAACTCCACTTTTTAAACTATATCAATTCTACACATAGAACTTCGTTAGCTATCAAAAATCAGAAGTGATTTACGATGCGTGTGATTATGAAAATGTAAACCCTCATTATGGAAAACAACCTAATGTTATCAAAAGCATCTAGCTATGAGATTTGTAGAACGAGGAGATCACAAAAATCCTCGAAAACTCAAGTCTTAAATGCATATTTCCCTTCTCCTATAAAAAAATTTTAACTTGAAAGCTAGACACGTACCCATCTAAATCACCTTCTCGAGATGAATAACTAACAAGCAAAGAGAATATTTAAATTCTCGGAATATCATCTAAAAGAGTTTATCAAAACAGTGGTTTTGAACTAGAGTCAAACTGTGAAAATGAATATGCAGATACAAAGCATATGCAGGTATTTGTGTATTTCGCAAAGCACATTAAGAAATGTATAAAAGAGAAGGTATAAGGCAATTGGTGCATAGGTGGGACATTAAAATGGCCAGACTCAAAGTTTATAAAGTCGGTAAACTGTAATGGTAGGGAAATGTGTTCGCGAACATCTGTAAGCCGACTACATGAGCAATACATTGCAACCCTATAAGCATTTATAGAGCCGGGTTACAGTAACAAGAACTCCACAATGGTGGTTACGTTCCATCATTAACAACTTCGCTTATTGGAAAGCCAGTCAATGAAAGATGGGATCGCTCAATATCTTTCCTTAATTCTTATTGATAACGCTGAAATCTGTATACAAGCCTAAAGTTAAGAACTATTTAATGGATACAAGAAGGATAATAATTTCACTTATCTTCAAACAGATTTCGACCAGTTTATACTTAATCGAAATTGGATTTAGACAATTCATAACGGAACAACACGAATGTGGTGTAAATAGAACATATTCCTATTGATTACTATGCTAATAATGACCCGATTAATAACTATTAATTCTCTAGGATACGTTTCGTTAGGTCATTATACTATGAATAGTATATTTAATTTAAATTCTTTTATCATCGAAGAAAAGATATCCAGTTCACCTGAATAGCCTTCTCATTTTGGATATTTTGAGCACAATGTTAAAGGACTCTAGAGTAGTTGGTCGGAATTTTTCGCTAGTAGATAAATACTAATAGCACTCTAATTAACGCTATTTTTACACTACCAAAGGGAGCAGAAATGTAATTAATGTACGTTGTCGACAAATCCCAATAAATAAAAAAAAACGAAAATATGTATCGGGGAATACGCCAACCAAGAAACAAAGAATATCGAAATTTCGAAAGATATTTATGAAGCAATTCTTTCAATTGTAAAGTGGTTTTCCACAGAAATTTATTGCTGAAGATAAATCTCAAGGGTTAACATCAAGCGTTAATTCTTTGTGTTACTTAACAAAACATTGGCACATTTACGTATAAAAACAAATAATCAATTTATGCGAAAAAATTTTAAAAAAAATGAAAGAGGAGCTAATGAGAGGAGTTAGTGGATAATTGAGATCTCCAAACGAAAATACATTGCTGTGATGAAATTTGGAGGTGAAAAGCCAAGGTTCGTGAAAGATGGCATATGAGCTTCGAGTAAATCAAGAGGAGGTAGAGCAAGCGGATAAACAAGGCATGTAACTAAGTGAAATATCTGCACTCAAATTAGCTATTTGATTTCTTAAGCCTCTAGGCTCCAGTTATACTTCAACAACACTCGTCATCAATCTATTTAATGAACAATACGCTAAAATCAAGATTTTATTTAATATTTAGAATGAACCATAAAGTGCACAAGCTAAAGCAAATCAAATCTGGCAGGAATAACAAAAGAAATAAAGGGAATGTTTTGATTTGGCTTTTTTGGGTGGGAAGAAGTCTCTAAAGAACGGGGTTTAAAAGCCAGAAAATTTCGTCAAAATCAATAAATTAATGCAGGACTTACTTTAGCTAACTGAGGTGACGAATTTTGTTGCCCGTTGGGGAAAAGACATTCAGTGAAGAGAAGACCAGCAATCTGACCACTGAAAGAACCCTTTGATGGAAGAACTGCCTCGTTTTCGACAGGAAACTCTTCCTCTGGGGATCGCTGAGTGGACTCACTTTGGAACTCCAATTCGAAATTTGCAACGGAGAGTCTGTGTGACGAGTGAAATATGAAATAGACGTTAAAGTATGCAATTTCCAAAAAAAGTCAAGTTAAATGTTTTCTTACAGATAGTTCTACAGGGCATCTGTGGCTATTGTAAAAGGCTAATAACACTACTAAAACCCAACTTTGCATTTTTTCGCCTTGTCAAATGCAACGGAAAAAAGGGAAGCGTGGAGAAAATGGAAATGCTCTTCAATTTACAGACTGATGGTACAGCTGCAACGTTACAGCTCTTTTTAAACGGAGCTCATAAGATCAATAATAACCAATAGGAGAAATAGCCAACATAGGCACGTAATATTCTTTCTTTTAGTTAAATGACTTGATTTAATTACTTTAGGGTGCTTAATATAAATCTAGTTTATTTTTAATTTACATATCTGGCCTCTTGTACGAATTATCTGCAATCCGCAATTCAGAAGTGGGAAGTAGCTATTTCAATAATACCCTAGCTTCGCCTCATTAATCAAGACGCACGACCTTCAAACGCGAAAGTGAAAGCAATAGTGTGGAAAGATAATAAAATGTCAGCTGTTGAAGCATTAACAGCATGGATCCTACTTTACGCCTCACTGTCAAAAATTTTGCAATAACAAAGTAAACACTTTGAAAATGGGGGAAAAGGACTCAAACGATTACAAGATACATTTATGTAAAAAAGGAAAAAATGAGTAAACGAAGTCAAAATAAATGTCGCACAACTAGACCCTATGACCGAAAAGTCTGCCATCGATTGCATCGATGACATATGAAAGGAAGAACCACGACCAACTACTAATTTTCAAATCAAAACTCGGGATATCATTCCTGAGGCCACTTATTTCTTATTAAACTGAATGGAATTTTAACTAAAAATCTCAATTCCAAAGCGACAGAGGGCGCGTCTCCAAATATTTCAAAAGAACATCGATCATTTCCATAGATCCTAAAATTATTCACTTTTCAGATCTTCTACGATCTCCACATTAAAGAAAAATTTCCACCTTGACGAGACCCAAAAACATTCTTTGCCCTCAAACTAATAAAGGCTTTTTTCGAAGAATGTGCATTTTCCTGAGCATTTCCATACTTCGAGTGGAAAAGTTTAATTAAAATGGCTTTGGGAGATGTTTAAAGATTCAAATCAGGCGGATAACACACACACTCACATTTCACTTAACGCTAGATCATTGAAAGATGAAAATTAAACGCATTGAACAATTCCAGGGCTGAGGAAAATGTAAAATGAAATACTGATAACCAAAAGTTAAAACAAGTTTATGGTAGATCTGAGGCCGTGTTTGGTATACTTATGTCAGGATTTGAACAATCATCGCTCTCACCTTCAGGACGCTAATAAGAGAAAGAGTTCTTCGCAAAAAGTCAAGTTCAAAAAATAAAAGGAGCTGTGAATGCTCTAATATACCGAGGAGATAAATAATTGAATCTGTAGGCAAAGATTGCACTATACGTGTACTTTAGACTAATCGTAAGCAGTTCTTCTTTACAGTTGATTTTATTTCTTGGAAAATCAAATGAAATCAGGTAAAGTGGAAGAATAGTAAATATCAAAATGAAAAGTTTACGGTACATATTTCAAATGTCATGACCACGATGTCCACTGTCTATTGCCCAGTGGATTAATTAGGATAGTTCGTCCAACGTCACCTAAAACATCTGATAGATGACTGACAATGAGATGTTCGATCGAAAAGTATGTAAAACACTGTCGGACTGATAGTTCTAAGCCTTCACATTAGATAAGCAAACGCCTTATCTGGTTTCCTAAACAGAGGATTATTCGAACTCATATGAAGAAATATGGATTTCAGTTAAAGTAATGCCCTTTTCATTTCCATTTTATCTTCTGTTCATGAACACTATTTGAGCTCTCTTCTTGTCTCTCGTATTGAGAACCTTCTTATGATGAAGCTATACAATTTTATTACTTTGCTTCGAGCGATAACAAAAGCCATAAAGTTTGATCAGCTCTCTCACTCAAACATTGCATCTGATGTTTGGCTGATGACTTACTGTAAATGGACCCGGCTACCAGTAACCTTCGCGAATGCGGAATGGATGGATTCCAACCACTCGGTAGTAGAGCCAGATATCCGTTCCAAAGAAATTAGACCTTGAATGCCTTCCATATTGTTTTCTATCGCAGTAAAGAGAAAATTTTGAGATTTTAGGATACCCGATGTGAAGGTGGGCTCGTAGAGGCCGCTAAGAGCTTCATGGAACTTCTCCTCTGAGCAGGAAGAATGCTCCAAAATGTCTGACCCCTCTTTCTCCTCTTCAGAATTATGATCAGGTTGAGGATCTGGAAAAGAAGCCTCTTCATCACCATGGAATAAAGTCAGAGAAAAGAACCGACACCGAGCTGACATCGTTAATGGCAACTGAGGGGTCTCGACCGGGGCTAAAAGAGGAAAAGCTCGAAATAGAAATCAGGAGACGCTAAAATGGCTCAAAATAGCTCTGAAAGTGCTGGTAAATAGCCTTTCAACAAAAGAGAGCAGCAGGATTTCAATAACCTAGCAGAAAATACAATTACGACCATTTCGGGAAGTAAGAGCGAGTCCCTTGGAAATTAGGAGATGAATGGATAAAAGAAAGGTAAAATACAAGTTGGAATTAGGTTAATCCACTATAATAAGACGCTATTTCAATCCTAATTCGTAACAGATTGTCACAGTCTTCAACTACTAGTCTATATAATCCCCAAACCCAATCAGGAAAGCATTTTCCCGTACTTACCATCAGGGATCCTTCATTGGCGAGAAATCGATTTCTTATACTTTTACTAGATCGACTTAACCAGTACAGTACGGTCTATTACGCTCAATGAGTGTGCATCAACTTCCAACTTGGCAAATAATCAGGCTAACTACTGCGTCTCTGGTACAATGAACGTTCTTTGTCCGTTAGACAGATTGTAAACGGAGAATACTTTCATACTTTAAAATATGAAGACTGTTATTCTATTAGAAGAGTGAAATGGATCGACTTCTAGCGTTACTATTTCAAAACTTCAGGTTATTGACTAGAATGTTTCACATTTTGGCCTACTCTAAATTCATACAACTCGTTGTAAACACGTGTATCACAGAAATTAGCCCATTTAAATCAGTTAGAATTTTATTATTTGAAATTAACAGATTTACTTGAATATCTGAGAGAATTAAGCTTAGTGCATAGACTTTGGTCTTGGCTTTCTCTTGGTTCGTTCTTTAGTTTTGGAATGATTTTGGAAAATAATATCACCTTCTACACCAGAGGCACAGTGATCAACGTACACCAGTTGGATAAATCAGAAGTCATGAGATCAATCCCCATCGGTGAGCACCTGTGATGTGGACTACTAACCGCAGTTGTTCATTATAGTCGGCAAGAAAGATGGGAAATGCGCGATTCTAAAAAGGGCAGCTCAAAAAACCCGCCCCTAATCTCTCTATCCAAGTCATGTGTTGTGGGCTTATGAAGGTTTTTTTGACTGTCTTCTATTAAATGGTGAACAACATCGAAATACTTCCGATTCTGTCAAAGGTCACTAAAGCTCACTCCTAGGTCTACTGGGCAAAGATTTTGAAATTTTGTTATTTTGGAGAAAAATTGGCATTAGGTACTATTCTAAGTGATATTAACTAACAATATATTTATTAACGTTGAATAAACGCAGATTACGGAGCTCTGCAAATTTATCTCTCCATAATTTTCATTCTTGCTGCTGGAGATTATTAGAGAAAAAAAAACAGATTTAAATGCCAAAACTGACCCTCCGATATAAAAAAGACAGTCATAGGAGGGCATTTAGTGTAACCCAAGGGAAATATCGCGAAATTTCGATTGCGAAATGTGAACTACCCGGTTAGTAAATAATAAACAAGTCGAAACTGAGGTTCAAATGAAGCAAGACTCCTTGATACCCTTTTAGTTGTAATTGGTTCTCACAATCGAGTGTAAGGTATATTTCATCATTGAGTAATAATATTTATAACAATTGTAAAAACCCTATTCCTTGATAAAATAAAAACACTAGCTCCACAAGCTTAAAATATCGGGCAAATACAACAGACGTTCAGAATGCATCAATTAATGTAAAATAAATTAGAAAAGCCTACCTGGATCTCGAAACAAAGAACTATCCTCAATACAGGATCGGAACATAGGTGTTCCTAAAAAATGAAATCAAAAAGCCCGTAAACGTCCCAATGCCCCTTCCTTAAAAAAAAATACTTAAAGAGTATTTTACCAACTGGAGTGACCATTTTTGGTTCAGTAGCTATTGGAGTATTCAAGAAGCTCGATGGAAGTTCCTAAAAACAAACGCCAGAGATTAACATACTAATCCCAAGAAATTCAAGGATAAAGAGGTGAATTTTCCACTACCAAGTTCAAATTTTTCTCCAAGTCCGTGCTCGCTCTACTTTCATCCGACTGAAGAATAGAGAAGGCTTCGAAGTACTTAGACAACTGAATAACAGTAGCTGTAAGCCAGAAGATTTGACTTGGACAAATGGCGCTGAAGATGGAGTCAAAATCAACATTGAGATCAGCCAAAGTGGGGTGAATATTCATGACCGAAGAACAATGTCGATTATGTAGTACGTTCAGAGTAATGTAGTTTTCTGAACTTGGAAGACTTAGAAGGCATGCTGAGGCTATCATTGATTCTGCATCTGGCCCTAATGCGTAGTCATTGAGCTGAAAGTCAATTAAGCATATTGAGCCAGAAACTTCATAAATTTTAGTCTGCTTTTAAGCTATAAAGTAGCATACAAAATTAACCTTATCCGGGTATGGATGCAACGAGCTCTGTTATCATAAAAGACGCTTAACAAGTGTTAAGTGAATTGAAACCCATATCAATTTATGACTAATTAGGTATCTTACTGAATAATCAGTTTCATTTTCATCTTCAGAGGAAAACTCTTCAAAGGAGCGTTGTGAATCAGTGCTTAGGCTTTTTTTCGTGGTATCCCAAAGATCCCAGTGAATTGTAGCGCCTTCAAATCGGATTACTTTTTGAGTCATCACAGGAGCCTTGTCAGGTATCTTTTCAGGGCTCTCATCATGAGTAGACGAGTGCAAAAAATCTAAAAAGTAATAGATACATTTTTACTTAAATCGATATGAGTAGGATATGCTAGACAAAATTTGAAGTGCACCTGCAAACCATGAAAGAAACCAATTCGACCAACGATTGCTGTTTTCTCCAGGTGGAGACTCGTTAGTTGAATGAAGAGACCCAGCAGACGAAGTAGGTGAAGATATCCTGATTCCAGATTCACCATCAAAATTGGCAATTTCAAGGTACTTGACTTTTAGGCGCAAGTCGCAAGCTCTGTTCATAGAGCTGATTTGGAGAGGACATTGTAATCGAATTGAGATATTGTTGAAACGAACAGAAGCTTTGAACAGCACTAAACAAAGATAATATACAATTTAAGAAGCTTTATTTAGAGATTATAGCAACGAACTTAGAAGTAAAGTAGGGTGTAATGCTGAGAAAAAGCAGGTGATATTTGGTTAACTTATTACAAGAAAAACAAAAAAACGATCAGCCCCTTTTGAGCGATTAATTTCCATCGTTTTGCACTTTAATATGTAGAAACTAGAAAGTTTTCAATTACACTATTCTTCCATCGAGAATACCAACAATTAACACAATAAATGCATTGGTGCTTTTTTAAAGTTCAACGCGCAGGCTGCACTACAACCTCGACTAATGTCATACAGATATTTAAATCAAATATCCTGACAATTTACCAGGAATTAGAGGGAAAGTGAAAAGTAACTCTCATTGAAAATCTCCAGACATCTAAATGCACAAGAATGGCCAAATTAAAGGTACACTGCGGTGTTTGGAAACCAGTTATTTAAGTGCAGAGGTGGTGAAAGATCATAGCAGAAATACATATTCAGTATGTACCGGCACGTACAGCTCAAGGTTATTGGGTGTATACAAGTTGCGATTGGTTTAAGAAACAAAGCGAATGTGAATTTAGTTTATTACTTTCAGTTATCTCCGTTTGGGTTTCTATTTTAAAAATAAAATTACCTAATTATCATATTGGTTTGCTTAGTCAACCGGGAAATAACCTGAGGTTGACAAAGTGAGTTAATCGAAAGTGCACGATAGCCATTGACTATTGGCCAAGATTAGCTCTTAGCATGTGTGCAACGAAAAATGACGTACAATTAGCCAGACATAAACTGATGTGACATGTAAATAAAAGGTGATTTTTGACATCCCCCGCACTTTGGAAGGTGGAGTCCTCTGGCGGTTTAGTGTTTGATTTTGACGCCTTTTATTTGTTTATTTTTATTTTCTTTATTTGGTAATGGTTAAATATAGTAACTTTTAAAAAATAGGAGATAAGCATGAGTGATACTGTAAAAATGAGAATCGATTCTAATTAAAATGTGAATACTTTTCAACTCCCAGATCTGAAAATGATAGAATTAGGAGGATCAGGTAGGCATAAAATGTGTTTCAACTCAAGCTAGAGGGTGGAGTAGTGTGGGAAATAATTTTGTTGCTAAAAAACCCCTATCGACTTTCAATTTATCAACCAAACGATAGGACATGCATTGGCCACAGTGCAATGGTTCTTATTGACGAGGTAATTAAGTGGTAAAACAAGTTACTTTAGATAATGAAAACAGAATAGCAGGACTGAGTGCCAACAACCTAAAACAGTCTACTTAGTTGAAAAAATTGATTAAAGTCAGAATAAAATGCTCTCTGAGTACTCCAAACAAAGAGATAACAGACTCCAATTGCAACAACAGCTAACGAAAGTTCACTTCTCCACTAACTACGAGGCATATGGAGAAACTTTAACCCCTAAACTAAGTTGTGCTCAAATGGATTAAATGAGATAAAACTCCGGGGATCGGGTTTTAAGAAAGAGAGTAAGTTGTGCGATAAAATCTATTAGTTGGGACTGACCTCAACATAGATCAACCACATAAATGAACTCATTAACACCCTACCCCTAATCCAAGGGTCAAATCATCTGTAGCCCAAACAGTAAAGGTTATCGGTAAGGCAGCAAATTTTAGTATTTATTAAAATGGTTCATTTAACTTTTGTGACAACACAAGGAAATAAGGCGGCTGCAATTCAAGGGAGGTAGTAAAAAATGATAATAATTTTCGGTGAAATGGACTTTAGAAAGCAATTGTCAATAAAATAGAGTTCAAAAAGCGAAAATATGTACCTATACCAACTTTAATTTAATTTAACAGATGAGAATGGTGACCACTGCGGCACTGCTATTCAGTCGTTCACAAGGGTTGCGATATTTCAGTAACATCACCGATTACTTTAAGATACTATACTTTTTAACTGCGTGAAAAAGTTCTGGTTCACGATCGTTGGTTAAAACGTTAGTGTCAGGAAAATAGCTCAAAAAAGTATACGGAAGTTGAATAATCACTAATGATGATTAAACAAATAAATGATTTTTTCTGAAGATAGGGCCATTGCAGAACTCTTCTTTTCTTCAAATCTCTAAAATAGTGTCCTAGCACAATAGGTCAGCAATGTTGACTGTGTCTCCGAATGCTAACTAATAACAGTAATAGATTTAAATTATAGAGGAGGAATGAGCACATATCCCAAAACCATATCGATGACTCATAGCATAGCAGGCAAGTAAGGTTACTAAGGTTATAACTGAACAAAATCCAATGGAACGCAACAGAAGTTCGTTGGGCGGACAAATAGCATCTAAGAGCCCTATTAACTAAGTTATTTTGTTACTCCTTCCCCAGTACTTAATCAATAAAATTGATTAAACCGTTCACTATACCTATACCCATTTGCACCGAATTCCTAAATCTCCGGTATCTAGAAATGTATATTTTACTTTCAAGTTATTATTTTTTAGTTATCTCCACAAGAGTGAATGCTTTCAAACTCAATAAATTAAAATTGCATAGAATTCGGCTAGACAGTTGAAAAGTAATTTTCACAAAATAAAATTGCAATCAGACTTCTGAATAAACTAGATGAAATTAAATTACATCAAAACCAAATACTTGATAAAACTCGGAACGAAAAAGGATGCAATTTGAATAGGGAAATGCAAAGACGACAGAAAGGTCCACCACTTCAGCTGGCAGTAAAGCGTAAAGTTATGAAATGATGGCAGTAGGAATTTACCATATATGTTTCGACGTATAAGACAAGGCTCAGAGCTGAAAACCCAACTCCAAATTAGCCTCCAGTTCACGTGATTTCAAGTAAGAGCCAAATTAAAATCTAGCTAAAATTGCCTCGATTCAAAGTGATGGTGTTGACATATGTAAAAGCATGTTAATGCCTTCACACCAATAAGCTAGGATAAAGAAAGGTAAAATACAAGTTGGAATTAGGTTAATCCACTATAATAAGACGCTATTTCAATCCTAATTTGTAACCGATTGTCACAGTCTTCAACTACTAGCCTATATAATCCCCAAACCCAATCAGGAAAGCATTTTCCCGTACTTACCATCAGGGATCCTTCATTGACGAGAAATCGATTTCTTATACTTTTACTAGATCAACTTAACCAGTACAGTACGGTCTGTACTGAAGTTTGTCCAAATTGTAAGGCGATACAAAAGTATGAAGCCCCTGCCAATTCGTTTCAAGGAAATTTTGAGACGGTTTGATTGCTTACGAAGGTGATAAGTGACGTTTTAAAATATAGCCAACTTACGATTGTCGATTAGGCGACCGCCTTTTGCGACCGAAGCATAGTCAACCAGCCCAGAATTCTCGGATTCCGATCGATTGAAGAGCCGCATAAATAAATCAAACTTATTTATTATTGATTGAAAATCCGTGGCATCGGAGGAGAGGTCTTCCTCAACTCCTACCTTAGCAGCAGCAAAGGCAAAAGCTGTCACGCTGGATATAAGGGAACTCATCATATCACCTAATAAAAAATGTCAAATAAAACGTTGTCAAATAAAAAAGGATATTTAGTAAAAGAACGAAATGGCAAAAAGAAAACGAACCATCTTGTCGAGTAAAGTGCCGAGATGTCGTTTGGGCAATTATTTCAAAATCATTAATCTGGAAGTTGAGAGGGAATTCAGCTACGATCTCACTAATAAATGCTACGCTGATAACCAAAGGAAGATTCTTTTCGCCTAGGAGAGTATTTATTTTCTAAATGGACTTAGACGGAAAATAAGATGAAATTACATCAATATTCAAGTAGATATTTTTCCATATGATCTTCTTATTGACCACTTGCAAATCCTCCGGCTCCACTTGACGCGATAGGAAACTTCCACACATGTGGTTTAAGAAAAATCTTGCAGTACCATTACTTATATTTGAGAACATAATATAAGATACAATAAATAAGAGACTATGGCCATCAAAAATAGTGCTCCAAAACCATCTGATCGTTTAGGTTTTTTGGTAGTGTTAAACAATCAATGTCAATTACAAAAATACTTAATATTTGTCTGGCAAATCAACATAGCATTTAACTATATATTTTATCAATATATACACTATTTAAATTATTCTATTTCTTAAACATATACGCAAATAATTTGTAAATATACACATGAATTTCAGATCATATTTAAAACTTTGACAAAGATGAATTTTACGAATTATCTTTGTACAATATGCAAATATTTAGTAGTATGTAAAATAATAATCATTATCTGAATGGAGCTCTCTTAGGCAGGATATAGTCCGGAAGCTGACAAAGTTAATCATTTTGTAAGGTTGTTGAATTATTTCCTTTTAATAATGCAATATATATTTTAGGTAGCCACAAGTTTTTCCAAACATAGAATGAATTCCAGGTAACGAACAATATTTCAGCTCTAGCTATTCTGAATTTGTATCTTAAATGAGCTGAGAGTGTGAGAGATGGTTTACTTTTTTAACCAACTAAATTTTTACCGCTTATATCAATTATATCTGATGTTACTTAACCTCCTCGTGAAACCCTTTCTATTTCTTTCAGTGCAAGTTCAGTTTTAACAATTATTCTCACTAGTGTTTAATTATTCATAACCTTTGTAGCCTATATTCTCAATTAAAACTTACTGACAATTTAATTTTTATTTATGTACAAAACTTTAAAAAGAAAGCAATCTGCAATCAGTTTTCTAAACGAATACTTCCTGCCTTAAGTAATATCTTACACTATGTGAAATATGAATTCTGGCGTTGGTCTTAAGGTCTTCAGTATTTTCATTTAAGGCCCATTAGAAATTTGAATGGGGAACAAATATTGTTGGAATATACTAGTTCAACACTACCACTGATGCAATCCATTTTGCAGCTTACATTTTTAAAGTTAACAAGGAAAAGTGGGTGGAACTTGTCAATTCAAAAGTAATTTCGACATCAACCTAACTAGAGATAGTACCGCATATTGTATTTCCCTCATAGTAAGTCTGATTTCTTCTGACTAAATCTGTGAATTTGTCACGCTTACATCTAGTGTCAAAATGGAGTACATAAAAAATTTTTTATTTGTCTAAGAACCCCAGATTTATAAATATCTAAAAATTAAGAACAATGAATTGATTGCAACTGTAGAGTACACAACGCTACCATGGCTAAACAGAGAAGTCGCATGTGCTATTTGACGGGTAGGGAGCAAATGAGTCGTGAGTGCAGAGACCTCTCAGCCTACCACCTATAAATTGTGGATACGCTGTTTAACAAACCATTGATGGGTTTTTTAATGACTAAGCTCTGTGTCAGTGACACACAAACGTAATAAAGGTTATTATCGAAATACACTCTCTTTCATCGACATTGTTGGGAGAGCTAACTCCAGGAGCAATTTCATACTAGGGAATATGTCATAGGGGTTACTGAGGTTTATTCAAGGCTTATTTAAATAGAACCCGCCACATAGCCTTGAAATATGCTTTTTATATTAAATATTCATTTATCATAGATATCACGCGTGCATTTCAAAATATATATAAAATTTATTGTTAACTTACAGTGCACACTTAATATCAAAATAACAAGCGTAGGGATTTAAACAAAATGAGACAAGACTAAACTCCTTTGCTATCTCTACGGTAAAACTCCTTAGTACGAAATCGCTCCAAAAATTAGCTAAGTTGCGTCAACAACATCCATGAAATAGAGTGTATATTGTGTGTGTGTGTGCGTGTGTGTGCGGTTTTAGCCAACTCTCTCAGTTTAATTTGTCATGGATTAAATGAGATATGACAGACGACTAATGAAAAGATCTATTATTTGTAAACAATGCCACCATTTAAGTGGTGCGTTATGTTATTATATTGATTCAAAGTCACAGTGGTTGCATTATGATATTATATATATTGGAATGCATACTATGCCGATTTTACAATGTTCTTCCCTTTTTATTGGACATGAAAATTTCACGTCATTCTAAAATATTTTCTAAATTATTCAACTCTGACCGTGTGCACATTCTCTTATAAATATTTACCTATCTCAGTGAAATTTATTGAGTTATCTTATCAATATTTCCAAATTTTGGTTATCCATCATTAGCTCTCTCTCTCTCTCAATCCCCCTTCAGACTCTTCTATAAACTTTCCCATGCCGTTTAATTAATCATGCTTACCAACTCCAGATGATTTACTCTTATTTTGGATGCGTTTCTATGAGAATTTGCTGTATATATTCCGCTACGGGACCGCCTCATCCATACGAATGCTATTTAACAGGGATGTTCTGTTTGCTGAAAAACCTATTTTAATCCCACAAAATTCTGCAGTTCCAGTTTTGGCTTTTGGAATCATTGAAATGAACTAAAAGTCGTTTTTGAGATATTTGATTGGGAAATTACACAAATGGATGTGATGCATTTCACGATTATCTCTACTGTGTAATGTACTGCTAAGTCTCGTTTCCGTTCACTAAATATCACTACCTACACTTAATTCAAGCCTGGAAGACAGATTTGAAGTCACCCTTAAGACACTTCATTTACCAAACTAATACCAAATGTGGAGTTATTTGCAGATTTGGGAGCGAAACACAGACAATTGACAATTCCAAGTCTGTTCACCTGTTTAGTGATAAGTATAATAAATGAATTTTTGGTGTGGGTTTGATAATACAAAGCAATACGGAGAAACAGCAGATCGAGTCAGGGCGGCACCGTAAAATAATCCAGGAATGAGTATAAGGATGAAAGTATTACGTATTTCAAAACCAACAATCCTCATTACACCTTAGAGGAGATCAGATTTGGGTAATCCACACCAGTACACATAGCTTTATTTACTTGAGCACTCTGGATTAAGTCATTCCGATAAAGTTGACTGATCAATGGTTCATAACTTTTCATTGACCTTAACTTCATAGCTAAAGCCACCCAGCAACCAGCCCTTTTCTTTTGAACATCAGACTAACCTTTGAAGAATCAGCTGATTATCGTCCAAATAAAATCCAACGGATACCATTATGTGACTCATCCTTTATCAGTCCCATAAGGCTCACTGGCTTAACATCTGGAGTTTCAGATGCGCACATTGCACAATAGTCAATAGTAATTTTCTAATTGCTTATGACTCAATCAATACATAAATAAATTACAAAATGTGGTAATATTAATTAGAATGAAGTGGATATATATATATATATGTGTGTGTGTGTGTGTGTGTGTGTGTGTGTGTGTGTGTGTGTGTGTGTGTGTGTGTGTGTGTGTGTGTGTGTGTGTGTGTGTGTGTGTGTGTGTGTGTGTGTGTGTGTGTAGGGGGGGGGGAGGTTGTGCTATATATTAAACGTTTGACTAAAATGTTGATTCTAAATGAGGAAGTAATGAGAGGTAATAATGGCAACATATAAACAGAATAACATTAAAATGAAAAAGAAATGCCCGTTAAGAGTCAGTGACAGTAGTCAATGGTTAGTTGAAAAGTTTGATGTGGGAAATGAGATGACGTGATATGACATATACAGACACTGGTAGACCATGGCGTTTTGTCTTCGATTTGATTTTACTTCTACGCTGATCGCATGTAACCTCGAAGAGGGTTCCTGAGAGTCTTCTTATTGTCTGTTGCCACTGGTGGACTAAATTCTGTCACCCTCCGTGCTCTTCTCTTCGATTTATCGGAATCCACTCGAATCTAGAAAAAATATCAGGTATAACTAATTCATTTATCTGAAGCGTCAACTGAGATGTGCAGGCATTGTTTTGCAGCAAAAAATAGTACTCAATAGATCAAAAAAATTAAAAAATTTCATGTTTTAAAACATAATCTCTTTAAAAATAATATACTTTTTAATAAAATATAAAGTTTTTATAAATATCATTTGTTGACTAACCCCCATTTTCTCGGCTTGTTCAGTGAACACCGACATACATTCCAGAAGACACGTGAAACATTCGTTCTTAAAAAAAGAATGAAAATGAGATTTTTGCATTCCTTTTTTGATAATGCCTTAGTAATTGTCATTTAAAATACTTTGGATTTATAACTTTCAATACCACAGTTATCAAATGTAATTTGGGTCTGCTATGTTAAATATGGCATTTTCAGTCTTATCGAACACCAACACTATTATTTTGATAGTCAATAGCTATTCACCAAGTTCTGCCCATCATGAGTACTACTTATCCCTAAAAACCCTCAGTCTGAATTATGAAAGATGCTGTGAAGGTGAGAGAGCATTTGGCGATTCTCAGATCCAGATAAACCTTTGATGAAAAAAGGACCTCAAGTCTTGGCTGTTCTAATTAGACTTTGCTATTGATTCATTTCAATGCACTGAATTTTCGACCTCTTTACGTTGCCATTTGGGGTTATATTTTTTAGTGAAATCACAATTTTAAGGCCAGTTAAAAAAGAGGTCATTGTGCATATATTTCAAATTAACAAGAAATGCCTGTTTGCTCAAATGAAACAGATTTAAAATAGCTATGTGGGAATTAGATGCATTATGCAGAACCTGCTCTTTATTGATGTCCATTGATAGACAACGTAGAAATGAGTGGGGTCACTAATCTTCCGTTGATATGATCATTAGGCAGGAGAAATTTTATACAGCATTTTGAACCAGTGTTTTAAAATAACTGAAAAGGTTTAGGTTCAGGTTATAAGTGAGAACACTGGGCATTATTGTTTAGTCAATTAACTGGAATGGAGGACTCTTTGAATCGATATTGAATGTAAATTAATATAGAAACTAAAAGAAATTGAGATTTAATTGATAAAATCCATGCCTGTTACAATGATTGTTATGGAGAAAGCGTGCCTGTCTTGCGACTGCCGTTAAGTCAACTGCCAAAATATCCCATTACTACTCATAATCTGATATATATTGTAGATTCAATTGGTAATAAAGTTTATCGAACAAATGATAGTTCCAATACCTCGAAAAGATTATTGGGAATTAGCTAATGGGAAATTAAAAGTAATACCAAAAGCAGGGTCTAATCTATCTAATTTTACAGTTAAGTGTCCCATAAATCGAGAGATGGAATTACAATCAGTTGAATTAGCTTGAATAATCCTGTTTATGCAGAAAGAAGCAACCAATAAAAATGATTCCGGAAAATGGGCTATTTACAACTGGATTGTGATTTTTTATAATGAATGAAGATTGTTATGTAATTTATTATGCACATTTATTTTAATGAACGACGTCTCATATAAATGTGACCATACTGGTCCTCATGGTATTTCCGAATTGATTCGAGGAAGAGGGAACACCCAGTCTAGACGCTCACGCCAAAGTAAGTGGTCCACCACGTTGGACCACCCACGTGTTCATTTCAACAGCTGTGGTGGCGGCCCCAACAACGCCAACAAAATGTGCGCTCCGCCCCATCTCTAAACCTTCAATACCTTTACCCAGCACCTCCTCTCCCTCCCCCCCTCCTTACCCCCACCGAATTCTGTTTATGTCGGAAATTTCGAGCCAAACAATCTACTGACTCCTTCTCCTCTTCCTCTCCTTCAACCAACTGACTTTGTGAAAATGCAGCTGCATTGGCAGCCTATTTGATGCATGCGGGTATTTCCCTCTTTGCCTAATTTTTCCTTTATCCACATTTAGCTAGCTTTCTTTCCGCATAATTAAAATAAATTTTAATTTAAATTGTATTATTCACAAAGTTTAGCAAGTGAAGCTGAGGAGGTATAACCACCCAGCCTGACAAACTGATGTAACTGCAGATGTATAATGTCTTCTACTATTAAACGATTGAAAGGCTGTAATTGAATGAAAGTCATATTCGGTGTAATGGTTTAACTCAAAGGCCTTTGAAAATTAAAGAGGGATCGATTACATCCTGATATTAAGAAAAATCTTCTCTATGAAACCATTATAACCCCATAGAGTTGAGTGAGCAAATTGAATCTCCATGTTCAATTGACATCATTATTACCAGTACTAAAGGATCATTTTCTTCTGGCCAAATCAATAATAGATCACTTGGTGTCTAAGCAAGCGTTTAAAAAATGCATATTAACCTAATTCAGAATTAGTTATTATTAATAAAACGATCATAAGTTTCAATCAGGTTTACCTTGTTGGCTAGGTAAGCATAAAGACTATGGTTGCATTTTCCAGCACAATCCCGACGACATTCAGCAAACACTTTGAATTTCGCTAAAAATTGGAAAAAAATGGATTAAAAATTGGTCGAATTCCATCAATTCTTGATAATCCGGTGTAATACACTGTGTCTTGTGATGTCATAAAGACATGAAGCTATTAATAATATGGCATATTAACAATCTTATCATTAGATTTACGTAGTTATATTTATATATTTACATTCAAATTGTATTAACCGACAAATCATAAGGAGAGAGAGACGATCCGGGCTTGTGCAAAATAAAACCGCAAAAAGTCAAAATTTTTAATAAAACTTTAAAATAATTTTTACTTATTTTTTATAAGAAGAATGAACAACTACATGAATCACGATCTTCGCAGTTTTCAAGTAGATGTATATATGAGTAATCATTTGCTCTAGATAAAAACTGAGTCGAAGAAAAAACCAGTTCACACGTTTTCACTTCTTTTCTGTCTCTCCCCTTCTTTTAGACAGAAAATTTTTACTAGTTGCAACGCATTTCTAACTCAAAATTTTGTGCACATTTAAAACAGAAATAAATAATTTTATCCTGATTCTGGAAAGGAGATAAAACTTGAATGAAAAATTTAGAATAATGGCAAAACTAATAATGCTTACACTCACTAGAGTGACGTCTTGGCATCTTATAGACCATGGGGGCTTGATCAGATTGGTAACCTTGTGGAGCAATCATGAAGGCTGATGCTGTGTTGGATGCAATAAAAAGCAATCCAAAAAGTAGGCAGGTTGCATATAACATAGGTAAACTAACTCCCATAGCTGTTAATTTCGTCTAAACATCCACATATTTTGTTCACCATGGGCTTTTATAGCAGCGTTCAACACTCGAAAGTCGTATTCAACCAATGAGAATGCAGCATAGGTGGCACACGCACGCGTGCTGAA
This sequence comes from Hymenolepis microstoma, assembly GCA_000469805.3. Taxonomy (NCBI): domain Eukaryota; kingdom Metazoa; phylum Platyhelminthes; class Cestoda; order Cyclophyllidea; family Hymenolepididae; genus Hymenolepis; species Hymenolepis microstoma. The sequence goes on along the minus strand of LR215991.1, from coordinate 23,891,796 downwards.
ATGGCATCAAACCATTGCGGTTTTAACATTTGACAAGTTTCCGTTATGTGGATGAAATCTAATAGCAATTAGAAAATCAAATAATATTTTACTATCAATCAAATAAATGTTATGTAAGTTTTTGAAGACCATTCAAAGAAATTGCATTTAAAATGTCAATAAAGCATTATGTTTCTACTAATTCACTTGTTAACTTAACGCAATAGGAGATGGATATTTGGCCACCGAAACTTTGGGTGTGTTCTCTCTTTTCATTATATTGTAAATAAGGTATAATATTGGCTTTTGATTTAATTTATAATACTACATTCTAGAAATTGTAGAATATGATTTCTCTTCTTAGGTATCTATCAGCACCGCTGTTAAATCCCCTTTATAAAAAAGGCATAGGCTATCATGCACCGTATTATTAACGTAAACTCAGGACAAAACGGAAGTTATCTGACACTCCACTCCGGTGCATACTATTAGGTATCATATAAAATTACCATTCTACAAATGGAATCTGCAAGTTATGGCAGCACACTATTGGTGCTATTATAAGTGTTTTTTGAGAATGAAATTAAGCGGACTCCCAAGTGAGCAATTATCGCCGAGTTAATATTAAGACATTAAATAAAACCCATTAAATAATCACTAATCTCTGTCCACGAGGATACAACTTCGTTTTGAAATCAAAGAGACCAATTCTAAACTTTTGAATTGTTGAAAATTAAAAAGGCATTCTTTATAAATGTGTCAATCTGAATTCTGATAATCAAATAACATAATCATCTTTTGATTATCAACGTTATTCTCAATTTCCACTCGGTCTCCTCTTCTTGGCCCCATGACTACTTTAGTGTCCGCGGTGTTTAGCAGATTTCTTACGATTTAGTATTACATTTTGTTTTGCTATGGGTAATAATAATAATGTTGAAATTCTTATGATTATGTCTATAATTTTTATACAATACACATTGATGTAAATTAATGTTATTTACCCCGCGAATATTAAGTCACTTATGTGGCTATTCGGACTTTTAGGAAATCAAATTACCAGTCAAATGATTATCCAATTAATTTATCCGCTTATTACCTATTTTTTTATATTGGCATAAAAATCATGTTTAATGATAAAACTTTTTTCAAACATACATTTGAATGTCAGACTTTACGTTAGCTACATTTTTGCACTTATTAGATATCCAAATGTTTAATTTAGCGCTTGAACTTCAACATTTGAATTCTTTGTAAGAGCTTTAAATGTGTTTTTTATTCATTCTCTTTCCTTCAATGGATTCGTCTCGTTTTCATTATATCCTTCTTAACCTTAAAATGCGACAGCAACTAAATTGATAATTTTAGCCGTAAATCAATTATCAACGCATTTAACAAAACATGAATAAGTCCAGTGGTTGACAGAGATCTTTGCCATACTGATCTTGAGGAAAAAAAAGGAATTTGGGAGAATGCAAGATATAAATGCTATGTTTAAAACCAAAGCAAAGGTCAAGAATACACGCATTAAATAAAAACTGTTTGAAAATTGATCTTCAAAGAATTAGCAGCGATAATGGAGGTTGTGAATTCGATGTCCATCGGTGCACACCCAGTAGGCACAATGGCCAATTCAAGTCCGGCTAATAAAGTAGACTTCAGAACTCGAGGTTCCCATGGTGCCGTCCTTCTTCCCCTATGTAAGCGTTAGAAAAGCACTTTCTAAATTAGTTTAGGAGTTTTGCAAAAGAACGTGTTGACATAGTGCAACATGGTTTTTATGTACTTATTGGCCTAATTGGCCTCCAAATTAATGAAATTCCCGAAATTTATTAATAACACGAGATTTTGAAACTTTGCAATTCGCCTAGAATTATGAAACACAACGATAGCACAATTTAGTACATTCTAACAAATGTAAAATATTTGTTATAGTTAGCAATAAAATTGCTAAGTTTGTTTCTCTTGGCTAAAATTAATTATTTTTACTCAACAGGCCAATAATGTCATGGCCAGCGTGCCGGTCAGATTTCATGAGATTAGTGCTCATTGGTGTACAATCACTGATGTAGGCGACCAATCACAGTGGTTAAGTCTTCCTAACAAAAGAGGTGGCAACATTGGATTCTCTAGCAAGAGGCAGCAGAATATTTTTTCTCTATCCGAGTCAAGGACTGATTAGGCACATTCTACAATGGGCTTGTAAAGCTTCCTGTATTAACTTTAAATGCATATCTACTATCCGATTAGATCTTGCTATAAATAGTTTAAGAAGCGTATTAATATTAGTTCATGATGTGTAAGATTAAATTAAATTATATAAACAAACAATTTGCATTTCACATAATTAAGAAGTGGAGTTAACCATTATGATTTAAATGTAAAACTGCGCAGAAATAAGAGATTTCTATTGAATATAAGACGATGCCGCCTTCAACTGTTTTAGTAATTTTTAACAATCACCAGAAATGTCATCACCCACTCCCTTTACCATATAATTCCGTACCGCCTGTCCAGGATCTATTCTCCTCAAAGTTGATGGTCTATTTGAAAGTGAGTTGATGTTGAAAATACATTTCATCAGTCACGTTGTAGTTAGCATTCTGTGGTTGATTCATCAACCTGTGCTTCCCATTGTCCAGTAAATTCTTATTTAAAGCGTATTCGTGACTGCTAAATCAATTACAATCATGTCATCTGAACTTTCCATATAAGGAAGGTAAGGTGAGGTGGGCAGATCAAAAAATTCAAGAATATTTGATGTAGAGTTCTCCTGATTCTTTGCCTTCCAGTCCTAATGATTCTGATTCAACCTTCTGTGTGTGTGAATGTTTCCCCAAGATTAAAATTTGTAAAACCACATGTTTTGTCAATAAATTTATTAATAGATGGTGCAGGGATCGACCTTTTCTATCCTCTTGACCTCCCATGTCCAATATAATGACTAACATAGGCTTATCTAGACCTGACCCCCATGCACTTCGTTTTACCGTAATTTGATTAATTAAAAATGGTTGTGATGTCTCATAACTAAAAACCATTTTGTCCATATGTAGTGGTCTTCTTTCTAACAATTGCGAACGAGAAGAAGAACTCAAGCTTCCCAATCTGTTTGGTAAGTGGATTTTAACCTTTAGGTTTGAACCGAAATGCATTAATCTAAATTGAGCGATAAGTGGTGTCTGGCTAATTTAAGTATGGGAAATGTCCCCAACCTGACCCTTGCGTGAAAAGATATTTCGAAATTCCCACATCTTGAAATCTCAGTCCAAATCAAGCATTTAAAAGTAAGATTGCCTTTGCAAATAAGCCACTTTACATTAAATAAAAACGAAAATATCGACACCAGTATTGTGATAAATGTCATGTTGGTTAATGTGATCCTTTACTACTGATCAGTGTTTATTTACACATTATGTGAAAAGTGGCAGCAAACTCAGTCAATGAAGCTTCCTTAGAGATCAGACCCAGTTAAACTTAGAAATCCGTTGACAAAACGGTTGATCTTCCAAAAAGCTAACCTGTACATAGGAGAAGGAAGTAGAAGGAGGAATTGGGAAGCTGAAAGGAATGAGAAAAGTGTCAATACTGAGACTTGAGTTTTTATGCGCAAGTGCATGAACCAATATGAGCGCACTGCATAACATATTCTTCCAAAATGATTTGATGGATAGATGACAGGGGCATGGTGAATACCAATCAGGATTCACTCAATTTCATCTCAGTGTTCAGTTGTCCATAAGATAAGACTCAGGATCAGTCTACTTATTGCTGCTTGTATCAAGGCGGGATGGCCAATCGAGTAAGTCCAAGTTCACGTGATCAGAGGAGTCGATGCAAATCAAGTTTTGTGGATGGCAAACCGCACTGATTAAGCAAGGTTAACAGTATAGTAAAATGTGCGCTTCTCATAAGGACGGCTTTAGAATATCTTCTTTATACCCTATTTGAATGTTTCAACCTTTTTTTGAATTAATCAAAGTAAGGTACTTTGTTTAATTGGGCCTATTAAATTAATAGGAAGCCAAGGCAAACCACTTCGAGGTACCTGAGCGAAATTCGCAGATGTGGCTATTCTTCGTGTATCAGATTATCGTTCACTGGCTTTTAATCTACTTACTTAAAAATAGAGTCTTGCCACCGGTACAATCATTGGCTAACCTGCGATTTAACAACGACATAATTCACGCTTTCATATAAGTGTGATTTCCTAGTAAAACAGAAGAAGGTCATATGCGAGTCATAAGGAAGCTTCCGACGGTTCTTGACGGGTCGTTTTAATCACAGTGGTCACTGGAGGGAGCGGTGATAAAAGGGCACATTCTCACAAAAAATGCGACACCTTTATATGATGGGTTGAAAATTACACCTGATTACATTTATGAGTACATTAAATATCGCAGCAAAGCATCCACGATTAGTATACTACATGCTCTCTTTCTTAATTAATAAATAAACATATATTGAGATAAAGATTACATGTCTAAATCGAATAAACAAATCAAATCAAATAACACATGCTTACTTTAATGATCTGAGACAGAGATTAACATTACAAATGTGCATTTTTAAAAATAGTTTTAAGTAAAAGCAAAGTGATGGTTGCTTTGTTTGTTAATACTTATTGAAACTATACCCCCATTTGTTTGTTAACCACAAAATAAATAATTGGAGGAGTTAAAGAATCCTTTGTTCTCTAATTTGGTGACCCATCTGGTAGCTTGTTTGTTTTTAATAAATCAGAACCGAGGCAGTTAGTTTGAAAAAAAGTGTAATTTGAAGTCCAAGTTTGTCAACACGCAGTTCACTTTCCTCTGGGATGAGAGGATTTACCAAGTTTCCTTACTGTATTTTCAAGCCAAAATTAACAGCAGGTGAATAATTCGACAAACAGTAATCTAGCAGACAGATACAGGGGTCGCAAAAAGTGACCTACGTTGTTGTTTCCATGTCCTCGAAATCGCCTGTTAATTCTGAGGCGTGAGTGGCACATAGTGACTCATTTACCACGATGTGTGTACACTCCTTTCAACACTCAAATTCTTCCAACCTCCCCTTTTTCACCCACACACCCACCCACGCCGTTTGCTCTGGCTAAACATGAATATTTTTTCTACTCTGAGACACGGGCGCTGCATTCTTCCGTTGATACGTTCACTTTCGACTAATTAGATGCCGCTAGAAGAAGTGGTACCATGTTTTAATTTTTCTTTATATATAAGTTAATCACCCTGTTTATTACTATTGTAGCTTCTCGCCTACAATTGGGGTTAATTTGAAGTGAAGCGTGAAAATGATTTATATTGTATCATATTATATTATTAAAGTTTCGAAAAGCTTCTGCGCCACATTACATCAGTAAAACACATTATTTGCGGAATAGACGATGGGAGAAAAGTCCCACTTATAATTGTGGGAGCAATAGCATGGCCCAACCACAGTGTGCGCAGCAATCACTGTTATAATAAACAACAGAAGTTAGTAAGATGCTGACTTAAAGAGACTGCCAACATTCCTCTGATGCCATTGTCTCGAGAGAAGGGTAGATGCATCGAACCCAGTCTGAAGTATGACGACGCTAATCAAATTGTCCATCTTTCTAAGTTCCCACCTGGGCACAGCAATCTGTGGGAGACGCTTGATTTCATGTGTATTTTGAGATTTTCCTAATTGGACCTCATTAGAGGATTGATGAATGGTCCACGCTGGCCCAAACTTGACCCGACCTTTTACATGTGACTACGTGCAGTACTCCCTCAAGTAATTTGACCTTATTAACCGAAATGTGTGGGCGCCAATTTTGGCTACATATGAGAACTTAGCAAACTAAACACACGTGGGATTTAATTAAAACCAGAACGTGTTGGAACAACTATTGACTTGACCGGATTTAAACTCTGTTTAAAGACAAGAAAAATCAATAATGTCATGTGGCATTTTGGCCTCTTATCTTCCCAATTTTAGTTTGAATAATCGGATAGCACTTTAAAAGAGACTAACATTCTTTAAAATAAAAATGGTACCTTTTGTGGAAATGACTTTCGATAATTTCATGCTGGATGCACCGTGATTGAAGGGAAGAAGTCGGCCATGCAGCCCTTCTATCAATTATTTGCTAACGGATGCAAGCTTTCTCATGACCCTGAAATATTCAAGACTCCTTTCGGAAATACAAAGATAAGGGAGAAATAGATGAACAGAATATGATTTTCAGAATCAAATAGTCAAATCGAGGGTGGGGATGAAAACGACCTGCGTAAAAAGGACACTGAATGTATGAAGTGTACCTAAGTTTCGTAGGTTATTAATATTTGGAAGATATGCCTTCGTTTGCTCAAATCGTTTCATTGATGTGGTCATTGAATAAATAAACGCATAACCTTAAGAAACAAAATGCCACTTCCACAATCAAATTATTCAAGGGCTATTTCTTCTGAAAATTTCGAATCTCAGCTATTGTGATTAGTTTTCAACAAACGAATTTTTTCCCCATGTAAGATAATCGTTTTAAGGAAGCAAAAATTCGGTTATAAAGGATTCAAAATGTTGTTAAAATAGATTTTCGAGCGATTGTTAAATATATTTGTAACGCGTTTTAAAATTCATTCATTACCCGTGAAAGGGGGTTACCAGAAGGCATTATTAGAAAATTGATATTTGTATCGATGCAAACGTATGTGTGCTAATTAATGAAGCTCTGGCTACAAAGATTCAAAATTGATAAAATAACACCTTTAAGGCTCATTCAGCTGGTATTTTAGTAGCTTAAAATGATTATGGATACATCTTTTTTTTCAAATCCCTTAAGAGAACGCCAAATAACCAGACCGCATGACGATTAAGAGATTGCACAAATTAGTCGAATGCAATCGAAAAGCGCGAAGAAAACAGGGCTGCAGTCGACATCCGATACTGACGCCAAAAATTGTCTCCGATGGAGAACGAGTTAAAAGGGACACGGCGGTGTTTCTTTATTTTGTTTTTCAAAAAGAGTTGTGGTATTGCTTTACTTTTACCAGAAATCCAGTTTAAAGTGAAAAAAACCAGGTTATGAGTCTTTGCTCTTTGGCCGTAGAAAAATGTTGAAGTAGTTTAATAATGAATTGAATTGGAATGCATACTGGACGCCAAATTTAGTAATCTGGATTGTTTCGGCTGACTGATTACTTACCAGCTCTATGAGAATAAACACTACCATCGAATTGAATCAAACGTAAGACTGCGTTGCTCATAAAAGTACCATCTCCATATTCACGTTGTTTACAAGGTAAGTCTGATGCCATGGGTTTTCAACCGTTAGAATAAGTACTACTAAAACAATCACTTGCGACTGAATGCTAAGAAGCGATGCAAACGTGGTTCAATGGCAACACATCTAAGTGTGCGAATTTTTTGTTGAAAATAAAATAGAAATTTAAAATACCACAAAAGGACTTATAAAAACCCCCAAAGAGAAAATCTCCAAGGTAATTTTCAAAACTCCTTGCTTAGAAGAAATTTAAAGATATTTTCCAGTTCAACTTTACTAAAAGTAGAGATCAAGTCAGTAAATCAATGTATAAAATTATAAATAGATACAATTGTTAAGAAATATAACAGTTGACTCCACCCATCTCAGTTATCTCAAATTTCAAATTTATTCTTGCGATAGCGACATGAAGTAATGTTCCCATTTTGTTAAAGCTTCAGAGTCCTATGTTTCCATCTATGATAAAGGGAACGTATCGAAATGAGTTCCTAGGTGACACTCCATTAAAAGATAGTGAAATCTGAGAATGACGTTGGTGTCAAATTATTGCAATCACTTAATTTTAGGCTAGCAACCAACCAGACTTTAAGACTATTACATCACGAACATCGGAAATTGGTGTTGTGATTTGAACACAAATTCATCTCCAAATGACTTCCATATCCATTTTTCAGCAATAACCTCAAATTGAGGGGCTACATCGTGATGCAGCTCAAAAAGAAACAAAGCTACAACCATTCCTTAGACTTACCAGACCTCAGGAGTATGTTTAGAAATCAGCTCACTGAGCGCTCAAGCACAGAAATCCAACTCCTTTAGGATTTGGCTCATAGTTTAAAGGGTGATTTTCCATGCCTTTTTATGTCCAAGGCTAAGTGATTATCAGTTGGACGTATCGTCTCGATAAATTTGTCCCTTATAACGGTGAAGAGGGTTCATTAGAAGCCGGTAACGCGTTTTTCAGCACAAAAACACTAATTCCAGTGAAATATAAGTTCTTTCTTAATACATCTCCATTGAAAATACACAAAGTATTCTTCTATTTGAAGGGTGATAAAGCAGATGATTATAAATCGAATGCCACCAAAATATTTGTAATGCACTTTTAATCAAGTTTTTTTTCAAATACTGGTATATTTCAAAGCGAATTTATAATTTGCTGGGACTATTATGGAACCATTTGATTCTATTTACACTACTGTTGAAAGGATTTCCTTCATTATTTCATTTACAACTTATTAAAATTTCTTGTTTAAATGGGTACCTCAATTCAATTTTTATAGATAAAGTTAGGTTAACGTATTATTGTATAAGATGTTACAGCTTACAGGGGCATTAAGATCAAAATCAATGACTCCGCATCTCTTCTCCTGGCTTGCAGAAGACGGTCTTTGAAAATGATGCGGACATTACTTGTTGCCGGCGCAGACCCGGATGCTGTGAACGAAGATATCACGACATCACTTCATTATGCAGCGTTGCATGGTTTCACTGAAGGTGTCGACTTGCTCCTGCAGTTTGAATGTTCTCCTGACATCGAAAATAATTTTTATCCCACATCACTCATATACGTGGCATCAAGAAACTATTTCGACATAGTTCGTCACATAATTGCACATGACGCTTCCACTCTTTACCTCGAAACGGAAGAACATAACACTGCACTACTAATAGCCTTGAAGCAGGTTTTATTACTTCGTGCAGTATGTTATTTATTTATTCATTTACCATGGCAGAAAGCAAGCTATATAATCTTTCATCACAAGGAAACATTTGACCAAATAATTTTTGTAGCACCTAGTTACTAGACAAAAGTGTCTCCCAGTTAGCGAATCGTCTTTGGTTCCATCGTAATCGATTCACATGTGCGTTTTCGTCTCAATTTCATTTGCAAAGGGTTGAAAACACCTTAAGACCTTCAGTTGTGGTTGGTGTTCAGTAGTGCGAAGTGTGGAATTGTTTGTAGGTTACATGATTCTCATTGAATCATCTCAACAAGCATCTGCCTAGCATTTGCTTAAAGTTACCTTAACCAACTCCCTTTATGGACAGCTTCAGGGATACCAAATTTTGATAAACTAGTATCTCATCTTCTCCACGAAGATTTCTCACTTCCACGTTTTTATTTCGGAGAGACAATGTTTTCTACGAGATCTTTCTTTGGGATTTTAACATATTTGTCTCCTACTCTACAATCCCAACATAATTCTTCCTTAGAGTGAAAAGAATTTGTTTCCTTTTTCGTTTAAAAGCACTTTGATTTATAGTACATTATAGTTAGTAGAAGCCGGAGATGCAAGTATAGACAGATCAAGTGAACTTGATGGTGCCTTATACTCAGCATGTTCAGTGAAATATCTTGAGTTCTACTTCATGGAGCGAATGCTGGTTACTTTAATATGCCTACCAATGATTATGCAATTAAAAACACGCTAGAGTTTCAGCGGATCGACTATGTGGACCTACTCATGGCCTGGGAAGCTAAGAGTTATGCAAGTGATAATGCCACACACAGGTCTATCATAATTTCGCCCTACAATCTTGACCATCACATGCTCCTAGCACTTGTAGCTACAGATTAATTTAAATAAATAATCTAATTAAGTCCTATCTTTAGGAACGGTTGTCGATTTGTCTGAACAAAAGTACGATAAAGACATTTATGACGATGACTTCGCTTACTTAATAGAGGATTAAACACTTATTTACATGTGTTCGTAATTTTAAGTTAATATGAAATGTAGGTATTACGGAAATTCAAACGTTCTGCTGTAAAGTGAAACAGTTATCTAGAAATAAAATAGCATTCATGAGATATTAAATCTTTTCCCGATCATTTCAACAGCAAACAAATGTATTAAAATAATGCTTTAACAGTAAAAAAAAGAAGAAGGGCTTTTAAACATGGGAATCATGAAGATAGTCGCTTTATAGGTGGAAGGGAAAAGCGCAGGTCTAGCGGTAGAAGATAATGATGGGGGTGGGGGTGGGGGGGGGGGGGGCGAGTGGCCTATACGTTTGAAGTTCTGGTTTCATAATCATTTCAGGATTGGCTTATTTGGCAGATTAATTTGAATATTAATGCTTGCATCTTGGCCATTAGATACAAGAATGCATGGTGGGATTGAATAACCTAGAAATAACAAACCCATATACAGGGCAATAAGCCATGCACATGTGAATATGCGTTTACGCAGGAAAAGGTTAACGCATTTGCAAAATTTAAACATTGGAGCATTTGATAACTCAGTGGTAGGGTAGATTCGAGGGGTGAAAATAGGTCAACGTGAATCCAAAACTCTTCCGTTTCCTAAACTTTACTTTCCGCGTCTCCTTTCGTTAACCCATCCTTAACTTGCTTCAATGCCTCCAATGACGATACATGTAAATTCCTTTGTCTTTGCTATTGATAATAGAAGCAATAAATAGCTTCGCTATGCATTTTTACCATTGGTTAAATTCGATTATGTAAAATTGAAGCGTAAAGGCTTTTGAACATGGCTTCGAATTTAAGTTTTATTTCTTCACTTGAAGCTGAAAAATATCTACCAATATTCATAATTTAAGTCCTTATTTAGCATACTTTTAGGAATATTATCTTTATCACCTTCAATTTTTCCCTCTTCCAAAGAGTCTAACGCTCTTTGAAAGTAAAAATTCCCTTACTCGTTTAAAATATTGATATAAGGTGGCATTGACAGATGGCCTCAATAAACGTGTGATTATGCTGTAAATTTGGACCCGTTTGTGTCATTTTCGCCGCCAACTTTGTTACCTCTCCTTTCTGGTGTTGTCGATGGGACGCTTCAACAGCGGAGGGAGGTTAGCAGCTGCATTTACCCATCAGGAAGTCACTCATACACACATATTCCTCCCTCTCGCCTTCCTACCTCTTTACAGATTGTATGTCAAATTCATCTCTCATGTATTCACAGAGTAATCGCCAAGAGACCACCCGGGACCACCCAGGGTGATGTGATGCGGGTTGCTGCCCTCTCTACTTTCCCACTCCTCTCCCAACTATTTGTCAGTGCTAGTTTCTTTCACCCACACAGTTATTACAATTTGAAAATTGGAGACCAGTACTACTAAATATGAATCTATGTGCCAATTCTAACTAGATTAAAATTGAAGTTAAAGTTGTGCTTAAATCAGCTAAATTAAATTAGAACAGCCCCGATGCATTCCAAAATAAGCAAAAAATGCATCTTTCATTTTTTTTCTCCAAGTAATATCTGAAAGATTGCAGGATATATAGACATTCGTTTGTTTGTCTATGCTTTCATAGCAGGAGGTACCCACCTGCTCTGCTCTATCCCAACCAGTTTCATTGAGGTTTTTATGACACTTCAAAGCTATGGTCCCTAACGAAACGCTATCGAAATTAATAGCTGCCTGCCTACTTCACACAGAACTAATATCTAGCTACTTCCCGATAAAATGTGTTTTGATGACCAAACAAATATAAAACAGGTTGGTAAAATGGCGAATTTTGGTGGATTATGAGAATAGGTGTGAGATAATTGATTTGGTTAACGCGTACTTAATTCCCATAGGCGATAAGATGGAGAATTATGAATGCATCTACGCCACGAATATTCTACATTGGACTCCATATAAGCCCTTCCAACCCACTTTTTTGAGTACCTTCGCTTCCACATTTACTCATCAAATAGATACCATGAGTATTCGTCGCCAATCTGTGGAGAGTATGATAGAACAATATACTAGCTGTGTAAACTGACATCTAAGACAAGTTGTTCTTCACTTTTAAATTAAATTTACTAACTTAGGGAAAAACAAACGGATTAGTTATATGAAAGTGCTAAAATTCTATCGGTTTCTTGAGGGGAATATTTCGGAAACGGTGCATCTTTATCAAATTGATTTAAAAATTACACGTCTGTGGGCAGTAGGCGCCACTTGCTTTGTTTATGGGACATCTTAGTTTGAGAATTATTAAACTGAAATCGTGGTGGCCATAAATGATTTCCTCCATTTATAAGTGTGAACATTTGTTGAGATTTTATAGGTGACAGCTTGAATAGATCCCACGGTAACATCCTTCGGAGTGAACGGTCTGTAAATTTAAATAGTTAATGGAAATTTAATTATTAACAACAGCTTTAAATAAGGATTGTCACTGCAAAACCATTAAAATCAGTGCTCTCTAGCCCACAACAGCGCTAGAGAAGAGAAATCCAGAGAACGAACAGTTAAGCGCTTGAAGGATAATAAAATTGTAAGAATTATTTTTTAACCTGAAAATTCCCTTGAAAATTATTTCTGTTCTCAAAATGACACCAGACCAGTTGTTGAGTTCAAGTGTACTTCTATGTACACTGTGAGAAGTGTTAATAGTATTTGAATTAGATAAAGCAGAGGTAGCAGAGGTAAAAACGCGTTTTTACCCCTTGTTGACCGGAATTTGCCGGGGTGGTAGGCCATCTACCTTACTAGCTGTGCACGAAAGAGCATCTATCTTGTGACCTCTGACCTGGTAGATATACGCCTGTGACCGCTGTGACATATCATTGATTAAATGCATTCAGAAAGGGGGATTAAACGGGAGACTAATGTAAGGCAGATAATGCAATAGGCTGTTTGGCAAATCTGTGTTTATTTAGAAGATTGAAACTGAAGCATTGGCACATGAGGAATGTGCATCAGATTGGCTGTAAGTGTGTATTGTCTTTAAAATATTTCGCTTGACATTCCTTCATAGGTCAAGGCGAAGCACTAAATGGAGTCCGACTCATTTTGTTGCTATGAGGCAGACAAGCCTTTGGTCGCAAAACAGTCCTTTTATTTGTTAATGTACCTAAGCTCGTGCCCAAATGTTTCATCCTGGGAAAATGGCCAGATTCGATCTCTTTTATGGAAACTAATTTATGCATTCATTCGTTGAGTGCCTCGGAGTTTGATTAAGGATCAAGTTTTTTCTTGATTGAATTTTGAAAAGACGCTTCTTTTTTGAAATGAAAGTATAAATGTTCAATTATTACAGTTTCAAAAGCCGACTGCTAGAGGACAGTAATGGCAAAGTACCATTACAACGACACGTGCTCAGATCGATGAAAAAATTATTCAAAGAGTGACAGGCAAAACTCGAGGTTTCAGACTGTAATCCATGCAACAAAGTTAATACCAGTCACTTACACAGTATAATTAAGTTATTATTATACCAAATGTAATGCCATGTATTCATGTAAGACGAAGATTACTACAACGATTGCGGAACATGATACGCATCTAATCCAATCAGCAATCCGTTTAATTTTCCCATACCCTGCGGCAAGCAGGCATTTAGTGAAATACAGGTACCCGTGCGGTAGGCAATATCTTGTCTTAGAGACTAGTAGGGGAAGTGATAAAAACTACTCCCAACCACAAAGCGCCAATTACATATGTTCTTGTGCAGAAAGATGCTGTTTTGATGATTAATTCTAATGAAATGAGAACTGATGCTTTTGTCAGTCAGATACATAGTTAAAACTTAACTAGAGGAAAGTTGTTACAGTTGAGGCCACGGATATCGTATAGATGTCTACTCCATGATATTTCGCATTATTACATTATTATCAATTATATGACGAAAAAGTAAAAAAATTTCGCGAGAAAATATTTGAACAAGGACACGAGTAAAATGAACCATTGGAGATTGAGAGTACAATCATGGCAACTTAATTAGATTTTTCAATATAGGAGAAATAATTGTGCTTAATGGGTATAGCCCGAAGTTTCTGAATGACTTCATGCCCATTAAGTCAAGAGCTTATTGATCGTTTAATTTTATGAGCAGTTGGTCATGTCATTGCACCACTTCTTCCCTTCTAATGGCCAAAAGGACATAATTAACCTTCCTGGGATAACTCCCACATGGCAAAAATCTCTAAAATTTACACCAATTTACGTAATAAAATATAAGTTTTAAAGTAATTATCTTTTAACTTTTATAATGAACCAATTTTAAGCTTTGCACCAGCTCCTGGGTAAAATTATTATTGACATTTTCCATATATTTGATCTGCAATTCTTAGATAAAAGTCATGGCTAATAAATAATTCAAGGTGAATAGCAGCCAAGGGCCGTCTTTAAGACAGTCGCCAGAAGACGAGTAGCGAGCTATATTCTATCACCGCGGACGCAACAATTCCGCGAAGTATCTTCATTGGATGAAACGCATGCAGATGGATGATTATGTCGCGAGTCTAGTACTGCTTTTTGATTTTTCTTGAACATACAAAAAGGACGTCAGTAAATAAGTATGCACATAATAATAACGGAAGCACAGTATTAATTTATGGTACTTTCACACGAATGCTACTGGCACTAGGTAGCAAAATAATTGAATTTATTATTTATTTAGTGGGAAGACTAATCTTAGGACCACACTCTTGCAGAGCCTGGAAATGTGCATAACTGATCGACTTCTCTGCTACCAATTGAAGGCCTGATCTATATTCATGGCATTGAAAATTGAGGGAAGTGAAGGGATAATATCGAAAAATATCAAAAATAGCGCGTATTCAAAACCTGATTTATGAAAAATGTGAAGTCCTGAGTTCTATTGACTGAATTCCCATAGTTCTTCTTCTTGTTAATAAGTATGCAAATGCGAACCGACACAAGAGTTGCAAGCTTTAGTTGATAAGACTTCGTTTTTATGCTTAATATGGCAAGCAGTATTCAAAATCCTCGATTAAGTTAAGCCAGTTTGCAACAAAAATAACATGTTATTTTTAATTTCGATGCAAAAAAAGTTGTCGTTTAATCCAATTCACTCATGCGAATTAGGCTGAAATGCTTCATTGGATTCCTTTGCTAGATTGGAAAAATGCAGTTGAAATTTTCATCCAATGCCTTTCATCATGTCTAGCAGACACAAATTTTCCCACGTTAAGCGCAGCAGACATTACTATGAGACATTTTGATACGAAAGCATTTGAAATAAAATGATTTTGTTAAGGAAATATTAGTTCATATCTTGGATTACAGGTGCTGGCCGTTCTGTTGCTTTTGATAATTTATTCTACTGCTAGACAAATTATCACGGTTCATGAATATAAAATGGTTCCTAACACTACAGTTAGCGTTTATTTGGAAATTCCGAAAAGCTATAAGCTTTACTGGCGATTGAGTTTACCAAGTCGGAGTAGCGGTGGTCATTAATATGTAGAAAGATGCACTTCTGCGAGGCTACGATCATGTATCAGCCACAAATAAATGGTGTTCATAATGATTCCCAGTAGACTGCGACATTTCCTGAAATGGGCGTCGGTAATTTGCTTTCGACCAAAATTGAAATGTTCAGCAACAATATAAACGAAGGAGAAGATGAAGTAAAATTTGAACAGGATTAGTCTGCAAAACTGCGATCTGCTTATAACTGACATATAAACCGAGTAATTACGGGGCAACTCGACCTCAAGTTGATGACCTATTTGCTTGCACTTTTGAGACATATCAGGAAAAATGCACTTACTGCACTCAGCTTGCGCGAACATTTACGAGGACTCAAACTTGACTGAGGAGTTTCATGAATAAGCACGTGGTCTATAAAACAAATTTAGGAATTAAAAGAATTTTGCTTTGACGGATTATTGTAATCTATAGTTGTTAAGACTGGTTCAATGTCGAATCCAATCATTTTTGTCTTCTTCTAACTTTTTTGCACCCCTCTCATTAAGTCCCTCTGTCCAAATTGTTCCTTTAATATAAACTTTGGTGAAACGAGTTGAATTAGCTGGGCTTAAAAACAACAGCTGAGGGATGACTAGTTTTGCTATTAGGGAGGAAGTATTCCAAGTAGTTATTAATTGACATCACCAGATGTATAATGCCGAATGTACAGAGCAGACTGACATACGTATGTGTATATTTACGTATAAAGTCGGATAAAACCAATTTATTAACCGTATTAAGGATCAAAATGCTTGTATGAGAAATATACCTGCCAAAATTCCGTGGGAGATTACTGCCCATCTGTCTATTTCTCTTCCCCCTCCTCCCCTCCCCCCCCCTCCCCCTCCTTTCTCCTCTCCCCTAATTAGGTACAAAGAATTTGCCCTTCATAGGATGAGAGAGTGGTAATCCAATTAATGAAAGGCAAGTTGAAAGAGATGAAGGAAAAGTAAACAAATAATATCTTTTTTTATAGAAGCAGAGAGGGAGAGAGAGAGAGAGAGAGAGAGAGAGAGAGAGAGAAAGTAAGGAGGATTAGATTTGTGAACAAGATTATCGTTTTGACTTGTGAAACACGTTTTACTCATTTCTTCTTTATCACAGAAGTCTGTTATAGAAAATATGGGAAATCTTAACGATTGCCCAATAGAATTTCACTTTCAGTTTTGAGAAAGCAAAACGTATGGAGTGAGGGTCATTCCTTATAAATATGACCACTGCCAAAACACGATTAGTAAATGAATACATTCAACGCAACTTTAGAAGGGAAGGCTCCGGTGACACGGCCGCACTTAATTACGTTATGCAATTCACGATTCCACCAAGAGGATTCCACCATCGAATTTTCCATTGAAATGGCAGTTGCCAAGGCGCTAGACCATGTGAGAATTAAGTCTCGTCTTACTTATTAAAAATAAGTAGAATTTTAACATATCTACTACTTTTATAGGTGGAAATAGCGGAGTTTTTCGAAAAATTGGTATTTTACTTATATTCGGAATTGTTCAGCCATAATTAGTTTCTAAATTCAAGAAATTATAGTTCCAGCGTCGTTACCATTAGCACATTTAACTGCGGTTCGTATTAATGGTATTTTACCATTTCCTTTTGCGAAATTTTATAATTGTCCTCCCTCTCCTTCCCCCTCCCTCCCCCCTCCCTCCCCCCTCCCACCAAAAGAAAAATTTGTACTTCGACAAAATTTCTTCAGTTATGATTGTGAATTAAGTCCTTTAACTCCGAATCCATAAAAGAGAAGGCGTTGTTCTCAATTTATAATATTGATACTAAATTTGGGATGGTGGTATAATAGACTCTTGCACTACCAAGGGCCACTGATCGAGTATAATTCCTTTATCGAAATAGTTACAGTCCCTAATTACTTTGCTGCATCATGACAAAAATTCAGTGTTTTTGAAAATCATCATGTATTTTGGTAAATACAAGAGATAGGTGTTCATAGGAAGGATTAGTAATTAGTAACTAATAGTATTTCGCATTAATCCCAAGATTTCTAGGAGCTGAAGTTTTAGCCTTAAGTACATACGATGCTTATTCATATTTAACCTTGATTTCAAGATTACGCTTATTAAAGAACCTCAAGTTCGTCGGATGATGGGTTATTTATGATAAAAATTTGTCTCTCCATTTTTCCCACTTTCCTTATTCTTATCTACAAGAAAGTCGTAGTAAAATATATAATTTGTTTTCTTACGTCACCAAAGACTCCAATCATCCTTGTATGATAAGAATTTGGCCCAATAGTACGCAGGACGTAGCAACCCATCATTTATCTATATTGCATAACTGACAAGTCGGTTTCGTGCAGATATTTCCTCTTTCCAGAACTGTGACTGATGATATCCATGCCCATGCCACGTTTTTACAAAACCACGTGTTATTCACATTTATGTACATGGTTAACGAAGTCTGAAGGAATTTTGTTTAAATGAGTTAAAAGAATGTCCTTGAGACAAGAGGATCCAGTAGGACCTTTTTGCTGTACATTTTGCGCATCATTAGGACCTAACCAAAGTGTTCTTTCTCCAGTTTACCAACCCCACAGATATGAAAGGCCCAGCTACAAATCAGTTAAGGAAACACCAAGTTCAAAAGTGCATTCATCAGTTCCAAATTGCAGTAGAATAAAGTTTAACGGTTGTTCATTCGAAGTCTGCGGACAAGAAGAATCAACGCTTGTCAAATTCTACGCTCCTACCTCAGATATGTCCAATGTCTATCTCAAAACACCGCGTTCATCAGTGAATTCGGGAGACCCCAAGAGAAATTCGGATACACGTGAGCACCAGGTGAAGAACGAGATTAGGAATAGTGTATCAAGATGTAATCAGCTGCCCAGTTTTTGTGGTGTCCCAGATAATGATGAAGGAACTGGTATTTACATGTGTGGCATTTGTTGCAGATGTGCATCAAGATGTCATCGTGCTAATCAGAATACTTATTCTAGTAGAGGTCGCAATTTTTCAAGGGGATATGAAAATATTGAATCTCCTATAGCTAAGAGACCGTCTTCACTCCGAAATACTTTACATTGTGACGTGGAGCTAGATCTACCTACTCAATCTGGTCAGTATTATAGTCAAGACCATACTGAAAGGAAACCATCGGAGATTGTGATCTTACATGCAGATTCGAACGAGGAAGAACCAATTAAAAGAAGAGCAAGTGGTTCCACTAGGATCCCACCTGTGACAGCTCCCGATAACTCTTCTATGTTTCTTATCAAACAAGATGGATCAATACTAGATTTAGCATCAATGGATAATGGGGAGAATGGCAAACAGTTGCCAAACGACGCTTCTGATTCCGTTGATGTAACCCGAAAAAATAGTTTGAACTCAATTAAAATTCCACGAAACTGTTCTCTGTTTCTGATTCAAGCTAATCAACCGGGATCTCCCAACGATCCACTCAATGCAGAATATTGTCTGGAAATTGAGACAGTACCAACCACTATTAGTCACAAAAATGCACCTATCTTTTTGACCACTAGTAGCTATGAAGAAGAGCTTAAATCCTTTGATAATTCTCCCACCAAAATCCACTCACCTGACTCTTCTACAGCAGCAATTAAGTCGGACTCGAATCCAGAGGAATGCGCTAGGTTTGACACTAATAATGATGTGGATAGTAGAATACTTACATGTTCAGAGGTTGGGACATCTAAAGGAAATTTTGTAAATATGGATGAAAATGATATCTGCAACACTAATTTAAAAGGAAGTATTCAAGAAATAGTAATGGGAAAATATGTTTATCACTCCCCAAGTGAAGCAAAAATAATGTCAGAAGATGAACAACTTTGCACAGGACCAGATATTACTGGATCTGAAGAAATAGAAGAAGACATGGTCGAACTTGGAGGGATTTCAGCTGTTCAGGAATCAGATGGATCAGTAAGGTTGCTAATCACAAGATCCAATGGAATAGAAGTAGGAGAAGAAGGGAATTCGATAGCCTTACAGGATTCAAATGATCCAGAATGTATGGACTCAATTCGTTTTTCACCGTTGAATGAATCCCAATTACCCCCAGCTCTATCATCACCATCAGACAACCCCAGGATGTGCTTAAAGGGTAGGAGTATTAAAATTTTATATAATCCAGTTACTGGATAAGTTGAAATGCAATTCATTAATTTTAGGAGCCTTACAATTAATCGATTCGGATTGGTATTTAATTGTGGTTCAGGAAAACATTTATAAGATTCAATGCGATTTGAAAGAGAAATGAACCTTCAAAAATTTCCGATGGATTGAAATGAATTTCGGTACAATTTTTAAAGGATAGCTTATATCAGAGGTAAGTCGTTTTAATCAGTTTAATTTTACCAATTCGGATTCAGTTCATTGACGTTGGGACTTTTTTTTAGTCACCTCAACCGTCTAAATGAAACAAAACTGAGATCATTGATTGACTTTAAAATAGCTTGTCCAAACGAACTTGAAAGTCACCGATTTTGACAATTTTCATATTATTTCTAATTTTTCGTTCTTAAATACGTGTTAATTTTCCTTTTAATTTCAGCCTTTATTTACTATAAATACAATACGTTCCCTCACTTTGATCTATTAGTCTCATTAAACTCAACCAATCTACTACTCATACAACTATATATCATATTTTGGTCAACAAAACACCAACATTTTTACTATTAGAGTTCATCGTTTGAGAAGTATAGTGAGCTCTGCTGTATAAAACTGGTATCGCTAGGTGCTTTTGACCATTGAAAGGAAGCATAGAGAATCGCTCAATTTAAAACAATCGAGATGTCCTGTTGCTGTTCCCTACCCATGTTTTGTTACAGTGCTTAAAATAGCAGGACTGCTAAGCTTAGTGTTGGAGAAAATAAATTTATAATAATTAAAATTATCACATCATCTTTATTCAGAAATTGGCAAAATGGGGGCACGTTGGTTGTTTGAAATCTTGTCCTGTCACACTCTACTTAAGTTTGCTAGTAGTAACGTGTCCAAATATGTAATAGTCTGGTAGGCATCTTTTCAACATTATCATTAGCTCAGTGACAAATGATAATATAATTCAACAATTCAAGAAAAGCGTTTTCTAAAACTCGCTTTGGGCAAGATGGAAACCATGATGAAACCTTAGAAGAGACAATTTTACTTCTTCAACCTGTCTGTAGGCCACTTTCATTACTGCACGTGCATTGTACAAGGGATCTCAAATGTTAATGTCTTGATAATTGAGTACTATGGTACTGTCAAACAAAATATTCTTTAATGAGGCTTAAACGATTTATTGGGATATTTTTTCCAATAATTACCGATTTTAAATGCGAAAGAGTTTGGCGGAATTTGGTTCGAATTTATTTTATTTGATAAATGGAATATCTTTATTTTATTTTGAGACATTTGGCTAATTTAAGATGCCAGCAGGCCATCTATTTTTGCTATAACAACTCTTATATTTTGAAAATAAAAGCAACCAGCTTAAAATGCCAATGCTGAAGGAGTGACGACAATGAAATTGCAAAAATCTTTTTGTAATTGATTAAGAGTCCATCCACTGTTGCTAAAATAATACTACGAAACGATGCAAACTTATGGAAGGGCAGTTCTCCGAATTTTGAATAACATGGTCTTTTATCTCATCAGAAGCTAGAAGGGCGGCACTCGTCTGTTTTTTTTCATCCAGTTGTTAGAACTGCCAACTGCTCCACCTAATACAAGTCCACAAACAAGCTGTAGAATAACAGATTATGAACCATGAAAAATTCTGCTTCTTCCATGAGATTCTTCTTAGTTCAATACCTTCTCTGGGCGGCGCTTTACCTTATTCCAGATGTCTGGTTTTATCTTTACAAAGAAAATCCGAGGTGGGTGGATTGGTTGAATATTGATTCAAGTTTATTTTAATAGAATCTTCAAGGAATTGTGAGTTTTTGTGATAAGGATAAATCGAGAAGAAATTAAAGAAAGGGTCATCATTGATGGAAATATATGGTCGGATAGATCGTGAAATCGTTTTACACGTATACAAATAATTGATTTACAATCATTAGAAGGGTTTTCCAATGTGAGAATGAGGTTCTGTTGTCAAATGCAAACCTTAGCCAAATAGTGTTTAAATCCATATCATATCTGCGATAGAGAGAGAGCTTTGCCGCATGAATAGTCCACTTACTCTATAGGTAGTGGTTTTGTTAGCAATAGATGGAGGAATACCTGATCTCTGTGTGCAAGATTTTGACAATTTCAAATAAGGAATGGAAAGATTCCATGGAGATCACATCTTAATAAATTGGGTCAATTGCAACTGTTTAGGCAGATAAACGGGATGCTTCCACAGCAGAGAGAAACTGCTCCTCATATGAGGCTTCAGATGCCCAAACCAATTCACCAATTTTGTCCTCCTCCTCTTATCTTTGACTAAGACGGCAAATGACAACCTTCAGTGCGTAATTATTGCACTATAATGGCACAGCAAATTGGACAGCAGAAAGCTAACATTATTTGAGGGAACATGTTGTTGTTTTTCTCAAATGCATCCTTCGAGTTCTAATAGGTATAATTGTGGTTTACTTGCTCTTATTAAGCAGGAGTAGGGTCGTGCAAGTATTGTGACTGACAGTGTTTGCTAGGAGATTTCAAGTGTAAATAATGTCTGTAGTGCTGTTTGCTACTTTGTACTGCTGGTGACGTTTTTACCCATCAAATGCTGCTAATCAAGGATAAAAGGATGGTTGTTTTTCAAAGATTAAAGCTCACTTCTGCTATAAATTAACCACAGGCCCTTAACCTTATGCCGTTTCATGAATTTTTTCATAATCTACGAAGGACGCATGAAGCTTTATTCGCTGGCAAGGCCTTCAATTTACCTTTCTCCGGATTAATGATTTATTTCAATACACCTCTTTCATTTTAACCTTCTCTCCCCTTCCCTCACCTTCACTTCCTACACGATATCCTTCGACCCTCCCACTTGTTGGTGTGATACTAGCTTAATTTACTCCTTATCTGCGAACTTAGGTACAGCGCGTCAATGAGACATGACTCCTGTCGCCACTCCGACACCACCAACCTCGAACTCCCTGAGACCAATCCACCCTCCTTAATCTTTTTTCACCCTCCCAAGACACATGCCAATCTATCTGCCCGCAAATGCCATTTCTTCTTCTCTCTATCCTGAAATTATTATGAAAATTGGAAGAAATTAGATTGGCATAGCCTGCAGAATAGATCATGTAAAACAATCGTCACATTGCCTCCAATCTCATCTCAAATGGTAAGATGTGGATGCGTTAGTAGTTTTTTTTCCTTTCATGATCGATATATTTCACAAAGCCACAGTATTTTCCCACAAATTAGTGTGATGCCAATTTCTTACAAAGTTGTGGGAACTACATGTTGATATTAAAGAAGATAACAGCAGGAGGTGACAAATCATAACCCCCTTTCAAGGAGGTAGATAAATAAGCGCGATAAAAATCTCTGCACAAAATCACGAGTTGTATTTGCATTATAATTGTGGCCCGACCGATTATTTAGGCGCCATGTTGCAAGGCTACAGTTTTAGTTTTATTGCCATCTAAACGAATATGCAATGTGACCACATCCTACCGATGTGCTGCTTGTATTGCTGATAAATAGGTAATTAACGTGTTGTTTTCAGTGCACTTCGGCCAAAGGGTAAAAAATCATAAAATAACAACCACCGCATAGTCTCCATTACCGTCTCAAAATGCCTGTTGGTGTCTGCGTTTTATTCGAGATCGATAACTGGCACCTATTCAAGGTAAACCCCTAATAAAAAATGGCAGAAATTCATCTTTGAAGCAGAAGGCAAATAATATTATTGTGACAAATTTTTGTATCTAATGAAAATCAAAACTTAATGCGGTAAACCTTTCTTGCATAAATTGGGTTTTAAATTGAGCATGGATGCAAGTACTCAGTAGAGGATTTGGAACACACGAACAAGACCAGCTTTAGCTATCTTTTAAAAATATTTATAAAATAAGCTTAAGAAGCTACCTTAAAGTTTTCCACACCTATCCGTGTTTATTAGTCACCAAAATAGCACAAGCTGAAGTATAGCTAATCAGGACATTCGGAAGATTTCGAGTAACGCGTTATTTTAGGAGATTTACTATTTACCTATTGGTAGGAGTTTTCCAAAGAACTTATGCTGAGATTTGTGGGGCTTAACTTGAAAGGTGGGACGAATGCAAGGAAACCTTTGACTGGGTTACTAACTTTTGTTACTTCTTCTGGGTGATATGCATTGGCATCGTGGCCTCTGACTTGACAGATGTAGAACCAAGATCATTTTTATTAAATCCACGCCATGGATATACATCCACAAAAGGTTGCTCAGCGCCTATTAAATGGGCCAATTCATTTTGATTACAATTTTGTTAGTCAGTAAAAGTGTTTTTGGCAAAGTCGATGCAACTGGCCGCCCACAGCGCTAGCAACTGCCCGGGGTACAGTAGTCCTCTCTCTAGAAAAGTGGCATTTGGCCTAAAAGTGGAAGCACAACAATAATAATAAAGTCAGATTTTGACGGGGAGATAAAAAGTGTTGCTTCCTCTTCTTTCCTGCCTTCTTCTTCTTCCCTTTCAAGCAAAAGCCCTTATTTCAATAAAGGTAGAGATAAAGTGCTATTTAGTATAACGCGTGAATTGGCCAGTGTTTGGCTGATCTTGACCTAGAAAGATACATGTTTTGCTCCTCTCTCTTACCAATTTTATCTAATTAATATTAATGAATTTAAATTATCTAAAATTTGAATCTTACTTTTCTGGTGTTAAATGAATGAACTCCCGGTGGACAGATTTAATGTTGAAATGAAGTCATATAAAGGAATATGATTTCACATATTACTTACAGAAGTAAATAGCTTTAAAATTTTTTATATAATTGGAGGAGACCTGTTACATTTTATTTTGATTGGGTGAAAGGAAAAATAGGATGAAAATAAATTGAAGTAATAGAGGACCTGGTGATACTGGAGACCGGATAATGCAGAGTATTCTTAATTTGTCGACTTTCCATGCTACCGTTGCCATGTCAACTGGAGAGAAAGCTAATGATCTTTTCCCTCTTAATGTGCCAAAATTTGAGCATACATATCGCTTCGTCATTAAAAATGAACAGGTTAGATGGAGGAAAGGAAAGTGTTCAGCTGTGGAAATGAAGTTTCCTGCTCGATTTAATTGCAGCCGACAGGGTAATTCTACTAGCTTTCCCTAAGAACACTTGACCTTAAATTTACTTTGTTGTAGGACTATTATTTTTTTTGGGAGGGGGGAAGGGCGGTGATAATAGCTACTATTGGAGTTTACTTCGAGATTTCTGCAGTGTTTAGATCATGTAAACCCATATTGAAGCAACTCTTCTTCAAGAGGCAAGGTTTTTTGCGAAATGAAACAAGAAGAAAATAGCATCTATTGGCGCCTAACTAGTATGGGTAGAATGTGCCTTTCAACAGTAGAAGTATACTCCAACTTTATTGAAACTTTATTCTACTATCCTATGGAGATCAGCAATAACCTTCTCCACTGAAATTATATTCTCTATTGGGACAATGACGAAATAATTTTCGCCTCTCTTGCAGTTCTTTTTCTTGATAAAAAGTGACAGAAGAATTTTTTAAATGGAAATAATTAGTTATGCTCCATTTAATGCATCTTTTAAGAAAACGCGCTTGCATGAGGGGGTAAGAATGTGATTTTGGTGCACTTATCAGCAGTTTTGTCCTTTACTAGATGGCCCGCACATTTGCGTTTAGCATTGGTGGACAAGTGTTTTCTCGAAGTATCCTGCCAGAATGCGGGGTCTCTTGCAAACATACATCAATCATTTCAAGCTTGTTATGATTATTTTCGGCATCAGAACTAGTAAGTGGGCAAGTAAAAGCGAGCGCTTATTTGGAATTCAATTGAAAATCTCCAATCCGGAAAGAGAGCTGTCAAGGAATGCTTTTTAGTGTAACATGTCTTTTATCAATATGCACTGCCGGACGCGTACTTTCGTTTTATGACTTAAAATTCAAGCTGCTCAAAGGAATGACGATAAATTGTCCATATGAATATGACCTTCAAAGTTAAATGGTAAGCACTTAAGCTGAAAAGAATTTTACCATGTTAAAGATAATTATAAATTCTCACAGACATCCCTCCAATGTAATACCATCGATTGCCTTCACGCTAATCAGCAAAAGAATTTTGTTCGAATTATATATTACGCTTCCATTTCATTTGGATATCGTAATGATGCAAAGTTTCGATAACTGAGTGACAAAAAGCATCCTACCGAATTTTGGAATGAAGTTGGTTGGGACACCAGGAGCTCTGTCTTAAATATTGCCCAAAGCTCAGTACCGAAGCTAAACTAATCACTAACCTATTAGTAATATGAAATAACAGTAAATAAGTACGGACAAAGTTTATGCACTAAAATGAAGTAGATTCAGAAGAGCACAGAAACACCTTCCAGAAATGAACGGGCACTAACTCACAGCTTAGTCCATATTTCAGTCACTTGATAGATAAACATTTCAAACGAACACGAATGCCTTCTAGTAGGTGATGGAAATAATTGCAAAGGCATATAAAATAACGAATTTAGACAGTTGTTTTGCTTTCGTGATAATTTAATCCCAGGAAGAACTTGCTATGATCTAATAAATGTATGAAGCCAAAAGCAGAGTATTCTTTAGTAAGATACTATTTTTCATTACTTGATTACGCGTGAAAGTATACAATGCTCAAGGCAGTCCAACGGTTACCATAAATCAACACTTTGTGTAGGAATTAAGGAACTACTTGTTGGCATAGTAAAATGTGCGAGTTAATGAAGAGCCATTCCATAGCGTTGTACTCGAGATTTTTCCTCGCTTGAAGCGTGCTGAATAAACCACGATGAGGATTCGGGGGAGGAAGAGAGGTGAAAAAGAGACGAGTAAAGACAAGGGCAAAAGCAGAGAATGAGAGTTCATTAGTCACTTTTGCAAGGATGTGCGTGATGGTATGAGTGCAGATGTACTTTTAAATGAATTGAGGCAGTTTTAGAAGGCTTGAAAGTAATTTTGGAAAAAGCACAGGGAGCCATTGTCATAACACATGACTCCCTTTGTTCGTGATAACAAACATTACATAATTCAAATAAGGTTGAATTCAACTTCGTTTGTTGTACCAAAGATATGATTTATCTTCGGCGTAAACACACACTAAATGCATTAAGCACCAAAGTCTGCACTATCAGATTTGCAATTATATTCATATCAAAATGTGGACCATAAATAAACCTTGAGTGTACAGTTTCCAAATCCACGTCGAAACCGAGTATTATCCAATTCTTATTTAACGACTAAAACTGGACCTTACTGTCTAAGCATAAAGTACTTTCAATACTCTACATATCTCCAGTGTTAAAATATCCTTATAAGTCCAACTGATCTACTCATGGTTGGGAGAACGTGGTATGAGCGATCGTTCAATATAATCCATTGGTATTAAGGTCGTGAACCTGCCTATATACTCAGGAGTCAAGTATTGGGAACTGAGCTTTGAAGACTTGATATTACCAAGTGAATTATACCACCAATGAAAAGTGGAGCAATTTATTGTTTACATAACTATACTAACGTTTTTCCCCAGGCACCTTTGACCCCATTTCACCCCTCCCTGTACTAATTTGCCGCATCGCCTGGTATGGCGTTATTCCCTGAGCAAAACGCGTAGGGGTTTATTTTAATCCCATGGTCGGTAATAAATTAGCAAAACGAACCCAGCGAGATTTATTCTAAATAATGTTAGTTAATTTTGAACTCGTGTTATCTATTATAAGAGTGTTTTAATCTTCCACATATCTAAAACGCAATTATGCATTTCACTATTCAAACAAGGTCGTACATTTTTAGAGAAAGGAAATGGGCTGTAGACAGCATGTGATGTCCACTTGTATTTTACCACGAAAAATTTAAGCATCGGTTTAAACATGATGGACGCAATTATTGGGATCTCTGGGCGCTGTAAATTCGTGACCACCGTTATTCGTATATATATTCATTCGGGCATCCTTTTATTAAGACGGCATCTGCTCTCTTGACTGAAGACTATCTGAAATCGTTCAGTTTACCGAACGATTATTTGTACATGGACATGAATACTGTAATTAGACAATATTAAATGTAGTTAATTTGTTCAGTTCAGAAGTGAATCAGATCCCGATTGGCTTTTTCCTTTACTTCTTTGATACTATCAAGGTCACATGGCTGTACTTTTGATTGATCTCTTATATAACTGCTAAATTCTAACAGCTAGATAAATGAATACATTTTACTTACGAGGGAATAGTAATAAAGAATTTGTATATGAAAATTATAACATTTAAATAATATTTACCATAGAAGAATACTAAATTAGGTCGTTCAATTTTTGAACTACTTTTCCCCATTATTACACCACAAAAGAGGACTTTACTTAATCATAAAGAAATAAAATGAAAAAAACCATTTGATATTCGAAATCAAATGAAATTGTTTTAACAGATATATTTTTAATTATTTAAACTCTATTTAGTTACAATAGCCAATCACAAGGGGATCTTCCTTTAATAATAAATTTTCATAACAAGCTGCATAATAGTTTCAATATAATCAGTTAAATATATGGATTTCAACCGCCTCCCTCCCTCCCCCCACCCCCACCCCCCCTCCCACCATACATTCATGATTTGTTTAATTAACTGCCAAGATCATTGCAACAGATTTCACGACATAAATTTAACAAATCACAGAATGAGGCAATACTCTATGTCAACTTTGCGGTTGCATGTCTATATCTGTTCAACCTTAGCAACAAAGTCTAACATAGTCTTTATCCCGGCTAGAAAATACTTCTTACTACTAAGAATATTAGACAAGGCCAGTTTCTAATTAGTAGAGTAGATTATTGGTCGTTATCTACAAATTCGACTATTTGTCTAAACGGATTTTCTTCATCAACTTCTGGTCAATGCATGTTTCTTCTGCAAAGGTGAAAGCAAGTAATAACCGCTAATATTCGTACCAAATTCCCGACATAGAAAATTCTGTCTTTTGTGGCCCTTTCTGATAAGCCATTTCTTCGTACTTGGTACTTCGTATTTCCCCACATTAGATTAATAACTGCACATTTTGCCCAAAGTAAGCGTGAAGGGCAGTAGACTGAAAATTGCATCAAGTAAAACAAATTGAATATGTTTTTATACTATTGCTACATTTATTGGCAATATTAGGATTACTTACTGCTAAAAAATATCCAGCTTGGAAAATGCCTGACACATAATTAGGGTTTAACGTAACACCTGTGCAGTTTGGTTATTTTGAAGTGATAAACTTCCGTTATTTGGACCCACAGTCACAACGTGTGTGATTGAGCCAAGAACTTCGATTCCTGCATTATTGGCCTTGTCTGTTTATATTTGAGGCGACCAAAATATCACTGCGCGATAAGGAGCAGAATTGGACTAATTAACTAAACCACGTTCTTCTAATAAATGGATTTAATTGAAATGTGTTTCCATATTTCCGATTGAGTAGCCATATTTAAGGAGAGTAGGCATATTTAAGGTTACCAAATCAAATAAAGTTTGGAAGTGCCTGATGCATGATGCAATCAAATTTGCTTCGAAATTCATGATTATGCAACTCCTTAATGGCGCAATTCTATCTCAATCCATTTGAGATCCGAAGCCAAGCTCTATCTGAACTTTAAGTCCCCAAATAAGCAAAACCAAACTTTGCTTAAACTTAGAAAGGAAAGCTTTACAGTTTAAATATTACTCTTCGAATACATTTCAAATTTATATACTAGCAATGTATTAATGCGAGATTGTTTTTGCTTTTGAGTGCTTAATTAATCCGGGTCCAATCTCTGCACTTAACCAAACTCACTGCATGATCTCGATTTCTGCTTTTCGCTCGTTTCCCCATTGCAGCGACTCGGCTATTTTTACTGGGTTATCCCACACCCACCCACCTTCTCTCACCTTTACTTCGCACTCCATTTCTCATCTTTGACTCCCCTCCCTTCCTCAAACTTCGTTTTCCACTGACTGCTTTTAGTCTTAGGAATGGTCCTTGACGAAAAACCGAAATCATGCTTTTTTCTCTGTTCGGGATGTCTAATATTGATATTGATGTAATTGAGAAGTAACGAAGAAGTTGAGGAGAAGAAGCATAATTTAAGCTTAATTTTTAGGAGCATATATTGCACAAGATTTCGAGTAGAATTCAAACGAATCTATACGAGTTTACTCGTTGTTTCTTAAACAAGATTCTACAAGAGAATCTGTGACATTATTGATAGCCTCTATAATGAGTCGTCACAGTTGTTGCATTCAATCAAGTGGTCTCTGACCTTCGCAGTGTGTCAGACTCTTGCCAAGCTCTTAAACATTTAAAGGCTCACATAAATGCAATGTAATGAAGACCTGTATGAAAATGTGCGAAGTTACATATGTACTTAATTTGGTATGAATAAGAACAATATAATTGATGAAGATGAGCATTAATTTTGATTAGATTAATTGACGTAATATTTATTTATTTACATTAAATAGTAGGCTTTATGATAGTTATCATTAGTCATGTTAACTTCGGGCTTCACGGGGAGAGGAACATCAAAGTCACAAAGAGCCGAGAGGGGAGACAGAAGAGTGATGCACAGATGTAAAAGAGACAGACACCAAGGTAGAGAAAAGGGTAAGGTGGAATATGACACACAGTGGGGTCATGGTAGTTTGAAGTCAGCTGGCGGATTATAGACTTTTTGCCGTATGAGTATACGTTGCCCAGGATGCACCACGTGAAGGTAAGACTATCGCACACCCCAAATGACGTAATATAAAGACTTCTTTTGAACATTATTATTGCTTCGTGACTTTTAAAATATACTCCTTGAGTAGATTTGGAAGGATAACTTGTGAATTTCAATAGAGGTGCTAAGATTTCAGCAAATCACCTCGTGCTTAAAATTTCCTTCCTTGAGATTTTTGGGGAAGTTAAGTTGGTACATAGCTTCAAGAACAAATGAAGTTTGAGAAATCGAGCACGTGGTAAATGAAGTCTTGTCCATTTTGATGACGCATAAGAATTTTTCAATAAATACCAACTCAGAATTTTGGCAGCTCAATAAGTTGAACATACCAGAGAAAATTGAAGAGATAAAAGTCCTTTCAGGCTCATATGGAAACGTAATTACGCATTAGATCTACCCGTTATCACCTCCTTTTTACAGGTGACGTCGGCTGTGTCACCACTCTCAAAATTCCAAAGGCGTATCCCTTAGATCTCCTCCTTCGAGATAGGTCAGTGGCTGCAAACTTAATTCAAAACTGTTCCCTAAAGCACCCTATTGGTTAACGTCTGAGTTATTTAATTGTCTGATAGTTTGAGTTATTTAAATAACTATTTGAAAAGTGAATGTCGGTTTATTTTCTAGACGCCTGAATAAATGAGATTGCATTTTATGATTTTATTTGTATAATATCAGATATAGTCGCAATTTCAGTTAGTGGTAGAGAAGTGGTTTACACTCTCGCCAGTAAAGTCAAAGTTCATGGGTTTTATGACCGTCTGTGCAATCCTACTGAGTTTAATGGTAAACCACACTTGTTGCCAATAAAAGGGTTGGCAGAATTCGAGTTTACCACTATAGGGGCTCAATAATGGCCCTTCCTAAACCAAGGTTATCATTGAAAACGCTTTTCCAAATAGGCGTTGGAATTGCTATCATTGATTTTCAAAATACCTTTCATTTTCAGGTAACTAGTTGTAAATAGTTCACGAGAGCATACGAGGTGGATAGGAATAGGAAGGAGTTTTTAAATTTAAGTATCGTTATATATAATAGAGCATATCCTTTTAATTAAATGGTGATGCTTGATGAGTCATCCTCTCATATAGTGGAATACAGCACATTCGGAGAATAGAAAAGGAATTTTGTCAAGCCTTTCTCAATTAAAAATTAATCTCTTCATTTCGATTAGTTTGTCATTCAAATTACTTTCTCACTAATATTCAAATCTTAAGTCTTAACTGTTTGGCCTTGTGGTAAGAGCTATTTAAATTTTAAACAGTGTTTTATCACATCTTACATTAACTTTGAAATATTAAGAAAACTTATTCTATTTAGGAACCGACATTGTTCAATAATGCATATTCAAATATGGCAGTTGTTTAATAACAAGAATCAAAAGTAATTCGCTTTTAATTTGACTAACTTTGTATAAAAATCATATTTGCACCTTCGCTTAATAGTTAAATGTATTTTATTCGAGTGCAGTGTTGGCAGAGATCATGAATTAAAAGGTAATTCTTAAATTGAATCGCGAATTACATATTTAGCAAAAGATTTCAATGTTATTAAAATTTGCTTAAGAAATATCAGTTAAAATATTTCTCGATTGTGAAACATTAAAAAATAATGAAGCATGTTTAGTAGGTGAAGGAAAGAAAATATCAGCGTGTTTACCCATGTTAAAATGTGTGAAATGTGTGGACTTTTAAGTTCTTCTATGGAAAATTATTGCTATAATAAACCATTAAGAAAATTTTAGTAAAATCGTAGTGGGGACCCACAACCCAGCGGCACTTTCAACTAGTAGTGGGCACAAGAAATCTTAGGAAATAATGACATTCGTAAATAGTTTTCATGATATTGATTCGCCTCACTAATTATATTAAAGGTACCATAGTCGTGGTTGGTTTGTGTTTCAAAACATTCATTGATATGTCCTCCGTTTCCATAACTGCATTCCTTCCAAATTTTGAAGTTGTCGAGGTACATATTTTCCGTCACATTCGATATTATCAACACCATCATCGTTATACGCCTTGCCTCCTTTTGGTCTGAATGGGTCAGGAGAGCAGATGGAAACCTTGAGTTTGGTGCCACTGTTGAAGCAAAGACCATCTCACATCATTTCAAAACATGACAGGAATAAGCAGACATTAGACTGACCCACAATACATCTTCAATGGATTCAATACTGTATTAAACCAAAATGCCACCGAAGAATCTACTTAATAGGGTCACCTAAATTATGCTGAATAAGCATCACAGAACTAATGACCTTTATAAATGTTAATGAGAGGCAGCAATCCTTTTCAACTGGTGAAGCCAAGAGTTGGATAGCGCCACTGGTGTGCTAAACAACCGTAGGCAATAGGCGAGGTAAATAGAAAAGAGTATTTAAAAACTGGGAATGAGGAAGAAGGGACCAAACTTTAAACGTGGAGTGAGTGGAAAACTGGTGAATGAAGATGCGTTGAAGGAAGTTGATTGACATTGTGTTCTTCGTCCCTCAAATGATTAATCAGGGGAATCATAATCATTTGACCATTGACAGAAGTACAATAATTACGATTGCCAAGATAATTGGGATTTATTTTTGGTTTATTTGAGGTTCTGATAATCATTTATTGGTAGGAAATCATAATTCTTGCATCGCGGTATTTGACCTTTCAATTTATTTATCCATGCAAACTTTGACATATAAAATACATAATAGTTCAGTTAGATAGTACAATAGTACAGCGTAAATATTTAATTCAACGTTCTAATTATTTAAACTATCTTTCAAACTACATTTAGAAAAAAAGTCAACTGGAGGCGAATTCAAGGTCATAATAAAATTCCACGGGGGGACTCTGCCCCGCCCCAGCAAATGAATAGCAGTTGCCCAAATAGAGGCGGGTGCTGATTTTTCCCTTAAATTGATCTTTCCATAGATATAAATTCTGGCTTAGGTGCACAGTCACCTTTCTAGTGTGAATTTGTCAACATCAAAATTAGTGGAACTAACACCAAAAGGTAACTTCAGTATGGCGAAATGGAACCCATATCGGCATGTTGAATTATGTAGTCTTTAGGCGTCAGCTGTAGAAGTTCTAAGAAGTCAAAGGACTTGAAAATGGGAAAAAAACTAAATAAAATCTGTTAATGTTTTCAATGGTGTCTCCGTCTTGTGATTGGCTGTTTGAACTTCTTTTTTTAAGTTCAAAACTGTTACCTTTGGAAAATATTGCGGCTAGTAATATCGGCCGTCATTTTTTCCTTTTGAATAACAAAACAGCCAAAAATTTATACCTTCTGTTCCAAATGATTTCACAACCAAAATATAAAGTGTCAAACAAGGTTAAGCTTCAGTCTTAGGACTGAAAATATCTAAAAGAATATTGGAAGGGACCGATTACTACAATTAAGAAAAGGGGCGTAAAAGTGAAATGCAAAATTCATACTTGATGAGATCGATTTTATATCCTGAAGTACTAATTCTTCAAGGACTAGGTCACTGTTCTCAGTGTTCAGAAGCTTCCCAAGAGAGTATTTAGAAAAAGTTGCCCTTTTCGTGGGAATGTAATTGCACAAGAAGCACTATTTGCATAGGTGAAGGTAACATTCCATGCTTTTTACTCGAATATTGAAATAATTCCATAGGCATGAAAGTAAACGGATGTTCAAGTATTTTTATTGGATCAAGTGCATCGAATTCTCTCTTATTTATACGCATTAACCAATAATATAATAACGTTAGCAAGCATAACTGTGTAAAGACTATGAAGGTTTAAATGTAGGCGTTTAAAGTCACAGTGAGAATATTAAAAGCAAAATTTGTGGTTAAAAAAGTAAATAATCAGTGTGGTGGTAGCACAGAGGTTAATCTCCGCGTCTGATACGTACACTAGATCGATATTCATCGATCCACACGTAGTGGTGTGAGTGGCCAACCGTATTAAGGAATTCTGGTGAGGAAAAGCACCTCTAAAATATCCTCACTCCTCTCAAGTCAATTGTTAGTAAAACCCTTCAATTAATAAATCTGAGATTTTTTGAAGAACTTCAGCTCAGGAATTATTAGGGTCCCTAAATAAAGCTTAAATCCTCAAATATTTTGGAAATGCAATAACCACTGTGGATTAGCTCATATTGAAGTTTATTACGGATATATCGAAAACATTTGGTAAAAAATCAGAAAACTTCATTTTATAGACCTTATCCAACAAAACTTCACTATTTGACAATTTTATATGCCAAAAATTGATCTCTGAGCTGTCTTCAACTAATTTAAATCAATAACAAGTTAAATACCGGAATTAAATTAGACAGAAGGTCCCAGATTTTTTCACAAATTACCGTGAAATTAACTGACGATATATTCGGTCTATATTAAGAAATATGCAATTTTTGTGAATAATGCATTCTAAATTATATAAAACAAATTAAATTGTTAAAGCAATTTTTGGGTGGAAATTATTGATTTTCTCCCTTTGGTTGTTTAAGAGATCCGTTTCTTAACAGGCTACTGTTTTACTATTTTGTAAATTTCAGTTCGATGTGAACTGTGATATGGATTTCGATCTAATTCCCACATTTTCTATTTGCGCGCTTCTGTTTCTAATTAGCTGAGGTGGAAAATTTCCTCCAAGTCCCCTAGACGGTAATTGATTAATTGCTTTTCTTTTGTCCAGCATAATTGCATGTTATAAATTCACGAAACCCACCTTGTAAATGAAAATTCAGTCACAATTTCTTAAGTATCTCGGGATGCCATTCGAGAACCTGTCCCATTGAGTTGTGAATGGTGGATATTGAAGGCCTTCTTATCGGCCATGTAGCTTTGTAGTGACCCATCACTACCTTTGCACTCGAACTTGGTACCTTTGTGTGCATTTAGAAATCTGCTTTAACCACTTTCCAATTTCAAAAATTATATGTCTACTAGATCACTAAACCAAATCTGAGAATGACGATTCAATTTGGAGCCGGAAATTAAGACCGTGAACTTAGGTTTTTTTCGAGTCCTAACCGAAATTCAAAACAGTCCTACTTTATCTAAGTAGTTAAATAATTTCAAGATTCCTTTTATGCTTATTACATTTCCGCATGGTCATTGACCATAATGTCATTACAGGTACACTTTTATTTGATTTACTTAGTTTGGCAGTAAACGTCGTTGTAGGCAATTTGGTGAAATGTGGTGTTCGCCATCTGATGGAATCTCATAGTCTACAATATCACTCATCAATGAGGAAGTTGATCTAGACATTAATACGCTTGTGTTCCATTTAACTTGATGTTTTGCTATATTTCTCCAGCCTAATTTCCCTCCGTTTTAAATATGATTGGTTCTTCTCCCCTTGTTCACCCCCATCTTTAAGCCCTTATCAGTGTTTTACCCTTGGCCTTCCTGGCCTTCTCACTCATTGGCTGAGACAGTTGAGATAATTGAATGATGTATACCCTTGTACCTCTTGCCTTTCTGGTTTTCCATTACCATTTTTAAGCGGTCTTACCTCTTCCTTTTGGTATTTAATTAGCCATGTTGAAAGCTGCTTTTCCTAAAATTGGAATGGAGAGAGGCTATGGGCCGCTTTATTTAACAAGCAGATTCATGCTACTAATGTTTAAGTGACCAAGTGAGAATAGCCTCTATATGAATTAGGGAAGAAAAATAAATATTAAAAATCATTTAAAAGTATTAATAATAGAGTATTACGAATCAATAGTGCACAGAAAGCGTTGAAAGGATTCGCCATGAAGTTCGACACAAATCATCACCACGCCTCAGCACAACTCTTTCATCTTGGCACGCGGTAGATCCAAATGAATTGGACAACTATGTTTACTATTTTTAACGCAAGTTTTTTTCTAAAAGGTGATATAAGATGTGTGAATTTAGATCAATAAATTATTTCTAAACCGTTCAAAATTGATTATGTAACTATGTCCAGTCTTTTCAGATTAGTTGTAAAGTGTCTTCAGTAACTTAAATGTTCAAGAACGCCTTCATTTACTACCATGCCACTTTTCGAATATAGGTATGGTGAGGGATATGCTCGGATCCACACAAAGATTTTAAGAAACATAATGAAAGGCTCAAATCAAACACAATTTCTATAACGGAGTCTCCAGTGTCTAAAGATAACCCAGGCTAATTTGATAATGAAATAAGACCACGTATTATCTTTCTCTTTTCCTTCGCTCGTCCTATAACTAGTACTACTTCCACGTCTCCATGTAATTCCCATTAGTTACATGGATTCATATTATTAAGGTCAGTAAATTATGAATATCCCATTCCGAAAATGGATGTGCGGCGGTTCAGCCTTCCAGATTTACTCTCGGCTAAATATAGTTCCCCATTAATATATGAATTCTTCCTTTCCAGAAAATAATTAAATTAACAGCCCACTTATGGGAACATCGACTTTGTTTTACGCAGTTTGTTTTGTAAGTGCCCTAATTCATCTTTAAGTTGCGGTATGAATTCTACCGCAATAAGAAATTGTTTTAACTGGGAGAAGTTGGACCATTGTTTTTTATTACCTTTCCCATAGAGATGTAAATGTTAATATTGCCATTATTGAGGCTTTCTCGCTTTTCCACTTAATTATTTTAAATTAAATGAAATGCCATGTGATGATTATAAATTCAAAAAAAGTTACGGAGATATACGGACAAATCATTCCAGTAAATGTGATTTTACTTCGGATTTTTGTACCTTTTCTCTTAATTTTTCCACATTTATCCCCGTTTCTCTTTTTTTCACATTTTAATTTGTTTTCCGTTAAATAGAGCGAAAATTGTTCAGCTTCTTTCATTCCATTGCTAAAGTGAATAAAAAGGACCACTAAAACCCTGCCAAGAATTGGGGATCAGCTTTAATCATCGCACTTCATTGAGTTTAACAATTGAACTGTCAAATACTATGAAAGTAACCCACTGTTACGAAAGTTGAGGTTGATTTGTATAGCTTCCTATAAAACTGCCTGTCGGGTTGGATTCGTAAATAAACAATTACTAACGCGCCCTACATGTGATTTGAAAAACATGTCTAGACATAATTTTTACCTGAACATAAACAAATGAAGAATGCCATCCTAAATTCCTGAAGGGAATCGGACTTTCAGGCAGAAATGGTGGGATACACTTCATTATGAAAAAAGTCATGTTTAAGGAAATTTATGCAATAAATGAGCGGTTTAACTGGTTTGAAAATAATTCTATTGTTCTCTAAAGGGATAAAAATAGACCCAATTTCATCACCTGCTAAACCGTCTCAATGTTACACAACAATTCACTGATTTATCTACAGAAATGCGGTATTGAAATGATAGATTCCAATTAACGACTAAATAACTATATGTGTAAAATCGTTTTCTAGCAGCAACGTCCTGGAAAGAAAATACTGGCTGCGTCTTCTTAGGCAATGAAAGGGCGCAATATACCTCAGTCAGTATGTAATTCATCCACACTGATGAGACCGGGATTTTTTTCATAGTCCATTATTAATTTAATTTTTTAAATTATGATTTCGAGATTGGGTGGGCCACTTAAAACAATATTTTCTCTTAGGTTATCTATAATTGATCCAACACCCACAAATTTAGGCAAAGCGCGAACTTTTTCTTAAGGATCTATTGAATTTCTACATAATGCTGGTAAGATTTAAGCAGAAGAATGGGGGTTTAAACAGTGTGACTTGTGAACAATCGCCTTTCATTTGGCCCACTTTCCACAGCTGTCTTATTTCTGTTCCTTCAGGCAAAGTAGCCTTTAATGGGGGAGGGGGGGGCGGTATTTTCACCAGGAGGAGGCGGTAGGGTGGGGGAGGGATGGAGAGGAGTAAAATAATTAATCAACATTTGTATGTGTGCGCGTGACTACATACAAGGATTGGCCAGAAATGGCCTGAGTCGGAGAGATTAAATTTCTCACACCTTTAGAACTTGGATACCACTGTAAATCAGATTCGAAGAATCAGTTCTCCTGGGCATATGCTCTTTTAATTAGCTAAATGGGCAAGTGGTGTATCAGGTGTGGCATAAATGAATCGTATTTTAGTAAAGAGGTTGAAAATTGGCTATCAAATTAATATTATTTGTTGATTTTTATTGGGATTTTAATAAACTCCGTAAACCGCTGTCCATCGTAAATAGTTTCAGTAATTATCCTCTTCATATTTCTTATATCTTAGCTCTTTAGATTTCGTCTTATTTTAACTCACAATTTTATAAATTGCCATTTTAATTGCCTAACGCGTCATGCGCATTTTTATTTCGCTTTGAATTTAATTCATACCATAGTTACTAAATTATTTGCTGATTAACGTTACCATCCTAATAACCTCTTACATCGCTCAAATAAGAGAATTCTAAATCCTCTTACCTTAATCATTGGAAGTTATGCCCGAGTCACTTTAAGGACAGTGAATTTACTATTACATCTCTGAAAGTTAAATTTAGATATAATAATCTAATCCACAATAAAAAAGTCGATAAAATGTTTCTATTCGAATTTTAACTCTAAACTGGAGATGATATATAATGAAGACATTCAGGAATGGAAATAAGAACTCTCTCCTTATTTCTGAAGTAATTAATTATCGAGATTTAAAGAGAGAAAAGAATTAATAACACATCATTGGCAGTCATTATAGGCCTTAGATGTGCATACCCTCTATGGTTTCTCCAGTTCAGGTGTCCCCTAAGTAAGAATTAATCATCCCAAACTAGGGCAGAAAGACAGAATTTCCAGAGAGAGAGGGGGAGAGAGGGGGGGAGAGAGGAGGGGAGAGAGGGGGGGAATAAAAAAGGAGGTAAGCCAAATTGTCTAATTGGCAATGCAACGTTTATTATATTGAGAATTAATAATTGCTAAACCCCAAGAAGACTTATACACAGGACGAAGTGGAGATAGTATTTGAATAGATGAACTAATTAAAATAACAGCCTAAATATCATGAAAATTAAAATGGGGGCTAAAATAACAGAAAATACAACCAAATACTAAACTAGAATTTATTATCCAGTTCGTATTATATATTTTATCCCAAGACGGTTGCAGAGGCTACAATATCAGTGCTATCAGTTATAAGAATACCCAAGAGGTAAGGAAAACCTTAAAAAATCCTGAAATGGAGGTAAAAGAATGTTGCGCAATTCTTCTAACCTGAAGGCTCTGAATCTTGAAACCTTCCAATTAACAATTATTCTACCTTATTTATTAAATGAATACATGGACTTCTTGCGAATATGAGAGGATGCCTTGGCAGTTAAGTGCATGTATGCCATACTAGGTTCCGCGATACACCAAAACCCATTAAAAACCCTATCGTTAATGACATAACATTTTAAGTAATCAAGTGTAAAATAAATGAGGGTTCAGAGAGTGTTATTTAGTTTACGTTAAATGCCAATCCGTATTCCGTTAAACAGGTAATCGCCAGCAATCAGATCTTGCAAACTGTAATAATTCCAGAAGGACACTTTCATTATCACAAGAAGAATGTAAGAAATGTGAGACAACTGAATTAAATCCGATGTCACTTGTAAATATCACTAGTTCCCATTCAAAGCTAAACTTCACCGAACATGAATACCCTAAAATATCTATCTAGAGAAATCTGAAGGACAAAGATATCCTTATGAAATGGGATCGAAAAGTCTTCAGATCAAATGGAAAAGGAATTAAATCACCAGATATTGGGTCTTAAAGGTTAATCAGGCAAAAAAATTAGGAGGAAATTTAATAAATTGATAGGAAAAGGAAGAAAGGTGTCAGTAGATGGGAAGTGTATATTAGATGCCGCAAGTAGAATTCAGTAATAAAAGCTGCAGACAGAGAAGAGTTGGCAGGAGGCGTCGGACCAAATTAAACTAGTAACCGAGAGGAAGGGGTTAAGGTAGTAGGTGGGTATGATGCTTATAGGCAGAGAGTTAACGGAAACCATTGGAATGGTCAAAACAATGGGAAATTGCGTAGGACGATTAGGAGTTAAGGTATGGTGATTAAGGAGGGGAAAAGTGGGATGGAATCTAACTAAAAGTTAAATAGACAGGTCGAAATTACTTTGTTAATTTAAGCAAAAAGTTTCAAAGCACTAATTGTAACTTGAGTAATCTATTCTTTACTCCCAAAATTGAATAGGCTTACTTCTCCTTTCCAGTACATCTAATTTTTAAAGTTATGTAACTCCCTATTGAACTGGTGATTTGATTCGAATACTCCTGGTTCATCTCTTTTAAATAAAAAACTTGAGACGAGTATTAATTTGACGATGTTTAATAAGTTAACAGCTTCGAACAAATTGTTAACTTTTCGAATCCTTGTGCATCTCAGGAACTCAACAGATGACTTATCGGGAACCATCTTCATTCATTATTGGTAAATATCAAATGTATAGATTATTAGAATTCTTGAGTAAAATTGTCATATTTTGTTCTTCCACCCAAGTAAATATAATTCAGTAAATCATCCAATATATGAAGGCCGGGATTCTCTAAATCACAAAATGACTAAGATCATAAGGCTAAATTATGCTGATAGGCTATTTACCGATAATTTCTTTTAGTGAATCTCAGGTAATATTAGAAATCTAAACCATCTACCATTGGTTAACTCCCATGTGAACTAGGTAAATTTGCAATCTTCCAATTTATCTTCTCTAGTGAATGTTCCGTACTAATTTTGGCATAAGTTAACAAAATTTTCTGCAATCAGAAATAACTATCTATTTCGACCATCCTGTATAAAAAGTCATTCAAAATAATGTGTACGATGTGCCACGACTCTGATTGGCTGACAGTCGTTCACGCATGCAAACTGCCTTATAAAACATTTGCATTTACTATTCACTTGTATCTACAAAGAACAACGTGATTCGTGTAGGTGTTTTCTTCTTAATTTTACTTTTCTGGATTATTCTATTTTTACTTCTTATCATATATTCTTGCGGCCCCAAAGCCTACCATTTTATCGGTTTCATCTTAACTTTCACTCCCGAAATTTTGGAAATTTATTGTATTCGTTTATAACGCGTGAAAAATTGTTAATTGATATTAATCTAAAGCTTTGGGTTACGGAGGAAAGTAGATTCCATGACAATAGACGCCAGTATGGCATGCTTGATTTTTATTGATTGTTTTTGTTACGACTGATGAGTCACATTAAGCCCCCTGATTTTATTTTAAAGGAAAACAAATAAAGTTCAGAATTATTTGAAGTGATAATAGATCATTCAACAATTCATTTTTGAATGGGATTTCTTCGAATTCTAGGACATTCTAATAATAACAAGTATCGTAAAAATCGAACTTCATAGAAAATTCGCTAACGAAATTCAGCTGCATTAAGAATAAAATAATAGAACAGAGTTTAAAATTTTCACTTTCCAATCAAACTTCCATCAAACAGGATTAGAGGTCTTCTAATTTCAGTAACTTAGCTCGTCATTCCGTTCAGAATTCATCCCATCAGATATTTTCTGGTAGCTGTGAATCACCCATGAATGTAATTAACGGAAAGATATTTAAGGTTATAATAAATGTCAATCCTGATGAACGCAGGCAAAATGTAGAATCAAAAGCCATGCTTGGTGCATTGATTTGGGGATATTCTCAGTCATACTATTTAAAGAAGTGCATTTCAATTTTAACATACAAACTTACAAAATGCAATCAAATATAACAAACATTTGGTATGGTGCATCTCTAGGAGAATCGAATCCCTATAACTAAAAATAGCCGGACGATTTTTATTTTCACCTATTCCCATTTGTTCATTTTTCGTCTTCTTGCATTTTCGTCTTCTTGCATTTTCGTCGAACTTACGAGCATTTAAACTTCCTTTTTTTAGTTAATTTGACAATGCCAGTTGGTTGTTTTCCTTCATTTCGAAAGAAAATAAAGAGTAAGTCAAATCTTAAGCTAAACACCTCTGTCTAATCTATCCATTTCGTGCTAATCCACAAATCGATAATTTGATGACTTTTTGCTAACTAGAGTGTGAATATTCCTAGTCTGCCTAAATAAAATTTTTGAATGTTTTAATCAATCAAATTTTGTAACGATTTTTAGAATTTCATAAAGACAAGGCTCCCTTGCCAAAGAAGGAAGAATCCAACGACGATGCATGCCAGAATAATATAAAATCAAGTGCATCTAATAATCATGTTGAGGCTAAACCTGAATCTCCTGTCAAAGTAGAAGACCAACATGATCAAGAGGCTGTACCTGATTTGAAAACTGAAGTCGAGCAAAATCATCTAAACGATATACCTGCAGATTTATCAGAGGTCCCTCATGAAAATTTCGAGAACGGAAGTGGACTCAATGAAAATGAGGCGCATTACGAAGAAGAGATAGTGGTTGAGAAACATGGAGAAGAGGAATCAGTTATTCCTCATATACATGAACCTGTTTGTGAAATAAATCAGCAATCTGAAAAAATTCCTGAAGACAATGTGGTCCTTGAACCTGATGTTCCTCAAGTGACTGAGGAACTGTGTGAAAGTGTTCCTCATCCGGAAATTACAACAGAATCTGCAGATACTCAGAAGTCATCTGTT
Organism: Hymenolepis microstoma; assembly: GCA_000469805.3. Taxonomy (NCBI): domain Eukaryota; kingdom Metazoa; phylum Platyhelminthes; class Cestoda; order Cyclophyllidea; family Hymenolepididae; genus Hymenolepis; species Hymenolepis microstoma. The sequence goes on along the minus strand of LR215991.1, from coordinate 23,848,998 downwards.
TTTATGGAACATATTCAAGAGCATGAAACTGACCTACATCAAGAGACTGATCAGCACACTGTCGAGGAAAAGCCGCATGAAGAGGATTACGAGCATGAACAACAAATTGACTCTAGTTTTACTGAGCCGAGTTATGCTGAAGAGATGCAATCTCAAGAATGTCATGAGGAAAATCAATTGAAATATCATGAATATGAGAACCAAATTGATTCTAATAATATTGAACCTGAATTGAGCTACAGTGAAGAAAGTCGGCCTCAAGAGCACCACGAACAACAATGTGAATCCTCTGTTCTAGAACCCGAACACGTTCATGTTGAAGAAATCACACTCACAAAAATCGAGGAACCAGAGATTGAACAAGAGGGATGTCTGCCAAGAGGATTTCACTGGAAGTTAGTATCGACTCCACTGCCAGAAGGAGCTATTGATATTCACGAGCTCCATCTTCCAATTCATGTTGGCCTAGTGGAGACTTGCCATGGAGAAATACCCTGCAAGTATTTGGAAAATAATCGATCATTCTACGCTGGAATTGAAGGAAGGGAAGAAGATTTTGCCTACGGAAAAATTCTTTGTCTGGATCGAACAGTCTGGTGAGTTGAAATCCGTTATCATTCCCTCACTATCTCTTCCCCGCAGTTGGAGATAACAAAATCATCTATTTTTTTATTTAATCAGGGATAAAATTGAGTGTGAATGGGTTCATATAAGTACCCCTGACATTCGTTCAAGAAACCTGGTTGCTGGAGCTCTTGATGCTAATGGAAAACCAATGTATATTGCTCGAGGAATGATCCCCCTTACCGGTCCATGTCCCTATTATGAACTCAGTTCCGGATGGGTAAGTTAACTAGCTTCGTTTTTTATTTTATTGAGTGGTAACCGGTTCGTTTGCAAGAGCTTTAACGCATTTTAACACTTTTCTTAATAATCTAATTTAATAATTAGATTAGCCATTTTTAATCATTTGTGCGTATTTGACTGGAATAAGGAACGTTTTTGTTAATACATTTATGCATTTACCAAGTATCGATCGATTTTTACACTTAGCCTTGTTGAGTCAGTTATTCGTATTAACATCATATTAGATTACCTACTTCCGACAAATATTGCGTTCTAATACTTTCCTTTTCTTCTTCTAAAGGCTTCGGAGAATCTAGAGGAAGCAAGCTTAGCTTTTGGTGGTGTGGAATGGAAACAACACGATTTCGACGTGCTTGCATGGAAACATATAGGCTAAAATGACTTTCGTCTATAACTATATTACCCCACCCCTCTTACCCTACTCCCCTTCGAATGTCTCCCACAGCTGCTTTAGAAAATCGATATTTTTGTGCTTTCTAAGTACACCGCTACTCTTCTACTCTCTTCAGTTTTATGAAAAAAATTAATCGCTTTTATGGAATTAAATACGCAATAAATGATTGGCCGCCTGGTTGGCCAACGATTGCAAAGATTATTGCCTCAGTGAATATCTTACGTATCCAGATGAAAGTGCAGAAATCCAATAATCGACGATTCAGTGCTCTTGGTATGAAGCTTATCAGTGTCATCTGAGCGCATCGAAAATATTCTGCACTACTTTATAATAGCTTTCATACAACATAATTTCCCTACCATGGAAATCTCTTAAAAATCTTTGTAATAATTTATTCACCAAAATGTCATTTGCTACTTTGTCTACTAATATATGAACTTATAAGAAAGGAAATAGTAATGAGCTAGAAATCCATTCTGGGGATGGGAGACAACAATTATTCCCTTTGAACAGAAAACTACATTGTCAATGCTACACTGCTCTTCACTTTTCAAGGTTTCTATGTCTTAGAGCTCTGAGAGCATGTTTCAATCTTTTAACTGAAGGTTTCATTTCGGTATACTATTTGAACATCATGTTTGACGAATTTCTCCACTCTATCACATGCATTGCTCGTCGGTACCTGGGTTCATGAAATGGCATGCGACATTTCATGATGACGAACAAAGTGCTAATTGGCAAAGATTATGGCACCACTTAGGGATGGAAATGATTGGCGAGAAATCCACGAACAATTCACCATGCAGATACTTATTTACATAATATTGATGAAAGCCAGTCAAGCCGTTTTAGCATAGCATTCTCTTCTCCTGCAATGCGCCTGTCTTCAATGTCCATGAATCAGGTTAATGGAACTGCATGCACATAAATTGGACAAAACATTTTTGTTGCGTCATTCCGTCTAAATCTCATAACTTCAATATAAACGTGTCTGTGAAGACTAATGCTGATAAAATAATTGGAATTATTTCAACCTGTACAAATAGATGAACTTGTAAATACCAATCAGTACAATGGACTTTGAAGGAAATGGAATTTTTCATCCTTCTGGTTTCTTTAGTGGTAAAATCCAGGCACATGGTATCATTTGGGTCCCATTCAATGACGATTGTGAAGTGCTTCATGATAACAATAGTTTCCTTTATAAAATAATCTTTATATCAACGGAGGAACTTGCAATCCTGTTTTCCGTCTTCTTCGAGTAGATGAAACTTGAGGGATTACTTTTGGATAGCTTCAGTAAACGAATGGCTTGGAACATTTGTTATGAATTATTTTATTTTCTTCCATCCTAAATAATCTGTTTTAAAAATTCTCCTTTTACGTAGTCCGAAATTCTTATCGTCGTAAAACGGTAAAAAATGATGTTGAGATATTCGGGTATTCCACATGTGTTCCGACAATAGTTTATTTGTACATTAACATTGCAAAATTCCCATGAATCTTTCCTCGGCTTTTACAAGTCGTTATCCCTGGCATACAATATATACTAATTGAAAATCAGGTAACACGCCTTCAAATACAGAGACGGATCATAAACCCCTATGCCGTCCAACAACTTATCTGGTATTATATCGTGACTTAGTCCTCCATAGAACGGATGTTTGCACATATTTTTTTGGTGATGAAGCTTCTTAAATCCGAAAGTGAATATGAATATGAATTTTGCATGGTTCAGCAGCTCATTTTTGTATAAAATTTAGTTCAAAAGAAGAAAGATTATGGTTGTCCCCCTTAAAGTACACTACTTTTCTTTTTCATATCCCCTGGCTTCTTTAAAAAGATTTCTCGTATAAGAGCCTACGATCTGGGTTATTTAATGTTGTCAAGAATGGCTTTTCTCCACTGATACACTACTTGGAATCCTAGTATCGTCCACTTTGACTAATCAGCTAATTAAGTGCTGTTAGGCTATAATTGAATCGGACCTGGTGATTGAGTTAAGTGGGTGATGATATAACACCATTAATGCAACCAATGTTACATATAAGTCGCCTTCACGTTAATCACTTAAGGGGACCGAAACACTGCCAGAATGATAATAGTTACAGTCACATATAACTGTCATGAATTCATGAGCTCACTAATAAGGATGGTGGGGGTGATTCGAAGACCATCTGTGTGACTTTTTCATCCCTAGACAAAGCAACTACAAGCGGCACTCATAAGGATCATATGGTGAGCCAGAGCGGTTTATGTTTATAATCCCTCCAGGCAATCAGAATGACTCACCTAATGGATCGAAATCAATCACACAATTTTCATGATTGCCTCTCCTCTGCACAGAAGAAAAACAAACCAGTCCACCCAGGGGATAGGCGGATACTATCTGGAAGCTTGAAGGAATGGACAAAATACAATAAATTGGTTATATAAACTATTATGAAATACGTTATGGTTCTAGTTGGGCTGTGATTAGCTTTCGATCTTACAAAGAGAACTTTTGTTTAGTTTCTTCCTGGCTGCACTGAATAATAAATAGCAAATTATAAGCTTCCTTAACGTTATCATGCTTTTAGAAAAGCTGTAACATACTTTATAGAAGCATAATTTGCAAAAATAATTTTACTCGTTAGGAACCTTTTAGCATATTCTAATCGATATAACTGACCCTTTATATTTGACATTATCATTGGCAGCTTCATAACCCACCCATTGTTTACGTATGAGGCAAATTACAACTGGAACATGCTGCAGCTTACACAGATGTTGAATTAATTCAGATATTTCCCCCATATGTAGAAATTGTTAATTATCTGCACATGTTAAATGCATCGCATGAATGCATGGGAGATTATTCTTTTTCATTTTTTACTATCATTATTTATCAACCGTTCGGTGGGAAGCATTCAATGTATATATAAGGCACAGGATTTCGAAACCGTGACTGGTTCACTACATCGAGATTTCAGTACAATTTGTTACCTCTTGAATGATAGCAGCTGACATTTTCCCTAATGCATAGCTGACATTTCTGTAGAATGTCCGTCTGCCACGTGGGAGGAAGCACTACTTCACATTAAGTGAATAGTCATTAACAGGATAGGTAGCGTCTTATTTAGTCTTTTATTTGTACAGCACTTCCTTCCCCAAGTATGCACTGAGTTTAAATATTATTTAATTACTGCATTTCTTAAATTTTCGTATTGTATTTATCCAGAACGGAAAACATTTACCAACGACATGTACACTAGACAGAAATCTATAAAGCATGCATTCAATTTGTTGAAAGACAGTTGCAGTTTTAGAAAATATGTACAAATATTGACTGTATCGAAAATAACGAATGATTCCAAAAGTTACTCTCGTAGTCAAATTAAACGGAAAAATTATTGTGCAATCCACTTTGTGTCGACTCCTTATTGGAGCACACTGAATATTTCATTAAAATGAGGTGCATAAAATATCGAAGCAAATATCAAGGTGGCCAAGCTTAGAAATGGCCCCTCACAAGATTATGTTGAGTGAAGTATCTGTTCAGCAGATACTTCTGGGAAATCCCCCAGAAAATCATTATATAAAGGTAGCTGTGACCCATCAGGCACGCTTTTAACGAAAAATTAGAAGTAGGCTAACCTTACAATGTCACTACGGACCAATGAGAATCCTGAACTCCATGTATACATACCGAACCCACCCCACCCCTCCCCACCTACCGGACAGGGGAGGATAGTGGTCATTGTATTGTAGCGGATTAGCTACTCAACTAAGCCTTGACTATACTCAGAAGCCTCTATGACATATTCTCCTTGTTCGTAAGTCTCCCAGAAGAAACAGACGTATTACAGAAACATGTTTATTCTAGACATGCATGGCGTGGAGTGTGACAAGGGAGGAAGCTTAGTCATTCAACATGGCGAATCAAGTAAAACAAGCGAGAGGCACTTGATTGGCTATTGACTGTGCCCTCTCTGCACTCAATTCGTACGCGAAGTTGAACGTCCGCACCTTCAAGCCACGCTCATGCGATGATGTGTCCCACAGTATCAAGATAGTCGTTTTCTCTCACTCTTAGTTCTCTTTAGGCTTCTCGGTCCATCTTTCATAATCTTATAGACCCTTATAGCCTTTTCCGTCTATGTGGCCTTAATTTCAAGATATTTTTTAATTAATATTTATTTAGTCATCAATAAGTATTAAAACGAAAAAGGAAAAATCAGTAGCAATAATCTTCCAGTTTTGGCTAGAGGCTCAACGGAAAATAGGCCTTCAAAACTTGTAAGATCCAGTTTCATATTCATTCAACCTGAAATAATAAATTGTGATGTTGCTTATTCTTAAAGTTTGGTAATGGGAAGGGACACAATGGTTGCACTAAAGCAAATACAAAAGCCCACGATGACAACGAATGTTCAATTCTGGCAACTTCTAATCGTTTAGAAGAAATGTGTTTTAATTGTCCTTAATCAAAAAATAAGTTTTCAATCCTGAAATGCCTAACTCAGGACGATTTATAAAGAAAAATTTAAATGCATTATCATTTGCACTCCGACAGAAATTGAACAAAAGAAATAATTAACTACAGCTCACCATTAAAATGTGAACCGTGACAAGGAGGTAATTATTCTTACCGAGCTGTGTAAATTTGAGAAGCCGTTTACTAGTGGTGAGTCAAGTGGACGCAAACACTCGATCATTCAGGGCATACAGACTCAAACGATAAGTAAAACTGATTTGGAATCGGACTGACTGACAAAATGTAAATTTTGACTTATTTACGAAGAAGGCAAAACAAGAAAACACAGAAATCAATAATGAAAATTGTTAGCAAATAAGTTAAGGGCTATGGATGAAATTTTACTAAAGTGTGTCAATGCACTCTGAGTGGGTGGGCGTGGTATAATAAATGAGGCAGGAATAACAGTGCTCTATTTCATGAACTGAACTTTTGGATATTATAAATTAATGCACATTCGTCGAAATAAAGGGACTAATATCATGCACACAAATCAGATGTCCTGAGTGCATCAGTACTATTGGTTGTCTCAACCCTCCATAAATCGAGCTGTAGACTATTTAGATCTTCCATGTACACGTGTTTTTCATAATTCATCCTGAACAAAGAATTTTTGCTAATTCTGATGAGAAAGCCCAATTTGTTTCTTCTTTTTCAAATTGACAATACAATGCGATTGGATATTTTGTTCACCCATTTCGCACCGATGATTATCTAGCCCGTTACTTCCGACTTCTCCGTAGATTGAAGACATTTAATTTCCAGGAGTTCATCTACTTTCGCTCACTTAAGTCTATGAATTGATTTTCATTTTGCCGATACAGCAGCCGTTTTAGCTATTTTTCCTAATAGAGTGTATTTCTACATCTAAAAAATGTAAAAGAAAAGACCAAGATTGTTTTACGATTAATATTTAAATGTCTAAGGTTGTGCATATGAAAACAACATTAAACACAGTAGAAGGTATCACAATTTAGGCGCTATTGCAAATTTTCAAGACATTTATATTTATCGGATTATGAAGAACTCGAACACACAAGTAATTTTGATAAAAATATTATTGACCATGGCAATAAACTTCAAGGTTCAAGGATTTCTCACTTATACATCTCGCAGTCTCTTTATATTTACTGCTTAACATCTGAAATGAATCAGCATTGCTAAAGTAACTTTGTGTGTCCATTATGCTTTAAAAAAACAAATAAAACGATATGTACAAACTAAAAAATCATTAGTAGTTTATTAAATTTATAAATAACATATTGACATTGTTTTTGTTTTACCTTTAAAAATTGTTTTAACCTATTGATTTAATCACCTTAACACATTGTCCAAAAACGAATTGCCGCTCTTATTGAATTGATTGGTCTATTTACCGTAAACGTTTATTTTATTTGACACATTTCATGCTCAATGGAGCGAATCGTTCAAAAACTCAACAGCCCCCTGTTGAAAAGAAAATCTTTGACGGATAGAAATCGCAATTTTGGGGTTCCTCTTAAATGCCTTATCTACAAAAAATCTACCTCTGTGCCCTGCATTGTGGAAAATATTTGTGAATTCATACTGGCGTATGGACTCCAAACTGAGGGAATTTTCCGAGTTAACGGAAGTACCAAGGCAATCGCTAGCTTGAAGGCACGATTTGACATTACAAGTGCTGAGGATCTCAACGGTTCTGACTGTGAAGATATTCATGCGATTTGCGGTGTTTTTAAATTATTCCTCAGAGAAATTCCCGACGGACTTATTCCCGACGTTTCTACCAGACAAATTGTTAAGGCGAATAATCCTTGTTTATACATTTGTCAGTATTTAAAATATATTTCTGATATTTCAATATCTGTTTTTTTTTCTATAGATCATGGACCAACTGAAGGATGAGAAGCCCCAGTGCGTACTGAAACTTAGAAATGTTGTTAAAAACCTCCCAGAAGAAAATTATAACCTCCTTCGTTATGTGTGCCACTTCCTGAAAGAAATATTGGTGAATGAAGAATCTACAAAAATGTCAGCTGCTAATCTCGGCATAGTATTCGGCCCATGTCTTTTCAAATGTGGTCTCGGTGTTCAGGTAAAGAATTTTGTCGTCTCATTGTTTGGATACTAGCACGGACTCTAAATTGAATTGAATTCTTCAAAACTTTCTTATGCAAGATTGAAATGATTTGCTTTTCTTAGTTAGAAAGGTTTTAAATCTTTTTTTCCGAAGTACTTTTTGTTGTACATTTGTCTACGAAGTCTTGAATATCTGAAATGTATTCGAGAAAAACCGTTAAATTGGTTTTTTAGGACCTGTTTGAGTGACTTGAGACATTTTATATGCAGACACTTCCCCTTTTATAAAATATATATGGAATATTTTGTGCAAATATTGTCCACACCTGCAAGTATAGTCCCACTTAATTGCACCTTTATTTATGGTATTTAATATTGATTTTCGTAATCTTTTCGATGACATGGTAGATTTGGATGATTTAATACCTTATTTAGCCTTATTTAATTCTTATGATCTTCACAGGAATCATGTTTATTTATCACTTTCGGCTTTTATCATAGGTTTGTTTGGCCTGTTATGCCTTGGACTCTGCGCAGTTGCTTGCAGCGTCTGTCTAAATAGTTTTATATCGCATATCTTTCAAAATGTCTCTTCTTTCTTTCCTCTTATCCTTATTCAGTTGATAAAGTGCAGAGTAGAGTCTGACCTAGATCCGGGTATTTTGTGTTTATGGTCTAATGCAAATAGACCATCTTTTCCCACATCTCTCCCCCCTCACCCCCGCATATGTTATATTTGGATCTCTGGTTTTTCCCATATATCCCTCTCTCTCCCCTGATTTGATGCGGTTATTATTCTTTTGTTTTCATATTTTCCTCTCTTGAACTTGAAATAGATAGCGACATGTAGCAGATTCTGCTATTTTAGCCCAGAACAGAAGTTACTGATCAAACTTCTATTTAATGGGTTTTCGCAATCCTCTGAAAGGATTAAGCGTTCCACTTTTAACTTCAAGCGAATTTCTTTATTGGTTAAAGCAGTTTAGGAGTAGCATCTTTTGAGGTTTTGGTATATTATCACAACTTGAATTTTCTTTCAAATCCTGCCGGTTTCTTTTTTTTTTCGTAATAACTACTCACGGATCATTACCCAGTGGTGGAATTTAGCAATCCTAGAGGCACCGATGATATCACTCCTTTCCACCTACCCAACAACTGGTGCAAGTTGCTTTAGCAACCGTTTTTGGCTTTTATTTGAGGCGTGACGGGGCTGAATTCTGCTGCCACCATACACGTGGCCCATTATTGGCTTCCCTCGTTAGTTATCCAGGGCTTGACTATCATAATGGTCAGTAATTCCAAGTAGTCATCTGGACACAATTTAAGTCGCTCTTAAGGGAGGCATCACATCATCCTCAGCGTAGGAGGACGCATCCGAAAACTGGGACAATTTAGAAAATTTACTCTGCATGATTTGAGAAGCGCCATGTCCTTGCTTGTATTCTTTGTAAGTCATCTATTATTCTGCGTCTTGACTTCTACTTCTTTGAGTGCAAACCTCGTTAACTATAGTGACAAAGAGCGATTTCTGGTGCCCTGGGTGCTCCAACGCTTTTTTCTATTGCAAATTTATGAGGAAACCCGCTCTGCGAACGCAATCAGATCAGAGTGTCTGTTATGTTGCTCCCTTCCAGCTTCAGCATCCTCGCAGTTTCCAGTTCATTTCGGGTTCTTTTCGCGGTCTTGAGGAAGCATTTAGCAGCGACCATAATTCCTTTATTTTGATGGCTGACGCAGATCACTATGATACAAGTTATTCTCTTGGACTACTGCCATCACGTACCTGAGTGAAGAAACAATTCAACCTTTGAAGGAACCGTAGCGTTTGTCTGTGTGCTTGCCCGTGTGTCCACGAACGCCTTTAACACAGCTCGAGAAGTGACCGAATATTATTCTGTTAGATTTCTCCTGAACACCCTATTTTCTATATTGTCATTCCACCTTGAATTATTTTTTTCTTAAAATTATCCACCGAGTTGACATGACTTATTTCTTTCTGAAAAGGTCTTAGTTTTTGGCTGTGCTACTTTTTTCCCTTTTTTCTCTCTTCAGTTAACCATTTTCTTTAGTAAGTTACTGCTTCCTCCTCACACTTATTTTATCAAGCCACTCACTTGGAATGTCCATTAAAACGGAGATGATCAATCAACATATCAGAGTTATGAGTTAGAAGGGAGTTGAGGGGAAATTGGAAATATAAAGTGTATAGACCTCGAGTTCCACTTGTTGCCTCTTAGTTCCTTTAGATTCCTTTTACCCTTAGTTACGTGTGGGTATTGTGTTAGGCTGTGGATATCGTTTATTGCTTGTTTTGTTTTGCTTTGTCTCTAATTGTCCCATTTTTAAAGTCACTCACATAGTCTAAACTACGAAGTAGTTTGGGCATGGTTAACAGTTAAAACAATCCAGGCTCCACCTATTGGATCTAAATTTTTTTATCTTTTCTGGGTCTTTTCAGTTGCTGTTTCTTCAAATTCTGCACAAATTGGTTTTAAGGCATTTACTGCTGGTTCAACGTGGACAAATAATGCTGTGCTTATCTGAAAGAATTGACGGTGCCTATTCTCTATGCTATAATTGGTGCATCTGTTTAGTGTATTTCGCCTGACTGTTTCTTTAATCTCCAGTGTTCTGCGAAGCGAGGGACATGCGTCGGTATTCATAGTTGATTTTCATTTTGGGCAAAAATAGACAACTGAGAATTCCTCTTCACTTTTTCCTCCCTCCCTTAAACTTAACTTGTTTACTTGTCTGTGTACGACGAACTCGGAGAAATTTTCATTAAGTCGGGTTAAAAAAATCACTTTAGAGCGAATGGTTTCTTACACATTGAATTTTTAAACAACTGTAAAAGTCTTAAAAAGATCTCGTGGACCCTTAAATATGCTAATTATTTGGTAAAATTCGATATAAACATTCATCTGCAGGAATTTTTAATTTGTGAAGTCAATTGGTATGACAGTAGATGGCTCCTGTTTAATTATGTCTGACTTCCACTTGACTCAGGCTCAGTGAAATAGAGTGATTTTTGGTGCTAGTTTGCTCTTCTCCCAGGTACGAGAAGAGGAACTCATTAACAGTTGATCGTGATTGGCTGGTGTGATCAGAAGTATGGACCTTCCAGGCTCATCATAATGGCCGTATACATTCCACTTATAAGTGGATTGGCTACTCCAATTTGATAATAGAACTATCAAGATATCGAGAGCAGAATACGTTGCATATATTATGACAGGGGTTTCGTATTGGTATGACAACGACCTACATGAGTGTTGAGCCATGCTTTTCGGCGTTTTAGTACCTTAGTGGTCGTTGGGATGGGTTGGCACACTTAAATAGTAAATCATAAGCTGTGTGTTGACGTTAGTATTTTATAATAAAAAGGAAATTGGTAAAAACTACTCTCTTTGACTTACACTTGGACCGTCCTTGAGCATAGTAAATTTTTAGAGTTTTATATTCGTATTTCGCAACCTAGGATCCATTCAGTTTACCTGTGATCATTTCGAATTCCGCTGGAGAGATTGTCCTTATAGTCATTTCACAGAACATAATTGTTGATTATTTTGTCCCACTTATGAGTGCGTATTGATAAATTGCCTAATAATTTCCTTAACCTGTCGTCACAAATGCCTTTCAAGCAGCCACCTCACTTCCAAAGTTATTTTGTGCCATTATTTATTCCATTTTATCGCAGGAATGGGCATTTGTAGTTCTGGGAGAATGGAGCCACTATTGAAGTCTGACCTCCCTCTCACAAGGGAGACTACGCTGCTATTCCGTTATCCAAGATGTACTGGAAAAAACCTTCCCAAAATGGATTTGAAGGTTAGACGGTTTGGGTAGTGGCATCTCCCATCTTCATATGTGTTACTAGTCAATACTTTATGCTATTTCGCAATTTTTCTTAATGTTGTTCTTCTCTTAGAGTTTTCTTTATTTACATGCTATGCGAGTCCTACTTTGTTGCATGAAGTACCATGTAGGCATTAGTTTGTCTCTTTTATCCACCACATTACGCTTTCTGTAAGTTGGAAAAAGATGGCATTCACAATTTCCGATTCCCCGCTAAAGGGTATACTGACTCATCCCACATTCTCTGCACTGACTCATTTTTTCCCTCCTTCCTTCGGTTTCAAGTTGTTTTATTAAAGTCGTTATTGTTACTATTGTTCTATTTCTCCCTCTGGTCAACAATCCAAAAGCCTGACAAAGTGGCAATCCCATCACTTTCGATACTGGCCTGTTAGTTCGACACTCTGAAGCACTACCAGAACTTTTTTTTCATTTTATAGGTCAGTACCGAGTGATTCGTATGTTTAAAGCTAGTCTCTTGCCTTTGTTACATTATTATTGTGAGAAACTTTTAATTTAATAAGTCTTCATAGTTTGCTGATTTAGGCTTGTATTTAAAGACTATAGGGAGAAGTTTGAACCAGGTTTCATTTTTCAGGAATGATTGTTTACATCCTTTTGTATTTTCTTAATTTCCTATTTCACGTACCGCTTCTATACTCACTGACCTCTAAGTAACCGATCGGAATGGCTAATCTCATGACCAGTCTCAAGTAGGAAGGATTCTGATCTAAAAGGTAAATGCTCAAGTGCATGTTTCTTCCATATACTAGGTGTCAGGGAGAACTAGAACATAGCTTCGGTAAAGTCATTTATTAAGACTTCAATTAAGCCTCTGCTATTAGATAAAGCTATCGATCCCTGACTCCAAATTTATAAATCATCATCTCAAGTCAGCTCGAGGGCAAATGCTGAAGTATGAGACTGCCACCAGTATGCTAATTTAAGTGGAAACAAAGGCAGTGCTTTTGCGCTATTGACAAAATCATTATTCTTCTTTTCAACGATTAACGAAGATCCGCAGTGTCAAATTTCCGAATATTTAAAGTCCTGAAAAGTCAGAAACGTTATAATGCCATCCTCAATATTGACACTGAGTTCAGTGCAAATCTCTCAAAAACACTTTTTAATAGTTGAATAGTAAAGACAGAGGTAAGTCTTTCCAACCTTTCTCCGAATTAAATCCGCACAGTTATGTAGGCCTATTTGTGTATTATCCTTAGAGTAGAATTGCATTGACAAATGTTTATGCATTCCGCTCAGAGCATCGAAATATCCGATCTTGCCTTCTATCGGTTTGTTTTTATGAATGCCATAGGGTAAAATCACATGCAAACGTTGTGCGATCTTCCTAACCTGCAACCTTTCAGCACTGTCGAGACGTGTTTGATTGAACTTCCATGGTTTTATTGCAAATCTGTTTCTCCTCATCTCAACGCCCTCTATCAAAATGCACTTCCGGATCACTTGACATTTTGCTATGATTTTCATAATAAAAGTGCAAACGAAACTGCAGCATATTTATTCAACAATTAATATCAGCTAGATTGTGGTTGAATTACCACTACTACTACTATTTGTATGCAATGACTCTGTTTAAGGACTGGCCGTTACTGAGCAATTTTAAGCTCGAGATTTGATCTCTTTTTGCTTATTGATTTCTCTCTTCGTTCAACTTTCTGTTCAATCATCTCTCATTTTAGTGAGGTTTGCATCTTGTCTATTGTTTATGATCGCCATAATTTTCTGCTCTGTAGTCCAGATCTTCCATTTATATAAGTTGTTTGCTATTGGAAAACGTGTTTACAAGAACAGTTTTTAGAGTGCCTGCTTCTAAAACGTTAATATTTGAATCACAGAAAGATGGAGAACTTTCTCTTCCAGTGATTAATTTTATTGATTCTGCTCTAAATAGTTAATGCCTGGGAGATGAGATTCAAGGGATATTTAGCTCTTATATTTTTTAAATCCATTGCTGAAGAGGGACTTAGTAAATTTGATACCCAAGGTAATGTAATGTGGATTGTGGCCGTTCATGTCGCTGAAACAGTTTAGAGGTGTCCGAGTAAGCCACCGCAATTTAAGCTAATGGACAAACGTTTCTCCATGTTGTGGCATCGGTCGTGTTCAGCTGTCAGTGTTTTTGCGTAATGATTGGCTGTTGTGTAGGTTTTATATGCTCGCCTGCTTCGCATGTGGGAAACGCCGTAGTTGAAGTTAGCTAATTTTCTACCGTCTCGAATGGCTAGACGCCGGTTGAAATCTGTTAACCCCTTTTTCATCCATTTGAATAACATAATGGCATTGCAGATTTGTTCGTAAATCTCCAGTATTCTAATACTAAACTATGTTACAATTCCAACTGAGTGTTGGCCTTTGCTTAGTGGAATAAATGTACTTGGAATTGTCCCCTTCACGCGTTCGTATAAAAATCTGGCATGCTTTCCTTTCCACGCAGTGTTAAAGTAAATCTACTATTTTTTGATCAATACTGTCAGACTAGTTGTAAATTTATGGATCCTCAATTTAACTAATTTAGCAGCACCTTATGATCATTTGGTTTCTGTTTAATTAATTGTTTTCACTGTCGTTCGTTTTGCTTACCATAGTTTTTATATTCGCTCTTGTGGTAAAAGAATTACGCTACTTTGACATAAAAATTCAAACCACCTGAATATTCACTTCCATGACGTTTACCCAACAGTTGTGTCATGGTATCAGATTACTTTTTTTCATAATAAACTGTAAGGTTACAAATTTCCTACACTCTAGTAGTTGAAAATGTCCTTCAAATGTACTCTTGGTTTTATTAGCTGGGGAATTATTGCGTTTACTTGGGAAACCATCAAATGACCTTCCATTCACACGTAGAAGTCCCTCCATCCGCTCAGGAAAGCCGAGTGTTGTTCACGTTTTTTACCATATCAACCATCACTGCCCTTTTTTAATACTAGAGGAGCATGAGAATTATCCCTCGTTTCCCCTTCATTTGTCACCATCTCAAATCTAATTTTGAATGCCTACGCCTCACAACCGCATATATTATATGCCTTTCTTCTAAGTTTATGGGAGAAACTCAACTACCTTTTCACTTCTTGGTAGTGAATTAATTTTCAACTAACTTTTTAACAACGCGATAAACTTGACGAATAAGTGCAGCCAACTATTATAAATCATAAAGGATGAATGTCCTAGGGACCTGGATGCCCGACTTACCTCTTAAGATTTCTAAGGTCGTCTAGTAAAACAGGATACAATCTCCCTAAGTGCTGTAAGAAGACAAATCTTGGAATTATGTTTAAGCAGGATCATTGCATGCGGAGAGTATATATGCAAAGGCGTTCCCTACGAAATTCCACGACGAAACTTTGGACAGAAATATTGCTCTTGTTTCTCAGCGAAATATCTGCCTTGTTGCCTTGAGCTCTGATAAACATGAATAAGTCATAGGTAGTACGTATAAGTGCCAACACATGTTTAATAAGTAAAAAATCGGACACGCTACCCAAATCCTCTTTCCAAATGTACGACATTATTAAATTTGTGTAGTTCACGCTAACTTTGTAAGTGAACTGCGATTGCACGCGTTCCTATCCCGGGAAATTTTGCATGACCTCTACTATTTCTACTATCGTTGATATTAATGTTTACGGTCGAAACCAAAATTAAACTCTGTTCCGCTTCTTTATTCTCGCGCTTTCAATCGTAACATTTTTTTGTTCATTATAAAGCATTCAAATCATATCTATGATTAGATTGCGCTTAATTTCGTTGGATCTGCGAGTAAGATTTTGGATCAATTCACCCTGCTTATTGTTTTTTTAAATGCATTTATCGATTTGCGGCATTAATTGTTCTTCCTATGCCAGTTAATCAGTATGTATGTTCAAATGGTTCTGCATACGTCTTCTCTCCTACGTCTGCGAATGTATATTTTACAGAAGCAGAAGCATTTCCTTAATCACTGGTTCACTGTTCATCATGACGAACATGAAAACATGATACCACTGAAATTCCTGTTGGTTATCTTTGAAAAAACGGATTCTCGGTTCCATTTATGTTTGATTTATTGATCGATAAGTACTGACCATTTATTCCTCTACCATAAAGAACATTTGAATCCTTGGGAGCGTCCTACTGTCAATGATTTCATTAATGCTCCTATTTTTACCTCTGTCTGAAATAGAATTAATTCTTAATTGAATTACCCCATTTACTAAAGTTTCCACTCACCTAATTACTTTATCGTATATTTTTTAACAGGCAGATGGAGAGAGGTCTTAAGGTATCGTGAAGTTACACTTGGTTCAACAGATTATTATTATCAAGGACATCGGAATTGCCAATCATCGCTAAAAATCCATAGGACAGAAAGATAGTTCAGCCTTCAAAAAGCATTAGGGAATGAAAGGGGGGAGGTTTTTAAGGAAGAGCAAATCAGAAGAACCCTATTTCATCTGATCTCTAGTTTTATATGGTCGTAAATATTTTTATTTTCACTCTGTTCAAGTTTATTTTAATCGGTGGTCTCCTCCTTATCTAAAGTTTGGATGATAAGCATTCGTAACTGCTCTCTTCTCAAGCAAGTCTTATACTGTCCTTCTGCTTGACAAGATGAACCATCAGTGGGCTCGAAGTGTCAATCCTCCCCCAGTGTCTTATTTCACTTTCATTTGTAAAGAGCCGATGACACTAAGGGTCCGCATGGGTGATTTCCATTTTGCACACCTTTCAGTTGTGTTTTATGTTCTCGATAATGCGAAAGACAGATTTCTATGCGTCATTCATAATCCGATTTGAATGTGAATACTGTGTGTACAATTCCCACTACTGTAATTCAAGCTGATCATTTTTCCCTCCTTCCAAACCAGAACGTATGCGGATTTGAATTAAGGCCAATAATTTCCATTGACCGCTTTAAAGTGCACCTTCCAGTCACCCTGCATTTAACGAAAATATCCTTTCTCTCTCTCAAGGTGCAGTCTTTTACTCTTATAAATACAGCAATCTTCTTACAAGGTGTAATGGGCATTCTACACGTTCATTCTTTTGGGTTGCTTAAGCGGTAACTTAGTTCTACCAATGGTTTCTTATAAGAGGGGTCTAAAGCAGCTTCACTCTTGGGATGTGGAAAGTGGTGTTGATCTATCATACGCGCTTCATATCGTTAACTGCTTTGTGTAATTCACCTTTAGCCTGTTTTGCTATAATATAAATGCAACATTTGTGGAGAGTGTGTTAACTGCTTTGCTCCAATTAGGTATTATCTCATTAGTCTCAGTGTTGGGGTCTCTTGAGAATTTTACACATGGGTAGGATAGACTTGGGATTTCTCCCTTCTATCATTCGAGATTGCTCTCTTTTCTCTAATTTGAATCTGTATTAATTTCTGGGTGCATTCCACTCGCTAATGATAGTCACATGTGAAATAGAGAAGAGACCTCGAAGCTTTCCACTAATTAATTCATTTTTGACCGTTCATTTTAGGGTTTGGATTTTAATTTAATTTCTGTGTCACATAGCTTTTTTGTTGTATATCCTTTAGTTTGATTTCCGTCTTTCTAGGTCGGTGAAGTATTGTTTTAGAAGTTTCTTCGGAGGTATTTTGTTATAATCTATTTATTGCATACCCCTTTTATCATAAATTTGCCTCCTAATCGGTGAAGGGTTTTATTTAATGTTTCCTGAATTTAAATCTCTTCTATTTTGTCAAATGCTCACTAGCTAATAACCTTGAAATTACCTTCACATAGAAGGATTGTAATTCCACTAGTTAAAATAATTTACTAAGAAAAATTATCTGGGGGAAAAGGTGTTTTGTTAATATGGGAGTTTCAAATAATAAAAATGCCATGCAGTGTGTATTAATCTCGGGACTATCACGTTGAATGACTCGCGGGGTTAAATTTATCCCACACAGCAATGAAATATATGAATCTATGTTTCTCTATCCTTGAATCGTCAGCTCATGTTATAGACGGAAATGAGCTAAAGTAGCATAAAGCAATAATTAAAGACCTATTCAGCAAAGTTCACCGCACTCACTATATTACAGAGGTACAATAAATTAAACTAGAAGGCATTTATTTTTCAAGACGGATATGATCATCGTGTTGCAAATAAATGGGAGAAGCATTTTGACACGAGGAGTAAAATAGTCCAATATGAGGTGAAAGGAAGGAAATGTAGTTAGTGAATTAATTAATCAAGTCAGAACAGAATCCATTCGAATTCTGGATGAAATAGGTTTTGCTTCTCTCCAGCATAGGCATCATTCACTACGTCGTTGTCTGACGTTCTAAAGCTCAAATTTATCTATTTGCATGCATTTGAAATGGGCTAAAGTGTTTTTAATGCTGGAACTCACTCTGATTTACCAAATTCGAACTCTGACACTAAAATTCCACCTGTTTCCGATCTCACAAATAAAATGATTTGCTCGGGATGGGGGAGGGGAGGGGGGTTGGAAATCTTCTTTTCCTCAATTTTAATGAATGGGGGGAAAAATTCGAATGTGAGTGTTAAAATTAATTGGTCGATATTAACTTCGGATTGGTTTCTTTTACAGTTAGCATCTTCTGCCTCAGTATTTCTGTAATTGTTTGTTTTTTTTTTCGCTTTTCCCCTATGGAAGGGATGAGGGGGGGGGGGTTGAGAGTGTGATAGTGAAGGAGGGCCACAAGTGTGGAAGGTAGCTGGGGTGCCGAAGATTGAAACGAGATGGCTAAAGGAGCTCGAGATATTAGAATTAAATTGGTGGTATAAACCGGAACATAGGGAACGGACTCGGGAGGTGATTACACCTGCCTATAAACAGTTAGAGAGCTATGCACAAAATGAGTTTCTATATGGAAATGTAGATGCAAACGACTGTCCTATTTGCTTTATAAGACGTACCGATGCAAGAAGCGTGGATAAAATGGCGGTTCCGACAATTGTCAAATTTTTTAATATATCATTAACTCAGGTGCCCTAGCAGCATTTATTCATGAACCTGTGTTAAACAATTAATTGGGGGTAAATTTTTTTTACATTTTAAATGGGTACGCTTTTGTCTCCTAATTGAGTTTCATCTTTGTTTCAGGGTCTCCGTCAGCAGAATCTGTCTAACTTAGCCACAACATACTTCATCACTCATTTTGATATTGTTTTTTCTCCGTCTCCTCCACCCCACTCCTCATCTATCGGGAGTCAACTTCACCAACACATTCAATTCGGTCTACTCAAGTCCGCTACAAGTCTCAACAGCCTTCTTCAACGTCGACGACGAAGTGGTGTTGCTCCACGACGCTCCATGGTAACCGCCACATCTACAGAGGAAGCTATGGCTGTCACAAATCTGTCAGTCAGTGGACATGTCGGTTGCGGTTCGAGATCCCGTCCTATCAGTCCTGGGGGTGATACCGCATCTCCTCTTCTTTCACCAGAAGCTGTCGATAGCTCCTGTCTGGTGGCTCATTCTTCTAGCAGTTTGTCGCTTTCACCCTCGAGAAAATGGCAATATTCCGATACTGAAGAAAATGACCTCGGGTATGTTTCCTTCGATATGTTATTTTACGGTTTATCAATTTATTCATTTAAACTACGCGCTAATTATACATGATATTCCGTTCATCAATCTTGTTTGTTTTGGATCACTTTAAACTAAATACCGGCACTACGGTTGACTTAGATCCTGTCGTTGAGGACAGGGGTACTGTTTCCTCCAAGACTGGACAGTAGCTATTTACTGTGATGCAAAACTTAATCCAAATGAATAGAGCATTTCAAGTCCCCAAGAGATTAGCGATCTGTTACCATTCCTCCACTTTAGATTGTCAAGATGTCACGCGTATATTATACCATATGCCTCTGTCATAGATTAGGCTGACAGACGGTAGTGTAGTTTGAATAAAGAGAATAGAATACCAAGAATGTGATCCTTGATGGAATGAATTTAATTCAAGACCGACTCTCATGCTTGAATAAGCCTGCGCGTAAATGACATTGAGGAACAAGTACATATTTGAAATCCCATCAATTTTCAACGCTGTTCATCTTTGCAGCTTTTTGAAAAGGTTCTTATTCAATTTCTCTTTTATGTATGACCATCAATTAAATCTCTCCAAGCTAATATTATTGTCTGAATGAAGTTGCCCACCTCTGGCGCTGTCTTTCTATTTTTATAGTCTGTCCAATTGACAGCTTAAGATGGCAATCTGTTTCATTGTTCAGGTAACTAGCTGTTTCGAAGGTTTTTTCTAGAATATTTGGTAAGGTGATGGGTTATGAGGAGGATAAGCAATTGAGATAGGTGCAAGCTTATATAGTTTATCAGATGCGCGATGTCTTCCCACCACAGCCGCATGAAAGATTTATTAAGGAGAGTGAAGGAAGCGTGACACGTGATACTCCCGGAATTTCTGTCCTGATAGATTATTATTTTGTTTGCTTTAAATTCAAAAGATTGAAATTACCTCCCTAGTAATCTTCGTAGGATTTAGGAGGGAGTAAGATTAGAACTATTCGCTAAGGGTAAAAAGTTTTCGTATTCGAGTTTCTTAAAACAAAATTAATTATTTATTGTAGCATACTTTTCATTGAGATTTGGTTAACACTTTCTACTGGCTGACTGCGTTGTCCACATTAGCAATCGGTAAAATAAAGGGTTAAGTTAGATGTATTAGTGATTATTTAGATAGGGTTGTTGCTTTTAGAAAAGTTGACAAAAAGCACAATGCGATCCCATGTGTTTCATTTTTGAACGATAAGATTGAATTAACGTTGAAGCCGATTTGGATTAACATTTTCTCATAATCATTTAGGGCTGCAGAGTGGTGGTTTCCCATAACCTTCCCCTTGAGAAATACAAATTCCTTGATTACCTTTGAGTGTACTACGGTGGAAATCGGACACATGATCTCTTAGGCGAGCACGTTAGCCACATTAGATTTTATGGGAATATTGATTTAGTCAAATAGTGGCATTTGAGTCATCGACAAGAATGCTGCGGGCCATTTTATATTCGCTGAACCAATTGGTGAATTCATTGTGTTTAATACTATTCCTAATGAATGCAATGAATGATCGTGTCTCTTTATTTTGTTTTCTCGCTCATGGAGTCCTCTCTCGTAGCAAGATAAGACTCGTCGCGATTGTATATTCTTTGGGCTTTAAGTGTTGTTAACTAAGAAGTCATTTGAAAGCTCTCAACGGCTTTGTCCACGGTCGCCTCAATTAATTTCAATGGCATCTTAAACTCCTCACCTAAATGCTCTGAGTCATTGTCTACTCTACTCGTGTGGATGTAAAAAAATATGGTCAAACTTAGTCCCACTGTAGTTTGCTTTCAGCACTGTGGCTTGCCCAATACTTGGTACCAGTTCTCAAAACATTGAAATCCGTCAATCTTAGCAAACCACAAAATTCTTATTAAATTATCAGTCAAAATGCATATGGGGTCCCCAGGCCTCCTGTATAAAATGAGGTAGGTCAGTTAAATCCTGGTTCTTCATTCACGAGAACACTTTGAGATTTTAGTTTACTTGAATGGTTTTCATGCACATTACCAAAGAAGGAAATGAGAGCTATAAACTCCCGCCCACTGGGTCAAAGGACACATTAAGCAGTGATTACTTTATTTTTAGGTGAGATTAATCCTCCACCTTTGATGTGTACGTCGTTTTTTACAGCGTAGGCTGCACGCTAACGCTATTTCAATGTTTGAAACAGCCCTAACCGAGCTTCTCTCTATAATCTACGCCCAACTTTGCGATCATGTGATTTGAATTGTTAACTTTTCCACGAAATGTGTCAGTTCTAGCAATGACTCATCTTAGAATGTGATGCCCATTCGTTCCTCCCTCTTTCCCTGTAAGCAGTATTGTGATTAATGGGATGGTAATAGCAAGTTGCCTACCGATATGGACAGCGAATGGAATGTGAAACAAACTTAAATAAAAAAAGACATTTTCTGGACCAGGGTAGGGGGTAGCTCTGAAATCGGGAATCTTAGTTATTATAATGGTGTAAATTGGTCGTTATTATCTCCTTAACTTGTAATCAACTATGTATGATAGATACGGGAGAGATTTCGTATTCGAGTATTTCAGAGTCTATTGACTCGTTTTATTAACTTAGATGGTTAGTCAACCACTTCAGATATGATTTTTTTCAAATTGGTAAGTATTTGTATAACAAAAGCTAAGTAATAAAAGTAGTTTCAAATGATTGGATGTTGAAAATCAACTCACCACAAGATCCATGTCATCGACTAAATATCAGTTGTTAAGACCAAAAGGATAAGATAAGAATGACTTACGTGAATGAGGACTTTCTGTCCTTGCCGTGACGAGTTAAATTTATCGGCGTTTCGGCAGTATAGCATGATTTTGGCAAACTCAGCATGAACTTTCCTCTCTGGCGTTCCTGCGGTTGCCAAAATTTATTTGGCTTAATGACGACATAAAAGCAAAGTTGCTTCAAGCTACTTCGGCTGCTGAAAGTAAAAGAAAGGAGCGCATTTGTGGGGGGAAGCAGCCTGCGCCAATAGTATAATTTCCTTCATTATTTTATCATTATCTTTTAGTTGCATAAAAGTCTAATTTTTGTGTGCCTATAATGTGAGTAGCTAATATCGTGTCCACAATCAATTTAGAGTCCACGTCTCTCGTAATTTTCAAAATTACTATTAGGTGTGGCAATTGGCTGTGGATTTGACGTGGCCCGTGATCGGATAAGTTATTCGATCGCCTCATTAAAGTGGTGCGTTTTCCCAATTTCTCAAAAGTCGCTGCGGGTTGAATCTTTCTATTATACCCTGGAACGAAGACATTTTAAAAATGTACAGATGTCTAACATTGTTCCATTTTCAAACCATCTGTTCACCTGCTGCACCATTTTCTCTCAAGTTGTTTTAAAATTGCACAAAGTT
This sequence comes from Hymenolepis microstoma, assembly GCA_000469805.3. Classification (NCBI taxonomy): domain Eukaryota; kingdom Metazoa; phylum Platyhelminthes; class Cestoda; order Cyclophyllidea; family Hymenolepididae; genus Hymenolepis; species Hymenolepis microstoma. The sequence continues at coordinate 23,826,396 of LR215991.1, read as the reverse complement.
CACTCGATTGGTACAATTTTGCCCACCGAATTGAATGAATGAAAAAACTTTTTTTTATACCGGTGATTCGATCAATATATCTTAAATTGGCGATTGACTTTTTATTTTTTCATTATTATGCTGTCTCATAATGTCTATGCATTCTTTTCGTCTGTAGGGAACAACTCGATACACATGTTACGATCTCTGGAGAAAGTATTACACTTAGGGATAATATGGGCCACTAATACACTAGTTTAGTTGTTCTACTCTTAACAGACTCTGTTGTCATGCCCTTTGTTTTAGAGTATTCTTTGGGCATCTAAATCCGTTGTAGTGAGCTCTTGACGTGCTCATGGTTTATCACTCTTAAGTGATGCATCGGTTGGTCTCACATCTTAGCTTATCACATCTCGCCTAAGTTTTTTTTTATCGATTTGTTCGAGCTCTACGAGTTCCACACCTCCCCCCCCCCCTCTGCTCACTTTTCCAGTTCATAAGCCGGGTGTGCTATTTGTCTCGCATTCACAACAAAATCTCTATTTCCCAAATCAGTCTTGCTTACGATGAAGTCAGTAGAAGTTGGAACGCGGTGGTAGTTTAACAAGACTTCTCTTTTCCCTACCAATAATTCCTATTCTCACTCTATTAACATCGTTTCAGATCACACGGTGCATTGGCTCGTGAACTCGCCAGCATAATGACTTCCATCTCAATCCCCTCTGTGGGCAAACCGGCTGATTCCGTACCAACCCCTACATTAAATCGAAAACCCGATCTTCCAAAACCATCTGTTTCTTCCTCTTCCTCTGCTGAACCCATCAAGGAATCTCCAGAGAGACAGCGAAACAAGCCTTCTCCCCCTCTTGTCGTGGTAGAAGATCTTGCTAAGTCGATGCCTTCACTCGTTCACCCCTACCTTCAACCCCGCCACAAAAATCGTCATAATCATCACTACCATCCTCATAATCATAGCCGAGCAGCACAGAACCGTCGGCTGTGGCTTGGAAGATGCGATAGGAAACAGGGAGGCGGAGAGGGAGATGGAGAAAAGGTCTCCTCTGATTCATCCTCTTCTGCAACTTCTCTACTGGGAATAGCCGCTTTTTCTCCATCAATGACAGCAGAAAAGACTATTCCGCAGATTCTCACCGAGTCAAATACGGAGACTACAACTCATACCTTGACGGTTGATGATGAATTCGAACCATGTCACGCTTACTTATCATCTGTGAGTTCACTTCATTTACATCAGTTTATTTATTTTGATAAGAATTGTTGGTGGCGTCTGTCTTGTTATTTTCATTCAATCGTCCTTATTCAGTTCAAATTTAAAGCTATCTTTTTATTCGACACTCTTCCACCAAATATCATGACCAGCTCTACTGCCATAAATGGATTGATATATGGACTGACAAATGCGATTTTCTCAGGTTCAGGCTACTTCTTTCCCCGAAACTCAACTTCAACTAGATTATATAATCTCTTTTATTTTCGACAAACTTTGGTATACAATTAGGATCACCTTATTTAACTGTTCTTTCTGAAATTCTCCTTCACTTGTTTGAGTTTCCATTTTCTCCTTCATGTCTATGCTTCGCTTCTGCACTATTCGAATGGGAATTTTATAAAGCTGCTGTTTTACTGCACAGATGATAGTTTTTATATCTTCCTTTGGAGGATGATATTCATCCCATCTTATTCAGCTAAAATGGTCTCATTTTCCCGCTGATGCTCGTGTTTTGATGGTAAGAGAAAAGGGGAGGGAAGCTGATAATTATCAGAAAACCCACCGACAATGCCACAATCCATCTGTTGTCTAGTTAATAAGTTAACATCTGACGTCGTTTGTTCTCATCCCCTCCTCCCTCCCCTCTTCCTTCTTCCTGATCTCTATGTGTTCCAAGGTCGTAAGCTTCTGGATAGGCTTCTTTATGGGCCAATGAAAGTGGCCTTTATTGTGGCCAGAATTAATAACATGTGCACATATGTTGAATTGGGGCTAAAAATGTCGCGCAGTTGTTTATCATTTTAGCAAATTATTTCCCTTTAAAATTGTACTTGGATTCATTTTGACGTAGGCTTTAGAGTTTTCTTGCTTTTATACCATTTTTAAGAGGGAGAACTTTTGATGCTCCTAGAGCGCTTATTTTCCGTTAAGCTAAAATACAAAGCAAGTCCGCTGTCTTATAACGAGAACAGATAAGTTGGTGGGCGATTAACTGAAATGGGGCGGTGGTGACAGCTTGGACAAGTCGATACGTGGCTAAAGACAATAGTTAGCAGAGACTATCGTTGAATCTACGTCAAGTCTCTTCACGAAAAACGGAATATATGGACTCAGTAGTCGTATCTATTTACATCTGGACCATCGGAAAAAGGGTCCTATCAAAGATGAAATTTGGACAAGAGGTGCATTGCTTACAACGTGATATTTATTTGTGTAAAGGTTGAAGACTGGCTCCCTATACGTTTTCAAAAATTCCTCTTTATTCAGGCTTTGTAAAATACCCCTCTTTGTCGTTTCTATGACTCGAAGCCCATCTTTTGTGCCAGTACAAGGTTATCTATTCGTATTTCTATTACTGTCTCATTTACTTTGGAGGTACACCTGTACGCTTCTCTTTCATACGATAGACTTTGGCCGTACTAACCTCTTGTTCTGTCTTTCTGAGTAAGCTTACGTTACCTTCCTCGATCTGGTTCTTGCTAATGCTGTAAGATAAGTCTTGAAATCAAGATTTCCCCATGGTCTCAATTATGATTGGATCATTTTACTTCTTAGAGTTTTCTTAGCTCTCAATCCAAGAAGTTGAACATTTTGGCAGATGTTGATTTTCAAGAGCAAATGTTTGCATCCATTTACCTTTTACTAAGTTTCAAATTTAATTTGTAACTAATCTAACAGTAAAAGGCAGTGTTGGTGGTATAGTAGTCAATGTCCACATCTGGTATATCAGAGGTCACGACTTTGATACCCATCAGCGAACACCCAGAGAACGGGATGACCAAACGTGCTGTTTAAGTCTTTAATATAGGGGTTGGCAGTATTCGTGTCTATCCGTGATGTCAATCTTCTGTCCAAGACGAGAATTCAAGTCTGGACAAGTTCAGACGAGACTACATTGTGTAGGATGAAGGCCAATCTTAAGAATACGTATGGAGAGAGGTTCAAACAAACTCATTTATGGACCCGTGTATTTAGACTGCTAGCCTATCTTGTATGTTATGCATGTGAGTCAACTACCGAAGAGCTTTAAGAACTATCCCTTCAAATGGCGAAACCTACATCTTTTCATACTTATTAGTAGTAGTTCGCATGAATGACACCTTGTATTCGGGGTTCAAATCAACAATCACTATGATAGATATCAGAAAATGACTATGCAAGTTCCTTGCTTTCTTCCCTATTCAGCTCTCGAACAGCATTTATCAAGTCATAGAGAGACCAACAGTATGAAATCGACACGAAAACGCACATCGATGTAAAAAATACCGTAATTGTGTGCTCAAAAATGAGAGTAAGAGTTTACAACTGTCCAAGAGTTAGAGAAAGTGGGGAGAACTACAGTGAGTCAAAATAGTCTTGTTTCATCTGAATTCCTGGCTCTTTGAGCAGGATGATTGAGATGGGGATATTCAGTGAACCATTGTTTATGTGGTAGTTCATATTCACATTATTCAGAATTGACTGACCAGTAGATTTAGAGTCGTCATGTCCAACTATTGCGATAGTTAGTAGTGGAGTGATGTTGATATCTAATACTCAGGCGTGGTGGTCATTTTTATTCTTAATATGCCTATCTACTGGTACTTTATTTTTTATCTGTTTCGGTGTGGGATTTGTGCTCGAGCATCCCACATCCACGTCAAATGCATGCTCACTTGGGACATATAGATGACATTTACTCTGTACTGTCTGATTCTGTAGAAGAAAATGTTACCAGAATCAAACTACCATAGTGTCACTAGAACCAATTTTGTTTAATATTGTTTGTGCAGTAAAAAACCGAGAAGCGAACTCTGTGTGAATTCAAGCTTTTAAGTTTTCTTCCTGATGATTCACTCTGGTTGTTAAATGCTGCTTTTTGCCAGTTATAATTCTCAATACTTTTTTCTCACTAGGGTTAATTGGTTATGGTTTTAGCAGTTGGCGGTTGCTTTGTTGCCAGAATCCTCCAAGAAGGCACTTCGAAGTGCTCGAGTAATACATGTACTAACTTAGTCATATTTATAATTCTAATGGTAGTTTTAGTGAACTTCTTGAATAGTAGACCATTGGTTGATCCCCAATCATCCTAGTAATCAATGTAAAGCTTCTAGATGTTAAGTATGGCATCAGCTAGTCCCAGTTTCAAGGTCCTAGTTTATTAATTGTCGACATTTTGTGGTCTGATAATCTACGACATTCCCCTAGTTCTGTTTACTCGAAATTCTCAGACACAACTCACTAGTTAATTTCTTCATGCAAATGAAAACTTCCAAATCAGGACTTCATTTCCGATAGTTATTAGATGTATAAGAGAAGATGACAAGTTATTATTCCATTTGCCTAAATTAGTATTCCACACCAGCTAACTGTGCACCTTAGCTGTATTCTTAATTCCCCATATTATATTAATTAGGGGATATTCCTAGCCAATTAAACAATTTGGCGCTCGATAAAAATGAGGAGTTTATCACCGACTTTAAAACCATAGCTACATTAATCTACTAATGTAACTAATAAATGGCAACACTCGTTCAATGTCTAAAGTACCGTCTACTGTATTCCTAGTTCCTAATTAAATTGAGATGGAAATTTGTTGTTATTTTTTATCGTCAGCTATAAAAGCAATGGCAGAATTGCCTATTTATATATTTCCTGTTTAGGAGACCGATTGGAATGTACCTCCCACTTGAGGTCTAGAAATTTGTTTTTTTTCTCAGTGTTTGTCTGCACATTGTAATGCACTGCACATAATTACTTTGCACTCTTTCCTGATATAATCTGAGGAAATATTATGACATTCCATGGCAGGTAGCATTAATGTAGCTGCCAAACGTTTTCGATCATTCTAGGTGGGTCAATAGGGCATAAGAAGCACATTTTTTGAGGGGCGGGGGAGGGAGAGGGAGGGGTTAGGTCGGAAGAAGTCGATTGAGCCCGGTTAGAGATGAAAAAGCTGTCGAGTCTTCTAACATCGATTTGAGTTTCCGTCTATTCAATGGGATGGGAATTCCATTAGTCTGCTTACGAAAAGCCATTACCAATGTCTCGGTTCTAACTCCAAATCTAAAGTTACGCTAAAGAATGTTGATCTAAACTTAAAGAAACTCGGCTTGGCGAGTCGAACACTTTCATATTTACAAAGTACGCGATTATAAAGGTAAAACCGAAACGGGGAGGCATTGCCTATGGTTGTTTGAGAACGGTCGGGCCATCCACTACAGGGATACTTTTAAATTAACTGGTGTTGAAACCAGCAACCAAACGCCGGTTCAGAACACTATCTATGTCTTCATCAAATTTGATTACTTATCTGCGTCGCATTACTATCAATCTTACTGGCTTTTGCTGGTTTGAACTATCATTTACTTCAACTTCAGTTCAGTTTTCGAAGTAAGATACAGCATATGGCAGGGTTTCGATGAAAGAATTTGTGCATCTGCGTGTAACAGAGGTGCGGATATGCATCTAGTGAATCATCATCTTCGGTGTAATTTCGAATTTCCCTTGTTCTGTGCATTCTTAAACCCCATTTGAATTATAGGAAGATTGTTCACTCCTTTTTTGTTGGTGATTATTCCCCAAAAACTGATTTTCTTCTCGCCTAGAATCATGCTAAAGTTTGAGAAGGGGAATTTCATGGTTGTATGTTCATCGTAGTCATAACTTTCAAGCACTTTTCAATGAGGACAGTAAAGTAGCACCATGGGGCGCGCCTCCACTGAGAATGTGGAATTCTGCCGCCCTCGCTACGTACCAATGGGAGTCGATTCCGTGACGTTAAGGGCTGTTCCACCGACTAACAATGTACTTATTGAATAATTTGTTGATAATGGACGGCTACAGTTGGCATGAAATCGATGAATCGGACAAGGAGTTGTGTAATTTTAATGATTGAAATTAAAGTGTGTGATGATTGGGTCGTTTCGTTCTCAAAAGATATTTGGATTCAGATCATTTCCTAGACGTTGATGTTACTAAAATGTATTAACAACAACAGTATTGAAATTTCAACTGCGCTAATGCAGGGGATGAAAACATCGATCAGTTGCGTTTTAGTGCGTTCGTATATGGTGCATACGTATACGGTAGGCTGGCCTGTTGATTTCGCTCTTTCATATGGCCAACAGCCGGGTATGATTCACCAAGACTACTAGTGTGTATTGATACCTATGTGCATACGCAAGCAAGGCAGCCACAAACAACCACTGTAATCACTAACCCTAATCACTCTGATGATGCCAGTTATATCCGCACTCTGTTTAAATACTTGTGTGTATGTTTCATTCACTTGGCCAGAAGAATATGTACGGCGTTCATCATATTTCTCGGAAAGCGGTTGCAAGTGGTGTAGGGCGATTTTATCCATTGGTTTTTTCTTTCTCGACTCAATCGAATATAAATTACAGCTCTTGCAAACGACCTTATGAATAGACTAGGACTAGACGTAATGTCCTCGATAAGAGTGACATTTGGTATATAACCTTTGTAAAACCCGTCTTTTGTAAGATTTGAACCATCCGGAGGAACAATAATCGCATCAATAGTGCAAGCACAGATTCGCGTATGCTTGGCCGCCTCACACTTCTTTTCAATTGACTTCTTCTGAGATGAAGTTTCATGTCTTTAGTGACGGAAAGCATACCCATGACAGGCAGTCTTCCTTGTCTTCTTGGCCTTGACTTGGTGTAACTTGTTCTTTATGGTTTTATTGGTACCTAATAGCTCCAAATTAGCATTTAAAGTTAAAAAATAACGTTTTTTTGAGCAGGATTTGTGATGGTTACCTCTCTTCAAAAGATTTTCTTGATTTAAATATCATCGGCTGATAGTTTTTCATGATGTAGCTCTTCTGTCAAATTTCCATATCTCCAATGATTTCGTTCATCGTTGTGTCGCGATCATCATTAATTATCTCCTTGAGCTACTTATTGATCTGTTCACTTCCTCAAGTCTGTATTTTAGCTTCGCATATTTGACTTCTCTCTCATACCCGTGACTCACGTTTTAATCCATGTGTGAAATTGCTATCACTGTAAGGTTTCCCTGGATTGCAATCTTCTGGAGAGTTTCTGTCCTGGCTATCGTATGGTTCGTCTTTATGGGTTGAATCCACGTCTTTGAGCTACCATCTCTGCAGGATAGTTAAAAAAATGCGTTTGCCATTTTATAACAGTTGGGTCTGACAGACCACACAGCAGAATCGACCTCTAAGGTCACGTATAAGGCTTTTTTATGACTTTATGTGTTTGTGCCACAATCTCGAGATTGGACGCGCAGAAGTCAGGTCTGCCATTCCCTCTATCTCTCTCGATTTTTCTCTGAAAGGTCACAAGGGGGTAATTTAGACCAGCTCGCGGATGTAAGTGGTGGTGGTGGTGGTGTGGGGGGGAGAGGGGGGGCGAGGGGGGAGAAGTTGGCATTTAGGTTAATGTTGCATACACTGACAAATACTTTACGAAAGCAAAAGATAGATCGTCTTTACCAAAACCAACCTGAATTTTAGTTTGTTTTTTATATTTTTCCAACTTTTGAAATCATATTTTTCGTTACTGAATGTTTCACTATTTTTCGATTTCTGGGATAATAAATAAACTTTTTGCTGCTTGTGTATTTGGATCGCCTTAGTTTAATCGACCTCTACAAGGCTGAGAATGTGAAAACGCAAGTATGAGACTGGATTATAGATAATAGAAGTGATTGGACACCTCGTCATTATTTAAATACATTAAATGAGCACAAATAAATAACCACAGTGGTAACTTTAATCTGTTTGGTAATGAGCCCTGATCACTCATCATCATAGAGGAGTTAGCTGAGTACTACATGGAGCATGGCCCATTTCACTTATATTTCCCAAACTATGCTTTATAGGATCCCATCGAGCTGTCCAAAAAATGCCTTATTATTTGGCTTATATAGTGAACACAGATTATAGATAAGTTACTCAAATGTTTAGCCCTAAGGGTCGACAAAACTCTGAGTGGCGATGCTAATGGGGAGAAATCGAGTGAACCCCAATGCGCCCGCGTAATCACGCGTATTATAAAGTTAGGCCTTGATTGACCACTTCGTATGAACATTAAGATCAACATGGACCCGCATTTTCAAGTTTATCCGTTAGCACTTTATGAGCCTGCTGTTTTACTACCAAATTTTACTTAGTGCATTTAACAGGAGTTGCATCGTGGAGGCGAAATTAATTGGACTATGCTTTTAATGCTGACAAATTAGAAATGTCCACATCGCATCATATCGATTTTGTAGCCCTTTTAAGATAAAAGCACGGAGACTGTTTCCGGTTTTTACGATTTTCTGTTTAAAAGAGTAGAAGTCAGTTTGTTTCTTAAATACCTAAGTTGGCATCTTTGTCAACGGTATATATCTTTGTTGACGGTATATTTAGCATTGTAGTATCTATACTTCTCTACATCTATTCCATTCGATCATTTGCTTGGTCGGCTTGGATAGATGATTGCATGGTCTTCAATATAGCAAACACCTCGGAGATTTCGATTTGTAAACAAACGATCTATGTAATGGAATATTGATACACTTTTATCCTAAGGATCGTTATGATTATAGGATCCGTTTCAGGCTGGTTCGAAGACGATTGGATAAAATCGGTCCAAATGTTGACTTGCGACAATTTTTATTTTGTTTATACTTTCGCATTTCATTGAAACTAAAACGCACTATCAGAATCACCTAATTTTGACATTTGGTGTCATTTTCGCTCCCAATTTAAGATGACCCATTTGAGCTTTTGTCCATGCTAAGTAATTTATTTCACTTGTATCTGATTCCTACATCGAGAAATTAGCTTTTTATTTAGGGACCTTTACTCTTCCAGATAATTTTCAATAAATATTGTCAACTCTCCTAATGTGTATATCAAACATCATTTGTTTGCGAAACCAAATGATGCAAACGCGATCTTAAATAATTCTTTTAGTTCTTATTTCTGACTGCCTTAAACGAGGAAGAAAACGAACATCGCCCTCCTCTCCGCTATTTTTTGTTACTGTCTCAATTTTTTTTATGCTTGGGAAACAAACGACATTCTTCTTCTGCTAAAATATGTTGTTTTATATACGCAGTAATTTCCTTCAGTAAAGCAGCTACTTGTACGCATTACTTTGATGTTACGCGTGAAATAGTTGTCCGTCTTAACTGTATTAGTATAATTTTTAATATCAATAGGAAAGCTCTCAACTTTTAACCACAAAGGAATATTTTACCGATGGTGATTAAATATTAGGTAGGAAGTGAGGAGGGGGAAGGGGGGGAGGAGGTTGAGAAGGATCGAGGTCTAGCAAAAACCACTAGAAGCAGTCTTGCCTCATGTATTTTCTAGATTTCTACTTTATGAGTATTTGTTGCAGCAGGTGATTATACTACAAGTGAAAAATATGAGGATTCGGCTATTAAGTTCCTAAGGGTGTCTATATTAGTGATAACTGGCTGCTTGCCTGAAATGAGCGATTGATCACAATGCCTCGACACAAATTGCCTCGCCTAACGGCCTTAACTGCATAAAAAACAGTCTACAATAATGGAATAGTCTGTGGTCTATTCTCACCCTCTGGTCTTCAAAAGCAACGACAGCTCTTGCGTGTTGTTGGCCGCTTATTCGATCTCCTCGATGGTAGCCACGCAACCTTATATCCTCGGTTAGATCTACTTCCTTACCGGATACTCATACAAAGTAGATTCTGTTTGAGTGGTTAAATGATACAACCATTGTAACGGGTTGGTGTGATTATAAGCATTGGACCGTTCTGGTTCATTATTTCGTCTCCACGTATATCAATGTTAAATGATTTAGTCAGCGTCGTCCAAGATTGTATAAGCTAGGATCCCCATTCTATTTTGTATAATTTGCAATCATTTGTTGCTTATGAATATGGTTGTCAATTTCCGAAACACTAACTCTGCGGTAATATTCACAATATGGCTTTATTGATCCACAGTTATTAATTCAAACAAATAATCACACTATGGTTACAATTTCTCTAATAAAATGAAATCAAATTATTCCAATCAACAAAGGGATCATTTTGTTAGTTGTTTCCAACTTCTGTATAGTGAAAACGCGAGGGCATTTCGAGTGTCTTGATTGTATCTGTTGTATTTGTGCATTCGCGATAAGTCACGTTACTCTTAGCTCTCTCACCTTTTTATAAATTGGAATCTGAACTTCGGTCAAAATATGGCGAATGAGACTATGTTTTGAGTGCTAAATCCTCTTAACCAAATATTAGTCTAGGTATGAAATCCCTAGAATAGAGTCTTGAACGACGCTAAAGTAGGGGCTGTGATTAACAAATTGTAGCTCTTTGATTGGGATTTATAAGTAAATGAGTTCTTGATTTCCTTTCCTCGTAATAACAACTTGTTTTCTCATTATTCTGTGCTCTTCCTCAGCTAAGATTTTCGAAGTGCTCAAACGAAAATTGTATCAGGGTCCATATATTTTGTGGCGAAACACGCTTTCAACTGATTCTTACATTTTAATTTACCTAACTTGGTCAGCTCTAAGTAAGTACGGACACAGAGAGTATCAAACCCTTGTCCCCAAATTGTCAGTCGTGTACGTTGATCACTGCATTACACTACGCATGGTTTCTTTGCTTTATATCTCGGCCACTAAACTTGACATATGTTAAAAATTTGGTTCCCATTTTCATCAGAGCTAAAATCTTAAATCTTCTTCACACTGTAAGTGCATTGTGTAATTTTTGCACTCATGCTATCTGACTTTTGTGGCTTATGAAAGGCAGTTAGTTTCGCCTAATTTCGACATTTGTTTTTCTGTTCGATATTCTCAGAACATCGTTGACGGCGTTCACTTGGCCCAGCACCCAGCATTCACACTCTCGGATTCTGAAGAACCAGAAAGCGAAGAAAAACAGTCCATCCAAAAAAACAAGGATTTGGAGATGAGGGAGGAACTAAAAGAAATCAATACGACTACTTCTTTTCTACATCATTTCCCTCGTGCCAAGTATCGCTATTCTCAACATCCCTCATCTCCAGATCAGGTAGTTATACGTTACTTAATAATATTTAGTAGCGATTTCAATGTTTTGAAACGAGACTTTAACTAATTAGGATCTTAACAACCGATTGCGATATGGTGTGGTCAACTGCCTTGAACAAGGGTACGATGATGCCACTTTCTCAGAAATAAGTAGATCGTCACCGCTGCAAACAAATAATTCTACCGATTTGGCCGTTGTTACAGTTGTGCCTCTATCAGAGGACCATCATTTCAATTCAGCAGTAACTTCGAGTTCTGGACCTCGAGTTCTAATTGGGAATCCTGTGTACCAGCCCGTTACTCCTAAGCCTCAGCACATCTCCACTTGGCCGAGGAAACATAATGTACTTAATCTGGTACGTCTACTTATAACCATCAGTAGCATATTCATGTAAGTAAATCTTTGAAAATTGGAGGTTAATTTGCTTGACATTTACAGCTGCACAATCGTCGTTCATTGGATGTCTGCATTTCTCTAAATGATAGAAAGCGCACAGTAGAAGAAGTGGCAGTTTCCAAAATCGAATCAGAGTCACGGTCTTCCAACCTTACTTTAGACAATCTAAGCATACCTGATCTTGAAACCAGCAGTTTCTTCGCAATGTTAATTGCTGTTTTACAGTCCCGAAGAGAGGAGTGTCGAAGGCCTGAAGATTTGGAACAGATGACCACTTCCGAGGTAAGTCTCGTTCATTTTAAAAATCATCATAATAAGATAATCGTTGATTTGATGTTTGCATCAAGCTATGTGATGGGGTCATTAAATGAGTGACTAAAAAGGGTTAGACTCCGAAGAAAGACTTGGCCGGTTACTTTAGTTGGAGTCAATGGGGAGGGGAGAGGGAAGGATGGCGTTTGAGAGAGAAGAATCGAGTAGGTGTGTGTGTTGGAAACAGCTAACGTCGGAGTTGTGATAATTACTGGTTACACCTGGGCATATATAAGAAGCCGTTGAGCAAAACAGTTGAAGGCAGTTGTAATCTAGTTGAAAAATTTGTACTAGTTAAAATTTGAAACGGAGAGTATGGCTTAACGACCGCCTAATTGAATCACCGAGGCATACATTGGGATATGATCTGGAAGACTGATAGTGGTTCCGAAGGTTAAAAAGCTCTGTAAGACAAAGTAATGCCACAAATGCAGTCAAGAAAATAAACGGGTAAATATTTCCTAGTTTAAATGTCGATACATTGTGCCTTTCTTTCTAGTTGGCTCAAGAAAAGCTGGACCTACAAAAATGTCTGCTGTATTTCGAGAGCGCCAAAGGACGGCCCATGGACTCTGCCACAAAACGGATAATGAAACCACTATACGATCGATATAGGTGTGTTCGCCGAATGGTACGGCTATCCTCCAATTCAGCAGTTCGTCTCAGCAGGAGTCGATCAAATGGGTCTGCTGCACCACGACCTTCTATTGGTTTAGTCGAGATACCACCAAAAACAGAATCAACATCTTACCATCCTGCTCAATGTTTAACAGAAGTTGTTGATCTCCCTGCAGAACAGCATGTGATCATTCTAGAGTCTTCGCCTCTCCTCGTCACGTCATCCACTAACTTTTCCCATTCAGAAACCACTGAGAGAACCAACTCTATAATGAGTAATCCGCCATCTGACTCATTTTTCCTCAACTGGGATCTCACCCTACTTGAATTCACCAAGACGGCTAAAACCCTTGAACCCGAAGATCTCACTCGTGGAAAGGGCGAAATTTTGTTAGTGAAACACAAACTTCAACGCTTTCTTTATGACTTTGAGAAGAGGATTCAGGAATCTACAAGTGAGTATTCGTTCACTTAAAGCGACACTATCAGTATGTCGAAAATTCTTCAAATTTATGAAGGCGTGCAGAAGAGAGTATTAGCCAAGAGAGATTTAGCGTCTCAATTTTTTAAGTTCTACCCAGTCGCACTTTGTTCTATATACTGGCCTTTAGGCTATAATACAGAGGACTTCTGTTACCAGCATATTATTAACTTACCTAAATACTATGAGACTAATCTTAACAAAAACTCTTGTGGAGCCATTTTATGTGAGGGGCTTATTCACTCGTTTCTTCCGATAATTTCTTCCTTTGGAATGTTTTGAGTTATCTACTTAGATCTCTACATCAAAAATCACAATAAAGACAAAATATGGTTCAAATAACTTAACTAGGAATGGCTAAACATGACGCTAATTAATTCTAATGGGATTAGTTATTACGATTGAAATAGCCAACCAACTTCATCAACTAAACGTAGACTATGCGTGTGAATCTAAATAGTAATCAAAACACCATCGCATCTAACTTATTATCGAGCTATCAGAAGCGGCGTGCACCTGCGTGTATGGAAAAAGATGGTGATCGACTTAGAGACAACATGTGGAAATTGCTCAAAACAAAACATGATAATAGCCGGAAACAAAGCTCGAGGCTACGAAATTCAAGAAGTATCTCCACCCTCTAAGGAAGTCTTTTACTAAACTAGTATAAACCCTGACCATTTTACCAGTAGACTCACAACCTGTACACATATTGGACTAATAGAGGAGTCGAGCATGGACAGCCACTGTAAATCATGACATGTACTCAACTGCCAAGGTGAGAACTTATGATACGAGGCAAGGTGGTCGCTCTCTCACTATTTACAAACTTTATGCTTCTTTTTCTTTACTTTCATTCTTTATACATCTCATTACTCGCCTTATCTGTGTAACACGCCTTTAGCGTAAGAAGTTACTGAGGGAGAGTGCAGACAATTTTATCGAGTGCAAATCTCTCAAATTTCAATTTTTAACTACGTCTAGGTCTATACGAATACCTCAAGACAAATTGACTTGGTAACAAAATTAAAAGCAATTGTTAATGTTTTTGTTATTGTTTTAGATCGACCCCCTTCAAAACAAGATCGCGATGGGTTTAGAAGCGAGTACAATCGATATCGTGACTGCAAACAGCGACTTTACGTTATCGATCGATTTTTAGAAAAACCACAGACTAGTCCCGAGAGTTTGATTGTTGATACTCAAGCGGTTGGCCGGGCTCACCGACGAAGACATGCTGTTGGTGAAAGTGCTACTGGTGGGGAAATGCTTCAACGGAAGGTCCCCACTATGACTAAGAATAGCAGTGCTGACGCTGCGATAGCTTGAAAAGCGCCCCTTCTCTGTATTTCTCCTATTTCGAGTGCATTTGCTTTCTTTTCTTTTTCTATACACCTTGACTTTTGTGATGATTAGTGAACAGTGATAGTGACACTCAGAATGCCTACGCATTTCTCTTTATTGAAGTTGATTTTTTGCTTGTTATTTGTAAAGAGACTACTCTATTACTTTATGTAAAAACGACTTATGACAAATCTATTGTTTTTTTATTTATATTTGGCCGATACGAGTATAAGATGAGAGGTATGATTTCTAGTGTCAGCCGATGGAGTGGCGGTCATTGAGCTCGTCTTACAGCTGGAGATCACTAATTGGATATTGGTACCACTGATGACTTAACCAGTTCTAATTTAAACTTCAAGACACGTTGCTGCTGGGAAGCTGAGAGTAGTAAAGCTACCCGCCATGTCAGCAAGTGCTGTTGTAAAGTAGTCGCTTCTCCCCACTCTTGCACACCTCAATGTTTCCTGGTCTATCATTCTTTTTATTATGGAGTTTATGCTCTTTCATTCTATCTTATCCTTTCTGCTGAAACTCGTTTCCAATTTTAGCTAAGTTTTTCAAGTTTGCACGTCATTTCATCGCAGGTATAGCAGTTCTAGCCTACTAATGGAGTAGCCAATTACTTTTGACTTTTCTTCAATCGGAAGATCAGTAGAATTCTGTTGGTAAAACATAGCAAATGTTAACCATTTTCTATTTAAACACTTGAAAATTTTCCAAGAATTTTCGAAACAATATACACCACAGGGGCTAAAAATGGGAATGCGATTATAAATTGAGCTATCATATATTTTGAACAAGAACAATTTACTTTTGAAACAGACGCTATCTAACCAAGAAAATTAGTTGTCCTTCGAGTACATATAAACTATGAGATCAACGACCCGACAACTGTAACCATATTCGTTGTCGTACCAAGAAATGAGTTTGACAAATGTGTCATTCAGTGCTATTCCAGCCTTTGCGTCAAAAACTGACGAAGCTGTGCTTGTACGCAGGTCAGTGCTGACAATTTCGTCCTCAGTGTAGTCTAAAATACCCTTCAAAGCAGGGCTCAGTGAAGCTTTCTTGACAGCTTCCTTGATCTGTTCGTAAGTGGCTGGCCTGGCCAACCTGCAGGTAAGATCAACTACGGATACATCAGCTGTAGGAACTCGGAAAGCCATGCCTGTCAGCCTGCCTTGAAGATCAGGGATAACTTTTGTAACAGCTTTAGCAGCTCCAGTTGATGCCGGGATGATATTCACAGCACCAGCTCGACCATCTCTCCATCCTTTGGGATTAGGTCCATCTACAATTTTTTGGGTGGCAGTGTAGGAATGCACAGTTGTCATAAGTCCTTCAACAATTCCAAAATTTTCATGGATAACTTTTGCCAGCGGAGCAAGACAGTTTGTGGTGCAGGAAGCATTCGAAACAATGTCCATACAAGGATCATACCTATCAAGATTTACACCAACGACAAAAGTTGGAGCATCTTTGGAAGGAGCAGAAATAATGACCTTCTTTGCCCGATTATTTTTTAAATGAGCACAAGCCTTGGCAACTTCGGTATTAATGCCAGTAGAATCAACTACATAGTAAACACCATCTTGATCCCAAGGGATGGCTTCTGCATCCTTTTCCTTATAGACCGAGATAGAATGACCATTTATAACAAGCTTTCCTTCCTTTTGCGTTACTTCACCGATAAAAGGTCCGTGAGTTGAATCATATTTGAACATATAGATCATGTAATCAAGATCAATAAAAGGATCATTGATAGCACAAATATCAACAGTTCCTTTACATAGAGCAGATCTTAGAACTAAACGACCAATTCGTCCAAAGCCATTGATACCGACCTTAGGTTTGTTCATAGTTAAGAATATTTTAAAAAGTAGGCAGTCAGTGAAATGAGATACCGTGGATGACAACCTTAAAATCAGAGGGGTAAAATGAATTTTGTTTTGTTTAAGAAAAATTCTTTACAGATAAAAATGTGTACCAGTTCTTATATGTCATATAAAATATGCTTAGTTGTGCATTATTTACATATAATGAATTGTAATATCGGACATTTCAACTAATTAGAAAAAATTATAGACTGATAAGTATACCTCAATTTTTAAACCTGTAGTTACTTCCCCAAGAAAATAAATTTATTTTCATTTTATAAAATCAAAATTAGCCACTTATCTTCTTTATTTAATAAAGACAAAATGTATCTTGATGGAAAATCTATATTATGAACCATATCCAGGCCCAAAAGATTGATTTCATTTGCAGGTGTGTTGTTATCTAGTCCTTTTGACACTTAAGTCATTTAAATGATATTAATGTGACGTTTTTGTGAAATATATACTGTTGATCTTGACTAAACTTTACAATTAGGGACCCCGACCAAAAATGCGTAAACAATAGGAGTTGAACAAGTGACTCTTTGTCAGACCAAGACTCGCAAGGATATTTGGACCATTTTAGGTAATGTTAAGATCTTTAAATATCAAATTATCTCGGATATGTTAGCTTGCCCAATAACAGACAAGAAATTAAGGTAAGTTTTAGAGAATTATTTTATCATGATAACGTATTTGAGGTCATACTAATACGAAATCTCGACAACGAGCAAATATCAAGAAATGTAATATTTAAAGGAATGTAATAAATTATAGGATAACAAATGGTGCTAATTTAAGCGAACTTTAACAAATCTATTGGAAGTTATTCGAACACTTCTCTAAAAATTTTTTTAACGAACATCGGACTTAACAAACACTTGATCATTGAAGTGGGCTAATGTCATTTATCGAATATAACCTTAGGTAGTAAAGAATTAAATAAAAAGTTTCACTTTTCTCTACCATTAAAAGTTACAATTGAGTATTACTTAAAATTAATGCAAAATCAGCGTATTTATCGTACTCAAGCAATGGCTAAAGCTACCAATTGGTGAATCGGAAGGGGTTTTGCCAATAAAAATGCATATTTGACATTTTATATGAAGAGCTTTTATTCTGCACTTCATTATAATTGTAGATCTTGTAATTCAAAGGTTCACTACGAAGTTAACTTGCCAAAATTTCCCCCATTATGTTATTTCAAATATTCCAAAAATAATATAGTACAATAGGGGAATATTATAAGAGTAAAATGGGATGGATTCTGTTTCATATGACGGAAGCAATCTGCTCTTCTTCTTACATATCTCCCCTGTATATTTAATCGAAGCGTAAACCGCTAATTTATATATATAGTATCTATGCTTTAGCCACCTTCTTAGTACGATAAATTCGCGTTGAAAATTCCCGTCTGCGGTCAATTTATAATAGTTTTCTATAGATTTATTAAAGTCTACCCCGATTTTATTTCAACCACTTCTAATATAGGGACAGCTAAATGGCAAAATGTTGAACATTTTATCGCGTCACTCATTCGTCTATTATTTAATTTAGCTTTATTCTTGTTTAGGTTTTCAACACGTATGTCAAGGATTTTATTATGCGGAAAGCTCTCTGGAAGTATATTTGTATGCTAAAACTGCATTCACCCAGTTTGTGTTATTTCTACTTAAAAGCAAGAAATTCTTATCCCATAATACTTCGCGTATATATACATGATAACCTACCTTCTATCTTTTAATTAGCTTTTATTCGAACAAATCTATTTGTATTACGGTTGCAAATGGGGGTGGGACAATATAAATCGATCTATCAATACTCGAGCATGTTTTGTTCTGATATGGTGGTTTGGGGGATGTTGTATAGCTATGTTCCCGGACTGCATTTGCAACTAATGCAATTTCTCAGGAAATCTAAGAGTCATTTACGGTACTCTACAGGGAAGAGCAGATCATAAAATGAACTCTATGTCGATGTTTGTAATGCATGTTCATTCTCCAAGCCTCAGATTTACTTGTATACTTATTAGAATCCCAAAACAATAATACATTCGTTCCCTTTGATCTATTTCTAACGTTTTCACAAATGACAATTATTTTATGCCAAGTTAATAAATAAGCCAATGTGTACGATTTATGTCCTAACTTAGCATATTATTGTGATTGTTAGTAAACACGTTGTAAATAGATCTAAGAGAATAAATGTATCATTGTTTAGGGATTCTAATAAGTGTGCCAGTATGTACTGTCTGTATGTGTGCACTAAAAAAAGGAGAAATTGAAAAGATATTTTCGATCCTTAAATGTAAGGTCATAATATCATTCATACAGGCAGACGCATTGTCATAACAAAGGATAATTTTCATTTGATCAATCAAAAGAAGATGAAATTGTGTGTGTTAGGGCATCTAAACTAATAGGCTCTTCTGCATATTTCAAAACTTCCTTCATTTCAACACTCTAATGTCTGCGTAACAGCTTAGTTTATCTCATCGTATACGGCTGTTTTTCCAATCTGCAGGTAGATCAATAGCCGACACTGCGTCTATAGAGATCGAGTATAATCTTCGTGACTTCTTTGCCCACTCTCATAGAACCTAGAATATTGCTTTAGACTGCGGCTCGTTCATCCTCCACATTGGCGTCACTAACCCTTCCACAATACCAAAGTTTCCGTGGATTAACTTTCCTAACACTAAAATACAATTAACTGTGCATTAGGCATTCGGGATCAACCATGGAACAGACATAATGACCTTTGCTCGATTATTTTTGAGGCAGGCACTAATCTTGCCTATAATAGTATTCACATAGGGAGACTTCATGATATATTCAAAGCTATCCCTAGCTAAAGGAACATCTGCAGAGAACAAATTTTTTAAACCGTTAACGAATATCTTCTCTTTCCCATTTCGCATTTCTTTGAACCCTACATGATACGCGTCGTAATTGTATATGTAGACAACTTGATAAAGGCCGCTAATAGCCCAGATATCTGCTGTTCCTTTGCGGGCTCACATCGCAGCACAGCATGTCCAATTCAGTTAAAGCCATCACACCCTGCCCATTGTCAAAAGCATTCCAGCCAGTTCAGAGTAGGTTATCATATGATAATGCAGATGAAGACCTTAACATTTACCTGATTTTCAGAAGAATTTTAATGTTTGAGGAGTATTTCGAATTCTGAGAGAACTGCATAATTGACAATAATTGCAGCCTAATTTTCGTTAAGGTGCTAAAGGTTACAAAATAATGAAGCATGAAGGAATCTGAACCGATAGCAACCATCAAATCATACTAGTTTAGATAGGCCATTTGTTCAAGAGGCCTCACTAAAGAGACGAGACTTGCAGCTTTCGAAAAGCATTTACTTAGAGAAGCAATGGATTTTTATGAATTCGGTCTTAATAGCAAGATTTGTGACTATTGCTCAAGCTACGATTAACTCTTCTTGAAAATAAGTTCATATCTTGAAATATATTTGAGAGCAAGTAGCTCTAATCCCAACGATAAGACATCCCCTTACAATTCCAAAGGTCTCCTAAAAGGCCAACAGCCACAGCCTTTCTCCAAATTAGATGGTAGGGAGTTCAGTTGGACAAATGCGTACTGGAGAAATTTGAAGTCGGTGAGAAAGGAAGAAGGGTGTGGAAGGAGGATCTGGGAATCAGGAAGGAAGACAAAAACATCAGCACTGAGTGAGTAAAAACTGGGAGACAGAGAGGTACGAGTTGGGGTGCCCACAATAACTCGAAATGAATTCTCCAAAAGCCATCAGCTAGTTTGTGTTCGAGTAGCATTGCAATAGTCAGTAGTTCATGTGCATTAATATTGTAGTTAGTCAGAGTAGATTGAGAATTTAATAGGGTAGATGATAAGAATGCGATGGAATGCAGGTATTTGAATGTATAAAGGAGTTCTAGGGGTGGGGGGGGGGAGAGGGAAGGACGTGATTGAGTGGGTAATATTACAAACTACTGAGTGATAGTAAGCATTTACAACTCTGGTTCACCATACTGGCCTTATGCATGCCACTTAATATAAATATTTAGTAGCATTTAGTGCCACAAATCGTTCAAACACAAAGGTAAATTAAACGATTTGGACAGATAATTGTGTTTTTAATGAGAATGAAAATTTTCCTTTAGGTGCGAATATTACATCTTGCCCCGAAAGATGATTGAAAGTTAGAGAGTGCCTGAAAAATCGTACCACTTTGCAATTAATAATAATGGAAAAGCGATTTCCATCGTTAGAAGAAAATTGTGAATTTTCCCTAATACGGTACGTTCTCATAGTTCTTAGTTGTTGTTAATTTGATTATGTGAACGGCAGACCAACTAAAATTGTTGTGGGAGACCAACAAAACACTAGCATGACCTTTCTCCCAATTTGACATTGCACTTTTTGATTAATTCAGACCTTCCTAGTAAAAAACAAAATATGACCTTCTTGCTTTTCAAGGCTCATTTAATTACATCGATTCAGGTTATCATTCACAAGACATTGATATGTCCTCCTCACATGTTAATACGGTCTGAGAATGCATAAATTAATGATCACTTCCATTTATTTGCATTGATTTTAAATCGGTGAATCAAATAGTTGTAATTCGAATGTCGTAAAAGTTTGATGATCATGACCAGACTTCCTCCATTCAATTTTACGCGTAAGTAGTTCTGAGCAAGAAAAGTAAATCATTTACGGTAGTGCTTTCTCAATTCCCGGAAGAATAAATGAATTGAAGTAGCAAGAATGAGTATAGTAAGTAAGCAACCAATCAATACGCCTTGATTAGTATGGTCAAGACTCCGTTTATAGACCAAAGACGAATAAAAAATTTGACTTGTGGGATTTTGACCACAAAGATCAAATGGAGACTTCCTCAAAGCACTTTCTTCTCGATCCTCTTTATCTACACGTTTGTTGGACTTAATGCTCTCCGACTTCAGTTGGTTCCACCGAATTAAAAATCGTGGAACTTTGGTGTGGGCTATAATAAAATTAGCTGAATTTCAAATCAGGAATCTGTGCGTCAGATGCTGGTTTTTAACCACAACGAACTAAATATCAACTGAATAAATTCAGACTTGAGTCCTTTGTACTCCCGCATTTATCCTTTCTTTTCACCTACATTTCCTCCTCAAATGACACTTTAAGTTGCTTTTATGTTTCCTTCGCATTAAATTCTTTAACAGAATTCGATTTCAGAACATTTTGACCAGACAAAGTTTCTGTAATTTCGAAATTCCAGAACATATTTGTTAATAAAATGCGTTTATTCATATAGAATTCTTTATGAGCAATGAAATTTATCAATCGCCACCCCTTAAATGCAATTGCTGCAACATAGTAGGGACACAAGTTCGTATTTTTCACATTAAGGGGTCTCGTCTATTGGAGAATTTTATACTATCTGACCCAACCCAGAATTCTCTACTTAAACGAATATCAAGAATGCTCTACAAGTACTTTTCATCCCACGGATACTCCAAATGCTCGTTGCTAAAATCCTCCCAGTTTTTCCCCTTGAAGTATATTCATACACCCTGTTCAAAGACTACAGGCAACTTCATTCCTCTTGCTCATTTCGGTTTCTTTATCGAAGATCATTTGAACTAAGAAGGGCTAGCTACTAACCTCCTCAATATGTCAGTAAAATTAGCAAACAACTGAACCGCAGCAACAATAATAGAAGTACTCATTTGTCAATTTAATTATAAACCCTATAATGTCGTCGTTTATCCTTGAAAATATGAGAATATTAAAACATTACGAGTCCTACTTCAGTTATCGATGCTCGTTAAGTAAATTTGACAGAACGCACCTATGACTTTAAAAGTGTTTCGAACAGTCTTCATACAACCTCTAGAAATGTTAACAGCTTTGAGGTACCTCCTTATATCAGAAAGAAATATGGAAAATCCAGAGAATCCAATCATAACTGAAAATTCAAACTTTTAAAAATCTCAATGTCTATTACTGACTAAAATTCAACTCTGCAACGGCATTCAACTATGCTGTTATTTTATTTAATAGTAAAAATAGGAGATGACAGTCACCCAAGGCAACAAAAAATGTCAGTCGGTCGTGTCCCCATAGAATGATCGGCTTGATAAACTGACGCATGGTACTTAAGCGTTGCCCTTACTCAAAATGTTGCAATCTCTTTTTCTGTAATTATACATCCGGTGACTTGCAACATATTTTATCCAACCCAATTAAGATACTTCACTCAGAAATTAAAAAAAAACTTAGAATAGAAAGTTTGTACAATGAGAATTTGACAAGTTGCAGCCTCCGGTTTTACTTTTGCTCATCGTCTTGAGAAACCAGTTTCACATTAGAGAGAGGGTTGGATAATACTTCCCTTTTCGAATGCTCTAGAGTCGATAGTATTTCTTTACTAAGATTCCCTTTCTTGCCAGAATCTACGTTTTCTTTATTTTCCTTGCCTAAAGCGGAAAGATAAGTGGGTCTATCTGTAATCTTTTTGCTAGATTTGTTCTTGAGATCTTTCTGAGCATCTCTGGCAAACTCCACGCACTCATTAAAAATCCTTTTAAAATTATTGGCAGCTACAAATAAATAAAAATAAGTAATGAAAGAAGTTACCTTCGAAAGTGCGAAATTTAGCGGCTAAAATTTGTTGCTTTGAATCACCATCCGAAAAATCATTAAGCGTCAACCAGGAGAAACATCTTCCACTATCTCCAAGAGGTATTAAACTCATTTGAAATGCGATATAATGATTAATACAAACCTAACCGTAAGTATTATGCAACAGAAATTACTTTTAGTGTTCCATCCCTGCGCATGAGAATTCGCCAACGTCTCGGTGAAGAACTTTCTATAATCCTCATTAAACCTGGACCATGATCTTTCCATTCTGAATTCGAAAATCGGTACAATTTGGCAGGACTATCGTTTTTAATATCAGAACGGAAAATACCTTTCGAAGAGGCAACATTCTTTTTCTTCAGGGGTTGTTAAATTAATAAGAGGATATAATTCATCCAATTTCAATTGGGCCGAAGTACCTTCGTCCAAAGACTAAAATACGTTAAAGACAATAAAAAAACTTGCCTTATTTTCAGATTCCGACATCTCGTATTTTAAGGGAAAATCACGAAACCGACAAAGCGCAGCTTTAAGAAATCATTCACTTCAAGGTCTTAGTTGATTTTGACATAAGGTGATTTAAATAAAAGGTATTTAGTATATTTTGCAGGGTAATCAAACCAGTGAATGAAATGGCCCATTTGTTTGGATTTGAGACCTAAGTGGATACATTTATTGTTGTTCATTATTCAGGAATGAATTGCTGATATTAGAATATGCATGAAAAGGACTTTTAACGAGATTCCTGTTACGATTTCAAGTACTTTTAAAATAATTTTACAATTATAATAATGTACTTGCTCACCACGTATTCCCACTTCGAATGAACTATTATATTCATACACCAAGTTTGTAAATAATTTCTCAAGGAAGTAACAATTTTTAAATTTACGGATAAATACATAAATTGCTTTAACATTTCCAACTACCGACACTTTTCTCACATTGAGGGTTGAATAGCAATTTGAGTAAATCGACTTAATTCTTCATAACAACCTGCTTAACATATTGAGCCCCATAATCTTTAAGTAAGATATATTTTATCGTCATAAAAAATTGTTAAGATAAATCATTCCTCAAGTGAAATGCTCAAACCTGTCAGATATTTGTTCCGATGCTTTAATCAAAAGCAGACAAATAATTTTTTTTAAATATCGTACTATTTTGGATTTTATTTTGAGAGTCCACATAAATATGCAGTAATAAAGTAAAATAACAAGAGGTATTGAACAAGATGGCATTCGTCAGACTTATAAGTATTGAATGGCTTGCCTGGAGGTATCTGAAAAGTGTTTCCTCCAGCACCATACATAAAATTAAATTAAAACTTTGCGTATTTGCTTCGACTTACATATGATCTTATTTAGTTAGATTGGTTAAGAGTTACATCTAGCACAATGTTTCGGTAGCCTCTTGTAACTTCACATTGAATCTAATTCTCATTGGTTTTATTCGATTTTTTATGACCACGTAAAGGTTAAAGAAAAAAAACATCAAATAATGGAATTCATTTCCAAGTGTTCTTAGCTCTTGGCAAATTTGTAAGAATTAACATAATTTCAAATTATAAACAAATCAATTTTGGTGAGACTATCTAAATATGTGGATAGAAATGAAGAGGAATATTGATGCGAGACAGTGTTCAACTTCAGCAGCAGAAGATATTTCGAGACATTTTGTGTTAAGATGATAGAAATTCTATTTGCCATATAGCGGATTTGCAATCTCTTTATCATCGTCGCGTTGCTAAAATAAAAAAATACCTTTAGGCATGATTGAATTATTCTTTCTCCTTTTGCTTCTAAGATCTTCCAAATGAATTCAAATAAGCTAGACAATTTATTTGGGTTTTGCGAAATAAAACTGACTTACAGAAGCAAGACCAGGAACTTCATACATGTAACCCGGAGGAGGCGACATAGCGGAAGTGGGGGGATATCTTTGGGAAAATATGAGAAAACATATTTACAGTTCATATGAGAAAAGGATAAAAAATGTCCTAGACGAAATAGCTGTTAAATGATATATAGTATTGAAGTGTTTGTAAATAACTTAAAATAAATTTCCCATAAATGTAGATGATGCAAGCAAAAGATTGACCACATTTTTCACCACTGTTTGCTAATATACCCAAAAAAATCTTTTCAAAACTTCTTTATTTGTAAAGCACACGGAGTAAGTGAAATATAAGAAATTTAGAATTTAGAAAAAAATCAAGAATATGCCAAAAGGGTTATGCCGAATTTGGCATTTACACAGTTACCAACAGCAAGGGCGCAATTAGAATGCGAAAATAAAATTAATTGAAAGGACTCTAAATGCTTCTTAATACATGAAGTATGAATAAAGCACGCATAACTGAAATGAAACAGATTATGTTTCCTACTTTACCTTGGATGTTGAGTAAAATTATGCCTATTAAAAATAGTATATAGTAACATTGATAGAAAATGTTGCTTCAATAATATTCCATCTCTAGTTGTTCTCACAAAGTTCTAAATACAAAGATGGGATCAAATCAGATATTCGACTTACTTGAAATTATATGAAATATCACGGCATTTATTAAAGAAATGCAATTTTTATTGTGGTTAGGGTTAGGGTTAGGGTTAGGGTTATTTTCCAACAAATGTATGTGGTTTCCAAGAAGTCCTCATAATAACTTTGAATAAAAAAATAAATAATCACTAAAATAGCAAACTTAGTAAACTGCAGTTGTCTATTCATTCCATTGTTACTTGCAAATTTTATCCAATGTAGTAGCTCCTTCTCGTAAATGAGTATTTTAATAAATCCACTGTCTTTGGACAATTCAGCCTGTTCTATTCAATTATTGAGTACCTTTGATGCGAGGTCTACCCCTCCAAGTATCCGAATTATAGATGATGAGTTACGAAATTGGTGTCTCCCCCGTGTATATTTTCTAATGAAATTTTCTAAAAGCGGGTGTCCTAACTTGGTGGTAGCTAAGTTTATGTATTTGGTGCGGGAATCTGTTGGTACCATCCTCCATGCTAGAGCTGCTCCCGCTTTACCATCAGGATCACCATTTGTCTGGTATATCAGTCAACATGGACTTCTAGTCCTTTAAGCCTTATAATAGAACACGTATTAACAGTAAACATCAATGTGAGCCTCTTAGTTGACATTTTGGGAGGGCAACGGCTGAATCTAATAACACCATTTTCCTACTCTTGTAGCTATGCATCTGCCTGTCTGAATAGTGTAGTGTATACTTTTTAACTAATCGAAATTCAGCATACACATTTAACCAAATCCAAGATAGCTTAAAATATACTATGGATCTAAATACTGCTACGGCACAACACATATAGAATTAATTTTAATTCTAGAATATCCTTCATTGAACCTTAATAAGGCATTTTAGCAATTATCGATGAAATCATCTTTTGGCAATCAGATGAAACAAATGTAACTCTACGACATAATGAGTTGTTGAACACTGCGGACATGATTTATGAGCTCCTTGATTGTGCACTTTTGGCCGTTGGAACTTTGGTACAACAAAAATTTTGAATTCGGTACTAAGCTGGGTAGTTGAGAAAGTACCCAAATGAAATCCGAACTAAGATGAGCTATGGCAACTTTTAATGCGCCTACTTCCATTCACAATATCCCCTCCCCATCCATGAATTTCTTTCCTTATACATCATATTGTATCGCTTTCTTATTTGAATATATTACCGCGAAAAAAATAGTAAATATTTCCCACTACCATAAAAAAATAATAGTATTAATTAATCCACAAGTAGCTGACAAAGTGGTTTAAGTTTTTCAAAAGTATTTAATAGGTTACTATTTATTGGGCATAATTTAGTCGTTTACTGACAAAATTTCCTTGAGTACCATGCAAGTAAAATTTCCCTCGAATAAACTCTCAGTAAGAGTTATGAACTACGAACCACTGTTTGGCTATCGGAATTAACTTGCCAATCTAGCTAGGGATCAGTTCTGAAGACAAATCTGATATATTCCTTAGATGCCTAGTGATCCAATCCTGAGGTTCAAGATGTAGAAGACATTCTAAAGCCCCATGTAACGAACTATTCCGATTATGCAATAGGCAGGTAAACGACTGATGGAGTCAAAAATGAAGAAATTCTATTTCAATGTCCTTACTTTTATTTTGGGCTTAGGCTTGATACTTATTTGGGTTATTCTACTACTCACTCTCTCTCTTTCTCGATTAATACGCTTCTTCACGAATTAACCCTTTAACGCCCGATTCATTTTTTTTAAAAAAATGCACTCGACCGCACTCGCGCGTGTCTCACATCAGACTGTTGCCGACGTGATGAGTTTCGGTGGTATCAGGCGAAGGCTATAGACACGTATTGAACATGTTTCAAAGGGCAATAGCGCCTTTCATTACGAGTCTAGTATCAATGGAGCTTTTTGGGAAAGAGGAGCGCGCGGTCCTGCAGGGCGTTAAAGGGCTAAAAGGTGACTGTGGTCTATTTTAACAAAAGAACTTGCAAGTTGTGCGAAAGCAAGAGTTTTAACAGATTATGTTTCATAGGTTAAAGATCAACACGTCTAAAGTCCCGCCTAACCATGTAAACTGGAAGGAATAAACACAATTGTTTTATAGCTGAGTATAAACCGAACATATTTAGGAAAGTAAAAATGTTAGTCAAAATTTCGAAATGCTATGCTAGTACGCCATTTTACAAACCACTCACATCCATGCTACAGATAAAAAATTAATAATTTTACATCAACAAAGTTACTGATTTCGAAGATAACAAATTAACTGAAGTCCAGAGTAATAGGAAATGAAGCATTAATGAGAATCGAAGGAGAGAAGTAAGAGAGCAAATTCCAACACTCTTCTCATTCTCATCTATTCACAATAAAATTCACAGAAGGTAAACTTACATTAAACTCGGCCCGAAAGTTCATTAAAAACCCCATTTAATTAGCATATTTGTGAGAAACAAATAAAACTTGGGTATGCAAAAGAGAATAGTAAACGTTATTCCGCAATTAAGTTGAGCTATTTTTCAGCCCACGTTTCTATACCTTCCACATGCGAGCAATTTTATAACTGTTTCATCAGGTAACTGTGACGAAATAGGAGAAATTTAAATCTTGAATAACAGATTTATGAAAATAATAAGATCCGTATATCCCTAACATAGAAAAATGAGCGGATTTTGTTTTCTTAAAACAAAACAGACACATATTTATTAAAATAACTAGATGTCATTTTTGGAAGAACATAATTTTTACTTATTTCCTAGAGCCAATTTGTTGCATTAAGATAATAACACACACCTTGTTATCAAATTACTTGGAGACCTCAAGGCAAAGTAATTGTATGCTTATGTTTAATTATCAGTGGACTAATCTGCAGGTATTCTGCAGTCTATTAATCCTGAGTAATCGTGTTTACTTTTTTAACCAAAGTACCGTTTACCCAATTCCAAAGCCATTAAAAATTCGCTTCTCTATTTGGAGTAATATTTTCTTACATCCTAATGACCTTCTTTCTCCTTACTCCAGTCACAGACTAGGGCATAGTTCAGTGACTACACCTGAACTTTTAAGATTAAAACTTGCCATCTTACTCTCTCTCTCTCTCTCTCTCTCTCTCTCTCTTCGTGTTAAACCATCTGAGACATTGATTAAATTCTTACCTAATGCCTGTGCTTAAGTAAAGAAGAGACTTTAGCTTCTCCAATATCTCTCGAGAGACATTAAGACCTTCCAAATTCTCAAGTTGAATTATCATAAATGAGAAAGGCGAAATTAGTGAACTGACGAAAACGGTCATCAGTTTATACGATTTTAAAAACGCTATTTGAGTGTTCCGCATACAGTTGTCGAAAATATTCCACAGACTGCAATCTTAATAAAAAAGAATAAAATCAGATCTAGATCTCTCACTTCGCGAACAACATTTTCTTACAAATTGAATTATATGCAACTTTACTCACGCAAGGTTGGAACTATTCTGATCCTTCTGATATTGATAATGGAACATTTCAGCGGATGGGGCAAGTTTGCGGTCGTCACTGGGTTGCACGTAGTAGGACTGAGTAGAATTTCTCAAGGGAGGACCATAAGAACTCGATTTCTTTTTGCTAGAATCGCTGTCAGATCCACCGTTGTTGTTCTTATTTCTGTATCCGTTGTCTTTTGGGGAATCGTGCTTCCGTCGCCTGTGGCCAGAAAAATAAAAAACTTGCTTGTCAATTAGGAAACAGCAGAACATGGCCTAGCATGTGGAAGGAGATTTCCTAATCTGAAATTGACTCAGCAACATTGACGAGTGAATGAGAGACAAATATTCCTCAAGGTGAATTGGACTGTCATAACCAATTAGATTCCAGGCCTCCCATGGTGGTTGGCGGATGTTTTTCCAGGCCCTCATTTATTTGCCCATATTTTTAACCCACTTTCATACTTCCTTCTGCTTATGAAGAACATATGCTTTTTTCAAAGCTTTGCTCTACGGCTTAATCATTATTCATCATATTCCTCATCGGTCTTAGTTATTTCCATCTAGTAGAATCAGAAATATTGGACTATCTGTTTAATTAAAGACAGTATTTGTGTTGAACCCGTGATTTGAAAAAAATTGGATATTGAATAAATTTGGAAAAGTTCCTTGAAAATATATGAATAAATGGTTTAAATTTCATGAAAAATTCATTTTTTAATAATTAACGGCTTGACATTTGACATTTGGATTAAAAAATGAGGGACTTTGGTCTGCTAATGAATCATGAACAATATCATCGAGGTTTCTTCAAATTTCCAAATGGACAATTCAATAAATCGATTAATCTATTCTAAACTTCGTGGACTTGATCGTTTCGCTAATTTAAATGTTGAAAAGCTACATCGTGACAAACTATAAATTGAACTACCTGTTTATACGTTCTAATAACATTTTTATTCTAATGTTTATCTAATGTTTTAGATGCTATCTTAATTAAATGAACCGTTTAGACCAAATTCCTAATTTATTCCATTTAATTCGCTGTTCAGTCGATAAGTGTCTTATCGATTATGCATTATTTACATATCTCCTATAGTCAAAAGTTACAATTACGGCAATAAATAGTCTAGTTATGTCAAATTTATGCAATTCATACTAGATACTGGAGCAAAGACGAAGCTATTACTATTCCAAGGTGTCAAATAATCAAAAAGCTTGAGGCCTAAAGACTGCTTAAAAAGACTCAGAGGTATTGAAGGAAATGCTTCTTCTGTAAATACTTACTATGGATTAAAACCAGCAAATTAAACCACTGGGTTAGACCTAACTGCATTAGGTGTGAAATTTAAATTCTTAAAGTGTAAAATCTCTCATCTTTCCTTAAATGAAGCTACAAATGTCAGCTATGTATTAACTGGAACACGAATTTAATCTTCAGACATTATTAAAACTAAGATCGCTTTGGACCATCGTAATTTTCTTTATAATTCTTTACATACTTACAATATGTCTGTGATTTACAGGACGTTAGGGATACATTTGACAGTCTCACCAGGAAAAAGGAAAAGTGATTGGTAACAAAAAAATTGAAGAGATCTAAAAAAACCCAACAGACAAGGAGCAACATTATCGTCAAAGACGTTTACTCAAAAAACACTATTAGCTTCTATTACAGTCTCAATCCGGCCACGAAAACTAGAGCAAGCTGATTTCAAATTTTCAAGGAAGAGGTCTCAAAAATTGCTTCCATTCTGTTCATTAAATAGTTGGCTTTTGTACCATTGACACGACGGTCAGTGTCTTCCTCCACAACGCCCAACACATACACACCAGTCCATCGACTTAAATTCGAAGGCCAAGCAGTGAAAATGGTGTAGTCGTAAAATTTGGCTCAAAACCATTAGGGACTTTTCTTTGAATTGTGACAGGGGGGAGGGGCGGCCGAATTCTCACTCACCATACATAAAGCCTATTATTGGCTGTACTCGCTTATTATCCGGGACTTAACTACTACTACTACTACAGCCGGCAGCAATTTCACGTAGTCATCATACTCGCAGGATACGTGTGACAAAATGACAGTTTGATGGAAGTTAGTCTGCAGGAATCGATAAGTGAAAATTTGAAAATTTTCAAGTCACACTGCTTTTTATTTATAGTGCTGTCCTTTGGACTATGGCAAAAGTTTTTCTTGTTGTAAAAGAACCACCTCATCAGGAAGTTCCATTTTACTCAGAAGTTTCTCCGTCTTTGTCAGACGACGATTTTCGGGGAACATTTCTGTGGTACACTGATCCTCGCGACGCTTTCATGGCTGTTAGGAGCGAAGGGTGTTCCAAATCTAAATGAATAGTTATTTATTTACCCATTTACGGTGTTTACAAACGAAAGAAACTTCGGATGAAAAATTCCGCCTAAAAACTGATGATCTACTTAATCCGTATTTAGAAAAATGCCGTCCGAAATACGAAGCTGGTGAATTCAAGGCGATTAATAGAGGAATAAATATTAACGTGAATCCATTTATATCATTCAAACAAGAGATCAAATTCTAACAATTTCACATATTCATAATACACCCTCATAATAACCAGTAATTAACACGTGATTAAAAGAGCTTATACACATTGTTCAGTTTTTCCCCGATATGTCACTAAAACATGAAAGTTAAACAAAAGATCCTATTGAAAAGCTACTACTAGGTGCTTTTTAAGAAATAATGAATAGGTGTCTGAAGTGACCTTGAACTCCTAATTAAAATATGACCTTGGAACTTGACCATCAACATTTTTACTAGTATCTAGACGTCATTCGGGGTTAAAAATCAATTATCTACAGTACCAACAGATTTCACACAGCCTATCATAATTCTTCTGTTGCATAAATCTCCACGTTTTTTTAATAAATGGATCATATCTTACAAAATTTTGTAAATATGAATACATTATTATGCCCCGCTTACATCGAACACGCGAAGAATAGAGAATTCAGATGGGTGTATGATTTCAGTCATATTTTATTGCAATTCCTAATGTGTACTAAAGGGTATTAAATAATTTTGAATTTTAAGCAGAGTTGGTAAAAGACTATCGACAGAACTTGATTTACCGGTTCTATATTTTTTAACTGCACCACTGTCAGTGTGGATTTGACGGTACTTTGGAACGAAGTCACCTGTTATATAGGCTCCCTACCTAATAGGAAGTATATCCCTTCATTCAAGTTACATTTAAGTGATACACTTTTCCCTTAGACCTTGACAATTAATCACAGTGAGCAACGCGAACTATGTCAACGGCAAAGCAACGACAGCGGATTCTTTCTTTAAGAAGTAGGATCTTTTCATGATTTGTGTGGGCAGTAGAACTTAATAACTCACTGAATTAAAGACAAGGCGATGCATATTGGCGGACTTTCTGCTTTATTACCTGTGTTTAGGTAAATTACTATTTCTTGCAAGTTCTTATTGGTTAAAAGAGAATAGTTTTACTAGGAAGCCTTAATTCTCCTTCAAAAGGAATGGAATAAGTTAAGTACTCAAGATATTGTAGAAACGGAGATCGCTGAGTCGTTCTGCCTTTATTTCAGCTATTCTCGCATAACTAACACGGGAATAACGAAGTTGCCTTGACCTTAATATACCCGGACATATAAAGCAATAACGAGGCTTGTGAAGTTCACAACGCTATCATGGCTGAACAAAGAAATCGCATGAGCACTCAGACAGTCTTGAAGGTGCGACCGTGCTACGGATCGGGTAGGGCGCAAGTGCTTCATGGGTGCAGAGACCTCTCAACCATCCACTAATCAATAGTCGCTGCATTGCTTAACAAACCCTTAAACGTACTTTAATGACTAACTCTGTCAGCGACACACGACCAGAATAAACGCACTTCACGTCATACACTCTCTTTCCTCGATATTATTAGCTTAGCCAATTTCGAAAGCAGTTTCATACCTGGAGACTTTGATATAGAGATGGCTGATGTTGAGTCAAGGCTTATTTATGAAGCAGTCGCTTCAAGCTCGATCAAGTTTGACACTACTATGCTACCATACCGTTAATTTGTTATAAGGTTAAAGAAACATTCATCCTCATGACATACTCACATTGAATATGCATATGCTAGTAATAAGAGTCTGATATTTAGCTTATACACAAGCTTAATTGAACAAATCTTTGTGCTTTGAGTGTGGGTTCAGGGAGTTTCATTCCATTTTTTATGAAGACTGGGTGATTTAAACTTATCAGGCGAGTGAGTGAATCAACTTTTAGCAGTCTGTACTTCATTACTGATGTATATGAAACACTTTCTTAACCTCTGCAGGTATGACGTTCTCTTAATCTTAGCATGGCTCCTGAAGGTTGATTAAAGCGTGACATGCGCGGACAGCGCTCAAGAAGCTGCCTATTACCAGCAACCAAATTGGAGGAACTTTAATTTCATGTGACCTGTGTGTTCCAAACCGTTCACAGATATTCCTTCAAATCTCCTTTTCCTATTTAATCTCAATCGTCATACATAATTTGTACACTGATTGTTTACATCATTAGCCTCGCCTTTACATAGTATCTGGATGGTACATTAGAGGCAAGACGGTCACGTGAGTACCGAAGCGATATAAGTTATGGTAGACTTTAAGTGCGTTTTAGTTTTTAATCAATATAACTCTCGTTCAAAGTAATAAAAGAAACATTGAGAAATTCACATCTCCAAGCCATAAGAATTTACGATGATAGTCAATAGGTTATTGAGCTGTTCATTTTCAATAATACTCGTGTGATTGTGAATAATAGAAGAGGTTGAGTGCTAAGAGCACTTGTAAAATTCTGCACCAAGTGATTCATCCACATTGATGCAATGGTCTTAGTGTTTTTCATTGCCTCCCACCTGCAAATGATCTCTCTTTGAGATAGGTCATTTACGCAAATAATCGTGATAATTTGTTAAAAAGGCAAATGGAGAAAAATGAATTCGCTTGATTTGTGCCGATAACTGTGGCCTGAAAAAAGCACAGCGATAGGTTTATTCCTCACCTTCGAACTACCTCTCAATTTCACTGACTCATTTATAATCAAGACCCAATGTGCTCATCGATGGCAGTAAATGGGCGGCAAATTAGGTAAATTATCTTAATGCACTTGGCAATTTTTAGCATTTCAAATTCGATAGTGCCCCACCTGAAAAGTTCCTATTATTCCCTTCGATTAATCAAATTTGTTATGCAAGAGATTTACTTGGAATGTAAATTAACAATAAAGCTCTCGATCCTAGCATTAATGGGAAATTAAGAAGGCCTTCACAATTTACAGTCACCTTACCGTTAAAAATACCATCTGAGAAGGGAGGAATGGGCTCTCACCGCCAAATGCCTTGATAACTTTGTAAACGCAATTGCAACCTTCCTCCATGCCATCTAGGTGTGTCGCATGTAACACATTTTATTATAATTTTATGAAGCCTATCGAACACAGATCGGAACTCAAACGCACCAAAAAACGCATGCAAAAAAAGGGCTGTGAGCACAGTTATCCTAGCGAGTAGCACACGAAAATCAATAGCCACATACCACTTAGAAACTTTTCGTGTGATTTTAAAAGCCTTGGCTTTCGAGTGCGCTTGTGAAACCAAGGCAAAGACAAACTGAAGATTCAAAAAGATGACTGATAATCGCCTGAAATAAGTCTCTCAAAAAAAATGACGCGAGATGTGGAAGTAGAGATTGTAAAATTGTTGGTAAAAAATATAATAAAATTGGGCACTGTTAAGTTGAAATTATTAATATATAATATACTATCGACGTACTTTCTCATCTTTGAAAAAAAATGAGTTGAAATGAAAAGAAATACTTAATAGGCGATGAATTTCACAGACAAGGATGCGCTCATTAATTCAAACCACGGAAAATGAAAATTGAATCTTCCAACGTGAAACAGACCCATGGAACATGTTGTTCTAAGTATGACTCTGCTACCTTGACTACCCTTATCGACTTTATTACACTAACTGTCAACCGACTGCGTTTGCTTCCCACAATGAAAACTTTTCAAATTTTTCTGTTTTGCTGTGAGCTATTATCTCACGAATAGTGGATTTATCTCAGTTGTATTTTTCGGATTTTGCCTTCCATTGCCGGAGTGTGTGCTTCGTTCCAAATAGGGTTAAGA
This sequence comes from Hymenolepis microstoma, assembly GCA_000469805.3. NCBI lineage: Eukaryota > Metazoa > Platyhelminthes > Cestoda > Cyclophyllidea > Hymenolepididae > Hymenolepis > Hymenolepis microstoma. Next base: position 23,791,376 of record LR215991.1, on the reverse strand, counting down.
AATATCCAGATACAACTCAAGTCGCGTTGTTCAAAGCAAACGCGTAGGGAGAAAGTCAAACGTTGTGAAATATGCTTGTAATAACTATTAAGGATATTCAAGAAAAAGGGAAAGGTTCGGCAATAGGCACAGCGTGAAGGACCCCTAGATCTATTGAAAATTTGATGAGTAGAGATAACTTTGTGTGACGCAGTCCTTCCAATCTCCCTCAAGAAGTATACGATTTGTCTTTGATGAGTGGAAAGAATTTCATCTCGATTGAATTTCAGCATTTTTCTATTTTTTCTGCGAAAATTCGCAAGGCAGTTTCCCAAGATTATTTCACAGCTCATTGATTTGAATGGTAGTTCAACAGTTTTGGACCCAAATTTTTGAATAGTGAGCATTCACGTAGAACGAAAGGGGCCAACGCGATTTGAACGAGCAAATTTACTTAAATGATAGCTGAGAGAATTTCTCAGAGAATGTAGACTATCAGAATCAATACATCTCTGGCTGGTAGATAATTTGTTATGAAATATTTATTTAAATTAACATAGAGGCAAAGATCACATATAATTCGCTTTCTGAGTCCTTTAATAAGGAAGGTAACATCTTTTCACTGTGCATTAAATAATGCAATTTGGGTGCGTTATAGCACCAAACGAAACACACTTGGAATAAATGAACCCAATTAAAAATTATTTTGGGTTTAGGTAAGCTTAATCATATTTCATCATCAAATATTACAAAATACGATTTTAATAAACCATTAGGTATGCTTATATATTGCACATTTAACAAAACTGCAAACAGAAAAGGGCTCTGATCATTTGGTGAATGGTGTGCGCACTTTAAATATTATCAACTATTAACGTAATTACTAAATTAATAATCGCTCAAATACTATTTTTATTGATATTTTAATCCATACTATGGAGAACAAATCACCCAATGCGGTTTAATAATAGAATGCCATGCAATTGAGTTCTTATAGTGAATAGAGCTCTGTGAAAAAATATTTCTGGAGGCACTAAAGATATACTTTAACAAACGAAGCATAAAATTATAGCGATGATTCTTATGGCATTGAACCTCATAAAACTTGAATTCGACCTCTTAATTATCTGAAATCCGGGACTAACAGGAGCTTTCGTAACCAAAATCCAAATTTGTAAACGAAATTTCATTATTGACACTGGAGCACTTTTCCTATTTACTATCGTCAACAGACAAGTGAGAAAAATATAGTTGGGGGTGGAGGATAGGGGAGGCATGATGGCTGTAAGGTTGTAATAACCATTTGATGATGGCGATTTAACCCAATGGGAAGCGTCGATCGTGAGCTGCCATTTACCATTCCTGCTGATAATGATAATTAACCAATGAATATCGAATTCTTAATCCATAGTTCAGTGGAATTTCAAGTTCACCTCTATATAACCGGTTTTTTAAGGTAGCAGAGTTATTCTTTAAAATTAAACGTTCAAATTTCGACTTGCTCACAAATACTTGTGAATACGTAAAAAATAATTAGAAAGAGATTCCCCGATTAAAATGAATAAAATGTTACCAATAATAAGAAAGTTTGATCAAGGGCTAATGTGACAAATTATATAAGTGAAAGATTCTACTTTATTGAAGTGTTCAGAACGTGAGATGACGTTTGCACTTAAACTCGACCTGAGGCGAATATGGAAGCCATCTTTTACTTTACTCAATGTAAATTTAATCAATTGAGACTCACCAGATAAAGCATATGAGAAGAGACACAATAGTTACAAGAACGACTACTCCAAGAATGACACCACAGACTGAAATCCGAGAAGAAAACAAAAAAGTAACTTTCACTTTATAACTATTTATGTTTAGTTTGTGAACAGTAAAGAATGATCAAACTTGCCAATTCCAATAATCACCCATCGATCCATAAAAACTTCGGTCAATTCAGACTCCGACTCGTCTAAAATAGTTACAAAATACCTTTTTTAATATTTAATTGTAAAACCTCTGGGGAAGTGAGACTCACGCCGCATAGTAACTTCAGATTTACTGCTATTTAATAACATATGAAATTGCTCTTAAAATGGGTAAAATGTCATAAATTTTATCTTGAGTTACATCTGAAGAGCTCTGTTCCATTTAAAGATAGTTATTTTTGCCAATCAGGGATTGGTTGACGCATTTCCCAGTAAGCTGTGAAGATGGTGAACAGGTTCTTGCCTAGTATCCTAGACTTTAAATCTCACACCTGCACTCTGGAAATGTAGATTATAGTTCACTGAGCCGCATACTACATGAAAATAGACAAACTTATAAACGCGAAATTTCCATGAAGTGAGGCTCCCTTTGATGCTTTAATTGTTGGTGTCACTAAATCCTATCTTAATGTCCATTTCCCCTGTTTAGATGCTTTATGTGCTGTTAAATTGTGCGCCATCTGTTCCATCTTGAAAGAGCAATGAAAAAAAGCAAATTCCCATGAGCTCTACTATTTGTACTACTTTTGACTTGACAAAGATATGAATAATTTGTACTGGCATGATTAAATACTCAATTAAATTAACTGCTCAAATGGCTTTTAATATCTTGGACATGATGTTTCTCAGGAAAGATGGTGGATGGGGGTTAGGGGTGGGGGATTGTATTCAGACATTTTAATTTGCTAAAAATAAGACGAGATAAATTGAATTAAATTCCAGATGAGAGAAAACAGCTTGATGAAATCACAATTTTAATGAAGTCTGACTACTTCGAATCCCTATTTGCATGTGAGCTCACCCCTATTTCTTTTTCTTCTTAAACCATTTAACTGCCCACACCGGCTTTTTAGGCCGGTAACAAAATAAAGCCAACTACGAGGAATTCAAGCTTCCGTTCTCCTACCTATACTAAATGTACTATTTTCATTTAATTAATTAGATTAGTTTTATTTGTTTTTAAAAGATTATGTGCAGCACTTTGTAGAAGGTTTAAGTTTTATGTTTTTTGTTCATATTATTATTACACGGAGTATGAACCTGAATGGTAAAAAAACTTTAGCGATTAATGTCAAAAATAATGTTTCAGGTAATCTGCTATTGCATAATTCAGAACAAAGTTTTAAACACGGCAGATCTGACTAATAATGAAAGTAATCCTTCATTGAGTATAGATAATTGGTGTTTTCACTAATGTACCTGAGTCCACACGCTTATTGGTCAAGTCTTAAGTTGAAGTGCATTCATTTCCTAATATAGTGAGTACTGCAGGGTCCAAACTCCTTTCAAAGTGCAAGTTTTGTATTCTCCGATAGTTCCAATAACTCACCAGTATTAGTAACGACTTAAACTGAATTAGTAATTCTTACTCCAGAACTGTTGTTCTGTAACTAAATATTTTACGTATTAGAGCACTAAATCGATGATACCAAGAGGTCCCACAGTTTCGGGGTCCTTTTTGAGAATGTGACTTTACAATATAAATATTTGGTAGAGTTTTACTATTGTATGGCATATATTTAATTAAGCAAAAAAGGGAAGAGAATGCAAAGCAATACTAATTTATAGCAAAAATTTTATTATTCACCTCGGATTTTGATATGTATTTAGTTGCGCATTGACGTCTAAAATTTACCAATTGTTTTATTAAATAATCTTATCCTTTGCTTTTAACTTAGTATATCTATTTACAATAAACAAACTTCGTTATCGTACAGCTTTCAATTTAAAAAGTGTGTGCTTGCCGAAAGACACTTGACTTCTGCAGTAGATTAAATTAAAACTAGTTGCGATGCATTTTTTAGTAGCATCAATCTTTGATTAGAAGAGAAGTTCGATTACTTTCTTACCCACAAACCGTCGAAACTGAGCGTTAATCATAATTCCTGTTAAACCTTATATAAATGGAATTTTACTCCCAGCTCTCATGATGTACACTTTGAACATTGAAGTTCCTCAGTACTCTGTCCAGCTCAAATTTTTTGTGTTTATTTTGGCCGACTAACGGAATGTCTCCAAACTCTACTTGTAGAATTTAGCTTAAATCAAGACAGAATATGCAAACAGCCAAAAATAGTTAGAGTAGGGTAACATTATACATTCACCTTAGAACAAGTAAATGAGTTCTAGATTTATTAACATACGTAATATGGGGCCACTCTTCCCACCAATCAAAATTTTTACAGGAATTAACAAGTTGTCTTCAAATTAATGAATTTCTATGTTAAATGACCATAAAGTTTTAATTGTGCAATCAAATCTATTGGGTCTTTTTATCTAAATAAATATTACATATTTTAAGTTTCATAAATTTGATACTTTAATACATATATATACATATATATATATCTAGTTTGCACTTTTAATCTATAAAGAATTGTCCGGTTATATTTTAATAATATAAATCAACTACTCAAGTGATTGGACCAGCTTATTGGTGAGCTTCAAGCAAACAAACAGTTAAATAAGAAACGATTAATTTAAAACTTTAATTCTTTTTTGCCAACAAAATATGCAAATAAGCACTTTAAATGTTAAAAATTTTGCAGCTTGAGTGGCACCACCTCTCAGGGATCTCTGAAGACTCACAATAACCAAGTGAATCGTTCGGCTTTGAAAAGAGAACGACGATTGCATGTTGGTAACATAAATATTTAAGCTGAGAGCACGATGAGGTCAAATCTCAAGTCGTATGAAAGCCAAGAAATAAACATTTCAATAAATCCAAATCTTTTTTCCAAAAATAAGTAGATAAATTATTACTGGATAACTTTGTGACTCACTAAAAGGACTGGAAGGGCTAGCAGCTCGAATTAAATCGATTTTCTAATTCTTTAAAGATTTGGTGATTTACCTAAGCGTAGATTTTGCCCGTGGGAAAAGGAGCCAATTTTGAGGTGTGAAATAATTTTTTTTTATTTGTTACTTAAACAGATAGTGAATAATAGGAGCATAGACAGGAATATCATTTGTAAAAGTGGAGGGTTAATACGAACTTTGGCTATTATAATGGTTGGAAATTAAATATTTTCGAAGAGACCACCCACTTCTTTCCAGATGATAGCTGTATATAGAAAAATTTGGAAAAAAAATTATAGCCTATACAAACTAATGGCTCTGCGACTCCAAAGTAAAGTTAGCACCACTATCAAAAGTCTTAGCTTGGAAAAAAATGTAAATTTTACCCAAAAATCTGAGACGAGATTAAAAATCCAACCTTCGCTTTTGTAAAAACAACCAACGATCACTTTCCGTGAAAACCAAGTTCAGACCGAACACTAGAAACTCGCATGAAATTAAGTCTTAGAAAGAAATAAAACGTCCTCACAACTGGACCAATGCAGAAATTCTTATTTCATGAAAGTCACCAAATTAACTTTTCCTTTGCTTCAATAAATATTGTTGAATAGCAGCTAAATTAATAATTTCGCATATAACTACATTCTTGCTTTGATAAATAAATTCCTCAATTACGTAAGCATGGCGTCATAATCCAAACTGAAGAGAGATCTATTCAACAAAGTAGTCCACGTTTGATTTTGCTTATTTACTCGAGTTTTGGGCATGTCCTTAAGGCAATAAGTTACTACAATTATACCGACACGTTATCCCGCGATACTATTTTTAATAAAAATTAGCTAATCGTTTTCTCTTACAAATATGCTATACACCCCCTTAAGTTCCCTATGTTGAAAAATAAAGAAGATTAAAACAGAGAGAAAAAGGTTCTTCTCATTAAACGTAAATATGTGATTTCGTGAAAATTAATAATGATGATCTTTTTATAATATAACAAAAAGCTAATTTAAGCAAGGATGTAAAACGTAAAATTCCGACTTATGTGTGCATTATGAATGTATATACCTTTAATTGATTGATGACTACCTTTATTATTAAATGCATAGACTATTCAATTGCGGGGTAAAGCATTGCACATAAGACTCTCCCTTTGGTTTCATTATGGATCGTTTTTTTCCTAAAATACCGAGGTTTGATTACCGGATTGACTATCTAGTGTATGTTAATGGCTTAGTGGTCAACATATAAATCTACAGCAACAGACAGTCTGTTAAATGATTTAATGACATTAGGCTGACTTGTGCAATAAAGTAATGGCATAGAAATCCGATAAATGAAATTCAACAATAAAAACAGCCATTTAGACCATTTAAAATAGCCCAGAGTTTAAAAAGCAAAACGCGTACCCATTGTTGATTAAGCACCGAAGTCTACAAAAAAAATGTTTTAATATGAGTTGATGATTTTAATTTTGAGTGGTACTTATTATAATCTAGCTTCAGTTAGAGTAAGATAAACAACATTATTTTCCTTTAATCAATCAATAGCGTTACACTAACCGATAATCTAAAGTTATAGTCAACAAATTAGATTAAAATAAGTTTTTGACAACCGGAATAGAACATAAATTGCAAATAAATAAGACACTCTTTAAAATTCTTAAATGCCATGAAAAAGATTATACTTCAAATAATATTAAAAACTTAATTCAGAAGCTCTTACATTTGCATGAATTCCACCAGTTAGCAGAGGTAAGGTACTCTGAAATACCGGTTTTAGAGTGACCTTCAACCATAGCCGATTTGAACCAAATATGGTTAGATAAGGTTCATCAAATATAAAATAAATTTTGAATTTAAGCAATGCAAATAATATAATAACTAAAATAAAAATTTTTTCAAGTTTTTAGCTAGAGTTGCAATGATTTAATAGTCGGAAAACGAATATATTATTATTATAGTATATACAGTATCAAAAACCAAATTTTCCCACAGCAAAGTTTATCTAACTTTACTTTTCTTATTGTTGATTTCGATATAGTTGCATTTCAAATATTTCTGCAGCGCTCTTTTGATTGAATTATTTGGAAATATTTAGGTAATTTTTTTAATAATTCTTTTAGCTTTAAATAAAATCAATATCGTGCTAATTTCGAAATCTATTTTGATCCTTAAGGAATAAATTGTTGAACAACTGTCAATCTATTTTCACAATAGCCATATACTAAATAATGAGGTTTAGACATTTTCTCACATGCCAAAATTGTGTGATATATGGTCATTTTGAAATCACATATATACATATATATATATACAATTTTATTAATTCTTTTGCGAAATATAGAAAAGGCTCATTCTATTTCGATATAAAACTAAAAATTACCAGGTGACATGGGGCGCAAACTCGCATCATCTAGTAAATAATCTGCGAAGTCTTTAAAGTACCGACTTATATAAAACATATATTATTTTACGATATGATATTATGTTGTTCAATGGACATTTCTGAATACGTTACCATTTTTAAATTTTGCAACCCATTTTAGACAAAATTTTATCAAAAAATGGTTTAAATATGCATAAATAAAATTAAGAAATGGTAAGTTCAGCACAATTTATTCCAAGAACTTTTGTCTTAAAGACAATAAATGTTCATCTAGAAACAGGCTGCTATATACATATATGTAGACAACTAGTGATGATTAAATTGAGATAATTCAGAAGCATTGCCAAAACAAACTTTAAATATAAAATATTTCCAGAAAAGCTCACAAAATTCCCCATATTTAGTTTTGTTTCACCTGGCTGTCATTGCATTGTTGGCGGCCGATTTGAGACCTTTTAATCGCATAGGTTTTATACTTATTAATGACAACTATACGCAAAAAATTGGTGATAGTTGGCGATGGTGCCTGTGGAAAAACTTGTCTTCTTATAGTCTTTAGTAAGGATCAATTTCCTGAAGTTTACGTTCCCACCGTCTTCGAAAATTACGTCGCTGACATTGAAGTCGATGGCAAACATGTAGAACTTGCTCTTTGGGATACAGCTGGTCAAGAAGATTACGATCGTCTCCGACCCTTATCTTATCCTGATACCGATGTCATATTGATGTGCTTTTCTATCGATAGGTTGGTTCCTATTTCTCACTGAAGACTGCATATCTTTGCGCTTTCTACCTAATTTTTAAAATATTTGCATTTATTCTTTATATGTGACGTTGCTTTGTAGGTATTTTTCTCAGTCAATCTTTGACTATCATATTTTGCATGGCTACTTCGTAATTTGTGTTCTTTAATTTTTTACAGTTGCTACCTCGCATGATGCAAGTTTTTACCGACATATTTGTTTCATTGCTCTAACCTAATAATAGATAATGTTCGATTGATGTTTTATTTGGCTCTAAATTAATGCCGTTTCATTTGCAGTTTTTGGTTAATTGTCTTACTTGATTCTCTCAAATCGTCTTATTATTACTTTATTTTTCATATAAAGCACTGACAGTCTGGAAAATCTTGCTGAAAAGTGGTGTCCGGAGGTAAAGCACTTCTGTCCGAACGTTCCCATTTTGGTTGTGGGAAACAAACGTGATCTTCGCGATGACGATGTGGCCATTCATGGTCTCACTAAGATGCGACAGGAAATTGTCCAACCCGAGAGATGTAGAATGATGGCCGAAAAATTAAGTGAGCATCTCAAAAATTTTGGTCTTTTTTTGTTAGGTGTTCTATACTTTCAACTTTGTTGTTGTAGATGCCTATGCTTACCTTGAGTGCTCTGCCAAAACAAAAGAAGGAGTCAGGGAAGTGTTTGAGACAGCAGCTAGAGCGGCTCTCTACACGAAACGAAAAGGCAAAAAGACGTGTGATACGCTCTAGATTCCTACCAATGACTTGACATTTCCTCGCATTCTCTCCCTCTTTTTCTGAAGGCCTTTTAATCCTTCCCTCCCCCCCCCCCCCCCACTCCATGTGCGTTTCTCTGACTCGAATTCTGTGTGGGCGTGTGGATCTCAATTTTCTTCCAATGCATGTTTTCTCTCATTTGCATGCACCTATCTTACCGTTCGCCCTATTTCCCATTCTTTCAAAATCTCGAAACTTCTAATTTGGATAACGCGAGATACTCTCTCTGCCTTGCTTCTCTGCATTTGAAACAACATCTCTTTGATCACAGAGAGTTTTATACTGTAATCTATGGCTTATTCCTTTCTATATATGCACCCACACGGACTCGATTATCATCCCCTTCTCTGTTCCTCTATTTCGGCGACTTGCATTTAAGTCTTCCATCTGGCGCTCCCACACTTACTGGGTAAAAAGCGGTTTTGTATGTTTTGGTAGTCCTCTTCTCATTTTCGCAAGCTGTTCTTACATCGATCTCTTAAATTCGCTTTCAGTCTTCTCCATTCGCCGCTGATTACCTTCTTTGTGTCTTATTTGATTTGCTTGTCTCTAACTTCGTGCACATATGCCATATGTATTTTAAAAGGAAATTACCGGCGCACATCAACAATGCGATGGTTCCTCTCCTTTTTCCAAAGAGTGTTTGTTTTCTCTCTCTCTGTTTTTAACTTCATGTTTTTTCTGTCTTTTTAAATGCTTCACATTGTTTGTCAGCTGTGCTGAGTCTCCTATCTCTCACTTTCTTCAATCTCCCACACAAGTGCATTGTCAACGCATCGTAATAATTTGACATTTCATCTGATATATAACGAATAATTGAATGCTCTTTCTCAAATGCTTCTTCTCCGTCATGTGCTGTTATTGGTTTATTATCAGGTTTGCCTCCTTAAATTAGGTTAATGGTAGCAGTGGTTTGTTTATTTTGCTGGTAGCAGTTTTCTCCCTACTTTCACTTGCTTTCGCTGCAGTGCGCGTTGGGGGTCGGTGGATAGCGCATTCTCGTTGGTTTGCTCGCGTTTACTTCTGCAAATGTCCAAAATGCTGTTACCTCCAAAAATGCACTGGCCAAAATCCCCTAGCTGGTATGTAGTGTAGACGAGCCTCGCTCGACTGTATGTTTATTCACCTTATCAACCTAGTCATTGAATATTTGTGTACATTGCTGCTGTGGCATCCTCTCTGTTCCTCTAGGGATTATGGCTTCCTTTGAAACTTGCGTCAGATTTAAGAGTTTATTGGGTACTGTGTTTGATGCATTTGCAAATTAATGGATAGTTCTACAGGAAGTATTTATTTTGGGTTAAATCTGGGGGGATTGGGTTTTAGTCTTGAGCCTACGTTACTGATTTACTTTCTTTAAAGTGTTTCAGTTGCTAAAACTTCAGGAAGGGAATCTTTACCTTGCACGACGTTTTCTTTTATTAATAAAATTGATTGTCTATATCTTGATATCTTCTCTCCCGGCAAAATATTAGCAATCTGAAGTAGAGGAATCCGAATTTATTAATTTGGTTTGTCGTTCTCCTGGCGGAATCCAATTTTGGATATTCAGTGTTGATTGCAAATTTTGGTGTTAAGTTACACTTTGCAAGTTAGGCTTTTATTGTAACAAAGGTCATCCAGTCCTCTAACATGGCGTTTTTATATCAAAGGAGAATCTGAACTTCATATTAGAAACTATTCTGAATAGGATTTAGATAAATAACTTGATAAACTCTCGACTTTTAAACTGGCAATAAAATTTCCTGCCCAATTAAGGGTAGGGTTAATGCCAGTTAGTTAAGATATGGCGAAAGTATCATGGAGTCATTCTTGTGACAAACTCCTCTAACCTCTCTCTTATTGGTCAGAGTTAATCAGTTCGATTGCTTATGTATTGCCTGTATTTTAACTGTGTCCACATGATTTCCTTCACTTTATAAACTGGACTAGGTTTTATTGCCTTAAAGTTACTTTTATCCATGGATAGACATGTGCGGCAGTTAAACTACTCATCTCTGAGGTCCGAGTTATTGGGTGCGAGGCCTATCGGTGAATACCAAGTGGGAGAAATGGACAGATGCACTAGTTAAGTCAGTGACAGGAACTATATTTCTAGCCAAGTTGAGCGTGGGGGATCGTTTTCTAAACGATCACGAAACCTATACAGTCAGATAACCGTGCACATCCTCCCCTTTGTTTAAAGTAGTGGCAAAACTTACGATTGTTCTTCGAATGTCACAATTACTTTGAAAGTTATTAGCAAGTAAAATCATTTTTCAGTCTCCACTCGAGTTGGAAAGTATCCTGATCAGTGGATTTCTATAAGTTAGATTTCCTTGAGAGCACTTCTATATTTGGGTTGTTCTGTGTATTTGTTGACTGCGGCTGTGGTAAGTGTGGCTGTCTGTTAACGTAATGCTATATTTAAAGTTGCTCTGACTCACCAAATCAAGTCTCATAAATCTAGAAAAAAATGCATTTTTACGGCACTGTACTTGTCAGCATAGATAGGATATGTTGTGAACAATAAACGATCTGGTTTAAGGGATGAGCTTGATTATCGAGGAGTATTGTAAAATATGAAACGAACACTAGTGAAAATGATTTTTAGATATTCCAGTAGCTGATCTGTTGCTTTAATCCCTTTTTAATAATTAAATAGTTAATAGTTAAATAGTTTAATATGAAAAAATGCAGGATTTTCCTTTCAGAAATTCTACAAACTCTACTGCCGTTTTCACAATAAGAATTTACCGAATATAATGACGCGTTTCACTATGCAATTTAGTGAAATGCCCTCTCCTATACATGGTTCTCAGCAGGTTGGTATCTTTGTTACCATCGCTTAGTCAAACCAATTAACATTATACCATAGTTTTAATTAAAATTAAAAAAGTTATAGAGGTGATTGTGGTATTAAGACGTCCATATGGAACTTCCACCTGGTAAATAGAATATCCACAACATTGCTTATTCGCTAGGGTCGCTAAAGAACCATCCCGCTCTTAGCGTCTACCTATCAGTTCTAGAAGTCAAAATAGACTGAATACAACTCTAGGACTTGTTAAGTACATCATTATATCAACTTACAGTATTTCAATAGACAAACCCGAAATCAGCAGTTAATTCAACATGTATTCGAAGTGGAATGGGTGAACTCTAGTGAGTTCTGAAATATTTGATTATGAAATACTTACCTCGGTTTTAAAAAAAATTATATCTACCAGAATTTTCCCCCACTTGCCTTGAAAGACCACCTTCAACATTACGCCCTTAAACATTTTATGGAATGAAGTATTTAGGAATAAAGTGGTATGTGAGAGGCTCGATTTCAAGATTAAAGCCCCAGATTACTTTTTTTCTATCTCCCGGTAAATATTATATTGAAATCTGTGGATCTTCTGTAAAGGCTAATCTATTGTTTAACTAGCTTAATAGTGTTACTACACAGAGAATCAGTTGGGCCGAAGAAAATCGATGCAAAACTCCTATTAAATATCAAATTTAAATCGTTGAAACGTTACTCTAAGGGATTAATTAAAAATAATCAAGTTTTATGCTAATTTGAATATTTAAACTCAAATAAGTTATCTGAGATCTTGCGAAGATGCTTGGCATAGTTAATTAGCCTCTCTCTCTCTCTCTAGCTAAAACGAGGTCTCTAGGAGGATATAACATTTATAAAATTAGAAAGATACCGAAGACGAGGAAGGAAGGGAGGGAAAGGAGGGGTTGCTGTAGTAGTATGCGGTCATCTCAGTCGTTAGCCTGTATTTTTCCACTAGCCTGCTTGTCCACACGCGTGAGGGAGACAGGCAAGTTCATGTGACGCAATCAAGTACGTGCGTGCGTGCATGCACATATCTACGAGTTGGATGTCCCCTTATTTCTCCGACTTCTCTTTCGCAAATCACCTCCACAACAATCTACTGTGGTGCCGCTTGCCAAGGCATCGCCAATCCGCACATTTTAGCTTGCATGTGCAATCATCACTTTTCCACATACACATAGGCACAGAAAACGCGCATGGAAGCACTAAAATCTACCAATCGGACTTCGACCATGAAGCACATAGTGTGTTTGGGTCACAATTGCCATGTGTCTTCAGAGGGAGAAAGGGAGGGAGAACTTGTCAGAAAACAATGAAAACAGTCTGGTCATTTCGCATAATGATTGGGGGCATTTAAAATCTAGAGTAATTGTCTTAAGCTCTGGGAGACTTATGCTAAGTGTAGCCTTCTCTTGAATAAATTTTTTAAAGAATGTATGGTTATCCTCAACTGAAAAAGTCTCTGTTGGAATAAAATTTTTGATCAACCTTTATGGAAGTACAAAGTGGTAAGAAATAATGCTATAGGTAAACAATATAACTTTTCGCACAGACTGTGCAAATAAAACTTTGCATTTTGCTTGAATAGTCTCAAAGGATGCTTAAACAGTTGAAAATTCAACAGCAAGAAAGGACCAATGTTAAAATGTTAATTTTTAACCGTTCACAAATTTTTCAGCCTCAGTAACTGATCGACTAGCTACCAAACTTTACTGCCTATGTAACTAGAAGTAAGATGTTTTTGGCTATTTGATGCTTTTCAGTCCTTCCTCGCATTTGCTATTCGTAGATTTCAATAAATTAGTCTCTAGTCGCTTTGAAGCTTAAACACAACCAGCCGTTTTGTCCATCGTCTATTCTTTGTTTTGTAATTCTCATATATTGAGCTTCATCATGTGATAATTCATCCTTCTACTTTAGATATTTCATCGGTGCTTTCTTCGTCAATCATTGAATATAACTTAAACGCTACTCTTTACCAAAACACTTGCTTATTTATCACTTACGAAGTTGAAGTCCCTCTGCACTTGCTCTTCAAGCTAAGAACTCCATCATATTTGCTATCTCTTTCTTATCTTACAGTGATCAAAAATCTGTCTCAGCTTTGATGGGCAACAGTTCAGTTATCAATTTTACATCACCACATACAACCGTTTTCTAACAACAATACAATTGTCGATGCCCTATAGGAGAGCAATATGTATCTAACCTCCTGTTTCACAATTGAATACCAGATCTTTCGATTTCTAATACGCAATCATCCTCCATAACCTGAAGCCTGAATTCCATTTAAATTCATATATGACTGAAATAAATGAGTTCAATAATGAAATTATCCGGAACGGAAATATATTTAATAACACTTAGTATTAATTAGCCGGTCTTCTATTTGTCAAATTTATCATTTACTATTTTGGATTATTTGAATTTCTAAAGTATCCTATTAAGGCTGGCGTTGTTTATTAAAAGCAGAAACTATTCCCATTTTAAGCACGGTTTTTTTTTCACTGTCAAAAAGTTCGCTTCAATGAGACGCTTTATTAGTAGTGGATATGTATCTAAAACCCTTTTAATTACAAAGCCCTGGATTTTCATTCAAATTAATTGCTGCATTCACTACCAACCGGAAGCAATCATGGCGTTTTAATCCTAGTTGTTACACTCTATTACGAGAGAACTAATCCTGATTACAGAATTAACTAAAGCAGAACCTACTAAATATGAATGTTTTTTTTTCAATTACCACATATTTCGTAAACATTTCTTAACGCCTACTAATCCTTATACAAGAGCGGCATGTATTAGTGTTGACAAGAATTTTTTTATATCCAATAGATCAATACAAAGAAGAAGAAGAAGAAAATAATACAAAGTTAGAAAATTCGTAAATTTTGCTGATATCTCTCTGCCCAACCCCTTGGACCTCCAGCCAAATATTCAGAATAGTGAAAATTCTCGTCGGTAAGATTGTAGACTCTCTTCAAGACCACTTTTATGATTGTTTCCACTAAGGATAGGTTCTTTCGGATGGAATACCCATCTCGAATTGACCTAGCAATTGTTATCACAGCAGGCTTTCGGGGTGACGTTGCCTTTAAAATCTTGGTCATGTTCCGTGCTAATTCAATTATTTCTTCATACGTTGTGCCATATTCTGGCACAACGGAAGCTCCAGGATAATTGTGACCCAAACAAAAGTGAATTCTTGGCTGAACTTTGTAGGATCTACTTGCAACTTCTAGGCATATTCCAGCTTCCATGAGAACAGTCAAATAATGATCAGGATAGTAGGACAACAAGATCACTAATCGCTTCATATTAAAGATAACCTCCTCTATATTTTGACATCTCCATCTTGAATCCATGGAAAACACGGACTTGTAGATTTCTTCTTGGCATGGGAGTGAAATACTCGAATTTTCAAGAAAATGAAAGCAATGAGATTTGCTAAAACAGCCGGCATTTTTAAAGGACTGGACAGTTTTCTGAAACCATGAATCGATTTTCAATTCTTCTAGTCCAGGAAGTTCTTCAGGAGGGCAGAAAATTTCCTTGAGTGGATCAGACAAGTACAAAATATCCATTAATTCCCAGCCTTGTTGCATTAATGCTGCGGAGGGTAGCTGAACACCAAAGAAATCTTCATCAATATCGATTATAAGAGGTGCTGGTGTAGTGTTTTTGTTGATCAGCTGTCGAAGAGTTCCCGATGCGGCTTTTGATGAAGTTAGTTCGGCAAAATGATAGTAGGCTAAACGAGGACTGCAGGCATGAGTGGGTAACTCAGTTTCCATCTCTTCTGATGCGATGTTTTTCATTTGACAGATTTCCTCTACCTTTGAATTTGCCATGCATAGGCAGAGTTGACTGACATGGGTGAAATTCGTGGAGGCCAGGCCGATGGAGGCGTTATATGCGACGCTTATGTTACTTGTCCACGTTGGAAGGATTACGTAGGCCGAGCGAAGGAGATTTCCCAGAATTGCAGCCTATCAGAATAGTAATGCTACTGTATTAATGTCTTGAGGCCAATTCATTTTCAATGCATTACTGAAGTAAATTCTGGCATTTTAATGAAACTATGACATTGTAAGCTAGCAGACAAAGCCTCAAATAGTCGTTTTTTCAATACTATGAAGAATTTGTGGTTGAAATAAAACATTTAAGGATGATCGTTATTTCGAAAAGGTAGTCGGATAATCTTTTTCAATCCAATGATTAATGCTCGATCCAAATATTAAGAGGAAATGAAAAATAAACTTCATAGACAATTTCGTCTACTGGATTCCAAAAAAAGGAAACTTCTAAATCGGCATTCCGAATGAGAGTTCTTTGAAATTGGAGTGAACAAGAAATTACGATTTGCATAATTAGAACTGCCCTAGACGTATGAATACAAAAATAAGTCGAGCTTGGCTCAATCTTAAACTTTAACGAATCAACATTCAAAAGAGGTATTTTGAAATTTCATCTATTTGCTGCTTAGAGTAATAAGTTCTCGTAATGATCCGTACACCGTCATTAGACCCTTATCTCTAAAATTTAGAAAATGCGGTAAAATGATTATAATAAATGATTATGGTATTATTATTATTTATCCCGGATGTGTTTTAATTTGCTTTGTTAAAATCATGCCAAACAATTAGTAATTAAATGGTAGTTAAGAGTTGGTTACGACGAACATGGTTTCATTCAGTAAGCCAGCATGCATACCCCAAGACTTGAACTTTAAAGCATTATAAATAAAGCCCATCAAGTATAAAACTATAATTCAGACGGAGCAAGACTCGCTCGACACCTAGACCCTTTTTCAGCTTCTTTCTTCTTTCCTCCTCTTCACCTTTTTATTGGACTAATGGAATGCTTTCCATATTCAATCTCCACAATTAGGAATTGCGAATTTCTGTTGAATGCGTTAGTATTGGGTCAAATTGGTGGAAGACCACAGACCCAAGTTTGGAAAATGACTACTTGAACTAGATTCCCCTGCCATTCAAACACTAAAATGATTATTACATAAATAACACTTTATTTGGGGTTACTAATCAATAATAACAATACCATAGTGTTAGTAAGGTAAGTACTTTTTCATACAGACTTGGAATGGAAATAATATTGACTTTTCAGGTAGTTATTTTGTCCCAACCCCTTTAATACCCTTATAGAACCTCCTCTTCTCAAAGCGAGTTTTAGTCGCTCAGTAAAACCGATCTTTTCCATTCCCTGCCACCTCCTCCTATTCCTTATTTACTTGCTTCTTCTTCAATGCATTTGCTAACTTATTGATCTCAGTTGGAAAGAACTCAAGGTGATTTTTTGGTCGGGTGCTTAAAGTTCCTTTACTGTCAAGATTAGAGCAACTTTAATATTAGACAAAACCAATGCGTGATAGGAAGTTAGAGTGCTTACTTTCAATAAGATGATATTTTATAGTATAAATCTCTCAATTTTAACTTTTACGTACCTGGATGAATTGATCATTCCTTTGCATCATTGCTGAAATCTCCTCAATGGATTGTGGATTCCATCCCAAGGGTAGACCTTCCAGTATCTCAGGATAATCCATATCAGTGTGGCCGTCTATATGTATCTATTATATATACAAAATATACTTAATGCACACTATGTATTATATTAAAAGTCCATAAATTTAACTATGGCACTACAAATTTTAATTTGTTTTTGTTTATTTTAATAATATTTTCTTTGCAATTCAGCAGTTCAATTACATAATTTACAAAGCTTCATTGACTGGTTTACTGTTTTGCGACTTACAAGATCTGCCTTTTCCCATCCGTTTTTCTTTACGGCTGCAACCCAGTGTGGAATGACTAAAATGTAGGGAAAACTCTCTTAAAGATTCCACTTTACAATTAGCAGACAGTTAAGGCTGCGAAAATGGCGCTTCATTTAAACGTAAAAAATGTAATAAATTTATTTCCACTATGACCTTAAGAAGCCCTCAGAGAGTGAACCTATTTCTCCCCCCACCCTCCCCTCCCCCCTACTTAATTTTGCTTTCTTGGGGAAATTTTGAACAGCTAATAAAAATTTAAATTAAGACCAATCTAATTTTAAGGGAAATTTTATGAATAATATTACCTTCATGGTGTTCTTCTTCAATAAATACTGAAATGTCCTCCGTTTTTACTTGAGCCTGAAGTATGATACAGGCCAATATTATCCACATGGGGCATGTAAGCCGATTGATGATTAATTTCGTCTTTTCCTCGGAAATTTCTCCCTAAAAAATGCAGGAAATTGTATTATTTAAATGTATTTAAAATGTCCTCCCTGATTTCACCAATGAGATAAGTTGACGATTTCTATAATCCTGTTAATAATGAAATCATTATGGCGGACTAAGCTTGAGAAATGAATACGGATTTCTCTTCGAATTCAGTTTTTACTAAGCATTGGTAACCATGGGGCCGGAGTGCTGACCACCATTTCTCATTTTTTTACCACATTTCTTAGGCATTAAGACGAATTCAAACTGATGTACAAAATTAACGAAATCCAAACATTCGCTCTTGAAATCCGACTAGTTGCATAATTGTCACGCCGTTATCTCCTAGCCAAATTCGAACTCACCAACACATCCACAAATATTTTAATTTATGAAGAACTTAGAATTTAATACAGATCGGACGTACTTTTAAACATGTAGAGATTTTGGTTTACCGATGAAATCCTCTCATCAACAAATGTTACCTTGAAAGGGGTGTATTCTTTTGCTCTAATCGACAATCCAACATTAAATTTTAATCAGTGGCCATAAAGATGGCACGACCGAGAAGAGAAACTTATCTTTGGCATACCGCGCTCTAAATATTCAGATTACTGATTAGCTTTTACCAAATGGAGCAAATATAACGGCAGAACTTTGATTTATATTTATATATTTTTGGAGTATCCTTTGGCTACATGGTGACATTCAAAATCAAGGAAATTGCTTTTATCAAATAATATAAATGACATAACATACTTAAAACCATCAATGAAAAGGATTCGAAAGAATACAAAAATCATGGGGGTAAGAATTAGAAGAATATAGCAGAGGTTTGACATATTTATAGCGAATGAAACGGTGTGGTTGAATGGCCATGCTAGGGAGTCAACAGACAAAACTGCACTTATGGTTAATATCCACAGGTTATCTCTAAGTCGCCTATCACAGCATCATTACGCGGGTGCACATCACTCCTTACGCCTTGACAGTTAATGGCACATAAACTGCTATATGCAAAAACTATATAAGGACGACTGAAATTGATTGATATCATCTTTGTTGAATTAATGAAATGGCTTGGAGTGACCGCGCTTCTATTCTATCTCTTTATACGCGTCTGAGACATCTGAAGCCTGCCGATATCTAATAGGCATGTAGATCAAAGTGGTAGAATCTAGGCCACCTTACATTACAACGGTTCAAAAAATGGTCGTGTTTGAAAAGCAAGCGTACTTTTAATATGAGTTTGCGTGATTGGTAAATTGGGTTCTCTTAAATCAAATATTTTAAGGCATTCATTCAATATGAAAAAGTCTCCGGGGAGAGAAAGTGCATTCTACTATACCTCCGTTGACTTGAACCGAACCTTAACTACACCTGTTCATTCCATGCAGAAATGCATCACTAGCCGACAGAAAAAAATGCTTTTCCAATTAGAATTTCCGAGTACAAATGGTCAAATTGGTGGCTGGATGTAAGTGGCATGAAAATTGCGAATAAAAAATTATGTAAAATTAAATTTATTGGAACATTATAATTAATTGATTATAAGGTACCAAATGATAATACTCTTGAAGTGTAGTGTAAAATGAAATGTCAAAATAGGATTAGAAATAAAATAATGCTGAAAGTCGCATTCGCAAGCTGAAGGTTGCTTGATAAGCAGCAAACAAAATGACCCATTTATAGAGTGGTAAAGCAGTATTGAAAAACATATGAAAGCAATTTGAAATTAACAGCTTTCTTGTTAGGAACAAAACTGATCTGTTCAAAAGCAAATAGCAGTAGTCAAAAATGACTTACAAACTACGAACAAAGCGGCCTCTGAGGCTAAATCTGAGGGTTGCCACAGTTACGATGGTTTATATTCTCTACATTAGTTTTGTTTATTGTGGAATTCAGTTTAAATCGACCACCCACGCTAATCGTTTATATCTGAATGCATAGACGCTCTGCAGTCAAGTAAAACGAGGCCTATAGTAAGCCGAATCCCTTCACTAGTGGTACTTCTATTCCATCAGAGAACTCAACTCCACCGTTATCTAAGATCTTGTCTAGCAACAAAGCGAAAAATGGTTAAAAGTTTGGATAACGGAGACGCGTCAATGCAGGAGAGAGGAAGTAAGGAAATAGATTCAGGTTAGAGACTTAGGGGAATCCCACTTTCTTTAGACCCCAGGATCGCAAGATAAATTGTTTTTGGCTTCAACTTAAAGGTTGTTCAAATTAACCTATCACCGTGTTCTTAATGTGGACCATCTATACCATAGGAATTAATGTGAATCACAACCACTTCCCATTACATAGCCATGTGTCTGCCTGAATCCATTCAGGACTGCGTATAGATATTTTTAAAGAAAACCTCAATTAGCTCAAATTTGAAGGTACATGGCATAAAGGAGTTGAAGTGTTTGAATATAGATCGCTACTTGGAGACTACATATACGACCAGTGTTAAAATAGTAATCTATATTTCACTTATTGGTCATTAAGCTAATGTATTTTCTACAAGGCAGCATCTGTGTTATTAGGCTCTCCTGCAAATAATCCAAGTGCTAATTATGATGAGTTCGAATTTTGAAACGGACTAGATCACATTGACAAAAACTATGGGCGGAAAGATTTGATGAGCGTAAATCCACCCCCATTGTATGACGAAGCTATTAAATTGGCATGCCTTCGCATTGAGTTAAAATAAACATTATTGTATTCGTGTCCATTTACATTCGCAAGTGGCTTGGTTTCGAAACAGGAAAATTTTACATTTGTGTGAACACTTCCAATTGTCTTGCTTGATCTACATCATTCCCTGCCCCTCTAAGTGACTCTGTCAGGAGTCCTTTCAACCCGGCATTTTGTACCATTCTTTCGAACACTCACACTGATCAATACCTCTAAGGCTGAACTAACAACCTGAATGGGCTTTTTATTGATTGTCTTTTGCGAACAAAACATACAAAAGTTATTTATTCATGAAATGCTTTAATTTACCTACTTCATCACAAACAGGTTTCCACTTAACTTGAATAGGCTCTAGTTCCGCGTCCTTCCCACTTCCAATTCTTCCTATTCCTCCACCTTTATATCTTGATCCAACTTAACTTCTCATTTTGCTAAGGTTACTGTCTCCTATTTGCCTTTAAGGAGGTCATCATAGCCCAATTGGGTCGGACTCCCAAAGTAACCTTTCAGCCAAAAGCAGGGCTTACCTTACCATATTTCTGTGAATGAAACGGATTCTTCTGATTATTCAAAAACTGTTCTGCATACTATCTCATACTACGTTATTGCTTAAACGAAAAGCCAGTTAATCTATTGCTTCCAAGCCATATAAATATAATTGTGCTGTTTTCCATGTTGGCTATGCTGATCGAGCTACAGCCCTCTATATACTCTCCATTGTGCCTGAGCAACGGCAGGGGAAGCAATTTTGCAATTTGTCAGCATGAGAGAGCAACTGAATCGGTGAGCAGCCTAATGAGGGACAAAGAAGAGTACGCAAAATTCAAATTCTATGATTTGTCCTTTGTCTATTGAGTTAATTGTTCGGAGCTTATCGATTAATTGGTTAGTAAAATCAATCGATCTTGCCACCACAATAGATTTTTTCTTCCAAAGACCAAAAAGCGGAATAAAATGACGTTTTCTAAAGGTGTTATGAAGTGAGAAAAGCTCTTGACACTAGGACAGTTAACTTGCGGTGCAGATTTCAGCAATAAGTGTTTTCAGGTTATATTTAGAGTGAGTTTATTTCGCGTTAGTACTTAATAATGGCAAACGACACATCCGTTCATGTTAAGGAAATCAACATAAGTGATAGAAGATTAATATTCGTTTGCAGATATTTAGTGCTTATTTAATTAAACAAATAAGAATGATCAGTTTCACCATAACCGTTCTGAATTTTCATAACCCGGTTATTGATCACCCCTTTGAACACGGCCAGTCATTTTTGTCGATGAACAAAATAGGCATAAAACCAAAGCTAGAAGACAGCCGGCAGACTAAGATAAATAACAGCAAAGATCCATTATATAGTTAGACCGAATTTCATTGACTTTGTTATGTAGAATAATGAGAATATTGTGGTTGCCAGTCAATGCGAATTGTTGCAAGATTTGCTCCGAAGTTCCATCAAATCCAAACTCGAACTACATTTAAATTCTCAAAGAATGTCTTCATGGTAAATAATTACGATACTTGCAATTCACCTTCTAATTCCTCAAATTTAAATCATAAATACGATGAATAAAGAAATCCCTTTGAAAAATAGTCTGTTGGGTTGAAAACCGCCGGTTTATATTGGGATTCAAATTAATTATAATATTACATTTAATAGAACGAGAACAATTAATTTCTAAATTATGAAAAAAACATATCTGAGAAAATCGAATTGTAATTAGTGCCATCTCCTTTCCTTGCTTTTAGAAAACTTTGTAATTTGATATGGATTACAATTAAGCTTTTAGGGCTATTGGAGAACAATCGTATTGGAAATAGGTAATCTTGAAGGGGGATAATAGTGCCATTTTCAAACTAACTACTTTAAAATTCCGTCTTGACAAGACACTCATGTTCTCTGAGGAGCTGTATCTTGCCTATGGATTATTACAACCTGATAATAATTAGAAGTTGTTTAATATATGTGCGAGAAATACTGTAGCTGTCTGGTAATTAGAGACAAATTTCGAAACCTCAATCCACTACTTTAAATAGTAATCCAAATCAGGAACTATAAATCGGAATATCAACTATTTGCCCTACTAAATATCAACATTCATCGATGATAAGTAGAGCTCTCTATCTTTAACTACACAGCACCGAAATTTGTAGTTTCGTCTGTGACACTATTCTGCCGGAAATAAGACAGAACGTAGGACTACCATTCTTGTGGGTCAGAAGTGCAGAAAGCAATTAGGCCGATGGAAAGAGCATTGAATTCCACAGTTTGATTTGGGTCCAGATAAATGCTTTCATTCGCACTTGGTAATGACGCGTCGACTTAAGCCCAGAGATTCGAAATTTATTTATATCAAATAGCAGGCTTTATGATTTTTATCATTAGCCTTTTGGTTGACTTCGGGCTTCACAGAGGGGAGGAACATCAGAGCCACAAAAATTTGAGAGAGGGGGAGGAGGGGGCAGAAGAGTGATTCAAAAATGTAAAGGAGAGACACAAAAGTAGAGAAAAAGGTAAAGTAAGTAATGTGGAAGTGGTCGAATATGACATACAGTCGAGTCATGGTAGTTTGAAGTTAACTGCCAATTTGTAGACACTTGTGCCGTACGAGTATACGTTGCCCAGGGTGCACCACGTGGAGGTAAGTCTATCCCACACCCTGAGATTCGAAATAAGGTCATGAACTTTGAAAGTCGGATAAATACCGCTGTAAAGTTAAAGTTTTCTCAATCTACATTATATCATCTTGCAAAATTTGAAACCTAATTTTTACTGTCTAGAGATGTTAAGAGAGGGGGAGAATTCCAAAAATTACACACACGTTATCAAAATCATCAGCGCAGAAACGCAGGCCATTTCAGAATCCGGACCAAAAATATTTTACCTCTGTGAGCATGAACTAGTTTTTATAACAAAAGGCAATTTTTTGAAAAGAAAAGACCGTCTAATTCGAAGCACATTTCACTAGTCATTTCAGTGTGATTGCAAATTGGTTAATAAAAAAAATAACACACTAGACAGCCCATTAATGGCACACAAAGGAAGAAATGACAGATAACTTATTTAAACTAGAGACCGCAGCTTATTTCTGTAATCTTTAAGCTGTGAGCTCATGAATATCACTTTGCGCTGCCCAGTCATCGGACGAGAAAAGATGTAATTGGCGGACATTAGCGCCAATCCAGGAGACGAACCACTCACAATATATCTACTGTACTACCGAAGACAAAGCAGATGAAGTGAGAGCCTCTAATACCTTAACAATGCTATTGCGCCTTTTGATTCCCGCCCCTCTCTGTTAGTTGAGTCCAGCTGCTTACCATATTCAAAAAACTATATTTTCGTATTACTCTAGGCAAAACTAACAAGGATCTTACCCAAGATACGATTTTGAAATCGGCTACACTGCCCTCAAAACAATATCTGCAGAGGAATAGGGACACAAACACATCCTTCCGCCTTAAAGTCACGTATGTGCTGGTCCTTAAAAGCCCTCTCTTTTGGAATATCGATAGCGGACATCTTAAGATTAGTTGTGAAAGCTTATATAGACCCTAATCTACACACTCTAAGGTAAGTTATCTCCCACTCTCCATTCAGTACTGCCAAATCCTTTATATATAAACGAGTTGCTGGGTCCTGCACAGTCGAGATGTTAACAATCTATTCGGGGCTCACATTTCGTGCGGATCAATTTTAAAATTACTTAGTTAAAGAGAAAACCTATTATTAGTTTTAACAAGGAAACTTCAACGCACCAGAATTCTCCAATACTTTTGACTGATACACCACAAACAACTAGTGCGCTAATCATTTACTTATACACAATGCAAATAATTAAAAATTGATAACATCTCGAAGAGGTATTGCTTTGGTTGTTGCCGTAGCAACACCATCCGCGTCGGCAAGCTTCTGAGCCAATTGCTTCAAAAAGATGTCCCTCCTATTATTGAGCTCCTGTGTTGAGAGCCAATCACAGTAAATATGCTAAAATTGAGACGGGAAACCGACAATAAAGCACAACTCTGCCGTTTCATAAAGAAAGTCAATAGTTTAAAACTACCGGAACAACAGGAATAGCTGTTTTATTCAAATAGGATGCCAGAAGCGAACGAAATGGTTGAGGAACAAGGTCATCTCTTTTCCATATCAAAAAGCAGAGAGCGTATTTAGTAGTCACTATTAAATATAAGTTAAAAACGACATCATAACCAACCTTAGGTATTGGCAACAGTGAAATAAGAAAAAAAATACTTACTGGGATCTACCGATGAAACCTTTCGAAAAACAAGGTCTACAAATAGATGAAAATAAGTCAGCAAAATGACAGTATAAATAACTACTTAAACAGAAACAGTAGATATTACCGGCAAACAGTTGGTCACCCGATTCAGTCTGCACTATATTGAAGGGAAGAACTTCAAATCCAGGAATACCACTAACCCGAGGATGTAAATGGGACATAAAATCTTCAACAATAGGCTTCTTCAAACCCACATAAGCCTTTAGTAATTCCTGTTGTCGTGATGTAAGATTGCAAAAAGAATTAGATTTCACAACATTGGCTAACTCATAGTAGAACTGCCAATCCAGGCGGGGTAAATGGGACACCAGTTTAAGAGAATTAGGTGAAGAGAATTCACAAGGCGCCTCAAAAGCTTCTAACTCCTTGGGGGCAAGGAGATTGCTAGGCTGGCCTATCAACAAATCGGCGTAATCTTTCACAACTGGCTTTTGTAATTGAAGCAACTTTTCGTGACGAACACCGAGCAATAAGAGAGAAAGCGCAACCCGCTTAGAGGAATCAGAATCACAGCTCCTGGACTTCAATCTCTCAGTAACATAGTCGCCAACGTCAAAGAGTAGCTGACGAGACCAATCAGCTGTAAAAAGAGGATGAATATCAAGACCCTGGGAGAAGTTATTCGAAAGGGGTCGGTCCAACTCCGATTGCTCAAAATTCAATTCGAAGGGAAGGACACAATATTCATCAGCAGAGAATATGGATTTTTGATTACGTACATTTGATGTCCCCATTGCGAGATTAGTCATTGCAGCCAAAGCTCCAGCAACCCAGCCGCTCTGTTCGGTTGTGGGATAGTTACTTGTCAGGTGCAACTTTCGTCGAATTTGACCCATACATCGTCGAACTAGACCAGGCCGAAAGGTTTGCATCTTTTGCATGGCAGAACAAAGCAAGCACATTGTAAAAAGATTTTGTTCCTTGAGTCTAGTCGATATAACTGTTTCTATGGTTGCAGTAAACCGGAGTCTATCTGTTTTACTGGGAGACAAGTCTTCACCAAAATCGTGGGCTAGACGGAGAAATGGCAAAAGCCCCAGACTTTCCATTTCAGCAAGACGAGATAAGAGGTGTTTGTTGAGAGCATCTCGCAAAAGATCGGCTTCAATGGCCAAAGAGGAATCGTTTTCTCCGGATTTCCGTGGAAGGCTGCGTAAAAGAGAGGCGATATAAACAAGTTCTGAAGGACTGCATTCATTAATTTGATGAGTTATTAAACGCAGAACAGAAGCCAAAGACTTGGAATTGACCTTCGACTCCTCCGGAATTTGTCTGAGACAAGCAGCAAGAACAAGAAGGCGAGGTCGTGAGAGAGTTCTAGCTCCAGCAACAGTGCTGAGAAGTAGGAGATGGAATCTTGGGTCAGACAACCAAACACTGTTTAGTGAGAAAACAAAAAATGGCGGAAGAAAAGCCAAGACAGCAGTAGAAAACGGATCAATTCCGAGACTATTAGCCACAGCAATTGTATACCGATCGATTGGAGATAAACTCGAGGCAGAGAACAAGGCTGTCTGCAGGACAGCCTCCAGACAAGTTAAGCGTAACTCAGATGGAAAATCCCGGATGTCGATAGATAACAACTGGTCTAAGCTTCGACGTTCCTAAACCACGAAATAATACACAAAATAAAAATACTTACGCTAGTGATGTAATTCAATAGCTCCTCTGGAGGAACAACAACTGAACTGGAGACTGAAGCAACTGAAGCTACATCCCCCCTTTTGCCTCTAAACAATTTAGGTGTTGAGGTGGATAGGCTCTGATGAATTATGAAGTTGTAAGGAAAGCGTGATGCGACCCTTTGAAGAGATGCTTTGATGAACAGAGTCTGGAGAAGTCTCAGTGACATTTAAATTAATCTTTTATTCCTAAAAATCAAAAAAAAGGACTAGACTCGGATGCATTGGAAGAAGACGCGAAAAACAATACTTGAAAGGACATGAATTTTAATGTTGTAAGACAAAAAATATCAATCATAATTAGATGAAACCTGTTAGATCAAGATCTTACACGCCTATCAAGAGCCCAACGAAATGGCTCTGCACCAACTTGATAACATTACTTTGATAACAATTAGAAATAAATATCCAAAACTTAGCTTTTTAATTCAATTATTTATCAACAGATAGTCTAATTCGAATGAAAGCTTTGAGCGATATTTCTAATAAATATATTTGTGCTTACAGCAGTTACAGATTTATATATATCGATAATTCGTTTCAAGGTCGATAGTTTCGACTTTTTGGTTGTTGTGACCTTAGCGTGGGCATTCTTGTGAGTTTTCAAATTTTCATTTGTTTTTCCTCATAAAAGTCAATATCTTTGCTTTTTGTGCATTAAAACCTTGTTCATTTTGAATGAATTGATATTCTGATCATTTTTACTGTACTTTATAAATTCATGTTAACTTCCTTTAAATTTAGGGGATTTGTGTACTTCTTGTCCAAAATCTCTTCCCTAAATCTTCTTCGAGTTTCTAGTTTTTTGAAATCGGCAATGAACTCCCAACAACTTATCGACTCCGTTTCCCACAAACTCAATCTTCTCGCTAACGCTGATGAGTCAGCAATTAAGCATGCTGAAAATGAGTATGTTAAGAAAAATGCTCAGCTTAAAGAGGAAATTGCTGCTCTTAAGGCGAAGTTAGTCAAGTTGGAACTTATTGGAGGACGTAAGTTGGATAGCTTTCCATATCATGATCTTTTCTATAGATATCCAATACTTCGTTCCACATGTAACTGAATCTTTGGTCCATACAAATGAGGAACTCGTTTCTGAAAAACCAAACCCCGGTGAGCTTGTTTTCTTTAACATTTTGAATTGGTTAAGTGTTGAGGTTCTTACCCGATTACCACTCATATCGGCTAAGATACAGCAGACGCTAAGTACATAAGTCAGAAAACGAAGTAGTAGTTGTTTTTTAAGTCGGGATATCAGGAGTTGTATTATAATTAGGTTATGTGGTTATGTCCATTAGTGGGATTATTTCGGCTTGTTGCTGGTGATGTCACCTCGTTTTATTTCGTTCTTACTGCCGTCAAAACAGGTAGATAAGGCTAGCAACGAGTTTATTAACACTCCAATAGGAGATACTCATGGATTAATTTTAAAAAAGTCTTTTTTCAACCTCTATAGTTAAATTAATTGACTCAAAAAGTTTGAGGTTATATTTTCTTACCTTTATCTAGAACTTTTCATACCAGGAGAACTTGTTTTTTGCTTCATTTTATTTACTTTCGATAAATGTCACTAATTGTGTTTCAAATACGTACTTCTATCTGCTGGAAAAAGGAATGTACTTTTGTTTGTGACAGTTTTGCATTGAATACCGTGCAAATAAAATAGTATATATCGATTTGACAACGTAAGAATTATTACCTTGCACAGGTACCCAATAGTTATTTCCATTTGCAGGTTTGAAAATCAAATAATTGTTAATCCAATACACGAGAGCTGAACCTTGTGAAATTTTTCAGTTTCACCAAGTGTAATCGAATCGATTTTTGGCCAATCGATGGATTAAGACTTCGCAAGTTCGAAAGTGCTTTGTCAATAGAGCATATCGCAGTACTAATAAATATACACTCATGCTTGCTAAGGTTAGCTCAGAATCTCAATTATTTGGATGAGCTCCTCAAAAGTCCTTGGCAAGGGAAGGATAAACAGAGTCTCCTTTATCTAAAAATGTTATTGATTAACCGCTATGTTCTGTAAGGTAATTTAAGTTTCAATATCATATTTTCTCTAATGGCGCATTTTTATTTGCCATCTCAAACAAATCTTCAGTTCAGTCAGACCTAAGTCGGTGGCTTCGAGTTACAATGTTATTACTGAAGTCCAAGAGATAAAAGTAGTCAACATTAATACAGAACGGGATTTTACGCTTTTCATCTAACAGCTAAAACATAATCGTTTCGATGACTAATTAGAATCTTCTTGAAGGCAAATTACACGTTTGTTTCAAATGAGGGGAAGATTTGGTTTATGGTGTTTTGCTCTGCTTAAATTTGATAACATCCAATTTTACTTCCGTCGGTAGAGTCAATGTTATAGGATGGGAACCTGGGATTCTGTAAAATCAAGTTCCGGGTTGTGATTTAAGTGAGTCCTTTTTTGTTATGATCATTCGATAATTTTTTTTATCTTTGGGCAAAATGTTTTGAAACTAGATTTTTGGACACACGCCTGTATTGACGTAAATATAGGTGCCTTAAGGCACCTGTGAGACTATTTATTGAGGTGGAAGTTCAAATTGATTATACCATTTGAAGCTCATATTTTCAATCTATTCCTTTTTTGTTTACATCCAATTATCTCTTTTCTCATTGTGGTCCAATTCGTTTTCTGCTTTTAGTTCATGCAAAGCCAACTGATTCAGCCCCTAAAGCAGTCGGAAAGCAGCCCAAACCCACTCCATCCCAGAAAAACAGTGGTGGTGGGGGAGGCAGAAAAGGCGGGGCAGCACCGGCCGGTGATCTTCCTGTAGATGTCAGCCGCCTTGACTTGCGTGTCGGAAAAATCGTTGAGGTTGAACGCCATCCTGATGCTGACTCCCTCTACATTGAAAAGGTTCGTGTATTTTCGCTTCCACAAACACAATTTCTTATAATCAAGACAAGTAGGGCACTGTATTTGTTTTTAATCATCAGTGCTTTTCACTAATAGGATAATTATTTGTATTGGATTACTATATATTACTACTAACTTGCTTGTACATCTGCTAAATAGTAATCCGAAGTGGCTGTAAATTAGTTTAGAATCGCCTAACCACCCATTACATAACACGCGAGTAAAGGCAATAATAATCCTATTTTTTAAATTATGTAGGCAACGAGATATCCACTTTCCCATAGGCGTTACAGTTTGCTTTATAATGTCCCTAACAAATTTTCGAACATTTGAAATAGAAGATTCAACTTCTTAGCTGATTTCAAACTGATCTGTGATTCATTTCTGAATACAAAGTGGGAATGTTCAGATGGTTGACTTTAAGTTTCTATTTTGCCTTTGTTTCAAAACACATGATCGAAGCCAAATTCTTTTGCAAGCATTTTTTGGATAGTGAGTAAGGTGTCTCAGTGGGAACACTTGACGACTTCTTATCGGACCTGTTCTGTTACTAAGGTTATAGTTGTGGAAATATTATTGGCGAATTCTTCTTAATTTAAAAGTAAGAATTTATGTTCATTTAGCAGTAAGCAGTAGCCTTTGGATTATGTCATCTTAAATTAACGCATTTTCCTTCTAAAATTGTATTTTTCTGTTTCTGTTGAAACTTATTCAATAATAAAGCAATTTTTCTAAATACATTCTGAATATGATGTTTAATATCTGCAAGTTTTTCGTTCTAATTCGAGAATGTGTCTAACATTAGGTTATACTGATGGTCGCTAAGGCTCTTATTCCTCTGATGTTAAATGCAGAGGATCGTTGGTTTCCTTGTGGTATGCTTGGAAATGTGTTTGGAGTGCATTTTATTGCTTGTAGTAGTCTTTCATTCCTAACTCTGACTTTCCCCTTTGGTACATCCATGCAACAATCCTAGTTGCTTCGGTTTCCTTAACGCGTAATTTGGATGGCTCGAGATATGCCCATGCCACTATGTATTGACCCAAAATTGAATTGAAATTTTAGTTCACATCTCCTACACTGTCATTAAAGGTCATTTCAATCACTAAATTGGCAGGATCTCCCTGATATCTGCTGATATTTGTCTAGCCTTAATTGTTGGATTATTTTCTTTCAAATTAATGAACGCTTGTTTATTCATAAGGTGCTCTTAGTTGTCAAATTATTTGTTTGATTGAAGATACGATTTGACAGGGAAATAGAGAGCTTTTAGCACTGCTTTTACTAAAAGTAAGTTGGGGAGCTCCAATTGTGATTGGTGTCTCCGTTGTTTAAATGCCCTTCTTTCTGTTCGTTTGAAATTTGTCTCTCAAGGAAGTGGGTGAAAATGGTTGTGGGCGTTGATTTCCAAGAGCAAAGAATTGAATTTGCAATTCACAAATTAATTCAATTACAAGTTTTAAGGTTTGAATGGTTTCACTACGCATCTTTATCTTTTTAGCCTGTAGTCAGTGTATTTCTGGTATTTCGCTGTTTGTATAATTTACAGAAGCATTCCACTGTTCTTGCTCTAGAGTTATCATTACTCATTTAATTTAAAAAAACACGCTTCTAGTGATGCATACTGTTCTATCCCACGACATCGGTTTATGAATCATTATCTTGCGTCGTAATGAACTTGACCTTAAATTTTCAGGTCGACCTAGGGGAGGGTCATCTACGAACCATTATCAGTGGTCTGGTGAACTTTGTGCCCATCGAGAAAATGCAAGGTCTAGTGGGTATCTTTATGTGCAATCTCAAACCCGTGAAGATGCGGGGAATCGAATCTCAAGGGATGCTAATGTGTGCTTCCAATGACGAACATACTGTGGTCGAACCCCTGGTAATTGAGGGACCAAATCCACCCGAACTTGGGGATCGGGTCTTTGTTGAGTCTTATCCTGGTATGTCAAGACTTCAAATGCTTTGCAAACGTAGAATGATAACATTTATTTGAAGTTGAAAAAAAATGCATTAATAAGTGCTAAAATTCCCTTTATATGTCAACTTATTAAAGAAGGTAGTATGCACTAGACTGTTCGAACTAGCGATTGCTGATCTCAAGCAAGGTAGAAACTGTTCGGAGGAAGAATGTCATGAGATTCAGATTAGTTATTCCTGTTGTTTTTTTTTCAAAAAGGTCTTTCGAAGTTTCTTGTAGTGCTATTCTAATATATGGCGCCTCGACTACTCTTTTGTAAGAATTGTAATAAGACGATTTAGGTTACTGGAAGTCCTTGTTGACCAACAATGGTCCGATGATAATGCTAGAGCATTACATATTCTCGCTAACATTTGCTTACATTTACCAGTTCTTCATTGGTATCCACTCGATCAACAATCAAAATATGACATCTAGGATACGTTAGGTTCTCTTACTATCGGTGAATTCAATTGATAGAGACGAATAGACAGAAGACATTTAGATTCAGACTATTCTCATTGGAGTATCTGTCGTTTGCAACCACACTTATAGATATGCTTGAATATTATCCCTAGTGGGCTATGCAAAAGCATCACTGAATAACGATTTTTACAATGACCCTCTCTCGAAGACAGATTTCAATGGGTCTGATTAGTCTTTCCGTTGGAAAGAAACTAATCGTTCTGATTGATACCGATATCTTCTATACCAGGAATCCTTTTATTTATAGTCACAAAGCTATCACTCGAAGTGGCGAATTTATTTTCATTTCAACTCTTCATATGCTATACATTTATATTATTCGAATGAATCAGGTACGCCATATCAAGCGTCTTTAGAAGTAGGAACTTTCCTAAATTGAAATTGCACTAAACAGAGAAGGAGCAATGCATAAGTAGTGGAGGGAGAATTGGAATATGCAGATCACCTGGTTTGGAATTTGGTCATGGTGAAGTATTTGGTAAGATATGCACATTCTACTGCCATTTCTTAACCAGTTTTTGACGTGTAGCATCGAGTTCGTGTCTTGGTAAATATGCACTATTACCGATACCACCGATGCATTCCAAATATTAGTTTCGGCGTGAGAAGCACTATCTGAAAGCACACTATTTCAGAAGGTACATGCTAGTTTGTACAAATCTCATTATTGCCGACCTTATTTATATAGCCATTTCCTCTCTCATAATTGCAATTTTTAACGACGTTCCACTAATTTTAGGTGAACCGGATGATCAACTAAATCCCAAGAAGAAGGTTTGGGAGACGGTGAAGCCAGATATGCGAGTGGATGCATCCAACTTCGCTACTTACAAAGGAGTTCACTGGAAGCTCAGGAACAACCCCAGTGCTGTAATCAAAAGCCCTTCAGTTGTTAACGCCCAAATCTCCTAAGTTTTTGCTCTTTCTCATCCTCATCACTTGATTGAGCCTTTGTTATTCATAAATAAATCGCTTTTCGTGTGGGAATATGCGGTCTCATTGGTATTGTTTGATCTCTGAATTTTGGAAACAGTAGATTTGCTTGAAGGTCTTAGCTTTCTAGATCATTGACAGTAGTACTAGTATTGGCTTAACTTGGATGAAGGCAAGCCATCTTGTAGATGAGAAAATCTGGTTTAACATCATCGATTCTTTTAACTATTCACATCAGGGTATATGCATCCATCCCGGGGCTATAATTCAAATGAAGTTGAATTCATTTGACTATTTCATGCGGATCCATGCAATCCGAAGTTCGTTATAATAGCGGTGCGCGGCCATAAGGTCTTAAATTTTGAGGAATCAATTTTGGAGTTTAGGAGTTGCTCACCATATATGAACTTGCTTCCAAAATGAGTTTTTTTCTCAGAAGTCTCCTAAAGGTAAGTGAATATACACCTTTATGCTAGATAAAAAGATGATAAGAGACGTCCAAAAAAGCAGTGGAAGACATTGCCATTCATTATTATAGTTTCGTTTTTGTAAATAGTTATATACAGAAGTTGGGTTTGCAAATCTCTCCATGACTGGGCTGCACAACTAGTGAATTTAAAGTTACTATGATTAGGTGGGATTACATTGCCTAACAATAAGTTTAAATTAACTGCTATGAAAAAATATTTGAATTTGGTCACCTTCGTCACGGCCTGTTTTACACCAAACACCTGACGGTTTGACTGAAGATAGCTTTAAAATGAGTAAGTAATGGAATGGATGAAATGAGGAAGTTGATAACAAAAGAGCACAAAATCCTACTTCATCTGAAATCAAGTTTACTCCTGATCTAACGCTGCAAAATTCAAAATTGGGATCTAGGTTCCTGATTGCACTTATGTCCGATAGTTGACCAAAGGATTGAATAAAGTTCCAACCGCACTTTTCCAATACTAATGCCTGGAGGTGGGGATTAGAATTCCAACAATCCTCTGACTTTGTAGTCATGTACGTTCGCCGATATGCTACAATTCGTAAAAAAACTTAAAGTGGAGTCACAACCCATTTCTTTGACCAACATTGAAAAATAGACTCATCCATGTATTTACTCAAAAATAGAAATTCTTTAAATAGAGATGGTAAAAACGACGATACAAAAATACACTCAGGGGTGGAAGGGGTATTTTAACATCCATCTGAACACGATAGTCGATCACAGTTGGTTTCACTCAGTAGACTCGGGTTTGAAGTAATTCCGAATTGACCCCAGTCCAGAAACAGGTCTCAGCGTTGACCTTCGTCTTCTATTAGGTAACTAGAATCAGAGAGAGGGTTAGAAGAAATCAAGAACATACCGAAGGTGAGTGCGTAGAGGTTGGGACAAGCGTTCGACGACGCCTTCGTGGTGTTCTTTCGATTACCTCTGAATCCCTAGAAGTATTTGCGAGCTCGCTTGAGTTTTCACTATCAGATTCATCGATACTCTTGGACTCGGAAGAATGTTCGTGGCTCTGTTCTAACGGCCTTTTCCTAGAGGCTGTTTGCTCCTAAATAGAAAGAGGACAAATAGTATTGGGTTAACTTAGAAGAAAAAACAGATACAGAAGCAAAAGAAAATTATCGTATAGATTTGCTATCGTATATTTGTAACGCTCATGTTAGCCATTTCTTTTACTTGTCGTAAATTCACTCTCTTACCTTCATCTATTTTTCGGTAGTCAGTGAACACAACATTCGTTTTCTACTAAAGCTAGGTCCCACATCATATTCTTCGCCACCTTTCCACCTATTTTCGAAGGCAAGAATTGCTATAACCAAGCGAATAGAAATAACCGAGGCCCGAGGTTACTTACTGGGGTTCACTGAATTGAGTTTCTCATTACTCTGAGGCATCACTCATTATCTTAGTAGTGGTATCTTGTCCAAAAAAGGACACAAATTATATCAAATAGACCTACCAACAACACAGACTATTCCAACAAGAACTATTCAATAGGTCTG
Organism: Hymenolepis microstoma; assembly: GCA_000469805.3. Taxonomy (NCBI): domain Eukaryota; kingdom Metazoa; phylum Platyhelminthes; class Cestoda; order Cyclophyllidea; family Hymenolepididae; genus Hymenolepis; species Hymenolepis microstoma. Next base: position 23,756,733 of record LR215991.1, on the reverse strand, counting down.
CCGTTTTCACGCTTTAGGTGAATTGGGGCTACGAATGTAACAGCAAGGAGTGGGTAGGCAAACCGTCCTCACTTTCAAGATTAGTAGCGCAGTACTGTGTAGTACAATAAATAACCTAGACTTAAAAAATTCGATAGACAAGGACCTACACCTCAGATATCATTAAAACTAAGATCGCTTTATACTATCGTAATTTCCTTTATAATTCTTTACATGCTTACAATATGTCTGTGATTTACAGGACGTTAGGGATACATTTGACAGTCTCACCAGGAAAAAGGAAAAGTGATTGGTAACAAAAAAATTGAAGAGATCTAAAAAAACTCAATAGACAAGGAGCGACATTATCTTCAAAGACGTTTACTCAAAAAACACTATTAGCTTCTATTACAGTCTCAATCCGGCCACGAAAACTAGAGCAAGCTGATTTCAAATTTTCAAGGAAGAGGTCTCAAAAATTGCTTCCATTCTGTTCATTAAATAGTTGGCTTTTGTACCATTGACACGACGGTCAGTGTCTTCCTCCACAACGCCCAACACATACATACCAGTCCATCGACTTAAATTCGAAGGCCAAGCAGTGAAAATGGTGTAGTCGTAAAAATTGGCTCAAAACCATTAGGGACTTTTCTTTGAATTGTGACAGGGGGGAGTGGCCGAATATAGCCTATTATTGACTGTACTTGCTTATTATCCGGGACTTAACTACTACTATAGCCGTCAGCAATTCCACGTAGCCATCTGAATTCCATATTTTTTTAAAAATATGGAGAGAGACATCACATCACACCTGGAGAAGGATACACACACACAAAGACCACAACAGTTTGAGGAAATTTAGTCCGCCTGATTTCAGGGGTGTCCTTTGGACTCTATCAAACCATCTAGTATTCTATTTGCCGTGCTTTCGATTTCCCAACAGTCTTCCTCATCGGAAAAGAACCAGATTGTTTGTACTCCAACAGGATGTCTCATTTTCCTCAGGAATTTCCTCGTCTTTGACAGACAATGATCGTGGACCATTTCTCTTAAAACTTGACCTCCGCAAAGCTTGTGAGAACTTGAAGAAGCGATGATCCATGTTAAGTGCAAGGTTCATGATAGAGGCTGAAACATTCAATTAGCTGTGTTGACTGTGGTTGTTCCAACACTTTTTTCGGCAAATTTTGGGAGAAATCAGCTATACGAGAACAATTGAATTGTCTGTTATAGTGCTCTCTTCTAATCACAGCCTCGTGTTTTCCACTTCTAATTCAGCTATACACACCTCTATCAGCAGATACTGCAAGGGAGTACTCTAGGTAAACTATGAAACTCACCCAATCTCGCCTTTTATCTCAAATCTTCAAGACAAGCGTCGGCTTAATAACCAGTTCAAAGTAAAAATATTGAAGGATAACATTTGAAGAGTATATAACATACCTCAGCATTTACAATATCCTGGAACGGCATGTTAGAAGACCCATGCCCAATTTCTGTGGTTCTTCTGAGATGAGGACGATTTGAAATCCGTTGAGAATTGCGGCTTTGTCGTTGTGACCCACTTGCGGATTGACTAGAACCGCCGGAAGGAGTGTTTTCGCTATCTGATTCATTGGACGCAATTGCTGGTAAAAGAAAAGGATTTGAAAAGTTGTGAATTTTTTAATTTTAATCGAGTGGGTTCGAGCCTGAACATATCTTGCTCATAAATATGAGAATGAAAAGGGATGAATCTCCAGAAACCAGAAGAGGAAGGTAAACTAACAATTTAGTTAATCTACGGGCATGCAGTTGTTAAGATGCAGTATTGGTGTTTCCCACTGCCAACCGGAACATTTACGGTATTAAGATGCTAACCACGAAGCATGAGACAGATACCAGCCAAACAACCCAAGTCGCTAATCACTGACCATAATATGGGTTTAACTACTGTTACCCGCTGGTTTGTAGATATTTCCATGGTGATTTATTCGTGTGGTCGCAGCAGTTTGACTCCAAAGCGTACATAAACCCCGTCTTTGCGAAGAAATTTGGTTTAGCAGTTGTTAGTCCTGCTCGAAACTCTATTGGCTTTATAGATCATATTTTAATTAAATCCTTTTCATTCGATTTAAACCAACACTTTCTGCAGCTTCATTTCTCCTTTAGAATAATAGAAGTTCAGTACATATTGTTTAGGTTTCATATATTTACGGTCTTTCACCCAGCTAAGTCGAAATTGCAGCAACGCCAAGAGGGCAGTGAATGATGACTACGGTCGATTAGTCAAGGCTGTGTGAACAATTCACTTTATTGACTTTAAAAATTTAAAAGAAACTTACACACATCGGAGGATTCACAGGGCATGGAAAGAGACACGGAGGTGTTGACGGAATGGCCGAAGGGAAAACAATGAACAACTCGTGAACCCGAGACGAGAGGGGCTCGATACATTGGTAGAATCTCTGTACTTGGTCCTTCCCTTGAGATGGGGTAATAAATAAGTTCATTGACTGTCAATATATATGCCTATATTTGTTTATTACTAACCCGGTAGCCAATATTGGAGATCTAGCAGATCTGAGTGTACTATCGAGGCCTTCAGCATTCGGTCGCTGTTCAGTGATATTCCGAAGAAATTCCCTAATATTCATTTGGCGCCTACGACGAGCCAGTTCAGATGTTGCATCAAGAGGAGAAGTGTCCAGATTTATTGGTGACAAGACGGGGGAAAAAGAGCCCCATACAGGTAGGTCTTTCTTTGGGGTTGGGGGTACCAAGAGGATCTTTTGATGTTCTTCGGTAGTTGTCGGCTGAGTTCGATATTCGGTGAAACCTAAAGAGGAATGGGGTGAAATAAGGAATAGAAACTCACGATGGGTTATAAATCGATAATAACCACTCAAGAATAATTTCCTTGTGATCAAATAAAAGCTTCTATATGTAAAACTAGATCAAGGGACACTTAAACAATTTTGGTTTAAGTGCCTAGATGGTTAAGACAATGATCTTCGATAAAACAACTTTCGTTACTGAAAAAATGGATAATTAGAATGACAAGAAGGGAATAAAAAGGTCAAAAGTCATCTATTCATCAACATCGACGACTGCACCTCACTCCGCATACTGTAAAAAGATGACGAGACGTGCTACATACGAGAGTGAGTCAAAAAGTTCTCAGACAGATTCCATAATTTATTTATTTAACAAGTGATTGCGCATTCATTTTTCTACATAGGCTTCATTGTTGTTTATACACTTTTGTAATCTCTATTTCCACCAGTAAATTCCTTCACGGTAGAAGTTTGGAAGCTGTCTCTGACACCATGAAATTATGTGCTTTCTTGCTTCACGTAAAGATGTAAATCAGGTGCCTTTAAGGTGTTTTTTCAGTTTTGGAAACGAAAAAAAAGTATGAGGGAGCTAGGTCTGATTTATAAGGAGGATGTGGGAGTGTTTCCCACTGAAATTCGCCCAACATGCCCTGACAGCTCTTGAAGAATGCGCAGAGGCATTGTCATGATGAAACAAGATTTGATTTCAGTTTACCTCGCCGTTTTTTCGGCGAGGAGCGTCTTTAACTTTTTCAAAACGCCTTCATAAGTTGTGCTTCTAGAAAGAGAGTTCAACTCTTTGGATCAGGTGTTCTTGCAACGCTTCTGAAACCCGCTGTGGCAACCGAGAGCTACCTCAAGCCAAGATTTTTAGTGAGAATTGGAAATGCTAATCAGTGTGCGATTCCTACTTCATTGGCAATGTCCTCAATGATAACTCGTCCATCTTGTTCCACTAAGTTCTGCACAAGATGTTTGCGTGATTTCTTTCTGTGGTGGGTCTCCCGCCTCATGGGTCGCTATCAAGTTGCACTCTTCCCTCTTTAAAGCGTCTAATCTGATCATAAATGCCTGCTCTACATGGCACAGTCCCCATAAACCTGTTGTAAAGCTCCTTTGATCTGAACAGGGTTTCAATTTACTTTACTTAACAATTTTGTCGGCTGTCTCAAAGTCTGTCATGTGAAGTGTTAAAAATTGCTGGCTGTTTTGAGATGCAACCCGTCTTGATCCAGACCTTACATGGAATGATTGGACAGGTGAATGTTATTAAGGAAGCTCTAAAGACTTGTAAAAAAGGAAGCTTGAAAAAGCTTGTAAATCTTTGTTCTGGTTAACGTTAGGATATTTGTCTGAGAACATTTTGACCCATCCCCCATATATAGAGTTCGGTATTTCTACTTAATCACTAAATACTAAGAGACAACGTTCACTTTATTGAGGTATAAGAGAAATCACGGGCCCCCAAAGTGTACACTTAATTCAATCCGATTTTCTTCCGCCACTGAAGAATTGCATTAAGAATTTTGAACTTGGTTTGAAAATATACCTGTAAATGAATGCAGCTCTCAATAGGGAATATCGCACATGATTCAACGACATTCACCGGTTATTCGAAAATGCAACTCCACGTAGTGTATAAACAACATTTTAATAAGACAATCATCCTCTTCGAAACTGCATTGTGGGGGGAGTTTGCGAATACATACGATTAAGCATTTTGAGAAAATATAGACGTTAGTTTGAGATACGACATATTTACTGATTAACGCTGTGGGGATTGTAATTAGTAATCCAATACGTACTCAGTTTCTATCTAAATATGGGTTAGGAATAAGTTTTTAGTAAAAATAAGGGAGCCGAACTCACCAGCATGCTGTCCGGGAACAGGCATGGTGTACTCCCGAGCGGGGTACATCTGCCAAACAAAGAGTTGACCACTATCGGACAAGGTGACTATTCGAGTTGGGTCATGAACACACCAACGTGGAACAGAGACTTCGCCGCTTTGGTGTCCAGAGAGGACGCAGGGGTGTTGAGTGCGCTTGCCCACAGAGTAAATGTAAGCTTTCGAGTCTGCACTTCCTGTGGCAAGATAGGAGTCATCTGGGCTCAGAGACATCTTGATATAAAAGGAGCCTGTAACATGACCCGTATATAGCATGACTAAAATAAAGGCATAATGAAGCCAATTATTTCATACTGACCGATTGCAGGTATCAAATTTCATTAAGAGCTCGAACATGTCTCCGGTGTCCCGACATCAATTCCACCCCTCCCACCCCCCAAATTAATTAAAAATTAAGTCGGAGCTTAAAGTGCCGCCGATCATTCCAGAAGGAGGCTTTTGAAGAAATGCACATGAAATCAATCCAGTAGAAATATAGTTTATATAATTAACTTTAAAAGAGGATGCTGACGCCTGCTCTGATCTGAGTTGAGTCCCGCAGATCTGCAACGGCCTTCAAGATTGTTCATGGCTGTTTATAGAGTTCAATCGGTTTCATGCCTCTCACTACTCTCAATACATGACTCAACCTTCGGCCTTTAAGCTGGTCATAGTTTTTACCCAACCACCTAACTCAACATTGAACTTAGGCCATATTTCTTGCTTGTACTCTTACAAGGAAAAATTTTTCTTTCAATCTTAAAAATAGTGAAAGAATTAGAGCTTAGCACATTTTCGCATTAATACATTAATAACGCACTAAGCCATTGCTTCCAACCAACACATACCTAAAGTTTAGACAATAAAATAATATATAAAGCAAAAGGATACTTGTTTGCAAACAAATAATATACCAGGACGAGTAGAAGTGGAGTTAAGATCGTATTTATAGATAATGTGGTCCATACAGCTTGCAAATAGGTGACTTCGGATAGAATCCACAATTAAATCAGAATAACCTATTCGAAAGAGAAGGCAAAAGCGATCCATAAAATCAGAAAAATATCGACGAAATAGAAATCAAAAATATGTAAACTAACCGCACTGTTTCTTAGAAATTCCCTTGTAAGGGAGAGAAACAAGAGGCTGTGGTGGATTCTTTTTTAATGGCCCAAATTTTCGAATATCCCAGATTTTAATAACACTGAGAAGCAGATGAATAAAAGAGCAAAAAGACAAACCCATCAGTAGATCCTGCAGTAACGAGTTCATAATCCCTTGCAAATACAACCGAGGTAATAGTGTGAGCATCAGTCTAAAGTTGGAAATAAATTAGAAATCAAAAGCCCACTGCTGAACGTCGAGAGGCTGCACGAGAACGACGAATGGGATTGGACGTAACAGGTAGGTGACAACCTTGCAAATGAAAAGCACTACCAACTCCATTCGCATTTTGAGAACGTAAATCCCAAATTCGAATTGAACCATCTCGAGAAACTGAGGCAAAAATTTCTAAAACATTGCAGAGAATTCTAAATTTACTTTTATTAAGTGGCCAGATCGCCATAGACCGGATGGACATTTTGTGACCAAGATACACACTAATACATGATCCACATTCGGCGTCAAATAACTTGATAGTCTGATCTCCCGATCCAGTTAAAAATTGACGGCCGTAATTGACCCACTTAACGCTAAATATGGCATTTTCGTGAGCAGAATAATCTAAATAACGATAATAGAGTACAAACAGCAGGACGCACATTTTAAAAGGCTTTCTGGACCTTCTTTAGAGGTATCAAATAAATGAACTAAACCATCTTCCTTAGCGACAAGCAAATTATTTGGGGAGCCTAAAATAAATACAAAGGTAAAAATGAATTTACTTGGTGAAAAATCACAGTCAAATGGAGGTGAAACAGCATCAATGTTAGAGTGCAATCGGAAGGCTTGGCTTTTTAAGCACTCAAAGTTTTTAACTCCAATCAGAGGAATACATCGACCTTATCATAATAAATATAATGCTATCACACTCACGTCTGGTAGGTATTAAATTAGTTAAACATGTATACGGTCTATAGATAACTTCATTAAAAATCGAATCAAACATATCTGCCGAGTATTGGATAGATCGAGTACCCGCGATCGACAGGTCGTGCAAAATTGACCAACAAAAACAATTATATAATTGTTATATAAATTCGTTTCAAATATCATATTTTACTTGTGCCTCTTTTTCAATTTTAGTATTTATGAAAAAAATAAGTGGTTATAAGTGAATATTCTTTTAGTGAATACACTGGATGTGCTTTCAAATTGAGCACTTAAGCGACTGGAAATTTTAATGTTTTAACGATAAGTTTGAGCAATAGAGTGCATTTTTCTTTTCCTAACAGGATTATTTTCATCATGATTTTACAGAAATATAGGGGTAATTTACAAATTTTGGAGTTATTTTATCTGAAAGATGCATTATAGGATGTCATCATAAATAAAATTTTACCAGATCTAGCAAATTTCATTGATTTGAAGCTAATACGAAATTATATCAGGTATAATAAGATCGAAATAATGCCAAATAAATGATGTTGCTTAAAATATGTAGAAAACTTTTTGAAAAAATTTAGTTAAAGTATATCAGTATTTAAGTAAATTAGTAAATATAGTGCAAAAATTTGATATTTCAAAGCCTTAACAGGCGAAGTCTTTAAATCGGAAATTCTTTAAATCTGATCAATAAGTTCACAACTATAGATTTCTAGATTCTCCTTTACATTGCGGATATCAATAAATTTTGTAAAAATATGATGACATTTATAAATAATCGATTGCAAATCTTATTATGCAAGATGCGCTTCTTTAAAATCTCATGCTAATAATTGCTGTTATTATATTTCATTCAGCTGTAAAGTCAAAAAATTCCATAACGGGTAATTTAATAAAATTTTTAAACTATCTTAATAACATGATAAAACTCATCATTAGGCTAGAATTCTTGATCTTTGTTCACAGAATCTGTTCGAATGCTTTCCTTCCATACTCTGACTAGGAGTTATCTGCCTAACAAATACGTCAGAAAAGGAGAGAACCCTATTAGTGGATAAATTACAAATGTGTGAGCTGGACAGTTTTTAATTTTCATGGAAGGGATCTCAAAAATTGCTTCCATTCTGTTCATTAGATTGTTGGCTTTTGTACCATTGACACAACACCCAGTTCATCGACTTAAGATCTGGGGAGTTCAGAGGCCAAGCAGTGAAATTGGTGTAGTCGTAAAAATTGGCTCAAAACCATTTTGGACTTTTCTTTGAATTGTGGCAGGGGGTCGAATCCTCACATATACACATATAGCCTACTATTGACTGTACTTGCTTATTATCCGGGACTTAACTACTACTACTATAGCCGTCAGCAATACCATGTAGACATCTGAATTCTATCTAAGCTCTCTTTTTAAAAATATGGTGGGAGGCATCACACACACGAAGACCACAACAGTTTGAGGAAATTTAGTCTGCCTGATTTCAGGGGTGTCCTTTGGACTCTATCAAACTATCTAGTATTCTATTCCTCATCGGAAAAGAACCAGATTGTTTGTACTCCAACAGGATGTCTCATTTTCCTCAGGAATTTCCTCGTCTTTGACAGACAATGATCGTGGACCATTTCTCTTAAAACTTGACCTCCGCAAAGCTTGTGAGAACTTGAAGAAGCGATGATCCATGTTAAGTGCAAGGTTCATGATAGAGGCTGAAACATTCAATTAACCGCCATATTTTGATGGCCAACGCGTATGATCTTGGAATTTATTATTTCCTTCCTTTAGTCAGATGGGTTCCAGTCATTAGGTCCCCTTATCATCACACATATGAATGAAAAGGGATTCAAACTTTCAAAGGAAGCGTAGAGTCTGTGAACAACTTAAATACATCTTGAAATGATTCCAAATATTATCCGATAAAATGTGATCCGAAAACCTTCACATTTAACTTTTATCCTATCATTTCTCAATTTGTCACGATGTTATCCTCAAGAGCCTCCTTCTCTTGAGTAACTTACGTATATTCCGCATGCCCAAATTATATTTGATATTCTTTACCATGTGTTATTCTTAATTCAAAATTCTATTTGCTCTCCAAGTGAAGATATAATTATACGAAAATAATGCAATATTTTACATTGGCGAATTTGATCTTAATTTTGTGGTTTTTCCGCACTGGCAAAATAAAGATGTGGATTAAACTAATTGGAAGATGGTCTTAATTAAATTTTAATAAATTTTCGCTATAGAGTCGCGAAATTGTTTTCCTTCTTCCGATGGGGATTGCAGCTTACAGATCGAAATGATAAAAATAGTACGCTATGCTAGTGAAAACTGGAATATTGGATGGTTTGTAATACAAACAATCTACTGAATCTCCTTTTCTACAGGTTAACGAATTGCACTGCTTACTGGTTTGGAAAATGTGAGGATGATTTCATAACCTCCTGTCTGGTATAATAAATGATGTAAGGGTTTGTGTCCTTCTAAGAGTTGGAATTTGTGAAATGAATGGTCCAAATATATCATCTATCCAAAGTTCGATGAAACTATTTCACTCCACTCCGATGTAATTTGTGAAAAGCCTTCTGGCCCTCGAAAATACTTTGAATGCCTTTTTCTTACACAAGAGCATGAAGACTGATTGACCTACCCGTCCCGTTTAAATACTGTTTGCAAACTCTCCGACATTCGAGTACTCTGTCGTGGTGATATCTGCAGCCGAATTCTTAGAAAGATAGAAGCAAGTGATAAAATCAAGTTGCTAGAATAATTTTAAGGCTTTTTTACATTTCTATTGAAGTTCATATTATACCAATCACCTCATACCGGTATAGAGGTCGGATTGAATTGCAATAAACTTGACTTTTTGTTCCCTCCAACTGGAATACCAGCTTGTAAATAATAAGGAATTTCCTATATAGGCACGTCCGACTATGTTGTCCAGTGCGCAAGCTTTTGGGGAGTTCCACTATTTCATTCGCGTATGCGATTCGATAATTTAAAACATTATTCCTGGGGTAAATTATACCAACAAGTATAAGCGTGGGTAAATAGGGTAACATTGTAAATTAATCTAACGAATCAAGTTCATAACATGTTCGTCACGCATTCGCAAAAGCGTGGCCGTATGAGCATTTTCATTGGCTCAATACATATAAAACTATTTCATTGGTCATAAAATACTGCGCAGTTTGCTTTTCTGATTTCACTCGCAATACGCATCTCATAAATAAGCTAACTAGGCAATGCAGAAAAGTATTCTTGCTGAGTTTTAAGTGTAACTGTCTCTAATGGAATTAATTGAGTAGTATTAATCTAAAAGCTTTTAGGAAATCTAGAAAAGAATACGAGGACTCCAAAGTTAAATTTTTAAACAGTAATTGCATAAAAATATTTTGGAAACACTTCCAACTGGAAAGAAAGAGGAGGTAAAGGACCAGTCATGCCCGTAAAATGCCCTCAGTAGGAATAAACGTGAATGATTTTGTAAAAAATAAGCATTTCAAGCATCTACTGAGATTGAGCTATTTTATTTGGGTTGCTCATTTTAAGCGCCACTTTCTTTTTTGAACAAGTCGCATTCTACCGAAGCGATGTGACCAGTAAAATCACCTTTCAAATATGGTTGAATATATCAGATTATAAGTACGGAAATAAAAAAAATGCTTTAGTATAATTTTATATACATATACAGTTTCTACATTTAACAACAATTAATTATAATTCCTTGCATCATATTTTCTTATTCCAGTATTCTAATTTCGACATTTTTCTCCTAAATAAATTAATATCTGAGGCCTTTACTCATTTCAACAGATATTAATGACTACGTAACATTCTCCAGGTCAGCACAATGTTAACGTTGTCAAATTCTGTCAGTTTCTAAAAAATTTGAACGCTAAATTGCTAAATTAATGAAATTATGTAACATATCCATTCAATAAATGACTAGTTATTGACTAGTTATAGTTTTTGGATCAAGCTGACCTGAAATAAAAATTTCTATATGTTTCTTCATATTTGAAGTAGAAGAGTCCATTTCTAAAGCCGTTGCACAACACCACCTTGAAAATTAAGCCAATCTCAAGATAGATGATAATTTGGTTTTAAAGACTAGAATAAAATGCAAAAATGCAGTCGGTAGTCGAGCTAAGTCGTTTTACCTTCTCTCTAATGCAAGATGAGCTTAATGGTATTAACAAGTCGATTCGAGGAATGGCAAGATCAACTCGCATGATCAATCAGCCAACATAGGAAATAAAATTTCCCTTTTGGAAAATTACATATTTGTTCGAAATGAGCTCCGGTGATCGCTTATTCAGAAATGAACTGTGACAGGCAAATGGAAATGACCAAGCAGTAAGTGGCAAACTCCTTGCATTCGGTGAAAAATAGCTACAATGTGATTCTCATCCTTGCTGTCAATCTATATTTTGAGAAAAAAATATGTTTTAAGTCTGTGCATAATAATAATATTTCTGACTATTTACAAAGTTAGCAAGTACTATAATGTTCATTAAATGGTTCAAGAAAGGAAGTGAAGGTTTTATTACTTGTTCACTATTCAGTATAATCGCGTATGTTCTTAAGCTTTCTAAAGTTGATTTATTAGGAAGAAGGGAATGTCCAATTTATTGAGGGATTTTATAGATGATAGTTGACTGTGTTTTTAACCTTCTCGATTTGTTTTCAGACTCCGTAGTAGTTGGATGCAAGCATATTTAGGGGACTAAAAGTACACGAATGGCTAAAACTGTGAAATCGAAGTTAAAAGAAAAGTCTACAATAGTGGAAGAACATCTAAAGAGACAATGGGAGAAGTCACCGTTTACACTGACCTGAAAGCCCACGTAACTTATCTGTATCACCCCAGATGGACATGAAATAAATTATTGATATACTGCTGGTGTAGTTTGTCTATCTATTGTTGAAATACCGTCTCGCACTCGATTTACACAAGCATACAAATGTAGAATAAAACCCGATAGTCATAAATAACTTCGAATAGCAATTAGTGGGTGATCCTTCAGCTTAAGTTACCAAGAAAGCTTTGTTGTTTACGATGTGAGTAATCTGATCAAAAAATCGATTGGCAGCTTTCTCCTCCACTATTCTTGCGTGAAGTCTAATTTACCATGGTACCAAAAAAGTGTTTTTTTTTGTTGATAATTTAATCAAAGACAACTATCATTAACTTAAGTATGGCTGTGTGATTTCCTAGTAGCTCTTGAAATTTTTCCAGTCTGGCTGATGATGATAGTCAGTCTATCACCAAGCACCAGCATTCACCTGCATTTTGTTATATCTTATGAGCCAGTTTTTGGGGATTTTAATAAAAGAGAAAGCAATAGAAGGATTATAATTCTTGGACCTCTAATTTCGCCTTCCCAACCATCGGAAGACAATTTTAATCGAAGTGGCCAGGCCGACCACTATGATTAAAAGCCAATTAGCAAACACTTGTAGCAGATTGCAACACTAATAAGCCTTCATTTTACTCAGAAATCTCTATGGCAGAATCTCCCATGCTTGAGAAGACTCCCAGGACTGGCTAAGATGCCACAAAGCTATAGAGGAAACAGATGTATCACACGGAAAACGTTTATCTGGGATGTGTGTGAGTGAGTGTGAGTAAGGACAGGGTTTGATAAACCAAGCGAGGACTATTGATTGGCGACCGCTCACGACCGCACTTACTTCCTACGCGAAGTTGCACAACCGCACCTTCCAGCCTGTGTGAGTGCGCGTGAGATTACTTTGTTAAGAGATGACGACGTGTGTGCTCCACACACTTAGCATCGAAGAAAATAATCGGATTTTGGAACACAAACCACCCATTTGTGAAGTATTTATTATATTTTTATTCCAATTTCAATTAGCTCAGAGCTTGTTCATGATATATTAGATTACCAAACTAAATTGTTGTATTGGTGTGAAAATGATAAATACTTAACAAAAAAATGATAATTTAATTTTCCTTGGATAATGATTAATTTCATCAAAATAAAAACAAAATGACAAATCTCCTTCATTACTGGCTGGACTTTGTGCTAGCTGATTTCATTTGCTTCTCGTAGACAAAATTGCTAATTTTGTGAATGATAAGATAACAGCAACTTCAATAAAGTAGTAAGAGTTCATAGTTCCAGCGATAATAGTTAATAACTGAATGTAAGTCATCAAAAAGACAAGGAATGTACCTAATTAAACCAGTTTATGACGGCTAAGGGAGTACAGATTATAATTTGCTTTAATGAGTACAAGGAGCATCTTGAATTGAAAGGGGTTCTAAACTCCCCTTGAAGTAATCATGTTCCAAGGCTTGTTTGGCTGTCAAGCGCCGCTTGGGATCAAAAACAAGAAGCTTTTTCACCAAATCTACAGCTTCTGCAGTGGCAACTTCTCGATTTTCATCTGTGATGAACTGTGACCAGCGTTTCCGTCTATGACCCAAGTAACGGCGATCCATTTGTTTGGGAGAAATTTCAATTTGATAATCACGACAAAATTTTAAGAAACATTCAGATCCAAGCACTTTCAATATCTCCTCCAGGAGATGGTCTTGTCTCCTTCCATAAAATATGAATTTTTTTCGGAATATTGCCTCTGCCACTATACAGCCCATAGGCCATATATCTATTGAATAATTATATCTCTAAACCAAATTAATGAATTAGGTCAACAATTGCAAACCGGGTAGTTAACCAACAGCTCAGGACTGAGGTAAGGCAATGATCCAATTCCAGTGTTATAAACAGCGTTCTCTTCGTAAAAAGTAGATAGACCCCAGTCCGTGAGATACACTTTTTTTCTGAAATGGTCAATTAAAAAATTACTGGGCTTAACGTCGCAATGCATTATTCCGCGACTATGACAACCATCCAGAGCCGTGAACATTTGTCGAAGATAATTTCGCAATTCTTCACTCGAAATTTTATCATAAATTGTATGCCAAGAAGTTTCATTTACGTACTCAAAGAAAAGAAAAAAAGTGTTCTGCAAAAGAACAAAATTGAGGGGAAAAAAAGGGAAATTATTTTTGCAATTGAGGGTGATAGTCAGCAGTAGGAACTTACAGTGTCCCAAACAACTGAGCCAAGGAAACGATTCACGTTAGGACATCCTTTCAGCGCTTCCAAAATCTTAATTTTACGAGAGTAACCTATTTGGCTTATAGTAAAGGGGTGCTTTATTGCGAATTTATGATTTGAATTTGCTACCCTCGCGTAATATACTACCCCATATGTTCCGCGACCAAGTTTTCTGTTGATATCTACATCTGGATAATTATCATCTTCTGATACTGACATTTGCCTATTTATAAGTTCACTAAGTTCTTCAACGGTACTATCTTTAGTTGTAACGTCAACCTTGGCCAGATTTCTTTCGCGAATTTTCGAAAAGTATGGATGATTCAGTGCCTCTTTGGCTGTCAGACGTTTCTTGTAGTCGTAAACAAGCAACTTTTTCACCAAATCAATCGCTTCTTGAGTTGCTGCTTCTTCGTGATCTCTTTTTTTAAGAGACTCGAATCCCGACCCCTGACACTTTCTAATGCTTCGTTTCAATTCTTTAATCACTGAAATATCATACTTTTTGGTGCAAGCAATCAATTCATTCCCACCTAAAATATTTACGATTTTAAGCAGCTGTTTCTTTTCTTCTTTTGCATTGAAAATGGGCGTTTTGTGGAATATGGAACCTGCAAGAATGCAACCAGCTGCCCACATATCTACTGTGTAATCATATTTCTGCAAAAACGGTTTATAGTCACACGCATATCAAACCTTATAATTGAGAAGAATTTCAGGGCTTTTAAGGTAGATATTATTATCATTTGTCGAATATAAGTTTCCATCACTGTGTTCTAAGGCGTGCTCCAGACCGGTCAATTTTAGTTGTTTTCTGGCCTCGTTAATAGCCAGATTTATGTAATTTACACAACTGTGGATTATGTTCAAGGAATGACAAGCGTTCAAAGCGGCAAACATTTGGTAAGCATAAATCTGGATATCTTCAGTCTTTAATGAGTCAATGATATCCAACCATGTCACACCACTAAAGTATTCATGTATAATGCATTCTTTCCTCAACTAGGGAGAAAATATTTTGTGCATAAAGAGACGTCTACCTGCGAGCCATGTATATAGGCCAAAATTGTGTAAACATAGGGACATTCTTGAAGTTTCCTTAGAATTCGAATTTCCCTTTCAGCTCTTTCGCGATTGTCTTCTTTAAATACTTTAACTCTAAGAAAGCTACTACTTTTCCACTCGTACATTGGACGATCTATGGCATATTGCCCTTCAATATCTCCGCCACTAAAATCAAATTTGAAATCTTCAAAGTCAATAGGCTTGGATTGTGTGGCAGAGGCCATCTCGATGCTCAATTTCAAACGAGATTGATTTTTATCTCAGATAACTAGAGTGTTAAACTGAATTATGACGAATTATATTTAAATTAATCAGTAATCATGGAACTTTGAGTCGCTTATAATTAAGAAAATAATATTTGTCAAGTAACTTGTCATCATTCTATTAGAAATGTAATATATTTGTGCAATAAACAGAAATATTTTAAAAATACTCACTTTCTAGTTAGTATAAATTCACATGTGGCTAAGCTCTCAAAGGCCATCAACGACCCAGATTTAAAATTGAATTCCAATCTGTCCTAAAAGTATCTTTAGAGTGAAGTATATTCGATTTTAGGGACTACGGGTGGGCAAATATGCCGTGGATACACAACCTATTTGCTGATAAGCAACTTGATCAGCAAGGTCAAGTTCATCAGGACGAAATAGTGTGCACTTCGTGGACAATATTTCGTCTTGCCTTTATTGTGACACTCTGACATATAAATCAAATCTTCCATTTCTGGGTTCTCTCCTAGTACTTTTTGATCAGCGTCTCCTTTCTCTGCGAACTCCTTTTCTTTTAAATCGAGACTGTAATCGAAGCAAATGGTGGTTACTTTGAGCAAAACTCTTTCACGATTGTGTACTTTCCATGTCTATTTAATTTCTTAAATGGATTAGATTTTACAATGACCAATCAATTTAATTTTGACTCAAGAGATTGTTAAACTTCTCCAAAGCAACTTGCGTATTATTTAAGTAAGTACACATGTATTCAACAAAATGCATTTTTTAGCGGATTGCAACACTAATAAGTCTTGACTAAACTCAGAAATCTCTGTGGTAGATTCTCCCATGTTTGGAAAGACTCCCAGAACTAGCTAAGCTACCACAAAGCTATAGAGGAAACAGACGTATCACACGGAACACGTTTATTTAGGATGTGTGTGTGGTGTGTGTCAGGACAGGGAGCTTGGTCATTACACCAATGTGGCGGCTTTGATAAACCAAACGATGACTATTGATTGGTGGTTGTCTGTGTGTTCTCCTCGCTCACGACCGCACTTACCCCCTATGCGAAATTGCACAGCCGCACTTGGTTCAGCGTTGACGGCGTTGTGTGCTCCACAATATACCAAAATAAAAGACACTAACACTGAGTTCGGAAATTCTAACCCGCTTATCATTTTTGCATATTTTGAAGCTGCGGCAGCGAATTTTAAATATAATATTTTCTCAGTATTTTTACTTTGTTTCAAAAATATCTTCTCCTTGAACCTGTAGTCCTTCCATTCCACCATTTCTACATGTGCTTACCTATTCAGAAGCACTCTTTTTTTTCAATTCCAATTTAGTAACTCCATCGTCAGAGCATACTGCCAATAATAATAAATGACACTAAACTATTCACCTCTCCCATTGTTCATATAATGCATGCTATCTCTGAACTTACAAGCACTTACTCGGTCATTCGATTTATACCTTATAAATCCGCAACCCTCGGAATTAAATGTAGAATTTCCTCGTTGATTACCATTCATTTCACCATCTCTTCTTAAATTCATAGTCTTTCAATTCTATCATTTGGCAATCATACATGCCTTCACGTGCTAGATTATTCAAAACGACTTAGTATACGAATTTAGTTTCCTAGCCATTTAATCAGAGAATGCATTAAATTATATAACAATTAACTTCCACTGTTCACTATCATTCGATTCTCGTTTTATGAAACTGCGTCAGCGCGTTCTGAAAACGGCATTTCCTCATAGATTGCTATTCTTTTAACTTATATTAATTCACCCAAAAGAAGCACTTCGAGAAGTTGTTCTCTAACTGGTATCCTTGATGATGAGAACAACTTGCTTGAAGGTTACAACCAGTGTAAATGGACCTGCTTAATGCCAACTAATGCCAATCAAATTAGAATAAAGATGGCTTTTCCTAGTCATCCGGGTTCGACGCCTCCTATTGATCTCCAACGTGTGCTAGCATTTTAATTGCTTTTATAAATTAAGTCACTTTTATTTGTAATGCACCGGTATTCGCTAGCTTCTGCGTTATTGTGTAGAGTACTAATAATAAAATTCGATTGACGTCAGTATTGACTAATTATAAATTATCATCAAGTTTGACCAAATATTTTATAGGTGATAAATAAAGTTCCATAAAGTACATTTAAAGGACAACGATCTATACCTGTGGATGTTCGTGCCAATACAATTGAAAATCCTTTTCACAAGTTTGGGACAACTATAATTAAGGTAAATCTCGCTAATATAACGATATTTCACGGTAATTAAACTCGCCCAAGGTTATCTATGCAAGTGAGTGTCTCATTTGAAACCAAAAAGTTCCAGACAAATAATGCATTTCTTCAATGAGTAGCATTTTATTCCCATTCTCTTCAACTTACGTCCACAGTCCTCCCATTCAATCCCTTGACCATCATCCGTTCCTACATGCGGAACAGAATTAACGATCAATGGAATTCGGCATTAGTCTGAAAAATTAGAAAGAGCCACTTCCAAGTCCTAAGAATGATATTAATTGTGCACGTATCAAATTAATGCTTAAGTCTCGGTTCAACATACGCCCCTATTGCCAAATTGAAAATACCAAAATGTAACCCTAAAATTAATAAAATGTGAGCTATCATCATGATTTTATATTTGAATTTTATTCCTCAATAACATACTTTTGAAGGTTCCGATTTGTGTGAGATCTTTTCTTTTATCTACATAAGAAGGGACCCAACATAAATAAAAGAGTTAGCTGCCGGCAGATCACACAAAAAAATCGCTTAAAAGTTCGAGTATTCGCTAGAAGGTTGAGAAATATGGAAAATAAGAGGGCCACATAAAGCATGTCATTAGTACACGTTATAAGAGGATGTATAAATTTATGCTGATCCAATACCTTGCCTATAATCGCTGTGCTTCATTACCATTGGTCCATCTATTCGACAGTTGCATGTGATTAGTTGCTCTGAATGGCCAGCTAACCTATTAGTCAGTGTGGCTGCTAGCTTAGCCCAGTTTCGGTTTATATTGCAATTTTTGGGTCTGCATCGTGACGCTTCGCCGTCTCTGAACATGCAGTCAAAATTCACCGACGCTATAAAAGTTATAAGATCCGAGTACCCCGGCCTCGATCCTGATATCGATTCGTACTTAGAGGGTAAAAATAAGAATGTTACTTTTATTTTGTATAGGCATAATAACGGAGAATGGAGATCATTTTGAATCAGCTGATGAAGTGTATGAAGCCATTGGTAGCTTTCTAGAAGATGCCAATAAATCTGCAGATGTGGTGAAATGTTGTAAAGACGTATATACTATTCTTAAACCGTAAGAATTTTAATTTTCTTTTTACCTTTTAATGGTAGGGATGGATCTGTAAATATAAATGATAGATTAGACGAACCAGTTCATATGAATTCCCTTGTTGATACGTTCAATGACCGTGTTATTGACACTTCAAGTATTTGGATGGTGAAAAAGGAAATTCCTAGTGTATGGTTCTTTGTTCTTACGTTTTCCCTAATTCAGACAGTTGATTTCAAAAAATTGCGGAAAGCTGAGGCCAGATCTCGTGAAAAGGCGGCCAAAAAGCTGCATAGTACTGAATCTTCAAAGTAATAACTGCTTAACTTTTTAACCGTTAAATTTAGAACCAATCTTTTTGAGATCGAAACCGCCAGTGTCAGTCAGCAATCAGACAAAAAGGACAAGTTATCCACCGATGGGTCTGTTAAAAAATTGACGGATTTGCACATTGAAAACTTTGACATCTCTTTTGGTAGTCGAATTCTTCTCAAAAATGCCAGTTTGAAGTTGACTTTAGGACATCGATATGGTCTTATTGGCCGCAATGGATATGGCAAAACCACTCTCCTCCGAGCCTTGGCTAAGTAAGTTGTGATGATTAAAATAAGTTCCTTTTGCAACTTACCTATCTTTGTTTGATTGTAAAAAAATGACTAAATTCTGTTTATGAATTTATGAGATACCAGTGTATGTGTGTGGTAAGTGTGCGAAATACACATTTTACTTCTGTGAAAGCCCAAATTCGCTGATAAGAGTATTTATTAACTGGTCATTAGGCAGCTGATTTTCGATCTTATTGTTTTCTCGTCTTTGACTTTGATGTTGTTTTATTAAAGAAATTTTAGAATAAGTTCAGATTAAGAAGAATTTCTATTCTGTTTAGTATGTTTTAATAGGTTAGTATATTTTCAATTATTACCACCGATTGTACTCAACTGTTCATCAAAAAGTGAGACGCTACAATCGTCGGCAGCTTTTGTGTTCAAAGTTAAGTGACCTTTGATGTTCGGATGTTTTCTACTTTTCGTCTAAGTCTTGTCGCTACCGACTTGATTTAGGTCGGATATTTCAGCTGGAATGGGTTGATTCTTATAAGATTTTCTCCTCGCCTTATGTTTCACTCATTCTTGCATCCTAACTAGAAAACTTTGCTATCGTAAATGCTTCCTAGCCGCCAGGTGCTGGGATCTGTGGGCTATTATTATAAATCTTAAGAGCTTAACTCAGTAGTGTGATGGTATTTGTTTTTCCAGCATTTCGTGGAAACTTAGGCAACTCCGATTTCCTGTTGATAACTGGTAGATCAGCTAAAAATTATATTGGAATCTCATTTGCTGTTTGCACCTAATGTTTTTAAGGCTTACAATAATTTGTTTTCTCAAAATGCAATCCAAGGTAGTAAATTTTTTATTTTTGCATAGAACTTCGTTAACGTAATATCTTTTTGTCTCGTTATTTTTTGTGTCTTTATGTAAATCAACCATAGTTACTAACGCATTGTTCATTATATTCATTAAAACTGTTCAAATTTCTATCCTTTCAGACTGTTTCACTAATAGTCTTTGAACATCCAGTTGTTGTTATATTTCTGGGTGTTAGACAATTCCCCCTAATCAGCTTCTTTACTATTCCACGCAACTTCTCAATTACGTACTTACTTTTATTTACCATTTTTAGTGGTGACCTGCGGTTGCCTCAAAACCTCACAGTTCTACACGTAGAACAGGAGGTCATTGGTGATAACACACCTGCCATTGAGAGTGTTCTCCAAGCTGACACTAAACGTGCCAGCCTCTTGGCCGAGTTGGAAAAGTTAAAAAGCAATGGTGCTGACAGTGATGCTACTTCTCTACGTTTGACAGAAGTCTTCGATCAATTGGTCTCCATTGATGCTGATAGCGCTCCTGCAAGAGCTGCTGCAATTCTTCATGGTCTTGGCTTTGACTCCGACACGCAGGTAGGTCGCCAATCAGTCTCTACTTTATCTGATTTAGTATGTACTAGGTAATGTGAATGTAGCTAAGCAGTTTGCATGTGGTTAGGAAATTGATTTAGTTCGTTGTTCATTGTGAAAGAAGATGGTTCATTTCTCAATTATTATAATTATTATGACGAATTTTAAGTACCCGATAGCATTTGATCCATCGATTTGCACAAACTGACCAATAAAATGTAGATTTGGTTGAAAGCAGTATATTATAGTAAGTTTCAAGTCTTACTTATTTGAGTTCTGGAGGCTTTGTCTATTTTTTTCATAAAAGTTGAAATTCGCTATATAATGCTTAAGACTTCGTTTTCATGGTGTGTGCCTGAATTGTTGTCTACGAAAATCAGATCTTGTTGTTCAGTGGATCCAATTGAGTGGTTGAAATGGTCACTATCGAATATAGATGTGACAAGCAAAGGTATTTTAAACAGTAGTAAATTTCTAAACATGGCAAGTGGGAAAGTAGAACAGAATTTGTTGGTTTTGTACGATGGTCCACGTCTACAGCGGTCTGAGCTGGCTAATTAATATACTTGTTCTGTAAGATAGGATAGCTCTGCCCAAGAAAAAAGAAACTCAAGTAACAGTTGTACATGTTTATTAATTATTTTACATATTTGCTACCATAACAAGTATATATTAACTAGAGAAGTCATTGTATTTATCCAAATCCGTATACACAAGGCAGCTCTGATGTTCTCTACCTAATTTGATGATAGGAAATATTTGTTGCTCATTTCATCTTTCAATACCCATCCGACTGGTCTTGAGAAAAAGTAATGACTAGTTGCCTAATTTCCATTCTATCGTCTTGTTAACTTCTACCAATTATAATAGGTTTGAGGAAAGGTAGTTTTGGCAAACACGTTTATTAGTGGGAGTTCCAAAAGGGCGGTGAAGTATTTTTTAGGTGCTGGGGGTTGTAGCTGTGAAACGAATGAAAGATTGATCGAGTCTCAGTGGAAAATGATGTATTATCATAAACAGCTGGGAGGAGCATGGTAGTTATCGCCCAAGTTACTACCGTTGATTATTCGTGTTTCTTCCCATTTTCTTTGTTGCAGACCAAACCGACTAAGGAGTTTTCTGGTGGTTGGAGAATGCGCTTGGCCCTGGCTCGAGCTCTGTTTGCGAAACCTGATTTGCTACTTCTTGATGAACCTACCAACATGTTGGATATGCGAGCTATCATTTGGTTAGAGAGCTACATTCAGGCACGCTTTGTTTTTACCACACTCACTTATTTTAAATTCTTTCTCGAAACACATTTTCCTTCATCTCTTTTAGTCCTGGAGTGGAATAATGATTGTAGTATCTCACGACCAAGCCTTTCTGAATACTGTGGCTACTGATATCATTCATCTGACGTCTCAGCGGCTGGATGCTTACAAAGGCGATTACGACGACTTTCTCAAAGCCAGAGATGAACGTCTTCTGAATGAGGAGAGAGAGTATAATGCTCAGATGGCCGAACGGGCTCATATTCAGGTTAGTTTGAAGACAATTATTGGCTTAGCTGAGAGTTGCCTGAAGAACAGAAGTTGAACGATGACCTATGCAGATAGCACTAGTGCAATGAAAATAAGTGGATTTGAAGGAACTTTTAACTGTTGACGTAGATCTCCGCGTTCACGTCTGAAAATCGAAGCTCAAGTTTAAACAGACGGAGATGTGTTCGGTTCACTGTTTTTTTATACATCTTGCAGGTGGTCATTTATGTGGTCAAGCGGATAAGTTAAATTGCATACTAAGCTCGATAATTTAGCACGTTTGAAGGAAATGCCAGTCCTTAGGAAATTTTATCCTCCACCTCTCACTTAGCAAGCACTAATATTAATAATATTGAACACCAGAGTCTTTTTATGCATTCTAGGAAGAATAAGATCGAAGATTCCTTTCGAGTTTAAGTTTTCTTTGTCCTTTATGTCGTTAAAGCTTGATTGGAGATTGGTGATCAATCAAATAGGATATAAATTTGTCAATTTAATCACGCTTTATGTTTCATTTTCAGAAATTTATTGATGCTTTCCGAGCCAACGCAAGTCGCGCCTCGTTAGTGCAGAGCAGAATCAAAATGTTGGAGCGTATGCCTAAGCTTACACCTCCTGAGAAGCCTGTTAAGGTGGCTTTCAAGTTACCTGAGTGTGAAGAGCTCACTCACCAACCTCTCGTCCAACTTGACGAAGTCAGTTTCCGTTACAATCCTGATGCTCCATTGTTTGAGAATGTCGATCTAAGCGTTGTTTACAACTCTCGGATCTGTATTGTGAGTCGCCTCTGAATAAATCTGGCTAAATTTGTTTCCTAAGCTAATCATACCATGCTTTCTTTAGGTTGGTGAAAATGGAGCTGGTAAGAGTACACTTCTTCGCTTACTTTTGGGTGAACTGACTCCAACTAAAGGTCTTCGCCATGCTCACAGACAACTTCGCATGGCCTACTTCTCACAGCACCACGTTGATCAACTTGATCTTAATGTTTCCAGTCTCGAATTCTTAATGAAGAAGTTCCCCAATGAAACTGAACAGCGCTATCGTAGCCAGCTTGCCAGTTTCGAAATTGGTGCTTTGTTAGCTCAACAACCAATCGGAAGTCTTTCTGGGGGTCAAAAGTCTCGAGTCGCCTTTGCTGCTCTTAGCATGTCTAAGTAAATACATGACATCAATATTCCTCGTAGGCTGGAATACTTAAGTTGACATACTTTTATATTTTAGACCGAATCTCCTGGTGCTTGACGAACCTACTAACCACTTGGATATTGAGACAATCATTGCCCTGGGAGACTCACTGAAGTCCTTCAAAGGGGGAGTAGTACTAGTCTCTCACGACGAGCGTTTGATTTCCTCGTTATGCACAGAGTGTTGGGTGTGTACTCGCTATAAAAACGACGACAAGAACGTAGTTTCTCCTGTTGGCACGAGAGCCAGCCGTGTGTTTATACTCCCGGGTGGATTGGATGAGTACAAAAAAACTGTGAAGAGTCAATTTGATGATGATTTCAGAACTGGATGAAGATGATAAATATTTGCTTTGCTGAAATTAGTGTCTCTTCTTATGTTTATGAAATGGGCACTTTTATTGAATATTAACGAATGGTTGATCATCTTGCTTTTCTTTTTTTTGGTTGTTATTCGTTACCAATCATCGCGAGGTGCATTCTTTACAAATCTCCACAACAATTAGTGAAAAATGGGTGGTTGGTAGCGGATTCTAATAGTAATGCAGTAACTTTGTCAGAAATAGCCAATAAGTAACCTTGAGTTGTTAACATAGGTACGTGATTTGTGATCTGATTATGCCTCTTGGGACATTCGTAAATGAGCCTATATTTAATAACCCCATTTATGAGTAAGTGCCTGCAACAATTGCTACACGAAAAAGCTTTAACTTATCCTCAATGGTCGGATCCCCTCAACAATATTGAGCAAAAATAAGCGTGGCATAGAACAAGGTTATTTGAGTTGCTACTGAAATGGAGCTTAGTAATAATATTAAATTTTGGCAGCTCTGCCAATGCCGTGGCTATTGGTTATTGATTGATCGAGAGGTCTCAGCGCGGTCAAAAGGATGGACAATCGTTACAGAATATCTATGAGCGCATGAGATTTCTTAATTAATCCGAGATTTACCTTCACGTGGTGCACCCTGGGCAGCGTATATTTATACGGCAAAAAAATTTATAAACCAGCAATTGACTTCAAACTATCATGACCCCACTGTATTCGACCACTACCACAGTACTCGATTTATCTTATCTTTTTTCAAACTTTGTGTCTGTCTCTTTGACATCTGTAAATCATTATTCTGTTCCCCCTCTTGACTGTTTATGACTTTGATGTCTCTCCCCTCTGTGAAGCCCGGAGTAAACAAAAGGGCTAATGATAACTATCTTAAAGCCTGCCATTTGATATAAATAAAATAAATATTCTCGTAACCTTTACTTATGAATTTTACAATCTGCCTCGATTGAAATATATGGATCTGTTTTAAAACAATGTAATATTTAATATTATGACCAAGTTATTTACCTACATATTTAAATTTGTCCTTTTACCTTATTGGGTAAATTAGAGTCTGTGCATTTTGTCTATCTTTAACCAGTAGTGACTAAGAAATGGTAAGTGTGAATTTGCTCTAAAATAAGCGAATTTAAGGGTCAAAAACAATCCAGAGATGATGGTGGCAAGAAGGATGGAAAGGTATGTATTTGATTTTTGGAATTATCTTTTGTATTTTAGGGAAAGAAAAGGGAATTTGAACCGCCAATTCCGACCCGAATGGGGAAGCATAAGAGGTCGAAAGGACCTGATACTGCTAACAAACTTCCTCAGGTTACGCCACACACTCGTTGCAAACTTCGCTTACTAAAACTTGAACGGATAAAAGACTATCTCTTAATGGAAGAGGAATTTATTAAAAATCAGGAACGTCTCAAAACAGACGAAGAAAAAAATGAAGAGGAAAGGTCAAAGGTTGATGATCTTCGTGGTACTCCAATGTCAGTCGGTACTCTTGAGGAGATAATTGACGATAATCATGTCATTGTATCTACTTCAGTTGGCAGCGAACACTATGTCAGTATTCTTTCATTCGTTGATAAGGGCATGCTTGAACCTGGCTGTTCTGTTCTCCTTAATCATAAAGTTCACGCAGTTGTTGGTGTTTTAACTGATGATACAGATCCTATGGTAACGGTTATGAAGCTCGAGAAGGCTCCACAGGAAACTTACGCTGATATCGGTGGTCTTGATGCTCAAATTCAAGAGATCAAGGAATCGGTGGAATTGCCTCTGACCCATTCCGAACTCTACGAAGAAATGGGTATCAAACCTCCTAAAGGTGTTATCCTTTACGGCCCCCCTGGGACAGGTACACTTCAAGAATCTTTAAAGTTCTCGATTTTTACTGCTTTGTTTTTATCTGTTTGAATTTATATTTAAGGCAAAACTCTCCTGGCTAAGGCCGTTGCTAATCAGACCTCTGCAACATTCCTTCGTGTTGTCGGTTCTGAACTAATTCAGAAATACCTTGGTGACGGACCTAAACTGGTTCGAGAGCTTTTCCGTTTAGCAGAAGAAAATGCTCCCAGTATAGTTTTTATTGATGAAATTGATGCTGTCGGTACAAAGCGCTATGACTCAAACTCTGGTGGTGAAAGAGAAATTCAACGAACCATGTTGGAATTGTTGAATCAGCTTGACGGTTTTGACTCCCGTGGTGACGTTAAAGTTATCATGGCTACAAACAGAATTGAAACCCTCGACCCCGCTCTGATTAGACCTGGTAGAATTGATCGTAAAATCGAATTCCCCCTACCGGATGAAAAGACTAAGCGTAGAATCTTCACAATTCACACCAGTCGTATGACTCTTGCTGAGGATGTAAATTTGGAAAACTATGTCACTTCTAGGGATGAGCTTTCCGGTGCTGATATTAAAGTGAGCTCTGTTACCTAACAGTTTACCATTATATATTTTTATTAATCTCATTGCGCGACATTGTCTTTTCAGGCTATGTGTACTGAGGCTGGTTTATTGGCTCTGCGTGAACGTCGGATGAAAGTAACGAATGAGGACTTTGAAAAGGCTAAAGAAAATGTCTTGTATCGCAAGAATGAGGGTACTCCTGAAGGTCTCTATCTGTAATTCGAAATGCTTTTTTGAACGCGACTCCTTACTTCCCAAAAAATCATTATCTTTGTGTTCTTTACTACGGCATTTTAGTTTGTTACAACATTTTAGATCGTCCTTTTGTTGAGTTCTACTTGAGTATATTCTCGTTCATACTTTAACAGTTGAGTTAAGGCTATCCAGACCAGTATAGATAGTTTTGTGTGAAATATCTTAGAATTTTAGAGATAAACGTTCGTATCTTCAGGCTATATAGAGGTTGTGAGAGTGTCCTCTAAAAATTCAATTTACTGGTTTGCTCGATATCATAGGTTGTACTTATTGAGCTTCCAGAATTTAGGTTTGAATTTTTAAGTGTTAAGTACGGTGTATAATGCTAAGAGTCTTAAAGATCACCACCTCTGACGTGCTCTTTACAGACATCTGTCTGTTGTTTCGGGTAGAAACTTGTTTTCTGTTAATTTTGATGTAGTGGTACTTAAATATTTTAAGTAGCGATGGGTGCTTGCTTATTAATAGTTTCATATGACCGGAAAAAGGAGCAAATGAGAAATTGGAAAGTGCGTAATATTATGTGAGGTCATTTAATGTTTCACACATTGGAAAAAATACAAATCAATGAGCATTATATATCGTAGACAAGCGTGTGATGAAATTTGAATTTTGGGAGTGAATTACACAATTATGTAAATAATGTACAACCAGAGTCCAGAAATCAAATGCAGTAAGATTCCTGCATATCCTGGCGTTGCTCTCGATACCAGTTGTTTCCCACACTTAAAAATTAAAAAAAGTTTTGTCTTACCGTATGTAAAATAACAATGATTTAAATAGCATCATTGTGAGATCATATTCTTTGATTAATTAGCAGAGCAAATTTCTAAAACTGTATTGTTTTTATATGACACAACTGAATACTATTAAATTCGTAAAAGCATACACACCTGAAAGTGTTCAGATGTCATGATTAATATGAGATTGGGGATAAAACTCCAGAAAACAATCCAATTAGACTAAGCAAATTGAGATTGACTCGCGCCATGGTTCTACAAAAAAACAAAATTTGTTAATCGACATATGCTAATTTAAAAAAGGAAGTATACAAGGAAAGTGAAATCGAAATACTTGAATTTTTGGAATTAATATAGCACAATTAAATAATTTTTCAATAAGTCGCGTGCAACGCACATGGACAACTGGACCAGGAGTTAATTTGGAAGGATGGTTTTTTCTCCAAGCATTTCACAGTTGGTTGAAGCTCCAACAGTTTGCTCATCAGTGTTAGTTGGTCAAAATTGCTTGCTCCTAATTAACCAGTTATCACCGATAGTTCACCATAGCACAACGTTGGGGTGTGAGAAGGGCTTAAAACCGTAACGGCCAGCATCACCTGAATCAGTCAGTATGCACTATTCCAACTAACTTTGACCGATGCAATTTAATTTGGGTAATTTTATGAAACTCGGTTTTTACTACTTAGATATGCAGTCGCCGACTAACTCGCTGGGTTCGGTTTCAACCCATGAATCCACTCTACGGAGGAAAAGAAAAACATATCCTTTTTGTTTGATTCACGCAAATTGGCAAATCGGTACGAACTGTAACTATAACCTAAATATGTACTTGCTTAAATTAAGTCCAGTTAAGGACAAATAAAACCAAAATTTATTAGTAAATTATTAGAAATACCGACAGGGAATCCCACATTTTGGAAAGAGTTTTATGTTTTCAGCTTGCGTCCAGACACGCTGTAGAAAATAACTCTGTAAGTTTATTTCTTAGTTCAAAATTGTTCATGAGCGATAAACTTAATTTGAGTGTTAAAACATGCGTATTTCTTTGGTATTAGGCAACAACGAATTTGTCCTTTCAACACCATAATAGCACTGGGGACGAAAAGCAGATCGCTTATGGTTGTCTACGAGTCGAACTCCCTCTCATCTCCTTAGACAAGCCAGAGTTAACCATTTCGAAACGTCTCCTGTGTATTTAATTAGTTATTCTTCCTTGCCACAAATCAAGATTGGCCTTCCAAAAATGGAGGAATTAAATTGGGAGGTTCTACCACCTCTCGCCCCATCCACTATCACCTTTTCAGGTGCAAATACGATTTCGAAATACGACTGAAGTCGAAAGCCACTTAAACGAGTATTTTAATTTTAAAATAGCTGTTTTTGTTTCAATAAAGCGTCCATCGCCCTATCAATATCCTGACGTGCACCGCTCCTGACAGGTTGTCAGTCAAAGGTCAAACACTCCCATTGGCCAGCCAAACTTTTCATGCAACATCGATAATATGAAGGTAAGGTAAATTAGTAAACTAGTGAAATGTTTCTGCCTTTACTCTCTCCCGAATATGGGTCAACTGTATCTACCGCTCTCCAGCCTGTCATACGTCATGGTGACAGAGAATGGAGATGTCAACATCACGACAAGTCTTATTTTGCAAAACTTCCACACAAATATAAAACTGGGTTTCAAGAGAATGTTTGCATTAGTTTTAACAGACAGACCACAAGAAGTGGCAGAATTGAAAGAAATATCGCTGATATGTATATGCTAAACCACGCATTTAAAGAAGAGTTTGGAAGGTAAATAAATGTGCAAAGGTTATTAATTTTTCTTAAAATAAATTAGAGCTTTATTTACCTTCGAAAATCGGCGACTGAGAGTCAGAATATGCCGTTTTAATACGTATATTGTCTTAATAGCATAAAATAAGATTGTTCACATCAAGTTGATAACCACTTGCTTTTGATGATGGTATCTTTGCATGCCTTCTTACCGTCTTAAGGTCATTAATAGCCGTCAAAACAAATCATTTGTGTGTCGCATACAGGTCAGTTATCAGTTAGGAGCCGAGATTCCACGCATATCAATCATTATTGTTGTAAATGATCTTGGAATAGCAGGGTATGCAGACGCACTTTCAGTCGAACTATAAATGATAAGGGCCTATATTTGTTGAATCTTAGAATAAGTGACACTTTGAAAGTGAAGGTGAGATTGTCAGGACTGAAAAACCATCGTCACAGACTCAACTACGATTTACCGACAGATAAGACTGTGTGGAAAAAGAATCAATTCAATGTCAAATGAAATTTGTCGTCCGGCATTTCCCTATGAAGAGCAAGATGATGAAAAGAAAGGATATATATGAAATTCCTTCTATTTGGAAAAAATAGAATCAGGGAATTAGATTGAGTAGAATTTAAAAGTGAACACACTTTACCTTTGAGAAATTTCACTACCTTTGTGTTTGGATGTTTTTTCCCCGATGAAAGGTGTAAGGCTCTTCTACCCTACCATGGGAAATAAATAGTGTCTGAACTGTTCAGGTCCACAAGGTCCTATTCCTTTGTGTAGCATTTTCTTGTACATAAAGCTACATATAGTTGGAATTCGTTGGTATGCACAAGCCAGCACCAAGTCAGAAGCGACAATAGGTCAAAATATCCTCTATAAAAGAGGTGTCGATCTCTATTATACATAGCGCCCATATTCTTAAGAGGTTGTTATTTTTAACAATGACTTTCGAATAGTAGTTGAAAAGAAATACGTAGAAATTCCGCTACTACGTTATTGAATTGTGGCACAGTCTTGACGAACAAAAATAAAACTAAGTAATAAGTAGTAGGTCCACCTAAAGGCCAAACACGTGTCGCTGTCACAACTTATAGATGTCTTAAATAACTTCTCAATTCGTCAAATTTTCTATCAGAATTTGAGCCTATGCAGGTGCATCTACCAATTAAGCATTCACTTTCATATTATCCAATCAAATTTGCAATTTACATGTGAAGGCTGAGGCTTGGTTTCTCAGACGCCAATGGTGGAATACTGTGTTCTCATTTTGAGCAGGTTATACAGAAGGTATTTTAGTTTATTTTTGTGCTACCGTAGGGTGGAGTATCCCTTAGCAATCAAAATTTTGAATTTAGTTCATCTCAGTTTATTCCTCTCAACACACTGTAAGTACATCCAGTCTAAATAAAATTAATTTATTAAATAATATCATTTCTCTTTTGTTACTAATTAAAATAATTGATTATCTATGCCTTATCTTAGTTTTAATGATTAAGTATATCTATAATTTTTTTCTATTGAAATTATGTGTTTCAAATAGACAAAATCTCTATTAAATTTTCTTCGAAATGTTTATGCTCTGTTTCCGTTTACTGAAATGGTCCTGGCTTATGCGTCAGCTTAACCTAAGCCATCAAATGCTTGTAAGTTTCTCCATCCAACAATACCCTTAGGAAAGGTAAAGAGTCCAAAGTTAAATTGTCTACAATGTCTTAGAGATGGGACAGTTTTATCTGGGAAAGGTAACTCCTTATTTTGATATTAATAATATTATTTGAACAGTTTTGTAAAAAAACTAACACATGATTTTATTCCAGTTTTGTAGTTATAGACATAACTTACCAGACCCATTACGAAGAATGTTGAAATCGACAAACATGCCTAGAAGGAAGGAAGGGCTGCCCTGTAAGGGCAGTTAGCACCGCTCATATTTGCATGACTTAAACAGTGTAGTTCACTATCCACATCAAATTTTCACGCACATCAATACTTCTTGAAGTCACTTGAAACTCCATTAAAAGATTCAGTTCTTGATAGTCTTTGTACATATTTGGGCATATACATCCTTTGAACTCGAACTACTGATCTCCGAATTCCTTAGATTATTAATAGTTCGGTATATTGCTCAATATTTAATAAGTTTAAAACTACATCGTGAGTCGCTTTTCAGTCACACAGACTATAAATATTATAGCCGATATTATATTTTAAATTTAACCTTATAATCAAGCCCAATGTACGCCTACGCTCATTTCTTGTTGATTTCAGTACTAAAGAGAATATCTTCATTAAATTTGAAATAGTAAAAATAATAATAGAGGTGTTTAAATGAATGTTTTCCTTCGTCCTACAACTCAGCCTGAGTTCTATTTGAAGGTTAATTGTTTAATTGGCTACCCAGACATTCAGAGGGATACTTGGGTGCTCATTAACCAATTCTTGATACCTTTTATTATCTGAAACACGAGCACTTATATGATCTGCTTCTTGCTAAAACTTCGTTAATTTGTCATTTCGATCGGCAATTCACAGTGAACTAGAGGCGTATTTGGGAATCGTTGCCCAAATACGTTTTATTAAAGAGCACCATATAGATAAGACGAGTAAATAGGTAAGGCACAATTAT
The DNA here is from genome assembly GCA_000469805.3 of Hymenolepis microstoma. NCBI lineage: Eukaryota > Metazoa > Platyhelminthes > Cestoda > Cyclophyllidea > Hymenolepididae > Hymenolepis > Hymenolepis microstoma. The sequence goes on along the minus strand of LR215991.1, from coordinate 23,725,489 downwards.
TTACTATTCATGAAAGAAGGAAATAAGGTTCAAAAGCCACAGAATACGAATAGGAAGAGAAGGGAGCCCATTTGTCTCTATTCACGAAACCTCTACCAGGAGCGATAACGACTGATAACTATAAGACCTGATCTAAATAGTAGTCGTGCTGAACTCGAAGTCTGCTTTCTCCATTGATTCACTCTGCGTGCAGAGATGTGCTTTAATTTGGTCCAGTAAGGTTGCCACCCAACTTCTAACACAAGTGGGACTCGTGTGGGATTTATTTAGGCATAAAACGCAATATCACTTCCATGCAAGCCCTTTAGACTTGCATCAATTCACTTTCATACAACTTTCTCTTCCTCCTTCTTTCCAACCTTCATCACTTACACTTCATCTTTGCGCATATACTGCTGATGAAAGAAATTTTTTCGTCTTCATTTAGCAGTTACGACCATTCGATTTTTGGCTGGATATTTCCACAAGAAGATAAAGGCTTTATTGGGGTTAGTGAAACTTTAAGCGAACTACCTCAGAAATAAAATAATTTTAATATATAAATTGCCAACTCGTAATTAAGGCATGTGTACTAATTTCACTTTGTAGTTTTAACTGCCAGTGCAAGGTTAAAAGAGCAGATTTAAAATCAATATTTTCTTCAAAAAATATACTACATGCTATTTTGCTTTTATTCAGTGTTTATCATTGTGTGGTCGAAACAAGCAGTAAAATTCCATTGTTATGAGTGTTTTAAGGAGTCTTCAGGGTTAGTTCGGGGCAGAAAACGTATCCTGTCATCTTCTATTTATATATATTCGTTTAGGCAAACTCTTTTTCTTACCCAAGTTGTTTACTAATTGGAGGAATTGAAGGTCGGAGAAATCAAATGATAGTAATGCGTATCCAGATACCAACCAATCATATCATACTTAAGCGGGCTTAATAATATTTCAATTAAATTCATCGCTTGAACTTTAATCGTACGATGGATTTCATTGCTTTTTATAACTATCATGTGCAGAAATGTGCTCATCTAATTGAAAAGTTATCGGCAATTGGAGAAGAAAAGTACTTAGCCGGTTGTAATACTTTTCGGGTTAGTATGCTCAATCAATTTTTAAAGTTGCAGGCGCAACTGAGATAGAAGTTTTCTTAGCAGAATTTGATAGGTAGAAATTAAAGACCTTTCGAATTCATAAGTTATGCTAGAACTCAGAAGCCAATTGGTGTTGCTTTAGCTAACTTACCTCAACGATATAGAGGAAACAGACGTATGACGCGGAGAGCGTTTATTTGGGCTGTGTGTCACTTACACTATTTCGATTACGTTGGCCATGCGTTGACTATTGGTTGTTGATTCCCTGAGAGGTCTCTGCGCTCACGATGGCCGCACTTGATGGCTAAGGGATAAGTGGCACGCCGCTCTTTCTAGAATGTTCTAACGCTTATGTGGTTCTTTGGTTCAGTCATGTTAGCTTTGTGTTCCCCACAGATTTTAAATGTTGTCACTTCAAATTAAGTCTGTATTTATTGAGCAATATTTCATAGCATCGCTCTCAGTGTAATTTGTTAAGTTAATAACAGACCGTTTAATTACAAATTATGTTAAGATTTAAATTTTTGGATTTACAAATTTATGTTAAAAGCTTAAGAAGATTAAACGGGTTCCGAAAATATTTCCTGTTCAATTTCTACCTCGTTTCGATGAAAATATTCGTGAATTTTTCCCAACATTTCAATTATTATTAGTGTTATGCATCTTTAAGTCTCAATGCTGGACTTAAATCTAATTAAAAGTTTAATTAAGATAGAATAGCATTCGATTTTTGGAAATGGCTTTTTTAAAATTGAAAGCGGCAGGGGACTGGGAATTCAAATTTAATTCTATTCGTCATAAATTTCGGTTAGGAATCAGTTCCGAAAACAGTTCGAAATAATCTATCTTCTTCATAAGAATGGAATTGCGGGGGCATACGAAATGTTTTCTCAACACATGACGGAAAAACTTTGATACGAATCGATGTGCATTTTCGTGTTTTTTTTTTAATTATAGTTAAATTTAATGCTTTCTTTTTCTTAATAAAGGCAAAACACCATAATCTTCATAAATCGGATTCGTTTAACAGAAACGACAAAAACTTCATCAATATTAGCCTGAAGCTGTCTAGTCAAACGGCATTTCACTTACAATTCGCTCAGAATGAAAGGACACAAATTTTGGAGAAAAATGCACATAATAATCAATTTCAAACGAGTTGTCGAGCCTTTGAGCAACCAATCAATCTGGTTTCTAATGTGCTCCTTTAATTAGTTCTTCTTTTCCCGAAATATCTGGGTGCGAAATTAGCATGTTTTTGTAAATCCGGGTTCAAAATTGAAACTCCGCTTTCTGGATTCCACACAAGATTTACACTCAGACTTCAGCATAGTTTCTTTAAGTCTTAATCGAATCCGATCAGTAATCTTTAGATTTGGTCATCTAAGTTCACTTTTAAAGACAAAATTATTTATAACTTTGCTCGTCCGAATTCTCCCAGAATCTTTGACGTATAAGATCTAAAAAAATGCAAATTCGTGGTTCCCTTGCTCAACTTTTAACAAAGCTAGTGATTAGTCTCAAGAAGTGGCATTCCCTATGGCGGAGCAAATAATTTCGGCACTTAGGCAAGTACAATGTCCACTAAGCTAATTAAGCAGGCCGTTCAGTTGTAACTTGCAGAGATAATTTGATATACATATGGAGCCTTAATGAGATTGTCAAAAAGCTTCATTCATAAAAAATATACTCAATTAATCATTCCCAAAAAAGTCACTTGAATACTTTCGAATTTATCAATGAAAATGAGTGTTGCTCTTTTTTTTATTAAAATTGCATCAGAATAAGTACCTTTAAAGGATTTAAGCCTCAAAAAAATATTGATTAAACTTTATTGCAGTGATTATTTAAGTTATTAGAAAGGCAAAGAAGTAAGAAATTAAGACTGAGCTAACAATATTGAATAGTGCCACATGCGTCTAGTCGGGGGCGGGGGCGGGGGGGGGGGACGAGGGGACGCGGACCTGCACCTTCCCCACCGCCGCGACGTTGTTTTCGAGTTGCAAACTTTCAATCAAGTTGAATTCGCTTCGACTAGGCTGAAATGAAAAATTGATAAAAAGCATTGTTAATAATAAGTTTCGGAAATTTAATAATTTATTTGCTTTTATTAATAAAATGCTAAAGTGAAAAAAGTCATCCTCGTTAGAAATAGGATGGAATGATTGGATTAACCATTCATTTGGAGGTAATATTAAGTCTTTTCCAGAAAGTAAAGAGTGTGTCCAAATGTTAATTTCATTAGTAAGAAGTTGAGTTAATATGAAAACTACCCCCCTTACGCCTGATATTTAATGAGTTGAGTTCTGTGCTAAAATAAGGCACCGAGGGCAATGACTTTAGGCATTTTTAACGTGGTATGCACACATCATCTTAACAATCGGTTGCCTTGGCACTAAAATTTTAGTTTACACATTTTACATCTAATAGAGCTATTTCCGTTTCGCTTTGAACTAAACGCATTAAATACTCTTTCTTCGATAAAATAACAACCAAACTTAACAATTAATACATATCATTTAAAATCTCTAACACAAATGCAAGTTTTTTTTAGAAGAGTCTGTAACCATTGACTGTTGCTAATCCAATTAATTAATAACAACTCGAATTAATAGAAACTTTTTCTCCATCTGTATTGGACATCCACTGACGCATACCTCTGCCTAATGGACACTTATTCGTCAATGCCTAAATCTACGAAATCTATGAATCACCTTATCGATCCGTGGGAGGCGTGATCTAAATAAAACTTTACTATGGCACCTCATATAGACACAGCGAGTAAATATATAAGAACTTAAAGTCTGTAAAATTTGGTAAAGGTAGTTATATGCACCATGAAACATATGGAATAATGAATATAACTCCCTGATCTAACCAATGGCCACACCGACCTTGGCTTCCTACGAGCATACGTCTTTTAATTTGGTCCAATAATATTACAAACCTATTTCCAATCCTCTCGAGGATTATAATACTTTGTTTCACGTACTTCGCACAACCTGGATTGCCCTGGCTCAGTACTGTTGCTTCGTCTGTCCTCTCAATTCCTTTTCCTATTCCTGCCTCCTTTTCCATCCACCTATGTCCTATTATTCTATACAAATGTAGTCATTTTGCATGCTGGTAGCCTTTATTAGGTTTTTACAGAGATTTTAAAGTCCAGCTAGGTCTCATCCCTAAAGTAGTTCAATTAAGTGAATAATTGTTGTTTTAAATTCGTTGGCTTATCTCAGTCGACTGTCCTTTGACTTGTATTAACCATATTGAATATGTTCGATGAATTAAACTTATAATGCACTTAATGTTAGAAGACCTCTCATGTTTGAAAAGTGCAATTTACAAATAACACCACAATGATCTAATACTCGCCACGTTTCATTTTTTCAACAGTCTGCTAGTTGTAATGCCATCGTAAATAACGCTCAAATTTAGTTTCGCCTATCCTTGACTGATGGGTTTTTTGCACCAGAACTAATCAGCAGGATAGAATGTCAACCAGTATTTTACAATTACTTCGACTTCAATCATTCTCATATTCTCATTTGCCTTTGGAAGAATGATATCCTTTGCTGATCATCGAGATTTTAGGAGGGTTCTACAAACTCCTTCATTAGTAGGCCATATAAGTAGAATTTGGCTAGATTTGTCCAAGAGCGTAGAAATAAGGATGAAGGCTTCAAAAACGTTTATTATGAAAATCAATCCGTTTATCCAGATTCATTTATGAATAATGTGGTTGGCCGTCCAGGTAGCAAGTAGTTATGTAAAGATTACGTTATCATGCATTGGCGTGGAAACGCACTGGTCGAAAAGTCAGTACGCCCAAGTTATCTAAGAAGAAAGACAATTTCCTACTTTGACATTTTATTACAAGGTAGGCAAGGTAATATTTTTTGACGAAAAGTATTTTGTCTATTATCTCGCTGACAGATTTTCCCATGGATTAGAGTGTACCTATTCATCACTAGCCAAATGTCTGATTGGATTGCCATCAAACGTGGTACAAAACCTACCTTTTAGGTACTTCGTTGTATCTCGATCAACCTTTTCTAAGAGCATGATTCAACTTCTAGGTTTCGAAGTGTTAATGCGGCTCTAAAATACATTGAGCTATTTGATTAGTAGATGAGAACGGAGGTAAACATATAACCTTATCACGTCCCTACCATGCAATCGCTATATGGTATTTACTATATCAAATTCCAGGCTAAATTTAAGGAATTCAAAAATGATATATTTTATCTACTGCGCACTTGCAATCATTATGATTTACGATGAAATAGCATTTCGAGTTCGAAATATTCATTAGACTTCCTGTAGGCACGAGTGTGCCAAGTTAAGTTCACTCGACCAATGCAAACTTGTGTATAATCTGGTTTCTTGAGCACTTTACTGTATTTCAGGTTGAATTATAATTGTTACTGGTTTATTAATCTATTTTAGATTATTATTAAAGTGATTATTATGAGTTTATTCCCAAGGTTTCATTTGGATAGCGGATTTCCAGATTCTTTGCTAGACGATATGTTCCTATTAAAAAACTACTTGAATAATTTCGATATCTGGGTTTAAATTATTAAAATTCTGGGAACAAGATTCATCGTCAAAGGTTCTACATACGCCATATATGGTTATTTACATAATGTTAAGTTATATATAGAGTTATTGAGCGATCGGTTACTGAAAGCGAGAAGTAGATGATGAAGTCTGAGCACCCCATATTTACACCATTTTAATTAGGTTAACTGTGAGTTGCTCCGATTTGTTAAAAGAGGCATAGTTCACTACTTAGTGTCCTAATATTCCAGGCTTTAAATGTCAAATTTGGTTATGGTATTCTGAGATTATTTATTTATATCAAATGGCAGGCTTTATGATAGTTATCATTAGCACTTTATTTGACTTCGGGCTTCACAGAGGGGAGGAACATCAAAGTCACAAACAGTCGAGAGGAGGAACAGAATAATGATTTACAGATGTCAAAGAGACAGACACAAAGGTTGAGAAAAAGATAAGATAAATTGAGTACTGTGGTAGTGGTCGAATACAGTGGGGTCATGATAGTTTGAAGTCAATTGCCGGATTATAGACTTTTTCCCGTATGAGTATGCGTTAACCAGAGTGCACCAAATGGAAGTAAGTCTATCGCACACCCCATTCTGAGATTATTGGTCTAGTAATTGAACGGTCACACACTCTCTTTGTGCTCTTTTAAATTCTCCACAACGGAAGAGACCTGGTCTCAGTTTTATAAATTCAACCATTAATACTTTTATATCACTTGAAAACCTCAGTTTTAGATTTGCAAAACATTCAATCTTAGCTATTATCATTGAGGGATGTTAACATTGAATTGATGCAGCAATTATCGAGTAATTATTGTACAAAGAGAACAAAATCAAGGCGTATGGTCACGTGAACGGAGAACCGAGATATGCTCTATTTCAAGGTCAAACCATATTTCCATTCACCGAACCCCAGTTAAAAGGCATTGAATAGACCAGTTCTCGTTTGAATAGCATATCAGTTCCTTTTGAGGATGAATTGTGATGCCTTTTTTGATTAAACTCATTTTGGACCTAGCCTAAATTGAATTGTTTTACACTAAAATCCATTTCCTCGAGCTTAATTTCTCCTAAATCAAATAATATCCTAATCTAATTTTGTAAATCAAATTTGCTGGATGTGCATCGACGACCTTGTAGAATTGTACTTTGACCAATGCGGCCTCAACACACAGAAACTAACAACCCTTTCACAAACCCTTGGAACGATCACTCATGCAGAGTATTTATGCTAACTCTAAATGCGGTAATAAATTTTTATTAAATGCAAATTAACTTTGATGTCCGTCTTCCTTCTATTCTCTGAAATTACTTTTTTTACCATACTCTCATTCTGGCCATTGTTGCGCGTTGGTTACCAAACTCTTGCCACTGTCTTTGGTTTTATAAATTTAATCCAAAAATAGCTTTATTAATTTCAATTAGCCGAAGACACTTGGTATAGATGAAAAACATCTATACGCCCGCGCTCAATATTATTCATAATTAACAATGAGTAACTGTTGACGGATTTGACTATCTTAATCAGACTTTAGTTTAAGCTTAAACAGCAAGAAAGTTTGTCTTTCTGTGTCTTGTACTGTTGCAACGATCTACACATGACCTTCACATGACCATATCTTTTCACACGTGTTCAACTGTTCAAGATAATTAGCTAAACTTAGACTTTGAACAAATTAGGAATTTCAGAACTTTAATCTTATTTGGCCTCATTTTTTCCCTTTTCAAGTTCTTCAAATCATATCACAGGAGTATTTTATTTCTGAGTTAGAGTTTCATATTAGTAATTTACGCATCTATAACCAAAACTTGAATCTAACTTTTTCACTAAAATCACTAATGAGCATGGATTTTGATCCCAGGTACCGTTCAAGCAGTTTACTTTTCGAGACCTCACTTCAAGACGTTATTCATTTATGAAATCATAATTATTCTATAAGAAAAAGTATAACTTCTTATTTATTTGATGAAAAGCATTGAACTTGTCGAAATTTCTCTTACCTTTAATCAGTTCAAGATTTAAAATCCAAACAAATTATTACCTATAAACAATTATTTTTTTAATTTCTTTTCTCTACGATTCTTCCAATTTTCCTCCCTTTACTCACAAAAATTTGCATGTATTTCGCCTTTATTATTACCTTTTATTAAAACGAACTTTCCATTTAACTCTGCGTTTAGCGAACTCAAACGCTACTGAATTTTATTGGTGTATTTCAGATTGAAAGTATTTGCCTTTTAAATACTTCCTACTTTTTTACATTTCAGTAGCAGTATGGATAGTGGAAATGTAACTATTAGTGGCAACCGAGTCCGTCGGGACATCTTTTCTACACAAAGTAGCAACAATATTGTTGGACTTCCAGATTATTCCTCAAAATCTGCATCCCCTCACACTGCTCCTTCAGTGAATAATCAACATAACCACAAAATGAAAGATCAAATTCCCCGCACACCGAACAATCCTCAACAGACTCCTGGAGCAATCCGAATTATCGACCGTCGAAACCGATTTAATCAAATGAAACGAGAACCAAGATCTTCGAGTGTCCCTGTATGTAAAGTAAGGGCTCCAGCAGATAGTAGAAACAGGTCCAATCGTACCGACTTGGCGTCTTGGAATGTTGTTGAGGAAGACTCGGTGAGCTCGGGAAAAAATCCTTTCCTTCATGTTAAGCGAAATGTCCACACCCTACGAGATCGTTTTTTTCCACCCTCGAGTCAGAATGCTCTCAACGGAAAACCGCCTCCTTACTTCTCGACTAACCATCTAGATTTCTCCCAAGATGGATGGTAAGTTGCTTCTTTGGAGTTATTAGCATTGCTGTTTGAATGATTAATTGAATCTGCTCCTATTTTACGACAAATAGAAATGATCTTTGACATAGAATCACTGTGTTCAATAAGTGAATCAGGAGGAGTATTGATTCGTGGGGAAAAATGAGTGGGAAAGACAACACGTGTTCAACATCTGCCTTTGAGTCCAGTTGCTAGGTTGAGCAGACATCCCCTCCTCTTTCCATTGGTTTGTAAGATTGGCTGATATAGTTGCACACGTGTTCCACGTACCCGCATTCTGTTCCCTTTTCCACTCCGAACGTACAGCCATTCTTTCTCCCCCCTCCACCTCCTACACTTAGTCCGCCCAACTCTGAAGGGGAAACCCACGCGAAAATTGGGCTCTTTGTTGGCCGAGAGTGGTAGAGTTTGCAGCCAAAACATCAGAGACTCCGAATCTGTACTTTTTGCCATGGGAGAAATAATCAAGCTCCCTAAACTATGCCTGGGTTTTGTACCCATAAAATTTCGTTCTTTTATGAGTTTTAACTAACGCATCATCATCATCATAACTTGTACTTTCCCCTACCGAACATAAAAAGTTAGATTTTTTTAAATATTTTTATTATGTCTTTGCTAGCTTAAGATAGCAGAATACCGCAATTGAATATGGCGTGAAAGGTGAAATTGTTCAAGTTAATGAAGGAAGTTATCATTAGAGGAAGGAAAGAAGCAGATCAACAGCCCTCATTACAAACCAATTTATATTCTTAACTAATAAAATTGGAATTCATTAAGTTTGTTTGTGAGAGTATTAATCACTTTAGTTCGCATGACGGTTACAATTCGTTCCCTAACCAATTATTGGTTAATGATAGTGGCTATGTAGTTTAAAAATGGTCTGATCCCATTCCTCGTTCAATTAATTTCCTAGCTCTCTGCCAATTTCAGGAATCTTTTGCCCATGGATCCGTTGTTCTAAATGGTAGTGGTGAAAGCATGTACTTATTCTCATTTACATCTGAATCAGTTGTATGCATTGATTCCACATCTTTCACGCTAGCAACAGTCAATAGACCCCTCTTTAATGTGAAACTGTGAACTGGTTTACATTGCTTTACTCTCTCTCCCTCTCTCTCTCTCTTTCTCTCTCTCTCCTTCTCCCTGCTGGTTGGGAAATTGAAAAGTGTATCGGAAAAGTGAATAAATATGCCTAGATCCCCAAACATTTTTGGCTGTCTGTATTGCCTAGGAAACTTAAAATGATTTAACTCCCACACTCATTCGTGTTTCCGTTGGATAGCTGGAATATATCGCTTGCCTCTTCATATGTTCCAGAAAATTCCATTTTTAATTACATACAGTGGTTGTAGTTAGCTATTTTTAGCTCAATTTGGCTTATAGAGTATTTAAATGGTTCGAATGCTCAAACGTTAAAGCTCTTGACTTAGCTCGAGTATTCATTTTAGTACGGAAATATAACAACTTCCTTTGTCTCCATCCCGCTGGATAGATGTTCCGCGGAATTCAATCGATTAAAACTGTTTTTTTAATTCACTCTATTAGAGATAGGCTCAAGCATATTTATAATTAACAGGAAGAATGAAAATTAACACCCTATTAATCAAATTTGACAGCCAGCTCTTATAGACATGGCTATTAGGTGAAAAAAAAACAAAGTTAAAATTTGCACATTTGCGTTCGCCAGTATATTTTTAAGCCATTTGGAACTGTGACTCCTAGATATACATTGCAGTTCTCAACGGCCTTTGCGTCAATATGTGGCTTTACTTCTGTATAGAATCTCTTCCACGGTTGAACTCAAGCAGCTGAGTTTAGAGCGTCAGAGTGTACCGATAACTTATCATGTCCTTGAATGTCTAAAGCTTCACATCGCCCCAGTTATTTGTTGAGCTTACTTTTTCAACTGTACTGTCCTTCGGAGTTATTCATTTTACGCATGTGAAAATTAGCAGATAATCCATGACTTGGGTTCTAGATCTAACTTAATTCCTTTTTTATAATCAACGCTCGGTTAAGAAGTAACCTACAATTTTTGTTATGCTTTCCAATTCTACTCAATCAAATTTGTCACTGCACACAATCGCCGGATTAAAATTTTTGCTTAATTAACTTTTACTTTAATATTCGCCTAATTACTTCCTACAACTACAGTGAAATTAGCATTTAGAGCTGACTCATAGTCACTTAGAGGGTCTCAAACTTCCCTTTTCCTCGTTGATTAAGCAGATGACCATGATGACGCATAAGGGAGTCAAATTTTACTGTGGCGGGTGTCTCCGTGTTTAGATCTTCACTTTTTCAAAAATGAAGCTCAGAGGAGCAACAGTTATTTGGAGTTTTTCATATACAACAATCAAAAATGCGATAATTTCCATAAAATTTAAATGTTTGCGCTTTCTCTACTCCAGTGCACTGACCTAGTAATAACGCCATTATTAACAGCATACAGACATTTGGGCATGTCTAGAATGCAACAGGTGTTTAGACAACTCGTTATGACTCCATTTTGAAAATCGATTACTCAACAGCTGTTTGCATGATTTGATTAGTGCCTCTCAGATAAACACTATTTCACCTCACCGGAGGTGCTATTTTAGGTCTAAATAATTAATCGATGTAAGTGGCCGCCTTCCGGAAAAAGTCGTTTCATAATCACTACATCTAGAATATGTCTTCAGAATCACCCTTTTACTAGATCTTTAATAAATCAACATATAATATTAAGTCTTTAACAGCTATTTCAAACTAAAAAAATGACTTGTTATGTATCTTTAAATTGCCTCGAATAAAAAGACACTTGTTTAGTGCCACCCATCAAATAGACATCGATCGATTTCGCATTTCTTTTAGCAATAAATTAACTACATTAATTGTTGTCCTTGATGACTTTGAACTATATTTGCCCTTGGACAATTATGAAACATCTCTCTCATTCCATCTCATTAAAGATTATTTCAAGTTATTAAGTTGTATTAAGAAATAGATAGGAACCCATACAAGCCCTGGTTATGAAAAGGGAAAAACCCGTTAGGTAGAATTTGTGTGATAAATCTTCCACAGGCTGCTGATTCTAGGAATCATTATCATCCGCCACTATACTCGGTTTGAAAGTAAACAGATACGCGAAAGTGACAAGAAAATGTTAGGATTCGAGCTAACTGATAGACAAACTTCAGAGGCCATGTTTTAAGCTATGCATCAGATTAGTGGGTGCATACTGGCTTCGCAAGAGAACGGGTCGATATTTATAGTGGGCATGGTTTATCACATTGAACGTGAGCACTAAAATAGCTCAAAGTAGCGGCTGTTTATTTCTCCAATTTCTACATCAGAGTGCTTACAAAATGCAAACATTCTTAATAGGCAACATCCAAGTTCTTCTAAGATGCTCTAGAGAAATAGATTGGAACTGACAAATAATATAGATTATTTTAAGATCCTCTTAATAGGAGTAGTATTAAATTTATGGAGAATTCGCAAAATAAATCCATGAATCAACCAATAAATTGTTGAAATATTTATGCAAATTCACACAGATTTACCTTATTTTGAGAAAGTGGTTTGTTCTCATTTAGTTCAAGAGTCAGTTTTTTTATAATTCCAAAAGTGGGATAAGTAGTCTCTAGCACAGGCCAAACTTACAAGGGGTTGAAGGAAGATGGTTTGCATATCACGCAGAGTGGCAGATGGGTGTGGATCAGCCCCGTGCCTCACTCTCTGTCCCCCATCTTCGAGTCTTAACAAAGATTGATTCCGATCTCTTTCTCTATGTTTGCCACGTGCGCACTGGCCATATGCTCATATCTCTAAAAATTAGAACTTTCTTTGCTCTCTGTGTGGATTGACCTAACTCCGCTCGGACGTAAATTTTGTTACCTAAAATGGGGACCATTTCAGCTTAAGGTGAGGAATAACAAAATGTGATAAAAGTCAATAAGGCATCTGTTTTCTAACTAAGCTCACTTATGTTGAAAGCAACTTGTATATTGATCATTCTTAGAGGGTTAATAAAATTCTTTAAATACCATTTCCATGCTCCAGCCAACGTCTTCGCCTTCAAAATCTGAGATCGGTGGTTTAGTAGCCAACTGTGCTTACCTGATGAAAGATTTGATAAATCTGGCTTAATAAAACTGGTCGAATTTGAGTTTCTCACAAGGGGAGCACCATTATTAACCCCAAAAAATAAGATGCTTTCCTAAATGCTTTTGGAAGTCGTAAAGTTAAGGATGAAATTAGGTTCATTTCAATCTATTGCAGAACTTAAAAAAACTGTTTTTTTTTCTAGCGGGAAGCGAATATTTTCATTCGAATGAAGAAATATGAAATTTTAGTTCTTAATGACTCTTTGCTACCGAAATGTTCCATGTTCAAAGAAAATGTCCAATTTGACGATCATTTATTTATGTCAAATGGGAGGCTTTATGATAGTCATCTTTAGCACTTTAGTTGACTTCGAGCTTCACTGTGGGGAGCAACATCAAACAGCCATTCACAGATGTAAAGAGATAGGCACAAAAGTAGAGAAGAAGGAAAGGTGAGTACTGTGGAAGTAGTCGAATATGACATACAGTCGGATCATGGTAGTTTGAAGTCAATTGCCAGTTTATAGGCTCTTTTGCCGTATGAGTATACGTTGCCCAGGATATAGGCCTATCACGCACCCATTTGAGGATTATTCTATGTGATTAATTTCCATATCCATTGTTGATTCATGTTTAGCATGCAAAAAATCCTATCTCACTGTACGCGGGGATACAGATGGAGATGCTTCAAAGATAACTTTCATCATTCCTTCCAAAAATAATATATCTATGGCCTATCATTGCAGAATTAATTTCATCCCTACCTTCTTCCTGTATTTTTTTTAAAAACTCCTTATTCAAATCCTTTTACGACCACAACGTACTCACTGCGTCGACCATATGCTCACGTTTAAGCGCATGATAACATTTGAAATTTCAAGTCCCCTGTGCCCTGAGTATAAGTCCCTCCTTAAGATGTTTGTTGGGTAAGATTTCTCCACACATAGAGTTGTCTTCTTTCGTTGAAACCGCGACCTGCAGCTGCACTTTTTAAGAACTTGTGGTTATATTAAGTGTACATATGAGATGATTCTCATTTGTTTGCTATTATTATCCAAAGAAGAGCAAAAGAGAAAATTTCAGTTTATTAAGAAGAGCTAAATGTTCATAAGAAGTTGAAAAAGTTGAAAAGAGCTTTCCTTCACTTGAGTTTGTGATTATCTTAAATTGTTCACTCTTTCTCAATGGGCACTCTTAACTGCATCTTACTCTAATTTCTCAGTCCAGGAATTGACTCTTTGGGGTCTGGGTGCATTTGTACCCATGTCACCGAAAACTTATTGGCCAGTTGATTGAATTAAATGATTACCTATGTCATCTTGGTTAACGTTTCTTTTCTAAATACCGCGACCATATATTTGATAGTGGCAAGGAAAGATATTTCTAAATTTGGTATCTACTGGGATTCGTAATGTTTTTTTTTCACGTTTTCCCCTCAGAGATTTTGCGCTATGAATCATGATCAAATCGTATGAAAATTTCGGAGTTTTCTTAGGAATCCTTGCAGGATTTTGTTCTCTTTTAGACATTAAGAACTAAGTCTCATCCTATTCCTTAGTAGACATGCCAGAGTTCTAAGATTTCTCAATTGGTTTCATCTGTTACAATATTACTAGTGGTTCATTTCTTCAAACATTCAACTGTCTCAGAAACCGCCACATTTGAAATTAGGAGGCTTCAGCATTTTTTTTTAATTTTGAAAAACTCCTTGTGATGTTGAAGTTCGAAGTGACTGCTTCTAATCCTATTTTATCTCCCACGTGTCTGCCATGTTGGTTGTGCGCGCAAATAAAACGCAATGCAAACTGCTATACATGCGCGAATGCTCCCAACCCCCGAATTTGCACGCAGTTTGGGCGTCCCATGACTGTAAATTGAATTTGACTCTCCAATCACCTAATTGAAACATAAAATGAATTTTAAAAAAAAAGAGATTAATGCAGTAAGAAGCTTTTTTTCACTTTTATGAGTAAAGCAACTACTTTCAGTCATTTGACTTTTGTTCTTTTTTCGAAGTGAGAACATCATCTTAAATTCCTTTGTATTTAACTATTTCCAGCATTGAAATTAGTTATTAATTTTTCAATAGCTCCATTATTCTCTACGAACTAATGGTTTTAGGTTGAGGAGAGAACACTTTCCTTTAATTCCTCAAACTCATTCTGACTTCCAAGCGACCACGCACACAACAGCCTAACATTAAGATTCTTGTTCCAATGTGTCATTTAATCTTGTGGTTTTTGGGTTGATTACCTCTCGTCATTCAAGAGGTATTTCGTGCTTTATATTTTGCCTGACTGCCTGATACGCGCGATAGTCAAATTTAAAGAACAAGCTGAGTAGAACCGAAAAGTAGGAAAATGACGATTTCTGTTCCAAAGTGTAAAATTCTAAGCATAGTCTTTTCCGATATTCAAACAATTCTCCGGAGAGTTCAATTCGAATTCTAAACAGCAGGTGTCCTCCCGATTCGATCCTTTTTCTTGAGGTTAATTAATTTTGCAATTCTAAAAGTTCGTATTGCCATAATGTTCATGACAGCATAAACAACGTTCGATGAACATACTGGATTTTTCTTTTGACTGTGGTATTTTAATGAACTTATGAGGTCGCACTTCGAGATTCCTAAAGCTCTCCTTCATTCACTCGACTGTGCTTTAACGTTTTCTTCACCCTTGTTGCTCATATGTCTTTAAATATTTATCATATTTTGGCATAAGAATCCACTTTTCGGCTTTTTAGGTTGAAGAATATCCTGTAATTGATATTATTTGGTCCTTATTAGATAAATAATCACATTGATTGATATTTGTGCCTAATAAATTCCTCTACCCATCTTTTTGTGTTAGTGATGGTAAGATCAGACACTATTCCGCGAACGTCGTCATAAAACTGCATCATTAACACTCTAATCACCTTTAATGTCCACGCGGCCGCTCATCAAGGCCGACTTTCTCAGCTCAAGACATTAAGTACTCTGATCTGCAGGGAGTCTTTATGTGATGTAACAGCTGGCGCAAACATGCATAAATTGCGTTTTCCCATTAATTAACCCCACGTGGGGCAGTGACCTCACAACCTTCTCCCTCGCCCTCCCCTCCTCACCCCTCCTGCTTAAAGGTCGCTTCTCTCCCATTAGCCAACTAAGGGATATAAAGGAGAAAGCCTTGTGGGAAGCGAAAGCCAATAATTCGATTCTGCGTCTTCGCTGGTGAGACGATAATGTAAGTTTAGGGGGATTTCGTAATCAAAATTAGTGAAGATAAACACCCCAATGAAGGTCGAACCAATCTGCTCTGCTATTTTTCATTTATTTAATATTAACAAATACTTATTACATTATTTGTAAGGGCACTGTGAAGAGTAACTGGTTGTGAACTAGCTATTGATGCAAAATAATCTGTGAATTTAAATACTTTCTACTGTTCTAGACATATTTGGGAATTTTGGGATGGAAACCCTTATCAAACAAGTTGAATACAAGTGTTTATAACGTTGAAGTCAAAACCTATTCCCCTTTGTACCTTTTAAGTTACCCAGGGATATTTCAGGTGAATTGTTAGCACAAATCTCTCATGCCCAATATCTTTCTGTCCTTTGAAGTCCTGCTATACTTGTTACCAGTTGGTGGAAAACTCAAGTTCATTTGTGCTCCTTTTGGTTTATTTGACCTTTTTATTAGGTCAACAAGTTTTCTCCTATTTTAAATCCCAATTTATTTTGTTCGATATGAGAGATTATCTCAATACTCATACCACCAGATGCCAACTATTTTAAAATATCAAAATCACAAAGGATTTATCCAATTCTATTGAATTACGCGTGTAATTATATTCCCTTTGATTACGAGTAGCATCCTCAAATCGATTTAAGATTCAATTGTGGTGCTTATTGGGAAAGTTAGAGAGATGAAGGGTAGAAGAGGAGTGCATTGGCCATACACACGAATGCGGACTGTTTTAGGGCGTTATATTTAGCATTTTTTTGAAACCTCTACATTATGTTGGTTACTCTTGAGATTATTCATTTTGAACGACAAATTAACTGCTACACTTTGAAAAGTTATAAATTATAACTTTGAGTATCCAGTTCCTACTGTAGCATCTATTCCTACCGCCAATCTAAAATATTGTAGCTTTTCAAGCAAGTCCTGCTTCTAGTTCTAGCGACAAGAGTCGCTGCCATATGAATACTCTAAATTTAACCTCCAATGCGATATTTGTATAGATTATTGGCTGAAAAATTGGACAATTGTAGGAATAAATAGTAGGCAAGTGGGTGAGCGTTGTATCTACTAAATTTCAGCTTTTCTTCGGCCATAAATGGTTTGTGTTAGGATGGTCGAAGACCAATTTTAGTTTTTCTAAAAGTCCGGGTAATTTGAATGCTCGGTACCGATTCCCCTTCCCACCTGCAGATTTTGGGGCATGAAAGTAAATGTTGAATTTCACTACTATCATATTTCAGTGGAAAACGCATGGCCTTTTCTCAGTTCATTAGTCGTAAAACCTCAGCGAGGAGAGGGGAGGGGAGGGGCTCAATTGGACCTCCCACACACACGTGGCTGCGTGCTCCCTCTCCTTTGACCTTAGGATGTGACCACAAGTTTAGGGACTGGACCACCTACTACGCATTTAAATGGCTACGATAATTAAGTAAATAGACAAGTAAGAGAAGAAGTAGACCTTTAAACACACGTTATGAAGTCTGATATTGGTCCCTCCGTGGCTCTGTACATGTAAACACATTCAACTTACCCTACACCCTTAGAGCAGGCGAAATAGAAACAGAGGGATATAATGGGGCAGTGGGCAAAGTCCTTTTTCAAAAGAACGATCATATATGCAAAAAATTGTGAATCATTTTCGTGGTTACCGTGGTACATAGTTGTCCTTTCAATTCAAGACACACAACAAAACAGCAGCTCTAAGCTAAGTGAAATAGAAATGAGAAGGAGAAGTGGTGATAGAGAATTTCATGAAGTAACTGTAATTGTTTTCGCTTTTTCATAGGACTGACATCAGTCTTAGAAACATTATAACCAACACCATAACAAGCAACAGTGTTTTTCCTTGTGAGAAATCGATCATCAGTCTGCTCATTAATCGCTGAGTGGAAGTGATCGAAAATATGTTGAGAATAAAGTGAGGGTAATAAAAGAGTCTTATTTCATTTGATTTTGGAGACTGAATTGTAGAATACTTACTTAACAGATAGATGAATGCCATACAGTGGTTATTGTCTGTCGTTTATCTATTCGGTGGTTGTTTTGTCACTTCAGCAGTCTTACATGATATTTGGAAGCTTACAATGGAAGCTTAGGAAATCTTAAAATACCTAGTCTGAGATGACTAAGTACTATGCTTTTCAGAGCTCAAGAAGCAGTAGGGCAAACTGAGAAAACAACCTTCGATTGAATGTTATGTTTATAATAATAACCCAAATCTTGTAGAGAAATAAAAGTACACCAATAACTTCACGAACCAATTTAATGTAACGAATCTCAAATGGGGGTCAACATTAAATATCAAAAGATTAATTTAAACATCATAAAAGCGAAAATCAAAAAACATTCATCTTGAATTACCATAGATTGTGACTATTCTGATTGGTTGAAGGACTAGTACAAGTATACGTCCAATTGGTCTAATATGAATTCGCGTGCTATACCCAAGGTCATTTTTGATTGGTTAATTGGTTATGGCTGATTATGATTGGCTGCCCGTGATTCTCCACACGATAATATCATTTAGTGAGAACCATTCGATTCAAATTGAACTTAAATCATGTCCGTTGAAGTTGAGAAAGAGAATGATGCTACAAAAATCGATCATTCCACACGCCGTCGAAGTATCGCCGGTCCTATGCACAAACTTTTCAAGCGTTTGAGTGGAATACCCTCGGATAATCGAATATCGGAAACCACAATTAAAACTAGGCTTTCATTCCAAACTTGGCGACGCCGCAAAACAATAGACCGTAAAACTGAAGAAGACGACGAGATAAAGATGGAGAATATTTGTACAGTGGATGGGGAGACTTTTATGAGACCACTAATGGCTTCTAGTACCCCAGCGACTCAACCTAGAGAGCTAAAACGAGGACCGCTTAAGGCTGCGCCCCTAGCTGAAGCGGAAGAGGTTGTTTTTCTTGAAGCGAAACGTCCAAAACTCATAGCTTCAGCTGCTAAACGATTTTCTGCTATTTCAAATAAACCCAAAAGAGTTACCAATCGGTTTCGAAGACCCAGAGCCACAGAAATAAAGTAAGCTGGGCGGATGCATCCTAGTCATTTTCTCAGGATTTTACTGCGATTTCCTATTTAATAAAATTTCTCTTTTTATTTTATTCCAGGTCTCCACCAAAGCACCATCCTCGGAGACGATTATCCAATGCTGTTGATTCTAGCCGATCACAGAGTGCTCAACCGATGGATACAAGTAATCTACGACCTCTGAACGGGAGGCACAAGAAAAATTTATCTCTGTCAGGAATTGGGAATGACCCTTCCATTATGAGAAGTGGAATTACTCTGACAGACGTCGACAAGCGCCAGACGCCAGTAGTAGAGACCAACCCTTTTGATGAAAAGACTCGAACTCCTTTTGAAATTGCATCAACATCACTTGATTCTTCCTTAGTCTCGGATGCAGTAAGAACCACAGAACGAATTCGTTTGGCAGGAAAAACCCTTTTTAACAAGTAAGATCAACTCCTAGCTCTTTGAGTAGTATCCTAATAAGTCTAACTAATACGAAAGTACTATTTTTCTAGGGATCCCAACTTAGGAATTGAATATCTAATTCACCAGAGGATATTAAACAGAGATCCAAATGAAATTGCGGAATTTTTAGCAGAAAAGGGATTGAGCAGGCAGGCAATTGGCGAGTATTTCGGAAGACTCTCTGATCCTCTTGCAAATTTGGTCACAGAAGCCTTCATTAGACGTCTAAATCTTCGTAAAGTTGAGCTGGATGTTGCTCTAAGGCGTCTTCTCCAACAGCTTCATCCCGATGGTGAATCCCAAAAGATCGAATTCCTGCTCACTGTGCTGAAGAACTGTTATATCGAACAGAATGTAGAGGATGTCGCGAAAGAATTCAATGACTCAGAAACCATTGGTGTACTGGCATATTCAATAATGCTTTTACATACCACATTCTACAATCAGAATGCACGGAAACACGGCAAGCCCATGACGAAGATTGAATTTATTAATAATAACAAAGGTATTGACGGAGGAAAGGATATTTCCACCTCTCTACTAGAAGGTATCTATGATAGAGTTGCAGAAAGAGAGTTCAAAACCTTACCTGATCCAACATACCGCCTTAGAAAAGTGGATGACCTATTTTCTGGGTCTGTCAAACCCGAAAATTTCGTTCAGCGTCATCGCCGTTTTGTGGCCTGGTTCTCAGGTCTTGAAGTCTTTGATTTCACAGCAAGAAAGCCAATTATTCAACGACCTTCCTCCCAGATTAGATGTCTATTCATCTTCAATGATCTGCTGGTCATTACAAAACCTGTGGGATCATATCGCAACAATGCGGTCGATGAAATGCTCAATGGTGGAACTCATCGAATTAGATCCTTTGATCGGTTAGCTATTCGAGTTGGAAGTCCTACTCTTACTTCAGCTGAAATTATTGCAGAACATCCAGTTGTGCAAACTGTACATGCTAGGTCCCAAGACTATAGAAATTATCAACATTATTCAACAGATATTCCTCTGAACGGTCCTTTCCTTGTCCGGCAGATTATATCCCTAGAAAATATTAAGATTCTCCTTTTTGAATGTGAATGTAAGTATGTGTTAAAAGTGCTTATCCTTATTACTGAAAAAATTGGGGTTTAATTTTTTTTTACTCTAGCTTACAGGTTCGGAGTCCAGCTATGTGACGAAGAGAGCGTTCTAACCAGCATTAGTCTCCCTACGGCTCATGCGAGGAAAAAATTTATTGAGTTACTGAATGAATCCATCTGGGAGACAGGCGAGGTCAAGCGCTTCAGCAATTCGGCCCCTATAACCCCTATGTAGTAAGCCCATCAGCTACCTCAACAAAATCCGTATTCTTCTAGAGCTCTTTTCCCCAACAACATTTTCCCCCCATTCCAATCTTGCTCAACCATGACTGGCAAATGAGTGCCATTGGCTGCCGAATTATTTTGTCACAGTTATGTATGCCTCTTTTTTGGCGCGCTGTATATATGCATATACTTATAACCTTATCAGCTTATCAGAACCCCCCAGAGAGATACACGTGGATTCTCCTCTTTAAAATCTGTACATATGCACTTATTTATTGAACGTTCTGTATTTATTTATCCATTGTATGCTGAAACTAAATTTTATCTGGTCTTTCTGGCAATTTTGTCAGCTTTTTTTGGTCCTACCAACAAAAGGGGATGGCGCATGTAACTTGCTTTACATTCAATTCATTCCTATTTTACACAATACCGAAATCATGCTTATATTTGCTGTGTTGAAGTGGTTAAGGAGGTCATAAGGTCAATGCTCGTTGGTACATATAAAGTAATGTGTTTGGCCAACGGCACGGGTTTACTCTTGTCATAATAGGAGAGGGAGGGGGGTTGATATCAGCTCCTTAAAACTCGATATTTTTCTCCTTAGCCGATTTCTATGAATGGTATGTGAAGTTTTCAGAAATAGAGGAAATCCTCCTTTATCCACGTAAAAAGCAAGCGTCCATTTGTGAAAATCAAGACCCAATGATACTGGAGTAGATTCAGATTAAATAAAGGTAGATTAGATTACCTAGAGAGAAATAAAAAAAGCCACTACAGGAACTCATATCTCATTAGCATTAAATTCTTTCGTGAGGGGTATTATTTTGAAATGAATCTTAACTCACGCCAACTATATGGAATTGAAGCCCATGTTCAAGTGTTGATCTTGATTTTAGGGCACTAAGTTCTTTGTCAAGTGGTCGCAGTGAATAAAGTATAAATTGTGTTAAGGAGGGTAATTATGGCTGAAAATCATCTTCAACAACGAAGTCCTGCAGTCTCAACTTGCTCAACTCCGTTCTTCGATTCTCTCTTCAATTACTCCTATTATAGCTTTAATTTCCCTTTAAGTGAAAGTATGAAATAGTATAAATTTTCTGAGTCGATAAGGAAAATAGTAATACAATCCAATTTTCCAACAACAGAAATAGGAAATCACGACCCGTCTCAATTGCCTAAAGGCTTAATAGCCTTTGGGGTAATCCAACAGGATAAGAAAAGCTTTCAAGGGTGAAATGTGGACTAATTAGATGCTGTTATAAAATCACTTTGGATGGATCTATGTGGGGGTCTGATTAGATTCGCGGTGCTTGACTTCATTTAACCAAAGCAAACACATAAAACGATTCCCTTAATTTGTGGCAAATAGTGGTGAACTGTAAATATTCCATTTGATTTCTATTTCCAAACTGAATAATAGACATTCTCAAGAATGTTTACACAACCAGGTTTAGAATAAATTCGTAAGCACCGTTTCTATTAATCAGAAATAAGCGAATAAGTAAATTTTAATCCTCATTTATGAATTAGTTCAAGTTCCGACATTAAGACATTCTATGGAACATTAACTACAAGATCTCGAGGACTATTTTCACTCCTCGTAACAAATCGTTAGGTGGCGCATTCTTCTCCATCCAATGGATGAAGTGCTCACGATCACATAACTAAATGTCAAAGTCGAGTCAAATTAAGTGAATGTTCATTTGGTACAGCTGGATAGAACTTATCGAGGCCAAATCTCTTAAACTTCTATTTAAAAGCATCCAACTCGAAACGTACGTTCTGAAAGATATATACTCATTTAAGAAATCGTCTATACTTTTTTTTCTAGAAACAGTGATACAAGTGCGATAGAATTAATGGCAAATCAAATTTAGAAGTAACTCCTTCTCATTTGAATAAGTCTTGAAACTGCTATTTAGATCGGAAATGAGAACATTTCAGCGTGAAACAAGATGAGCAAGTGGATGCTTAGAATAAAAGTGCGCATTCTTTGAAAGCGACCTCACACATTATAATAAACAAGATCACTCTAAGTTATCAACACTCTAGAGAGTTCGAAAACCAGCTGTTCGAGTGCAAAGACAAAGATGAGCCTCTGGAAAAGTACATGCTCAGATGAGTACATCGAAGACCAACTAACACCAACATGAAAAATTCGAGACCACCAGTTCACCGATGGTTAAAGAAGTTAGGTAAAATACAGATTTTATTTTTGTGTATCTCACTTTTCACGTCGATAAGAAAATCAATTTGGTAGTAAGCTAATTGGCTTTTACAATATTGGAATATCTCGCGACCCCGCTTCTCTATCAATAATTAATTGAATCTGGAATGTATTTTTTTCCTGATTTGAAATCGAATGAATTCTCCAGGGCTTAGCTTTGATGAGAACATCCATTTCTCAGTGCTCAGGTTGCCCCAGTAATTAGCATTTTAAAATGGTACAACAGGCAGTCTCAAGGAGCGTCTCCGAACGTTTGTCACCACCACGACAAAATAACGATGTTAGGGGAAGGCGAATGAGTCATGGCTGTGTGTCTAGATATGCAGGCCACGCGATAGGAAATGGGGACACCTGGTTCTGTTGGGGAAGGATTTGAGAACGAGTTAGGGAAATGGAAAGGGGAGTCGTTTGAAATGCAAACACCCCGCCATCTCCTCAAGTCATTTAATTAATGGACTTTGTGAAGAGTCAGTGTCTTGTTTTCAGAAGATAGATTAAGATTTTCAATTAAAGCTCCGTAAAATATGATTAATTGCTTGCATTATTTGAAAACCATTTTCCATTAAATCAAAAATATTTGATGGTTTGCGTATTCGAGATTTGGTTATGAGCATCATTAGAATTCACCCTGGGTCGAATGCAGGTAAGTCTATTATGTTTAAAGTGCATATCATTATCCAACTGTTCTTCAGGGTTGCAAGACAATAAGAATACACGAAAATCAAGTATTAGGTCGCTTTATCGGTCTTTGGAACTAACGTAATTCCAACTGGCAAACCCAAAATATGTGCAAACATGAGCTGTAGAGAGAAAAGAAAAGGCAATTTTAAGAGTATTGAAGATAATTACTGTTTGTCATTTGAATAAATTCGAAAATCGCTTTCCGAGGAATTGTCTCATTAGCAGAAAGTATATATTAGATAACATATTAGCTAATCTAATGAAAGGCTAATTATAAATGGTCGTATTCAGGTTCGGATGTTACAAAGACCACCCTTTGAAAATGTATTCCGTGAATCAATTCACTTAGTTATCGGATTGGAATATAGGGAGAATTGTGAGGCTAGCTCATCATTCTCTTCCAATTACCACTTTCAGGAATTGGAAAGCGTGGTTCAAGGATAAAAGAGTGTGAATAAAATACTTCACTTTCTGACACCGTCACCGTCTAGCAGTATTCTGAACAACCTTTAAATTCTTATCATCTATCCTCAAAAGCAATCGTAGGTAAACAGTTAAACAGCTTTGCTCTAACATGTTTGGTCATAAAATCTCTCATTTTCACAGGCTGTATTTCGACGTTTATAATATTATGATATGAAGGGTCAAAACAACTAATATTATGCTAGTTTACTTAGGATCCAGTCTGTGTGGACTTACATCCAGACTGCTTAATCATGTACTACTTCCACTGCATATTTGCTACGGTTTATTTTAAGTCCTTTGAGCAAGGTGACATCAGAGAAACATGCAATTTCTTTCACATTTATCAATGGGGTCTTTTTGGACAGAAATTTAGTTGGTATTAGTAGAACTCGTATTTTCTTCGGTTCTTTATTTTGCTTTGAGCACAGTATGATTTTGTAAAACAGCATTAACCCTTTAACGCCCTTAGGACCATACGGTCCTCTTTCAAAACTTTTCTTTCTGTGGTTGACGAAATATATTTTGCTTAATGATGTTTTAAAAAAAGCATTTTTAAAAGCTACTTAGGCTAATATTGCCTGTATAATTAGAGTAGGCGGGTGACTCCATTCTGTGCCTGATTGCAAAGATCTTAATAAGAAAAAGAGGTGTATTGGAAAGGGGATACAGCATAGGAGTCAAGATTGCGGGATCCTGACATCTCTCTTGTATGCACAAGGACGAATGGAACGTAAATATCTTCATGAAAAAATAGTTTGCTATCTGCATACTTTCATCTTCCTCCTGGTAAGGAAGAAAAACTCATGTTGAAGTGTTATGGCCGATCAACCTACTCATTCAGCTGATTTCGAGGGCAAGAATTCTGTAGACGAACCATAAATCTTGGAGCAGTGAATCAGTCATTGAGCAAATAGTCTTAAATCCTTTCGATCATTCATCTCTACCATTTGTAGAACGTGATTTTAGCCGATATTATCTGGAAATAGCAGCATAATGATTGCTCCGTTTTAGCCAAAATTGGTCCAAATAACAAATATCCGACAATTTGAAGAACACCCTTCATTAAACAGGATTAATGATGCCATTAATGAAACTCTACCTGTATAACTATTTTCGCTTTGAATTATCAATGAGTCTTCCCCATTTGAGTACTAATTCCTTGCTAAATCTACAGCAAACATCACGGCGAAGGCAGTATGGCTAAAGTACACCTCGATTAACCCATAATTATTTTTGCCTTAGTTGTGTACTTTTTTGGCTAATCTATAATCTTATCCACAGCTGTTAATTCGAAATAATAATAATAAAATCTTTCCCTTCTCAGTTTACTTGTGTGTTTGTCTCAGCCTTCTGCACAGATTAATTCCCTCAACTGACAATTTGAATTGAGTCGGATCGAGTTTCAAGAAAAGTGAGAATTAGGACGTCGGAAAATTGAAATTAACAAAATCTACTACGATTCATTGCTTACAATTATTTTAAATTAAATAAACTGACCATCGGAAATAATAACAGTAATTCGCACACCTGTTTGGGAATAGGGTGGTAGAACAGTACCCAAAAGTTGGGACATCGAGGGGATATTGCTTAAGTAATAGCTAAACTGGGACAATTTACTGCATAATGCAACCATCAGAAACTTCATGTTCCTTAATCTATCATATCAAGTCCTATTTATCTGAGTTCAGAACTGATTTTTCAATCAAGATGATGGTCCACAAAGCTTACCAGAGCACACTCAGAAGTTTGGCCTTATTTTGTACATTAAGTCAGTGTTCTTCTAATTTTAAAGGAAGTGAACACTGATTGCCAATAAGAGATCAAGCAATTTTAAGTGGATGGTTGAGTTCAGCTTGTGTCCAGGTATGAATTGTTTTACCTATTGCAAAGCAAACAACTTCAGCAAGGCTTAATCACTAGACAGGATCTGAATAAGGAGGGGGGAGGGGGGAGAGGGAGGGGGAGGTGTGGAACAGGACACAAGTCCAATTAAGTAGGCAACAGCGTAGTGAGTCAAGAGGATGGAGATAATGAAGCCAAGAGTCTGAATTATCTGCTTTACAATACCCCCAATATTCAACTTCCTCTTGCTCTTAGGTTCATGAGTGGGACTATAGCCATATATTGAGAATCTTCGACTTCTATAACTGACAACTGTGACAATTTTGATTTGATTTCGACAGAATTCGAGGCTACTTTTTATTTAACATTCGATTTATTTTAGAAAGTAAGTACACACGAGCCCCACTCAACTAAAATAATTTGAGACGGCAAATCCAGCCTTCTCTCTGTCTAACCAATATCAACTAAGTCAAGTTTATTCCTTGTGGGTAATCCATCTAAACTCACTTTCCTCTCCCTATTGGCCTCATGCTCCCTCCTTCCACTCTCCACTTTTCACCTCCCCTCCCTCCCTCCCTCCCTCACTCACCCCTCCTACTTATTCACCTTAAGCTAAAATACTCCCAAGCCTATTTGTCATTTTGTCCATAGTTTCACAACAGTTTGGCCAACTTTCGACAACAAATGTCACATTCATTCTCCTTCTACAAACTTCTTTCTATCATTTAGAAATTGTCCTGTTTGTTCACCCAAAGCCTCATTGATCATCGGCCAATGCCACACCTAGGAGGGCCTTGTTCTGATTGCTCGATGTTTGTTTGGTGAACACCTGCTCCAGTCTATACACATCATGACCATTTGGCGTTATTCTGAGGACAGATGGCGAGAGACATTTGGGAGGGTGGGTTCATAACTAATTAGAACATATCATGAGAAGATCTCATAAAATTCCACAGGATGCTTCTCTTCACTTGCTCTTGTCGTTATTGGATGCAGGAAAGACCTTCAATACGTAAACTTGAGCTTGACTAGTCGAAGACGTAGTCAAAACAAAGGCATTATTCAATGAAATTGCATCTGACTATTTCATACACAAACAAAATGTTGTTGGGCTCTTGGATGTAGAAGATCAAAGTCAAGTTTGCCCCTAATTAAATTGAAGTTTTCAATGCCAGTTAATGACCAATTTCTCTCAATTGATATATTATTTCAGCCATTTGTTAAAAAGACCTCATCAGTGATGCGGCTTCCCTCTTGAAAACATGATGTGTTTGCTGTCCCATTTACCGAAATCTTCGTGTCTTGAGACGTCCTTAGAGCGTTTTGTTGGGATGGAACCAAACGTTGAGGGTGAGCTGATGAAAATATCACACATCCGAGTGTACTAGAAAGAGCCGAAGCAAATTTGACCAATTCAAAAGAATGCTGACAATGCTGTCTTCGGGGTTATAGAACTGCAAGCTTGGTATAGGCCACGATTGGCTCTTTTCTGGTGACATTAGCTCACCAGCACTTGATCAAAGTCCACTAAAGGGAAACTAATGGCATTTGTTTGTTTAAAATGGGGTAAAGATTGGTCATGACGCTCGTTAGAAAGAGACGATAGGAACAGAACACGACCTAGTTTGTTTTTAATTGCTATACTATCCAAACAAAAATACATGAACTGATTTAAAGTAGTAATTTAGCCATATATATGATGAGGTTTGACCCGAGGTGATTAGGCACGTTTATTTCTCTGAATTATGCACTAACTCGAAATCTCTGAAAGTTGAACTGTCACCGCCCTCGGAGATAACGTTAGGGATTGCATTATGATAGAGTTACTTTTTTTGGATATGCCTTCATTGTGCAAGAATATCTATGATGTACATTTCTACAACAAATTCTACTCCAAATGCTCCTTTTCTATTTAAGACAAGAATTATTAGACCTCTATTTACCAGTGCATCTTGTGGGAACACAACTTTAGCATGACAAATGCAGAAGCCTCTCGACTAATCAATGACCAAAGTCATATGAAGTCACCATACCATAAAGTGTATATAATGACTACGTTCCACGTCATATACACACACATCACGCTTGCACGTCAGCACGCTATATTAAGTAAACGTGTTCCACGGTACACGTCTGTTCCTTCTGTCCCGGAAGACTTGCCAACTAGGAGAATCTGCCATAGAGGTTTCTGAACATAGTCAAGGCTTATTAAGGCAGCTAATTCGCTACAGTCTTCTAAAATTCGGACATATTGAGGCCAGTAATAAGTTGCTGTTCATGATGCCTTTAAGAAACGCGTTTTCTATAGAAAAAGTCAACTAATGATCTAAATAAACAGTCATAGTAACCGTAAAATCCCAACACACTCTTAAATTCGAGAAAAGAGAAGAACGAAATTCAATAATTCCATCCTTCCGCCCTCAGAACTTGTAGAAATTTGCTACACGAATAAGCCTTGACTTGTCTTCACTCATCTCTCTGGTAAAATATCCTAGTAAGGATGCAGAAGAAGCAGACGTGCATCGAGTATAGCGTTAGTCGCAATTATGCTCACAGCAAATATGATTACCAATTGAATATATTCAACACAACTTGAATGAAACTAATAGCTGAATATCTGGGAAGTCCACTGGACGCACGACGCACCCGCCAGAATATTCGAATGCACATGAAATTACTTAGTAAAATCGTTGCAACATTGTTTGTTAGAGATATTCAATGTTAAAATCACGTTAGCTCTTGTCAACAACTAGTCTCTTAACCATTTTAATAAAGCTTTTTTCGGAAGTTGTTGACCAAAACCCAAAACTTTATATATATCTGAAAACAAGGGCGAATGTAGAAATTCGAATGTTGGAAAAATATAAATGAGGTGCTGGACTATATTCGATAAGTGAAAAGCATAAACTTGAACCCAGGAATCAAACTTTTTCGGGCTGTCTCAGCACTCAAACTCCAATTTCCACTTTTTAATATCCCTCCATTATCGATTTCGACTTTTATACTTTTTCCAATGATCTAGTTCTCTCCATAATTAAGAATTGTAAAATATTTTTTACCTTACCAATGTCAATAATAAGGGGTATGCTTCATTCCAAGATATTCTAGTGTTCTTATGTTCAAACTCCAATTTTAGCCTCCCCCTCCCAGGAACTGAAGTTCATGCACACGATAATCAGAGCCTACTTGCTAGTTAATTTCATCGGGTAGACGCTTAATTCAAAAGTGAACTCTAATTCTACTTATGATTTGAGAGTATTATTGTCACCCTATCGAACTTGTTGACCCATTATAGTCACTACCAGTCAAATAACAAATTCTGATCCACCTTCGCTTCAACTCAATTATCAAATCCTTCTATTCCTTCTTTTAGACCTTTCTGGTGCAATTTCGTTCAAATAACACTAATCTAACTTCACTATCAGGAAATAAGCAAATGAAAGCATTTTGTATGTTGAATTAAACCAAATTTTTTGGACCTAAATGTTATGCAGCTAAGAAAATAATTATTTATACATTCGTGAATACATATTGAGCATCTACTCTATTTATTTAATAGATCAATGAAGCCACTGATTATCCTTTTCATATTCATATATGCCGTGCCGAAGCAAATTCTACTTCAATTTTTTTCAGTGTAATAATGAAATAACTGTACTTAGATGAAATCTATTCATTATCCCACTTCATATGATTTGGGAGATGTGATATAAGGCATGAGGACGCCGTTTAGGGCACCCACTAAATTCTCAGATATGCATCCAATGTACCCTAGCGTGGCCTACATATGATGAATCATCGTGTGAGTATATACTCTCGGGAAGTGACTGAGACCCACCTGAGTAAGATTAATTGAATTGCACTCACAAAGATTCCTGACAATTTAATACGACTTATCTACTTGCCTATTACATAGTATTTTTCAAGCCAACAATTTAAATACTCAACAACTAGTGAGTTTCAGTGAGTTCTGCTTCCTATAATATTTTTAATAGTGTAAACCAACTGCTTTTGGCTGTAAAAAGGTTAAATAAATCGAAGTGACGTAACCGGCCATGGAGGTAAATAACTTAGCTAACACGATCATAATACCAGGAATCTAATCAGTAAATTCGAATATCAGGATATTACACAGTGAACAATATTCCTTATGAGAAAAAACAGCCTAAGGATTTCAAAATTCCAAAAGAAGAATGTTTATTTTCAGGTTTTCAACAGCCGATCCCCTTACTCATAGGTTTTCTTTTTCTTAATTTTGAATTCTTTATGTTTTCATGGTCAACAAGGTAAAAGAGAGATTTATTATCTACTTCTTCCAATGCAGGGAAATAAATAGCAAAAGTCATGATATTTAAACATCAATTTTAATTACCGTGGATCAAATCAGTTTTTCAGTATTTTTTTCGTCGTATGGTAAACATAATTTTTTTCAGAATTTATGGTTGAAATATTTCCATTTTGACTCTTTTGAATGAAACAAAATGGTGAAAAAGACAGAAAATATAATGAAGATGAAATATTAATTGGAAGAGATCTTCCAAACCCCATTGAAGACGAAATAAGTATCAATTAAAGTCCCATTCTGATTTTTCAATTGTCAAAGGAATTAGGACAGTTTTCAAACTTCAAAATGCGTAAAGCATCAGATTGAATTAATTTCTTGGTCAAAAACATTAGATATTGCTATTTCAATATATTTCTATTCGATTCATTTATCTAATTAATCAACAGGACGAGATGATAATAAACCGGCAAGCAGCTGATGTTAAGTTCTTCCACCAAGGAAACTTTTTAAACGGATGAATTTCAGTTAGTTCTAAACAGAATACAAAGCCAAACGAAACGTCAAGATTTGTAAATAACCAACAACGATAAACGAAATTGTCAACAATGTAATTTACGTAGTTCCCACAAGAAATATGCAGTTCATTATGGGGTTAAAGCATTTTGAGTCAAGCAATGATATTGCAGTCCAATCTGTATTAAGGGAAAAAGATTGAATAGAAGTTATGAACTAAGTTAAATCGTCAAGAGTATAGCAAAGTGCACCTTTGGTTTCAAGTTGCATTTGTTGGACATAATTTATCGTCTAATGTTTTAATTGCTAAATTACCTTTCTCATCATCCATCACTAAGTAAATAGCTTATTCAACTACTTGGACAATCAATCACTTCACACACACTTTTCATCAAATAACGAATTTAGTAGCAAGCAGTTAGCGATACTATGATTTCATGAAATTATACCTAAATCAATATCACAAAAAATGATTTAAACTCTAAAATTTAACTGGATTTTAAGTGATTTCACCCTTCGAAACAATTTATGCCTACTTATCATTCTTTAAAATCAGTTACGAAGATCAGCATTCCTATAAGGAAACTGTTGAAACTGTTTTGTTGAAACTGTCAAAATGAAGTAATATAACAATAGATTGCAATGAAAATAAGTCGAAATACCTGAACTTACGCGTTATGTAAAAAATGGCTACCTTAAACAATCTAATTTCGTAATGAAAAATGTAATTTAGTGTATTTCACAGCATTTATGATCAAATCTTTATTTATCAGCCTAAATGGATGCTTAGACTCTATTATTTGGTACAAATAGTTATCTGCAAGACACGCAGTAAGAATCAAGTATTGGGCAACGAAGTGCATAATATCCCATATAATACTATGTTTCATGAATATTTTAAATCATTAAAAGAAAGTACAGTAGTTTTAAACCACCATCGATTTTTTCATCAACATAAAGCGTTATTATGTGAAAAGACTGCCATCAGCATTAATAATTCAAAAGTTTTATCCTTTAGTGTATAATATAACAATAAATTTTAGAGATTTAATAATGAAAATGCCTACTGAATTTCTGAACACGCATTTTATGTTCACATATTGTAGGGTTAATTGCATATAAATATTCCACATATTGTTAAATGACCTAACTTCTTCAATATAGAAATAAGTAAATTTTATATTTTAAAAATTTTAAATATATTATGTAACGTGTAGGTGACTTAAATTTTCAACTTTTAAAATATCCTTGGCTTTGTTTAGCTAGTTCTTAACTCTAGTACCAAATTGATTAACACGGAATTGATTTAACCAGTATGTATTTCCGAAATGCTTATGACATATTTAAATCATTTTTAAAAGTCGTCAACTATTTTACTTTAGAAAATGCCTGCAGATTTGAATCTTGTTAAGAGGTCAAAGGTGAGATCTTGGAAAAATAGTACTGCAAATCAGAAGTCAGACAAGTCTGAGATCGTACTCACAAAGTTAGCAAAAATAACTAACTCATCTTTCAGTGACAAAAATGATTTACTTGAAGAAGAAGTGGCCGAATCGCAAGATCCATGTCAGTGCCATTACAATAAACCCAAGTGCTCTAAAGCATGTGAGCAAGCAAGTAAATATTTCTTTGTTATTGATTAGCATAGAAAAGCTCAAATATCCGGACACTTGTGCAAAGTTTATAGAACGTTTAAATGCCTTACTGCGTGCGTCGGCTAGGGTAAATTTGGCAATATTAAACTTCACTTGCTTTATAATTTAGGAATTGCATACAGTACGGATTGAGAATTCAGAACTGAGACAATTATTAACAACTCTCAAGAAGGCTAATGCTCTGCTTCAGGAACAGGCAAATTTGTCTTAAAATTTCAAAAAATTAAAACTGAATTTAGCATAGTTTTCATGGCTGCTATTTAAATTGTAGATATCGAAGGACGGATTCACATCACCTAGTGCGAACCACGATTATGTGACCTTACAGAACGTTCGTTAATGAAGGATTTTATATCGACTTTTATCTAGGAAAACCAAAGACTTTCTAGCGAATTAGAAATCTCTAGAGGAAAATTGAATGCTATGGCAACAGCTTGGGAGGATTGCTATAAAAGGTTTTTAGATATTTGTTAAATCTAAATTGGTTCAACTACATATAGGCTTTTAGCTGAAAACAAACAACTTCGAAATACTGTTGCTGATCTTCAAGAAACCATAAAAGTACTTCAACATAGGGGTAAATATTATTATATTAAGCAATTAATTGATTCCTTTATGCTTAAATAAACCCTTTGTTACATTAATCTGATATTTTGATTTTCATGCATTTATGTATATTATATACGTGCTTAACTTATATGGCTTACGGTTTGTGAGAGAATACTTTTGTAGTTTGAGGATTCTCTTTATGTTTATAGTCTAATTTGTAATAATCTGATTTTCCAGCGTTCTTCTATTTGATATTGTTGATGTTTCTTATTCGCTTCTAATCATTTATAATGACGGAATGCATAAAATTAAAAAAATATGTACATTTTGTCACATGTCGAAATCAACCCTCACTGACGTCTATTAGCAATGATTAGTCATCCAATTGAGTCACAGTTACTCTTTGTTTTTGAACATCAAGTTTATTCTCCAGCAGTGCAAAACTGCTTATTCATTTATTTATTATCACACCCTATAACTAAACAAGAATTTTCAGGGCACTGTGCTATGACTATTTGGTTTTAATGTCTTGAGAAATATAGTTTTGGGTGAGTTACGTTAGTAGAATCCAATCCAGTTTTTGCGGAACTTTCAATTTGGTGTGCGGTTGAAACTCCGCTGACGAATTATCACCATAAAGTGGCTCTAAATGCAAGGAGGACTATAACAATTCTGAAAGATAATCAAGCTCTATTTGATTAAGTTTATCTAATATAGTTAAAAAAAATGCAACATGACTATAATAGTGGATTGAAATGAGAGACAGCTGCCTTAATTGACACCATTTCAATACTAAACTTCCGTATTCAAATATTTTTAATTACGCCTTTCACAAAACTGTTTTATTTTGTTACATCAAAAAGCCCAAATTTAAAAAAATAAGAAATGTCAAATTCATCACCCCCGATATTTTGCTCCTATTCTTCCTGGATATACTGTCTCGACCTCCTATCTGCTCAGGTCGGAGAATAAATTTATGGTATTCTTACTTATATTCTAGCTTTTAGTAAGGTTATCCAGCAATTTCTCTTAAAACAAAATATGCACCTCTTTCATTTGCATGAAGGCAGATTAGCATCGCTCTCAATGCCAACAAACTATTTGGAGTGAGAATTATAAAACCTTCAGTTTAAGATTTACTGTGGGAAGAGAAAGTAAACGATATCTCCTTTCCTTGAAATTTCATGAAATCTTTTTATGTTTTAAGATGGTATATTAAATCTTTTCTTACTGTTGGTAGAAAAACCAGACTGCCCGAAATGTGAAAATGAAGTATCTCTGGAAGCAACCCAAAACCTAGCGAGGGAAATTGCTTTTCCACGCGTTTGAGCATTAGTTCCGGTTTGAATCTTTTCCGAGGTCTTTGTAGGCACCCAGAGCAATGAGTCTGGCCAGTGATTGCTCTCTCACGCCGAAGGAAGGTAACATGTGTCCAGATAGATCACTGTTAGATCTGTTTTCGGTTCAGAAGATACGACTGCTATCTTTCCTAACAACGAAATTAATTACCTCGGTTCCTCTAATTTCAACAATGTAAGTTGCTCGTCAACGCACATTACAATCAGTGTATTGTGAGAGAGCTTAGTGATGAATGTAAATGTTTAGAAACATCCATTTTGAGCATAGATAGCTGATGATAAAATTGCTCCTTTCTATCCCAGCATAGCCGGTCATTTCGTTCTCTGGATTTGCACTGATGAATATCGAACCTGTGCACTTCGACAGGTGTGTGCGTTAACTAACGCAAAATCGTCAACTTTGTGAACAAAAAGATAATTATAATTAAATGGTAAAAGCCACGAAAACTAGACTCAGCTTTATAGCATACCTCCCCAAACTCCGAAGCCCCTATTGCTTTGAAATTCAAATCCGCAAATGGAATAAGTGTTGCCAGAGTCGTTCTGTTGAAGAGTTTTTATTTTCCTACCCTCGTTTAACTAGTTTTAGCCACCACGGTTGGCATATCTCTTCAGTGGCTATACATATCAAAGCCATGGCTCTCGACCTTGCGTATAAATTGGCATAAACTAGCAAACAAAGGAGCGAAAAGCCCATGCTAGTTGACTAGTGATTTGACACTATTAGCTAAATGCCTAAAAACGCTGTCATCACAAATATGCTCCAAAATTGAAGTGTGAATATGTGTGCGCATGCAAAACAAGCACTTTCAATAATCCGATAATTATATAAAAACATTACGAAAGAGACGAGGTGGGCGGGGGGGGGGATGCTAAGCGTGAAGATAAGAAGTAATGTAGGTGAGAGTGACGCGATTCCTACACTTCACACACATTGATTTTATGATACAAAATGACAGATAGTGGAGAGTACAAGCAGGTGGTGAAATAGCGCAATTTTAAAGAAATATTCTTGAAATATAGAAATTGCTGATCTGGCAAGTAGTTCCTGAAGTTAAGAAAAAAAAAGATGGACATTCAAGAGGATTCGGAATAAATCTGGATTGAGTAACCTTACACTTCTGCTTGTTTTGAACTTCCAACTGAAACAAATACATTCACATTGCCGATAAGAATATTTGCTTACTATGAAAAATTGAATATTATTCAAACATAAATATGAATCGAAAATCCGTATCAGACGTGACCGCCATGTAAACCTTTAATTAAGCTGGTGACAAGTAGGCCAATGAACATGGAAAATATCATATGAAAATAATAAAGCTTGTTTTATGGCCATCCAAAGTACCCTACTATTTCAAGGAGTCTGCCAATAAATTGCAAGTAAAAGGTTCATCATTTTTTAGAAAAAAAAAATAGGCTGTTCAAATAGAATGAATGGTTCGAAATTGTACATTTCTCAATTTGTAAAGCCCAAGGCAAAAGTGTAGGCCAATATAACGCACCAAACAGTATCTCTCACCTTTGAGAATCAAACGATTAAAATTGACCTGCATAGGGCATCACAAAGGTATACCTTTTCACCCAAAGATTTCTTCTTTCATATTTATAATGTTAACCTAAAAATGCTTAAATTCGGTTAAGGGGGTTTTACGATTTGAAGAAACCCCGTGATACCTGAGACAATTTGAAAAAAGGTCTGCTGCAATAGACTGGAGATCATGAAAAATATTACCAGAGATCGATAATTCGAATTATTACCGTGTATTTACCGATAAAAAGGCCAAAAACATACAAATATTTAAAAAATATATATTCTGAACTCATCAATGAAATTACTTTTATTACAAAAATTAATCGAATTAATTAATTACAATTATTAGTCGAAATGGTTAAAAAGGAGGAGAATTCATAAAAGAACAAGAAAAATGAATAAATTCAGCTAAAAAGATTTGAATAAAAGATGAGAAAAATTGGGTGTGCAATTGCAAAAGGCAATTTAATTAACAACTTTATTTTCAAAAGCATAAAAACAAAAACATTAGAACAAATTAAAAAATCGAAAACGTAAAAATATGACTTGCAAGAATTTTTGGCTGGGCTCGAGAAAATTGAAACAATGGCTGAAGTCATTTCAGTGCCACTTTCTTCATCAGTACCCAATTTGGGGGAAGAACTACCAGAATAAGCCGATTGCGAAGTTGAGAGTCGAAGTTGAAGCATAGCATACGTGATTTCGAGCTGTTCTACCATTGATTCGTCTTCGATTGGTACCGAATTATTAGAACCAGGATCTTTAAACCAAATCCCACGAAGTATAGTTGTTGGTCCGGTAGGCGCTATACAAAATAATATTAGCACCTTTAGTAGAATGCTACCTGAAATACTTACATTCCCAATATATGGGGTAGCATTGTTTCGTGACAACGTCTATTTCATACAGACCGTCACGAACAACGAGCGGTTTGAGATTATCGTCAGTTTCGCTGGAAAATCCATTCTTGGCTTTTAGTAAGCGAAGATAATTTAGCTCAATTTTAATAGAATCATATCCATTAAAAGGAACCCATTTCTTCGCGACCTCATCTTTGTAAAACCAGCGAACTTTGGATGGACTGAGCTGATATATGTCTTCAGCCTCGGAAACAGTATTATTAGATTCAATAATTTCAGCATCAGACATAGAAGACATTAGTAAATGAAATATTATTTCCGTGTACGCGGCTATGAATTATGAATGTTAATAAGGAGACGGGAAAATAGAACTCATTGCATTAACCAATCAGAAGCTTATTATTCATTCGGTGAACTGCATGATAACCTTCAGAAGAGTTTAAACAAAAATTAATTACATAAAAATACTTATACTATTGGGTTAAGATAGACTATTAAAAGACGCATATTCGTTATAGTTTTGATGATATGATAACGCTTTTAACATAAATCATTAAATGAAACTATAAACTTATATCTCGAGTGTGAATAAGTCATCGCTAAATAATATGTGAAAACTCAAAAAGATAATCATTTGCTGATTCTTCCCCATATTTTTCATGCAACTAAAAGCACTTAGCAGGGAATATCATCATTTCTTATCGTCCTTTGTGTGTCGTTTCAACACTTTATACAATTCACCAAAACTGTTATCATTATCTCGGTTGAGTACTAGAATACACCAATGACTCCACTCGATATTTTTTTTCACTTATAAAAAGGTTATTTTTCGTGTTTGGTATAATTCACATTCACTGAAATTGGTTCAGATAATCGATTCCCGATGATCATTTATGCTCTACGTCTTGGAATTGCGTAAATCC
This sequence comes from Hymenolepis microstoma, assembly GCA_000469805.3. Classification (NCBI taxonomy): domain Eukaryota; kingdom Metazoa; phylum Platyhelminthes; class Cestoda; order Cyclophyllidea; family Hymenolepididae; genus Hymenolepis; species Hymenolepis microstoma. The sequence continues at coordinate 23,688,036 of LR215991.1, read as the reverse complement.
TGACTTTATCTAACCATGCAAAAATGCTTTCAATCATCTTTTCCAAAAGGTTACAGAAAACTCAATACCTTTGATATAAGCGTTCGTCAGGTAATGGTCAGTATGCATATTGCAAGACGGACCTATACTTTGTAAAACGGTCAGGTTATTTTGTAGAATAGAGAAAAGAAGCAGGGAAGTGAATAAATATATGATCACGCCATTAGACGCCATTCGAGCACGTGACAAGACGGCATACAGGATAGTTACATATAAATAACCATTTCGTCGACATGCTTCATTTCCATTGCCAATCTTTTAATGGCGGATACATCCTATTAGTTACCGCGAATGCTAATTTAATCTAGTTTCACTTTTATTTGCAGGCTAGGTGTCGTAAATTACTATGCCAAGAGTTTCAGCAGTTATGAGTTGGATTCTATTCAAGATATATACAGTGAATAGAAAGACCAACGGTATTTATTGAAAATGACCGAACGAGAATTAGTGTAAAATCATTGTAAGAGACTGATCGTAAAAATTCTCTAAAAATAATGGTTTTCCTTAAGATTAACAGGATCTCACAATCTTTCATAAACAAGGAAACCGCGAGTTGAGATGAAAAAGTGCATTGAAAAAAAATGACAAAAATTAATAGCACTAGGCATGGGGGACTAAAAGAGATGGGAAAAGGGCTGTACTAGTAGAGTGCGACTAGGGTTATGCGGAACTGATAAAATAAAGTAAGATAGGAGAGCTTACATTCTATTTTTGCTTAGAGTGGCCCCAGGAGGATATGCTATTAAAGGATGATTTTCAACCCTAATAGGGCGCAATAGTTTTAAACGTAGGTGTCATTGGCCAACTTGCGTAGCTGGCTCATCTACATAGATTGTATACGGAAGTGTGATTAGCACACAGAAAATGTTTTCAACCATGCTTACATATTTTTGCAAATGACGTCCGTATTTCTCTACTCAGATCGCCTCCATCATCTATTCGCCCCCTTGACATGCAGTAGGAAGCGTACTCAACATAAATTCTTATTAGTTAACGCCGCATAGAAAGGGAGAGCACGAAGTCCCTAGAATATTTGACCGATAGGAATATAATCAAGAAAAATAGAGGACGATGGATGAATGGAAAAAATCAACTTGTGCTATACCAACATATTAACTCAAAGGGCAAAATTGAAGGGACTTTGCCAATGGATAAGCCAACCGTTCAGGCAGTGCGCCCTTGTTGCATGCGTGCTACCGATGGAATAAACAGGCCCTAGATCTATTGGGTCTAACGATAATAAGTCGCACATTTTACAAACCGATATGCAACTTCAGCTTGTGTCCATACTCGATGAAGAAAATAGCTATACTAGCCTTTTTTCATGCTAGACAAATTGTTCACCATTATTTATGAGCACCACATTTCCTTTTATTTTCTAGGTTAAAAATGTTCAAATCAAAGGCAGACAGAGAGCATGTCACACACACACTCCATGTTACTTCGATCTCAACAGGATTATTCCAATTATCACTTTTTCAGGCACATAGAGCGTAGGGTAAGAGAAAAAGGTATTTGATAAGCGAATGAAGTCGAAACTGTTAGTGCTGTTTTACAAAGGGGATGGAAAACTAAAAAAGTAAAGATGTAAAAATGATGGCCGAAATTGCATTATATACCATCACATACAAACTTTAAAAACAAATAACACTTTATTACTGTTCTGAAAACGAGGGATTTCTTATCGGTATCCAGGTATGAATTGTTTTACCTATGGCAAAGCAAACAACTTCAGCAAGGCTTAATCACTAGACAGGATCTGAATAAGGAGGGGGGAGGGGGGAGAGGGAGGTGTGGAACAGGACACAAGTCCAATTAAGTAGGCAACAGCGTAGTGAGTCAAGAGGATGGAGATAATGAAGCCAAGAGTCTGAATTATCTGCTTTACAATACCCCCAATATTCAACTTCCTCTTGCTCTTAGGTTCATGAGTGGGACTATAGCCATATATTGAGAATCTTCGACTTCTATAACTGACAACTGTGACAATTTTGATTTGATTTCGACAGAATTCGAGGCTACTTTTTATTTAACATTCGATTTATTTTAGAAAGTAAGTACACACGAGCCCCACTCAACTAAAATAATTTGAGACGGCAAATCCAGCCTTCTCTCTGTCTAACCAATATCAACTAAGTCAAGTTTATTCCTTGTGGGTAATCCATCTAAACTCACTTTCCTCTCCCTATTGGCCTCATGCTCCCTCCTTCCACTCTCCACTTTTCACCTCCCCTCCCTCCCTCCCTCCCTCACTCACCCCTCCTACTTATTCACCTTAAGCTAAAATACTCCCAAGCCTATTTGTCATTTTGTCCATTGTTTCACAACAGTCTGGCCAACTTTCGACAACAAATGTCACATTCATTCTCCTTCTACAAACTTCTTTCTATCATTTAGAAATTGTCCTGTTTGTTCACCCAAAGCCTCATTGACCATCGGCCAATACCACACCTAGGAAGGCCTTGTTCTGATTGCTCGATGTTTGTTTGGTGAACACCTGCTCCAGTCTATACACATCATGACCATTTGGCGTTATTCTGAGGACAGATGGCGAGAGACATTTGGGAGGGTGGGAGGCATAGATTTCCATCACTAATTAGAACCTATCATGAGAAGGTCAAGACCGAGAACAAGTTAAGTTTTCAATGGCAGTTAATGCAAACATGATGTGATTGTAATCTATTTTCAAATCGAGATTGTCAGCTAACTAACAATAACAATAAGAAGTCGAAGAGTCAACCTGAGTGATGAGTTGTATTTAGGAAACTCACTGCTATCCGACATTATGATTCAAGCCTACGATCTACGGCTTGACGGATAGACAAAATTTCACTACGCATTAGAACAAACGAAATAGACAAACTTGATGCCACCAGATGAGTTGCTTGCATATAGATATATTACAATATGGACAAATAAATATTTGAAAGAAAGAAGCATAAAAGATTTAGTCGTGTTTGATTCCCACTAATCAGATGACCATCGGGCAACAAGTCTGTCACCACTAACAACGCCAAAGAAACCAATTTCCCTAGTATCCATATCAAGTGGCACTTCAGCATTCTCAAACCCAGGTCGAGAACCAATCGTCACGAGATCAATGCTTGCTGTAGATGTCAGATGAAAGAGACGACGAACGAGCGATCTAAGATGGTTCACGGTCATCCGAGATGGAAGACGTTTAACCACTTCGAGATTCCTTCCATTTGGAGGCTCGCAGGATATGGTTAGCTCGACTAACCCTTCTTTTAGTGATCGAATGATTTTCTACAATTGAATACGTTTAAATAAAACTCTGACCAAACAGATAATGTCTTTTCTAACGTACCTTCGTTTCATCCTGATCCGGAGCGCCATGCTTATCACAAAGGGCTTTAAACGTAGGATATTTCTTTTCAAATTCAAGCTTTGCCTCTTCTCCCAGCTCCCTGGATTCTATCCACGCCTTACTGTAGCACTTTAGAAAGTCCAATTCAGCTCCTCTTCTCTCATTACGTTCAATGTCTTGTCTGTTGAGGCACTTCAATTTGGGAAGACGAGCAATCATTTCTTGTCGTGCAATTTCCCTACAAGAGTGGCTATTAGGGAAAAGAGCACTACTTACGGTAAAAGTGATTCAATAATGGGGTTTTGTGAGAGGATTAAATTAGTAAGGGAGGGAAGTCGATCAAGTTCATTTACTGTTTCCCAATCATTAATGAGATTATCCTTTAGAGTTAGAACCTCCAAATTGGGAAAGATGGTTTTATCTACAGGAAGATTCAACTTTGAGAATTTGTTTCCACTCAAAATAAGGTTTTTCAAGTTTTTCGATTCACCAAATGTGGCTAATACACACGAAAAATCTGTCAATCCAGTTGCCGTCAGATCAACTTCAGTTAGTTTAAATAAAAGAGGGGTAAGTCGACTACCAAGATCAGACAAAGGGTCGGGAAGATCACCAAGCTATTAGATAATTAAATCAAAAGGAAATAAATTGATTACAAACCTCATTGTAAGCTGTACATAGCTCATGCAGTGATGGCATCCAACTTAAAATTCGTGCAATTTCAACCCAGCCAAATTGCAAACCATCTTTCTCTGAGGGCATCTGGACTGTAACTAGACGAGTAAGAGATTTAAATGCCGAAGAACATAAGGATTCGGCTTTCTCAACATCACTGTCGATATCTAGAATCAAACGACGCTTCGGTTCAGAGATATCGGAGAGCTCATCCTCTGTGGCTCTCGGAAGTCTTAAGTAATTTGAGCCAACATTTAATTTTCTCAACAGTGGAAGCTGTCTACAAATCTAATCATTTTTAATTTTATATAAGATATGAAGTTACATAAGCAATTTCAACCCATTTAGAAAAGAGACATCGTGATATATCAAGTTCACGAAGAAAGGGTAAGTATTGGGTCAATCTGTGAGCAGATTCAGGCCATAGTGAAAGAACATCTTTTTCCAACACCTCATTTTCTTTTAAACCACGAAAGACCGGCATATCTTGAACGCAGACAGATCGTAATCGAGAAAGCTTTTCTGCAACTCCCTTTGCGCCACACGTTCCGTGATCGTGGGAATCTCCAGAAGAGTTAGTAAATATTTCAACTGTAAATGGAGTGTCTGTTGAGGTGGTATAATCATCGAAGTATTGAGATTCTGCCACAGGGAAATCCATAGTTGCCTTCAAGTATCCAGCAGTGGCACTTTCTAGTTTAATGCCAGTTAGGGGATCACCTCCGGCTTGAAAGAGAGCCGGATTTTTTGTGAGCATCTGGCATTCAACGCAGAGAGCGTAATGTGTCGCCAAAGCTTCCTCTAAACTCGTACCAAGAGAGGCTTTTTCAGGCCTATAACCAATTACGTTACCAGTCATCAACAAAATAAATGCAAAAACTAAGGAAGCTTACTTTACAAATGAACCAGAAGTTGGATGATGAGTATTAAAATACTTTGCACCCTTGAAAGACCCATCATGACGGCCGTCCTCAGAATTATCCCAATCTACCCCAACCCAAATGAGCTTAGAGTCAGCTAATGGACCAACATATTTAATCGTTCCAAACTGTTCATCTTTAACTACACGACATCCAATAAGGTTCTGCGAAATATCCGTGATTTTTCCCGTGCTAGTTCCTTCATAAACGTTGGCAAATCCTGGAGCAGAGCTCGAAACCCCAGACATTGTGATAAGATAAGGAGAGCTAATCCGAATAATCGCTCTGTTCTCATTGGTTTCTAGGACAAAACTGGGTCTGTAAAACTAATGTTTGAACAAATTTATATTAATACTTTCCAAACTGAATTCTTATATATATGAAAAATAAAAATAACTGGTTATTTATCAGCATTATAGACATCAAATGTGTCGCCTTCCCGTTTTGTTGAATAGGTTTGTAATAATTAATATGTACTTCATCTGCTTACTGGCGCTAAGTTTTTCACAAAATACATAGGCAGTCATTCTAGTTGCATTTAAGTTGCTGCGCTTTTAGCTACTATTCTATTATATTTAGAGGAAAAGTGGAAAATTTTTAATTTTACTGCTAAGACATGGTAATAATTTTGTAGGTGTTATATCCTTATGAATAACTTCTTGCAGGTCACCACAATAATATTGTATATTTTAACTATTATGGTCTGTTCAAGTATTTGTGTGACGACAAATCCCATGGTGAATACTGTGTTGAACTAGCATGTAAAAGATTAAATCTTAACATAGTTTTAGGATATGTTTATATAATAGCGATTAATCAGCAGTTTTGTCCGCTCAAGTAATTCATATATCGTGAAATTATTTATTAGGTCTGGACTTTGCATTGTAAAGTAAATTTTAAAGGCATCTAGAACATCGGTATTCCTTATCATTTATTAATCTGTGGAGGTAGGAATAACTTCCCTTTTCTATATTTTTAAATAAAAATTATTCGGCCATGTCATTATTTTCTTTGTGGCGTAGTTAACATGCTCTTCTATGCTGCCAAAATCCACATGCTCGATGCCCATCAGTTTGTGGAATGGCTGACGTATTAGGACCTCTGAGTAATAAATATGGTGGAAAAATTCAAATTTCGCTGCAGTAGGCTCCTAGATGTTTGCAATCTTCACGAAACCAATGCCATAAAAGTCCTTTGAAATGAGCTTCGGAGTTAAAAACTTCGGCTAATGATGTCACAAGATTTAGTCAAATTATTTTACCCCAGCTAAGCTTCAACATCTGAAACGATATAAATGCATTGAATCCTTATAGAATATCTCTTAGTAAACTACATTTTATGACGCTTAGATCAGCTTAATGTCACCAAACTCACCAATACGAAATGTTTCCAGCCATCTTCGCAAGTAGTAAAGTGTGTAGGCTGTTGAGAAAGTCAGGGAAATATACTTGCAGATTTATGAAAATCCATCATTAATAACCATCGGTTCATTCCATAAATCTTTAAATGGTAACCATTTTGTATTTTGCACTTATCCACTCATTTGTGTTTCTCATCTGTGGAGGCATCTATAAATAATCATTCACACTGCTTGACCGCATGTAAATACTGTGGCCGAGATCTTATTACCAGTCAATCATTTCTAGTTGTCAGGTATTGATCGACACCTGTTATCTACACCACTCTGATAACTGGACACACTTTTGATTTTATTCATAAGACCATAAACTTTTCCTTATTTTTCCCAATCCAACTTCTGGGATGGAAAACATTTTACCTGCTTTCCACCGCCCTTGATTATCCATTTTATGCTCTATTTCTTTATGTCAAACGCATTAAAAACAGTGATAAATGCGTTAATCAAAAATGAGTCACCAACTTTAGTTTATCGGGTTATTTTATTGTGTCCTTCGGATTCCCAGACTGTTTACCTTCAAACAATTTGTATTTACATGTCCCTTCACTCACATATACAAAGAATGTACCACTTACTGGATTACTTGACTGCTCTGGCCACTGGCGAGGATTTTTCTTGTAAAGTCTTACCCAAAGACTGCAGCCATTGTCACTTGGCCATGGAAAGGTTCTAATGCTGCAGTTTGAAGAAATTGGCGGTTTCTGTCGAAGTTACTTGGTGTCACGCAAGAGAGGAATACAAATCAAATCATGGGTTGGAACTGGGAGTTTCCAGATGAGAACGGAAATATTACGCTCTCTGCAATGGGGGTGGACGGTGATTCAACGAATGCAAACTTCTTCACTGCATTAATTCATAGTGTGATTCAAACATAGGCATAAAGATCTTCCCTTAGCTATCTTAGTGTCTTCAGTAAGGCCTACACTATCGAGATTATAAATGAGACGAAAACAGTTTTTAATTAGCTGCGGCTTGTTATAAGAAACATACTTGTATATATTTACTAAGGATAGGTCAAGAGTGAAATATTACCTCAGTTTATTGAAATTCGGTTTGATTAATAGGTCAGAAGGCAAGAAAATGTACAAATTGGCAATGGTCATCTTTAGTGGTAAAGCTCCTATGAGGCCGATGACAGATGCATTCGTTCGTCCTGTCTACGTAAGCCTAAGTGTCAAGACCATTTATCTTTTGACATAAAGGCATAGACACTACCTGTGGGACGTGCACTGTGAATATCGTAAAGTAGGATCATGCACCCTTGTAACTCTAGGATGTCTGTTTCCTCCCATGACCTGGATAAGCAGAGCAGGAGAGGTAAGACAGAAGTGTGGTTACTTCCCAAAAAACTGTATTAACTAAACAAAGACTAAGTATAAATGAGACCAAGTCGCCTTAATATTAGTGATGTTAATGCTCAAAACATCACCAGAATGTCAAAATTTATGCCCTGAATAACTGTCAAGCTGTCAGGAACAACGTGCTCATGCATATCGATAACGGCGATGAACGACTTTTCGACAACCTACAAGTACCTATCATACTGAGGCAGAACATAAACACTGCAACTTTGAGCTTTTCATTGTTGGCTTTTTAGCACATTCTTCACAGGATTGAGCTCATCAATAACCCACCGATTTATTATCATCGCAAAGATTGTCAGTGCATAGTATTTCTGCATTTTGTCTATTTGGGGGCGGTATTAATTTTAACTTACTAAGTGTGAGCCAACTGCTAAGATTCAAAGGGTGTAGGCAGACACAAATAAAAGCTACTGTTAATAGTTTAATCCACCAAGCTGCAGACAATTTCATCCAAATAACACTAAGGAAATCCAAAGACCTCTGGGATGTCACAAAAACTAATCACTTTCGCAATTAGGCTTTGCTAAATTTTATAAACCGACAATTAAAAGCTAAAGTACATAGTGGGTAAATTTTGCTTGCTGGCATGCGTTATGTTAAGCTGGTTACCTGTAAGTTGAGAGTTGAACGGAATTATTGTCAACATTCAAAAACATGAATTTTGGAGAAGCTGTAATTAATAATGTTGGCTTTAGGGGTGAATTAGGCAGCTATTCGTGGACGATTAATATAACGCGATTAATAGTGTTACCAGCCCCATTTGCTATTGGCTAACTCAAAGACAGGTCCTTCAAATGTCTAAAGTTAATAAGCACACATCAAGTCACAGTGATAAACAAAACATATGACCGCTTGCTTGCTGGTAGAGTCACTCGCTGTTTTATTAGCGGTCGTTGCAGTCGCATCAAATGCACAGTCTCGGTTTCTTACTCTTCGTGACATTAACCCAACTAGGATTCGCAACTGGACGAGGAATTGTCATCCCATGGGCAGACTTATATCGTCCGTCGTATAAACCAACCGTCGTGATTAGTACATGGCCATTACTTGAACCAGCAAGAAGTGCTTTTAAAGTTCTCCAAAACGGTGGAAGTCCTGTAGAGGCTGTAGTAGCTGGATGTACAGTGGCTGAAGCTGATCCGAACGTCACCACCGTTGGCTATGGTGGATCTCCTGATGAAATTGGGAATACGACCTTGGACGCTATGGTCATGGATGGCGACACCATGAATGTAAGCTGATTTAAAATTCGGTTTTTTATATATATAAAATGCGAAGCTTCCAGTTGTTGCAAACAGAACTGGAATCTAATTGCGAGACGTTGGGGAACCCGAGGAATCCTACCTTATTCGAGTAACAAAGTGTTCAAGTTATCTGTTTTATGGGAAATGTAACTGGCATTATCTCATCTGATTTCATGGCCATCCTTTCATCATACAGATCATCCACACTCAATCAGTTTGTGTCATCTACGGTGTCATATTTATCTAAAGATTATTTTTGAAGAAATTTTGACACCGTCAATAATTTTCCGTTGTGCACACTTTCCAATTACAGTTGTTGCTCGATGATACAGGATTAATTTAATTTAATTTAATTAACTTGTTAAACGCCTGTTTTACGGCTGTAGCTACTTTAGTTAACTTGTTGCATTTATATGATGTATATGGTCAATCATCCTTCCAAAAACTTCCGATCTTTACAATCCAACAAGATGGGGAGGGGGGGGGGGAGGGTTTTGGGTTGGAGAACTTTATTGAGAATAGAGAGAGAGAGAGAGAGAGATCGGAGGGATGTGTGTGCGACTGTGGCATGCGTGAGTTTACTTGGCCGATCACATAGGATGACAGTCAAGGAACTAGTGAATTAGGATATATGGACTGAGAACTGGTAGCAGTGACATACCCCAACGTGCTTGCTTTGAAAAATGCACCAAACCGCACTCATGCGTGTCGCTGATGTGATGAGTTTCGGTGGTATCAGGCGAAGGCTATAGACACGTATTGAACATGTTTCAAACAGCAATAGTGCCTTCTGTTACGAGTCTAGTACCAATGGAGCTTACTTTGAAGGAGAATCGTATGGTCCATCAGGGCGTTAAGGGGCTAAATGTCAGTCTGAGTCGATCGACAGTTAGTTTGATCAGAGCCTTAGCAATTCCACCATTTTCAGCACTTTGTGGAAGGTCAGCTTAAATAGATCGTCTGAAATGACCAAGTGTGATCGAATTTCATGACTAAGCGGTTACAACAGAGGTTCCTAAGTGTTTTTGGAGTAATTTATAAGCAATAAATTTCCAGTTATTTGCCCTATTGCAAAATCCAATTTGACTGCTGCCATTCTGTCCCTGAGTAATTAGTTAAAAATAGACTAATTGTAACTTTGTAATGCTCTGGTAGATTGATCGGTGGCAACGCACGTTGTGTCATGTATCTCCAATATCAATACCCTAGCATCGTTTATGTCATCACTCTATCTTGAAGTGTGTTTAAGATTGTGTAATTCATAACTCATTGAATTCATACTAATCGTACTATGCAAATTTTATCTCATATACCAGTGTAGGCTGCTTCTTTTTCAGTTTATAATAATCAGTATCTGAAAGCTAATTAATTTTCACCCTAAGATTCAATGTCTTCCGTGGAAATATGATAAATGGAGGCGGAGATGGCATATGATTTCCAGAAAAGCTGGCGAGTTCTCACATAATCGAAGCGGTGTACCGAACGCTTGCAATTATTTCTTAGGTTGAGAGCCTTTGTCTGGCATTCATTAAACGTGAAGTGTTATTTTGAGGATCTGAATCATGAAATCAAATGTAAGGCACCTGTTATTTACGCATCCTATCGGAAACGGGAAGGCATAACCAATTTGCTTGCTTCGATCGATGGTGTGTGAGAAGAGATTCTGAATAGATACGCTTTTAAAATTATGCTATCGTTTGTTATTTTCTTATCTTTTAAATATGTGGAAAACGACAATTATTTATGTACTCGTTTATCGAATACTGGTTTTCCTATTTTGGTTTTGTTACCGTCCCATCATTGATTACCAGGTAGCTTATCATTTCTGTATCAAGTAACTTGATTTCCGTATTTCCGACCAATATTTCTCTTCATCTGCCATAGTGGATTTGATTCACGCACAGCTGTTGATTTATAACATGACAGCTCCATTTTGGATAAGATGATATCCGTAATCATATAGATTAGCCATAGTCATTGACCTGATATAACGGTAGTTACCGAAAATATCGAAAACTTTGATGTGTATTAATCTGATATCTTGATAGTTCATCTGGAAATCAATCGTCAACTATATGGAGACCCTTTTAAAATAGATCGACTTGGAAAAATAAGTCGGAGTTAACTGTGGTCTAGTAAGATTTGGAGGCCACTTAGATCCTAGTGGAGAAATTTATTTGAATCCCTCAGCGTATTAGAAATAGGTTTACAACCTTTCTGGACCAAACTGAAGCATACGCCTGCAGACAGAGTGAGCAAGTGGAGAATACGAATTGGAAGCTCAGTGTAGTAATTGGCTAGATTAAACCGCTTAGTCATCGGTCACTGTCGTTCCTGGTGGAGGTGAACAGTCAAAAAATAAATGAACATCTCTTTTCAAAATTTTTATTCTTCGTGCTTCTCTGTCATTACTTCCATCCTTCCCATATCTTATGGGCTTTATGCCCTTTCATATTTATTTGCCTTAAAAGTATCTATTCAGACAGCCCTGTTTAAAATAGTCTTCCTTTAATTTTGTAACAAACATTGAGCCGACAATGCATCAACAGAATGCGTCGATCGGCACTAAAGAGCGTCGAGCAGATTTTGATCTTGAAAATAGGCTTTAGAACTATTTGCCTGAGGTCAGTGATCCATGAAAATGACGAAGTCTCATATTTCAATCAGACGATTTAGCTTCAGATTTGTTCGCTTTAATTTAATCTTAAAGCCATGCTTAGAAACAGTGCCCTTGACTTGAATCCTTCTGGAACCCATTAGGTTGCTCAATTTTATGACACTCAGAATGTGTTGAAATTGCAGTTATTTTGATTTATCCCTTTTAGGTAGGAGCCGTAGCAGGAATGCCTTATATAAAACAGGCAGCCCAAGTAGCTTTAGGAGTCCTCAATTCTACTCGTCATACTCTTTTGGTTGGTGAGGCCTCCACAAAATTTGCGGAATCTCTCGGCTACCATCGGACCAACCTCAGCACAAATGAGTCCCTTGCAATGTGGAAGCAGTGGAAGAACGCCAGCTGTCAACCGAATTATAGAATGCCATTTGCTTGGACACCCGATCCAAACCGAAGATGTGGACCTTATCATTATAAAAATAGCAGTAGTAACGTTACCTATTCCAACTTTCATGTTAAAACGTTTTCTAAAGTATTTGATTATTCCTTCTTGCAGATGATGGTAGTAATGAGTTCAGGAAAAAATGGTCACGTCAACTAAAATAGAGATAGTACTCAGACTCCGTTTCAGTATCAATAGTTGAGTGCTCTCTTGTACCCTTGGCACAGATATGCTTACAGATAAAACGAGTCTGAGAGGAATTGAAAGACCTCAAAGAAGACTTGACAACACCTCTACTATATTGTGTCAATTACGACCGCTTAGGTAGACAATTAAGGCTAATTAATTAAGCCAATCATTCTCAAATCACTGTGTCGAAAAGGGCGCTTATTGTGTTATCAGTCAATGAGAGCCAGGATAACCAAAGGATGAGATTTTAGAAAAAAGGATCAGTGAATTTAGAGAAATTGATTCATCACAAATTTATTCTACCAGTTAAGGGTCTGTGGGTATTTATATTGACAGTCTGGAAAATCACCTTATTAGGTGTTGGACGAAAATCACCTGTTCGCTATAAGGGCGTCTTCAAAAGATTAAGGTTGTTCCTTTTCAGCCCCTCGAGGTTTCAGACCAGAGTTGGGAATTGACGAAAGGAATCATGACACGATCGGTGTGATAGCTCTGGATCAGCGAGGTCGACTGGCTGTTGGTCTGTCCACAAATGGAGCTAGATTCAGAATTCCTGGTCGTGTTGGAGATAGTCCTATTGCAGGAGCTGGAGGATATGCTGATAGCAAAGTAGTTCACTTTAAATTTAATCTTAATCTTCTTTAAATCTCTTATAATTGGTCCAAATTTAATTTCTTTGGACTAATCAGGTTGGTGCCGCTGCAGGAACGGGTGATGGTGACGTCATGATGCGATTTTTGCTTTCCTTCAAAGCTGTTGAGCTCATGAGGGCTGGCAAACGTCCTTCCGACGCGTGTACTATTAGCCTCAAAAGCGTTCGTCAGGTATTAAAATTTTTATAATCTCTTACAAAACTGATATTGCATAATATTGTTCAAACTTTACAGTTATGAGGTTCTTTGCTTCATATTTGGACGATATCTCGCTTCGTCGAAGAGTAGCAAAAGATAGATGGCTTATAAGGAGAGAAGGGGAGGAGAATAAGTGTATAGCTTGTGCTCCTTTGAGTCTTAGTAATTCGATTAATTAGTGGCTTTTTCATTTTTACCCTTATTTAACACGATATGCCTTCCAGCTTTTACCTTGAATGTATTACTCAGACTAGATTGTTAATGATAGTCAATTGAGGTGGATATCGATTAATAATTGGGCCATTTTGGTTTTATTTAAGAGCGTTAATTGATGTGGACTAGTCACTACGACGTTACCAGTTATTTGACTTCCAATTGACCGGCTCTGACTGAAAACTGGATTTGAAAAAATTATTCAAGCCTGTCATAGCCACAACTATTCAGATATGTTATATAACATCACATACCCACTGGTGTATTCAAGGTTGCTTCTATGTTATTAATAGGTAGCACTGAGGTCGCATTACAGTTATTAGTGGAATGAAGAATTCTTGTGGCTCAGGGAAATATTTGGCATAGGAACCAAGTTTACTCATGAATATTAAGATCATTAGAGAAGAATTAGCCGTTTCTTTGTCGAATACTACTATTGGCATGTTTGCCCCTGCCAGGACCAAATGTCTAAACTCAATGAAAGAATCCAATTCATGAAGCATGTAGTCCGCCATCTTCGTTCAGGTGCTCCAAAAATAACAAGAGTCAACAGCATACTAGAGAGAGAAGGCACCTTCATTTCTGAAATGAAAGTATATTTATTTATTTACTAAAAAATACCCATGAGCATACCCTGATAAGCCATTTTGTCTTCTTTATTTCAAATTTTACTATACCAAGAGACCGTTTATCGCCTCCGAAAGTGTTTGCACTTCTATTAATTTTGGGTAGTATATACGCAGGTCTATTCTGTAGTTTATGACAATATTTACTGCTTAGATTGAATTGAAAGGCAATTTTGAATAAAGCAAAACACTATTTGCTATCTTCAGATATTTAACGTCATTTTTTTTTCGCTGAGAAACATTTGCTATTGGACAAATACATTGATAGCAAAATTATATTATTGCTAGTATTTATTTTAATTACCATATATTTTAATAAATTTCGTTGAAAATCTCCCATTATCATTCTTTTCACTTTTAGAATGGCACTTGGTATGGCGGATTGATCGCCCTGAATGCCAATGGTCAGTATGGTGCTGCGTGTGTTGGTTTCAAGAGCTTCGCTTTCGTTGTACAAGATTCCAATTCTGCGAAGAATGGCAAAGTAATCAATGTCAAATGCCTGACATAGTCTGAACTTGCAAATGAAATATCACGCTTCCAAATTGATATTGTCCCATTGAACTGTACTTACCAACCTCTCTGTGGAATCCTCACGATCGAGAAGATAATTGACCCACCTATGAATTTTCCTTAATATTTATTTATATATGAAATTTATTAGCCTAATGAATGTGGTTTTTTCAGTAACTGTATTATTATTTTAATTCGTTTATCACTCGATATATCTAGCTTTAGTTATTGGTACCAAAAATATTCTATGTGGTAGCATTTATTCTGGAGTTATTTTTTAATAACATCTTCTAGCACTATTCAACCCTGACTTTAATTTGTTTTAAAGAAAGGGAAAATAGTCATTATAAAGATTTCATTTTCCATCTCCTATCCATTCACTCTATAATCGCTTTGTAACAGTACACTAAAACGTTTTCTGAGAAGGAAATTTAAATAGCCGCAAATCTTATCTTAGGCAGCTAATCACGACAGCAGTGAATGTGAGTTTGTTCCTCCTCAAGCCTTGGAAGGAGCTACAAAATCGATGAGGCAAAGATTATCCGCATACTCGAAATATCCCAACGACCATTTAGCTAATGCAAAGTGTATAAAAATACAAAACGAAGCATAGAGATACAAAACCTCTGCGACCGTAATTGTTTATCCAGTAGCCTTCGTAGTGGAAAACAAAATTTAACTTTTTTTTTCGAAAACCTCTAGTCGAAAAGATCCAAAACCTGGAACACACTAATAATGAATATTTCTCATAGCAGGACTTTGCATTCAGGTTTGAAATCCCCTATTTAACATTGAGCTTTATGCATCGTCCTATTCAAGTGAATTTTTAGTCAATAAATTTACATCTTCATTTTGATTGAATAGACTTAGTAGATATTCTATTTGTTATTTTCATAAATTTTAATCTTGGTATCTCTATCTGAAGCGGGGAATTAGGGTCCACTTTCATTAGCTCTGAGAACCATTCAACACAAAAATCGTATAATTTGTAATGGAAATGTCCTGTGTTTGAGTCACTTCATCAATTAATTTTAAAGTGTATTGTGATAGCACAAGATTTGGCCTTCCTAGGATATTTCTTAATTACATTCAGTCAATTTTAGTAGAATACTCTGTTAGGGGTCGATCCATAATAAATATTCAACATAAATAGATTTTTTGAGTTGGAACTTTGAGAATTGAAGTGAGGTTTACACATCACTTAGAACAGTTATTACTGTCACTTAATCCTTTAGACCATTCTGATTTAAAATCTCTGAAAGTACATGCTTGTTAGTCGAAATATCTTATGGGCCACGTCACCGCATGAGCGCACAGCGTGACCTGAAGGTGCGGCCGTTCAACTTCGCGTACGGATTGAGTGTGAGGACACAGCCAATGTCCAATCAAAAGCCTCCGCTCGTTGTACTTGATCTGCCATGTTGAATGACTAAGCTCCCTCCCTTGATACACTCCACGCCATGCATGTCTGGAATAAACGTGTTTCCTGGGTACCTCTGTCTCTTCTTAGCTTAGCGGTAGCTTAGCTACTTCAGTGGGACATACTAACTAGGAGAAATTGCCACTGAGGTTTCTGAATACAGTCAGGCTTAGTTAGGTGGCTAATCCGCTACAATCTAGTTGAATACCGATATTTCAAGTTGTGGATTTGGATTATTCTAATCGTGCATTTCATAAAACCTTTTTAATTTAAATAAGTATTTTGATTTTAATTTGTTTTATAATGTGAGGGAGTATTTTGCCTATCTTCAAGGCTAGAATTTTCTGATAAACAACAATGTTATCTCAACCTACTTTCGTGTTGAATTTCGCCCAATATCACATGGCAAGGAAGACTCGCACTTGGACTCTTCTACTAACGTTATCATATTAATCCTATCATTAAAATTGAGACGCTATCAAGCCTAACGATGGAAACCCAATGTGCGCCGAAACATTCTGAAATTTGCAGCGTACTACCAGTCGTTTACTGCACGGGCCTCCCAGCCAATCAGTGCTCAGTACTCGTACAGGGTAGTACTCGTACAGGGTAATACTAATTGTATTATTTACTAAGTCTTTTTGTAACAAAAGATTTTTCTGCGATTCTTACTTTGAACGTAGCCCAGCTCATTTTGGGGGTGCTTTATACGAGAAGACTGCTAGGAGCTAGTTGCACTTATCCGCAGTCAAGTGGCCTTAAAAAAAGGATTGCCACAGTTTGGTCGAGGGCTTATTTGTACAGTGTCCGCTACAATTGTCATCCACCATTCAAGACTTTTTATTATTCCATATATATATTGCCCTTTTTCGTTTATTTCGCAAAATCTCCCAGCTTGGTGCTAAAATTTACATTTTAAATTATGTGTTTTCATTCAATTAATGATAATTTTTAGCTTCATGTCATATCAGTCCGCGTCATTCTATCATCAATTCACAAGGCATTATTATGATCCTTATTTGACTTGAGTAAATGCGAATTTCTTTAATTAATTTTAAGTATCAAATGAGAGGCTTTAGTGTTGGCCCTGTTTTCATCTACTCAATTTGCCCTAATTTACCCATATTTTACAAGATTGCGTACTGGCAATAATATTTCATTTGGAATTTATTTTGTAAATTTGACTTAATAACATCCACTTTTGAAATAATATTAATAATTGGGATTGCACCTGTTTTAGCTCTTACTGGGCAACTCTATAGATGGCATTGATCCCGCTGCACGACCACATTACATATAGAAGCGAGTTGCGAAATGACTTTTTACGAAAATAAGCATATGAGTACAAAACTATAGACAATGTGATTTTCCACCCAATAGCATTCAATGTAGAGCCTGATCTAACTTTACATATTTTGAGCCGAGGGAAGAGTTTAGAAGAGATTATCGAACAGTCGTCTATTTACGGTCTCCGGTTATTCAAGTTTGTACCAACCTTCACTGAAATTTCAAATTTGAGGCAGAAGGCTTCTGCGACAAATAAACTTACTGATCAAAATCGTTGGAATGAGAAAAAACCAAATTTTATTGGAATGATGTCTGCAAGTATTGTAGGTTGTAGAGGGGGGAAGGGGCGGGGGCGGGGAGGGATTGAGGTAGTGAAAGAATTGTAAATATTTACTGGCAACACACGTAGATTTACTAGGAAAATATAGTATACTGAGACTCACAACGATCACTTAAGGCTCACATAAGTGTGGTTTGATATTTCATCTATGTGGTGCGCGTCCTGGTACATTCTGGGCAACGTATACTCATACGCCAAAAAAGTCTATAAACCGGCAGTTGACTTCAAACTACCATGACCCCACTGTGTGTCATATTCAGCCACTTCCATAGCACTCACCTTCCCTTTTTCTCAACCTTTGTGTCTGTCTCTTTTACATCTGTGAATCACTCTTCTGTTCCCCCTCTCGACTTTTTGTGACTTTGATGTTCCTCCCCTCTGTGAAGCCCGAAGTCAGCTAAAGTGTTAATAATAACTATCATAAAGCCTGCCGTTTGATATGTCTTTAAAAACTATTGGAATAGTCTTGGAGATAGAATAGGGTTCTGTGACAGTTGAATATTTCAAATATAAATAAACATCGTGAGACTCTTGGCGGTTCTGCACGGAGGAGGAACCTGAGGTCATATCAGAGAAGTAAGCGCCACAAGTTTTACAGAAGGCATCTAGTACAAAAGTACACACGCAGCATAGACATACAGTGTGGATCAATGAAGAGGCCGAACCTGGAAGCCAGCTTCATGCCGGTCATGTTTACATGCACTTATTTCCATATTGATCCCATCTTATAGACTTGATCTCCTTTCATATTAACTTTTCCTATCTTTGTTTTACCTTAATTAAAACTGATTTGGATTACACTTCTCATGAAAAGCGCATTCCACGCTTGCGTCAGTTTCCTCCTTTCCAGTTATATCGGCTTCTGCCTTCCCCGCCCCCCTCCCCTCCCTCCCTCCCCCTATCACTATAAAATAGCTACAATACAAAAATCCCTTAGCACATGATGTTTTAACTTTAAAATGGTCAGGTTGGACTTAATGCGCTAAAGCAAATGAAATGTACAAACTAATGAATTATTTCAACTGCAAACAATATATGAGTACTAATAGGTAGTTCAGTATTCATCGAACAAAACAGGTCTGAGCATTAGAAGCAACATGTGTGCTTATGCTGTTGTGGTAGTCATAGCAATCTGAATTTGGTGGCCATTTTTACCCTGTAACAATTTCCGGCGTTCATTGTGAATATATTCCTCCATTCTACCCTCGGTCAACTTTTCAAGAATCTCATTTACCTGAAAATAAAAGCGATATAAAAGACTATTTTCACTTACCATCAAAAGGAGAGTTTCCAAAGGCGAGACTGTTCTTGTTTTATTGGGACATGGGTTATTCAAAGTCTCCATGGTTTTCGTTAGTGTTTGAAGTCTCAGGGATATCTTCCTACTTTTACTCTTTAAAACAAATTTGACTTGTAATTTACTTAGCCAATTTAACTGTTTAAATGAGCTACAATGGAGAGGTACTCACGCGACCATTAACAGGATGTTTTGTATACTGGTGTGAATTTGCGTAGGAATACCTCCTTGTTAATAATGGCAGAGATGTGGAAGGAGGAGAAGGAGGAGGTGTGGATTCAAGGTCGAGGCTCATACGAGAACCACCATTTAATTTTCGTATTCTTTCCCCATTCTCTTCCAGTGCAGATTTTAGTGCCTTTTCTATCCATTGAGTCAAGTCATTACAAGCGGATAGGTCGCATATCGCCTTTGGTTTATCTATTTTTTAATAAAACCAATAAAACTAATTATAAATTATGATTTATTGGACTTTGAGTGTCATTGTGAGGCTTCTTACTTGGTATATTACAATACACGCGTAGAAAATCACATCTATTAAAATGTAATTTTTGATATAACTTATATTGACTTAAATGATTGCTAATTATAATTCCTTGAAAGACAGTTAACCACAACCCCAACTGTTAAAATTTTAGTAAAGAGAACTTTAATGGTGCTAAATACTCATGGCTGAACCCACAATAAAGCAAAATGTAATGTCAAAATTGAATGCATACTGACACACACACACACACACGCACACAAACACCTTGTGAAGTTTTTCACCTATGCTAAAGAAATGAAAAATCACTGTTTTTAAACAAGCCGGGAGAGGTTGAGCGATTATCGAAAAACAAATATGTGTTAAGAGTGGTGAATAACTACACATTAATAACATTACCGAGTCCTCATATTCGACCTTAAATTAAATAAATGAGCACTAATGTCATAGATCGAAACCTCGCATCCGACAAAAGTGTATCGTATCTTTAATCAGATTGCTTGTGAAAAAAATAAAAAGAACGACTGGAGGGAAAAAATTTGAGTTCAGCTCCCAATGTACAGAAAGTTTAAAACGGAAATGGATTAATGGAGTAAATTATACTGTTACAAATGGGACACAGGTAAGTTTTAACAGATAATTTGAAAACAGAAAAGGAATAATCACATATTTTAATGGTCAGGAAGAAGACTCTAGTTCAGATATAATAAGTGGCAATTCAAACAGCTCTATTCTTTGTCATAAGTTAGTTGCTAGTAAAAAATCAGTTTTTCTACGCATGCCGCAATGCTTGTCATTGATGACACTTAACAACAACAATTGTTGTGAAAGCACACATTCATTGTCTCAGTCTGAATCTAACTTAGTGATTAATTATCAATTTTTCAGAATTAAATTTTGTGCCCTGAATATGTATCGGCTAATATGATCATATGCAAGGCCAGAGACCACAGATTCATCTCAATTTTTTGCACAGTTAGTAAAAGAAGAATGGTCAATAGCTCTGAAGTAGGAAGTAGCGGAGTTGGGGATTCCCCTCCCTATTCACGATGAGCTCGGGCAAAACACTTTCCTCAATGAAAATGGAAGTTATAAATGCGTGTTTTTAGCACATTTTCATTTCCTTATACCTGGACAGTACCATTTAATGTTGAATTTTACATTGGATCCTGGTTCGCAAGATGTAATAAAGAAGCTGTGTTATCCTATAAGTTGATTATAAAAGTTCCTACACCGTGTGTGTCTGATGATAAAGACTTCATGCTTTTAGACCAAATTTTTAATGAAGAAGAGAAAACATTAATGGAAAACGTTAATGGGAAAACAATGTTTATCTCCTAATCAAACAGGATAGATTTTTTAATCGTCTTCTATGCATTTGTTGGTATTTACGTGGAATAATCCATTACGAATTGCTAAGACTGCGCGAAATAATTACACAGGCGAAGTTTATTGTTGTCAGCAATTGTGATGACTACATCCGAAATGAAAAGATAAACGCTCAAGTTTATTTGGTAGAAGAGGAACAGTCCTTCAACTTGTCGATGCTCCGACCCACAAATCAAAAATGACTTCCATAAAAAATGGAGGAATCGAATTGGGAGGTTCTATCACATTCGCCGTATTCACCACACCTCGCTTTTGAAATACTACCAAAGTCCGAAATCGCATGAACGAATATTTGAATTCCAAAACTGGAAGTTCTTTCCAAAAAGGGGATCGGAAAACTACAAGAGCAACTGAAACGAAGAGCTGTAAATGATTGTGGAAATTATATAAGATTAAAAAAACGTAAAGAAAATTTAACCTTTCTTTAAAATGCGCGATCACTTATTTGCACCCGTAATGGGTCGTGCTGTTGACACGTGCTTGGCAAGGGAGTCTTGAATGATAGAAGAAATTTTACACTTCTCTGGGTAAAAAGAGTACGTTAATTCGATTAAAAGTGATTACTATTAGGTAAATTTAAGAAAATGCCAAAAATTCTGTATGACAATTTACGATCTTAAATCTACAAGCATTAACGAGGTTGAGAAGTTGCTATTTATTATTTCCTAAATAAGAGTGAACTGTATACTTTTGTCTATTCACGAGGAAACTTTTAAATAGAGGAGTCGTTGTCACTCCCACCCACCTGCACTTGGCTTTAAAAGGATGTGAATGAATAGAGTTAGCATGACCAACTATCAGATTTACTTCGACCGGCCAACAACTTTTACTTGTCGTGGACATGACCTTATCAGTGAAGTTAGTGCTCAATTTATGGTATTTGAACATTGGGATGTAGTACAGTGGACTGTATTACCTGTAAGAATATGGACAACTCGGTGCTTCTGGAACTTAAATAAAGCATGAATCTCGATTCCGTGACTCTATTACCTACTGCTTCTTGCTCTCCTCACCCATTTCACTTCCACTGGACTTGACTGGTGTCCTTCTTAAGCACATGCCTTTCTATTAATAAGAAACTTGTGCGATTTGACATTACTGAGGGATGAAAAGAGACCTTGAGTATGTGAGACACGTCATCGCATGAGGGCACAGCGTGACTTGAAGGTGCGGTCGTTCAACTTCGCGAACGGATTGAGTCCGAGGGCACACAGTCAATGGCCAATCAAAAGCTCTCACCTGTTTTACTTAATCCACCATGTTGAATGACTAAGCTTCCTCCCTGTTTACACTCCACGCCATGCACGTCTACAATAAACGCGTCCCCTGGATACCCCTGTCTCTTCTTAGCTTTGCAACAGCTTAGCTAATTCTGGGGGGTCTTACGAACTAAAAGAATCTGCCACTAAGGTTTCTGAGTGCAGTCAGGCTTAGTCTAGATAGCTAAATCCGCTACAAGTACGAGAAGAGATGGAACTCAAGACTTCAAGAGTCTTATTTCATTTAAAGCATGATTTAAACAGTTTGTTCATTTTCAAAATATAGGGAACATTTTTAAGCTCGGCTCATAAATATTTCTGGGAGAGAGCGCTCTTTCCAAGTGAGCACAGAGTTAGCTGATCAACAGCTAAGTATGACGGGTCCCTCGAAGTAGCCAAGGCCAACTGGTGGAACCCAAATAGAATGTTGAAAATAGAGATTCCTCGTGAAAAATTCACCTGTTAATTACTTGGTTTACTATACTCGACTGATAGCTCTTTAAAAACAACAGCCTACTGAGCAGTTCCTGGATATTTATCGCCTGCCTTTCATGCAAAAAGAATCGCAATTAATCTTAAAGTTCAAATAACCAGAATTAAATAATTTCAATTAGTACTTGATTGATGGAAATTTAGACTAAAAAAATATTGTCAAGTTGTATTTGAAATTTTATTATTTAAAAAAGAACATATATCGAGACCAATCATGATCTCGATTCAACAGTGATTCAGATCTGAATACTGAGGACCTGAAGCCTGAATGCTGGAATATTAAAATATGAAACAGCAACCAAGGCATACACAAGTGCAACATGTAGAATTTCCTTCTATCGCTTCCACTCAACTACATGCTTTCAGGTGATCTACCAGGCTTAAAATTTGCAAATTCTGCTTTGCCGTAGTTGTAATTACTTATTGATCTATAATTTGTAATAGTAAATTTGACCTCGATCTTTCAAAATCATATGAATTTTAGGAGTGCTACTTTTGGATTGGGGATAATTGGGTGTTCTTTTAAAGTTCATAACGAATTGATATCGCATATAGTTTTATCTTAGTTTCATAAGTTTACATAAAGTATGATTTATGATATTTGTCCATCATGCTTACCAGAAATCTCAGAACCAGTTGGCAAGGAGGTCCCTAGCGCTTCGGAAAGCTTCTTTATGAAGGTCTGATTTTCCGAAAATTGTTTTTCGAGGGCAATTTTATAAGCGTCGAGAGAGATCTCGAGGTCATTGGCCCGATTATGTTGATTGGCTTCCTGAAGGGGGGGGGGTGGTGGAGGGAGGGAAACATGTGCCATAATTTGTTCATTTGTGTGTATGCGAATTTTAAATGACTGTAAATGAACGATTAACGAATCGACATATGCAATTCAGGGAGTCCTGTGTACAGTTAGGAAGGAAATAATCATTGACTAATTTAATTTATGTAGTCCATTTAAGTGAAATAAATTATAGTGTAATTAAAATGTTAAAAAAACTGTTTTGAGAGAGGGAGAGAGAGAGAGAGAGTGCACGATATAGTTGTCCCTTAATCTTTACTGAAGAAAGCACAAGTTTGAGATTTCAGCCCTGAAAATGAAGATTTCAATCGAGACTGGATTTATTTCCTTTTGCCCCCAGGAGATGTTTTAATGCCCCCCAAATCAGTTGTAACTTAATGCTGAATGTGACTGGTTGACAATCGCAGTTGCGTTTGACTTGAAGACCAATCAAAATCTTGAATTGTATAGATTTTGGATAATTGAGTGGTAGTAGAACTTATAAATTAATACGTCCAATTTGTTCTAAACTAAATTTCAAAATCACTTTCTTTTTCTTTTCTTCCTAGTACTACGATGCCTTTCTTATTCTCAGTGCTAACATATAGATAAAATAATTTGAAATGGAACATTTTCCATGGAATATTTTCCATGCATTTGAACGGAGCTCGCGAGAACCATTCTGACCTAAAATGAAATGTTACTTCTCCACCTTTACTTCCATTTATATCATTTCTAAGTGAAAGACAATGGGTGAAATAATATAATCTGTTCTAGGTATGGAGACTAAGCTATTTTCTATGAGTGAGATGGTGGATTTTCACTTTTCCTCTACACAATCATAATCATAGACATACCCTTATTCTCAATTCCTTGAGCTTTTCCTTGAGACAACGGACTTGTTGAACATGATGGCAACCGCAGTCCAGTCCTCCCGAATAAGGTGTTGATGTTGCTTCCAGAGATACTTCATTTTCACATTTCGGGCAGTCTGGTTTTTCTACCAACAGTAAGAAAAGATTTAATATACCATCTTAAAACATAAAAAGATTTCATGAAATTTCAAGGAAAGGAGATATCGTTTACTTTCTCTTCCCACAGTAAATCTTAAACTGAAGGTTTTATAATTCTCACTCCAAATAGTTTGTTGGCATTGAGAGCGATGCTAATCTGCCTTCATGCAAATGAAAGAGGTGCATATTTTGTTTTAAGAGAAATTGCTGGATAACCTTACTAAAAGCTAGAATATAAGTAAGAATACCATAAATTTATTCTCCGACCTGAGCAGATAGGAGGTCGAGACAGTATATCCAGGAAGAATAGGAGCAAAATATCGGGGGTGATGAATTTGACATTTCTTATTTTTTTAAATTTGGGCTTTTTGATGTAACAAAATAAAACAGTTTTGTGAAAGGCGTAATTAAAAATATTTGAATACGGAAGTTTAGTATTGAAATGGTGTCAATTAAGGCAGCTGTCTCTCATTTCAATCCACTATTATAGTCATGTTGCATTTTTTTTAACTATATTAGATAAACTTAATCAAATAGAGCTTGATTATCTTTCAGAATTGTTATAGTCCTCCTTGCATTTAGAGCCACTTTATGGTGATAATTCGTCAGCGGAGTTTCAACCGCACACCAAATTGAAAGTTCCGCAAAAACTGGATTGGATTCTACTAACGTAACTCACCCAAAACTATATTTCTCAAGACATTAAAACCAAATAGTCATAGCACAGTGCCCTGAAAATTCTTGTTTAGTTATAGGGTGTGATAATAAATAAATGAATAAGCAGTTTTGCACTGCTGGAGAATAAACTTGATGTTCAAAAACAAAGAGTAACTGTGACTCAATTGGATGACTAATCATTGCTAATAGACGTCAGTGAGGGTTGATTTCGACATGTGACAAAATGTACATATTTTTTTAATTTTATGCATTCCGTCATTATAAATGATTAGAAGCGAATAAGAAACATCAACAATATCAAATAGAAGAACGCTGGAAAATCAGATTATTACAAATTAGACTATAAACATAAAGAGAATCCTCAAACTACAAAAGTATTCTCTCACAAACCGTAAGCCATATAAGTTAAGCACGTATATAATATACATAAATGCATGAAAATCAAAATATCAGATTAATGTAACAAAGGGTTTATTTAAGCATAAAGGAATCAATTAATTGCTTAATATAATAATATTTACCCCTATGTTGAAGTACTTTTATGGTTTCTTGAAGATCAGCAACAGTATTTCGAAGTTGTTTGTTTTCAGCTAAAAGCCTATATGTAGTTGAACCAATTTAGATTTAACAAATATCTAAAAACCTTTTATAGCAATCCTCCCAAGCTGTTGCCATAGCATTCAATTTTCCTCTAGAGATTTCTAATTCGCTAGAAAGTCTTTGGTTTTCCTAGATAAAAGTCGATATAAAATCCTTCATTAACGAACGTTCTGTAAGGTCACATAATCGTGGTTCGCACTAGGTGATGTGAATCCGTCCTTCGATATCTACAATTTAAATAGCAGCCATGAAAACTATGCTAAATTCAGTTTTAATTTTTTGAAATTTTAAGACAAATTTGCCTGTTCCTGAAGCAGAGCATTAGCCTTCTTGAGAGTTGTTAATAATTGTCTCAGTTCTGAATTCTCAATCCGTACTGTATGCAATTCCTAAATTATAAAGCAAGTGAAGTTTAATATTGCCAAATTTACCCTAGCCGACGCACGCAGTAAGGCATTTAAACGTTCTATAAACTTTGCACAAGTGTCCGGATATTTGAGCTTTTCTATGCTAATCAATAACAAAGAAATATTTACTTGCTTGCTCACATGCTTTAGAGCACTTGGGTTTATTGTAATGGCACTGACATGGATCTTGCGATTCGGCCACTTCTTCTTCAAGTAAATCATTTTTGTCACTGAAAGATGAGTTAGTTATTTTTGCTAACTTTGTGAGTACGATCTCAGACTTGTCTGACTTCTGATTTGCAGTACTATTTTTCCAAGATCTCACCTTTGACCTCTTAACAAGATTCAAATCTGCAGGCATTTTCTAAAGTAAAATAGTTGACGACTTTTAAAAATGATTTAAATATGTCATAAGCATTTCGGAAATACATACTGGTTAAATCAATTCCGTGTTAATCAATTTGGTACTAGAGTTAAGAACTAGCTAAACAAAGCCAAGGATATTTTAAAAGTTGAAAATTTAAGTCACCTACACGTTACATAATATATTTAAAATTTTTAAAATATAAAATTTACTTATTTCTATATTGAAGAAGTTAGGTCATTTAACAATATGTGGAATATTTATATGCAATTAACCCTACAATATGTGAACATAAAATGCGTGTTCAGAAATTCAGTAGGCATTTTCATTATTAAATCTCTAAAATTTATTGTTATATTATACACTAAAGGATAAAACTTTTGAATTATTAATGCTGATGGCAGTCTTTTCACATAATAACGCTTTATGTTGATGAAAAAATCGATGGTGGTTTAAAACTACTGTACTTTCTTTTAATGATTTAAAATATTCATGAAACATAGTATTATATGGGATATTATGCACTTCGTTGCCCAATACTTGATTCTTACTGCGTGTCTTGCAGATAACTATTTGTACCAAATAATAGAGTCTAAGCATCCATTTAGGCTGATAAATAAAGATTTGATCATAAATGCTGTGAAATACACTAAATTACATTTTTCATTACGAAATTAGATTGTTTAAGGTAGCCATTTTTTACATAACGCGTAAGTTCAGGTATTTCGACTTATTTTCATTGCAATCTATTGTTATATTACTTCATTTTGACAGTTTCAACAAAACAGTTTCAACAGTTTCCTTATAGGAATGCTGATCTTCGTAACTGATTTTAAAGAATGATAAGTAGGCATAAATTGTTTCGAAGGGTGAAATCACTTAAAATCCAGTTAAATTTTAGAGTTTAAATCATTTTTTGTGATATTGATTTAGGTATAATTTCATGAAATCATAGTATCGCTAACTGCTTGCTACTAAATTCGTTATTTGATGAAAAGTGTGTGTGAAGTGATTGATTGTCCAAGTAGTTGAATAAGCTATTTACTTAGTGATGGATGATGAGAAAGGTAATTTAGCAATTAAAACATTAGACGATAAATTATGTCCAACAAATGCAACTTGAAACCAAAGGTGCACTTTGCTATACTCTTGACGATTTAACTTAGTTCATAACTTCTATTCAATCTTTTTCCCTTAATACAGATTGGACTGCAATATCATTGCTTGACTCAAAATGCTTTAACCCCATAATGAACTGCATATTTCTTGTGGGAACTACGTAAATTACATTGTTGACAATTTCGTTTATCGTTGTTGGTTATTTACAAATCTTGACGTTTCGTTTGGCTTTGTATTCTGTTTAGAACTAACTGAAATTCATCCGTTTAAAAAGTTTCCTTGGTGGAAGAACTTAACATCAGCTGCTTGCCGGTTTATTATCATCTCGTCCTGTTGATTAATTAGATAAATGAATCGAATAGAAATATATTGAAATAGCAATATCTAATGTTTTTGACCAAGAAATTAATTCAATCTGATGCTTTACGCATTTTGAAGTTTGAAAACTGTCCTAATTCCTTTGACAATTGAAAAATCAGAATGGGACTTTAATTGATACTTATTTCGTCTTCAATGGGGTTTGGAAGATCTCTTCCAATTAATATTTCATCTTCATTATATTTTCTGTCTTTTTCACCATTTTGTTTCATTCAAAAGAGTCAAAATGGAAATATTTCAACCATAAATTCTGAAAAAAATTATGTTTACCATACGACGAAAAAAATACTGAAAAACTGATTTGATCCACGGTAATTAAAATTGATGTTTAAATATCATGACTTTTGCTATTTATTTCCCTGCATTGGAAGAAGTAGATAATAAATCTCTCTTTTACCTTGTTGACCATGAAAACATAAAGAATTCAAAATTAAGAAAAAGAAAACCTATGAGTAAGGGGATCGGCTGTTGAAAACCTGAAAATAAACATTCTTCTTTTGGAATTTTGAAATCCTTAGGCTGTTTTTTCTCATAAGGAATATTGTTCACTGTGTAATATCCTGATATTCGAATTTACTGATTAGATTCCTGGTATTATGATCGTGTTAGCTAAGTTATTTACCTCCATGGCCGGTTACGTCACTTCGATTTATTTAACCTTTTTACAGCCAAAAGCAGTTGGTTTACACTATTAAAAATATTATAGGAAGCAGAACTCACTGAAACTCACTAGTTGTTGAGTATTTAAATTGTTGGCTTGAAAAATACTATGTAATAGGCAAGTAGATAAGTCGTATTAAATTGTCAGGAATCTTTGTGAGTGCAATTCAATTAATCTTACTCAGGTGGGTCTCAGTCACTTCCCGAGAGTATATACTCACACGATGATTCATCATATGTAGGCCACGCTAGGGTACATTGGATGCATATCTGAGAATTTAGTGGGTGCCCTAAACGGCGTCCTCATGCCTTATATCACATCTCCCAAATCATATGAAGTGGGATAATGAATAGATTTCATCTAAGTACAGTTATTTCATTATTACACTGAAAAAAATTGAAGTAGAATTTGCTTCGGCACGGCATATATGAATATGAAAAGGATAATCAGTGGCTTCATTGATCTATTAAATAAATAGAGTAGATGCTCAATATGTATTCACGAATGTATAAATAATTATTTTCTTAGCTGCATAACATTTAGGTCCAAAAAATTTGGTTTAATTCAACATACAAAATGCTTTCATTTGCTTATTTCCTGATAGTGAAGTTAGATTAGTGTTATTTGAACGAAATTGCACCAGAAAGGTCTAAAAGAAGGAATAGAAGGATTTGATAATTGAGTTGAAGCGAAGGTGGATCAGAATTTGTTATTTGACTGGTAGTGACTATAATGGGTCAACAAGTTCGATAGGGTGACAATAATACTCTCAAATCATAAGTAGAATTAGAGTTCACTTTTGAATTAAGCGTCTACCCGATGAAATTAACTAGCAAGTAGGCTCTGATTATCGTGTGCATGAACTTCAGTTCCTGGGAGGGGGAGGCTAAAATTGGAGTTTGAACATAAGAACACTAGAATATCTTGGAATGAAGCATACCCCTTATTATTGACATTGGTAAGGTAAAAAATATTTTACAATTCTTAATTATGGAGAGAACTAGATCATTGGAAAAAGTATAAAAGTCGAAATCGATAATGGAGGGATATTAAAAAGTGGAAATTGGAGTTTGAGTGCTGAGACAGCCCGAAAAAGTTTGATTCCTGGGTTCAAGTTTATGCTTTTCACTTATCGAATATAGTCCAGCACCTCATTTATATTTTTCCAACATTCGAATTTCTACATTCGCCCTTGTTTTCAGATATATATAAAGTTTTGGGTTTTGGTCAACAACTTCCGAAAAAAGCTTTATTAAAATGGTTAAGAGACTAGTTGTTGACAAGAGCTAACGTGATTTTAACATTGAATATCTCTAACAAACAATGTTGCAACGATTTTACTAAGTAATTTCATGTGCATTCGAATATTCTGGCGGGTGCGTCGTGCGTCCAGTGGACTTCCCAGATATTCAGCTATTAGTTTCATTCAAGTTGTGTTGAATATATTCAATTGGTAATCATATTTGCTGTGAGCATAATTGCGACTAACGCTATACTCGATGCACGTCTGCTTCTTCTGCATCCTTACTAGGATATTTTACCAGAGAGATGAGTGAAGACAAGTCAAGGCTTATTCGTGTAGCAAATTTCTACAAGTTCTGAGGGCGGAAGGATGGAATTATTGAATTTCGTTCTTCTCTTTTCTCGAATTTAAGAGTGTGTTGGGATTTTACGGTTACTATGACTGTTTATTTAGATCATTAGTTGACTTTTTCTATAGAAAACGCGTTTCTTAAAGGCATCATGAACAGCAACTTATTACTGGCCTCAATATGTCCGAATTTTAGAAGACTGTAGCGAATTAGCTGCCTTAATAAGCCTTGACTATGTTCAGAAACCTCTATGGCAGATTCTCCTAGTTGGCAAGTCTTCCGGGACAGAAGGAACAGACGTGTACCGTGGAACACGTTTACTTAATATAGCGTGCTGACGTGCAAGCGTGATGTGTGTGTATATGACGTGGAACGTAGTCATTATATGCACTTTATGGTATGGTGACTTCATATGACTTTGGTCATTGATTAGTCGAGAGGCTTCTGCATTTGTCATGCTAAAGTTGTGTTCCCACAAGATGCACTGGTAAATAGAGGTCTAATAATTCTTGTCTTAAATAGAAAAGGAGCATTTGGAGTAGAATTTGTTGTAGAAATGTACATCATAGATATTCTTGCACAATGAAGGCATATCCAAAAAAAGTAACTCTATCATAATGCAATTCCTAACGTTATCTCCGAGGGCGGTGACAGTTCAACTTTCAGAGATTTCGAGTTAGTGCATAATTCAGAGAAATAAACGTGCCTAATCACCTCGGGTCAAACCTCATCATATATATGGCTAAATTACTACTTTAAATCAGTTCATGTATTTTTGTTTGGATAGTATAGCAATTAAAAACAAACTAGGTCGTGTTCTGTTCCTATCGTCTCTTTCTAACGAGCGTCATGACCAATCTTTACCCCATTTTAAACAAACAAATGCCATTAGTTTCCCTTTAGTGGACTTTGATCAAGTGCTGGTGAGCTAATGTCACCAGAAAAGAGCCAATCGTGGCCTATACCAAGCTTGCAGTTCTATAACCCCGAAGACAGCATTGTCAGCATTCTTTTGAATTGGTCAAATTTGCTTCGGCTCTTTCTAGTACACTCGGATGTGTGATATTTTCATCAGCTCACCCTCAACGTTTGGTTCCATCCCAACAAAACGCTCTAAGGACGTCTCAAGACACGAAGATTTCGGTAAATGGGACAGCAAACACATCATGTTTTCAAGAGGGAAGCCGCATCACTGATGAGGTCTTTTTAACAAATGGCTGAAATAATATATCAATTGAGAGAAATTGGTCATTAACTGGCATTGAAAACTTCAATTTAATTAGGGGCAAACTTGACTTTGATCTTCTACATCCAAGAGCCCAACAACATTTTGTTTGTGTATGAAATAGTCAGATGCAATTTCATTGAATAATGCCTTTGTTTTGACTACGTCTTCGACTAGTCAAGCTCAAGTTTACGTATTGAAGGTCTTTCCTGCATCCAATAACGACAAGAGCAAGTGAAGAGAAGCATCCTGTGGAATTTTATGAGATCTTCTCATGATATGTTCTAATTAGTTATGAACCCACCCTCCCAAATGTCTCTCGCCATCTGTCCTCAGAATAACGCCAAATGGTCATGATGTGTATAGACTGGAGCAGGTGTTCACCAAACAAACATCGAGCAATCAGAACAAGGCCCTCCTAGGTGTGGCATTGGCCGATGATCAATGAGGCTTTGGGTGAACAAACAGGACAATTTCTAAATGATAGAAAGAAGTTTGTAGAAGGAGAATGAATGTGACATTTGTTGTCGAAAGTTGGCCAAACTGTTGTGAAACTATGGACAAAATGACAAATAGGCTTGGGAGTATTTTAGCTTAAGGTGAATAAGTAGGAGGGGTGAGTGAGGGAGGGAGGGAGGGAGGGGAGGTGAAAAGTGGAGAGTGGAAGGAGGGAGCATGAGGCCAATAGGGAGAGGAAAGTGAGTTTAGATGGATTACCCACAAGGAATAAACTTGACTTAGTTGATATTGGTTAGACAGAGAGAAGGCTGGATTTGCCGTCTCAAATTATTTTAGTTGAGTGGGGCTCGTGTGTACTTACTTTCTAAAATAAATCGAATGTTAAATAAAAAGTAGCCTCGAATTCTGTCGAAATCAAATCAAAATTGTCACAGTTGTCAGTTATAGAAGTCGAAGATTCTCAATATATGGCTATAGTCCCACTCATGAACCTAAGAGCAAGAGGAAGTTGAATATTGGGGGTATTGTAAAGCAGATAATTCAGACTCTTGGCTTCATTATCTCCATCCTCTTGACTCACTACGCTGTTGCCTACTTAATTGGACTTGTGTCCTGTTCCACACCTCCCTCTCCCCCCTCCCCCCTCCTTATTCAGATCCTGTCTAGTGATTAAGCCTTGCTGAAGTTGTTTGCTTTGCCATAGGTAAAACAATTCATACCTGGATACCGATAAGAAATCCCTCGTTTTCAGAACAGTAATAAAGTGTTATTTGTTTTTAAAGTTTGTATGTGATGGTATATAATGCAATTTCGGCCATCATTTTTACATCTTTACTTTTTTAGTTTTCCATCCCCTTTGTAAAACAGCACTAACAGTTTCGACTTCATTCGCTTATCAAATACCTTTTTCTCTTACCCTACGCTCTATGTGCCTGAAAAAGTGATAATTGGAATAATCCTGTTGAGATCGAAGTAACATGGAGTGTGTGTGTGACATGCTCTCTGTCTGCCTTTGATTTGAACATTTTTAACCTAGAAAATAAAAGGAAATGTGGTGCTCATAAATAATGGTGAACAATTTGTCTAGCATGAAAAAAGGCTAGTATAGCTATTTTCTTCATCGAGTATGGACACAAGCTGAAGTTGCATATCGGTTTGTAAAATGTGCGACTTATTATCGTTAGACCCAATAGATCTAGGGCCTGTTTATTCCATCG
Source organism: Hymenolepis microstoma (assembly GCA_000469805.3). NCBI lineage: Eukaryota > Metazoa > Platyhelminthes > Cestoda > Cyclophyllidea > Hymenolepididae > Hymenolepis > Hymenolepis microstoma. The sequence continues at coordinate 23,655,145 of LR215991.1, read as the reverse complement.
GTAGCACGCATGCAACAAGGGCGCACTGCCTGAACGGTTGGCTTATCCATTGGCAAAGTCCCTTCAATTTTGCCCTTTGAGTTAATATGTTGGTATAGCACAAGTTGATTTTTTCCATTCATCCATCGTCCTCTATTTTTCTTGATTATATTCCTATCGGTCAAATATTCTAGGGACTTCGTGCTCTCCCTTTCTATGCGGCGTTAACTAATAAGAATTTATGTTGAGTACGCTTCCTACTGCATGTCAAGGGGGCGAATAGATGATGGAGGCGATCTGAGTAGAGAAATACGGACGTCATTTGCAAAAATATGTAAGCATGGTTGAAAACATTTTCTGTGTGCTAATCACACTTCCGTATACAATCTATGTAGATGAGCCAGCTACGCAAGTTGGCCAATGACACCTACGTTTAAAACTATTGCGCCCTATTAGGGTTGAAAATCATCCTTTAATAGCATATCCTCCTGGGGCCACTCTAAGCAAAAATAGAATGTAAGCTCTCCTATCTTACTTTATTTTATCAGTTCCGCATAACCCTAGTCGCACTCTACTAGTACAGCCCTTTTCCCATCTCTTTTAGTCCCCCATGCCTAGTGCTATTAATTTTTGTCATTTTTTTTCAATGCACTTTTTCATCTCAACTCGCGGTTTCCTTGTTTATGAAAGATTGTGAGATCCTGTTAATCTTAAGGAAAACCATTATTTTTAGAGAATTTTTACGATCAGTCTCTTACAATGATTTTACACTAATTCTCGTTCGGTCATTTTCAATAAATACCGTTGGTCTTTCTATTCACTGTATATATCTTGAATAGAATCCAACTCATAACTGCTGAAACTCTTGGCATAGTAATTTACGACACCTAGCCTGCAAATAAAAGTGAAACTAGATTAAATTAGCATTCGCGGTAACTAATAGGATGTATCCGCCATTAAAAGATTGGCAATGGAAATGAAGCATGTCGACGAAATGGTTATTTATATGTAACTATCCTGTATGCCGTCTTGTCACGTGCTCGAATGGCGTCTAATGGCGTGATCATATATTTATTCACTTCCCTGCTTCTTTTCTCTATTCTACAAAATAACCTGACCGTTTTACAAAGTATAGGTCCGTCTTGCAATATGCATACTGACCATTACCTGACGAACGCTTATATCAAAGGTATTGAGTTTTCTGTAACCTTTTGGAAAAGATGATTGAAAGCATTTTTGCATGGTTAGATAAAGTCAGGATTTACGCAATTCCAAGACGTAGAGCATAAATGATCATCGGGAATCGATTATCTGAACCAATTTCAGTGAATGTGAATTATACCAAACACGAAAAATAACCTTTTTATAAGTGAAAAAAAATATCGAGTGGAGTCATTGGTGTATTCTAGTACTCAACCGAGATAATGATAACAGTTTTGGTGAATTGTATAAAGTGTTGAAACGACACACAAAGGACGATAAGAAATGATGATATTCCCTGCTAAGTGCTTTTAGTTGCATGAAAAATATGGGGAAGAATCAGCAAATGATTATCTTTTTGAGTTTTCACATATTATTTAGCGATGACTTATTCACACTCGAGATATAAGTTTATAGTTTCATTTAATGATTTATGTTAAAAGCGTTATCATATCATCAAAACTATAACGAATATGCGTCTTTTAATAGTCTATCTTAACCCAATAGTATAAGTATTTTTATGTAATTAATTTTTGTTTAAACTCTTCTGAAGGTTATCATGCAGTTCACCGAATGAATAATAAGCTTCTGATTGGTTAATGCAATGAGTTCTATTTTCCCGTCTCCTTATTAACATTCATAATTCATAGCCGCGTACACGGAAATAATATTTCATTTACTAATGTCTTCTATGTCTGATGCTGAAATTATTGAATCTAATAATACTGTTTCCGAGGCTGAAGACATATATCAGCTCAGTCCATCCAAAGTTCGCTGGTTTTACAAAGATGAGGTCGCGAAGAAATGGGTTCCTTTTAATGGATATGATTCTATTAAAATTGAGCTAAATTATCTTCGCTTACTAAAAGCCAAGAATGGATTTTCCAGCGAAACTGACGATAATCTCAAACCGCTCGTTGTTCGTGACGGTCTGTATGAAATAGACGTTGTCACGAAACAATGCTACCCCATATATTGGGAATGTAAGTATTTCAGGTAGCATTCTACTAAAGGTGCTAATATTATTTTGTATAGCGCCTACCGGACCAACAACTATACTTCGTGGGATTTGGTTTAAAGATCCTGGTTCTAATAATTCGGTACCAATCGAAGACGAATCAATGGTAGAACAGCTCGAAATCACGTATGCTATGCTTCAACTTCGACTCTCAACTTCGCAATCGGCTTATTCTGGTAGTTCTTCCCCCAAATTGGGTACTGATGAAGAAAGTGGCACTGAAATGACTTCAGCCATTGTTTCAATTTTCTCGAGCCCAGCCAAAAATTCTTGCAAGTCATATTTTTACGTTTTCGATTTTTTAATTTGTTCTAATGTTTTTGTTTTTATGCTTTTGAAAATAAAGTTGTTAATTAAATTGCCTTTTGCAATTGCACACCCAATTTTTCTCATCTTTTATTCAAATCTTTTTAGCTGAATTTATTCATTTTTCTTGTTCTTTTATGAATTCTCCTCCTTTTTAACCATTTCGACTAATAATTGTAATTAATTAATTCGATTAATTTTTGTAATAAAAGTAATTTCATTGATGAGTTCAGAATATATATTTTTTAAATATTTGTATGTTTTTGGCCTTTTTATCGGTAAATACACGGTAATAATTCGAATTATCGATCTCTGGTAATATTTTTCATGATCTCCAGTCTATTGCAGCAGACCTTTTTTCAAATTGTCTCAGGTATCACGGGGTTTCTTCAAATCGTAAAACCCCCTTAACCGAATTTAAGCATTTTTAGGTTAACATTATAAATATGAAAGAAGAAATCTTTGGGTGAAAAGGTATACCTTTGTGATGCCCTATGCAGGTCAATTTTAATCGTTTGATTCTCAAAGGTGAGAGATACTGTTTGGTGCGTTATATTGGCCTACACTTTTGCCTTGGGCTTTACAAATTGAGAAATGTACAATTTCGAACCATTCATTCTATTTGAACAGCCTATTTTTTTTTTCTAAAAAATGATGAACCTTTTACTTGCAATTTATTGGCAGACTCCTTGAAATAGTAGGGTACTTTGGATGGCCATAAAACAAGCTTTATTATTTTCATATGATATTTTCCATGTTCATTGGCCTACTTGTCACCAGCTTAATTAAAGGTTTACATGGCGGTCACGTCTGATACGGATTTTCGATTCATATTTATGTTTGAATAATATTCAATTTTTCATAGTAAGCAAATATTCTTATCGGCAATGTGAATGTATTTGTTTCAGTTGGAAGTTCAAAACAAGCAGAAGTGTAAGGTTACTCAATCCAGATTTATTCCGAATCCTCTTGAATGTCCATCTTTTTTTTTCTTAACTTCAGGAACTACTTGCCAGATCAGCAATTTCTATATTTCAAGAATATTTCTTTAAAATTGCGCTATTTCACCACCTGCTTGTACTCTCCACTATCTGTCATTTTGTATCATAAAATCAATGTGTGTGAAGTGTAGGAATCGCGTCACTCTCACCTACATTACTTCTTATCTTCACGCTTAGCATCCCCCCCCCCGCCCACCTCGTCTCTTTCGTAATGTTTTTATATAATTATCGGATTATTGAAAGTGCTTGTTTTGCATGCGCACACATATTCACACTTCAATTTTGGAGCATATTTGTGATGACAGCGTTTTTAGGCATTTAGCTAATAGTGTCAAATCACTAGTCAACTAGCATGGGCTTTTCGCTCCTTTGTTTGCTAGTTTATGCCAATTTATACGCAAGGTCGAGAGCCATGGCTTTGATATGTATAGCCACTGAAGAGATATGCCAACCGTGGTGGCTAAAACTAGTTAAACGAGGGTAGGAAAATAAAAACTCTTCAACAGAACGACTCTGGCAACACTTATTCCATTTGCGGATTTGAATTTCAAAGCAATAGGGGCTTCGGAGTTTGGGGAGGTATGCTATAAAGCTGAGTCTAGTTTTCGTGGCTTTTACCATTTAATTATAATTATCTTTTTGTTCACAAAGTTGACGATTTTGCGTTAGTTAACGCACACACCTGTCGAAGTGCACAGGTTCGATATTCATCAGTGCAAATCCAGAGAACGAAATGACCGGCTATGCTGGGATAGAAAGGAGCAATTTTATCATCAGCTATCTATGCTCAAAATGGATGTTTCTAAACATTTACATTCATCACTAAGCTCTCTCACAATACACTGATTGTAATGTGCGTTGACGAGCAACTTACATTGTTGAAATTAGAGGAACCGAGGTAATTAATTTCGTTGTTAGGAAAGATAGCAGTCGTATCTTCTGAACCGAAAACAGATCTAACAGTGATCTATCTGGACACATGTTACCTTCCTTCGGCGTGAGAGAGCAATCACTGGCCAGACTCATTGCTCTGGGTGCCTACAAAGACCTCGGAAAAGATTCAAACCGGAACTAATGCTCAAACGCGTGGAAAAGCAATTTCCCTCGCTAGGTTTTGGGTTGCAACGAATAAGTTTTACCTTAGAAAAATTATTGTTAGTTTTTCTTAACATTAATACATCTGTTAAAAGTGTTAAATTGCTGCTGGCGTTGCCTCGCACAATTTGGTTTTTGTTGAGGAAGGGGGCGAGGGCTAACAAACAGCAATTTTATTAGGTGCATTGTCATCTTTCTACATTCAGGTTTCCTATTAACCCTAGAAATCAACTGATATTCGTAATTGTTATTATTTCAGACATGGTTTGTTAATATGATAAAAACACAGAAAGTAGATAGTGTCTTTCAGTATTTATTTACTTTTTTTTCGTTCAACTGTCACGTCATTCTTCACCTTTTCATCACTTTCATCTTTTCATTTGCCATATGTCTTTTAATAAATCAGGGTACATCTTTCATCAAATTCTCACTAAGTGTTTCATCTTCTTTATTCATCTCACATTTTAAAAGTTTGGCTTCACTTTTGCTGTAAACTTAGACTTGGGTTGGTGTAGGTTTAATTTTAAATACCCGATTAAACATCAAACGTACTGTTACCAGAATGTCGAAAATTGATGAGGCAAAGAAGTGGAGAACTTTGAGAATTGAATCGGCTAAAGATTGGAATAAGGAAGAATGTGTAAGTTTCAGTTGTTCTATGACACAATGCATACCATTTCCCTACTCGAATTAGTTCTCTATTTATAATTCTTATTGTAGCTTATTAGCTGTTAAAATAAATTTTCCATATTCCTATTTGCTTCGAGTCCTCTTTTGGATACATTGAATTATCATCATTGGATAAAATTCCTGCTTTTTCTGATGATTGCGGTTTTATTCGCGGATCTAATTTATTTATGCCTCGGTTTCATTCATCGTGTGATCGTATTTCTTTTGAAACTGTGGAAACTATTAAATACAATCAATGTTATTCCATATTGCTTGAATCGATTGTTGGTTGGCTGGGACGTTTCTGCATGAGCGGTCGCACTAGCGCAAATGAGATTCCCTTGGTAAACCTTGACAGCGATGTGAAATCCACAGGAGTGAATGAGCTTCCTCAAATTTTGAAATAATATTGTCCACTTGTTTTCCGATCGTCATTGGGTATTCATAAGACGGAAACTAATCGCAACTCGAGGCGATGAATAATTTATTTGCTCTTCAAGAACAGGTTCCTCATATTTCGCCTCCCCTCCCCTCCCCTTCCTCCTGAGTGGATGAAATGGTAAAATTAAATCCAGAGTCAGTTAATCATGGCATTAGAATACATGAACAAGCTATGGGAAATATGTCAGACTTAATTACTAATGTTATTTTTCTTGATTCGGGACTTCTGTTCTAGATGTCTCGAACACTATTCTGCGTCATTAACTTTTAATTTCAAGGGAAGATCTCCACCTGCTGTTTGTCTTGCATTGTTCAATTTCAATTTTGGTTTCAATTCAGTGCCTACACCAGGATTTAGTTCAGGAAGCTGCTATCTATTCCTTGGAGCCTCCTTTTTGATTAATTTTATTAGTTCTGGTAATTATTTCTACCGACTCATTTGTTTCAGCACTTGCGATACGCTTTCCCGTAAAAGATGGAAGGAGTAAGTTTCAATAGTACTTAAATCGTTCTACAAAACTGTGATCCAGTTAAGATGTGTTTTGGATCTTCTGGTTGTTCCCAACACTTTGCGCTAAACGAGCGCTTACTTCAGCTGGCTACTAGTTTTAAATCAAAGTTAACTGAATTGATGCTCACTTAAGGGACAACGATATAAATGTATAAATCTGTTTCTGATCATGTGTTACTATTTGTCACGTCTGCTACTTTCGGAATGTTTTACGTTCTAAAAATGAAAGTAGGTGCGATATTAGTTTTTCATAAACACGAGCGGAGATGTCTTTTAAAAGAATTAATATCCGAGGGATTTGATCTTATTGGCCAAGTATGTACTCGCAACCATTAACCACGTCGAATCAGTATGTATTGTTGTTCGGAGTTTGAAAAGAATGATACAGACTATTCCTATGGTCGATTTATGATTGAATCTGGTTGAAACCGCAATTAATGCTTTCGTGCTTTGAATGCCCGTCAGAATCATATCAAACTCTACTGTTGCTAGATATGCTAAAGCTTCATATATTTTGATCCTAGGATTACGTGCAGTGCCTAGGGTAACTTCTTGAGTAAATGCCTGTTCAATTTTTTAGGTTGTGGAGTGAAAACTACTAGTTTCGAATGTAGATGGGCTGAAAAATTAACCTTAACTTCCATAAAACTCGAAGCGAATGCTTATTGTCTCTCCCCAAAGTTAAGAACTTCATACGGGAATTATGCATACAAACTTCATAAATAAACGGGTGATTTTTATTCGAAACTTTCTCTTTTTATGCATCAGTACTCTTGCTGCAATCGAATTTGATACGACTAGTAAAAGTTTCAGTTCTTCTATTTCCTTGTCTTATGTTAGCCTGCAATATAATACCTTTTCTTTTTGTTTCAGGCGTATACACCTTGAAATTTCCCGATTGTCATGTGGATTGGTATTCCCTTGACGAGTTGTATCTCTTCATGGAAGGCCCCAGCTTCTACATTCGACAGAAGTTAGGGATGCAAAAGGGTAAGTTGAGAATTTGATTTCTCACTCATGTTTGACCTTGCGTTGAACTAATAGGCCTCCCAAATTGCCACACAAATTTCGAACTCTCTTTCACAACACGTGTAATTGCCCTGATGGTAGGCCTTATTCCACAATTGCGCACAACAACGAGTCTGCGATTTAGCACATTTTAACAAATATCTGCTTTTATGATTAATTAGCAAATAAGATGTTAATTTACTTTTTCTTTGGTGAAATTGGCATTTTTGTCAAACATTTCATACACCCTGTCTTTATCTCCTTGTGCATGTTCGGCTTTCGTAGGTTTGTAGTTTGTAGCAATATTTTATGGGAGAAAGTTAGCTTGTCTATTACGTGTTAGAAACTGAATTTCAGTATCATTATGGCTTGACGGCGTATTCCAGAGCCAACCCTATATACTGCATCCGTTCTGCACTTCCGTCTATCGACATACGTCCGCACTTTTTTAAAGTTTTCTAAACTGTCAGACGTGTAAACCATGGGGGAGGGGTGGGGAGGGGGGGGGGTTGTAAAATAGGTAAACATTTGACATTTTATTTAATTTTTCACTTCACTTATTAATTAACACTAATTACTTTTTGTGATTTTCTTATTATGATCTTCAAACCACAATGTGGTATCAAGATTCACTCCCCGACACCATTGCCTGCGTGAGGTCAACTTTCTAAGTCATCAAGTTTGTTACGTTCGCTGAAGCAATAACAATAGGTTCAATATGCAAATAAATTATTTGCTTTAGGCATATTCTCCTTCAATATTATGCCACTATGGGGCAAACTTCAAGGCAAATCGAGTTAATATAAGCTATATTAACTAGATGAAGGATTCTACGTGCAGATTGCACACTTAGCCGCCGATCTTAGGACTTGTGATTGTGGTGTTCTTTATTGCCCCCTTTATTTCCTTCACTTTAAAATATCCCACCAAATTATGGATGCGTGTTATGGCACTTTAACGTTCACCTTTAAAAAAATGTGATAGTTGTACCGCCTTACTCTACTTAAATGGAGTAATGGTATTTTATTAAACCGAACTTCTTGAGATTCCTGAGTTCTGTTAAAGATTGACATTATGGAAATTGAACAAAGTTATGTTGCATGTGTTTGAAATAGGTGGGGCATTCAGCTGTACCTGTAGCACACAACGACTCATTCGCGAAGTTGGGGGTCACAGGTTCGATGCCCACTGACGCACACATAGTGAGCGGAACAACAAATAGCACTGGTTAAGGAGGGTGGCAGAATTAGAAAAAATTTTCTGAATAGGTTTGGAAGTTAACGGCCTTCAGATATTCGCCTACAAATCTAAGTAAAATGACTATGGATAATGAGTTTATCACATACCGTATTAGCAAGTCAAATGCTTGCAATTGAATAAAGATGCGTTCGAAGATTTTTCATCAAGGAGGTCTATGACCAAATTTAAACTTTACGCAAATTTTGATTAAATGTCGTCTTCTTCAAGCAATAAGATGCATCTGAGATAGCTATTATCACTTATTACCACTGACTTGATCATGACCGGAGAGAAAATTAGTTATATTTTGATGGAGTAGTGATGGGGATGGGTGGATTAATTCCAACAAAGTTGCATCCAGCCCAGTTTTTGTTTATTTAACTTTCTGATTTGAAACCGTATCTTGTCTGCAATAATCTCGTCAGTGCAAATGAGTTAATTGCATTTTCCTCCATCTTCACTAAATAGAGTAGTGTTTTTCGGCCGTGACATGGACTGGGAACACTACTCTATTAATCTTAATTAGTTGATATAAATATGTTAAGCTCTTTGATGACTGAATGCATTTGTGTGCTATGCTTTACTCAAATAATCGAATAAGCGTAGTTTTGCAGCCTTGCGAGCGTCTTTTCGATCATTGGCATCTGTCATATCTGCACCCTGACTTAGAAAGAAGCGCTATTTAGCTCATCTTTTCCTTTCCATCAAACTGGACACTATTTAAGTAAAGTATTTTACTTGCGGACAAGATTGCATAAGTGAATTACATGACCGAAATCTGTTTCCTTAGCTTTCTTTTGATCATTTCAATAATCGATCTTTCAGTCGTCTATTAATTTGCGTTTCTTCCACTTTGCAGTTGGAACTCGTTTGGGTCGTGGCTACTTTGAGGAGGCTGATCTAAACACCCCACCACCCATCTACTCTCATCTCTGCTTTGTGGTTCATGGAATGGGTCAGAAGTACCAGAAAGGTTCTATCATCACTGCTTGCGATGGGTAAGTCCTCTTGTTTTATTCGCCAATTATACATCCCTCGTTTTACGAAATTGTAAAACTTTATCTTTACATTTCTTATTTGTTACACGTGCTTCGTTCTTGTTTGATTCATGGCACTGATCTTCAGACTGGCAGACAAAATTTTGGTAGGAGATGAAAAATATTCGGCAAGTCCAAATAAGATGTTTGAATCTTCCCATTACGTAATCCTAACTGTACCTGCAACGGGGAAAAGTGATGTATAATTTATTTAAGAGTGAAAATGATCTTATTCACCCAGACATCCAGTAGAGATCAAAATCGTTAAATGAAATTACAAATACCATTAGAATATTTTAGTAGTGTTTCTAGACCAAGTAAGAGGAATGATTTGAATATGGATTATGCCATTACTGAAGCCTTCTCTATCATAAACGCAGAATTTTGTTAAATACATGCTCAAATAGTTCATCACTAGATTCATCGTCTCATTCTGGTTGGCTTTAATTTAGCATTTATCCCAGGCAGTATTTGAAGCACCTTTGAAGTAAAAATGAGCAAAGTTTCAGAGCTTCTAAATTTCAAATTTTAGTTAACCACACCTACCTGCATTTCGAAGAAAATTCAAATTTAATGGGGATGGCATAAGTTGGTCTTTTTAGTATAACTATTAGGATGAGCAAAGTGGTATTTTTCATAAAGGGACTAGATTTTACTAGAAAACACTTATCTCTCCTATTTTCGGAGTCCTAAGTTAGAACTGTGATTGGAATCAGAACTTGTATTAAATTAGACACATAAGCTGATGAATCACTCATAAATACAGGATTAAAAACTCATGCTCATGCCAAATGCCTGAGTTGTAATTCTTAATGGAAGGTTTATCTTTAAACGGACAAAGTGGGATGCACATGGTCGTGATAGGGCACACGTCGATTAGTGATGAATCTATATTAGTCATATAAGGTGGTATACACGACCAATTGTACCAAGAATCGTGTAGCTAAGATTTTCTCAGCTAAAGAACTTCATAACATCGCGGTTTCTAAAGAAATTTCACAAAATTCTTCTTAAAATGTTTTTAAATTATTTGAGATGAAAAGTTAGATTAGGGGTTTTAAGTTCCACAATTTATATTTTCACTCTGTCCACTTTCGTATTTTGTTCAATCAGCTGCAGTACGAAGAGTAGACTTTAATTGCTCTCAAAATTGCATTTATTGAAAGGAGGGGAATGTGAAATTTAAATATTTCGGTCTTGAAAAGTAGGGCTTGCACTAAAACCCACATTACAATTGGCGCCTCTGTAAAAATAGTTCCTTCATAACTTCGGTTGGTGCTTGATTTTAGGAGTGTTGGATGAATATTATAGTGGGTGTCGGTTTCTAAAACTTGGTTAACTTTCGCCTTGTAGGATTTGAAAAGGTGCCTAATGGTCTCCACAGTACATGCAAATTTCAAAAAAAGCATTCAGTCCTATTTAAGTACGTGTTCAAATATGTGAAACGCAGTAAGACGAAGAGTTTCCTATTGGATCAAAACTCATAATACTGACTTGTCGTTCTATTACTTCGCAACCATATTCTAGCCTCCCTTCTACATAAGAAGCATTATATGACTTCGAAACATTTAAACATAAATTCACTTCTGATATTAACTTAGTTGGATGTTTTCCATTCAAAATTAGTTTCCAATAAAGGTGCGTTGGAAGCTTTAGCAAATAAACGATCTGACACGATTCTAATTTATTGGTGTATGGTGTTTTTCTCCCAAGGAAGATAAAGGAGATTTGTGTCTCAAATAACGGTTTGCTACTGTGAAAGTAAACGTGTTGTTCTAGGATTGGATATGGGATAAATGATTAGCTGATTGGCATAGATGGATTCTTCCCTTGTGGTTGGGCATACCCAAGTCTGATCGCAAAGTCCAGAACGGGGTGATGAAATGTGGAAATATGATTGAATAGTTCACCAAACGTAAGGAATGGTATGAGAGTCATTAGAGTCTTCACATCTGTATATTTCAGAATGCTTTTATGTTAAACGAAGTGCAATAATTCTCGAATTGTACTGTCAAACTAACTTTGCTGTAGGTGAAAGCTCTTTATTTTATGAAGCATTGGTTTCTTGCTTATAGTGTGGTTGAATTTACTCCATGAAAAAATGTTTCGGGTTAAGTAATCGTGAAAAAATTTAAACCAAGGGGGCCTAGCAACTAGCTTTATCTGTTGTTTCTATTTATAGATCTTAGGCTGTGTGTGACACAGAATGAAGGCGAGCACAGCGAGGTATTTCAAAAATATACGCTACTTGCTTAACTCCAGTAGACGTCTTTTCTTTTCAGTATTCGAGACACCTCAACGAAACTCATCGAATCTTACTTTCCGGAACTCCGCGCCTCAGAACAGCGGGTTCAGTTTCTCCCTGTCGAGTGGCGTAATTCTCTTCGTCTCGATGGTAACATTTTAGACTCCATCACCCTTGGCAATCTTGCTCGTTTGCGCACGTTCCTTAACTGTACCTTTATGGATATAATGTATTACACCAGCCCCCTGTATCGGTATGAAATCAACCAAAGTCTTCGACTGGAGCTTAATAGACTCTATTGCCTATTCTGTGAGAGGCATCCCTACTTTGAATCAAATGGAGGAAAAGTCTCAATCTTGGCACATTCTCTTGGATGCGTTATCTCTTACGATCTCATCACTGGGTGGATTGAACCGGTCCCTTATGATCAATGTTTTGAACAAAGTGAGCTAATTAAATGCTCTTAGTAGCTATTTTGATCGGAATAATAACACTTTTTGTCTGCTTATAGTTCAAAATTCGTGTGAATCCAATGAAAATGAGGATCCATCCGTTCTCTTGGCTAAACTTGAGGCTGCAAAAGAAGTGTAGGTGATAATACTTAAAAGCGTGGAAAGATAGTAGTGCGTGACTTGTTGACTATTCCGTTTTAGGGTGAAATGTCTTGAAACCCAACTAGAGAGGCGGAAAATGAATGCATTTGTCAATGGAACTTCGGATGATAGTCATTCCCTCATTTTCGCTTCTAGGGTGGGTCAAGAGATTATCAATTTTAATATTTTACCTGGAGAAATTAATGCTAGTTTACTTTATTGTACTTCACTAATGCAATTTATGTCATTCTCGGTTCGAGTGTAGGAGATGCTAAGTCATAATACATACCTCTTCTAGTATGCTGCTATGCAGATGAGATATACAATACCGTTCATCATTTGCGCTTTTGTTCAAACGAAACTCGAAGTGTCTTGCGAAAGATTAGATCGTGGCAAATAAATAATTAAATAATTTGAATTTGAAAATGTGGGACTACTTCCCAACTAACAGTAAAAAAAGTTGCCACAACTTCCTGGAAGACCAAGTATGTGGCCTTTGACCCATTATGAGAAAAATCAATGCTCCTACACCTTTACACATTGAGGCTAGCACCTATGTGCGGATTGAGAAAGTTGTTAAGTCACGAGTTAGCCGAATTACACCTTTTTTCGTTTGGTTAAGCAGTCGAACTCCCATAGGGGTAAATCTTTAATACAATTGCAAACTACGTTATATTAAAGCAATTATTTAATAAATTATGTCAGCCATATTCTTGAGACTTTTTGTTTTCGCAAATTGGCTTCCGATGGCCCCCAAACAGTTGGCCATTAGGATTAAAAAAATGTCCTCTTAGCCGTTTCCGTTTAAAATTTGAAATCAATCTCTTTACCTATGTCCCTATTGTTCTCTTACGGACAAAAAGTAAACTTATTAGTTTTCTGGTTTAAATCCGGTTTTGTTTATGTGTAGGCATTCTATGAAAAAATTGCATCTGTTTTTCATTTATTGCGCTTGTTGAATGTTTAGTTTTCGCTTGGCAACATGGTTGGATTGTGAAGACGCGTGTTTGATTGCATCTTGTTGCCCCTCTTACCATGTCTTTCCAATCGGGTAAACGTGTTATCACTAATGTTATTTACCGCTGTGATTGACGCGAAGTTGGCTTTGCTCCAATGACGGTCTCTTTCACTTTGATATTCGTAGTTGTCTTCTGTTAAATCATTGAAAAAGATTTTTAATAAACTAAATCCGCCGGTGGAACTGTCGATACGAGTTTTCTACAGAGGATGGAAGTGACCACCGTATATTGATGGAACCTCTTGACTTACTGTGGTTTAGCGAACCAGAGTCAAGTGTTATGCTAGCGTCTGGACTTTGTGAGCATTTCTTTAGCGGTAAAAATAGAGATGATTGGAAACTATTAATGCTTTTCAACTTGCCACCCCAAGCAAAATTCGCACCGCAGACAAGGCGGTAACAGACGATGAGAAAGAAAATATTACATAATAATTCGCAGTAATTGGGGTTACTCTCGCAAGTAGGTAATGCCGTTGACAAAGGAGTGATAAGTCGATTTCATCCTGTAGTTATCGCTTGTCGGTTCAAGATAACTTCAAAATGAGCTAAAAGCGCCCTTCCATTAGCAAGAGGTAGGCTTATTATTACTTTCAGTCTTTTAGGGTGCATTTCTTTCATAAATTGGGCAATTTTAATGACCGAATTTAATTCCTTTCCGATTCATGGCCACTTCCAGCTCTTTGCTTTGTGACTCTTTTAACACTCGTAAGGTTGATGCTGCTGTCACAAAGCAAGATGAAGATTTAAGTCTTATTTTACTTATCAAGGTCACGCGGATTGTCTGTTTATTCTTGTCGCTTAGTAATGGGGGAAAGACTCCGCGATTTGGGTTTTATCTACTGTAATGGCATTCCTACCATCTGTTTAGTAAGCATTAAATAAATACATCGCTGTTTGGGAATTTTATACAATTAAACGAGTTAAAAATTGCTCGACGCATGTTTATTATTACTCAATCACATAGTATTAACAGTATTAATCATATTTGTTATGGCCAGGTACTTAGCTAATGATAGCATTTAGATCTTGTTCTCTCTAATCCGATAAACAAGCTTTACATTCTACATTGAAGCTCAGCGTTGAACAATCTGCGCAATAAAACCTTTTCACTTTTATTTCTAGTTGGAAAATCTCTTCTGTATGGGCTCCCCACTAGCAGTCTATCTCACATTGCGAGGGGTTCGACCGGGCCAAACAGGGGCTCCTGACGCTATTATGTCGAGGTCAAAGTGTCCACATATTTACAATATCTTCCATCCTGCTGATCCCGTGGTAAATGCATGCGGTTATTTCACTTGTCCCGAAAGCCAAGGGACTACTCACTTTGACATCTTTAATACGTAGGGAAACTGAAGAGTTGGTAGGAGTTAAAATTGGGGGTCTTCATTATGTTTAGATCCCAGATTAAATTTTTCATGACTAATTTTAGAAACTGGCATTAATTTCTAAGAAAACACTACTTTGAAGTAGAAGTAGTTTTTTTCGATCTACAACATGGGATCTTTAACGCCTCTTCAATCCCTTTCTGTGCTTACCAGGAATTTGATGTTTGGACCGTTGTTTTTTTTTCAAAATTTCAAATGAGCTGATTTAGCATATTTGTTCTGTTTCTTTATGGCTAGTATTGCTACTTAAGCCTACAATCCAGGCTTCGCTTTGGATTATTCTTTTTAGTTCCATTGTTAGCAGATTCTAGTATCAGTGATAGGAAATGGTGCATTTTCATCGCACACTACCAGCTGTGTTAAGGTGTTTAAAGTGCTTAGTGCCGTGTAATATCGTTTAGCTTTTTCAGCCTTTATAACAAAAAACTTTGTGACAAAATCACCAACTATAACTAAACGACCGGTCAATAAGGGGTGAAATTCGACTTTTTACAATATTTACCTATTTAGTAAATATTATACAATCCTAATTAATTAATTAATTAATTAAGTAAGGCACTCAGATACCTTGACTTTGCCCCCAGCACTTCCCCCATCTCTCCTCTCCCCTCCTTCTACATCTTTTGTTGTACTTACTGCTAACGGATTTCAATTACTCCTTAGCTCTGCTTTGTAATAATGTCTAGGCAGTTGGTAGCACTTACCCACCATCTGACAATGATTGCTAATGATTTTTAGCTGTGCTAACAACAAGAATTGACTTATCTCTCGGTTTACATGCATCTTTAAATACAAAACTGTTGCTAGATCTGCGTGTGGCAGGTGGGTTGTCTTCGCCTTGAACTGTCCAAGGGAGATGATATATGGTTTTCTTACAGTTTTTTACTCTGTGTGGTTGACATAACACATGACTTAGCAAAGCCTAACTAGCCTCAACTTTACCAGTCAAAGGAAATTTGGTTTTAGATGGTTTGGCTTTTATGCACGAATTAAGCATAAATAATGAGATTTCTGCTCAATTTCTATCGACGAAATTTGAAAATCTATTAATGCATAGATTAACTACAATTGCAATTGACATTGAGTCGAAAGAGTGCAGACTCAAATTTAATCGGTTTTGCGAGCTTGTGTAATTTATGATTCTGTCAACATTAAAGAGTGAAATTTCTAAGTACTTACTACTCGAATCAGGACATTTGAGTATTTAAAGTATTCGAGAAGTTTTGATTCCCTTCCGTTGTAATTTAAACGTAAAATATATTAGCTGCGCCAATAGTAAGTCTCGCATATTACAAATGGATGCATGAGTTCAGTTTGTGTCCATTCAAGGTGAAGGAACACTTCTCTGAGAGTTTCTTTCTTAGAAAACAAATTGTTCAAGATTATTTATGAACGAAAAATTTCATTTTATTGTTAAGCGTAAAATTGTCCAATTGCAAAGCAGACAGAGAGCACGTCAGACTGACATTGTATGCTGCTTTTCTCTCATCAGAGCTTGAGTGCCGCCAAGGCTACTAAAGCCATTACTGACACTTACGGTCAAGTGTTTGCAGTTCGCCGTTGTCAATTTTCGTTTAGAGGATTTGAATTTAGTGACAGGAATTTAAATGATGTACAAAATGGGCAAGACCTTTAAATTTTGATGACATCTTATTAATATCCTTGGTTGAACAAATCCTCTCCTAACTATGGATGGATTATCGTAGAAACTCGCATGTCAACGGTGAACTATGCAATTACACTGGGAGCGCTTCTGTAAATTGAATAGGATGGGAATCGGGTGTCTCTGCATCAACTCTACCAGTATAATAAAAATGAGCGGAGAAAAACGCCCAATTCTTTGTTCTAGAACAAAGACAATGTCCTTTCTAAACCGAATTGCCAGTGCGGACGGAAAGTGGATCGTTTAAGACAATGGTTCTTTTTTTCATCCCTAGGCCTATCGTTTGGAGCCTCTGATTTTGAAACATTACTCATCTATTCCTCCAGTGGACATTTACCGCTGTACAGATGCATCCAAGTTTCCTTATCACGTAATGCATGTCGTAAACTCCTCTTCTCCCAGCTCATCTCCACCAATCCAACGTCATTCTGTTTCTGGGGTATGTTGACCTTTCCCTTTCACTCTCTTTCCCCATTCTGACCATCAGCTAAATAAAATTGCCGCTATACGTGTTGGATTCGAGAACTTATAAAATATCAGCTTCGCGGTGTATTAAAACTGGGGAAAAAGTCCGAGCAAGCGTTTGTACTGAAAGTGTGGTCGCTGTGAGTAGACGTATTGTTCTTAGGCGTGCCCAGAACGATGAAGGTAAAACTAGGTCAATAAAATCCGAATGTGTATTCTGAATTCAGCCATTGAATCTGCTTCTCGTAGCGCACAGTGGGCAGATGAATCTTTCGATTCAACGATCTAATTACTATTGCTAATAATGGCCCTTATTTTTATGAATTTTGGTGATCTATGCGTTATCAATGGAGGCATCTTTTAGTGAAGCATATTATTTACATCAGGATTCATTCACGCATTTGTTGCTATCAAATTTCACTTGTCTAACATGGTTTCTTAAGAATGAATTCACAAGTTGTGGCAATTTTATCGAATATTTCCCATTTTCCAGTCATGATAGATTAATTATACCAAGGTTTAATTTGTATCTAGCTTGGACCTATGCTCCTTGTTCTAGGTCTTTTCAATTAAAATTTCCTTTGTAGATGTTCTACCTTGATACAAACTCATCAGCCACTACAGAGTCTTCCACAGGTCTCTACAAACTTCCTCAGGTTAGTGGTTCTGCAGAATCTCTCAATTCTTTCGGTAGCCGGTTTAGTCGACACATCCCTCTTTCTTGTACGTCCATCTTCAACTGCGACTCATCATCGTTGTTCAAAGACTGATAATTTCCGATCTTTACCCTTTCAGCCTTTATGTTCGGAATCTTCGGCCGGTCAACTGAGTCGGAGGCTACTCAACCCTCTTCTCAGCTTCCTCCTCTTCCTAACTCCCTACCTCAAGTGTCCGCTAAGCGTCCAAAACCCTCATCACCGGTGTCTGAACCTCCAAGAGCGCTCTTCTCTGTCGGCTGCGAGGAAGAATTCATGAATTTAGATAACGATGACAGCGGCAGGTTTCTAACTCTGTCTCCTCCGGAGTCTGAAACTTCTTTAAAGATACACCTTGACTACCGAATGGATTATCAGCTAAAGGAGAGTAGATATGAGACGGCCTATCTCTCGGCCCTTACTGTTCACACGGGTTATTGGGCGAACGCGGACCTGGTAATGTTTGTTCTCATGCAGTGTCATCCGGATTCGTCCCCTCTGGATGCTCCCATGACCTCTGCGTAACTGTGATATATGTATAATAACTTAAAATTATCTACGTACATTTTAACAGTCATTCACCGTGCCGTCGGGCGCTGTTGAATGAATAACGATATTTTACCTATTTCGTGATTTAAGAAAGAAATACCTGTTCTGAATTATCGTGGTTTATTGCTAATCGGGGATGGGGGGGGGGGGGGGGGGTTAAAATCGCTCTCGGCCACTGTTGCTTAAAGGTTGTAGAAAGGGGGCAAAGCACCTAAATGAAATTTATTTTGATGGCAGAATTAGGTTAGGGAGTTCAAACATTGTAATAAGACAAGCTAAGGGTATTTTAATTGTTCCATGACGCTGACTCAATTTTGTCAGCTCGCCCATACGCAGAGTTGGGAAGTCAAAAGTGGGGTGAATGGCAGAAGTGACCAGAGACTTCGCACGTATTTACACACTGGGATGGATTGCTGGATTTAACCTAGTACCCCGACCTCCAAAACGAACTGCTAGAAGAACTGCGTCTCAGCAGATTATTCACACTACCAATTGGATACTCTGAAAAACTTCAAAACTGATATACTCTAATTTAGAAGTCGAAAAGCCAATGGAGTTCGTGCAAGTGTAGGGCTGTATTCCAGTGCACATTTGCTACAGTTTTAAAACAATATTTAAAAGTTAGAGGGTTATCTCGAATGTCCAAGGTAGGAAAAAAGCTTCAAAACGGTTCAATAAAGATTGAAAATTCACTCACGAAAACCTTGCAATAAGCAAGTGGATTAAAATCATTTTGTGTTTAAGCTAGAAAATAGAGCCCCTGGTCGAACTAAAATTCCGCTTGATATGTATATACATAGATACATACTTGTAAGAAGTAACATGATCACCAGGTACAGAAATACACTTTTTCTAATCTTGATTTAAAGTAAATAGGTGAATTGTCGTAAGTAAATGGATTTGAACTTGCATTGCTTGACAACTAGATTGTAGAATGGTCGTCTATTCTACACTGCCTAGTTTGACAGATTTCAAAATAACTACGAAGGTGAATGTTTCGACGTATCGTAAAAGTGCGACTCTTAAAAGGAGGGAAATGCTCAAGTCTTACGAAACAGGTGTCGTTAGTATTCATTGTCTATTTGTTTGATTCAAAGTTGCAGGTTATATATATTTAGTAGAATTTAGTATATTCAGTAGAATTTTTTAAAAAACAAGGAACCATGAATTAAACACAGCTATCAAGAATTTCGAACTGCACTTAAGTTTAAACTATTAGTTTCATAAACTGATGGGACTTTCATAGGGACTTGATTTACAAAAACTATTTAAAATACAATAATAATATTTCTAAATTTAAAAAGTGAATTGGTTCTTCCGTAATCACTAATTTTCTTAGCTTACATTTAATGCCAAGTAATTAATCTCTTGATAATATTGCTCAATGAGTTTTGAGAACGCAGTTTACTAACACAAAGTCCACTGCCTAAAACAATTTTTATTGAAAAAATTCCTTTTTTGCAAAAAAAGGCTTAACCAAACAATAATTATTTTAGTTATTTACGAAGAATTTATAATTTTATTTGAAAAACCCCTCATTAGTTAGAATTTTGAGGAAACTAAGGTTATCAAAAAGTTAAAAAACCTTTGTGCTTTCTACGCGAATTTTTGCATTAAAAACATTAATTGACAGATGCAAGTTGAACCCGTTAAAGTCGTTAAAAGCATGTCGCATAAATGTAAATAAACCGGATCCAAGGTAACGGAATAGATAAGCAGTATTGAAAAAATATTGAAATTTTAATGCTTGCTAGAGAGGGTTAATAAGAATATTCTGGAATACCGTACGTGAAATTGCTATGATAATGGCGACTTCGCTTCTTAAAAATGGGCTAACTGAAGCGAATTTTGCTGTGCAAATTAATGAAATGACGGAGTCATGAATTGAAGTCGCAAACTATAAGCCTATCTCGAAGTTATAATAAGGTTGTAAGTTGTTGTAAAGGTTGTAATTTCAATATTTGCAATGATTCCCAACATTCAATGATTAATGTTTTAAAGGTCATGTCTTACACTTTAAAAATACGCTTTAAAATTGTCAATCACATGTGAAGAAAAGCAGCATTAATGGGCTCAAATGCGATTCCTATCCTATCATCAAACTTAATATTATTTCTGACATTTTATAAGTAATTTAATTATCATGATAAGTTAATTTTTCTGAATTCGTATAAATCTAAAGCGAAATAGGCTCTATTATTAACTTTTAGCTAAGATAAGCCGTAGGTTTGCTACTTGGCTTTTTCTCAATATTAAATATGTCATTGTGTAATTTTTGGATGGATCGAGCGAGCAAACCGACCAAGCCGAAATTACTTCATTTTAAACGTGGCTGGAGCCGAAAGTACAAGATGGCTGGCAAGCGATATAAATTAGATAAACCTTTTTTAAAAATTCAAATGAGTTAGTCGTGTAAATCTATTACTTAACCTTCATTGAAAGCAGGAGAATTTCTAGCATATTAAATAAGAGATTCACTTACTCTAAGGTACTGTGTTTAAGTTTCAGATAACTCGACTTCTTTGAGTGCCACCTAATCTTTAAATAAAGTCACAACAGTAGGGGGACTTAGATAATTTATTTGAAATGTGAGCATTAAATGTGACATAATATCTAATCGTGACTTTGAAGAAGCATAGTATTAGTAAGCACTTTCCGTGCTGGGTAACGTAGACTGTCAGGTTTTTATTGAAAAAGAGCTCACATGAATCATTTGGAGTCATCATGTATCACAGTCATTAAATTTTCAGCTAAGTTTATTGAATACGCTTAAAGTAAAAATGTCTAATGCTTCTTTATAAAATGACGAACGCATTTCACAAAATCTTATTTTCTCCTCTCAGCACACAATGCAGTGAATGGTTACTTTCAAAATTTCTCAAATAATTATTTTCAGTACGACTAAATAGGCAACTGATTTGCCCATAAAATGATCTTATTCTCAAATTCTGCTTTCAGCAAGGAAAACGAAAAGTGGATGAATATTTTTATTCTCAAAATCTTCTTGTCATTCGCTTTGTTTGCATATTATTAGCACTTTCTAATGTCTTGTCACTAAACCGTATTTTCGAAACAACACAAATTGATGGGGGATAAAGAAATTCCCTGTAAAGTATTCTTTTTTTCGCGAGCAAAAGTAAAGCAAAAGTAGCTTTAAACTAAGTAAATTAGTTATAACAAACACCACCATCGCGAGAAAGTAAAAGTCTAAGCTGGAAAATATCAGCCGAATGATAGTAACCATGTTGATAAAAGGATTGTGAGCACATATCCCTTATAAAATGAGCGAGTTATTATTTTCCTTCCCAATTAGGAGACGTGTTCTTAAAATATTTTGCCGAGGATTTATATTTCTCACCACAAACTTAATGAGAGAAGAGCATAAAATTGGATCACCAACGGATAAAAATCAGGCGACGCGAAGTCAGAGAGCATGTATTCGACGGTAAACACCAGTAAGTGGAACTTTGAACCGCTCTGTTCAAGTCAGGTTAATGATGAGGATGACGGATTTCGAGCTTGACACTTGGACGTTACATTATATTTACATAAATGCTGAAAATAAGTTTTCTAGATGACTCGAAGGTTATCTGTAGAACTAAATACCGTTAAAGTATTGTGTTTTTCAGTCTTTATTGAATGAGGACTTCAAATTCACCTTGTAACTAATTCCTAGAGATGTCATTGTTATTACTATAAAGTACATTATCTCTATGCAACTATTGAATAAACTATCTCTAATCATTTCTCGCTTCTTCGTTTTTATTTTTTCAATAATTTGTTGGAGTTTATGGTTCCTAGTTGAAAAGTGCAAAATCCCAGTTAGAAACGAGAATTAAAAATTAAAAGCCCAGCGTGACGTCGACGGGATTACAAGATAAATGGTATAGCATTTGGAGTCGAAGATTAAAGCGATGCAGTGGGGTGATTATTTCTTTGTGCCTTGCCACATTGATAAGCTGGCATTGAATTGCATTCGCAAAGGTTTTTTATTTTTACTGACATATTTTAATGAGTTATCATTAAACACCAGTCTTGGCATCGATTTACTGGTCGAAAACTTATTGTCTCAACCCGATCCTACCGTTGTGCTATGCCAGGTCGTTCTCATAGATTCATACGGTGTTCTGATCACCTCCATCTGATCTTGTGTATGAAATGATTAAAAGTATAAATACTTTTTACTTTTCCTGGAAAAATTGGATTTAGCAAACCATTTCATAAAGGTCTTCAGTTGCACATACACAAAGACTGCTAACGAATTTTAAGTTTGAATAAACGATTTAATCACTTTAATAGATTTTTGAAATGGTTCATTAGGAAATGTACACCGTTTACTTATGGCCCAATAGAGATAGTGAAGAGGAAAATATTTTAAATAAAAATACCAACTTTGTAATTATTTAACGAAAATATCACACTTGTCTCCACCATAAATAACTGTCTCCTTTTCCCAAGCCATAAATAAAAACCAATATCAAGGACTTTGACAAAGTGTTAATTAAATATTTATTTTGGTGGACTCTGAAAATCTCTTCAATAAAACCAAAACTGTTATTGTAGTTTTCATGAAAACTATTTTAACTCAAAAGGAATTATTATTGTTATTGTAAATCATTTGCATATGAAAGCGATAAGTTAATTTAAACCTAATACTATGCTAAAAATTAATATCTCATTTCTTCTGATGGAAAATATACGAAAATTAAAAAAAATTTACCCGAATTGACTTATGAGAACCATCCATTAAAATTGAAAAGAGTACTAAATATCTAAATCCGTTCCCTTTTAAACCCTAGTTAGGAAAACGAAATACCATGGGATAACAACTTGCGCGTTTAAGATTATTTTTGAACGCGAAAAAATTAAAGGGTCGAAAATAAGCGAAGCTTATTTTTTTTTTAAATAAAAGGAGCACTTAAATGCCTAGTAACGTACAGTAAAAGATGCAACTAATTTTTCTTGCCCTGAGATAAAATCCATAAACAAACAGAAGTATTATATTTGAAATTGAATCAAAAGGTCTTTATTTAAGTTAAACGTATATTTTCAATAAATTTTAGAACTCATTTACATGCAATTTGAGAAAATACAAAAATGAAATTTCGGAAAGTACTTTTGGCCTTGTTATTGAACCAACTGTTTGAATAGACAAAGAAATTTTGGATAAATACCATCTTAGCCGAAAACATCTGCGAGTATTTCACTTTTGTGAGATACGTGCAACTGCGCGTACGGATTGAGTACGGTGAACACAGCCAATCAAGGGCCTTCGCTTGTTTTATCGAACCCACCATTTTGATTATGACTAAGCTTCCCGTGTCGCATAACATGCCATATTGAAACAGCGGATAAACGGGAGGCTGAATCAGCGTGCTCTTTAGTAAAACAGGAGCTTTCAAAGGCGATCACGCTAAACCATCTCGATACTTCTAACGGGACACTCCACGCCATGCATGCCTTGAATAAACGCGTCTCTTGGATACGTCTGTTTCTTTTATAGCTTTGCAGTAGCTTAGCTAATTCTGGGAGTCTTACAAACTAGGAGTATCTGAGTACGGTCAGACTTAGTTAGTTAGCTAATCAACTACACTTTTTTGAATGCATAATTATACTTTAGTGAAGAAATTTTCAGTTTCTGCAATATATTTTACTTATACTGTTTGGGAAATTAAATTGTAATAAATGTGAATACTACTTTTAAAAATATATAATGAATAAAATTTTCAAAACGGTCAGAATAGGCTAAAACCCTTTCATTTGAAAAAGTTAAATAAGGAAAAATTCCCAATGAATTCTGTTTCTAATACTCATGTGTCCAAGTTTAGGTGTTTTTTACCGAAGTTAACACTAATTGTTGGGATCTTAAATCTACGCATATGTTTATCAAACTCCAACTAAAAGAATTCCGCAGTTGAAAGACAATTTCTCCTTTTAAACTCTTTATTCACTATGCTATAATTCTGAAGTGGTTTAGCGGATTTCTCCGTTATCATTAAAATTTTAAAAAATTTGTGCACACGTTTTAGCTGTGTTTTTGATCTCTCCATTAGTGCGACTCTGAATCTCTGGATTTTACCTATTGTCAAATTGGCCTTCCATTCAAGCAGTCAAGTCCTTTGTTATCCACACATATCCCGAATTTTTCATCTCGACTAAACTTTATGGAGCACTATCCTAATTTAATATTTGGTCTTCTTGAAAAAGCTCCCCAGGCAGGTAGCACTTGAATTCTTACTTATATTGGATTATAAACACAGTGTCATTCAGACATTTTGGGTCACCCCTGTGTATTCTGCGTTAAAACTTTCATCCCGAAATCATCTTAGCCGTTAGAGCAGACATAATGGCTTGATCAATATGAATTTATATATCAACGGGAGGTTATTCAGAAATCATGCCAACTCTGAACAACTTAAAACATGGAACAATATAAGTGTACAATGCGCAAATAAGTAAGACGCTTTTGATGTTCTGATTTTATTCTCAATTTCTTTTATTCCTTAAGCCCGATTGAATTATTTACAAATTTTTTACTTTGAAATCCATTCTGTATGTCTGCAGTATAGTACTTAACGCCCATCTTGCCACAAACTTATTGTCCTTTTATTCTTAAACTGTTCTCTCTTTTATCACGTTTTATTCACTAATTTTATTCAGCAATTTGCCTTCTTCACATTTTTGATTGTTCAGTTCTTTCCGCTGTCATTAAGGCGTTTATCGATTTCCAGTTTATCCAACACCTGCGTTGCGTGTTGCTCTCCTTTATCCCTCATAAGATATGCCGACAGTGACTGCATCTTATTCTAATAGTAGTCGAATTTGTATAATTGAGTAGAGCACTATTTTAATCACTCTCCACCATCTCCTGCCTCGGAACCAATTTTAAAGTAGATGGTTTATGGAACCATTGGATATGGGAATGATTTATATGATCATTTGACAAATGAAAATATATTCCCAAATTCTGACCACGGCGAAGCACAATCAATGCGTGTGTGTGCACCTATGGAGATGTCTTAACATTAGCATTTCTGATGCATCACTTTAGATGCGTTGTCAAGGTGACACAAATAGGTCTCCCTCAGAGCCGGTTCAAAATCATTTTGTAGTTCTCGATGGCTGTAGAGTGGATTGCCCTCTTCTTCCCTTGCCTCTTAATTCCCATTCACGCAGGTTTACGTAAATAGCTTAATTTTGATACAACTCAACTAATTCAACCTTCTCTAATCATATAAAACAATATTTAATTCGGTGAAATTGAACCTATTTTGTTATTTAAAATGGAAATCAAGATGCTTTAGGAATATATTTTACAAAAAATATTCCTTACATTAAATTGAAATTGAGACTTCCTTAGCGTTACCATGAAAGCAGATACAACTTGTTATTTACTTAATAAGTAAATAATTTTATTAAAGTAATAAATCAAATCAACTTATTACTGGGAATTTCGTACGTTTTAAAAAATTTTGTAAAAAGATTTTTCATCCATTTAAAGATTCAATATTCCGTAGCACAATTTACTTCAATATGTCGAATAAAATACCAATTTTGCAAATGGAATCGAAACATTAGAAACAAGAATGTGTGAACTGTATAAATAGAAGAGATCACTTGATTAATTTTTATTCCATATTAAGTCTGATTTAAATAAATGAGATTTGCGTCTTTCTTTTACAAGCACCCTTTCGGATCGTCCCACAGAATTTAACTCTTGATTTTGGATCCACCATTTACCAAGCTTGTCAGCCAACTCTAAAACCAGACTTCATCAATTGGTATGCCAATGGAGTAAGTGAGAAAATATTTATTCTGAGAAACAAGTTTGTTAGAATCTAAAGGTTAATTAAAAACGCTTTTCAGAAATTAGTGGGAGGATGTCTCTTGCAGTCAATGAGCATCACCAGCAAATCCCCTGATCCTCGCTATAAGATTTACATGAGTCAACAGGACGAAAAGGGTGGAATATCAGTCTGCTATTTGGTTGTTCAGCGTGCTGTGGAAGGCGATTCTGGCGTCTTCACTTGCAAATCCAGTCATCCCGACTCCAACATTCATGAAGTTTCGTCAAGGGTTCTTGTTTATGGTAAGTTACTACTATACTACCTCATTTATTTTAATGTTATATCCCTTTTTGATTTTATTTTATTTTAAATGTAAATCATTTTAACCTTCCTTCGTTTATGAATTTCGCTTGTTTTGTTCGAAGTGTTTCCATTTATTTGTTAAAGTAGAGTCAGTTGCCTTAGTCTTTATAACAGACGAATAAGGGAATGCGGTTGGAAACTTGTAGACTATGGAGCTTAGCTGAAGTCTTTATGATTCTCACAGGTTGTCTCAATGTTCCTCTGACAGTTTGACACATAGCTTGGAGCGCAAAGTCGTATCAGTCCGGTGGTTTGATCACCCGACTCCGATAGCATGAAGACGAATTGTAGTCCTTTATAATGCTCGTTGGATTAGTTAAATCTCTCGGGTTAATTTCATTTTGTTTGAACCTTCTTTTCTACGCTTGATCCAACTGCAGTCTTCTGATATCAACAGCAGAACTAAATCTACTGGCTGTACAAGAACACTGAATTGTCACACTTCATTCTCATGGTCATTTATCTTGTGCATTTAAGGCATTTATTTAATCGAATTGTGGAAATTGGAGCTTCCAAATTAACCTCTGTCTTGATTTATTAAGAACTTTTAGCACAACCGTCCTAGTCCAACAAACAATTTCTGCTTTTCCATAAAAAGTAGATTGTTTAGTAAACATTGCTCTCGATGTACTTAGTAGACAGAGAGACGGAAAAGTGTTATTATCCCTAGTGAGATTTGTGGGAGCCGCTTTGCAATGTAGTGAGGTGCTAACGACTTACGATTTTGGAAAAGAAAAAGCTTTTGATTTTAATATTATTTGGGACGAATGCATGCATTTAATAGGGTTAGAAGTTGGAATAATTCCTCTCCTCTCCGGATGTTGAATGAGAAAAAAATGATATTTTTTTGAAAAATTTTCAAGTGATTTCAGGTTTATTCGTTGCGAATGTTTAGCTTGAGTTCGAATCAGATTACGGAGACCGAATTTTGTTCAATTAATCAAAGAAAATTCTTATTAATCCACTTGACATCGGGAATGGCCTTCTATGCCAATCTTTAACTTACCTTTACTGCATTCAATTCGACATCAGTAGCTTAGAGTACAGTTCAAAGGTCGTCCGTAATTCGTCTATGAATCAATTTAATCGATTGACCGTTATTCCATATTTATATCAGTGATTACATTTAGACAGGGAGTTTTGACCATCAGTGCTACACGTTTCGTGGGGAGAATAATCGATTAGTTAAGCACTCGATCATGAAAAGCTTACTTTACCTGGACAATAGTCATCATCTTTTGACATTGTTGTAGAATGTTTAGCCAAATTTGTATTGTCTGTGAGATTAGAAAAACCTGTTTGCAGCCGAGGAGGGCAAATGATTCAAGCCTAAAGAGAGTTAATCCCTAAATTGAATGTTGTAATACTGATACTCAAAACCTTAATTTTGACAAGTTAACAGCATCATTTTCGTGGATCAAAGAAAAGTAAATATTCCGTGCTGATATTAACAGAAGTATTAAAAAATACTTTATTTTTAAACAATGTAAATAAAATTACACTTTAGTACATTTTAATTTACCACGAGAGCTTGGATATTTAGAAAGGAAAAATAATTCCGATTAAAAATAATGAAATAATGGATAATTAAAAGCGTTTTATTATACTAATTGAGAATAAAGCAACTTACTTTCCTTTCTCATTAATTAATCGAATTTCGCTAGTTAATACCTCATCGATTAGAAATGCAAATAATTTATCTGAGCTTGTCATCGGTTAGGGGCAAATGCATTTTAAATAAAGCTTTGGCAAAAAATGGATCTGCCAGCTTAAGATATGCCTTAGAAGGTATTTTTAAAAAAAGTCCGCACTCTTATCGCGAAAGTATAACAATTTCAGTAAAAGCCTCATTTATTTGGTCGGTAATAATAAGCATTAAGTGTTAATGAAGTTGAGAATGGTCACTTTCATGCTCTTGATAGACCAATTTACCTAAAAGCGCACGAAGAATCGCGTTAGATCTCAGCACTCAGGCAGTCCCCATTAATATTGATTAATTAAGGCAATTCATTACGCCCCCCCCCCTCCCTTTAGGAAATGTTCTCATAAACACTTTAATGGTGGCTTAGGTAGGAAATTGATCCTGTAGCCAAGGTTTAACGCCTATGCTTTTATATGCCTCAGATAAGACTATGCGGTTGAAAGTCTTCTTGCAGAATGGGACAAATTTGCAGGAAAAGGACAGTGTACAGGCAGTCTGCTCAGCCAGGGGCACAAAAAGACCGCCAACTCTGCGTTTTATGTTTGGTGGTGAACCTGTCAAGGCTTCTCTCCCCACGAAAGTATTGGAACCAAATGGTGAGTCATTTCGACCCATAATTTAAAAAAAATAATCAACATAAGAAATAAATAAACATGTTATTTTGACTTTGGAATACCCTATGAATAGCCTTACTGCATGAGGGTTTAGAGCATCGCATTCGTTGCATAATTTGTAATGGGTTTTTGATGTCTACTTTTCCTGCAAACTTCAGCGTCCAAGTGTACGCAGGTGATCGAGAGTTTGGTTTGAGTAATACATTTGAGAATAGAGGTGGTGAAGTAAAGCGCCCTTATTTACTGTATATACCATTTATGCACTGTTGTAGCTCATTGCCAAATAGACCTCATAGGTCGAAGTACTCAACACGAAGTCAGAATTACTGAAAAGAGGGCTTTACTTAAACCAATACGTGAAAACGACCCACACATTTGCTTCTTTCTATCAGGCACGTAAAATTTAAATAAAATATAACACGAAAGTGTTCAAGAAATATAACTTGGATGCAAATATTCAGTTTATTCAGCAGGCAACAATTCGCTGGAAAAGCTTTCAGATATTAAATATAAAAAATATGCGATTCAATCGCTAGTGGTATTATTATTCCCCAGGGTGAAGGAAATAATACACGATGATTTATGAGTTTATTATTGAAATCTGGAATAAGCTGTAGCAGCCTTGAAAGCTATAAAATTGGAGGAATGGATATTTATTAACTCTGACTCATAGAAAAATCGGAAGTAAGCGAGATGGAACCGATAAAATCGATGAATATTGCTCAATATACGCGACGCTAAACAACGGAAACTGGCATGATTGAAAAATTTCGTCCGTGGATGTCTGTTTTCCAAAGAATCTTGTTTTTTTTTAAGATTTCCAATTTGTTCTCTTTTTGCTGTAGACCTTTGTTCCAGTTTAAATTCTTAAAAAAGCGGAAGGAATTCATGTTAGAAGAAACAATGCACTTGCGGTTCTCTTAACTTTCTTAAGAATGCGCAGAAAATTCTGAAGAACAGCTTATGGAAAGATTATTCAAATAAGTAAATTTATATATTTTTTAGGAGACAGAGGACAATAAGTCATAATAAGACACCTTCATTATTTTTAAAAATACCACCGTCAATGCAGCCAATCCTACTTGTTTACTGGAATTGTGTTAAGTTATAGAAAAATCGATTGGCTTGAAAAGAGTAACATAGAACCAATAATTTTTACAATTAAATAACTGTTTAATTACTAACGGAAAAGGACAGATCTTGTTGTTTTCCTGTCAATACTAGCGTGAAACGCTAGGTGACTTCAAAAGGGAAGTGTCAATGTAGATGGAGGTGAACGGAAAAGTTGTTTTAAGTCAAAAGAATATTTTTAGATCTGAGAAAAACTCTAAATCTTCAAATTTAACCTTGAACTTAATTCTAAAATTAATTAAATATTAATATTAATGACATGCTTTATGCTGCGTATCACCCTCATGCATCTTATCTCAGCTTTTTGAAAGATTTGCATTTCAATTTGCACTGAAAAGCATTTGGAAGAACCGCGAATATGTGTAATGATTGTGTTTAAAGACAAGTTAGTAAATTGTAAAGTAACACTTTGGGGTCAAATAAATGAGCATTCCCTAGGCCTTTGTCGACCCCAGAAACCTTTTCACATAGAAAATATTGCCGTAGGATTCATATTGGAATAGATCGCTAAAAAAATAGTGGCGAATAATCGCTATCCAATCATTTCATTGCAATTAATATCTAAAAATCATATTAAAATATCACTGGTTAAGACCCGACTAATTACACATCAATTCGTCAGTATTATTACAATCGATTTGTTCAATGATAAATACACGCGCAATTTGAGAATAGGTAAAGCTTTGTACTGATGCAGTCAGCGTTTAAGTGGCAATTTTGTTCTATTATTCACCAGCAGATTACAAAGTCAAATAGTTTTAAAAAATTTTAATCTCGGGTTTAGGCAGGCCTAGGCCTTAGCGGTCAGGAAGTTGCGTTTACACACGCTTAAACTCGCTTTCACATTTAATAATGACATATCTACTTAATCTATTGCAAATTTCAGCCACTTTTCTAAAAAATCGAAGGATAATAATTTAAAAACATCGAAACTATCCTCAGGCTATTAAATAAGAATAAAGATATTGTTATTTCATTAATAATCTATACCGTGTTGGAACACCACATCATATTTCATAGCTAATCAAAGCACTATTAAAAAATCATTAGCTGAATAAACACTGCTTGGTCAACCCTAATTACAAACCTTAACTTATAATAACAAAAACCTATGAACTAAGAAGGTGGAGGTGGTCTCAACATTGAACCGTCAAACTTCTGAAGCTCCTACTTGTTCAGAAAACTGAAAATTGAATAGTCTGAGCTCTTCAGACGCCCCCCACCCTGCCGACATGACATGATGGTCATAGCTCGAGTACCTGACATAAATCTAACTTTTAAAGCCAAAATTTTAAACACCAGCTTCTCTTCATCCTGAATTAAAATTTACATGTCTTCAAACTAGTATCTCGCATTTGATGTACAGATCAACATATTATCTCAGTGAGTAAAATTATTTCCCCAAAATCAACGTTCTGAGGAACTCATAAGTATAGTAGTGGGTGGTCCATGTGACAGATTTTCTGGGTTAGGTCCACACAGTTTACATTTATACCTTCATTCGATAATTTTTTGAAAAAATTTGACAGCAAAGCCTTATCACATATGAACAGGTTCTTACTATTTCTAAACCTGTTATTGATAGAAATACGACATTTCCATGCCACCGTTTTAAACGAAAAAAATTAGTTCCTCAAATGAAATTTTCGTTCTTTTGTTAATAAAGAAATAATTGTTAGTTTGTTTTATCAAAATTCCCATTATTAATGGGTCCTTGCCAATTCAATATTAAAGGTGACTACAATGTGTCAGTGAGTACAGTTATTCCACTGGATTGGAGAAGCCATCTCCGTCTGCTCACTTGCCATGCCGACATTGGAGAATTCAGAAATGTTCAACAGACTTTTCTCGTAGTTCATCTGAGTACGTAAGTGGAAATCATTAGCTCGTTTTCTACTTCCGTTTATTCGTCAGTAAGCATACAAATCTGGACCTAAAAATCAACAGAAATTGGAATTTATAATCTCGTTTCCACTGAAAAGATATTACCTATTTTACTTACTCTAATTGATTTTTCCTTAGATAGCGAAGTCCAGTCCACAGCACCAAGTTTGTTTTGGTCATATGGAGTGTTATGTTAGTGTAAGTAACACTGATTCCAATTAAGAATAGATGCTAAGATAGCACATTTTTCTGTGAAGGACAGTCGACTTAGGGATAATCAGGGTTATCAACTGTAATCGTCGCAGTTCATTAAAGAATACATTTAGAACAAAAGTGTACAGAACCAGTAGAATATCGCTCAAACTTGTTTCTTAAATTCGATGGGACCTAATCTCATCCGCTAACCCAAGTGACAATCCTTTGGATATCTGCCTCTTGATTAAATCTGGTTCTAGGTAGTATTAATTTTACATGTGATGTTTAATGCTGATCCTAAAGGTACTGAAGTATTAACGATATTGAAATGAGCTTGTAAAACTATTAGGCTCACTGATTTGCCGATAACGATTATGTGTAATTGTAGACAAGTACCTACGGAGCCACGTAAAATAAATACACGGAAAATATGAGTACGTTTTGGCAGCAAACACCTTGGAGAAATATTATGGTTGAGAATAATAAATCCTGCACACGATAAGCGCTCTGCAGTAATTGCGCACATGCAGACTCATACCAGGGATTATTGTTAACTTAGCTTCCCGCCAAGTTGAATGTAAATAGTATTGAGCAACCAGCTGTGAATACTCATTCTTAGTGCGGGAGGAAGGTAAAGCGAATATGTTTAGGAATTCAATAAAGTTTTAATAGATAATCGACTCAGTTGGAGGTCAGCCAACTAAGTCTTAGATACTAATGGAATAAAATTTTAGACAAGAGGGCAGTTCTATTTACTGCGTAAGCACATGTGTATTAAAGCATTCTACAAGCAATTAAATGCTCCCATGTTTTTCATGTTAATACAATCGAAATCGCGATAAATATTTAAGTAAACATCTAATATCCATTGGAAAATATTAATCATATAACTAATCACACGATAAAAGACCCTGAAGTCGATGTTTATGTTGAACCAGGTAAAATTGGATTCAAAAGATTGATCATGCTTGTGGTTTTAGTAAAAAATGCGCTCAAATGCATTATTTCAAACAGCGTTTTCATTCATGCTGATTTTCGTAACCAAATCGGCATTAGATAATAATTGAGAATTATTATTCAGAATGATTCACGGTAGCTTTTATGCTCTTCGCAACTTCAAAGTTCGAGCAATAAAATGATTTTGCTAAGTAGCCACATGTAAAGATAAATAAACAAATATATATATATATATTTATTTACAGATATTCTATCTTATTTTTTATCACATTTTAGAGCAGATACCAAGAAAGAAGAATGAGCCACCATTTCCCGAACGCCTTATTCCATGGGTTCACCTTCTTAATTCGCTGAAGAAAATCTTTTTCGACAATTGATTGTGCACCATTTAGGGGAAGAATAGAATTTTAATAGGGTTTCACTTTCTTCCATTTAATTGTGCAAATTATTCGTAATCGTGAACTCCTGGACAGAAATAGAACACAATTGCAGTCACTTTTCGAAATTCCACTAGAGCAAGAAAAGACTCGTTATAAATACAGAGCGATTAATAATAAAATGACCTTAAGGAACAAACACATAAATATTCAAGAAGTTAAAGGATGAATATAAATTTGGAAAATAAGTTGTTTGAGTGCGGAAACCTTCACAAAATATCATACATATTTAAGACACACAGTCTCATGAGAGGATTCCGAGAGGCGTAGGCGATTGCTGTAGATGCCTAGCATAATGACAGTTCATATTTTACAATAAGTCCAATCCAATTTAAGTGAAAGAACTTAATTAAACTCATCGCTCAGCCAAATTGACTAACACACTTAGGTAGGTTTAGGTTTAACCGAACGGTCATGACAAAAACATCACCAAGAGAATTCTAGCTAGTATTTGCGAATATTTGATTACAGAAGAGCAATAATTTCTTCATATCGATGGATTAGCTAATCCCTGGGCGTAATGACCAACAAGGACTTCTCGTGTCATATTATTAGAGGTATTAAAAGACATGGACGATTGAATGTCATATATTAAATCGCATATATTAGATGGCAATTGAATATAAATCATTCCAAGGATCCTATGGAGTAAATAACAGGATTTACTTCTATGAGTTGAGCTATGCAACCTTTCGTTTGAATGGAAAAATAACAAAAGGATTACATTAAAAGGAGAACTTTGGGTTTAATTAGTAGGACATAGATTGTCTTTGAAACGTTTTGTTGAGAATATTAAGGAGTTAAATGGGTGGATATGTCGTTTCCAACATCTCAAGCAAAGGCTCATGGAGAATGATGGACAAGCAAAAAGAGATGCAATGAAGATCAACTCAGTGGGTGGCAAACGGAGGGAGGATGGGAGAGTGAGAGAGTTCACGGTTCGCAATATCTGAAGTCATCACAGATTCACTGTGGGCGGTAACAAAGTATAGTGAGAGTACACAGTTCTCCATAAAGCAGCTAAGTGGTCTGGTCATCTGAAATAAAGTCCCAAAAATCATTTATTTCTTGCTGTTTTCAATACGAAAAGGAAATAACAGTAAATAGGCTCTTTTTATTTTGGAGACTTGACAGATTAGTTCATTTGGACTAAGTTATACTATTTGAACAATATATATATACCGAAAACTATCAAAAATTATCATTTTCTTCAAAGTTCACCTTGAGCAGATTCTAGTGTCCTCTGCTATGCTCAAATGCCGTTGCAAGTCCAGAATAATTGCCATTTTTGTAATAGGATATCGATAAATCGAATTAGTTTTACCAAAAGCGAAATTTATCTAGCGGATAAAAATGTTTCGCATACCGTGACTAAATTCTCAGCTGTGCAATATTTTGGAAACTGAACATCAAACAGCTGTGCTTATGAACAATTCAATGCCTCCAAAGTTAAGTTATCGAAAGGTTCTGGATACCAACATTTTAATTTCTAATAATTCTTGATTACTTTTCTTTATTCACAAGCTTTTTGATAATTAAAGTATGTAGCAGGAATTCATTTTTCCCTTCACAGGCATAATAAGAGCCTTTCCAGAAGAGAGCTAAATTAGACACTTTATCCTCTCCTGTTTGGCTCAGGGTGAATGAGACTTATTAATATCGATGTCTTATCATAATTTGCTTTAAACATGTTAAGTCAGCTGGTAGATTAAATAAGCAATTTTTAAACGTAGCTGACATTCAGTTGAGGCATGTCCAAACGGCCACTTGAATTACCCACGAATTGGTTTACTTTCTGACTTGCTTGGTTTTACGAACTCGGAGAACATACAATTTTCCTTCAAATGACTGAGTTTTCAAACGTCAAAGAATTGAAATAGTGTTAATCTTAGTGAATTATTGCTAGTTGTGCAATGGAAATCAAGACCTGGAATGACTGAAATTAATTTAAATCAAAAAATGGATCTGAGTAGACATGTTTGCTTAGAATGTTCAAAACTTATTGAACTCATATGAGTATTCTCCAAATGGCCTTATATGTTTTCAAACTGTAATCCTGTACATTGCAGTGAGTGTTAACAAAAGATATCATTTCAGAAATGGCCAGCGTAACTTGCTGCTTTAAAGGAACTCTGTCGAAGGTGAGGTGAAGTTGTCAAATGTGCGCAAATATTCGGGGAATAGAGGGTAATGTTTGGCACTATTGACGGAACTACTGTTCCTCGGGTGCAACGGTCAACAAAGATTTTCCATGACCAGTTAGCCGATTACTTCTAAAGGACATGGATGGTTGAAATGTCTAGTATTAGAATGTCAGTCTTGGGATAGAAGTTTGTTTTAATACGATTCTCTTAAAAATGCCTTATTGAAAAATAGCAGCAAATAATTTTTCAAAGGCAAGAAGTGAAAAGAAAAAAATCCGAGTCCCGTCGCTTTAAAATTTATTTTCCCTTTTGATAAAATACTACACTCAACTTTAACTGGGCACTCAATTGTCCAATTAGCAAAATACATGCTATCCATTTTAATGAACGAACGTTTTTGTTAAAAAAATCAATACAATGAATTAACATTTAGGTTTGAGGTTCACTGAGAGGGAAAGTGACAGAATGATACTGCGCCGTGCAGTTATTTTCACTGTCTCTAAAAAAACATTTAACATTTAAATGCCGTGAATGTGGCCAACTTACCAACCAAGCAAAAAATAATCGTGTCGAAACTGCATTGATGCAAATCTTTAGTAGGTATCAAATGGAATTTATACTTGATAATGAAATCAGTTAAATTTATAACCCCGATTCAATTTAAATGAATTATAACAGTATGAAAATATCCTCTACTAATTTTATTAAGTTAACGAAGACAAAGGCGGTTAAAAAACTTCACTCGGAATGACGCCCTTTATTTGACATCACTTCCAGTGCAAGCCTATTCAAAAGATTGTTTCAACAGGCAACAGCGTGTGTTATTTGGGGTTTGAGAAGAGAAGAGATAATCATTGCAAATACCAGGCATCGAATTCCCCTAGTTGTAGTCATGATTCTTCTCGTTCAGCTTGTCAATTTTACACTATTTACATTAATATAAGGAACGAGCTGAATATAAGTTATTGAGTTGCTTTAGTCACACCAAGGCATGGGATGCAATTTTTCATTTCGAAAAGCCTCTGACTGAAAGGTACCGTAAAGAAGTCTAGTTTGAGCCAGCCTGGGAGTAAGAGAAAATATTTCGGTATACAATGGGTCTTACAACATTCGGTGCCTGAATTTCTTACATTAGACTTCTTTGGTTTATTTCGTGATACATCGGTTTTCGAAATTCTGGTTTTGTCTAATATAACGTCAGTGAACTCACGTTGCCTCAGTTTAACCACTTGAAGACACTAGACACGGTTTTAGCTATCAATATGAAATTTATTTTCCGGAATAAAAATTTTACAATCCAGTTCCCTCTTTTAATTGCAGAAATAATTACATTTTTGACATTTGATCAGTTCAAAAATTGAATGTTGGTCCTTTTTAGAACGCCAAATGGAGGAAAGTTCAAAAAAGTCCAATTTGCGACTGCATATTATTCTTGAGACAGTATGAATAAATCTTTTTCCAATATTATCCGAATTTATTCTAACTAAGTTCTAATAAATTACAATGCTAATGAATATGTTTTCCTTATAGCAAGTTTTTGTACAAATTATGTAATCCTAATCATTTTATACGTGCATCGTCGTAACATAAAACGTTAATGGCGAATTAAACATTTTAAAATATAATTTGCTTGTTTAATGGCATATCAATTATTCTACAATCAATGTAACTGCTCAGGAGAATAGCTCCAGCAGCACGATTGGCCGATTCACTTAGCCAATCAAAACCCACTTCAATTCGGATATACTTTACTTTCCTATGTGTTTATATCAAATGGGTAAAATTCCATTTCAAAAATGCTACTCTCGAAAAAGCTGCTTTTCGGATGTCTTTATTTCCTCGGTAAGTTTGAAGACTCAGTGCATATTTTTTACCAATATTACTTAAATATGCCATCGAAATAACTGCAATAGCTGCTTGTTTTGACTTATCTAATTTAAAGACAAATCAGTACTAAAAAATAAATACTAATGGAATATTTAGTCTAATATATTAGATTTTTTAATTACGTAACTCGTTTAAACCATCATTTTGCAATTTTTATCTGTAATATAGATGCAAATTCAGTTACTCATATTTTAAAAGCTTCTAACCAAAGAGACATAAAATTCACCAGATTGAGCCAATTCAATGCATTTTAGATTCCTAAGACAGTAAGATGATAAGAATTGATAGGTTTCTAGCACGAGTGTATTCATTTGCTATAATATCTTCAATAAGACAATAGAAATAGAAGACTTGGCTTGATGTCTTCATTATAATAGAAAAAGGGGAGAGGAGAATTCAGATCCCTAGATAATGGAGGAGAACATTAGCTTAAAGAGATATAGCAAGGTCTCAATTGGAAGGAAAGGAGGCGAGCAGTAATAGGGAAGGTAAGTAAGTATAAAGGTAACGGTCAAAGTGAATTAGTCGAATTAGTGGTTTGAATCAAGGAAAAGAACGACACCATTCTATTTGTAGCTCTGTGCTTTCCTCATAAAAATGACTCTGAGAAGTCTGGTTCATAAATCTTCTGCCTGTTTAGGCCGTCGTATAAAATTTTTTACTCTTTCATGGTGGACTGTAATTGGACAATATTTACTTCCGTTTACCTCATTAAATGATTTAATAAATAACTGGCAGGTCAAAAAGTATAAGGTAATACTTTTTATGAATTCACTACTACAATAGCCTCACAGCTAGCATCAAGGCATATATAGTTGACAGTCTAAATAATTTTTAATTTAGCTTCTTAAAAACATAATGACATTTTAATAGAATGAGAAAAAAAATAAAATGACTTTTTCATATCCGATTGTTTTTTATCTACCCATAACCTTCTATTTCATCATCTACCACAAAGATGAATTTGCAACGTAACTTTTTTAACTTTTAATATATCAAATCTGCAATCAAGATATTATGCAATATAAAGTTTTTTTCTATTTTTTTCTAATTTTTTTTCAAAATTTACATTGAAATGGGATCATTTAGACAGACTAAAGGGTTTCACTTCAAATAGAAAATGAAACAATTTATGGTGATATTTTACTTAGAATAGGATCTATTTAATGGAACTTCTTTGGAAAGAAATTTGGCTTTGAGCACATAATTTAGTGAAGATCTAAGTAGTCCGCTCCTTCATTAATCATTTTTTCTCAAGGAGGCAATCCGCGCCGCACGCGTGCTTGCCAACCAAATTTCCCGAAATTTTAGCAATGAATAAATTAAAAAAATGAGTTTAAACTGTGGACATTTTACAAGCTGAAAATCAATCTAAATGTTATTATTAACTATGATAACACTGTCTCAATATTGTCATTCATAATTAGCCTTGTTTAAAAGTCACAAGTATGTGTGATATATATCTATTCTAGTTTGACCATTTCTCTTTGCTACTGTTGCTCCTTTCCCTGCTCTCAGGTAAACAACGCCACGTTTTAATAATATATTCACACAACAAGGAAAAGAAAATAATAATTAAATTTTTGTACTGAAAAAGCAACTGAAGTTAATTGGCAGTAATTCTGCTAAACGAAGGACAAAGGATGATGAGAATATCTCTGAATTTGAATTATTTTCTTAGTTAGAGTCCAATTTCACCTATCACCTAAATCACTGATTACCGATTTTTCCATTATAATGATCCGTGTTATTATTTAATATTCACTTTTTCCCTTTAAGTTATTTAAAAGACTTCATTTGTTTGAATTACGTTAAGCTGATTACTGATTAATATCGCGACCCAGGTAGATAAATTTTCGACTTACTAGAATGTAGGCATCTATTGACAAATTATTAGTTCGTATTTTTTCCTACAAGTGATTATCTAATTTCATTCATAAACAATTCTATAATCATGATAAGACCGGTCAATTGTGAATAGCTCTATAATTTAAAAAATGTATTTAAAGAGAATTGAAAAAAATGTGTAAACATAAGCCAATGGAATCACGCATTTGCGCTAGATGAGAGCTATTTGGACAACACTCTTGTGAATTTCCAAGTCTATACTAGCATTTAAAAGTCCATTTTAAAAATCTGAAATTGTCCGATGACTTTACACTTTGCCAAATTTAAAAGCTTAGAAAATTTCTCTTAAGTTCATCCTATGCATAATATCGCGCATACTTTTCTTCAGGAGTTTTCATTTATTTTGCAACTATTTTTCGCGAAGTGGCTTAACTTCTTTTGTTAAGGGAGCATGCTAGATTTGGGTCAAGGTAAACTGCGAAGGGCTTCATTTATAAATCATCGAAAAAATACCATTGCAGACTTCGAACAGATCTGTGGAGTTTGAATGGGAATAATAGATTTTGAAATCGTTCCGCTAAATGATAATGAATCATCAAAAAATCGATCAATCGACATTGAACAACCAAATATATCAAATGTAGAAGCAAAATCACTGTTAACCCTCAATGCGTTTAAAAGCACTGAATTTTGAGCAAATGTGCCGATATTTAATTTGTCTCAAGATTGTTTATCTAAAGCTGGTATTTATGCCATTAGATGTTTCAAACTAATTTCGTAAACCAACCATCGCAATATAAACAAAAATCGGCAATTTTATTTTCTTTGTTAGAAATTGATTAGCAAGAATTCGCCCGCAACTTTAATTAACTTAGAATACAATATTTTTTATCTCATTATAGGACTAAAAACAGGTGAATTTCATTCAATAAAAAAGTATATATCAGTTAACTTAAAAGAAGTAAGAGAAATACGAATCCAAAATCCCTTGAACCATGGCCATAGCTGTACATCTGATTTTTAGAAAAGTGTAATAAATACTATCTCAATAAGTAAATAGTCATGTAATTCGAGCCAACATGACTATTTCAGGAGTATTTTGCGGTGATCCTGACAAACTAGATGAGATCTTAGGAATAAATGCTGAAGTTTTGGAACTTCCCGTGAATAAAGACCAACCTTCCTTCCCATCTCATTATTCTCCAACTGAATCTGCCCTTAGCCCTTCAGAACCAAATATCCCAGGCGAATTCATCCTTTATGTAGACGAATCTTCCGATGTAATAGTAATAACTTGTGAAGTCAGACTGCCCTCCAAGGAACATTCGGTTCATCTACTCTGTCCCCTTGTTCCAGAGACCCGATTATGTTTTGAAAACTGTCGGAGAGTCTGTTCCATTCCAGATTGTTCTGACAAACCAAATTTATTCTGCGTCGAGTGTGTTGAAGATTTTTTTGTTCGGGATATGCACAACATCTGGAAGTTTCGATATATCATTGACAGGCACGATGCCGCTGTGCAAGGAACCTGGGGATGTTTTCATGCTGGAAAGTCTACAGATACTGTCAACATTACCGCTGTTTTACTAACCACTACGGGACCACATATAAGACTAACAACGGCTAATCCAATCTTAGCTTTATCCAGTGAGCGCCTAAATTCACAGGAATCAATTTGGAGACCGAATACTTCGTGGTTTAGCAAAACACAGTCACGAAGTGGGAAAGGTAAGTTCAGTTCCGTTTTCCCTTTTTTCCGCAAATATTCAAATGCTTCAACTTGATAAGGCACCTAATGGAAAGTTAACAAAGAGCTACTTTTTCCGATTCTTTTCAATTTAACTTTTATAGCAATTGACATCTTGGGTGAAAATTTGTCATTTTCTAAGACGATAATAGTAAGGTATTATTAATTCTTCACTACGTCGTTGTAATTTTTTATTTCTGAATATATTTCAGGTGAACTAAACCTAAAACAGTTGAAATTGGAAAACCATTAGATTTCCAATGAATGAAAAAATCAAATGTCATAAATTTTAAAGAAATTAGTCAAATGATTTGAAATAATCAAAATTTAATAAGTTACTTTAAATCGTTCAAAAAAACAACATTTGTAAAAATATCTGTGATTCTATGTGACAGTCAAGTCAACCAAAACTAGAGATCACCCATATCGCCTTAAGCTCCACGTATTTGCTACAGTGATTGATTCGGTTGTGGAAGTTTGAATTTAAAAAGAGGTGGTATTATGACCATTACCTCATGTATATATTGGTCTCCTCAGAGGGTGAAATTAGTGGGTTATAATTTTATCAGTACGTAATGAAATTTGCGTAGAGCGTTTTAATAATTGACAATTTTGGCTGAAACTGTACCGTTTAAATTACTAGACGTGGATTAAAGAGCGCAAAAATCCGTAAAACTTGATAGTTTAACTTTAGTGAATACAAAACTATATTTATTCAAAGTACCTATTTCTGTCCATTTGATTTATGCTGCTTTATCATTGAATAGCATTTTTGAGTAGACATAGTCAGTTCCGGAGTACCTATTTCCAGTCCTCGAAACACTAAGTAAAGTGCTTTATTACAACTCAGTGCCCTTCGCGTATCAATAGGCAGTGTCATTGTCACGTACCTCTCTCCCTCCTCCCATGCGTATTGTTAATTAGTTGTCAAAATTACAAACTACATAAAATTGAAGACGTGCAAGCTTTCACCGTTGGGTGACATTAGTGTTGTCTCAAATCTGGCAGTCACTTAGTCAAAATTACCCTTTCATGGATAGTAAAAGCATGAGGTTCAAATAATAGATGGAATAAACTTTCAAAAAATTAAGATTTTTCAAGCCTGACGAATTTGTAACATTTAATGAATGGGGTCAGTTTCACGAGCATTTCTTTCTTATTCTCTTGATTTGAACCTTTGTTCGTTCCATTGGCACGACTTGGATAGGCAGTACACCGATGAGAGAAAAATAAATAAGAGTGAATGATTAATGCTACTTTTCTTGCAATCTCGTTTGTCGTCTTTTGACAATGGAATAAAGCCTATAAATTAATTATTCACGCTTGAAATATTGTTAGAGTTCTCTCTGGTGAATATCAATACCGCTATTTAGTTGTCTTCATTCAAACAAACGTAAATGTTAATCGAAAAGAGAATAGGTTTTGAATGAGTCATGTGACTACCACCTCTTATTTACCCGTATCCGAATTATCGCAACCATACCCATGTATTCTATATAAGTGACTACACAATTTTTGCTTGAAGACCCGTAATTTCTGATTGAATAACAAGAGCGTCGTCAGCTGAAAACGATTAGGTAATGATACGTAATTTATTTGAATTGAATTGAATTGCTTTGTACATAAGATAGACATTTTGAGTAATTTGAGACCATTCCTCCTGGGCTAAGCGTTAAATGTTATTCACTGAAGATAGACGTGAAATACTAGATAACAAGCTGAAAGTGATTGAATTTAGCTAAATTTTTCAGATTTTCCTTTTAATCAGTTAACTGGAAAGTAAGTAAACAAAGCCCCTAATATAGTTAATATATCATTGTCAATACGTCAGCCGAAACTTTTCGGCTGACATGGTAAATATAAGAAATTGACATTTACGTAAAAAGAAAATTCTAGAATTTAATTTAAAAGAAAAAGGAAGGTTCGCCTTCAATGCTTTGATTAAGGAATTAATGTTCTGTACAATTCGCAGTTTGTGCTGATGAAATAACATCTTCCTATCGACAGAATTGGACAAAGAATATAAAAATTTCCTTCGAATCTTTAAAATACTGCTTTCTAATAGAATTAAATCACATTGCCATCGGTAAAGAGACCATGATACATATCGGCGCAGTTAAACCTTGATTGAAAATAATATCATCGTTACGTTTAAATGTATCTGTAGTTAGGCGATACATCACGTGACGACGAAAATTCCTTCAGTTTAAACAACCACAGAGGTATTCCAAAAATACTCAAAGTCGCAAGCCCCTCTTAGCAACAGTCTTTACACCACATTGCTGCTTTCGACTTCACAGTGTCCGCATTGAAGTTAGTCCCTCATCTGTAATCATCCAATACACCACTGGTCCATTTCAGTCCTCGCTCATTTGATTTTGGGGAGAGTTGCTGTCTTCTGCTAGCTCTTGAGGTTAATAGATTTTAAGGAGGTTATCTCAGCCAAATTATTAAAGGAGGTTTATGTATTGTTAGGCCTGCCTTATTTTCTCATTAATCATATGTTGAAAAGGGAAAGAATTGCAAGGTCGTGTTACATCTGGAAGTTTATTGTTTTTCTGCTGCACAGAGTTAAATTATGCAAAAAATAGTAAACAAAAAATTTAAAGCAAACAAAGAATTTTTTCAGTTTTAGAAATAAAATGTTGAGTTGCAACTTACCTTAATTTAAAATTTTATTAATAAATCTTGGCTTACGGTGGATGAACATACACTTTAAAGATAGTGCCAAATTGCTATTTGGTGCGCTAACAATTTTAAATGCAGAAATGACTTAAATTTTTCCTTTATTATTGCCATTTCTTTCACAATCTGTCGTTTTTAACGACATGGAAAATCCGATTTAGAGACCATCCAGTAATAGTCTGGTTGATATCCTGCTACCGAAATATTTGCTCAATTGCAACCGCAGTAAACTTAAAGACAAACAGTCCGGTTGCATAATTATGACCACTTTTGAATGACGTTAAATTAGTTGGAAACACTTCCTTTGAAAAACGGAAAAATACTCGTCTTATTGATGATCAAAGTAAAAATCTACCTATTCAATCATTTTTCTAAACTGAGCGATTGGTGTCAGTAATAATGCAGTTGTGAAAGGCAAAAGTATTATTTAAAAAATTTGAAACATTTTGTCACCTATGACAGTGGGAAACAGGTCAACTTAAGTATGAAGATAGGTTTGGAGCAAACTAGGGAAAGTTCGAGCATTATAAGGAAGTGCGTTCTTCCTATTTCTATAGTAAAGGCAATACCCAATCGATATAGCCAAACGTATTTTTATTGGGAGTAACAAGTTTGAGACATCAGTATCTTTTGCCATGTGTCTATGGGAACAGAGTGATTAGTTGATTGAGTTAAAAGTTCGTTCGTGATATCTCAGTTCACCTACCTGCTTGTGTGGCTAAAGAATGGTTGACTGATTTTAGCTAAGATCTCAGCAAGGGCGCTTTGGCAACTGTGATAAACGAAAATGCCTTTCCATGAATTATGCTGTTAAATTTATCAGATGATAATTCAGATGAAATAATGACTCAATCAAGTCCACGTATAAAGTGAGCAAATCACAGTGAGAGTTTCTGCATGTATCACCGTCGTGCGCTATAATAGTTACCTTACTAATGGATTACTCGTTGGAAATCAGCGGTTTATTG
Organism: Hymenolepis microstoma; assembly: GCA_000469805.3. Classification (NCBI taxonomy): domain Eukaryota; kingdom Metazoa; phylum Platyhelminthes; class Cestoda; order Cyclophyllidea; family Hymenolepididae; genus Hymenolepis; species Hymenolepis microstoma. The sequence continues at coordinate 23,610,679 of LR215991.1, read as the reverse complement.
ATGATAACGAACACTTGTGACATTTTTTTATCTTTAAATAACTTCTCCTATTGGTTTTGAACTCACGAACTTACCTCGATACAGATCAGGTTTCCTTATTTATCTTTTAACTTAAAGTAAAGAAGGACTAATAACTCAGAGCTCCTGGATTGTGGGTTTAGACTTTCCGAAGTTTGAGGTTAGTGGCTTAATACCATGGGAATAGCAATGAACAATAGGGAGCGATCATGCTAAAACCTAACTCACCTTTTTTCCATTACTCCGAAGGCATCGACACTGGTGGCCCTTGTAAAACCTTAAATTTGCCTTTCTATGTCTTTCGATATCAATAAATCATTCTACTTTCTTGATGGTTGCCTTCTAATCCCAACCAAACCTCGAGATCTCTTTATATTCTCGTGTAAAGAGCAATAATTGATGTTCTAATATGGTTGAGCTTTTATCCATATGAGTAATTTGCACCTCATTATTTGGACGAACACATGGTTAGTTTTAAGGTGAGACTAGTTTAAGTTGGCTTTCTTTGCAGTTTGTGTATTAAAATTAGCTCAGGGAAAGGGAATTAACTGTTAAAATTGGGTGCAGTGAAGCAAAATTATCAAAATAGTCAGTTGCCTCCCTACACAATCGTTTTTCTAATTTCTGTTATAAATGAAGTTGGAATAATGTGCTACTTAACAACGGTAAGTAGAATGCGCTTGTTAAATAAAACTCAAATGTCTGAACTAAAGGAGTTAGCACTTGTTACTAGGTTAACGACTATTTATTTTGACCTTAGTCGAACACAATACATTGACACTGAGATCATATCGGAGGGTAAAGTACTGAAATTATGCCAATGAACTAGGTCAGCATAGACTTTAGAGCTAAACTTTGGAATAGTAAGTTCATTGCGATGACTCATTTTCCAGTTGTCAGGTGTGCACTTTCTCTGTCTTAAGTATAAGTGATCTATAAGGCTAGTTGGTAAAGAATTCGGTTTATTGCAAAGATCAATGCTGATTCATTAAGCAACTGCGTTACATTCACTCAATATGACAACACTAGTACAATGTTTAATTACATTTTTCCCCAGAGTTGCTTGAACTCTTATCATACAGAATTCCAAGTGTTTCTTCCTCTATCAAAAATAGTGGCCATGACAAAAAAAATCTCATTGCGTTTAATGAGTTGTTTTAAAATTGCAAAATATCTTTAGTAAGTTACCTATAATAAAATAGAAGAAGATGGAGTTTTAAAACATAACTTTAGAGGGTACTATCCAAATTCACACTGACTTGAAATAAACTGAAATGATCTCTGATCAATTGTGAGCTTGTCATTCTTAAGAAAATGATAATTGTCCGGACAGTTAACGGGAAAGTAGTAAAATGTAAACAAATACGACTCAAGACCGCAGAGTAAACTCTTTCGCTTGGAATGGTTGGTTTATGTACTCCATTAATGAGAAATAGCGTATGGGGTAGCGTTCTGCCCTTAGTATCTTGACGACTTGTTCAGCTGGACAGAATGAGCTAATCTGTGGTGGAGTTAATTGCAGTGCGATCCAAAAAACACCTAGATACTGCCTTTTTCCACTAATTTTGCATCGATTCTGGCCGTGGAACTAGATATCCTACCGCCTGTTTAAACATACATTATGAGAAGGATACCTTGAGAAGATTATCGTTTACATTCGATGCAATTTACTCCTGCTGCTTTGCATATCTAATCGATAGCAATTTACACCCATTCTTATAAATGCCTAGAAAGGGGTATTCTGCAAATTGTCTCTGATATGATAATAGACGCACATAATGGAAAAGGTGTAATTGCATTTAATTTATCCGTGGGCGTGAATTTGCGTATTTTTACTAAATTTCAATGTGTATTTGCCATGCATTTTACAGCATATGTATTAGTACAAAAATTGTACATCCTTAAATTGTGGGATTGCAACTGGCATTAAATAAAGGAGATTCAGCAAAGTGGGGAGGAGGGAGGCAAGAAGATACGAAGAGCGACGCCAGTGTATTAAAGTGTCTTCCACTTCATGTGAAGTTATATCTTCAGGTTCTATAACAATTATTCTAAACACGCAGTCCACATTCCAAGATTCAAGTTTCAAGAATTTTGAAATTCGAACTAGGGCAAGTGACTGGAATAAGTGAATCATTTTTCCTTCGAATGTTGAGAAGATACAATTTCCTTGCAAACAGTTTATTATCTTTCGGTTCTTATACGATTGAGATAACTAGAGAGTCAAAAAGAAATGATTACAGAAACAATCAATCATCCTACCTTTAAAGGCCTGGTGATAATATGTAAAATCGTTTGATCTGAGTTTAAATAATATGGATATCAAATAGTATAATTTTTTATAAAATATAAACAAGAATCATCTGAATGACCTCGCGATAATTATACGTCTATCAAGTAATCAAAATAGTTTTTTTGTGGAAATGAATGGGAAATTGCTAGAGCACCGATAGATATGAATTAAGGTTGCTTTGGCTCTGGCAGCAAATTATACACCCCTGAGTTTGTCTCCATATCCTTTTATCGATGGTGCTCATATAGGGCACATTCTGTTCTTGTTAGATTAATAGTTTATCCATATTAGATGGATAGCAAAAATTGCCACCAATTCTACGGTGAACTGACTCCACAAAATGTACTCATTGTTGCTAAAACAGCTGTTTTGGAGGTTCTTCAGGCCTATCTGACTTAAACTAGTCGTTGAGCGCATAGCCATGTTACAATGTCAGCCTATATCGAAACGTGATTTTTGTGAGTGTAAAGAGTTGAACTCAAAGAAGGTGAATATTGGTAAATTTGTACCTTTTTCATTCAAATAGGCAACTTAGAAGAGTGTTATTAGTTAAGATGGGATCTGAAAATTTCCCCCTGTATTAGATACCATACGAACAACGGAACCCTAGACTAATAAGCACACTCAAAGCGAGTGGAAATCAGATGAGTATTGAAAATCGATACCCATACCTGAGTGCATTAAATGTAAGTTTAATCTGAATTTTGGTTAATGCCAACATTGAAAGTGCGATAAACACTAGCACTGAAGTTTACCACTTTCCCACTTATCAACCACTCAAAAGGCACAGAAATGGAATGTTGATGTTTATTTGCATGTTTTGCATCACAAAAATGTCAAGTAAAGTTAGTTTTCTTTTTTAAAAAACATCACATGCTATGATTTTCCATTATGATGTTAACTATATCAAGGCAGATTGAACTTAAAGAGCACTTTCCAAACTCATGTGATAAATCAAATATATCTCTGCATTGAGATGGCCTACACACTTCATTTCCACCCCTCCCTCTCTTTCTGACATAAAAAGTGTCGGATAAAATGGAATAATTTTTATTCACAAAGCTATTAAAGAAAAAATAACATCAACCGAATTGTCTGAACAGGCAAAATGAGGCAATGCTGATTATAGGGCAGTTGGCAGTTCAGAGGCGAGTTGGTAGGTGGAGAATACCAAGAGAGAGACTGAGGTGGGTCTATGGGACAGTATGCACCGGGTTATACAGATCCTTAATCGAATATCTTTTGGTTAGACGGACGCAGCATTTTCATATAGTTAAATTTTAAAGGTGGTGCATAAAATTCAGAGATCGAAATGAAACATAGAAGAACGTCAGTCTTAAAATGAAATTTTAAAATATCTTACCTTTACTCATTCCAAAACCTTTGTTATGCTACAAAAAGGCCTAAAATAGTACAATAGAGGAATATTTGTACACTTAAGAGACAGTTTCGCTTATACATTATCCGCACCATTTGAGCTTGAACAAATACTTGAACAAAAACAAGCATTTGCTTATCGTTTGATGAAGCAGTGATAGCTTGACGTTACGCAATTTGCTCGAGGTGCCATTTGTTCAAAAGCACCTAGATGGCTATTTCATTTGGAATTGTAAGAAACGGATAGGTCGATTTCTTGAAGTTTTGTTCTTCTATCTATTGACTTAACCAAAGAAAATAATCGTTGCTAACTTGAAGCCCTTAACTTTAAGCTAGTTCAGAAGCGCATAATTTGGTAGCATAACCAAACATTCAATACAAACATAAATTGGCAAATTTGCATGCTAGAAATCAAAATTTAGGTTTGTCACGTAAATTCTAATTCAACAGAAAGTTTAAATCTCAATGATAGAGAAATTTCCAGCCAAAATGAAGAAAATCAAACAGTCTTTCAGAATAGGCTGTCTAACTGCTCAATGTTCCATCACCCAGAAATAAAAGCTAAGAATGAGTGAAAGTCCATTCCCTTAAAAATCTCAACTAATGGTGGTTGAGATTTCAAATTTCTCTCAAGCAAATCTAATATTTTAAGCTTTACTCTCCCCGTTCTAACCAAATCGTTGGATCGAAATGAAAGTGTTGTTTTTGACCAATCTGACTAAATTGCAGTAATCATTTCATTCATTTTCAGAACAGCACAAGTTTGACAAAACGTTAATCGTCCTCCTAATTTTCTTTCTGTCAATATCGGTCGCCATCAACCTTATTTACATATTCGTCACCTCATGTCGAAAGAAAGGTAAATAAAATCAAACCTATTTAACAGTGCTGAAACGTTCGTAAAGGACATCTTATTACAGAAATTAATCCAAGTGTTCAACTCGTTGGACTCAAAGAAAACCTAGCTCTCACAATAACTCCAGGAAGTCCTGAAGATACTCAAATCAATCTGCAACCTCCATGGAACGATCTCAAAGGTCTCTCACACCCGTCGCAAACTACCCAGCATCCAATTTTTCATCATATCAACAACGGCGAAGCCTGTACTTCCAAACGAAATATAAATGTGAGTGATTGTAGCCAGAACAATGCTCGCTATATCCTCCATTCAAATACCTTGGAGGTAAGTGACTGACGGAATTCCATTAAAGTAGCATGCGAGAGGTGACGCTAATAACTGTTAATTTGTGAAATGCAGCCATCTACAGATCAGCAATCTTGCGGTTTTCTCACTTGTCAAACAACAAAGCCCTGTTCACCGAATCCCCAAAGCTATAGAACCATCATCCTACGGTCTATGAGTCCCCAATCTGCCCTAGCAGCATCCCGGTTGCCATTGCCAGCCCCAATTGCAGCTTCCTTGAGACATCTAAATGGTGGAATTCTCCTTTCCAATGGAGATAATAACCATACTCAATCTCCTTCACCCTGTTCCTCAACTTGTACAGAAAATAACACATTTGTTTAGAGTAATAAATAAGATCTCCACCTCTATTCTCCCAACATGCAGTATATATAGAACGCAAGAGAATGTTAGGGAACAAAGGCTACTTATAAATTATGACATACTCGTTCACCTCTCCCAAAAAGGGCTTCTTCTTTGCATTGACATAGAGCGGTGACAAATGCCTCCTCATTTCCGTTCGTTTGGTCATAGACACTGAGAAGGGACGATTTCGAAAGTGTAGACAAAGACAGAGGACCCAGAGTCATCGCTTCAAGAGAAACAGAGATTCCATTGGTTGAGATCGGAGTAAACAACTTCAAAGAAACCTGTTCTACTTGTTCAAATGGATTATTTTATTCTAGTAATTATTGAAACCGTCTATCGGCAACTTGAAGATGTGGAGAAAAAGATTACTTGGTTCCAATGCTTGGACATTACTGACACATTCAAAACTTTCAAAGATAGACATCCAAGTAAATAAGATACGGTTTGAATCGACAGAGACTACTCAAGTGGCACAAAAGGAGCTAAGGTTGATTAAGAAAAGATCATCTTGCATCAGCTATCAAGATTGGAAAGAGTACAAAAAACATCAAATAGTGAAAATCGAATATGCTTTAAGACAAAAATGCAACAACCACCCAAAAAGAACACAGAAGCAGAGAACGTTATACTGCAGAAATAAACTAATCAAGCAACAAAATCACCCTTAAGAAGTCCTGAAAATAATCAATTTAAATCAATCCGCAACCTCCGCCAAAAGATTTCAATGGCCTTCTATACTCAACCCAACTTCCCTAGACAACCCCAAATAGACTCTCCCTGAGTTTTCAGTTATAGACTCCATCTTTTCAACAATAATAGCCACCATACACAAACCCGTTCATCCTGTTTCGTCAAATTTCATAGGAAAAATATTTTGAGCAATAATCAAATCCTACACATGGCGTTCTCTATATACGTAAAAAGAAAGGGTACAAAAAGGCGTGTCAAAGAAGAAAATGGCTACTTATAAATAAGAATAGTAGTGAGGCGGAGGGATCAACGATAAAGGAAAGAAGAGGGTTTAACATTCTCCTTATTTTCGTCATCGTATTCCTCAACCTCTGTTAAACAGGGCTTCTTCGTCGAAGTGTGTGAACGGAAAGAGGGCCGATGGCGAAGACTTCGCCGTTCTCCGTTGTGAGGTCTTAGAGAGGGGACACTGGAATGCGAACTAATGACAGTATGGCGACGAGAACGAATGTGAGATGTTTCCGCGACTGAAGAGGACACAGGATGAGCCGTCTCTTCAGATGGAGAAACAGAGGCCTCCTCTGTTGAGGTCGGAGCAGAGATACTAGAAATCTGTTCAACCGATGTATCGGGCTCCCGTGTTTGTGGCTCAAGTTCCCATGAGGCATCGCTAAAAGAAAATGGAAAACACTTCGCCAGTCAGTCATTATATAATTCTTGGTTTTGCGAAATATGGTGCGTAGATTGGTTCATAAAAAAATTATTTTCAAGGCTACTGAAAGAGAGCTTTTGGAGAAAATCATGCAATCCAGCTCAGCTTTAATAAATTCGAATTCCAACAGTGACATCTCAATAAGTACAATACCATAAAGAGGTCGATGTAAGAGCGACTAATAGTAACTCACGTCTTTGCAGCTTGTCACAAATTGTTTCAGTTGGTCAGAAAAAAATCCTTCTAGGTTCAAAAAATCTCAAACCAATGTCGATAAAAATCATAATGTCTGAAAGGTTATACAGCGACTTGAGAAGACTGCGAAACGCTTAAAAGAGCTGAAAAATGGCATTCATTATGTGTTAATAGAGTTGTTACTGTTATAACTAACCAGATGATACTGCGTCTGATAACACCAAAACGAAAACCTTTTAGAACAATGTGAAAAGACCGTTGAAGAATCTGTGAAATTACGTGGTCAATAAACAGAATTTTGGATGGTCATCAAAAATCGACCACTAGGTACCGCTAAACTGACATTTCTACGGGATTGCCAGATGTCAAAACACAATTAAATTGTGCAGGAAACAGCGATAAAAAGGTCAAACTAGCTCAATTACTTTCATTTTCGTAAAAGACAAAAAATTAGATATGAACTTACTGAGAGCAAAGTAAACCTAAATTTCAGTTTTCAGTAATTAAGTGCAAGTTAGAAACAAATCGAATTTCCTGATTTCCCATGCCTAAAGCGAAGCTAATTCAAGCAGAAGCATTGCAAGTCAATTTTGCTGTATTTATAAATAAATAATGAAGCTCTGATGAACTCCAAAAATGTACCCATCTTTCGATAATTGTACGTTTATCAGATCTCAAAGAGGTGGAATAATTAATCATTTTAAAAGTGAAAGGAAAATTGCTAAGATGGAGCAAACATAGCTCAAGATCGCAACGAAATGCTTCCTGTCGAGCACGAAATTACACATCCATTTATCAGTCTACATAACCCTGTTATGAATATAATGTGTGGAAATTGCGACATTCTGACCATCAATGAAGGACAGAAAAAAAACTCCGATTGAGACACGAAGAATTGAGTCTATCTAAGCAATTAGTTGGCACAATATTAAACGTAAGTTAGATTATAATCGTTCAGAGATTTACCAAGCTTTTGGACGGAGTTAGCGATACTTCAGAGGAATAGCACCTTGTTGTGAATATTTTCGAAAAAGAAAGTTTATTTCTAATAGGCACTAAAAGCATAGGGCTCATAAGGACAAATATTGTAGGAAAGACATGTTTTTGAGTGATCAAACATATCGGTTGCACTTTGTACGAAAATGTCTATAAAGTGTACTTAGTTTCATAGAACAAAACCAGAGTAGAAAAGAGTTTATTGAATGGAAATTATCCACAAGCACGTATTATTAGCATTTTAACAAACTTAGGTAAAATTTGTTGAGAAATCCACATTTACATTTGGATTCACTAAGCGTCAAGCAAGAAGCAAATTAATAAATTCGGGACGTCACCATAATGAGACAACCACGTTTTGTAATTTCTGTTATATTAGAAATTTCTCCGACCTTTAAAATCATAAAACCATTCTCTATGTCAGACGAGCCTACCAATCTTAAAGTTTTTTGGAGCCCCGGTTATCAATAAGAAAAAAACTACAAATTTATCAAAGACAAGTCATCGTGTTCAAGAACTCAGTTAGAGTAAGTCAAATTCATGAATGAGATTAGAGGAGATATTAACACACCATGCTAAATGGCAATCCATTCAAAATATTCCAATTACACATTTTGGGGGAAAAGAAGGACAGGAGATGAAACTCATATCACTGCTTCCGAAAGAAAACGAATATCAAAATCGAGGCAAACAAAATGCGTAGACCACCACAAAAGCATATCTTCCCAATTTTTCAATAAGACAAAATGTAAACAATAGGCAATAATCCTTTTAAATTGAATATTAATTACCACAAAAAGATAATAAAAAACGTCCAAGAAAAACATACCTAACATATTATTATGAACAAATCTCGACTGACGCATAAATAATACACACTTAAACAGCATTCCAACTTAATAAATGAACATCCAAACATTAAATTGAAGAATGTTTCGATGTCAAATGAATACAAAATGCACTATTTTGTTGCGTTAGCCAAGCATGATTTGTTAAATTAGTAAAAAAAAGTACCGATCAGGAACCCAGATCCCATAACGAACTACAGTTGGAATGAAAATCTTTGTATCGAAGCAAAGGGGGCACTTTAGGTGGTGAAGACCCGCAGAACGGCTATAACCTGCGATACAATCCCGATGCATCCAAGATGGGCGACAGCAACCACCATGAATAACGTCATGCGACCAGGAATCAAATCCAGGAATAGTTATCGATCGTTTAAGAAAAGGCATACGGTAAAATCCCTGTAAAATAGGACGCAACCACTTTAGACGCCTCAAATTTTCGGAATTCTCTTGAGGTGCGGAAGGCACGTCATGGTAAGGGTCTTTCCACTGACTATATGAGAGAAATATAAGATTTATTGATTAGACAATACATTTAAGACAAATTAAGTCGACCAACCTAAACCTCCTTGAATGAACTATGGTCGAAGAGGGGGGTTCGCCGATATTTAGAGTTGCAATGCCTCGATTGCACTCCGAAATAAGGTTGCACACATTTGGGTTTAGATTGTTAGTTTCTGGTACGATACTAAATAGGCAAACACAGCACGTTGGTGCCTCCTCTTCATATGTAAGTAATCGTTCAATTAAATCCTACATATTTACGATAAGTTAGAACCCGAGCAAAGCACAGCTTACTTGTTTCGGACGATGTTTATAGCAGAAGGCATCAAAGGCAGTATTGAAACTAGCAAACCCCTTGGATTCAAATAAACACGGCAGATGATAAGTGGACCTGCATTTTATGTTAACACAACCAACACAGGCTCCCGATTTATCACAGTAATAACATCGCAACTTTCTTCCCCTGCGTATCTCTTCCTTTATATCGTGAATTGCGAAACCAAAGAGATATTTATCATTTGTAATATTATCCTTCTTATCCGGATTAATCTTCTGTGTCAATCCACTAGCAGTATACTATGAAAATAAAGTTGACCAATTTACAGATTACTACCAAACAGTTTAAATGCACACGTAATCCAGCGTGTTCAACAATTTCACCAAGTACCGGATTGTTTGACAGGCTTTTACATAATTCGCAGTTACCTTTAAAATTACGTTTATATAAAATTAACCATACCTCTCACGCCAGATGACATAGCTCACCGGAGCACATCAAAGCAGTCACAGCGTCAATTTCAAAAATTTTAATATCTGCTTCTAGAAACAGACGTTTAAACAAATGTTTAAGGTCGAAAGAATAAATAGATTTTCAAGATAGTGTACTGAGCTCATTAATGGAAATTAATGAAAAAATTAATCATTGCAAATGTTTTACTAGCAACAATTGACTTGTATGTTTATAATAATATCAGAGATTTTGTACAATTTTATACAATTTTGATATAAAATTTAAGGCTTCCGTAAAATGATTGCATATTTACTAAAAGCCCAATTATATTTCAAGTACTAATTTAGAGGAAAGTGGCTTTGATATTAATAAAATTTTATTCTTGTATGATGATTGTTTGTGGGAGGACGAACTGTGAAACACTGAGTGCTAGAGTAAAGCTACCTTCCTACATGGACCAACTTGTAGCTTGTTAAGGTTTGAATATCTTGCCATTCTCTTCCCTAGTACTCTAACTTTTAATCCCTGCTAGTTAGAAAATGAAAGCATCACTACAAAACTGCTTCAGCTTCTTTTCTACTCGTTTGCATTATGTAGTATCTACCAGGTTATGCAAGTTCAAATAAATACATGCCATTATTCACTACACCGTTAAATTTATCATATAAATTAATAAGTCCTTTATAATATTTTTTAACTTCAATGCAAGTCAAGCCAAATTTGCTGAATTAACAACTGCAAATGAACACGTAGTTTTTGGTTGCAGTATGCGTTGGTCAGTCAATGCTTTATCCGATTCACTAAAGAAATTGAAATCTGACATTGATTTGTTTAGTGTTTTTCGTTGATGCGTATTGTGTTGGGATTTATGCAATGTAGAGGATTTTTTCAGTTTTCTATCGACTGTGTTGAAAGAGTGGAGAATGATGTCAGGAGAATAAGGTAAAGTCGATGCAACAGCAACCTCAAAGGAGAAGACCAAGAGGTTAGCAGGACCATAGGAAATGCATGAGACCTGATGAAAGGAATAAAGGCGGAAGTTGCCAGCGACGAAAACCTGGATTACGCTGATACAACTGAAGTAAGAAAAGATTATTGGCCCTCCTAGTTTTTTCATGTATAAGCCCTTGTGTGATGTTTAGAATGAGCAGACCTATGAGTCGGTGGGTGTACTGCGGGCAGCGTGTGCTATGAGTTACTCTTTAGTTGTTCAGCATACTGGCTAACGAGGTCACGTGCTCAATCTATACCGTTACCCTGGTCTAACTTTTTAAGTAGTTTAATTTAAATTGACTCAACATTTCTCCACTCAGTATCGGACTGTAGCGATTGGTGTCATCACTTAGATCGTAATTAACGTTCCGCTTTCATCGTCAAGCGGAATATAGTCAAATACATCTGATAGCAGTTTCTCGACAGCTAAAATAATGATTCTATGCTGTTTAGTGCTGGAGGTCAACCAGAGATACCCTGAAAATACTTCCTTTATGGACCCGTTTTCGCACATTTATGGCTTGTCAAAATCATTTATATGGTAAGGCGGCTGATAGTAAGATATCGGAGATGTGGTAAAATGAAACAAATAATCGAGAGTTAATAATTTTTTTCAAAAAGTGTCTAATGAATGCAGTTTACACATTTGAAATTTCCACTTTGAAAGCGGAAAATGGTTTAGCAACTAAAGATCTGTTGCAATAAACGGGGACTTGTTTATCCATTTGATTGAACCTATCAGTAAATTAGGAAGTTATTCGTTAGTACCAAAAATCAGAGAAGATTGATTTTAACTGGAATAGAACAGAAAGTTCTAAATGGAAACCTGTAAGAGTAGGATAAATTTAGGAAATGCAAGTAGGGAGTTCACTATATAACTCCGCTTAATAATAGAAAGCGAAATATGGTTAATTTACTATTGCACTTTTTTGCTTTCTTTAATTTTCCATCCAAATTTTAAAAAAGGCAAAAACTGATTAATTATTTCTTTCAGCGCCTCTATTCACTTCGTTTACTCTACGCAGCTGATTTTATTTTGATATTGAATTTTTTAATCTCCCTTATTTATGTGAAAGCAGATAATTAAAATTGATTATTTACCCGCGTATTAATCAACCGGTCAGTGGTATAACTAGCCTTGTCCACCTTCGCATGCAATTCTGATATAAAAACTTCAATCTCTTGGCGTTAGCTCAAAAATTTTTGCTTAATTTTTTTCGCTCCTTATACGTTTTTTATGGAGAACTATGATTAGGCTTTCGGATCTAAATAAGATAAAGTTGAACACACTGCCTATTTTTTGTCTTTCCAATCCCAGCGGAAGAGGCAGAAGCGTCGCATAATCAGGTCTAATATATGTGCTAAAGGCTTAATAAATCAGAGCTATAGAACAGGGAAAAACCACGAATAAAAAAGGTGTAATCTTATTTGACCCTGGCAGGGAACTAGTGCAAATTGGGAGACAACGAAAAGTCTTGTGTTAGGATGTCAATTGGGTTATTTTCGGTGCACTTGAACACATCTCTTAAGATCTATTCCATGTGAGCTGGAATTACCGATTATTTAATTTCTGCGGATTAAATTAGATATGAAAGATGCGGAGAGCACAATGCTGGCTTGGCTGAGCCAAGGGGTCCCATACGAGCTCGAATAATCTGTAACATGGTGCTGATCGAATTTGGAAGCAATTGCGGTCGTGAGTACAGAGATCTCTCAGCCAACGAGCCACTAATATTCGCTGCGTAGTTAGCGTAACCGAAATTGTAATTTAATTATTTAAGCCGTGTGCAGTGGCCACAGCAAGAATAAACGTTGCTACCACAATAAGATCTATTTCCTCGATATTGTTGAGGTAGTTTAGCTAATTTCGGGAGCAATTTCGTACTAGGGGATTTCATCAGATAGGTATGCTAAGATTTAGTCGTAGCTTATCTGTGTACTGTCGGCTACAAACTCGAACCAATTGAAATTCTATTTTTTACCTTCAACCCGTCCCTTACTTAATTGCCAAGAATGACTGCAGTTTAGAATTCACTAACGAAGGATAAAGCTCTTCTGGCCTTCCACGAAAGTCAACGCAGCAGGGTTGGAATGTAGGTTGACATTTAGGTGCATTAACATAGGCATAGTTTCGGGAGATCTAGTAGACAGAAAAAAAATTGATTGGAGCTTTGTCGAATACAGTACATATCAGCCTTCAACACTTAATGTCTCAACTTTTAAAAGTGACATTTTCTATTAAAAGAAATAAAAAATGATGTGAATATTTCCTTATTATAATGCCGAGGAAATCTCAAGTGTATTAAAAAATGTATCAAAGCTATTTTTAATTATGAAAATAAGCAATTCAATTTATAATTCTACTTGAAAAAAAATCTAGAATTAATTAGTAACATGGGTGAACAGGCAGTTTTCTTCCCTCGCTACTGTCATATCTTGTCTTGGATGGGGAAGGAGGAGGGAGTAGAATTAGCTATCAATTAGATGTTATGCAGCTTATATATTAATTATTGAGCGTGGCAAAATCAATTAATGAGAAAGGAATTATTAAATAATAACAAAACTCCCCCGCTGTCCCCCTCCTGTCTGTCAAAATTTCTTGCTTGGAAGGGCATGTATGTGACACGTGGCCATCAAATCAAGCCCTTAAGGTATACACGAGAAGGACAATAGAAATCTCCTTTTTAGTTATTTTAAACAGGGTCTGTAGTCAATTAAATCAGATGCGTTATTAAAGTCTAATAAAATTTCACTTTAAGTTCTCAACATAACAATAGTGAACTTTTATAATTTCTCAATAATAAAAAGCAAAGGCAAATGCAGTTTTCTTACATTCTAATTCTAAAAAATATATCAAGAGCTGTCTTGCCAGAATCTGTTGAATCACATTTCATTGAAAAGTGGGAAGATACGTTTGATAATTGATTACCAAAGTTGCTCTGATCGCCCTTAGCTACATATTAGGTCTGGAAAAATAAGACTGCAAATATAGAGTAGATTAGGGAATTAACGTTTCAAGCACCGATAATCCTCTGCATTCAGAAAAATTTTGAACTGAATCACAATAAGAAAATGAAAACGACTGATTGTTCTTGAAATTCCTGTTTTTTTTAAAGAATATAGTGATTCTTTCTACAACTAGAGCTGTAAAAAAATCCTGAAATAAGTACTGAAATGCCCTAATTTCTCCTTTTTATCCACCTCATAAAATATTATATTGAAAGCGCAAACTAACTTTCAAATCATATCTCCAATAGCAGGCCCTTTTATAAGGTAAAGCTTGATATTGGGAGCGATCGATGGACATGTAGAAGAAAGAAGTAGTTGAGGGATCTAATGTCTTCTGTCAACGGCATTACTTTCAGATAGACTTGATTTGGTCTCTATACTAATTAAGTGGTCACCTTAAATCAAAACTTTGGAAAAAGCAATTTGACACTTATCACTGCGTCGACCACTTTACCACGACCCACCAACATTTTGTGCTTTCGGCGCATTTCATACATTAAAAAGAATTACATAAATCTCTTTTTTGATCGGTATTAACAGAAGCAGCCACCTTTTGTTGTTACTGATTTAAGTCTAGTTTTAGTGCAGTATATGATTACATAGCTTAGATATGAAATATAATTGCATAACCCTATTATACCTAGTTAATTTATGTAATTATCCTTAACATTTTATTTAAAATGATCACGAACTAGTCCTCTTCAGTGTGGCTCACTGGAACCTAATGCACTCCTTTTTAGAAAGAGATAAGGGTACATGTGTACATTTGTTTATTTATTGAATTTCAAAAAACACTCGCTTAGCCACGAAAAAGAGAAGTTGATTCACGCCGACCTAATTCAACAAAAGTCATTTAGATAAATTAAATTTAAAAAAAGTAGTTGTTCCTACAGAGCAAACAATGTTTTCATTATTATTTAGTGATCGAACAACACTGATGTAGTATCTGGACGGTTTATGTTACATAATAAATTTTTACAGTGGAGAAATCCAAGTAACCAATGAAATTAACGAACAGCCACAGGCAATATTAGTGGCCAGTCCGAGGTTATTTACTTTTCGGAATATCCGAAAAACCTCATTTCCGTAGTATGCCACCTTAATGGCCGACGACGGGTAAGTATTTTTTTATTACACATAGCAACAAATATTTTTTATTACCCAAGGAATTTAAACGCGAAGAAGTCGTAGCATATTTGACATTTTTTTTCATTCATTCGAAGATGTTTATTTTATGTTTATTTATGCCTTGTACTGCATGTCTTATCAATCGAATTCTGTCCATAGGGAGAATCGATCACGTGACCAGTTAAGTCGTCTAAAATCAAGGAAAATCTTGGGAGTAGGGAATAGCAACGGAAAGGTTTCGATCTCTAAGGTACAAACATTCTCCGTTTTATAAAATTCAACACTATTTCTTGCAAAACACACCATCTTTTTTACATTCCCCTAATTCTTTGTTTTTATTGTGTGATTTTTATGAATGACGAATAGAACTTAAAGATTGTATAATAACCTTTATAATATATGAAAATCTAACTAATCAGTTATGAGACACTTACATAATTTGGTTTCTATATGACGTCAAATTAGGCCATATCTTAATTGACAAACAGAATAAATTACTATTAATTTTTTCTCAAATAGATCTTAGTAAAGTCCAATGCTTTGCCAATATTAAAAGTAAATGTGTTAATTCTCAATTTTGCAATGCAATAAAATGCATTTATCACGTATTAAAAAAAAATTTTAAATAATATGAGAAGGTTATGTGAGAATTAGAGTGTGTAAGAGTCTCTTTTTTCGCAGGTATTGATTGAGGCCACTTTTTGAACACAGGGACCCTGAACAATGTAAATATGGTGATTCAATTCTCCCATCTCAATTGCTGTCAGGCAATGAGGGATAATGAATTTCGAGATTTCAAAATAAAATAAATTGGAAACATGTGTGATCATTTTCTTATCACGGATTTTCTTTCGGTTTAATAAATGTGCATTTCCATGTAATTATTCAGCATATCAATCTATTTACAAATTCTAATAGGTGAAAAGAAGTAAGGAAGCAGAGTAGCGGAGGAATTCAAACAAAAGAGTAGCAAAGAGGGATATGGAGATAATCTGGGAGTCCAAATTTCAGGTTGTTTGCTGCAAGTTAACAGGTAAATTGCAAGAACTGTCATTTTTAAGTCTAAATGTCAGGGCGTTATCTCTAGAATTCCGAGTGCTATTCTATGTCCCCAGTGTTTGGAGCAGATCGACGGTTTAATTGAAAGTGGTGGATCGATCAAGTATTTGAAGGAACGTATACTTCTTCAAATAACTACTTGATGCTAATTAAAGCGCATGCAAAATGTTGGCACTTATTAAAGGTGAATGATGTTTTGTGTCAAAGAAAATGATAAAGCAACGCAAGCGTTAGACACCAGTTAAATTTGACTTTTATAATTTTAGAGAATTAAATTAAGGAGTATTTATTTCTTCACAGCACTCGAGTTCAGCGTTTTGAAGATAATATTAGAAATTTTATTTAAAAGTTTTATTTCTGTTTTTTTTAATTTAATTTTACATTTTCTAATAGGCGGAAGAAAGTATTTAATAAAAAATATGTTCGGCTTAACTTGAAAGCAGAAGATTACTATTGTCTGTCCATAAGCTAGCCTACAAGTTTTAAACTTTTTATGATCAACAGTTAACTAAGCGTTAGAGTGTTTCAGAATTTTGAAAGAACGAATGTGCAAACAAAGTAACTAATATGCGTAACAGGAGAGAATATAATGAATGATGATTTCAAACCAAATTTATTCGTGGCTATAAAAGTATAACAGGTATTACTATTTTTAGACCCTATTAGCAATAAAATTTCAGTTCACCCTAAATGAACTTTAATGGACACTGTCCTGCTTGTGCCATCAAGAGTTATTTAACCATCCTAAGGGAAAATTAAATCATCTTAGAAACGTAGGGTTAAAATAAGACACCTGGGCTTGGAGAATTTTTGTTTCACATCGTATAGAAGAGTCTTCGATACGCTAGTGGTGCACTAGCTAATGTATTCGTACACAGAATCCGAACCCCTAAACACCCAGTGTGCAGAATAGCTAAATAAGCGGTTGAGAGATTTCGAATTTCTCACAGGAGATCTCAATGACGTTACCTTTACACTCAAGTGATTGTTGAAAACCGCCTTTCTCAGTTGAATTTGGAAATATTATTGTCACCATAAGGACTGTTACAACTTTATTACCCAAATCTATAAAAACAAGTGCCTTTTTCTTGTTACCCTGTTTCAGTCACTTTAAATGATTTAAACTGATTGCACATTTTAGCTTCAGAGTAATTACTAATACCCCACAGTTGCCCATCTTAACCCAAATCCAGCGTTAAACGTAACAGATGTTCCTAACGTGATATATATATTAAAAGTCAATAATTTCAATTTTGCTGTAAAAATTTTCCACAAATTATATAAAATAAATCATAGAATGTCTTAATCCAGCGAACTTTCAATATAAAATAATTTGATATTTACTTAAAAGTACTTGAATTACTATTTCAAAGATGTATATGTAAATATATAAATAATATATATATATTAGAAATGACTTAGGGTTAAGAATAAATCGTTACTTTGCATATTGCAGGCTGGACAAATTTTGGGAAACTTTTCCTCCAACAAACGCAAACGAGATGAACTGGTCATTTGGTGGCTACGAATCCTCGCTTTCATCCTCGCATTCTCAGTCATAGTAGTAAGCGAAATGACCTCCAACAATGCAACTTTTGCAACCATTCAACTTTAACCATAATAATTAACAAATTGAAAACTTGCCGAATCACCTCAATTTCGAGCATTGTTTATACCTCGTGATTCGATTATATAGCGGATTAGCTACCTAAGCCTGACTGTACTCAGAAACCTCAGTGGCAGATTCTCCTAGTTCGTAAGACCCCCAGAATTAGCTAAGCTATTGCCAAGCTAAGGAGAGACAGAGGTACCCAGGGAACGCGTTTATTGTGGACATGCATGGCGTGGAGTGTAACAAGGGAGGGAGCTTAGTGATCCAACATGGCGGATTAAGTAGAGCGAGAGGAGGCTTTTGATTGACCACTGGCTATGTGTCTCGCACTCAATCCGTACGCGAAGTTGGACAACCGCACTTTCAAGTCACGCTGTGCCCTCATGCGATGACGTGTCCCACAATTACAATTAAAAAATTATACACTCATCCAAGGCATATCTTTTCAAATAATTTACTGCTTGTTTATACTCTTGTAAGAAAGGTTAATGCAATCTTTATTTTTTTTCAGTCTCTTGAAAATTTTAAATGGGATGAAGAGGAAAGCAATCCAACACTCCTCGACCACTGTGCATTTAAGCTGGGTAAATCAATTGAAGTTATTCGATGCAATTCACTTATTTTCCCACTTTCCTCATTTCATACAGTTAGACTAGTGTAGTTTATAGGAATAAGGTCTTAATCAACAACAAATGCAGCTTATCAAATCTAATTCTCCTTAAGAAATAGCACGCCACAATCCATTGAAATCCAATATTGGCTAAGAAGTGTTAATCTGATTATGAGTTATGAAACACATATAAACTGTGCATCTTTTATCAAACGAACAAGTCAAAAAAAGAATCATTCATCTTGGAGAAAATTTTGGTTGCTTACTAGAGACTATCTTTAGGGATCTGGGAGGTACTATAAACAAATCAGTAGAACCCTCGTTTTACACCCTTTTTGATAATTGGAATATTTATCATATTTCGAGTTCAATTTCTGAAAATTCTCGGCTTTATGCTTGCATGAGTGCAATGAATAACAGACGAATGACTGAGCTACAAGTATAATATGTAATTTAGTAATATTTATCTGTTAATTAATTTTATTAACGGACACATCTATAATCCGTTTTAGCACGGACGTAAGTATTAAATAACTTACACAAATTTCTAATTTATCTCAAAAATATGTACTATGTCTTTTTGGAAATGCAAAATTTGGTGAAAAGTAACTTGATTTACAATAATTTCTGGGACATTTTAGTAAAAATACTTTAAAAAATAAACTATGACCATACATTGTGACGGGCATAACAAAGAAATACAAATTTCTTCTCTATTACTTTAGATTTGATGTAAATATTAATTAAAACAAAATAATATTAGAACTGAAGTAAAGTAAATGCCATTTAGCTTAATGCGTCTTAATAATTAAAAACAATTATGGGCAACCTTGATTAAAAAAGTTGATCGTGTAGTTGCTTTGTTTTCTTGCAAATAGATTTTTTCTATGGCTTATTTTGGCAAATTTGTGTTTGTTTCCAGTAATAGGTCATGAATTTCTTATTTTCAATCAACAATTTGCTATTTAAATAAAGAATTCGACCCTCAATATCTGTAAAGGTCTTGTTGTGATTGCAACCACTTGGCATTAAAATACTTTGGGTCAATTTTGGAAAATGATTTTACAGATATTATGCTCGATATTGGCTCTTCAAAAGCGCTGGCTTAATTCCGTTTGTGTTATAATAAACGGATTCGATAGAATTCATTTAAGATTGCAAGAAAGTGTACCTAGCATTTTAGCGAGTTCAAAACACCAGTTGGCGTGTTATTCCGAGGAAAAAGGTCATAGGTCTGTTTACACGCAACTTTCTTCTAATTACTAGAAGGTTAACAGAAGGACGCTAGGAAATAACATGAACGTACAGAAGTAAAGCTCACCAGAGGTCACTCGTGGTCAACTATAATTCTAAATTCCACATTTTATTAAACTGCCTCTTTGGCCACTTTTTAATTTACTTCGGATTTTTTTAAATTAACGAAGAACTTGTTTTCAGCGATTTTCACACACCAGACACCCGGGCATAATTATCAACTAAGGTGTTTGAACTGGATTGTTAACTTTTGAGTTCTCTCAGCCCAAAACAAGCTTTAATATTTCTTTTCCATTTTTTAGGTTGGAACAAAATAATTTCACAAATATAGAATATAAAATAGTTATTTAATGAATCTATTCCACATTTTAATGGAAATTACTTTTCAATTTTTATTGATCTTAGTAATACCAATCTAAGATCAATCAGTTTCATTTTGTCAATAATATTTGGGAAAAAGTTACTTTCAATATGTTCTCTCTTGCCTGAGTTGCGATGAAAACACTTCCGCATCAACCTTATAGTCCGGACCCAGCTCTCTCAGAACTGAAAGAACACCTTAAAGGTACTGATTTACGTCTGTAGATGAAGCAAAAAGCATATGATTTCAAGTTGCCAGAGATAGCTCTCAAAACTTTAACATGAGGGAATTTACAAGGGGAAATACAGATTACAAAAGTAAGTAGACAACCATGGAGCCTATGTAGGAAAATGAATGTGCAATCACTTGTTAAGTAAACAGATTATGGAATTTGTCTGAGAGCTTTTTCGCGCACAATACGTGTGGATTTTCGCTTGTTTTAGGAGTTAGCCTGTCCTTGGTCTATGCCTCATTTCAGCCCCAAGAAGACGCAATTTTAGTTGCTGTTGTTCTCGTGTTGGGAGTCTTTTCATTCAACATAATTAGTAAGTCATTTATCCATATTATTCAATTAAATGTTTCATTTTTTTTCCCGAAGAATATTTTCCAGAATATTTTTGATACTAGTGTTAATCTTGGCATAATGCTGGTATAAATTACGCAAACGAAAACGTAAATTTATTTTTATAACTTTAGGCAGAGAATGGTAAAAATTAGATTTATGAATTTTGGGAAGCAATTCCAGATCTTTTGACATTACTGCTGTCTAATATATGATCACCCACGGCAGACTAATCACACTTGCGTGAGTGGTAAGAACATGCTTAATAGCTTCTAAGTGCGCAATTCTGAATTTCTTGGGAGATGATTTACTTCTGTTATATTAGGCAAGGAAAGCATCCGAAGCCACGTATCATTTGTGGCTCAATTGCTTCTTTTACCTTATAAATACTTGATATAAATAGTAAATCGATACACTTCAAAGTATATTTATTTAAAAGTAATTATTAATTCAATAATTAGAATATAGTAAGAGGTAATTTATAAGGTACAGGGGAGTTTAGGAAACTCTTCATATGATTGATCTATCGAACAGAAATATTGTTTATATTTTAACTGCTGCGCAAGTATTAAATTGAACAATTATTAATTTTATAAATTTACTAACACATTGGGTTAGCTATTATTATGAGTATACAGCTTACAATAAATTATGAAGTCACAAAAATAAGTGCTATATTAATTTAATTATTAACAAGCCCGACTAAAACTCATTTCCGAGAATAAAGGTAGTAAATTTTGCTTGGGTTATCGTGGCTTGCTTCATTGAATGTTTAATGAATCTGTTTGCGAGGCAATCGGAGTCACTTCTTAATCGTCGAGTTTTCAACAATAATTACCCCATAGCCTGAAGACATACATACATAATTTAATTTAAAATGTTTGTCAAGATAATAAGGCATATTTACTAAAGAACACTAACACACAAACAACATGTGGACAAAATGGCTCTATGTAAGTCAGGAGGGATACCTTAAGAGCAGCCGAATTAAACTGAATACCTCATTACAAAATGAGGGAATGGAATTGGGAGAAAAAGAAGAGGGTTTAGTACTAAAGGAGGACAATTCGGGTTGTGAATGGCAGGCTAAATCTGACGTAAAAAGCGTTTTGACTAGTTTCAAATTTTTTCATTCATTGGAGAGCAAGTGACAGCCAGGGTAGGTGTATGATGTATGCGTGCAATACACAGTAGATTGGCCACGTCAAAGTGTCCGAGCGCTCAACTTCTCCTGGACTGGACATGGATCAGGAAAGTTCACAATATGGAAAAGGCAGACAAATGTGTATTTAAGAATTCAAAAATTAAGGCATTTTATCGCCATATAACATCTTTTAATAATTCAAGCTATCCAAAGCACAAAACTCTGATTATTTTAAAGTTTTTTTTAATTACGGGTTAATAGCACGTTAACATTCTGCCACTCATAAATTCTTTGTGCTTACATAATCACACATTTTCCACATGGAATATGATAGGTTTTATGAAATTTGTTCTCTGTTTCATTTAAATTAATATTAATTAAATTAAGTGATAAATTACTTACTTAAATTATTGTTCATCGTATTTCAGTTTCTCTCGCTTCTCTTTGGTATGCATCGACAGGAATTCTTCAATGTGGTTTCAATTTTGCAGGTTTCGCAATCAGTTATTTGATCTTTAGAGGAATGATGTTATGGACACCTATGCGAAACGTCTCTCCATGAATCCCAATTTTAATTAAACACTTTAAAACTTCTCTTCATGTATATTTAATTGTGGTTTGCTTTAATTCAAATAAAGTAAAATTTATGCAAAATGTTCACTTCAAAGGCTTAATATCTTAATTTTCACTTGTCATTGCAAATTGAATGACTTCCCTCCGTTAACAATAATTGTTGGAAGGCATGTCCTTTCACTAACGTTTTGTGGGTGAAAGTGTCTCGGTAACTTAAATGGAGAAGAATTTAAAAAACTCTACAAGGGAAAGAGGAGAGTACAAGTATTAGTTTGTAATCCTGAAATATGAGCTTTGGTGAACTGAAATGAGAATCAGATATGAGTGACCTGGGAGATTTGGAATTGAGGTGAAGAACTGTTCATTCAGTGCGCTGACTTTATCCCCCACTTCAACTCAATCCTTTCTCCTCGTCTATTACTAAACTTGGTTAGCTGTTCCTCGTGCGATTTTCTTGCCTTCTCGCAATATTTTATGATTGCATAAAGTTCTTGAAGCAAATAGAGTTCCACCTGATTCGTTGGATTTGTAACGGATTAGCTACCTAACTAAACCTGACTGTACTCGGAAACCTCACTGGCAGATTCTCCTAGTTCGTAAGACCACCCAGAATTAGCTAAGCTATTGCAAAGCTATTTCAAAGCTAAGAAGAGACAGAGGTACCCAGGAAACACGTTTATTCCAGACATGCATGGCGTGGAGTGTATCAAGGGGGGGGGGGGAGCTTAGTCATTCAACATGGCAGATCAAGTAAAACGAGCGGAGGCTTTTGATTGGCCACTGGCTGTGTGTCCTCGCATTCAATCTGTACGCGAAGTTGAACGGCCGCACCTTTAAGTCACGCTGTGCGCTCATGCGATGACGTGTCCCACAGATTAAAACTGGTCTTACAAAATCTTTTCCATTACTACTAAATACCCGAAAGTTATTTGATTGTCTTTTTTAACTTTCCCATCGATTCAGAAATGTGAAATTGTGAATTCAATTTTAGAAATTCCACTTTGAGGAGTTGGATATTTTTAATTGAAATGAAAATGCAATTCGTTTTATTTAGTATATTTTCAGGAACTCATAATATTTTGGAAAATTTGGCTTTTAGGTCAGAAATAATCCCTGCATAAAATTACACTTATTCATTAAAAGGTTCGCCTTATCGGCTTTTCTACCCTTTTCCACTTTCAATAAAGTTTGAGTTTTTCTGACATTCTCTGAAAAAAAAACGTTTCTTCTCTTATTTCTCACCATTAAGGTAGCTTAAGTCGAACATTTATTCAAAAGAAATATTCCATTCTTGAGTTTCTATTCTGTTCTTCTATTGACCAGAATTTACCAGTGAGTTTGGCCACCTAGATGCACCTGATATTTTTCGAAGAACATCAATCTCAGTACTTTTGACTTCGCAATTAATAGGCAGACTAAATCAGGAATTGAAAGATGTTCGGCCCCGGCCCCACAAATCAAGAATAACCTCCCCATAAACTAGAAATTAAGTTGGAAGATTCTACCACATCTCCTATTTTCACCAGAAATGGAGACCTCCTAGTATCATCTAAAGCGACTAAAGCCAAAATGCACTTAAACGAGAACATCAAATAAAAAACGGCAATTTCTTTTGAAAGGGGGGATGAAAATGTGCGAGAGCATGGGAACTTAGCTGCATATAATGGCGGAAATTGGATTTTCTGGAAGCATACACATTATTGAAAACGGATAGCACTTTAATGCTGGTTTTTTAAAAGTTAATTGGCGAAATTTCACTGGAAGAGCGATAATTTTCCTTTAGCTATTTTACCAAAATAAATTGCTCGTGTGCTTAGAAGGGCAGTATTTTTTATGTGACGAAAACTTCTAGAAAGTCGCATAGCTTACCATTTTACAGTTGAATGATCCATTCTATCGATTTTCTCAACCTAAGGGCATTTGAATGCAAATATTTTGATCAAGAAGCTCTTCACACTCACAAGAAAGCAAATCCATCACTTAAGTGATCAACCTGACAATGACCCATCGAAGTAATTAAGTTCTCTCTCTGTGGCCTCATCTTTTCAATTCCAACTTCGGATGCAGTAGAGCTTGGATCATAATAAGGGTATGTGCATTTAGAAGTAGGGAACTCTCATCGAAAAGAGCTTAACTTTGCTCTTCCTTTCCTTCCCCACCATTCTTTGTTTTGCCACCATTTTCACTATGCAAACGGTATTAATACTTCCCAGTGCCAAACTTTACTGAGAATTTTGTATTATTCAGGACTTACTAGCATTTTTGCTGAACTAATCCCCTATTCTCTCCAAGAGGATTTGTTTTCCATTAATAAAAGTTCTTGCTGGGATTATGTTGACATTTATTGAAGAGTTAGGGGATTATAGATAAATGCGACAGATCTTTTGAAGGTCAAAAATCAAAGAAATACTTTTTATTACGACAAAGTCGGCATTTTTTTCAATTTCCTCCAATTATTATTGAATTATTGACAAATCCTTTAACTGCTTAGGTACACTAATAGGCATAACGCTATACTGAAAATAGGGGCTGAAACAAGTTTTAACTAAAACAACGAGAATTAGTGCCTTTCTTCCTCCGTTTGGGAACTCGGCTTTTGGATAGCAAAATTCTTCATAACAGTAAGCCAAAAGAAAGGAACTTGATGTACAGATTAGGATATAGGAGAGACATCTCATCCTCCAGGACGGTAAGTTAGTTCTACAAGAGAGTTAAAAAAGATGGAGGGTAAGTCATTTCAATGAAAAGGCCTTAACAGAACTCTGAATTTATTTCCTAAAAAGTATCATTGGTTCTTATTACAATTCTAAGTTTAAGTTGACATTCTCAAGAATAACACTAACAGAGAACGCTTAATACCTAGATTCATAATTTTCCAAATCCGATCTCTAAACAATAACCGAAAAAAATATTGCGGCTAAAATTCAATTTTAGTATTTTAAACACTCCAGCCACTTCTGTCCCTCTTTTTATCTTCTAATACCTTTGAGAATTCGTTCAATTTTACAAAAATGTTGACAGCGTTGTGCAGCTAAGTATTAACATAAACACTCTTTAGAGCCCACCTTCAGCTTACCTCTCCGGACTTGTCATCTCAGCTAGATATTTCCCCACAAATATTTCTTCGTTTTAACAGCACCACCAAGTTGGTTCAGATCTGTGTGCAGGCCTATATCAAAAATTGTGGCCCCACGCGTATTTCATTTACCTCCGGCTATAATAATCACCAAATTCATCTTATAAATTGTGGTATATGGAGTTTATAAACTAATGAATAATTAATAATGTCGAAAGATTCAACTACTCACTGTAATTTGGCATTTTCGAACTGTGGATGTCAGTAGGAATTGAACACTTCTGGCAGGATATTATTGAGGGTGGGACTAGCAGCTATGGTATTTTATTTCCACTTTGGCTTTTCTTCAAACTATAACAACTGTCCTCTTCCAATCTTCATAACGATAACAGGATAGAGATAGAAAACAAGGAAGTGGGGCCTGTATTGTATTAGAAAAAGACTACACAATGCACTAAAGGGAGATGGCGGACAAAGGAGAACCGAATGTGTGTGTAGTTACGAGGAGATTTATATTAGTGGAGAATTAAGAATAAAATGTGAAAACAAAATGTTTTCTAGTTTACTCTAGTTCACAGATGACTAACGTTCATTGAGGTTCTAGTCGGTTCTTTACAGGCACTTATAGATATTGAAGTTGTCTGCTATGTCCCCATAGTTGTTTACAGTTAAATAATTTAAAAGTCAGATTTGTAGCGGATTGCCACACCAATTCGCTTTGATCGCATTGCGCGAAACACGTTTATTAGGGATGTGTGTAACAGGCAGGTTGCTTAGTTATTATAATACAATGGGGGTTTGTTAAACCAATCAGGGACTATTGATTGGGGGTTGGCTGGATGATCTATGTGCTCTCTACTCGACATGTAGCGCGGCCGCGCTTATGAGTCCACCTGAGCGCGCATGAGATTGCTTTGTTCAGCGATGATAGCATTATGAGCTTCACCAATTCTCCCTAACTTTAACAGTTTATCGAAAGAGGGTACTTTCATTTCTGGTTACACCAATGTTACCGTTTCAAGTCACATGGTCTTTCTTTATCTTGAAGTTACAATTATGCAGCAGATCTTAAAGTATAGGATATTCAGAGACTTCACCGGAATTACAATTTGCTTTTTCAAATCTGGGCGCGTAATTGCATCAATTTTCCATACTTTCGTGTTCACTTTCGCAAGATTTCTTTTATATTCCGTTGCGCCATTCTATCTACTAATAATATATTTTGCACCACATTAATACATTCTTGTCTTGTTTAATTCTCTGACGTTTTATTTCAACTTTTTATCTATTTAGTAGGGAACAAATAAGCATTGCAATTTACGTTGGATCTCAAATGTAACTGAAATTTCAGAGTTGAAAATTTACCTAATATTAACTCAATGATAAAAAATTAATCACTCGATGTACTTGACAGAGTAATTTATCCTTAAGGCGAAGGTCATCTGAGGTCATTGTAGATGGTACATATCCTTAATCTGTTTTGAAAAATTGAAGAAGCGATTTTGGCTAAATAGTAGCTTTCTAACTTTCTGTTAATTTCCTGCGTTTCTTTGCATCCCAGCTGCGAAAAAAAATTCCTTAATAGCAAATATAAAAGAATTTAAATCAAGCTAAACCAACTTTAATATTTAAAAGGTCAGTAAAACCTTAAATGCTGTATAGAGGAATTATTGACATCTATCAACGGCTTAGCATTTTGTTTGTGATAAATTGGAAGGGATTTTGGGAATTCACTAAGTTAAGTAATGAATCATACCAACTATACGTCTGTGGTACACAGCTTTTAATATAATGCTTGCTCCATAGGTTCATTTTCGACATTATTGACACTGTTTGGTTGCAGTGGGTGAAAATTGCAGCAGATGGTGATTTACCAGAGTGAGGGTCTGCGAACACAGCATTTTCCTGATCTTACATTTCATCCGAGTTCGTACTCATCCGACTTCTAAACAGGCGTAAACAAGAGTTGAGGAATTTTAAAAGGCTTTTACATTTGCAGCCTGGGATCGGTGATGGAATCTGTAGCAATTATGGGTAGGTCAATGGCCGTTTCCTCAAAAATTGAATTAAAGGAGAAAAATTGTAGCTGTTAAACTTATTATAGAAAGGGCTTTCCAGCACTCTCCTTGACTGAAGATGCAGCATATAGAAGTCGATCAAATGAGAAACTCGAATTCTGCCATATTCTTAATTAGCAAGTGTAATACGGTATTAAATAAGAGAATCGATTCCATAGATGTACAAGTAAAATACTGTATCATCAATACACAATTTTCGGTATGATCTGCTATGTTGTATGACCCTACCCTGCGAGGTACTCTTCCGATGGCAACGTAACAAACTTCAAATAACAAACCAGACAGAAGTTTAGAGTTGTGTGGTCAGAAAGCACGTTTCTTTTCTCTCAGGCCCGTATTATTAGTTCCAGGTTTAGGAAATAATTTGTGAATTTAACGTGAGGGCTGCTCCTGACTTTAAGTTCAATTATGCGCACTTCTATTAAATGTGAAGTAATTTAAATGTACTTTATCACAGAATTCTGAACTGGCTTAAGTTGCTTTAATACGAAAGCATGCATAATCGCAAATTGCATCTGGCTTGTTTAGGTTCACATGACCTTGAGGATAAAAAAGGCACTTTCCATTACGAAAGGGATTAAGCACCACCTGCCACACCTAAGAAGTGTATTGAAGAGTATTGCATTATAAAAAAAATTAATCAATTTATGGAAAAATAAAGAATTTTTATTGCGCTTATTCTTCTTCACCTAGGTAAATTTTGACCACCAAGAAATGATGGATATGAACACTTTTATTCTTCACAATTATTCACCTTCTTTACTGCAATAATTTGAAACTACATATTTGAAAAGAGAGAGATATTCAGCGAATCCAATAATTTTGGCTATAGCAGCAATTAATAAATAATAAAATTGATTGAGAATTATTTTCCGAACTGTGCCATCCTCTCCTTTTGATAAGTTTAACCTTAAACACTATCCATTTCATACCCTAATCGTATTTTAATTCCAGTAATAACGACACGTTTTGTGATTAAATGGAGCCAAATTAAATTTGCGAAAAATAAATAACTAAGCAGCACGAAGTTACATTATTTTGAATCGGTTAAAGATTCCTTATTTTGTTAACAAAACAGTATTACCCAAATGAGTGTCGGAAATTTCCCGCAACTCCGGTATTAATGCAAATTCCATAAATGTGACTATTTACCGATTCTAAATAAAAAGTTATTTTTAAAATGCAATGTAATGTTACACTTATATTTAAGAGAAAGATACAATATTCAGAAAGGAAACAATCAATAGATCAGTTATACTACTTTTTCATTTGTATGGCTTAATTTTCCAAACGCTTTTGTGAAAAAACCTTGGATAGAAGCACCAATTGATGTATTTTCGTTAATATGCTCTTCTTTATTATCTCCTTTCTCCTCGGATTGTTCGGCCTTTTCGTCAACGTCATTCTCTTTCTTTCCCTCCTTCACAGCTTCCTCTTTGACAAATTCAAGCTCATCTGTTTTTTCAGCATTCTCCTTTTTTTCATTTTTACCCGTTTCATCATCTCCTCCATCTTTTCCACTTTCATCCTGTTCCTTCACCGATCCTTCCCGTTCATCCTCACAAGCTTCTGATTCCTCATCTATCAGCGCCTCTTCATCCTCGGCTTTTATTTCTTCCTTATTCTCTTTTCCATCGTCTAACTCAGAATTTGAACTTTCGATGTCCTCCGGTTGTTCAAAGTTTTTTAAGTCTTCCCTCTCTTTGCTGGAATCACCACGTCCAGAGTGATCACTTGATTTAGAATTTTTCGGGTCGTTATCTTTTTGGGACGTCATTTCCTCTTCAATCATTGCATAAAGCTCTTTGTGGGTTGGTATTGCTGGGCCTTTGAACTTTTCATCGGTTTGCTCAATTGCCGCCATTGTAGATTTTGTGTAATTCAAACAAATTGAAAATTTCGTCGAAAATAATCATCTTTATATAATAGATTAATCATAAGATGAAAGAAGGATGCAGTTTTGAATCAGATGAACATGCACGATTATCTCCTAAAATGATTATGACTCAAGTGACGGTAAACGAAGTACAACGCAAGTGATCACGAATATTTAGGACCTTGTGCTTAACTAACAATAATTATCCTAAATTGTAAAAAATTGCTAAGTTTTGGGGGAGGATAGGGAGATTTGGTCTTTGCAAACTTGAGATCATCATATCTCGAGGAATATAAACATACGCATCAGTCGACATTGTGATATTTAGATGTACCTCAATCTACATCCATCTTAATTGAACATGCATCGCCTCTGCTTTTCTACTTTAAGATCCTCATTGCTACCACATTCATCAGTAAGAATAGACAACTAGTTCTAGGTAATATGATCAATTATTTGGCTGTCTAAATTCGCCATTTCATTCCAAGATATCAAGCCGTGGACTGTTAATGCTTTGACATTACAGAGTGAATAGTAGAGCTTATGAAATGGTTAAATCGATGCTTGAAAAATAAAAACAGGAAGGAATCTCGATGCTTTGATTCTTAATCTACTGCTGGTCTTGACTTTACGTACAACTCATCGTGCTTAGTCGTATTTAGTGCTTTTACTTTGAAAAAGTTTTTGATGTAATGCAACGAAAAATCCATTTATTTCAGATATGGATAGAAATTTTTCAAAGGCTTCAAATGCTATTTAATTACTGGTAATTTAAAACCAAGGGTCGTCTTCACTTCCTTCAGGCCAATAGAGTCCAGTTATTTGGATTGAAACATGAACAACTGCCAGTCATTATATCGATTACCAAGTATGACTTACGGTTTGCTACTTATTCATTTTTGTATAAAAACTTAATATTTTATTAATAAATAAGTTGTGGAATTCCTTTCAACCACCGAACTGCTCTAATAACGTAGCTGCCGAAGCTTGTTTCTTCCAGGTGTAGATCAAAATGAAATCAAAGTTAATGAAATAGCGTTATTAACCTGATTTCAGCGGCGGCTTTGGCGAAATTGTCTCAAAAACTGAAGAAGGGTTGGGGGCTGGAGCGGGGAAGGGGTTGGGTGGGGAAATCACAATATTGTTAGGCATTTGTGCACTAAGGCAATTATCTGTAAGACTTGAATATTTTTCACTTCAGTCTGCTACTAACGTTTTTTAAACCTTGAAAATGTCGTTTTCCGATCCAACTGTTTCCAACCTAAGATGTGACAAGTTCCGCCTCCGGTTCTCCATGTCTTACTTTACTTAAAGAAGTGTCCTTATGTAATTCAATTGCCATATCTATGTGTTCATCTATGTGTGGAGTGACCCAAATAGATGTGCTCATGTAAATCTCCACTCAGTAATCCTTAAATTGTTGAAGACTTTAAGTTAGACAAATCTCAGAATTCGAAAAGATTTCTACTGAATAAATATCTAGTTCCTTGTTCATTTCTGTTTCAGACAAAACGTAAATTATTCAAAGGATGCAATAGCAAACAAACTAGTCCTTCTATATGTACTTTTTATATAATTACTATTTTTAGAGAGTGGAGTCATACCTGTTCTAATTAAACCTGAAATTTAGAGTACACAATAAAAAGTCTACTTCAATCAGAATACAATAAAATGATTATATGTTATCCATATATATCTGTTACCATTTTATTTGGCGTAAAGAAAGCTCATTTATAATGACTCATAAAGCGCTTCTTCGTCTTTTACACAACCACCAATTTCTAGAATACGGCTGAAGTTGTAAATATTATGTGAGTCTATCCGAAGTTTTTTGGTCGTGACTAGGTTATTCCTAAAGGGAATTAGTCTTTCCCTTGATGCATGAGTCCCAAGGATTATCATTTTGGGTAATGGAGGGCGTTCATTTATACAGTTCTAAATTAACAATACTTCTTTCAACTAACTGATGCCTACAAAATTATCATAAGTAAGTTTTGGCTTTGGCAGTGTCTTCAATTATGTGTAATTTTTTTAGGTTTCTTGGTAGTTAAATCGAGATATTATGATATAAGCGGTAAAGCAAAAGACTAATACATATGAATAATATCTTCTTTTTAATTTTCTTATGAATTTTTTTCTCTTTATTGTCATCGACACTTATGGATTAATGGTCAGAATAACTGGGCGTGCCGAAGGTGAAGATCTTCAATAAATATCCTTATTTGAATTTCTCACATTTCGAAAGCTAAATATAGAGAAAAATTGAAGTTAATTGCAAAATAAATGCCAATTTTCAAATGAAATATCTTAATCCAAAGTTATTGCACATTTGAACGACAAAATAATACGATTTTTAATATATTTTTTTTGTTTCATGCTCCCAAGGCTTAATAAAGGTTTAATAATGGGTTATTTTGTTTCGCTGGCGGGTGCCATAGCTCATACTTAATCTATGTATCATATTTACATCTGGCGTAGCACGAATTGACGTAGATTTATTTATATCTGAATAGGTACTTTGTTTTATGATGTATAAAATAAATTAGGTATACAAATATCCCGACATAAATGTAACATAAGTAAAATGCATATAGTTGACTAATCAGCTAATAATTTTACAAAATGAAACATTTCTTCTATATTATTTTTAAAGTAGCGAAGCGGTCACTCAAAAACGCGCAGCAAATGAAATATTGGTTAGGAGCTGAATTTCATGCTTTGGGTTATCTTAAATGTCGCACGACATGATTGCGTCAAAATTTGCTATAGGTAAAAGAGATTTTATCAATTTGGTTCAAAAAAATACAGAAAGCGATCTGAAAGCTGAGGATAGTCGAAATAAAGTCTGTCAAATACTTTATTAATAGTTTTAAAGGCTTATTGGGCGATTCGTCAATTTGGTGAATTGAATGAAGAAATCTTTGTTGATAATCTAAACGTATCATTGAGTCGTGCCTCGGTAGAAACTAATCTATTGCATTCTTTAACCCTTTCGGCTGAAACGCCTGTGATATCTGCTTGTTGGGCTCATTTTCATTTGCCAACGACTCAAGTTGATGAGTATGAGGTAAGGTTTTTACTATATTCATAAGTAAA
Source organism: Hymenolepis microstoma (assembly GCA_000469805.3). Classification (NCBI taxonomy): domain Eukaryota; kingdom Metazoa; phylum Platyhelminthes; class Cestoda; order Cyclophyllidea; family Hymenolepididae; genus Hymenolepis; species Hymenolepis microstoma. The sequence goes on along the minus strand of LR215991.1, from coordinate 23,578,336 downwards.
ATATGAAGATTACCCCGAACTCGCCTAAAAGTGGTCGCATTCAATCGGGAATCGCTTTATTTGAAACTCAAAAATGCACCTTTGTTGAGAATACCGGGGCGTCGGTTATCTCACGACTTCCATTCAATGTTGAGGCTGCTTGGTCACTGAAGTGTGGTGTACTCGTAGAACGACGTATACTAACCGCGGAACGACGTCAGCGTCAAAATCAGACTTTTACTTCTTCCATACTTAATGACACATCTGCAGAACCCCATGCCCTATTTACCATTTTCCTAATGTCCCATCCTCTTGATGAAATGTCCCCAGTTTTGATTAAAACTCCAGGTGGGTGTACTTTTTACACATATTGTCGATTTCTCTAGGTGCTAAAGATTCATCATGTTTCAAGTTATGTTTTGCAAACGATGAAAACCAGAAAATTGTTGGTGTCGTTTCTGAGCTAGGTCTTGTTGTGACTATTAGTAAGGCCTCGGGCTTACATTCACTTTGGTATCTTGAAAAAGCTCGCGTTGAGGTAAAATCCGTGAATTAAATTTTGAATGGTGGATTTTAGGATTATGCCCATCTTTACTTAATGGATGAAGAGGGTCGTATTACTGTAGCTCCGGAAGCCTTGGCTGCTACGTACGTCGAAACTTCTACGGTAAATCCCAAAACGCCGGTTGTATCGACTCCGGTTGATGTGAAAAATTCTATCAATCAAATAACACCGAATCGATGTCGATTTCAACACCTTTCTGTTGCCTCCTCACCGTTCCTCAGTCCATTTAGGGCTTCGCTTGAGAAATTGAAAGAACTGGCAAAGTCGTCGGCAGTTAGACGTCGTGATTCCTTCCTACTTGACCTTAACGACGACGATATTTCTGCTGTAAGATTTCTTCTCACTTCGAAATTTTCTGCATCTTTACTGGTTTACTAATCGTTTCTATGATATGCATAATCCACTATTTTAACTAAAATTGATCAACAAAAAATTTGAATATTAGAAAGCACATGTTTGATAGAATTAGGAATTACTAAGGTAATCATTCATTTTATTCACTGAGGTTTGCCATTTACTTCATTAAAAGTGTTCCGATGACTATCCATCTTGCTATCTTCGACTTAGTAGACGATTATGCCAGTGCAATGCGATGATGTCTTTTTCAATTCTTCAATTCTTTTTTACTTGGCGAAGATATGTACCACTGCTAAATATAAGTTCATATTTAATAGCAGGAAGACTCCTTTCTTCGGATTTTCGCCTTCTGAATATTCGTGCACTTATTATATGGGCAAATTTAAATGATCATGAAGTGTTTTGAATGACCAGCACCATTTTCTGCTTTTTATCTTGTCGACTGAGAATGCGTGTTTCGTGATTAAAGAAATCGATTTTGGCATAAAGTTCCTTTTAATAAAATTGGGAAGTCAGTATTATCTGTTATTATCTACTATCATAGATTTGTTTTGTTGTTTGAAATATTATTAGTTTCCTACACAAGGTTCAGTTTTCATTTAATGGTAAAGGGGACAATCTTATAGCAATATTTTTCTGTTATTATCTGAGTGGTGAGTCGATAATACCGATTCTTTGGTGCAAGGTGACTTCTCAATCATCTCTGGGTTAATTTGGCTTGCATGCCTGCATAGACTAGAAAATGGCCACGAGCTACATAGCGACCAGTATTCGATATTTTGTGCCTTAGAAAATTTTTTGTCTTGGCTCCCGGTTGCCAGTCAATGTGAATAGTTCATTATTTGTTCAGTTGATCTATACGAGTTGGTTGGTCATTAGACTTTGTGGCTGTGTTTTACTCGTCATTCGAATTTTGCTTCATTTACAAGGTCGTTGCCACCAAATCTAAATCGTTTTTAACCACTAAAAAGCATCATTAAATCTTGGTTTACATTATGAATTATAAGTAAATTCCAACTTGGTTGGTCTGTTTGATTTTAAGGTATTTAAAATAAATACATAGCAAGCTTACAGTTTTAGTACGAATTCTTAGCTTAACTGTAAAGTGTGCTTTTCAACACTCAAAATGAGAGAAGTTTCATTCAACTAGTTAGCTTTTGTTTATTACCACTCAATTGTTTTGTCATTCCGATCTCTTTCAATACAATGAAAATGCACTTTTTATGCACACAGAAAAAGCTATCGTTCATTTATGTAAACTTACGTTTTGAATGAATTAGAAGGTTTCTTCTCATTATCCAGTGACCATCGTCGCGAAACGGGTTGAAATTGCCAAAATAACCAAATAACTCATAAATTTATTACTTAAAGTCCATATTTTTCATTTTATTCGATATTGAAATTTGTGTTAAAACAACGCAGAAAGCAGGTCTTTGCTAACGTGGACGGTGAATTTACATCTTAACCTCCCTTTCCTTCTTTTTCGCCTTATACAGGATTCTTCCCAACCAATGGATTTAGACGAGCATATCCGACGTCTTTCGGCAGTTAGTTTCCTGCCTCCTAAACGATTCGGCTTCAAGGATAGTGCAGATGTTCTACAGACACCTGTTGATTCCTCCCGCCAAAAAATTAATTCCAAAGCTACCGTTGGTGGATTACCCTTTAGATCTAGGAGCAGAAAGTACGTTTTCTTTGTGCAACACACTGTAGACCTTTTGGCTTTGTCCTTTGGTGTTTGAATATTGACGAATTTGCAACCCATATTTAATTCATATCATTGCACTATTCTTGTTAGTACCAACCAGTCCTGAACAAAACTACACCTCGTTAATGGAGGTTCATTTGGAGCTCCCGCGGGTAAAAAGACACCTTGCACAAGTTTGACCAACTGCCTTATCCTTTAAAAAGGTGGTAATATATTATTTTAATATTATTTTTAGCAACTAAACGCGTGAATTGTCACAACATTAATTAATAGATGAATTGAAATAGATTGTGAAATCAGGATAGTGACTCTTCAATTCTTGAAACATTGAGCTTTCAAATATCGCGTAATGGGTTTACTCTACCTTGTAATACACAAATATTTCCAAAGCCCAATTTTTATTGTTTGAAATCAGCTCCTGTTTTGAGTACGAGTTCTCGTCCGCGCTATTCAGTCATGCCCCTGGCTTACAAGAATATCAAAGGCATTTTAATCGTGGAATAGCTTTCAAAATTTTAATTGAAGTGAAAATTAGAATGAAATAACCTTTTAATTAAATCTATTGGTCATACAAGTTTATAAAACTGAGATATAATCGTTATTGGGGAATTTAGAAATTAAACCTCAAAGTTTGAACTTCATTTAATTGAACTATATTTATTCAATGGAATTAGGAAAGCAAATTAATGCAGAGTATTCGGATGAAGCTAAATCACTCTTGTTTTATTCTCTTTCTATCCCATTTCTATTCCTCCGAATCATTTTGGCATCCTTTATGCCAAAACGTTCTCCATCATTAGCCATATTAATAACAACAGCCGTGACTTTGTGTATGTTGTGTTCCTCTTTCCTGCTGGTGTCTAATAGCTTGTAAGAAGAGTAAGTGAGAATTAACTAGTCTTTCCATGGTTACACAAGCATGACCACAAAGTTCCCATAAGTATCCTTTAAGTATTCAAAGTGGACTTTCTGATTGTTGCAAATCGCCTTAGCTCGCTCAAGTTAAATATGACTAATTATCTGTGTCTGTTGTTTCTAGAAACTCCGTATGTAAAGCCTATACCTCAATCCCAGGCATTTTCGCTACCTCTTCTCATCTCACTCCACATCTCGACGGTTCTCTGGGCGAGGATGTCGATGTCATTTCTATGGCTTTAGATGAACCCCTTCTCCCAAAAGTCTCTCTCTCGCTTATTTGGACCGAAAAGCTGGAAGATCAACTTCCTTACTTATTCCCTGCTACTCCTAACCGTGAGCCTTGCATTAACGCCATTGGTATGTTGAGTCAATAAGTTTCACGAAATAATCCACATTCTCGTAAATGTGTACCGCTCTACTCTTTAGGTGATACCCCGAAAAATCCCCGTGTAGCAATTCTTTCAGGTCAACCTCAGGCCCGTTCTTCGCTGGCAAAAGGTCTTTTGCAGCAGTCCCAGCAAACTCACTCTCCATTCGGTCCTCACAGACCACGAGTCTTCCTTGCACGGGATTTGATCGATAGATGTTATGTGTGCCTGCTGAATGGTCGACAGAGGCTGGTTTGTTTGAGTGTGAGGGAGGTGACCTGGAAATCGGATGGAAAGGATAGTGGGGATAAGCAATTCGAATTGGATACGCAGGTGACTTACCTTCCTGCTTTGGACGCTGTCTATGTGCCTGAATCGAAGCTGACTGTCTGCTTGGACCCTACGGACTCTATTATTTTGTATTCTGGAATCACTCAAGTATGTGCTTTTTTATTTTATTTCAAATTCTCTTATCTATTGAACAGGTTGAATTTTCATTGTGTTAGAATTTCCTACCAGATATAAGCAGTTGAATATTCCCTTTCAAGGTATTTGACATATAACCATTTGGTACAGTGATCAGTATAGATACCTGTGGCTCAAGAAGTTACGTGCACATATTCTGTGGAAAATACAGGTAAAACAAGACACTTCGGACCGAGAACTTATTTGTCTGTTTTTTTTGTTTTAATTTCTCGCAAGAGCAATCAAGACCGTTATGAAATTTTTATAAGCATATTTGGTTCAAGTTGCTCCCTGACTTGTTTGCAATCACGAGAAGCATCCAATAAGTGGAAATAAGTACATCGTTTTTGTGGTTGCTTAAGTATTATATCTGTAAGCTAAATTATGTATGAAGAATTTTATCTGAAATCCTCGGCACACTTGTTTTGTCAATTCGGTGTCTAACCTATTTGTCCAACAGAAAGAACAATTTACTTTTTCAATGTAGATCTCTCGGTGATTTCTTATCTTACTTATTCTGCTTTAATTGAACTAGACTCTAACCCCAGGCCAAGGTGGGGAAAGTAGAAAAACCATTTAAAGGATTCACCTATTGAGAAAAAATGACTGTTGATGTTAATCAGAGTGCCAAGAATGACTGTTCGACGTGTTATACCCTAATGGCATTTTGGTCCCAAAGATGAATGGCAGGTGTAAAATAAGTTAATGCGGCCACACTCTGTCCAATCAAAACTACGCCACTCTTACGAAGCATTCGGTTTAGCTTTCAATTAGAACTTACTTTTTATATAATTATTTACAGATATGTATTCTGGGAGTGCTTCCAGCTTTAGTATCCCCAGTGCCATCATCTGAAGGCTTGAATTCCAGTAATCTTCGTCCACTCTCCATTCTCCCCTCCAAGCTTGAAGGCGAAATCTTGCTTGCAAACACTAAAATCACTGACCTTCTTTCCTCTATTAACCAAAATTGTGCGGATCTCAATGTGCCTGGGATGCTTTTGCAAGAAAATTTGGGCACCTCTGTGAGTCGGGCGTATATATTTCCAAATTTACATATTTGATGCTATTAAATGTAAGCTATTTAAATTTGGTTCTTATTTGGATTTTATGTACTGATCTTAACCTTGTGTTAATTCACTTATATATTCGTGATTTTTTTACCAAAAGCAAATAGTGCTATAGACTTGGCTGACTCTAACATATTAGTATCAATGATAACTCTCAAGTGTATTTAAGAAAGCCTTCTCTAACACCCATTTTGGGTTTGGAATTAGCATCATTGGGCCTCCTTCTGATCATGTAGCCCTGCATGATATTTTCTCTCTAGCCGAGTTAGGCGTTGATAAAGCTTCTCCTAATGGGCTTGGAAGTTTTTATTGTTTCTTATTAGGCATAATGACCAGGTATCTACAATCAAAAGTGAAGTATTCTTACAGTTCTTTAATTAGAAAACGTCGTGTCAGAATATCTTCTCTAAGGCTTTAGCTTAAATTGCTATAAATTTTCTAAGTAGTGGATGTGCTTATAGCTTGAACACTTAGCGATTTGCTACAAAGCCATTTGTCTGCGTTCTACTTGCATTTAATCTGCATTTCGTTTAGATATCACATCTCTACCCAATACATGGTACATCTCAGGGAGACAAATCAGAATTGACGTGGCGGCTATGCCTGCCAGTTGGAGATCAATTCACTCTAGCTCTTATGAAAAAACCTCTGGAGGGAGGAGATGTTGGAGATGAGGTCTGTCAAAGAGAGCTGCAGATTCACCTTCCATCTTTAGCAAACGTTACCATTGGTGAGCTGTCGTGTTGGTTTAGAAATCTAATATCCATTTTAATACAACAGACTCCCCTATTATCCATCTTATATCAATTAGCATCCAAGGCCATAAGTCCTCAATCCCAAAGGTCGGGAAAAACTATAATGAATGTGTTTAACCTTGTCGTATACAACTTTTACTAAAGAGGTATTATAATCGGGCAGCTTAAGCGTAGTTCATTTAATGTTCAAGAGGATGGTTACCATCTGTGTTCCTGCTTTCTCTTTCATTGAATCCACAATCTCAGGTCGTCACTTGGCATTACCATAAGCCCACGCGTCTAGTTCGAAGCTGTGGATCATCTGACGAGCATTAAAAACACTAATTAACCTTATAACCCGAAAGTTCGAAAATGTTTACAGCTTTTCATCGCTATTAAGTAGCCGAGATCGGTCATTTATAGGAGATAAAGGGGATGGGATCAAGTAAAAGTTGAAAATAGTCAGTCAGAGTGTCAGAAGTCTCAGTTCTTTTGATTTTTTATCTACATATAATGGTTTGGTTCAGTGCTTCACGTTCCCGATATACGGATTTCGTAGCTTTTCCAGAAATTACTGAATAACTTCTTGCTAACGTTCCTCCGTGCTTATTAACCAACTCACCTTTTTCGATGCACTGGGTGAGCAGGTTAATAATCTAAGTGCTAGAGGACAAAAAGGCAAAAGCATTTCAAATATGAAGGCGTTCGATCAAGACGAATTCTAGTAATAATGCACACATTAGTTGCGGTTTTATTAAATAGGCCTGCCTTTATATTGGCTGACTAAGGGAACATTTAATTGGGATTATTATTTCTACGCTCATATTTATGATCATTGCGCTAGTTGATCGCTGTGCTCATCTCTTCAATAAATCCGCTTTATAGTCCGATTTCAAATGCCTTATTTTCTCCAGACTACTGATATTCGAAAAGTAGCTTGTACAACTTTCGACCCAATTTTGGAGGGATGTGCCACCTAACGGACCGCAGATGAATTTATATTCCCCTGGTTTCTCAACTTACCCATGAACTTCGTTTTTTCTCTTTTGCAGTTCAACACTGCCTCTCATCTCTATCCTGTGGTCTACCCGATGAAACTGCTCTTGATCTACTCAGGCGTTGGTATTGCTACAGCAATCCACCAAATGCTAGTGATAACGTTGATGAATTGACCTGCTTTGCTCGCTTCATTCTTACAATTCTCGGACTTATTCCTGAAGACGAATCACTGAATAAGCCTGCTTCAATGGAGACTGATGTTGACATCTCTACAAAACGTCTAAAAGACTCCGAAGTGGAGATGGTAGACATTGATATTATTCATCAGTTGTTGAATTCTCTTGAAGCTCATTCTGGAGATTTGAAGCATCTGCTACTACGTCATCTACCGGATGTCCTACTCTGTTTACATCTCGTTATTGAGGTAATTTGGCCCATGTGAGTCGTGGTTAATAGTATCTTTTAGAATGATCAACTCGATACAATGCTGGTGGAACAAGTCAAATTTATGGCAAGTTTGAACCACATCATTGCTATGTGAGTCACTTTTTACATCTTCATATTCTGTTCTTATTTTTAAAGTCCGTGTCAAAACGTTAGCTTCTATAGATGCTCGGCTAATGTTATTCTTTTACTTTTTGAAAGAATAATTTAGCCAGGTTGAATGTTACAATCCTGGTTGTTAAGGGCTTGTTTCCAGGGTTCGAGTTGAGACTTTTCTTGGAGGCTTTTAGTTATATATATATATATATTGAGGGGATGCAATCACATGTCACAATCCAATCCTATTTCGTTTGCAAAGGAAAAAGCTTACACTTGAAGTTGAATAGCTTAAAAATGAGTTATTCATAGAATCACAGTGCTAAATTTTAAAACAGCTTTGCAAGTGTTGCAAATAATTCAGCTTCGTTTTTAGTATCTGGTAGTTTTTCAGAAACCTTTAGGCCATTATTATCTGAAATTCTTTGTTACAATGGAAGTTTAACTCCGGAATCCATTTTACCTCTACTTATGTTTAGGTATGCCAGATTTTCCAGCTATGTAGAATACTATTCAACATCCGGCTTATCAACCTTGACTCCGAATGATCTTGCTTGCATCCCTCAGTTACATTTGGAGACCATTAACAGTGTTCTCTACTGGTCTTCTCATGCTAGATCAGCTTGTCGGTCAGTCCCCTCTTTGAATCGGTATTCTTTGTCCATGTTATCTGCTGAGGTGAAAAATTCCTTCACTCCCTACCTCTATCTTCCTGGTGTCAATGATACAGCTACAACTCTTGCAACCTTCGTAATTTGTGCTCAGTCCATGACTGAGGATGTTGATTTCAGTCAAATTGAAGATCGTGATATTTTGCGCTTTTGGTCTGAGAAGATTTCTCTAGTTGGATATGAAAAAGGCCTCGACAAGGAGATAATGAAGAATCCTATCGTTAGGGCTTTCATAGCGACTTTTCTTAAGACTGCTCTAAGTCAATTTGGTGCACCAGCTCTTAGAACGTCATATCAACGAGCTCTTGTATTCCTCTCAGAATTGGGTGCAGGACTTACTAAGAAGTTGTCACAGATGCCAACCGCGTTCGCAAGTATCATTCATAGCACTATGGTCAAGTGTTTGGCCAATCCTCCACCAAATTGCTCTCCCCATGTCTATCAGATTATCGGCCGCCATGACATAGCTCGTCAATTCGAAATCATGAGGTCAAGCAGAAGAGGCACGCATAAACAGAAACTCGCTGGTCAAGCTCTTCGTTCGAACAACAAAACGGGTGGTATCCCTTCTAGACAGTGGGATGAAATTACTCAGGAGCGGGGACCTGCAGATCGGTGGTTTGGTCTTGTGCGACCCATTCTCACGAACCCTTCTACTGATGGAATGGTAGTTTCTCGTCATTTCCTTCTCAGCACACTGGAAAACAGTCCCGCTTGTCAAGTAGCTTTTGATGACCTTCGCTTACAGGAAGCCTACAAGATGTTGCAGACCACTAGTCATATATGGCTTCCTCGTACTTGTACTGATGAAAGCACCTTTGGTGCCAATTTATACAAAAGCGGAAATTCAAATAGCAATCTTGATTCTGCGGCTGTTCTGACTATTTCGAAAGTGAGATTGGATATGCAGTTAGGAGCTGCTGGTGTCCGGACGTCGGCGCTACCCCTTGGTCGGGGTATGCTCGGCTTAGGGACAATTGTCTCTTCTCCACCTCCTCTTCTCACTGTCTATCCGATATGTCTTCGGGGAAGATCTATGCCTTCTTCTGCAGCAATACCACAACAGCATGACTTGGCAAAGGGTACTCTCTTGGACATTAGACGCGGAGCCGCTGACACACCTTCGGGTTTCGCAGCATCAGATACGCCGGCCAATGCAACTGCCTTGGCGATTTTGTCTGCAGTGGTAGCTACTGGCTGTGCCAGCTCCCTAAAGGTAATATATTCCTCAACTTATTTCGAGCTTGTGTTTTTAATTTGTTGTTTCATTACATATCGCATTACCTTTTGCGGGAGCGTTTGTACATTTAATAATACATATAAAATTTCTGAAAAGAGCGAAAACTTACAGTTGGTTATCTTTGGTCCCTAGCTATTCTGCTTGTCTTTACTAGGACGATATGATTGGGAGGCGGTAAAATAAATCACTTTTAGTAGTAGTCCCCAACGACGGAACAAAGGAGACCAAGGTAGACTGAAAAGGTTTTGGATACTGTAGATTTTTGTGTGTTGCCGTAAAGAAAGCGGAGATTGGGTCCTTGTGATGTGACGTCTGTATATGTCAAGTGAAGTTATGTATTGTTTAGTCAAAAATAGTGTTAAGTACAGAATCGGCTAAGGCTACTGGCCTCAAGGAAAGAAGAGATACAAAAAGATTTCAGGCAGTTGATCTGTGCTGTGGAATCATATGAATTGTTTGGAGCTCAGGGGGTAGTCCGAATTTCGCTATGTTAGTTTCTATTATGATAATGTGATTCAAATAAAGTAGTGTACTTAATGTGCATAAAGGTGTTATGCATGATTATTTAGTTCAAGCATCTTTCTTTCAGACTGCTTGTTCCTTATCACGCATGATGACTTCAAGCGAGGGTGTAGAATCCCCAAGCGTAGGTGGCGAGAATCAACCTGGACTAGCCTTGCGTCGACTGATGTCCATTGCTTCAAATGCAACACTCTCTGCAACCTCTGCAGTTTCTTCTGGCACCATTATTCACTCACCATCTGTAATGGCTGGTCAACATTGGCCAGAATTCCACAATGGAGTTGCTGCTGGACTCATGATATCACCTCAAACATCGGTAATTTGTCTGAATTAATCTGAATGATATATTCATTTGTACGCACTGCGAACCAGTGCATTTAATGCCCTATGAGACCAAGGGTAGGTTGCAGGAAGGTTATCTAAATTAGTATTTATTAAAAAACGTCATAAATAAGGTGATGGAGAATAAAGTGGTCTACGCTAGTATAAAAGACAAGGAGATGGGCCAAGAAGTAGTTGGACTTTATCACAATAGCCACTATCATCTCTCCATAATGGGTGTATATTTCATTCTATTTCCCGTTGTTTCACACTGTTTCTTGGCATGCACATTGTCGAGCTTGTAAAATTTCGCTAGCTAGGTCTACTTCTAATTTCCCAATAACAACACGATAGGTGGTTTCCAAGTTATTACTTATTAATTAATTAATTTCGGTAGAAAATGGGTTTGTATCGAACTCACCTGCTATAAATTTTATTTCTTGAGGTCGGGCTTAGAAGACAATATGCTAACTTTTCGGTTTATTTTGATTCTGTTGTTAATTTTTCCAATCATATTCTTTGCCTAAAATGCATAAAATTTTCGAACAGATCGACGTCTGTTTGGTGATTTGACTCTTTTATCCACTAGATTGATGCGACATGGATAGTTCAAAATTACAAAGCAATCGCATTGGGAGCTTCAACGAACATGGAAACATTGAACGCCACATCGCCCTCTGCTTGTCCCTACTCACCTGCTCAAGCCGGTTTCCTTTATGGTCTTGGGTTGAATGGCCATCTCAATAAACTAACTCCTCACTATATACGTGAATTCACCATTCAGGTTCACGACCTCACCAACGCTGCCGTCATGCTTGGTACTCACCTACTTACTAAATGTCAGTAGCTTGAATTTTTGGGTTACGCTCTTCGTTCTTTGTAGGGCTATGTGCTGGCAAAAGCGGGAGCATGGATCAGGGTGTTCTTCGGCTTCTTGCCGTACATTATCGACCTTTACTAATGCCAGAGCCTGTTCTTGTTGACATGAGCGTCCCTTCACTATGCCAAGCTGCTGCTGCATTTGGTTTGGGTCTGTTATTCAAGGGTTCAGCCCATCGACATATAGCCAATATCCTTCTAACAGAACTTGGACGTCCATTGAGTACTCAGCAAACCACCTCAACTGCTGGGAATGCTGTTATTACAAATGACGCTAATAATGAAGGTGGAAATAATAATGACGCTGGTGCTAATGATCCAAATGCAAACAATGACGTTAAGTTTGCTAACGCTGGCGGTTCAGGCGGTTTCGCTGGCGAAGCTCGTGAACTTATTTCCCTTTCCGCTGGTTTTGCACTGGGTTTAGTTCTCCTTCAGGTTGGATTATTTTCCATTACTTAGCCATTTTTATTATCTTTCTTAACTTGTATTTTTATTTATTAGCGTGGTGAGACGTCGAGTGGTTTATCAGACTTATCCTTTGCCCACATATTGCGTGCTTACATGACAGGAGACCGAAGAGATTCCACTGTCTATCATCTGGATGCCGGTTTCGGCAGCTTAAACCAGACGGTTGATGTCCTCTGTATAGATATCCCTCGCCCACCTTCGGGTTATCCTCTTGAGGCCTATTTGCAGCCTCATCTACTGGCATCTACAGAAGGTCGATCCCGCTTAATTGGTTCCAAGAAACCGTGTCCTCGAAACACTTACATCCTCGCTACTCCAAAAGTTATCTCAGAGATGTCTAAAGAGGAGTTGGCTGATTTAGGAGTCACAAGAAACGCGGCGAAATCGATTTCACTTAACGAGTCAACTGCTTTGGTATCTGCTGAGGATCCATTGGATCAGTTGATCCGTGACACCTTCCGTCAAAGTCACGAGTCTAAGCATCAGACGCCCAGGGATACCCCCGTCTCTCCACGAGTTGCGTCGACTGTACGTGGTGGAACAGGGAATAATCCCCAGCATCAACAGCGTCAAAGAACAGCCCTCATCGGTCAGAGTGCAATTTTAAACCAGAGTCAGCAGATTAGGGAGAGGGATACATATAATAGTGATGTGTCTGCGCCTGGCGCCACTATCGCACTCGGGTTTGCCTACCTTGGAACGGGGAATGCGACTATCTCTGGATGGTTGAAGGCACCGAACTCTTTCAGAGAGCTTGAAATGGTTAGACCAGACATACTCACCCTTAGGACTATTTCGTGGGGTCTAGTGAACTTTGGTGACGTGGTGGCGACAGCTAAGTGGATTGAGGTTTGTCATTTTTTAGGACTGAGCCCCTAATTTTCTACTTCCTTTTGATATTGTTTTGATAGGCTTTAAAATTGGGGCAGTTCTTCGGAAGCCGTACGAATTATTTGCTTAGGATACATTTAATAGAGATCCAATAATATATCCAAAGAGCAAGAGCTGGGCGAAGAATGATTGTGTATTGGACCACATTAAGATAAGAGAGGATAAAGCAGATGTTGGTGGGGAAGGGGGGTCAATGTGGTACTGCTTGAATGGAAACGGGTTCGTGTGAAAAGTCAAGGCGGATTAAAGTAAAACGCGTTTACGATCACTGTTTGTGATACAAGAGACCATTTAAGGGTCATCATGCGACAGCTAGAACAGAGTAAATATGTTCGCCCTTCTGGAGTTCTACAGATTTGTTTCTGGTGTCTGTTATTTCTCCATAATAGCTATATTTTAAAAGTATAACTGTCAAATCCCGATGGGTTGCCTGAGCCAAGTTCACTCATAAACGATTGACAATCGTTTAGGCATATTTTCTTTCACCTGATAAGTTCAAAAATATGCTATTCTCTGCTCGAAGGCGTGTACATTCAAATTTCGTTTATGGAGAATTTTTATTATTCATTTTGTTTTTCTTTACTTTAGGGTAGACTCCCAGCCTGCATTGTTAAAATTCTCACTCCAGCGTCGTTAAACGAAGGGCAGACTACCACTTCCTCCTTAGTCATGTCAACGGAGACAGATGTAGAGAACAGAGGTCCTCGTGGTCGGGTATCTTCAAGTGAATGTAAGAAGTCAAGTAGGAGTATACGACAACCACTTTCGCCAAAACTGCCCGTTGTTCAACTCGAAACTCCTTACTTCTTACCAGAGTCACTCAAGTTCTCTTCCATCGACTTTTCAACTGTTGCTCAAGCATATTTGAATATTCTAGTTGGAGCTTCTTTTGTGATTGGTCTTAAATATGCTGGAACTTGTGATTCAGAAGCGTCTGAGCTCTTGGTAAGTATGGCCGTATGTGAATACATTCGTTTATATATACTTCGGAAAGTGGGGTATCAAGATGTGGCCATCTGAACTAGCACCAGAAGTTCTATAGTGAAGCTAAACTTGGACATCTTGGTAAAAATTAGAAATAGTGTAGTGATCTAATTGCATGAAATTTATGACAGAGTATGTCTCCCTGGACTTTTAGCCAGACATCAAACGGTTGAGTTGGGTCAGTTGCTCAGGGATGCTATTAATTAATTTGGTGGGGGAAATTGTGGTCATATTTTATGTTGAAACGAATACCTGAATTGAATAATTATTTTATGCTACATTTTCGTTGAAAAAGGACGCCTCAGTCCAGGGTTCTATTTTCTGTCTGAGATTAGAGTTCTGTTAGACAATAGTTTTCTAAGTTGAGTTATTCATTACCGAAGATGGTGATTAGCAGAGCCGTCGTTGTGCCTAAAGCCCAACCAGAAGGTTGTATCTTACGAGACTATGATAAGACGCTTTTGAACTTGGTGTAGCCCGACTTTTATATAAATAAAAACGGTCGAAATCATGTCTGAGAATGGAGGAAGTGGGACACTCGATGGGCTTAAGGGAAACTGGATAACCATTTATGTACCAAAGCGCAAAGTAAGAATGCGGAAACTTCGACACTTAGAAAAGTTGCATATTAATACTGCATCTCTGATGAACAGTTTCTGAATACCTGTCTACTGGTAAGTAGGTACACATGTGCCAATGAGTCCTAACAGGTGATTAATGGTCATAGTTAGAAAGAATTTACTTGTGAACGGATTTCAAACATAAACCTGTTTACCTTAGTCGTATGTCACTCGAGGTTTTTCATTTCTATTTTGCCTTTCTTTAGCATAAAATAATCATTAGTATCCTCACTAGTGATTGGTGGCCACCAAATCGCAACAAGTTTGAACCCAGCGGTGCCAACGTACCACCTCGTTTATTGGACCTACCTCCAATGGAGCAGTCAATACGACATGCTGCTGCTACTGTTCTTACAGCTCTTGCAATGGTTCTGGCTGGTTCAGGAAATCTCACAGTTCTCCGCATGGTGCGCAAGTTGCGATCTATCCGTTTCTTCGGTCACTGTCCTCAAAAGGTCACTGTGTCTAAACATGTGACCTCTACATGGCCGTCACCAGCTGAAACTGCACGGCTTTTCCAGGTAGCTGCAGCGGTTGCCCAGACGATACCAAATGTTCAACCAAGTGGAAATATTAATCCGACTAATCAGCCTGTTTCCACAGCTGCTGTGCTGGGTTCTGTACTAGGTCCAGACTTTGGTCTCCAGATGGTCTATGGAAGTGTTGTTGGTCTGCTGTTTTTGGGAGGTGGAAGGTATGAGTTCTTAAAAGTCTCCGTGTACCACGACAATGCATTTACGCATATAATGTTCCCTTATTTAGATTAACTCTCTCCAATTCACCAGAGGCGGCTGCTCTTCTTACAATTGCATTTTTTCCCCGTTTTCCCATATATGCAGGTGACAATTGGTAAGATTTTTTCTTTAATCATTTATTTAGAAATTTAATCCTTTGCAAAATTGGCGATTTGCCTTGAAGTTATACTGTTTTTCATTCCTTGCTTAATTATTTTTTTCTCAGACCTTCATTTAATGAGGTACCTATTTGGATATGGCTTGTGATTTGATTCTACACACATATTCGTTGCTTGTTCCTGCTTCGTTTAATAAAACCCATTATTTGGTATAATTTATGCTTATCAGGTACCACTTGCAGTGTCTACGACACCTCTACGTCCTTGCTACAAAGCCTCGCCGACTTTGTGGAGTGAATGTCTTGACGAATCAAGTGGAGCAAGTCAATTTGAAGTACTGGTACAAGGTTAGTTTAATCTCCACAGTGCGTAGTATAGCCATTGCATATATGCCTATGATTAATTCTGTTTATTTTCCCTAGGATAAGAATGATTGCTATGTCTCCAAGAGGACAGCTGTTTTCACCTCAGACTTTTGGGAGCGTGGATCTAGAGTATGTGTCGGTTTAGTAATTCATCTATTGGAACCCTCTTTATCATGAGAAGACAGTTGAGTGTTCGTTAAAGTTTCTTCTTAGAAAAGGGGCTTTAATCAACGATATTCCACTATCCCAGAACTCTATTCTATCTCCAAGGCTATTTTAACAGTTCTTAAAAATATTTATATCAAATGGCAGGCTTTATGATTTTTATCATTAGCCCTTTGGTTGAATTCGGACTTCACAGAGAGAAGAACATCAAAGTCACAAAAAGTCGAGAGGGTTGAACAGAAGAGTGATTCACAGTTTTAAAAGAGACAAAGGTAGAGAAAAAGGTAAGGTAAGGTGAGTACTGTGGAAGTGGTCGAATATGACATGCAGTCGGGTCATGGTAGTTCGAAGTCAACTGCCTGCTTATAGACTTTTTGTCCTATGAGTATACGTTACCACGTGTAGGTAAGTCTATCGCGCACCCCATAGTTCTTAAAGATAATTTCACAAATGAATGTTATTCTTAGAATAAAAGGAAGAAAGCATACAACAAGTGTTATTGTCGCTAAAGAAAAAATATCTAGTGGTTTTTGTACTTTTATTTTCTTCTTTACACTTTCCAAGCATCTATATTTTCTTGCCGCAGTAACTTTTTTTATTAATTGTGCTCTGACACTACAGCCTCATGAAATATTCTCGTATGATAAAAGTAATAATACCCTTTTTCGAATGTCCTTGCTAGATTCAACTTTCCTGCGGTAAGGTGACAACCAGTTTCGATCGAGATACAGCTGAATGGAATTTGCTCAAGTTCGTTCACAAACCCTCTTTAGTGCGCATACTATTAGATAATCAGCTCTTTCATTCATTGTAGGAGGTCGCTTCACGAATCTGGATTCTTCTTTGTCACCAAAGAGCCCTTCCCAAGCCCTTACACGCATTTCTTAAAGAATGTAAGTTATAGCTACCTATTTAAATTTTATAACTGGCCAATAGGTTGAAGTGTGTCTGTTGAATTGGACAAACCCCTCGCAAGCTTGGCAACTACGCATGATGGCCAATTACTTAAAGTCTGAACGGCATTCTCAGAACAGCTCAGAAAATGTATTCGCTTCATCTGGTGCTCTTGCTCAAGCATTGACAACTCGGTTAACTCAGCAGTTCCTTCTTAATGCTAAAGGTAGGTTTTTTTTTCATCTGCCTTACTTTCTACCTGAAAACTTATTGCTCTTTATCAGTTGACTGACTAACCGTAAATTTTACTTTTTCATCTTCGATTAAGTCTTGGCAAATTTTATGGTTACGTTTACACCGAACATGCAAATTGCTCTCTCTTTGTGTGGTATTCGAGTGAGCATGTTAGTAAAATTGAAGACTAAGGGAGATGCCATACTTATCAGCTGTATGCCTTCAGTAAGAATCAAAAATTTGCATTGCGTTTAAAACCGTCGAGTGGTTGGCTTAGTGCTAGTAGGGCTACAAGGCGCTTTAACATTCCTAGGGCTTATTTTAATAAGGCTTAGACCTGTATGCTGTGCAGGCAAAAAGGTATTGAGACCTATTATCTGCCCCAGTTATAGGATAATGAGAGCTAACAAGTACTGGATGATGGATATACAATAACCTCTTTTCGTAATTCGCAGATATTCAAAAAGGCCTACAAGTATACTTCTTTGGAAGCGGTGAGGAGAAACGAGCATTGCCGTCAGGCATCCGAGCAAAGACAACGAGTTTCCGTATTTGGTTTTCTATTTCCTCAGCCAGGCATATTAGACTTCACCTTCCCACCGGTAGGTTTTGGCTTTCTTTCCCTTCTCTTTTATTTTGGATTCCTTTAATTTACCTTTATTTATACAGATGGTCGGGTTTCTCTTTCCCAATTCCTGGTTTCCATGAGACCTATCAAGGATACTGTCGATAAACATGCTCTCTATTGGTTGTATAAACTTTTATATCAATGTTCATAAGATATGCCTCAAATGGGTTGAAGAAACTGTTTTCTATAATCGAATTATTCTTAATATACTACTTGGTTCTTCTTTCATCTTAAACTGGAGTTTTAACCTTCATAGAATTATCGAGTATATTTAGCCTACAAAGGTGAGATGAAATCTCGCTATCTTCACGATAAATTAAAGTTGCCTTGGTTATTGTCGGTTAGGAAAAAACACTTAAATTATGATATCTGAATATTTGGTTCGGAGTTTAGGTTCGTTTTAATTCCTACACTAAAACCACTTTTGATTCTGACCAAGTCAGGCTATTGACATTTCCTACGAAACGAATGATTTTCCTAAAGTATAGTAGATTATAAGAGCAGACCACTAGTTAAGTATTGCCCACTCGAAGCTTGGATAAGTAGAAATGAATTAGAGAAGGAGATAGAAGTGGAATTTGAAATTGGAAGTGAAGGAGGGAGCGTCGGTAAGAGAGAAAGTGTCTTCTGAGATCCAATAAAGGAAATTGATTAAAGGGTGAGTAATCATATCCACCGATCGTTGTTTGTGTGTGTACTGAAAGCTCAAATTCTCTAATTTTATGCTCTTTGTCCATGAATTGCACTTTCGTCATATAGGTAATGCGGTTTCTTTCATTCAGCAGTGCCTTCTTACATCAGACGTCTAGTGGATAGTTTCCACATTTATGGGAAATCGATAAGGCTATGGCAATAAAGGATAAGAAGCTCATTTCATACCCCAAAATGGGACAAGGCTCTCTAAATACATAGTCAAAATGGCTAAGGAGAATATGGGTTGATAGCTAATGAGGAGAGGACTGCTTTTCGATAACTTTTCTTGTTAGAGGAGTTCAAAGTAAAGAAGGAACTAGTGTATTGGAAATCGACTTGGGAAAATTTTAATGAACGCTGGGGTATAACAGTGTGTGATACTTAATGCTTTCAGGACTCGTAAGAGGCAAATCTTTCGAAATCCTTAAATCTTTGTTCAATTTGATCCAGCCTTTTTTTCAATGCTAATCGTGACTAACATTTTTAATCTTTTTTTGCACTTACATGAGTACTAATAAATTATCAAAAGAATAGACTCCAATATTCATCGAGTGGCTAAGGGATAGTTTATCACTAGTTAAATAAGGGGGTACCTGAAGGCTTCTTGACATAATACCCTGAGTTAAATAGGTACCCCAAATAGAGTTGGGCCGAAGTCAGGTCGGCGTCAACGAATTATATCTAATCGTTCCCTTTGTAATACGAATAAGAATAAACCGCAGTAGTGGATGGAACTGAAATGGTTATCAATTAGCTCGTTACCATTGAAATGGATTCGTGGAAAGGATAACCTGGGTATCAACATTTTTGGAAAGTAGATAAAATGAGAATCGAATAAAACTAAATTCGAATGAAGAAAGTAACGTTGATATATCTTCGTGAAAATTCAGAAAATGCCCTAAAAATAGAGTTTATGTGTTTATGGTTCTTAATGGTTCAAGTAAATTGACTGATCCGTTGAAAATGAATTTTATGGAAATTTAAGCATAAAATTTGCTACCCTAACCAAGATACACCCGGATGGGTTAAATCTGGAAATGACACCACCGTCCGATCCTTTTAAACCTCTGAACCTAAGGATGAACACCTTATTCTGTTATAAGACAAATTCAAACTGGTCGGTAAGGTAAACATGGTCTCAAAGACAATCTACTGCTATCATTCAATCACCTTTAAATAAGCTTAATACTTCTAAAGTAAGAGGAGCCATAGCCACAGTTCGTGCTGTGAAGAAATATGCAGTTTCAAGCTCAAAATTCACCCTCCTGTCAAAGCAATACCAATTTTCTACTTAGCCATTTAATCCAAATATTAATTGAAAAGCCATTCGGGAAATGTTTTTACGTATTTATCCTATTTGTTGAAAATAAACTTGATCTTACTCATTCCAGATTTCTCAACGAACACTGAAATAGGAAAGAGGGTTGTGGCGGATACTCTACAAGTAAGTATTTGTAAAACGCAATCCATTTGTATGAAATTTCTCCGGAAATTAGCTAAACTACTTCAACTCTATCTGTGAAATAGAGCGTATGGTGCGAACAATATTTAGTCTGGTTGTGGCCAATGCAAACAGTTTAGTCATTAAAATACAATGTTGGCTATCACTTGCTTGTTGTCTGGGAGTTCTCTATTCGTACAAACGCACCCTACTTGATCAGTGACACGGCCGTACTCTGCTGTTTGTTCGAGTGCCCATGAGGCTCTCTTGGTCAGCCTTGGTATCGTTGTGCACTCCACATTGTAGAATGTATTAAGTAACTTGATTATGTATTTTTAAAATACAACTTCCCACAAGTATATATCATTACTAATGAATGTAGCGGATTACTACATTAGTAAGCCACGACTTATGCTCAGTAATCTCCTTGGCAAGATCTCCCTGTTCGTAAAGGCTCCCAGGATTAGCTAAGCTATCGGAGAGCTATAGAGGAAACAGGCGTGTTGCGTGAAATACGTTTATTTGGGAAGTGTGCTACAGACGGGGAGCAAAGTCTTTATAATACCATGAAGAGTTTTTTAAACAATGCAGGGACTGTCGATTTGTGGCTGGCTGATAGGTCTCTGCACTCACGAACGCACTTGCTCCCTACGCGACAAATAGCACGGTTGCAATTTCGAGTCCGTTTGAGTGTGCATGTGATTCCTTTGTTTGGCGATACCAGCGTCGTGGACTCCACATGTCATAGGCAATAAATCGGTCGATTACTTTTAGAATGTATTTTTATTCGCGAAATTTCACCATCACCCTTTTCTCTCATAATATCGGTAAATTTAAGTATATACTTAAGAAATCGTACATTAATTAGGTTTATTTTATCATATTTCGTTAATTAGATTAATAAAAATACCACCTGATTAAAAAGTATTTAAATTAGCTGAATTTGGTCTAAAATACGCAATAAAACTTACCAGGAATAGTTGAAAGGAGGTAAAATAGTGTAAAAATTCTTCAACATTTAGATATGCACAAGTCTTTAAGGTCATTCGTGCTATTAATGGCTTTGCAATAGAAGAACTGAGACATGAAAGATTAATAAACTGAATGGTATATAAAATCCCAAAATGGATAATCGACAAATATTTAAGATAGTAACCTTGGAAGTTTAGTATCCTCATTAAAAGTTCTGTATGTCAGTCTTATTGAGCATGAGTTGTTCGATTGTGAACAATTATATTCATTTACATGCATAATTGTTGTACAATTATAAACAACTTTATTCCCAAGGTCCGTATCTTTTACTATTGAAAAACCAACATTGCCACGTATATAAAACAACGTATCTTGGCATTTGTGACTTCTAAATTATAAGGATGCTACAATCAAAGCCTTTAATTAATTTAATAAAGCTTCCTCCTTAAAGAGGCTTGTTACTGAATTCTAAAGCTTTAGGTCTAAATATTTTGAACGAATAGACATTTAATGCAAACAAACATCTCATGACTAGATGAAATTTGACACCGCGTGAACATAAAATCATCAAATAGTGCCCCTCTCCCTTCCTGCAATAAATACTACACCTTTATTCATATATCCAATGAAGACTCGATCAACCTGTGTTTTGAATAAATAAAAAAATAATAAAGATCGGAATTTGTGAGCCCACAAAGAAATGGAGGCTCAGATCACCATCTATATGAAAGGCCTATTTTTAGTAGATTTAACAAATTCCAGACTTTTCAATATATTCAGTTTGGGCTTCCGAAGGTATTTAAGATTATTTTTATATTGCCAATATCAGTCAATAAATCCGTCCACTTTGAAAAGTTGACTTTATTAGGCCTTTGCTCCATCCCTTTCTGATCGTTTATTGGTATCTCTCTTGAATCGCACAATCAGCCCTCCTCACGTCATTCTGTTGGTTGGTAAAGTACTTCAATTCACTGCTACAGCTATATATATATATATATTTCTATTAGGTTTGCATGAAAACAATTTGAGTGAAGCCTCGAGGATATTTTTGAACTGACATATTTCATACACACTTTCTTCTGCCATCAAATAGGTTTAACAATTTTTCATGAAACATGGCAATTAGAATATGGAAAATTAATGATTTAAAACTACTGAATTTTGAGTTAATTGCTCTGAAACACCGAAGCGTTAATAATCATATCAAGACTTGGAGACAATGGTAACATTTCAAGTCAAGTAGGTATTCCACCTTAATGGATTTGGCGTAAAAATAACCAACCTCGAGAACAAAAATTCGAGGTCAAAAGTCACGAATCGTGAAATTTAAATTTTTGGATATTCAAGCGTTAAGTAGAGTAATGAATCTGTGAGTAAAATAATATTAAATTCATATTATTCGGGACATCTTTGATGCCCCATTCATTTTATCCACTTCTACCCAACACCTGTTGGACTCGTTCTCACATTTAAACACTCAAAAATTTTGCCAAGAATTAAAAAGTGTGGAGTGCGGATACCCCATGCGCCTACCTTTAACGTATTGCAAAAGTGACGCCTCCGGTAGAACTGCCGAAGGAGTCAAGAATTGTCTCAGGAATGAAGTCAAACTTCGCATGAACTAAATCAATTCAGTTGAGAGTGTGCATCGGTAAAATTTTTCAAATATTCAAAGGAATAAACGAAAGTGAAATGAGACTTTAAAGTTCCAACGGTTTACTCGTTTGCATGATGCTCTTACAAAAGTGAATACTTTAATTAACTTTTTTGCTACTCAAAAATAACCTCGAATGGAAATCCTTGTACTGATGCCATATATTTGATATCTAGTAGCGAATGGTGGCAATCTCGCCTCATACAAGTTAAGTGCTTTACTGTGCTATTTGAAACTTCGTTTCTCTTTCCCAACCGAATAAGGTAGAAGTAATTAATGAAATGGCTGGTGGTGAAATTTCAAGTAAATTCAAAACCTTTGTTCTTGCAACTTTCATAAAGTGCTCTTATGAAATAAGTTCCCACTTTTTCGTTGATAATTTGACATAAATGCAAAAAAGTATGCAAGTGTGTTGGTACTCAGAGAGCCATTTTATCTTGCATGTTATTAGTTAAGATAGGATTAAAATTGAAATTACTCTGTCTTAATTGAATTTTCATGCCTGAACTTTCCGAAGGCCTTCATATTTCATAGCTTTTAATTACGCCAGTCCTTTGTGATACATTTAATCCGCTCGCTTGTGATTGAACAAAATGATTTTTCAGGTAAGCAGACTTATAATTACAAAAATAATCTTATGCATAATTATGTACTTCGCTGGAAACGAATAAAAGGATAATAATTTGAGTTAAATTAATATGGCATTTGTAAAATTATTAGAGTACAAATTAGTTGAAATTTTATGTTTTGTTATGCCAAATTCAACTAAAATATGCAACCATTCTAAGTTTTTAGCCATTGCGAGCAAGATGTACTAATTGCAAGTTGCAGTTCATATCAACTAATTGCCCTACAAATTAAAATTGCCGTATTGCCAACGAACTTTTCAAATGTGTTAACTTCGAATGTACAAACTTGACAATCGTCAATATCATATGAATATTTGCTAGGTTGAGAGACGCGGGATAGCGGAAGCGCCTCTGAGAACCCACACACCTTTGTAGCTGCAATTCTCTTGAGCGGAACTCTCCGGAATACTTAAGCCATTAAGGCATTAAATATAAAGCGTCTTCAATCCCAGACTAAGCTAAGAACAATATCTCTTAGTTTCACAATTCATTTGCCTTTTCTCAATATACATATGTATAATCGAAAAGTATGCAACCTTCACTTTTGTTACATATCAAATACAACCTTTTACTTAAACGGATTAAATAAAAAGTTGTGGTAGATGTAACAAGAAGATGAAACTTAGAGATTCACTATTCACCGAAAATTCTCTCCCGTTAACTTATCTTGCCTCGTGGGGTGTGCGATAGACTTACCTCCACGTGGTGCACCCTGGGCAACGTATACTCATACGGCAAAAAAGTATGTAAATCAGTGGTCGACTTCGAACTACCGTGACCTCACTGTATGTCTTCTTCGACCACTTCCACAGTACTCACCTTACCCTTTTTCTCCACCTTTGTGTCTGTTTCTTTTTCATCTGTGAATCACTCTTCCCTTCCCCCCTCCCCTCTCTCTCGACTTTTTTGGCTTTGATGTTCCTCGCTCTGTGAAGCCCGAAGTCAACCAAAGGGCTAATGATAGAAATCATAAAGCCAGCTATTTGATATAAATAAATCTTGCCCAAATAACGTTTCGTTTATATCATGTATTTTAATATACATGCTGAATTAGTAAATCCAATTGAAAGTCTTTCTTTAAATTGCTTTCATTACTGAATTCATTTTATTGTGAATTAATAGTACAATTAATAGTGTTTTGGAAAAATCTATATAATTAGCCACCTGTACGAGAATCAGGTTCATTAGTAAAAGTATTTATCTAATTATGAGGCAATAATACTCGCACTAGTAATAAAATTAACATAAAAGGAGAGTGACTATAATTTAACTCAAATGCTATTTAAAGGCACTAAAAGTATAGCACCTTAAATTGGAATATTCTGTTATACATACAAGCCACACAGAATTTAAATTATATAAGTGAAATGAATGGTACTAATGACATTATAATAATGATTGCTAATTCTAATTTTTCGCAGGTCACTTAATGCATTTGGAGACTTTAAGTTGCAAGAACATCAAAAAGTAAATTATCATTTCATATTGTATATACACATTGTATTTAATTCTGTAAACCTCAAAATTATTAATATGTAATTCCACTGTTGCATTTTAAAGTAGATGATAAAGTCTTCCTTTCTATAATTACCTGCGATGTTTGCCATTTCGGCAACTGGAGATCAAAAAATTCCCTAAATATAAACACTACTATTTGATAAGCCCAGAATATTTTGCTACTAATTTTAGACCTATCTAGTTCGTATAAGCAGCCGAGTTATACACTATAATAACCATAAAAATCCTCATTCACCTCAGCATGATCCTCCGGTTAATATAACTTTAATCTGTTTAGCTGATCTAATAATTTAAGAAAGCAAATTTCGGAACTGTACGAATTAGAGACACGTTTATATCTTCCTATATATTTGAGCAGTGTTACGACTATGCAAACTACTCAAAATGATGCTGCTATTTCAGCCATTGAAGAAAATATTCATTGAAGAGCAAGGTCGACCACCATAACTAATTACTCGGGGTTGTGAATATGAAATCGATAAGTAATTTGGGACAGGTATTATGAAGTTTTAATGTTAGGACATGAAGTAGTGAATTGTCCAACAAGTGAATGTTCAAAAACTTTGAATCTAATATAACAAATTCGGCGCCTCCTTTTCGATCCCTATCTTAAATATTCCATGAACTTAAATTGCCCCACAGTGAATAATTTTATTTATTTTCCGTTGCTGTTAATTCTAATATCATTATAATATCTACCCATATAGTGTGTATAGATCAAATTACTTCTGTTTTCAGATTTATTCTTCATTTAGAGTACATATAAATGCATTTGGTCAGCACACTTGATATGACTGAAAGTACGAATTTTACTATGATGATGAAGATGCTCTATTAAGTTTACTTTTCAACAGACGAGCAAAAAACGGTCTCATGCAATAATTAATATGCGCTTAAAACTAATTATACAGACGGTGTTCATTGTATACCAATTGTAATCACTTCACTTTCTCCAAAATCGTGCTATTTTTAGGAAATATTGATAAGTAGGTAAGAGTTGGATTTCATAGTTAAGGTTAATTTTATTGAACGGGAGTGGTCCTTCGAATAATATCGCACTCAGATCATTTGGATGTGAGAGTAGCCAACCTCACATGTCAATTACCAAAAGGGAAGCATTTCGTCTATGACTGATTTGGTTTATAAACTAGGGTGGTTTAGATTACCGTTCATTTGGTCACTGTCATTGTAATCGTCGAACAATCGTGCAAACGTTAAACGAATATAAACATTCGATTACATTCACAAAGATTCCTGTATGACACAACAGTTTTCCCAATTCAAAGTGGCATAAAACAGGCAGAATATGGACGTATTTAGCATATTCAATAGAAAGTACATTTTTGACTATTCGAAAATGGGCTATTTATAGATCTGGTATGTCAATTAGAAATTAGGTGTATCCGTTTAATCAATGTTGCAGATCGTTGTTAATCATACATATGCAGATTCAAGTGAAGGGAGCCTAACCTAGCATGGATTAGGGTTGCTACAGGCAAAGTTAGTCCTTCTCAAGGTTGGCTATCCTCAATTTCTATTGTTCGTGGACTGATTCAAGTAATCTTAGAGAATCAGTAAAGGACTCTCTACTGCAAATTTACCAATTGAAAGTAGAAAGTATTGGATAAGTAACTTTAATAAAAATAGCAATTAATTGGTAAATTGTGTTATTTTTACAAATATTCTTGAATTTGTTAACGATGATCAATCCTACTCCGGCATAACTGATGTTGTTATCAATCAACAGCATTGTTCTTTAGAAAACAAAATCAACTTTTCATAGTTCAAAAATTTTCGATTTGGAAAGTTCTGGTAGGTAAGGACAGCAAATATACAAATTACTTATTTATGAGAATGCATTTGTGAAACTCTTAGGAAGATTGAGTGTTTGGTGTTACGACCGTGAAAAATTAATTCAGCTGACAAGCGGCTCTACTCAAATGCCGTATGTCCGTTTTTTTATATTTTTTAATTCAAGTCATTTTCAGCGTATATTGAAGTTTTTGTTGCTCAGTCTAAAAGCTGGTTACGCTGGAGACCATCCCTAAGGTCACCAAAATGCCAATGAATTTATGCGATAAATCATAAGAGGGTTCAACTGCGTCTGCTCAAAATGCCGACACTGCATTTAAGTTTAATAATTTGGTACAACATCTGCTTATGCAAGGTGGGATTATCTGTATTTACAACTGAGTCTTACCATACTGAAATGATGCTAATAATAGGATGAATGAGAAAAGCGAAAAATCGATTGGTGATTAAAGAGTATCGAAGAGCGGACTGTGAAAAACAGAAGTGAGAACTTTGCCCATACCAATTTTGGCGGATGACCATATTTTAGAAAGTACACAATGTAATTTATATTTTCAGTAACTTTTCGAAAATCAATTAAAATTAATTTTATGCAACTGAGGGCCATACAAGTAAATCCGAGTACTTTCATGCAAACTGCTTGCAAAGTTGGAGCATTTTAGGCTTGGACGATTCCATATGTCTTAGTGTCGGTTTTCAAGAGAATTCGAACTGCCTATAAAAATGACAACTGAAAATATTAAAATTAATGCAAACTCCTGTCCATGAAAGCTGAAAGATTACCTTCCAACTTAAGAGTCATTCTGCCCTACTTTTCGCCAGTTTCCGAAGTTAGGAAGGTCGTGGGAATAGAGAGGTAGCAGCAGTTAGGAACCTTTCATCTTTCCTGCCAACTTAGGTCAAGTGACATGGCATCGTAGGCTATGCATTTGTCTACTCGTTTACCTCGTTTTCAACAACAAAATAAAAGTAATATTTTCTTTTGCTTAAATAAACCTTAGAAAAAGGAAGGGATTTGAAGTTGCCATGTGGATATTAAGGTAGAAAAAATTATCTTTTTTTATTTTGTAAAGTAACAAAACTTGTTAAATGTAAGCCTAATAGTAGAATGAAGAAGAGATTCTGACAGATGCCAAGAGAAGGATTGGGGTGTTATGAAGCCTGAATTCATTTGATCCTTTCTTGACCTCCATGTCCGTGCTTATTAAATAGTTGAATAATTGAGATTTTCACTTTTACTACTTCTTTTCACTTTTCAACCAAATGCGGGGGAACTAGAATGAACAAACTTAATCTTAGCATAGCAGACCATTATTAGTAAATGGTCAACGCTGGAAAACAGGCACACTTAACATTCCCAGGTGTCAATAATATAAAGATATAGCCCCCTCCCCTCCCCCTCCCCCTCCCTCCTCCCCTCCCCTACTACTACTGTTCGAAAGGGAGCATGCAAAGATTTTCCAGAAAAATGTTTAATGGCTTAGATTTGCTACCTTCATCTTAGCTTAAGTTCATTAAATGTATCTGTGCTGCAGACTTATTAGCCTTTAAAGGCCAGAACTCAAAAATAAGTAGATTACTTAAATTTAGTCAAAATTAGGCAATTTATCGATTCATAATTCTAGTACATCTTGGGAAAAATGTAAAATCAATTAAGAGTTTAAAACAAATCGTTGTTGGAAATCGGTAAATTATAAGGATCTTTTAATTGGGTAATCACTTGCTGATCCGCTTTTGTGGAATTTCACAAAACTTAAAGTTTTATTCGATTACGCTTTAAAATTATTTGTAAATTGGAAAACTGAAGTGAATTTTGAACAATTATTGAGTGCCTAATACTACCTTTTCATTAAGCAAACAAATATTTCATGTCAATAAACCTTCCTTACTAACATATGGAATAAAGGAAATTAAGTTCATACTTTGATACTATCTCCTGGAGCTGTCTTGTTGAAATTCTTTTAGCGAGACATATTTTTTCGTCTTAGGTGACACTTGTTGGAGATAATTTTTTAAACAAAATCACTCCACCAAAGTGTGGGTTGTCAAGACGGTGTGAAAATGTCAAAACACCCACTAAAGGTGTGAGAAAATTATGATAATTATGGTGACCAAAATGCCAAAAAATTCACATTTAATTTTATTGATTTGAACCTTGGTATACTTTCAGTTGGCACTAAACATTTCTTGAAATTTTACGCGTGAAGTGTTAGGGTCAGACACAAAACTTTTCAAAAATTCAATGAAATCTTATAAAAACTCTGCTTGGAGAGCTAGGTGATATTGCCAGAAGCTCACGTTAATCCTTCCCGCCTGCCGAACAGAAATGGCCTATGTGGTTCGGTATTTACGTTACGTGTATGTGTATTCGGGAACTGCACAAGCATGCATCGTTGGAGCAGGAAGTATTACATAGAAGATCTCCAGCGGCAGGATGTTATCCTCAACGGAGTTCAGATGCACTCTATTGAAAATGTATCATTGTGCTTCAGTGATTGTTAATTTAATTGATTTCGAAATTGTTGATTAAAATGAAAGATTTTCATTTTAGAAAACTAAATTAACAAATTTTTGTTAGTTATTCTTAACGTCAGCATATCTTTTAAAAAGTGCTAAACTGCTGGTCGTTGCTTCGCATAATTTGGAGCAAAGCTTGCCCTTGCGATCTCTACTTCTTATTGAGCTCTCACATTTGTGGCTATTGTGAGCTGACCTAACAATTGGACAGCGCATTTTATTTAATATTTCGGACGATTTTCCAGTGGAGTTCTTCAAATTTCTCAGAAAAGGTGATTTCGTAAGTCTTTACAACATTTTCCTGAACTAATAAGGTTCCTTTTGCAAAAAAATGAACCTTAAATGTCTCTAAGTTCTAATAAAACTCTTCCCCTTACTTCTAATAAAATCTGTCCTCTAGCTCATGTCTTACCATGGTTTTCATTGGTGCTCACCACTGAAATCCTGTTGAGGAGGCCAATTATGACCCGAAGTTGCACCCATCAGTCAGAGATAGTGTAAAACTGACGAATGGAATTGGATGTCCCACATGCATTAAGGAGGCTTTTGTGCGACACTCCCCCATGCCTACCGTTCCCAAACAGCAACCATTCCGACATTCCGTCTGCTTGATCACCAGACAAATGTAATATGCCATCTAGAGGGATATACAGAAGACTGCTATACTTTCGCCTCCCACAGAACACCTAAATCATCCAACAGGGAACAAGTTCCAAAAAGAATCTGGTTACTGTAACGAAACTCGAGTTAAACCTATGTGTGTTTGCGTCTAGGACTGTCGACATTGGAGAGGAAAGCCAGTCTTGTTAGATCTGTTTCCCTCTCCAAGTGAACTCCAGAAGTGCTTTCACAAAATCCAGGCGAAACAAAAGAAACAACCACGCCCATTTCTCCAAGGACCCCCTTATGTGGTCTCAAAGTAAAGTCCTCTGATCCCACACTGATCTCTGTCCATATCTAAGAAAACTTCTTATACATATGGATTCATACAGAAAGTGGCCACAGCTTATATTCACTAAGTATACTACAGATAGTATCACCACTAATTGTCTTTGCTAGGTATTCGTCAATCGGGCGCACAGAAAATTATTGTGTCCATAAATGCCACCAAATCTCTTCTATTTGAACTTTTGTGAACTTTTACACACCCCACCAAGTCTTAATGCTCAAGAGGAAGCAACTCGTTGGCAATACGAAAAGACAACTTCTGATATCACAAGAGGAGGGGAGAGATGCTTAATTCTTAATTAGGTACCGGGTGATGTCTCGTATTCATGTCCGAATTTGAGTGCCCTAGAGAAAACACCGGGATTCTGAGAACTCATCCGTATCTTCTGAGTTAAAATCGAATCCAATGGAAGTATAGCTTGATACATGCAACCTCCCGCGATTTGAAATTCCAAAAATCCGGGGACCCAGTGCAACCATTGGCCAAATCATTACTCCGAAAGCCTAAAAAGACCTCTGGGAAGATTCGGGGTAAATTCAACGTCCAAATGCATATATGAAAGATTTTTCAGGAGCTGTTGAAGAAAAGCAAGTAATTTTTATCAAAGAAAAGGCAAATTATCAATAAATAACTAATTATTTTTAAAACTGTCATATTTATTAAAATTGGCTAAATTGTAGGACCGTTTCCGTGAGCAATTTTATTGACTATGTGGGGCACGTCATCGCATGAGCGCACAGCGTGACTTGAAGGTGCGACCGTTCAACTTCGCGTACGGATTGAGTGCGAGGACACACAGCCAGTGGCCAATCAAAAGCCTCCGCTCGCTTTGCTTAATCCATTCACGTTGAATGACTAAGCTTCCTCCCTTGTTACACTCACGCCATGCATGTCTATAATAAACGCGTGCCCTGGATACCTCTGCCTCTCCTTAGCTTTGCAATAGCTTAGCTACTATAGTGGGAAGTACCGAGCTTTTTGAGTGCATTCAGGCTTAGTTAGGTAGCTAATCCGCTACAACTACCTTTTGGTCATTTACGTGCTTTATTGGGCCCCTAGATTTGCGGCTAATTTGGGAGGTTTCCAAGTTTGTAACGAGAATAATTTTGTAACTTTCGAACTCTATTTAAAGGCATAAAACTGCAATTAAGAGCAGGTTGTTAGTCAAAAGAAAGATTTAAAAGAGTCCATTAGTGTTTTTAGACAGTGTCATTTCGGGAGATGTCTGCTTTAATTTGTTAAATCCTACGCTTAAAATATGCCGTTCAAATACAATACCTTATTCTTCTTCCATATCGATAATTGGTTATTCTGCTTATTGATTCTCTTTAATGATGTCTGGGACTCGAATGTCTACAAAAATTTACTGGAATGCATCCAGTTGATTCATCTTTGATAGATCAAACAAGTGGACTGTATATAATGACAAAGAATAACTAACCAAAACCTCCTCGCAATGTCTCAATACGTTCAACTTCTTATGTCTCTAATCACAGAAGTGTTTTTTCTCTGGTTATGAATGAAGACCTGCTCAAGCCATTCCTTTGGTTACAGCAGATGTGGGAAATGGCACGAGTTTTGATGATAGCTTTTAATCAGTTAGGTTAAATTGTATTCCAATTCGGATGAGTTGTTTTCGTTAAATGATGGTCAAGCCAATTTGGTGAGTATAAGGAGAAGTCATTTAATTAGGAACAAGTAAATTGTTCAGTTAAAAAGACAAT
Organism: Hymenolepis microstoma; assembly: GCA_000469805.3. Lineage (NCBI taxonomy): Eukaryota > Metazoa > Platyhelminthes > Cestoda > Cyclophyllidea > Hymenolepididae > Hymenolepis > Hymenolepis microstoma. Next base: position 23,546,987 of record LR215991.1, on the reverse strand, counting down.
GATGAAAAAGTTAAGTATGTTTATTGAAACATGCTTAAAATAGGCCTATTAATCGATTTATGAGTACGTTAAATTTGAGTTGATGCAAAGGTCTCCTTAATGTCAAATAACAATTCCTATAATCCCAAAGGTGGCACTGCGAACTCTTTCTGATCATCTAAAATTGGTCAATTCTGGGTATATGCCACATTTCACCATCAGGCAAATAGTGGCCGTTTTGTGAAAAATTAGTTGCACTTTGCCTACTACAACGACAGTTGACGATTAAAAGCCAGTGCTTAGTGCAAAATTTACCAAAGAACCCTTAAAATCTGAGCTCAAATGCTCAATCCACGAAGGTTATAAGGTCAAAGTGTCCTCAATCACAGCCTAAGTTTGATGGAAAGCGCTTTTATCTGGGGGCAAGATCTTGAAAGTCACAATCGTCTTCGCACCTCTTAGCAAGTGTTCAAATGCATGCACACCTCTGTCCGCTTCTTATGTTTAGTGTGAACTTTGGATTGAATGGACATTACCTTGTCGTAATGATCTTCCAAGTCAATGGTCATTTGATCAACCTCCCTGAGCGCAGACTGGTGACTTGGAAAGTAAACAGCACTGATAAATTTTGGACATTGAGAGTTACCTGAGGACGTCTTCCCTCTACCTGTATCATGAGCTGTCCAGCTCTTCTTTATTGAGCTTTGATAGTAGTTTACATCAGATAATATGAAAAGTTGAAGTAAACAAAGATCCTAGCAAATGGAATTTCTGGTAGAGAAAACAAAGAAGAAATAAATCCGCTTTATTTTAGATAATAGTGCGTTAATTGTACCCGTTATTGAAACTGCCGAAAGGACAGTTTTTTGTCTTTGGTTCATAATTTTTGGTTATAGCAGTACCTTCTATCACGAAATTCCGAGATTTCCATAAAAAGTGCTATGAAATAAACTATCTCCTCTTAGACCCAGGGAGGAAAGTAAAATCATAAACTTTGAGTAAATCATTTTTTAATGCATTTGTTTCGTCCAAAGTGCTCTTATTGTCTTTTTGTTTCTCCTAGAGATCAATATTACTATTAGTAATAAACCAGTGAGTTTGTTTGCTTTCATTAAAAAAGGGTAAAATACAGTTCCATAAAATGGAGCCGTGCATTTTTTATATCGTTAATTCAGTATGACGTGTGCATCATATTGGTAAAAGTTCGAGTTCCCTCGCATAACTCCACTTCCTTGCGCCTACCTGGTTAGGCCTGTGTGCGCTTCATATAGCAGGGGAAAATGAACGAAAACCTTGCCTGCGTCTGTTGCAACAGCATTTGAACAATTCTCAACTCCACACACTGCAAAACCTCATTTCGTTTATTAAATCTTCAATTACATATAGTGAACTTAACATTTCATTTTACTGAATAGGGTCCTAAGCTTAGATCATATAAATACGCACGTAAGAAAGTAATTTTCAATTGGTTTAAATTATCGGGATTGTTATCTGTCTGTAGCAAAACTTTTTGCCAGTTTCGATAGTACCGGTGGCATATATGCTTGTAATGTCAGAGCCCTCGAGATCAATGCCCATCGGCGCGATTGCAGGTGGTTAATTCAGTTCAATAACAGGTGTGATGGAAGGCAAATTTGTCTCAAGTGGGGCTCAAAAGTGCTGTTAACACCTCTCCTAGTAAGCTTTCATAGTTTCACTAATATTCGAAACTCACTTTGTTGCACGTTTAAAAATAATACCGAGGATTAATTTATCGATTTTCCACTTCCAATTATTATGGCTGTTTATATACCCTAAACGTACCCCTATCAGCTATTAACTCTATTTTAGGTTTCCACTTTTTATTAAATTATCATTATTATTAATTATTATTATTATTAAATGGTCATTTAATGGGTTGCAGTACGTTTTCATATTGAGCCGTGGCTGTTACTCATGTTGAACCGTGGGGTTAATATCCTAATTCGACCATAAATCTCATACCAATACGACCATAAATGCACGCTAGTATGGAGCTTCTGTGATGATTTAAGCCATGACAAAGCATCTAACAAGTAATTTATGCACACAATAGGATTTAAAACATGGCAAACTTAATGATCTCTACCATTTTCTATGAATTACATATGAAAAATCTTTTACGGCACTCTACACCCCCTCATAATTTCTGTCTTTTACCAAACTTTTTGTGTTGTGCAGGTTGGAAACTTTCAGAAGGGTGATAAGTTAAACAGAAATTACTTATCAGGCTTTAAGAGGCATAAAGTCTCTGTGCCTTCAATAAGGCTCTATCTTACGCGTTTTCAATGAGTATTAATTTCCATTACAATTCAACTAAGGTTCTCTTCAGTTAGTGACCCAAAAATAGAAAACGAAGTTAAAATCAACGTTGCTGGGTTTCTTTAAGAACATGCACTCTCTCTTTCTTTAAATAACCATTTGCTGAAATAAAAGTCACTAAAAGGTTGTAAAATGAATCTAATAGCAGATGTTTAAAGACGTTTTGTAGACTCACAGCAAAGTCCAACAGATAAGAAATCGGAGGATGATTGAAAAGGGGCATCGAGGTATTCAAGAGACTTGTTTCGCTTGATTATCGGCAATATTTACCAATCGGGCAGTTCACGTTAAAAAAGCGCAATTTTATTATTCGTCGCCTGGATTGCTGTAAGTGTCTGGCCACGATTTTGCGTGCTTACTAACCGGTATTCTTGAATCAGGGTGCTGGTCAATCTTGTCTCTACACCTCATTATTTCCGCTGATCGAGAGAAGTACATGACCTTTAAAATATCCTACAACTTACAAATGATTGTCTTTGTCTTTTTAGCTACTTCAGCCGGAGAATTTAAGGCCAGTAGAAATCGCTATTTATTCGTTTGTGCATAAACAACTGAACAAAAACTAGGCTTTTTGGCAAATAAAGGATTGTAGTCAGGCAGATATGGAGGGAGAAGATAGACTCGTAACATGCTTATCACTTACAATTTTCACCTCGTTGCCATTGGTTTTCCCTTTAAAATAGGGCAGAGAGGAATCGAGGTAGGGACTGTTAATGTTTACTGGGAGAATCTTCAATGATGGTTTCTGAGGTGGGTGAATGATTTTATCGTTAAAGACAAGGGGGAGGGGAGGGGAGGGGAGGAGTACGTTATATGGGGTAAGGAAGGAATATTAAAATAATCCTCTCGAATACGATAACAATTTGAGGATACACTTAGTGATGATTATACGGAAACGTAGATACAAAAGTCCAGGGTCATATTAGATGCCTAAATTATTTCACATCGAAGTAGGCAGTTTAATGACAAGGAATTCCAGGTTGACAGCAATTTAACCAGCTCAAATAGATATTTCTACATACGAAAAGTTATAAATTAGCCATAATCAGTTAAACCTAAATCTGATATAAGCTTAAGTATTTTCTTACACTACTCTGATCCTAAATTGGTTTTCTAAAACCAAAGGAGCTTTAGAGAACACAAAGTAGAGGCATACAGATTCAAAGCAATAAATTTGAAGAGAGAGAGAGTTCCTCTAAACCGTCACACGCGACTGAAATTTGCGTAGGTTGGATAACGTGGGTGGATTTACAATTAGAAATGGCTTTTCATTGAAATCAAATTAATTTAAGACATCCTAGATGGAACATCGCATTAATAGCCCTTATCATTGTTGTTTATGGGGTGACTCATTCATTAGTGCTCATTTCTTCGTATGGGTGTTTAATGCAATTCAGGAAAAAGAGAAGCTCCATTTCATATCGCCTGCAAGAAATAGACCTTCGTCAGACGGCAGATCGTACGGAAAATTGATGAATTTCCCGTTTTCCATTCCATCTTCTTTACTGAAGTACTTTTTTTTCCCAAATCAGTGCTAATTAAAAAAAATTATGCTATGCATGATCGTATAAAATTGTATAAGAAAATAATAACTACTCATATGTAATATCAAGCTATAATCACGCAACCACCGAAAAAAACCCGAGATTGTGGATGGAAGTTCGAACAACAATCCAGTTCACAAATTTGGAAATGTTAATATTGGAATTTGAAGCAGTGAGCTGTCCATTAATTGAAGACTCTGCGACCCGAAATAACCCTCTCCCTGAATCCTCTATCAAACTTTACTTAAATGATTTCAGTTTTTACCTGTGGTGAATTTTTTAAAAATGCTTTTGCCTTGTTGCGGGTCATAAGAGAATTTACAGCGGTGCAAAGCTGTATGCTTTGACAAATGAATACTTTGACGATTCTTTAACTGAGGTCTAAGTGAAATAAACCTCGTGTTTAGTATGAAATGTATTTGACTTTCCTTAGATCGTTTAGATAAATCTTTTTCTCGACATTATTTCTCCCTCACGTATTCTCCTTCATAGTATTTGTCACACCACAATTTTTCTTTTCAAGTGACAATTGACGAAGCCCAATAACGATAAACGTCAGTATTATTTAGAAGCGTCATGGCTAGCATTTGTGGTGGCCTCTCTAAATGATAAACTGTCCTTTCAGTCATCTGTGTTCTTTCTGCAGAAAAGTTGACCATACTCCACCGTGGATTAAAGTAAACTATTAGTAAAAAACACAACCCATTTCTGCGTTCACCAAAATAGGAACATTCTGTCGTTCTTCAAACTTTTAACCTGAGACGGAAAAATTCCAGATTTTGGAAGGCGTTTTAATGCAGCATGAAGTTCCAATCGTAAGCTGCAAAAATTCAATAACTACTTATTAATAAATGTCACTTAATTAATATCAAAAATTATTTTAAAAGACTTGTGAGTTAAGTGAAAAGAAGGCGAAATGCTTAACTGTTGTGGGGAATAGTGAGAGAAAGAATTGGACTGGGAGTTCAATTTGGAGAATAACTAATAGATACCACCGTAGGATGAATAAAAGTAGGATGCCAGGTTGCATTGACCCATATGCATTAAATGGGATACCGCAGATAGATCTGATTCGCCTAAATTGCTCTTTCAATTTTCTATTACAGTACATTCAGATCACCTTAAAAAAAGAGGGGAACAGAGTAGTGCGTTTGCCAAACTATTTGTTTCTGACTGATTAAGTTCTCTGGGTTTGGACACTCTGGCGCCTTCATTAAAACTATGTTAGTCCGATGAATGGTCTTCCACTGTCGATTTTTAGCCCGTTTCTTTCAAGATTAACGTCACCTTTTAGCTTTCTTTAAATAAATTCTAATCGGTATGAGTTGATCGTAGCCGAGGATATTTTAAAGACTCGACTATGTCAGGTGAAGGCTTAGGTTTATAAAAGCTAACACTTCTCAAAAGCATTATCATAAAGCAGCATTCAAAATCCATCAAAATACATGAGCTATTCGAATAAAAGCGTAAAGGCAGTCTTGTTCCTAGCTCTTAGCACACAAAAGAGACTGTGATTTTCAGAATTAATTTTTTATTAATTAATTTCAACCCCACTTCACAGTGATGAATGAAAGAGATGCAAAAAGTAATTTGTTTCTTTATATCATTCCGAAGCACTGTTGATATAGGTGGAGGCTGTGTCACTAACGCCCCTCACTATTTTAGTGAATCCATTAATTTCAAACTGGGTAATCGAATTTGGGATTTTGAGGCAAAGAAAATTAGTATCTGTGTATGCATTATATATATTTTCCCCTTCAATAATTTTGTTCTTTTTTAAAGAAATAAACACAGAGTGGATTGTTCTTTAGCTAGAATATGGGTGATACGAACCATGATATGCGGAATAACCTGCCTTTCGCGAGCAATCTAACTGAAAACATGACTGTACTGATCTCCGTGTAACAGGATAATGAATTAGCAAGGGGTTTTCGTGACCCATAACTATCTCCTCGTACATTTTTCTGAGCAATTCAATTCTTAACAAAATGTTACATTTTAAATTTTTACTATTTAAAGAATTTCACTTTATCCGACATTATAGTAAATACGGTGACAATCTCTAGAGTCCAAGTACTTGCTATTTTCATAAACTAGTATTTAATGTTTAATGGATTCTATGAAATAATTTCTTATTAATTAAGTGCAATATTCTAAAAATAGGCGATTAGATTAATACATTATGAAAAATCTTAAAATGATCCCAGGAAAAAGGCAACTAGATTTCCATGAATGTAATTCTGCAATAATTTTGCCCTGATTACAAGGAATGAATGTATTGAGGAAAGGAATATGGTACCTTAATTATTATTAAAGGAGGGTAGGCTGGTATATTTGCATATATAATGCGATCAATGTTATATACAAGGAGGAATGATAGAGGATATAAAAAGGAGAAGGCATCTTTGCGAGAGAATGCACTTATTGGCTGAGGTAAGGTATCTTAATTAATTAAAATAACTTCTTGGTGATATTCACAAAATAGAAATATCACAAGGGAAATGTTGGGGGGTCTTTAGGCGAAAATGGAAAGAATTGGTCTATACAAAGGCGTGGAGAGGGTTTAGAGGTGAGGTTAGTGGAAACTGGACTGCTGTTTAAACGAGTTGGAATAACCCATGGAAGTGTTGGACTTCCTATGATCTGAATTGCATCCATATGGTGGTTCACAAAGGAGATCTGAACATTCTGGGGCCTTATGAATCAGTCGATACTGATGTCTGGTTCCTGGAATGCGCTCTAATTTTCCGGGCTTATAATAGAGCCTGAATTAAAATGAACAAAAGTATATAAGCACAAGCACGGATTACAAATGTGATTGAAAAGATTAACTAGTTTGAAGACCAGCTTTAAAAACTCTTGCACCAGGTAAGATATTACATGTAACGGATTAAATATACTTTAAGGTTACGTAATAACCGTGAAAAAAACATGTCTTTTGTATCAAATATTGTTTAAATAGGTGTGAATGCATTTTCTTATTAGACGCGCACTATCTTACCTCAGACTCCTTGAGAGTGAATCAAAGCTCATCTTGATATTATTTTTGTGCTCGCCCCAAAGTCGAGTTAGTTGATCGGGATTTACAATTTGAAAGACCTGTTTCGGTTTATCAACCCATTCGACGCAGTTCTGGCGAGTTGTTAGAAGTTCAAGGATAAAGTTAAGTAGATTGCGCTTTCTTCCACCATTGCGCGGAGCTCCTACTTTTCTTGGTCTTTCGATCGAAGTTGTAGACATTACAGTAGATCTAGATCTTTGGCGATTAGTTCCAGACAGAGGACTGTGTTGACCTCGTCTGAGAGAGAAAGACTGATAATTTCGATATCTACCATGTGAAGGAGACACTTGCGGTGACGATCGTTCAACAGATGACGGTAAAACAGTATCGTCGAAGTCTGCTTCTATACCGAAACTGTCAATATCATCAAAATTTTCGTCCCAATTTCCTCCTTCAGAACTTGAGAGAAATTCACTTGCTTCCTGTTGAGTCACGCGTTTGTTGAGATTGCGATGAGAAACAGGAGAAGGCGCAGATCGAGACATCTCATGAAGATAAGATGATGAAGAGGATGAAGGAAAGGTGTTATTCGAAGAGGGTGTTTGATAAATTGAAGGCTTTGTAAAAGCGGGCGTTGAGGGCATTTGATGATAGAGTGAATTTTGCCTATTTCTACTTATAAGGCCATAAGTTTGAGTTAACGGCCGCACACCATTCAGGTAGGATCCATCTAAATTTATAGATTGAACAGACTAAGCTTTATATTAATAAAATAAGCATAAGTCGATAATTTGTACTAACAATAGAGTGATCACCAACTAAACCTGCGGACGATTTATTATTTCATTCATAACGTTTTATTAAAGATACACAGATTTCCAATAGTACCAATTATTTGTTTTTGTGAAAATATGAGTATTACTCATTAAGAAAATTTTAAAGTTGTTAAGTCCACAAATAGATTACCTTGAACGGAATGAGAAGATGCTCTTGAATCGGCTCTTTGATCGAAAACCTCCACATCCCTACCTATTTTGGGAGCCTCGTATTCAACAATAAGTTGCAACGGCTGTTGAGAGGAGATATGAGGGTTGAAGCTAGACGAAAAATTCTGTTCTTCGCATTCCATCTTCGGCTCTTTTGTTAGGTTTATCCTGAACGGAGTTGACTGCGGAGAACTACTGTCACAAAGCCCTTCTGAATTTATTTCTGTGGGAGTAAGTTGGAGAGAACCGAAACCACTATCAAAACCATTTTCCTCTTCAAAGTCGTCTAAATGAATGGCAACCCTATCTGCCGGTCGAGTAAAGCAATACTGCCCAGGGGAGGCACCTTCTGGTGCGTTGAGGTCACCGAATGACGTTTGTAGATCTTCTGCTTCTTGAAAATCACTAGAGAGTCTTAGAAATCGGGATTCAGGAAAACTGGATGAAATTGATATGCTATGGCCTGCGATCGGAGTGTTCAAGGATTGGGTTGGACAAGCATTCCAATTCTGTGATTGGGAGGGGATTCCAAAAAGTTCAGAGCTCTCGTCTTCGTCGTTTTTCGCAACATCCATGAAGTATCCGCCTGCTGAATGGAATAAATACATACTGTCAACTGAAATATAGAAAAAAATATATAAAAAAAGACGATAAATTTCTTTCATAAATGAAAAGGGCTTTCAGTACTCACTGAGGAAAAGGAAATTAGTAATTTTGAACTGAATTAAATAAAAAAACGAATGAGCCTCTTTAATTCACTTGCATATATTACAGACTTTAGGTAGATCTAATTGGTAAGAAACTCAAAGGTCGATTCGACAACCAATCACGCAAATTGTGAGCAGGGATTGTTGTGTAATTGAATTAAAACTCATAATGGACTGATAATAGATTGAATTGTAGTGGCTGAAGGAGTATTTCATGGCGATAGAGATCTGTCAGTGTGATTGTGGCATTTTGGGGTGTGCAATAGACTTACCTCCACGTGGTGCACCCTGAGCAACGTATACTCATACGGCAAAAGAGTCCATAATCCGGCAGTTGACTTCAAACTACTATGACCTCACTGTATGTCATAGTCGACCACTTCCGCAGTACTCACCTTACCTTACCTTTTTCTCTACGTTTGTGTCTGTCTTTCTTACATCTATGAATCATTCTTCAGTCCCCCCTCTCCACTTTTTGTGACCTTGATGTTCCTCCTCTCTGTGAAGCCCGAAGTCAAATAAAGTGCTAATGATAACTATCATAAAGCCTCCCATTTGATATAAATAAATAAATTGTGTCATTTCTCGCTGAAGTATTATAAAATACCAATAAATGGTGATTATGCAGCAAATAATGATATTTAACAGCAAATTTATTCGACGAATAAATCTCAGTTTCATTACAAAACAAATTTTCATCTTTATTAATTATTTTTCTCTCATATATTCTCAAAAATTTTATTTATGCAATGGAACAAAGTACATTAAACAAAGAAAAATAACATGCGCATGAGGTTGTATGATTATATAAATCACACTTTACGAATTAAATTACTAAGCATTTTTCCGTCGCTTAGTGCGTTGCATCAAAAATTACTTAATTGACATTGAAAACACTAAATGGTGTTGTTGAAAGAGAACATATTGGGTGATTTCAATCGTTAAATGGAATAACTACTTAAATGACATCAGTAACCTTTTATTTACAAACCCCGTTAGTGTCTTTAAATTAGAGCCTAAATCAATAGAAGATCAACTGCACACTTGATTGTGTAATCTCACTATTTACTTTCAAAACTGAGCTTATACTGTCAGATGGGGCTCTTAAGATAATCGAACCACAATAGTCCAGTAATAATCAAGGTAGCAGAATCATTTTTTTGTGAAAATTGCAGTATTATTTTAAGTAAGTTTCAGCGTGTTTGACCATTAGAATATATGAATATTACAAGGTGAATTACATTCCCTTTTAAGAGCAAAAAAGTTAAAAATTCCAGAATTCAAATAGACTATGATCATTAGTACCCTGACCGCACGTTCCACCTCCTACCAGATTCTTTGTTATTGTACGTGTTTGAATACGTGTGCAATTGTGCTAAAAGTCACAAATTGTAATCATGAAACAAAATCTATAAGCGCGTGAAATGTTGGAGTAGTCCAATAAGTGCTGAGGGAAGGGGAGAGGTTAAAATAAAATTTGTGAATAAAGCTAAAAGTTAGAAGAATCCGACAACATTTGGTTTTGTGCTGACCTGTGAGTATATGAGTAAATATCCAGAACCCATTGACTTGTTGATTAAACCATTTCAGAACACTCTTCCCTTTAATAGCCAATAGCCTGTCGGTTATGTCTAATCTAGCATAGTTTAAACACAGTAGAGCTCGCTATTGGTACCATCTACTCGCTGTTAGCTTTAAAAAAAAGTAAAAAAATGAACCGAGCAGCAAGCCCCAAATAAAGTGGATATAATCTCCACCTCGAACCTGGTAGGATAATGAGATACATTAGCGCATTACAAAGCGTAGACTTCCATTTATAAGAATAAAGCCAATCAATGCTCCTAACTTCAAATTCAACAGTAAACGTGATTCACAACTTAATTGACACCTTCTTTTGGACCTTCCCGTTCAAAATTTATTGAACCCATTAAGTTGTTTTACCGTTAAAATGTTTTCCAGTGATCGAAATTCGTTCATGTTTTGTGCTGTGCTAAATGTAATAATAATAATAATCCCATCCAGATATGGTTGAGCAAGAAAAGGTAGCGCTTAATTCACCAAGGTCATAGTAGATACTTGAATCACAAAATAACTTGTATCGGAAAACTAATCGAGGCACAACTAGTATTCTACCAAACCGACTGTTAATTTATTCACACACCTAAAGCAGAAGGTCATTACTGACGCGATATCGAATAAAAAAGGCACTATAAATGGATCGACGCTATTTTTCAATATAGAAAGTAAAAATACGTTACGTAAACAAACAACTAACGGTAAGTAAGATAAATAAAACAGTCCCCATTTCAAAAGAACCGACGAAAGACAGTGAATTGTAAACGAAAGTATTTACTTTCGAAAAAGAAAAAATGTACATTTCTGCAATTCAACTATTCGCAAAAGGAGTCACTGAAGCTTTGCTTAACTAAGTGTATTTCTTAGTCACAGCCGAGTACAATGCTTACGGGACGAAACAAAGCACAAGTGAGCTAATTTAGAGGCTGCTCATTACCTTAGTTACAGCTAGCTCACCTAAGTGGTAGAGTGAACTACTGGGGCAAATGGGACTTAGTGTTACTGCCCAACATACTGTACGCCAACATCTATCAATATCACATGATGATGAGGCCACTCACACCAGACTACTCAATTGCATTCATGTATACTCTCATTTTTCCTTGAAAATAAGATGACAAGTGATCAGCCCCCATTTTCATTTGAATTATCGTGTCTTACTAAGTACAACATAGGCCTGTATGAGTCATCAGAATCAAAGCAATTGAAGTTCAGTGCTAAAGTTTATCTCAAGGTCATATTAGCCTCCCACTTAAATATGATAAATATCTGTTCATCTAAGTATTCACATTAATGGTTAAAGGTCACACAAAGAGATTTTACTGAGCTGGGGACATTATACTCCTGCATTTAAAGTGGATGACAGGTGCCAATGTACTAAGACCCGTCATTGCTAACCAATCTGATTTTAGACGTTTGCGCAGGGATTAGTTTGTACATATTTCTAACCCCTAACTGACAGTCTCAATTTGCAATTATATCTCGTTCTCTGCCTCATCAACAACGAAGCTCAAGGATTTAATCTTAAAGAAGATGGCGGATCGCTAGAATTGAAATGATAAATGAGGCTTTTGCCAAGAGATTGTGCAAAGGCTATAAAGGAACACACATATTTTCGAGCTAACATGCAATGAGAACCACAGCATGAGTAAGACCGTTCACTTTAAATTAAATTCAAGACATTGAAAACTGGGCGCCATTACTTGCATACAAGTGATAAGAGATCTTAATAGTTAAAACGTATTGCCGTTGATAGTGCTATTCAAATTATTAATCGCATTGTGTATTGTCTACAGAAAACAAACATTCTTATACCAATCAGGTTAACTGATCATATTGATTTGGACAAGAAGAAAGCTAATGGCCTTTCAATAGCTTAAGAATTTTCTCTGGATATTTACTCATTCAAATTACAGGATGCCTCAATAAATGAAACTTATTGTTAGTATTTGCAATAATCTACTTAGTTATCAACAAATTGATTCATATACTAATCTGACTATTCGTTCGGGAAATAAAATTATAATGCAATGGCGTTGGCGATGTAGCTGATACCGGAGTAAACAGATTTTAAGAAATAACGTTACACTGAGTCATTATATGCACACCATCTCTTCGACTAATTGCATTGTGTTTGCACATACATTTTGTTGATGTCAGATAGGTTTGTGTGGTGCATTCAGTGGTCAGAAGTCGACGCATGAATTTATTAACATGCAAAATTTTCACCGGTGACAGTAACAGAGTTAGCTGAAAACGACTCACTTTCTCTCTCTCTCTCTCTCTCTCATCAATTCTCCAGCAGTTGTCTTGACAAATATGGTATCTAAAGCATGCACTCAGACAAAGAGAACGGGCAACGGTAAACAGTTTTTTTTTCATTAAGCCTCCATAACAGGAACGGCTTTGATCGACCTTGACATTATTTTAACAGATCAATGGAAGCTTAAATTTAATTGTTAACGTCCCTCTAAGGGGTTGGTATTATGTGATTAGAGTGAAAGAAACGGGGATACATTTAAAGTGTAAAATAGAGACTTATGTAAAAGACGTTTTAAATAGGCTCGAATGGGAGTGAGGACAAGAATAATCAAACTGGTTACCATGGTGTCTTTAAAAGGTTTAGTAACTTGGATACAAAATGGAATGGGCAAGCGGTCTTTGCTTACTACTCTCGCAATAATAAGACATAAATTGAATGCATCAGTTGATTGTGAGTGAGGTCCTGGTTTTACCCTTTTAATTAATATCGTAGAAGTGGATGAGTGCTATAAACTAATGCTGACATATCTGCTTATATTTGAGCAGCAGAAAGTAGCAAATGCCGTAATGAGAATGAATGAATTGTAAACCTCGGGGAAATGTTCATAAAGGCAACTTTCATGAAGTTCATTCAGAGTGAACTCCTGTAAGCCATACAATCTTTAAATTGCCTCATTTTAGGATCTTCGAAGGAAAGTACTCTGAAAATCAATGTCATGATTTCATTTTAGAACCAACTTCACTTAGATTGATTTTAAACGTTAATGTTATTTTTTCATCTAACCTAATCCACTTCGATTTCACTTCTCATGAAACAATAAAGAGATGAAAAGTCAATCATAGTCAGAAAATTCATGAATCCTCTTGAAACTAAGATTCTATTAAAATATCGATTTTAGAAGACAGCCAGAACACGTATATTAGCCTCCAATCTGCTCGCAATATATTGCTTTTGCTGTGTTCATGTTTAAGTGGATAGTGTATATTTCACCCTAAACAGCGACCACGAGATCGAAACTAAGCGGAGCACAAACAGCAAGGTAGATGGCCAGTCGCACTAGTTTGATCTTGTTATGGAACTCAGTGATGACAAAAATAGACAACCTTTCTGAGACATCAACAGCATATTAATTGAGCAAACTATACACAAATGACCTTGACAGCCTCATCCACATTTCCACGAATTTAAATGAATCCGAATGACCCGACCAAGAGTTCATTTAATGTAATTGAATGGCCATGTCTAAATATTGCGGTGAACGCACACTCAAAACACCGAAATCAAATCATGAAGGTTAAGCTTCGAGATATTGGGAAATCACAAAGTGAGTTGTATCCATAATGATAAAGCAGATGATCCAATACTTCAGTAAACCAGATAAAGTAAGACTTTTACGACCAGAGTTCATCCTATACTCAACTCCCTGTTCCACTCCTGATTGGACTATTTTGCCACTTCACGAGTTCAGATTAGGGCTGCATTCAAAATGCCAATCCATCAGCTTGTATTGAGCTTTCACACTCAACAAAAATTGAATTGTTATTCCTAACACTTAATACTGATACACCCAAGTTACCTATCAGTCATTGAACCAAAGCAATAACATTTTATCCGCAGCCATAAATAACAAGATGGACTATTTCCAAGAGACAAGAATAATAAGAGTATTCCATCAAGGATACTTCAACATGGTAACGTTCCACTTAAGCAGAATAATAAAATTCAAATTTAAAAGTGCTGTTAGCAACAAAGGGGATTGAGATCAGAATTTGGTATGGAAATTGATTTTCCTCATATGCTTAATTTTACACGAATATGAAGTATGTTCAAACGATTGCCATGGTTATTCGAGTTCCAACCTCATTGTCTCCGTTTACTATTGCGACAACAGTTGGTTAATAGTATTAATCAAAGAGCGAATTACACATATCCTTCCTAGAAGGGATCAATTCTGGCAATAATAATGATAATACTCTTATTACCAACACCGTCTAAATTAAATAAGATTTCTTCTCAAAAACACACTTAACTCTGCTGAGTGTGGGCCTACTTTCCTATCTCCTTTGTCAAAAAGCTCTATTAGAATTTGATCGTGCCACTTATTGGAACAGCTGTATTAATGGCACCGCCAATGTGGAAAAGAGGGAAATAGTCAAATGTATGTCTTTCTTAGCCTCGCGAACTCCAGCTATTAGAAGAAAGGAAGAAGACAACGAAGGTAACTGAAAAGGAAGAAGATATTGGTTGAGAAATAGAGCCTCTAGAAATCTACGACAAACTTCTCCTCAACTTTACACACACAGAAACGCAAACGCAGAAAGCAGTATGAAGAGCAGCATTTATAACTCACCATGATTTAAGTGTATAAGCAAGTGGAAAATAATGCATTTCTTAAGTCTTCTTCCCGCAATTTATGAAATACAGCAGGTTATTTAACGTCCATTAGGTGAAATTAATGCAAATTACGCTGCCATATATGGGGGTTGATTACCTTGATGTTACTACACATAGGTAAGCATGACTCTAGAATGGTGATCATAAGGCAAATAAGGTAAATAAACAGAAGGTTAAATCAGGTGTGTCAAGTCACGCAAGAAAACCGCCACAACCTCTGGTTTAGTCAGCTAAAACAGGCCTTAATAAAATCATATCAAGGTATAATGAAAAACGGTAATGATCAGAGTACTTCAAAACCAACGAATCAAAAATTAAAACGACAGGCAGTAAGACAATATATGTACGAGACATCCTTTACAATATGATATCAATTGAAGTGTTATGTTTATGAACGTGTCAGGTCAACACAGAGTCAGATCAGACTACCACCTAAATCCACTGTGACAGGTCACTTCGAGTAATAAAACATGGTTTATCCAAATAAAAATTTTATGAAAGAATTCAATGGTGGTACTTTGATAACAAAAGTTGAGCGACGTGTTATACGTAACAGAAGATTTCTGCAAAAATATATGCCAAGTGTATTTGAACTAATCGCATTTTGCATTGTAAAAAAATGCAAGAGTTAGAACATTAATCCCACGATGGACCTTACTAATCGAATTGCCCTGGAACCAAGACAGCGAATAGCCACTTTACTCACTATTAGAGAGTCGGATCTTATAATAGGATGCAAACTCCGAGCAAATGAAGGTGAGTAAGAAAATCACCCCATTCACTGTCTCTGGCCTTTGTTCATTTTATGGGACACACGTAAAAACTACCGTTTGACGGTAAACCATCCTGAACATGACACGACACGCTTGTGCATAATCAACTCACACAAATTGAATTGGGTGAAAAAGACAATGTCCGGAAAAAACTTAGATGTACGCATTATTAAGCCATTAACATTTTTTCATATATAACGGATTTAAAACCGTTTGAGTCAATTCATAGCAAGAATAGATTCCACACCTTTGTTTATTTATCCACGAGACATACCGACTAATGTCTCCGAAATTAAGCTAAACAGTGACTAATGATAATAGCGATATTCCCTAATACGCCTGCTATTTGCTAATGACAAGGCAAAATAAAATTAGGGCAAATTAAGAGTAAGAAGAAGGGCGTCAAATGGAGGTAGATAATAAAAAGAGCATGAAATGTTATTTAAATCTTGGAATTTTCAGATGGTCTGCTATTAGAAGATGGCTTAATCACTACGTTCCCTCCGAATATCCCGCGTCATCGATTAGCAGTTGGTCTTCGCTTCGAATAGCCAGTTTTATCTGGTATCAATTATGGCATACACTTAATACTGATAGATTTTGCCTTTTCACAATAAGTAGTTAATTGTTCAATGGATTGTTCCTAAATAATAAACCACAAATTTAATGAATGTTAGAATGCATTAAATAAGACGTGCTGTAAAAATCGATAGCCAAAAGGAAGAAAGAAGGGGCTTCACGCTTCGGAACCATTTGTGAAATATGAAACCCACGCATGATTCAGCAAAGCCAAAGTTAAGATTTACAATTAAATTTGGCTTAAAACCTACGTCAGTTGATTTTCTCCTCTTATGACTTAGAAATTAACTTATAAGGAAATGCTTCTCTGGAAACCGAAGGGCGTAGTAAAGTTCTAATCATATAGAAAAGTACTCTTTTTTAAATACATTTTTAATGAGTAAAAGTGGCCGATAAAACTAGAAGACACAAAATTTAAAAATGAAAACTTTTCGATATCAGTTCTTTTTATTTAGTAAAAAATAATTCTGAGGATAAAAAACGTCCCTTTGATTTTCTAAGCGAAAATGTTTCATAAAGCAGTCCATCAATTTGTCCATTCAAAATTGAGTAGCCAATGAAATTAGGCGATTAAGATAATCATCTCTAGTCAAAAACCAGCTGAAAAGTGAACTTTTAAACATTCTGATCCTAGAACTTCCATAATCCAAATATGAGTATTCAAAAAATGCATTTAAAAATTGACTAGCGACAATAGAAATATACAGGGCTTTAGATAAATTTGACACTCTCATTAGTTGATGGAAAATGGATTGGTAATTAAACGAATTAATTGATTAAAAAGTGATTCAATCGACAAGGAAATTACACTACTGCCATTAAAGTGTATTACAGTCTCAATCCGACCCCTTCTTCGGCTCAGAAACTGGACCAAGTTGTTTTTATACTTTCCCTTGGAAAGATCTCAAAACTGCTTTCATTCTGTTAATTAACTGGGATTTTATGGTACTGCCATGGTGACTGGTGTCTTTTTCGACGGAACCCAATACAAGCAAAATATTCCTTCAAATAAAGATCTAGGGTGTTGGGAGACGAAACGTAATAACTGATGTAGTCGTAAAAATTAACAGACAACCATTTTGTCTATACTCGAGAGTGTCAGGAGGCCGAGTCCTGCCTACACCATAAATGTGGCCCACTACTGGCTACCCTCGTTTATTATTCAGAGCTTTACTACTATAATAGTCAGCAGTTCCACATAGGCACCTGAATTCAACCTAAAACCTTATTGGAGCAAAAAAACGCAGAGGACAGGACCCACATCCGAAGACCAGGACAGTTAGGGTAAACTTAATCTGGAATGACTTGAGCAGTGTCCTTTAGACTGCATGCAAGCCAACTCTTATTCTGCGTGTTAAGCCTTAAAGTTGGCAAAAAATTATTCTATTCGGAAAAGAATCAGAATGTTTCTTCGACTTTTTTCAATTCATTTTCGAGGATATTTTCCATAAGAAGTTGGCCTCTTCAACACTTGTAAATTACTGTGGTGGCGACTGTCTTCTTGAGGCTGAAATATATAATTAACTGTGTTCAAGTGCTCGGATTCCGAAGTCTTGGTGCTCTAACACTCTCATAGAGCAGATTTTCAGGTAAATCAGACTGTCTGTTATGCTGTCACCAGTTCATACCGGTTTGTGTTCACGGGAGATTTGAGCATTATTTCGATGTCCTTTGCGAACCATCATGATACAACTTAATCTCTCCCACGATTCAGATGGCTTGAAGTCGTCCACTTTCTTTTTTTCATCACGTATATGAAAGAGGAATGTTTTGGAATTTTAAAGGTGTGCGTGAACATTTTTTAACAAATCTGGAAAAAGTACCCGATATTATTCTGTAAAATTTATTCCAAACACCTTGTAGTTAAAATAGAGATAAGGGACTCTTCGCCAATTCATCTATAAGGAAGCATGTTAAGCTCTACTAAAATAATCTTAACTGTTATCATCATGCTAACGTCTTGGCTGTTATAAGAAAACTAAGGCAACAACATGAGGAACCACCTGATTTCAAGAACTTGAACATACTGCGGAATGATTAGGTTAAAACGGAAAATTGGAATAACAAATGGTGAACTATACACATTGAGCAAAAGATGCATATCATCAGGGGAGGAGTGAGTTGATATAGTACTATTCTGATAGCGTAATCTTATTCCCCTAGTTTCATACAAAACCCCCTCCTCCACCACCACCCCAGTTCATTCCAAATATGATAATGGCTTCAACTGCTCCAATAAATTTAAAGGGGTAAAATAGATGGAAAGACTGCGTCTCGTCAATGCATTTTTGGAAACGTCTTAATTTAACCGACGTCGTTTTTGTGTGACCAAAACTGAACTAAGATTCAAAAGGGCATTTATCAATTGACTGCGCAAGGTGTAACAGATGTGCGCCAAAACTCTGGCTCATAATTTTGATAATTTCAAAAAAATATTTTTAGTCATAAATAGAATTTTCTTAAGAAGTGATGCTCCTTAAATTGCACTTGCAAGACATAAGTATACCTCGTTAGTCTTCAAGAGTCATGTGACTGTCATAATTGGCATAAAGGTGCTTTGTTTTTCTTAACTACTTCATTTCCCTCTCTCTAGAAATTCTTAATGCTGTTGAATATATATATATATATATATATATACATATATAGATAGATAGAACTACGGCAACTTCTAATAAGGTGTTATACGTATCATTGGAGAGCATTGTCAGAAATGAGCAGACCAATTAATGAATAAGGATTAGAGTTCGTACTAACTGTCGTGAAAACGATAAAAGGTAACCAGCATTACTGTAAAGAGACTCCCTCATAAATCTCGTTTCCAGTTGCTGCTAGATATGTCTGATGTGCATAACGAATAAGTAAGAAGGTAAAAATACAGCTCTCAATCGATAACTGTCATTTATATTGGGAATGGTGGATGAGACCTAAAGGCCTTTGTAAATGACAAGCGGAAAGTGAATACAGCCTTTTCAAATGAAATGGCTCACTTAACTATCCCTTTCAGTCAAAATATCTTACTTTGAACGTTATGCAACTTTTTCACATATTTGAATGGAAATTGAGCTGCGTAAAATAAGCCCGTGTTGCAGAATGTGATGTGGAGCCTTTCATTTCACATATTTCGAGTTGTCACTGCTTTAAAGGCGGTGTAAAAGTAAAAAAACTCAGGAGGCTTACATAAACTATAAATTAAGCTATTAGAAACAAATAAAAGGAATGAAAATGGCATTCAACGTAGTTGAAATCTTGAGATGTTTAATATTTTTTGGTAATGTTAAAATCGTGACGGACTTCATTATCCTGTTAGCAATTTTGGCTGTTAGAGGAAGAAATGCTTCACGACGCCTTTCCCACCCATTTCAATTAATCAGAGCTCATAAATTAGTTGGTATATTCAACATTAATCCACTCAGAAGAAACTATAAAATTTGATATTTAGAAATAATGCACCAATAAAGTGAAACGTGTGCAATTCGAATCAGGATTCAAATGAAAAATAGACTGATATATTGTACTGACCTCATCTCGATTACTTCCCATACACTACAATGTTGAACTTTTCTACGACTAAATAGCGTTGGATTTTTGCCTTCAACATGGATATTGATAAGCTAGCAGTAAAAATGATAATCACGATCCTAAATTGAATCTAATCAAATAAACACTTCGTAAAAGGTTACTTGGTTACTTACGCGACAAATTGGTGGCTCGTTTTAGTTGAATTAACTCAAATGAATTCCAGGACCGGACATAACTTCTAATTCCAAATAAAAGACCAAATGAGAGAGGGACCATACCATAAATTTTAGAAATCAAGATATTAATGAGACCAACTATAAATCTGCGGACATTTATGCATATACGTTTTTGCATTTATATCTTCTTTCAGAAGTTGCTTTAACTGCTATCCCATGAATAAAATTTCAATCTATCGTTGTTTTGGCGAGGCTCTTACTGATTGTGTTTTAATAAATTTACTGCAATGCCTCAACAACGATGATGATGACAAACGTCGCGCATTTCATGAGGTGATAGGGGCGATTAGGATAGAAACAGACCTTTTCCTTTTTCACGCGCGCTCAAAATTAGACCTTCATCTCTAGCAAAATTGTACTATAGTCAAAATGAAT
Organism: Hymenolepis microstoma; assembly: GCA_000469805.3. Lineage (NCBI taxonomy): Eukaryota > Metazoa > Platyhelminthes > Cestoda > Cyclophyllidea > Hymenolepididae > Hymenolepis > Hymenolepis microstoma. Next base: position 23,526,716 of record LR215991.1, on the reverse strand, counting down.
GGAAATGAATGATTACTTGCATTAAAATTATGAGAACTTTGAGGGATTATTTTTAATTACTCATAAGCTATTATAAAAATTTTAATAGCTGGGTGAGGTACTCAGAAAATACGTTAAGGGTCTGTTTTGTACGCACACAATCAAAAAAAGTTAAATTAAATTACTACCAATTTATTAGAAACGCTTAATACCTCTATTGTAAATGAGGATGCATGAAATGATTGAAGAGTACTTTCTTATATGATATCTAGACATTTAAATATGGAAGAAAGTGTTAAGTCATCGACACAGTACCAACTTTAAAATTTAATTGTAGGAATATTAGTGACGAGCTTGATCAGATTGAAGAACTGTCCCTACGATACTCAAAACCGCAGGCTCTAAAATGGAGTCCAGGTTCTCAAGAAAAGTCAAAGTTCACTTAAAAATTCCTATGTTTCGTTCTTGTGAATAAGCTATTAAATATTGAAAGCATTTTATACTTTTCACCTGAAAGTAACTACTCACTCACCCTAATGTTATAAAACTAACCCAATTGCCTTTCCAATAGTGAGTTTAAGCTTCGTGAACCTGATTGAAATGTTCCTCCAAATCCGATGCCTTTTGAGGAATTGAAGCTATTGAGTGAAAATTCTTAAACTGCATGAGAATAAGATAGAGTACAAAATTAAGAAGGTAGACTTATACTTTCTAGAGGTATGACTTCTTAAAAGGACAGAGTTAAAGAGCATCAACGTTGATAGACTGGGTTTTTTTACGTTTAATAGAATCTGTGTATTGCTCCATTGTGAGGTTCGTTCAATCAAATGCGTTTACATTTGAATTTAATTCGATTAGTAGAATAGCGTGACGGTATTTCATCATACACAAATAATAAAAATAGTTTTACACTTAAAAGTGAAATCAAAATTGGAAATAGTTAAAAATATTGCAATTGACGGATAATTTTAAGAATTGGGATAAATTAGATTTCTATTGCTGATGGGATTCTTCACTCGTATATACCAAATAAAGAACTATCACATTACACTTCATTGCCGATACTAACAACATGCATGTAAAATAATTAAATAAATTATGTCTATTCGTGATCGATGCTTGGAAAATTGCTTAAAACCTAGGCCTGGGGTGAAGAGACCACACACGGTCAAACCATGCGGAAGAGAAAGATAAGATCCTAAATTGAGAATAAATAAACACCACGCCTTTACAAAATCGATAACTCACTTCTGCTACAATTTTTTTGTGGCTATTTGTTACTAGCGATTGAAAAGGTCCTCAAAGCAAGCGTATTCAAAGTGGAATGGAAGTGTGAATAGCGGTCCAGAGGTCGCAAACTACAATGGCATACATGCACTCTTCCATTTGCACATGGTTTATCCACTAAGTCGACACACTGCCTTTTTGCGTTAATTTATATAATGTGTAGGGATTTAGTTGATTAAAAAACACACACGGACATAAATCGTAGCTCGCTTCCCCCCCCCCACCCCATTCTGAGATCTATTAAAAAGATTTCATTTTGGATATGGAAACGGCAGATACAGCGGCTCTCATGAGAATCTCGCATACTGCCCTTCCTGTTATGGAACAAAATTGGCCAATCCAGTTAGTTATCCACATCGCTCGATATACACAGTTGTGAAATCCTAAATTCTAGTTCAGTTTATCGGTCACTTTGGTCATCATAGTGGAGATCTCGACAAAGCAATAACACTTGGGTTGTTATTCTGGCACCTCCAACAGTGCGAAAATGATGACAGTACATAAGGCGAACTATCAATGAGCACTTTTTGTAATTGGAAACCTGTAAGCAATATTTTCTTTAACGTCATAATTACTAATCAATTCTGTTCAATGCAAAGAAAATACGATCCTGTTGGTTGATTATACTACGCGAGGTATTCTCCATTATTGAGGCTTATTTTGCGCCATGACCTTCATGAAATTACATGAAAACAAATAGAAACAGTTGCGTGACCAGTCTGCGCCAGAGTATCATGACGTTTCTCGACACCCATCCTTTAAATAAAATGAACATTTTAAATAATTAATTCATGCTTTAAAATAAAAGTGGAGAAGAGGGACTAAATGGTGTCGTTAACTACGCTTCAAAAATAATTAAAGTAAAAATGAAGAGAGCTCACTGTATCGGCAAGTTTGCTTGGAATGAAATTGCAATGGGCCGCTCATGACGGACTGTTTCCAAGCTCTAAGCTTAAATTGACAGGCAGAAAGGCGCTTATTAATAATCCCTTGAAATTCTCCTAGCAATCTGGAATATGGTTCCAAAGTGTATAACGCCATGCACTTAGTGTCACCATTTTCCATTCTGTTTTATTCATCCTTCTTTTAAGGCAAGAAACCTGTTAAAGCTTTTAAGTATTTCAACTAATTTCATCCACTCTAAACCGCCATTAAGCCAAACTATTTCCCGACAAATGCTTTTTCATTAAGGCCTTACTCATAAGGCGTCTTTTGTTTTTTGAGCATTTGATAGAGATTTCCAAGCACAGCGAGTATCATGGGGAAAATGCGACCTTCGACATGTTTAAATTTTTTTGCTCGCATCGTCTACCCGCTTATGACTATAATTATACTGCGTTATTGTTATGTAAGGAGGGTAAGACTAACTACTTTAATCAACTGGAGATTATGCATATAGGATTTACTTTCTAATTTATGGGAAGAATTCATACAAGTTGAGGTCTGGCACTCGAACCGACGAACTACCAACTAAGTGGATATTGTTCAGTTGAATTCAAGAATGGAAAAAAATTTGACTTTTTAATAACTTGACATTATTTCTAACACATTGGACTTAACTATTAACCAATTTCATTTGCTCTTCCACGACACAAGGATTGTAAATGTCCTTTCTTCGCAGTAGCATGGGACATCTTTTACATGAAAAGAAAAGAAGAAACAAAAGTAGTGAAAAGCGGTAAGTTGTTTACCTTGATGCCATTCAACTCTCTCAAGCTATGAGGTCTAACCTCACAGAGATTCGATATATCTCCCAGTAACCCCCGCAAAGTTGATAATAGACTTTAAACTTTTTCAGAAAAAGTAGCGCATTTTATTACCTGTGAGGTAATTGTGCTGCAAACGCAAGTGAAGTCAAAAGTACTATATGTGAATATTTCATATGCATTTTAAAAGAAATCAAGTGAAATGAAAACTGCCCTTTCATACCACTTTTGAGTAGCAGTACTAACTATTCCTCGAACACAACAAGTAGGTAAAAAAGTAATTGAAGAGGCAGCCACCCTTATTCCTCTTTGTTAAATTCATACTTTTCAAGGTTACTTGACGAAATCAAGAGAAAATATTTTTGACGATATGAGGGATTTGTCAAAATACTACAAGGGTAATGGCAGTGCTGAAGATCTCTCTCTCCCCCTCTACAATGCACTAGAATTTCTTATACTTTTTACGCATTCAAGACCGTTCTGGGAAAAAAACAAAGCTGAAAGAAGTAGCCTTTGAGGGCAATCAGTCGAGGTTCATCGGGAAAAGAACTCAAGCAAAAGAATTTGAATACCAAGCATAATAGCATCAACTCCCACAGGTCTTCTCCTCTTCAGTTTGCTAATTCTTGAAAACTACTTATCCTTTCGGTCATTTCATTTAATTGGCATACTCTTCAAATACATAGACCTGTTTTACACCAGGACTGAGGTTGTAAATAGACTTCACTAATGCCAACAATTTAAACAGTTAAATGGAAGGAACAACTACTTAAAAACTTCGAGCGTATTGATCCTAATTTCATCGAGCAGTAAATAAGCATTGTTCTGTAAATTTTCCGTAAAAAATGGCAAAATTCTATACTTTATCAGTGAATTTCAAGAATTTTTAGTTTTCAGTCGCGTACCTGGATGAGTTCCCAGTAAAGTTAGATGCGCAAGTGCTCATATCGATTTTCAAAGTCTTAGCGCAATAAGACTCACATTAGAGTATAAATCTTAAATTCAGTACGTTCTACAGAGTGATCCATTCTTTGATATTCTATTCCACTCATCACCCAAAATAATAGAAACAGTTAGAACTACAACAGTGTGGGGAGGGGGGAAGTCGTTTAAAACTGGCGGTTCTAGGTGAAAACAAAATTTGCCCAATCGTGTGAACACAATTCGACATCCGCTTCACTTAAAATACTAAGTCCACCACAAAGGTGAATTGTAACAGAGAATTCTAAATCTACTAGACACACACTGTGCAGAAATGAGGTGCCCTCACTTTAAGCAATTTTGAAGCGTACTCTAAGACATCGCCCTCTCTCCCTTTCTCTCTGTGCGTATGTGTGTGCGTGTGTGTGTGTGCAGATGTACTGACCCCAAAATGGGTATACTTAAAAGAGCACAATTCTAGTTTATGCAGGAATCGTCGGATTAGGATTATTTCTTAAGCATAATGTGTGAATTTGAGCTGTATTAGAACATTGTTCATATAGTATATAAATAGAACGACTTCTAATTGTCATGCAATCATTTGTGATCATTGAACACAAAATAATGTGCAGAGGATGAAAAAAATGTGAATTTCTGTTATAAAACTCCTATGTGATGGCATATTCTCACAAAGAGTTAGATATCCGGAAAATTTTTTAATATGATTTTAAACCAACCAAATAGCTTTTCAAATATCTAATTATAGCGCAGTATAAGATCAATAAAATAGTCAAGAACTGCTCCCAACTTTAGTGCATAATGATTGGTAGCTGCATAACTATTTCTCACTAAATTGTATGAAGAAAACTCTTGAAGGAGCATTAACTAGAACTAGTTAGCAAATAATCCTTATCTCAATTCCACCATCTTGAATTTGTTTTTATGTGCGTACTTAATCCTTTAAAAGAGAAAAATTACAAAGTAAAATATGCGAACCTCACAAATGTGGAGGTGGTTGGTTGAAGGAGTAAAATACGCCAAATTGGTACTTCATCAAACTCAAACTATGAAGAACTGAGTTTAAGGTAGGTATTTGCTTAGTTAAAGTTGAAAATATTCAACGTGAACCTTAGACAAACAATGTACATGTCCAGGATAGATAAAAGGAACCATACTAGTTAGCATTCATGCAACCCTTCCTGTGAGAAACTCCCATTTAGTTAACCAATGAGGTAAGCCTTTCATCAAATGTGCCCAGATGAGTAAAAAGTTAACTTCCGTCACAAATGCGATTAATTTGATTACTACGTAGTGCGTTCATCCCATCATAAGGGCTCTAGTTAAGATTATTTTATTTCAAAGGCTTCCTTAAATTGGAAAGAGCATTCAGACGAACACTTCTATGATTTCATCTGACAAAGCCATGTCAGGGTTCTAAATACGATATGGATGGAAGAAGCCTTCAAGTAGAAAATTGAGCATTAATCTTAATTACCTAGAGGTGCTTGTGTAGTCAGTTGTGTAAGTGTGTGGGTGGATTCACGTACACGCACGCAAGAGTAAAGGTTCCACTAACCGCTCACTTCAAAACACTGGTATACGCGAGTCGGTAACACTATGAGCGTATATTGAAAAACAAATGTGTGCAAGAGTACGAACGTGGTGCGCACTTATATCGATTGTGTTATGCCTTGTTGAGCAATGTGATCAGCTGTCGAGAGATCAGCTATTTTAGTCTTATAAACGAAGCTGTCAAAAATAACTGACTAATTAGGAGACTTCTTTCATCATAATTTTTTGAATAGCTGCGTTTAACAGCGATATAACAATGAATAGAAAGCATACTGGTTGTGAAAAAGCACTACAAATGTATGTAAAAACTATGAAAAAAGTGTATGATTTCGGTAAAATGAATAATTCCAAACTGGAATTTAAGTTCAATTGAGAAGGGTTAAAGACAGTTTTAGAAAATTCAATAGGTCATTTATCAATAAGTCAATATATAAAATTTTTCAACAAGAAATATTCTTTTTAAGAAAAAAAACAAGTTTGTTAAATACTCATTATCCGAGGTAAACAACAAATACGAACGCAAAAGGGTACCAATCGAAATATTTGTGTTGAACAAGATAACAAATAAATAACGAATAAGATACATATAACTCGGTAATATAAAAGACATTCTAAAAATAAAGATTTCAAAACAAAATCTACATGAATTAAAAAACAAATACCACAACACCTTAAAATTACAACATAAAATAGAAATAATTATAAAACACAAAAATTTAAAGTATTTTGCATCTAGTGGAACGTAATAATTATTAAACATTAAATTCACCTCATAAATATCAATTATTTAACAATTAAAACCCTATCAAAAGAAACTCACTGTCATCTCTTGAAATAGCATCGGTAAGCACGGGATCCATATTTAGATCAAATGAATAGTGTGGCAAAGAACCACATAGAGGTGTTGGATACTTGTAATTCATCATTTTCACCCGAAACCTATGATGACATTCTCATTTAGATGTTACGCGAAAACAGATTCTGACTAATTCACATAATGCGGCATTGTAAAGGTCATTTAATCATTTAACTAAAGTTCTAAAAACATTTTATAAAGGTACGCTTATTGAAATATCGAAGCAAAATAAAAAATTATAGTGAAATAAAATAACAGTCTTTTGATATATTGAACCACTTTAAAACACTTCATCATATTGTAAAAATAAGATGGTCGTAGATACGATATTTAATATATGATATTTTAAATACCTAATGTTATCGAATAAACATTATATTCATAATGTTGTATTTCAATAACTTGATAGATTCTCTAACTTGGTCAATACGCCGAGTTAGCCTTATTTTTTCATTGTTAGTTTTCAATAGAGGTGTGCGTGTCTTGTTTTTGATGTATTCTTTTAGATGAAACTTAAATTTTCAACTCATTTGATTTTGTATTTCTCTAATTGAGCTTTCTTTCTTCTTCTGTTAGTATGAATAAACTCACAATATTTTTTCGACCAACTTTGTGTGCCTCATATCATTTTCGCACAGCCTCTAGCTTTACTAACCCATCATCGACGTGGTTTTCTGGAAGCGCTCCTCGAACAGACCTCGCAACTCCTTCGGCACATTTTAATAATCCTCCAGTTTCTATTAACCGTTTTTATACTGTCCCTGGAGACATTGCATCTCGAGTGATTTCTCCTTTTCTCACACAGGAGCACTTAAATGAGCTCAAACTCTTTGATGACTTTTCTCTCCTTGTTCGCAAACCTGCACTTGACATAATGGCTTGCATGGAGTCTTCCAAGCTTGTAAATTCAGTTCCTAGATTTGTCCTCCACGGCCAGCCTGGTTGTGGTATATCAGTTCAGCTTGCGTACCTTGCTCACTATGCTGCTGAAAAGAAAGGACTAATTTTTGCCTTTCCTAATGCTGAAAACTGGCTCGATAGATGCAGTGACTTTACAGCAAGCAATACTTATCATCAAGAACAACATAAGAACGAATTTGAGGGTGAATCAGTAGATTTTCCGAGTCGATCTGCTGAGTGGCTGAAGGGCTTTGTTAAATTGAATTCTTCTAACCTTGAAAAGGTAGTTAGCATTATTCTTCATAATTTTAATGTCTTCTCTTAAAATTGTCTTTTTTAATTACTTTAGATCAACCCTCAACTGACAAAACAAGTCGAATGGTCCCTTAAGGATGTGGCTCCAGTAGGAACTCCATGGATTGAGTTGATTAATTTCGCTCTAACGAGAACAAAGTATTCTTCAGATTGTATTGGTATTCTGCTTCGTGAGGTATATTCTTTAGATGCTTTTTACTTGTTTTATAAACTGTTATATTTCTATTATGCACTTTTTGTTTTGTTCAACTTTATTTTAACAATTTTTGTTGCCTCGCTCAATCCATTTCGTGAATTCTCAAATGAAGCGTCAATTTTCAACAATATATCCCTTGCTCCTTGTGTTTCGGAAAAATTCAGTTTGGAGAAAATTGTTTATTTAGAGGTATTAAGATATTCATCTCTTTGTATCCAGTGTTGAAAATGATCAATTTTATGACGACAATCGCTTTGATTATTTCTGGAACTTTGGCTGCTCTCAGTGAAAGTCTTTTCTAATTTGGCTTAAACATTGAGTTTACCTTTTTAGTCTCGGATGAACTTTGATTTTTTTAATTTATAATCATTTTAGTAATTAACTATAATTTCTTGGATGGTTTATTTTTTACCGTTTCTCATTGGTTGAGGAATATTGGCTTGGTGGCTGGGGTTAAACAAGTTTGACTCCAGGTGTTTTTTTGGAGTGTTCAATTTTAACCGTTGACCCCCATTGACTTGAGTTAAACCGTATTTAACATCCCACTGAATTTCTGGATAAAAATCTGGTGCATATATACCAACTCAACAGAAGTCGCGTAATCACAACTCATACATTTTCCCAATTACCAATATTCCCTCTCATTTCATTATATTTCTCCTTTACTGCCAACATTAATGCTACTTTAAGTGCTATTATTAGCTCTCATTGTAGGACTAGTGTAGGTGTATTATTAACTACTTATCATTGATCATTGGATTTACTTTTTTTGCTATTAATCTTTGATGTTTTAACTCTAGTCCACCTTTCTCTTTTGAAATCAGTAAGATGCTTTTTATACTTTCTAAGTTGTCAAAATTGAGAGCTTTTGTTAATTACTTCTCTGTGAGCCTCACTCGAAGTATTTATTAGTAGCCAAATGAATTCCCTTCTTCATATCAACAATTTATTTCTGCCTTGTCCATGCTCGTTTTGAATTAATTGAAGTCGATCATAAAATATCGCTTTAATTGTTGTCTACACCCAGATGCGTGCCCTGTCTGCTAGTGAGCAAGCGGTTCCCTGTTATCTCATAATCGATGGCGTAAACTTCCTCTGGTGTCGCGGAACTCGAATGCAAGACAAGGTATTGCTTAAGAAGGTGGCAGTTGATCGTCTGGCCATTGTCCATCACCTGAGACGAGCTTTGAAAGGCGATTGGCCAAATGGCGGAATTATAACCTCAGTCAATGAGCGTGCCTCCTGGCCCTCGGATCGGGAGCATCACACCCCAGGGTAAGTTGAAGCGAAGTATCTAAACCGTTATCAAATTCGTGATAACACCAGATAAACATATCTATGGGCATTTCGTTTGATAATTTTGAGAATCAAATAGGAACAGAATTTGTAAACGCAATACATTCCTCGGGCACTGGATTATTCACTTCTCCATCACTCTCCTAACTAATATTAAAGTCGCTTCACTGTTTTAATATTGCTGCCTGGCTACTAGTTAACCAATCCCGCATTTACTTATATATAGACAGTTAACTCTTTAACGCCCTTAGAACCGTACGGTCCCGCTTCAAAATAAGCTCCATTGGTACTAGATTTTAAACAGAAGGCTCTATTGTCATTTGAAACATGTTCAATACGTCTATAGCATTCACCTATACCACCAAAACTCATCACGCCGGCGACATCAGTCTGTTGTAAGACGCGAGTGCGGTTGGATGCATTTAAAAATAATTCGGGCGTTAAAGGGTTAATAAGAGAATCCTGACTTAGAATTTTGACCTTCAATTCCCTTCAAAAAGTCGAAAAATATGAAAGAACTAATATGTGGACATTAAATAAAATTGTTCTACAAGAATAACTATATTTTTTATGGGAAGCCAAATCAGAATTCTGAGGTTTGGATGCAGGCTACAGATCTGTTCTGCAAAATTGAATAAATTCAGAAATGATACATCGATTTTTTTGGCATTCTGAGATTAACAAAAATTAAAACACTTGAATTTGATAGAGGGAAGATATTCTGGAGCTACCCTTTAAAGAAGCTCGCATTCTACCACCCGTATCACTGGGTGTGACTACAGCACCACCTGCTCACTTGTGTCGCTTATCTTTTCAGGTCTATACGGTTGATCTTCAGGGTGTCTTGATGATAGACTGTATATATTCTATTCGTAATAATACTGGTTTATTCTTTCTTTTAGCTACTTACTTACAAAACGTGGTTTCGAAACAATGGATCCTTTTGTTCCTGTACTTGTGCCGAACTACACAAATAGTGAACTGGATGCTGTTATGCATTTCTATGCCGAACACAACTGGTTCTCAAATCCGACTGCCTTGGAATCAGATGGTCGAGCAGAGATTGTTTTCCTCTCTGATAAAAATCCACGAGAATTGGCTAGAATTTCTGCAGAGTGGTAATTAGTAATTGCTCTGTTCCCTTTCATAGATTTGTATAAAAATAATTTGCTGTAGACAGAAGATTTCTGCATTTTTGATAGAGATGGGTCAAGTTGTTCAGTTGCCAATTATAATAGCATTATTGGCCTTTTCGAGTAAAAGCGATGAGTACGCCTAGATCTGGAATCTTTCTTTCTGTTCTCAATAAAATGTGTTTGTCTGATGAGGTGAATTAAACGTTTCCTTTATACTTGATTCTATCTTAATTGGACTTCAGTTTGGCCTGTGTAAATCAAATGCTAACCTAACCAAGCCAATATTAGTCATCATTCGAGTTTGCCTGTGTTAAATTAAGTCCATCCAGTGATAACTTTTTTTCATAAACGAGAGCGGCCAGTACTACCCTTTTTCTTGAAAAATAGTGCTGCGGAGTTCTTATAAGTATTCGAAAGCTTTAGTTATCTATTCGATTCCCTACGTAGTTCAGTTATCCGCGCTGCTTCTTAAGGTGATTAAGTTCGTCTTATAAGTGCTCTGTGCATGTTTCACTTTCGTAGGTTCCAACGAAAGATGACAAGCATCATATCTCTTCAACGATGAAGCATCTTCCCATTTCAAATGAAACTTTAGGAGAGTGTTTTTTACCATCGTATCTTGTTTTTTATCTTCCAATGTCAGATCACCTGAAAAACTCTTTGAATATGACTGATTTCCCCTGTCGTCATGTTTAAATACGTGGGTTTTGCAAAGAATTGAACTGTCCGATGCGTTTCACGTAGAATAAGAATGAAATTAAGCAAAGTGAGACAGACCATGTGTTTCATATTTGTATGTGAAAACACCATAAATTAGACGTTATCTGCGTCTCTCTAGCTATTGCTCTTCCAACTTCAGTGTTCCTCATGGTAAATGGACGACGGTTTAACTATTTAACCACTCGCATCTGGTTCGTGGCCACATGTCGCTGCAATTTATATACGTCGGTGTCGAGATTCATGTTCTAAATAATTTCATTTAAAAAAAAGAGTCAATGTAATTAGTTCGCTCTTTTTACCCCACCTCCCCCGCTCCCTAACTCGAAATTTTGGATTGTTAACGAGTGTAATACTGTAAAAGTTGAAGTAGTTCAAATCAACAGCATTTTATTTATTTCCAAAATGTTAAATAAAGGAAAAAGGTGCTTTATTTTCGCTTCTTATGCCTTTTGTTTGGACTACAAGGAACGAAAAACTGTTAAGTCACTCCAATAGAGTTAAGAAATAGGAGAAATACTAAACCTACGTTTGATTATACTGCCTCATTGCGTTATACTCAACAGTAAACACGTTTGGGACGTTTGTGAAGTCCTGCAGCATGAACAGTGTCCCTATTTTACTGAAGGGGACATTGTAACTCTCCCGTAATTTGTTACCTGTTAACGATCCATGGGAACCAAGGTGTGCAAATGACATGAACCAAAAAGAACCAGAAGCTACCGAAAATAATGCCCACAAGAGCACCAATGAAAACCTGGCCCGTGTAGTGAAATTCTAAGTAGATTCTAGAAATTATGAAGAACAAGAGGATTTCTACCTAGTATAGCAGACGAGAGTTGAAGAGGCAAACATGAAAATTGGGGTAAGAAAGCGAAAGGTTGAAGAGTAATGTCTAGATGAAAGACGATATCTAACAAAAAGAGCAAAGTAAGCCGTCATAAAAAACATAAATTGGGCATGATTGGACGGCATTCCGTGGGATGAAACAAGTAACGAAGCTAAAAATTAACATGAAAAATAATGGGACGTACGATGAGTAGGAGGACGCGGTGCCTTAATCAACTTCTTCACAACTTTGCATAAGAGCTCATTTGTAAGCATTCCAAGTGCGTATAAAATCTATAAATTTAATCGTTTCTAGGGAAATTACACTATGTAAATCTCGTCTAATCAGAGCCAGGCATAATACAGAGAACGCGATTATCAGGACAGTTTGCGAAATACATGCAGCTAAGTAGCTAATGTGGTCACCTAGTAGTTATAAATGAAAATTGGAATACCTCTCTTGTATAATACAAGAAAAGAATCAAGCGGCTTCCACTTTTCTAAATGATCCATCAGCAGTGACAGATGTGTAGAACGAAGCTATCTAAACTGGCGATACACCTACCGATAGGAGAGCTGGTGATTCAAAGGACAGATAGCGATTATCTAACAGGCGCCGTTAAATTTAATGACTTATTATGCGTTAAACGTAATTCACCTTTCACTTTATATTTTCCTTATAAATTTGCCAACAGAATTTTTCCTTCAATTTTTAAATCCTTTTTAAATCTGCATCATAAATATTTGTTTGGAAAATTGGCAAATCTTAAACAAAATGTATGAATACCAACTTGTTAATTTTAGGTCATTGTAATAAGTTGTCAGTCAGTAGATAAGTACTTTGGTGCTTTTCTACACACGTTCAAACAACTGTTTGTGACCTCTGAGTGGCTAAATTTTGGTGAAATTCTATAAATGAGTAACTTTCCTGGTCTCAGTTATATTATCCCACTAAATTGTAATATTATACTTATGATTTTCAACTTATAAGAATTTCTGTTGGATTGCAAAATTGTTAAAAAATTATATAGCAGGAAAATATTTTTGCATTATCATATCATAGTATGTGCGGCGTATGCAATGTCAAAGTGTTTCCAACTAATGAGCAAATACAGCGGTTTTAATAGAGAAGCATTTTACTATCCTATTTTACAAACGATGAAACAATTGATTGGCAAAGTTATGGGAGCTTTTTATCATTGAGGAAGCCAATGACTAAGTATTCACATTTCTGTCTAGTTTTTTCATACATTGATTTATGTTGCTGTAATAATAAATAGTAAGAAAATTTTATGCTACCTTAATATCAGCATTTAGTTAGTGTATGTTTTTATATCAACAAATTGTAAAAATTGTTTTAATACATAGATTCGGGTTATCATTGCCTCTGTCGAACTTACGGATGTGTGGCCGTATTCTCGTTCTTCTTGTTATATTCTGTGTAGGCAACACAGTATGGTCGAAGGATGTAAGATTTATTCGACTCTTAATGTTTTTAGTTTCAAGTATCTCAAAATCCTGAATGTGACAGTGATTGTCAGGAGGAATTTCCCAATTTAGTTCATGTTTCTGCTAAGCATAGGAACTTTTCTATGCATTTTTTCACTGCAGCATCTGCCAAGCTTGGGGCTCCCTCAATATTTATGGTCAAAAGCGCAAAACAAAATGCGGGCGTTGCATTTGATTGGAAAAAATTATTTGCTAGCAATATGTATGATGGTATTAGAATTGAGGAGGCTACTGATATATATGGAATTAGTTATTTATCGGTTTGCCAAATTTTACTTCTATTTACTTGAAAGATTTTCGATTTTCGAGATCCTAGTGGCAATTCGGACATGGTTACTGCAAGCAAAAACAATAAGACCTATCAAGAATATTACCTTACCCAGTTTGATTATTCACTTGTCAAAGCTGATCCAACTCCAGACCCAGAAACCGGATTGATTGAAATCCGCTATCGCTCAGAACCGCAACGACGCCACAGACTTCTCAAAGATGGAGGTCACATTGAAGTTAAGGTGAGTCTCTTTCGACTCCAATAATGACTTGGTTTCTCATAAACTTAGTGCGCACTCTTGTGCTGATTTTTAAAGATCTTAATTCCAACGAAGGATGATGAAATTAATCGCCTCCAAGGGGGTCTATCCTTTAAGAGTATTATCTCTTTCCACGGTTTAACTATCCTGCATCCCGATTCGAAACTCGGTGTCGGAGTGGCGCTCTTTTCGAATGTCAGTCTTTCTCCTTCAAGTGATTTCCTGGAGGGCAAATACTTAGATGATTTCAATGGGCCTGGTTCTAACAGAGTAAGTCTGATAATGTTAAGTTCTTGTTCTTGGCATTTGGATATATGTGCTGATTTGTAGAAGTCGAAATTGCTTGTGCTGTTGGTCATTCTGTGACAGTTGGCTCAGCTTCTTTTAGTGGTGCTGTTTTGTCATATTAGCTAATAAATACTTTATTTAACATAAATTTCATTTCCGTTTTTGTGTACCATAAGTCACTCTTTTTATTTTTCTCGAAATTGTTTTAGTGGATTGTTAGCCCTTATCGTTTCCATTTAACTTGAAAAATAACTTTTCCTGCATATTTTATACATATTAATTTCGAAATATATTACAACATTTATCCTAAGGTTGTATAAATTTGGATCAATTTTTATCCACTTATGAATGCTGTAAAAAGAAATAATGCCACTAAGTAACTGTATCTGATGGTCGGAGATTCGCCTCTTTTTACATGTTCTTAATCCCTCAATTCGCATATTAACTGTTACTGGTCCGTCAACGTCTGGAATTATTTCAGTTGGCATAAATCGAAAGTTAATAACGTTTATCAATGAAGGTTTGTAGTGGATTGCTACGTATAAGCCTTGCCCCATGTTCAGTGCTCTCAATGGCACGTTCTCCTAGTTTGGAAAGGCTCCCAGGACTAGCCAAGCTACCGCGAAGCTATAGAGGGAACAGACGTATCACATGGAATGTGTTTATTTTGTCAGCGGATGTCACAGACTGAACTTTTAGTCCTTATATTGCAATGAAGGGTTGGCAAAGTCAAGCAAGGACTATTGATTGGCGGTTGGCTGAGTGTTCTTCGCTCTCACAATCGCACTTATTCCCTACGGGAAGTGGTACGGCTGCACCTTCGAGCCTGTCTGAGTGCGCATGGAATTCCTTTGCTCAGCGATGACAGCGTTGTGTGCTCCACAGGTCCAAACAAGTTACTCCAAATGGCTTAAGACAAATTTTAGAATTTATGGTTCCTTAAGATGTTCTCTGCATTGAAAAAATCACACGTTTACCTCCAACGGAATCTCACAAACAAAGATAATCGACTGTCGATGCCGCGTACTATCTCCGAATGAGTATAAATCTTTTTTTCGAGAGGAGTTTCTTTGTTAGTCACTCGAAGTTTCGGGGGTGCTCACAGATTGGTCTGTCACAACGCTTTACCTGTCTTTACTTTTCGACCTTGTCTCCCTCAGTTAAGTGCATGCTTCGGCACACTAGATTTGTTACATAGGTAAATTTTGCCAACATTTTTTGGCGGGATGGATTTCTGTGCTTCATTAAGGCTACTGTTTTAGCCGTAGAGTAGGCCGGTTATTAGATTTCTTTACTGAATGAATCTCATTCAGTTCCGCAACCTCAAAGTTTGTTAATGTTTATACTCTACGAAGATGAATTTCCCTATCATACTATTTGATCTTGTTGTAAATATTTCAAGCCGATTCCGTGGTTTTTATCTAATTTTGTGAGCAGTTATGTTGAATTTAGCTCGATGATGTAAAGCCATAGACGTCTCCCTTTTTACCAAACATGGTATTGAAGGTTCTGCTTCTTTTGTTTAATTCTATTTAAAGCCTATTAATTACTCAAATGGCAGTGGTACGAAAAGCGAACGAAAAAATTAAGGCAAGGCTTGTAGGGAATGTCTAGTCTAGTCTACCGTCTGGCGTTCTTTGTTAGTTTGATGTGGGCCACGTGTTTGTGTTGGTGGTTGGTTTGGGCCAATTTGATTAATTATCTGAACTTTGGATGTGTGATTTTTCTCTTCCATATAAGACCCACAATTTACAGTACAATATTCGATTTTATTTGATTCGTGTATTTCTGAGTGAGTTCAAGTCTCCGATATTCAGACCTTGTTAGCCAGTCAATCTAATTGATTGCCTTTGTTCATTTGCAGCCTCTTACATTCAGAAGCCATGGATGAGTCTTGCAAAGACATTTTAAACACTGCAGATCAATGTCATGAAATAAGTCAATGTTATCGATAGTTCCCTTTGTATCGCATGGCATTCTGAATCTTTCAGGTACCGTTGATTAGTTTGTGTAAATCCGATGAAGTGGGAATGAAATTACGAAAGCTTTAAAGGTTTGTTCAGTAATTTTAGGTTTATTCTGAATTAATAGACCGTACCAAATTCTTCTTTTTTTACCTATTATCAATGATACCGATTTGCCTAGGATTTTTACGTTCATTTGAATGAAGAAAACTCTGGATCTTTTGACTTTGTGAAACCCTTTGAATTTCCGTCAAGTAAATCTACTCCCAAGCCGGTTTCCCAGACATTAGTTCTCTTCCGTGCTGGCGCAAATGGCCAATTAGAGGATAAGACCGAATCTGTCCCAATAAATCCTGGTCCTCGGTTGTTACTTCGTTCAAATCAGAAAAGTCGTCTCTCTCGTTCTTTGGCCAAAGCTATCTATGGTAGGAGAGTGGATCAGAATTTCCAACCTACTCGCAACATAAGTAGAAAAGTATTAACTCCTATCGGAATAAGATTGCAACATTTCGCCTTTGCTGCGCCAGGCCAGCTGTCAGCAAAATATGCTTCTTGGTAAGCACTGATTTTAACTTGAGATACATAGCTCACAGTGCAGAAGAAGGTGTAGTGTGAAATCTAGAGAACTTTGGTCCCAAAATCTACGAGTTTCACTTGACATATTAATCAAACGAGCGTTTAAGAGCTTCCCATTACAGCTCAGCTCTATAAACGCCGTTTTGAGTGTCGTGTTTTTATTGGTTCTCAATATTGATGGTTTGGACTTATTTACATTTTCATGAAACAGCACCAACACCCGCATACAAATACTCAGAAAGAATGCATCTAGACTAAGTTGCTTCTAAATTTATCATAACAAGCTATAGTTGGTGGCATACTGTCGTAAATTGAACGTTCATGTGGAAAACAGACCAAGACTTTAGTGCACATATTCAGTGTTTGTTTAATTAGTGTGTTAATGTATCGTTTGCTTTATAGGAATGTGACTTTGACAATGGACTTTCAACAAGACGAACCAGAAAAATATTTGTGTGTAGAACAAGCAAGAAACAATCAAGAAATCACTGGGATGCGCATCTGGGGACTCTTCTTAATGAAATGGTTGGCTTCCTTCCACCCAGTTTAATTCTTCCGGTCCAATATCGATTTTCGCCTCGATATCCGTTTTAATCGTGCTTATAAATAATGACAGCTTTTTTAAAATAATAATTTCATACGCATTGCCTCTAGGATGTCTTATTTGACTCTTACTCCACATCTTGCCTTCATTTAAATTTATGGTTTATAAAGGTGTTAAACCTTGTATTCGTTGTAGTTTGGTGTAGAGGAGTCAAGTCGTATATAAGACCGTAATGCCCTATTGCTTGTTATTTGTTCAAGTGAACCTTTAATGAGAACCAACGGAGAGACACTGAAACAAATCCAATATGATTTAAGAATACTAAGTCCAGTTGCTTCGGATACAAAAGTGGCCATTGGCAGACTTCACTTACGGCGAACCCAGAGGATGGGTGACAGTTATGGGGCCCTCCCATGGCTCGTTTGTAAAGACTTTGTATAGAAAAAGGTATCCGTGTAATGAGCGTCTGATTACCAGACCGATTACGTGGACTATGCAGCTATGAGATATGTTTATCACCGTTCTGTCATAAAGAAAATGAATACTTAATTCTGATTAACTTGCAGAAATCGGTATAGACATTGTGAAGTTAAACATGGTTTGTGGAAGCCAATAGCCATGGTTCAGTGCTATGGATCGTGTACTTTGTTTCTGAAAGGACTATATACGCTCAATAGACGATTTTCGCGCCCGTTAAGAATCAATGACACCAATTGGAAAATTAGGGCACCTGCTCATATATCCCGGGCTACAATTTCAATATGTAAAAGTTGGATAAACAGGACTGTTCCATATAGACTCATTTGAATTTCCTTCATTCACCTTAGGATGCAAATGTCAATATAAAAGTTCTCTGGGGGTCATAGCTTTAATAATTATCATAAATGTAGAATGTGAACTGTTGCTCAAATAACTAGTCCAGTTCTATACTTGAAAGCTGCTAATCCATCATCTTCTCCAGCAGAATTATCTTCTTGATTTATAAACTATAACGAATAACAAACGGAATGAGGTGGTAAATAAAAATTACTAAATAGAAGAGGCATTCTGGGGAAAATATAGCTTTCTTTTATTTAAAGTACTGTTTATTCAATGTTGTTTGAATCCGAACCTAGAACGCTTTGGATCTATATTTTTGAGGTAGCATCGAGCTTTAGGGTGAGAACAACAAAAAGTTCGTTAAATCGAACTTTTAATTTAACTTTTAATTTTCTTTAAGATATCATGTGATTACATGATTGACAATTCACTTTTGTCATGAAAAATGAATACCTAACGGTAATGTCATATTAATGATGGTCGGTTCTTGCAGAAAACATCAACTAAAAATGTATTTAACGTCATATCATGCGTAAAACATCCATCTCGAATTTTATTAGACTTAAGGTGAAAACGAAATGCTTAATAAGTGCATATCATTTTACTGAATATAGCGTTTTAAGTTCAAAGCTTATGCACCATCTAGAGTTTTAAAATCTGGTACGTGTTACGGTGTGCTTTTATTTTTCGATTTTTCTTATTTTTACACTTTTCAGAGTGGCGTAGCAACATTATTATAAATGCCGATGTAAAGATAAATAACGAAAATTTCCTCTGAATCTCATTATTGTCTCTGTAGTTTGCTAACTATAAATTGCACTAAGTCATTTTATTTTCCCAATTTAGTGGCTTTTTAATCTCGCCGTGTATTACGCACAGAGACCATTCTGTACCATCTTAGAAGTACTAGTTCAAAGGTATGGATTTATGGAAAAATGGTGAAATATGAAAATAATAAATAAACTATAAAAAGATTCCAAATAAGAGATGAAGATATCGGTTATATGTTATTATTATTTTGGAGGTATTTTTTCCAAAAGTGGCATTCTAATCTTACGCCTGACATTTCGATGACTTCTATTTTTAACCAGAGAGAAATAAAAATATTATAGAAGCTCTTTTTGTAAATCAGGATTTGTTGAGTTCTGAATCAAATTTGCTGACCAATCTTATTTTAAACTTTTGAATAATGTAAAATTTGGCGCCATATGAGAGGTGTCGCTTGAGTGGCGTTTCTTTTCGTATGTTGCGGGAATCATTCTTTGTTTGTTGAAGTTTTACTAATTTTATATTCGAATTCGACTTCAAATAAAATTCCATGCTTAACTTTCATATTATGCAAGGCATTTTTCAATAGTTTGTTTCAACTGATATCTTTACCATTGAAGAGGTGTGCTCCTGTTAATGACATTTATAATGGAAACATCAGCCGAAGAAGGCGTATCGGAACTGTCTATTGATGAAATCGAGTTGAGGCGCAGAGCTTTAGAAAGTTTCCGTAAATCCACAAGCACCATATATTCAGTCAATGAACGTGCAGGTTTGTGCCTACTTTCTTAACTGACGTATTTATGCTCTTTGTAAATCCTTGTTTTAGAAACACCTTTATTGTATCGGAACAATTCGACTACTTCGGAAGAAAGAACAGAAGGATACGGAAAGGATGAAACCCCTCTCGAGGCATGACTCTTGAGTTTTTTTAATCCGGATATTTTAGAGAGACCAAAAACTAGAGCTTGAACTACGTAAAAGGGCATTGTTGTCACTCAAAAAGCGACGAGGAACTTTGCGCTCTTCAAGCTCAGCTCCGGTGCTTAACGACATCACGCATCCAATAAAGTCCTCGCCTAACGTTGAAGAACGTTTTATTATTTCTGTGAGGACTCATCCAAATGCTTCCACTTCTTCGAGTAGTGATGAAGAATGCGATTTTGCGAGTTTACCTAGTGTTACCATAGGTCCACATGAGGTAAAATCTTCAATACCCTTCAACGTGAATGCTAAACATCCACATCTGACTTCAAAAAATTTTGTCGGGCAGATGCAGATATCTTATTGTAAAACTAAGCCTATAAAAGAGGGCCCTTTACCGAAACCAGGAAAATTCTCCTCGCCAAGGAAAACACTTTCTCTTAGTTCCTTGCACAAAGCTTTGCTCAAGCATGCCCGTCGAAGAGAAGAACTTGAAGGAACTCTAAAAGACTATGAAAAACATCTCCTTGATAAGAAACGTCATTCCATGATGTTGCAGACGGCAATGATCAAACTCAAAAAGAGAATGGAGGCATTACAAAAGCATTATCAAGAATGTCAAAAAGAAATAATACAAATGAGTAAGGAGAAAAAGACCATCACTTCGCAGTTACAGATTGCTAAGAAGAGGCAAGAAAGACTTGGGACTGTGATTGTGCAACAGTCGAAAAAGCGGAAGTCCCGAAAATCCAAGCCTTTTTCTGCAGGTCTTAGTCAAATTGTTGACTATTGTAACAACACATTCGATGTCTTGAAGGCTTCATTCCGGATTAACAGCCCGTTCTTTCAGTATTATAACCCTTTGGCTATTTCAAAAAAAATGCTTGATGAAGTTGAAATGTCTTCTGGCTGTAATGAATCTACTATCAATAGTTCAAATCAGCCTTCTGGTGTAGATCCAGATACTCCCATTTGCCCATTTTATCTGAATGGAAATTGCTCTGACATTACATGTATTTTTCAGCATCCAGGAGAGTCTGTCACTTCAACTCCTAAGTCTTTACGGTCACTCGTTGAATTGGAGGAAAATGATCCCCATTTCACTGAATCCCAATGTCCTGTTTGTGGATTTTTATTCGATTCTTCTGAGGATGGCCACCTTCCGGTTATTTGCATGTCAGTATCGGACTGGCATTCTGTATTTTCAAAATGCGAGGATTGGACACCGTTTCTAAATTCACCAATCAGAGCAGATAGCGTCGTTTTTCTGAAGCACCATCTTCATGCTGTACTTACATTTTCAGACGATATTGTAATTTCGGCTTGTGATTTCCTACAAAATATAACTTATCATTCAGATCTTCTCTACTTTGCTCTCAATTATTGTGGAATTTCTTCACTGACAGATCGAAGGCGTCTTCTTCGTGAGTGTTTATTTCGTCTGTTACACAGAGTTCGGGATCCAAGTATTTCTTCTGCTATTTATTGTATGAATGGTCTACTTTCTGTGGTCTATCACATTGCTCGGTTTGAATGGGAAGTATGTGGAACTCGCTATGGCGTTTCTTTAGTTGAAAGTCTACTCTCTGCTGACCCAGACAACCAAATTGGTCTTCCAATGGTCCATCCTGCTCGTTGGGGTATTTGGTTCCTTCGGATGATTTTTGCAGTTTCAGCCTATTTTCCCTCCTCGCCCACCCACTGCCCCTTCATTGAACCATCACAGCTTTTGTCTAACCAAGCAATATTCGAATCCGCAGCGGCAGATATGCGCTTATCTTGCAATAATTTAAGTATTTTTGTATCTCAATGTTCCGAAGCGTCTATTCCATTGTCCTCTATCTCTCCAATTATTTCATTCTGCCATCTCTTTGTCCAGTTTCTTGCAGCTAAGGGCGATAGTCAACAAGGCGCCATGCATTGTCTCAATGTATTGCAGAACTCAAAGTTACTCCAGATTTCAGATAACCTCCTTCTCCCTAGTGCTATTCACTTGGCAAAAAACTGTCTTCCAGAAGATCGATCTCATACCTATCGTTTAATTTCTGAAATTGCAGATAAATTGTCAATGCAGACTTGTTTTACCTACTGCCTTGCTTGTTCGATGGCTGACAATGGTAAATGGGAGTCTTGTAGCGATATCCTTGCAAATCACCTTTCCAGCCTTTTTTCTTTCCAGCTGCCAGATGCCACTTCTGTCTATTCTGCTTTTCGTCGAATTCTCTGTGCTTCTCAGCATCCTCCTATCAAAATAAGGAATATTGTCTATTTATGGATGTGTTTTGGTCTCTTTAGCATGATTCATAGTTTCTCGACAGGCCTTTTGCCAGATTTTTTAAATCATGTGATAGCCCGATTGGAAAATTTTCAGGGTTATGATTCTTCCCTGCATTGCCCACTCATTTCTCTACTCATGCATCTTGGATTATCTCTGGCAAACTTGCTCCCCTCTTCTGAGTCATACTTAGATGCTCTCAACAAACTTCTTTTTCCAGCTTATTTGGTAAATGATGCTGATTTCTGTTCACATCCAACTTCCTGGTTTCTTGAGCTCCTACAGTTCATTCGCGTGGATAAGTTTTCTTCCTCAAAATCACCTGGTTCTTTATTTGCTCGGATAGTGGAGGTCTACGGTTTCCGGTGTTTAAAGTCGCTCATCATCATTGAGGAAGCTGTTAATAATGAATCCCTAGAATGGTTGCAGAGTGTATGTTCAATAGCACGGTTAGAGAAACCAGCCGATGAGGAATTTTGGTTGCTGATAGCGTCTCTCGGAGTCAAGTTTCATCCAAAGTCGGCTGATGATGGAAAGGGTCTTGTTCTTTATCTTAACGAGTGTTTAAGCGAAGCGGTGGAAGCTTTACCCTTGAGTAGCCGCATCTGGCGATTGTACGCCGTATTGGTGAAAACCTGCGGTCTGGGGGATTGTCAAATGGAGATGTTGAGACAGAGAGTTGCTCGGGTGTCTCCAGATATGGTTCCTGTTGTCGAGGAAGTTTTATCTAAGAAAACGACTGCGCAAATCTTCCTGCTTCTTGATAAAACGCTCGTGGAGCCTCTTGCCTTTGCTGATTACAATGAATGGTTAACGCAATTTTGCAGTGAGTTGGCTTACGTCATTTCTATCTTTTCGTTACCATATCTGACATTATCATAGATTTTAGTCCTAATTTTTAAGCTCTTTTTGTTTTTTTTTGTCTGACTTTAAATTACAGTTCGTGGATAATGTCCAACCCTAGTCTCGTGAGCTGACTGTGGATAAGGGTAAGTTTTTCCTCAGACTCTGAACTGCACACACACGTTGACCGCGTCTTTCCATTGAGAATATCTTTATTCAAAGTTAAAAAACTCGTGTGTATATAAGATGATGCGTTCTATTATTTATGTATTTGTATTTTATTAAAATAAAAAAAAAAGAATTTATCTATGTTTGTTTTTATTTCGCTTTTGATTGTGTAATAGGTGGATGAGTTGCAACTAGGTAGTACTTGATTTTTTAATAGTGGCACCGTAGTCATTGCATTCAGTTGCGAAGACAGGTCACTGGTTTGATCCCCCTCGGTGAAGAACCAGTGGACGAAATGTCAGCCATCTGGTTATTAAAGGGGATTTAATTTAAGTTGCTCCATTATTCTATCCCACTCTGTCGGAAAGCGCATTTCAGCATCGATTTTGAATTCAAATGTGCTATTGTATTCTGTTGAGGGGCGGCCATTGTCTAAGAGAAAACACTAGTTTATATATTGGGTGCACTTTTATCAGTATTAGTATAATCGGCCAGAATTTGACTTGAATGATTGACCATCCTGCACTTGGTTAATAAATCGTACCTTCTACTTGCTGCTTAGATTAGTATTCGCTATACTAATTAGAAAGGCAGATACGCGCCATTGAGTGACAAATGATTTTCATGAATGAAGGTTACACATTTCGCAGTCTGGTTGTAATTTGTCTAATGTCAGAAAGGTTCTAACATCTCAAGCTGTGCAAGTCTTTATTTCTGCAGAGGGTTTAGCTGCTCTGAGCTGAGATTTGCATCTCTGATACTAACTAACTTTTTGGAGCACATTGCAGTTTATTTCTTTTTTAGTAATGGGCTTCCAATTATAACTTTAATCTAAAATCTGAGGCGACTAAACCTCTCTCAGAATCACTTTTCCACAAGCTTTGGTGTTCCCACAATAAGGGTCTGCTAAATAACTAAATATGTCCAGGTGGTGAGTGCGAAATTGGGACTGTCTTTTTATTTGCCACAAAAAGTTAACAGTCGACTGACCTGGATTGTTAAACAATGAAAGATCCTCGCCAATTGGCGAGATCAAATGTTGAAATAGTTTCTTTTTAAAGTCTCAAGTACAATTAGCAATACTGTGATTCACGGTTTGGCACGAATTCCTCCGAAATTGGATTTCACTTCCATGATAGAGTGGTCTACTTGTAGATCTCATCGTTTTACTTCAGTTACCAATTAGGTAGATGTTGCCTTAGAAACTCAAAGACAAGGTCTTTCACTCCAAAGATTATTCAAACGATCTTCAAGATTATTCCATCGAAGAACGTCTCCTATAAGACCATAACCATTAACCAGATACAGCCTGCCATCAATTGTTTTCTGTTGATATTCCTATCTACTTAGTTATTAAAGTAGTTAGTCACAATCGTAATATCTAATTTTAGTGAATTGATATCAAATATGCAGATCTGGCCATAGTATGCAATTTAAAATTATATTACCAGTATAGGAATATGGAAAAACGAGAAGAGGCTATATGCCCTCGATTTTACCTTGAATTTTAGAGTACAAACTCTGTGATTTGATTCACAAACTGCTAAGAAGAAAGTCGAAATTTATTGGTGTGCTGTGCAGAATTCAGAAAATTCAATGCAATGGATTTACTAGTGGGGGCTAGATTTTCTGATTGCACTTTCTGCTTGTCCAGTCTTGAAATAGATACTCCTCATTCTTGAATCCCTTGCTAACCGGGGGATCTGTTCGAAGATTAGGATTTACAACTTATTGAAAATGAAATAGGAAAAGGAACAAAACAGGAAACAGTTATTAAATATAATCAGAATTATCTGGCACTAATTTTAGATATATCATGCAAAGTAATGAACTGGAAATAAGTTAAGTAACTACTTTGAAGATATGAAGTTAAGTTTTTGAAATACCTGATTATGAAGCCCAAATTCAAATACAATAAATGCATTTTCACCTAACAGACTTCAAATCAAATCTTCACTATCACTCTTTGGGAAACACAACGTTAGAGTGTCTGGAGCAAAGAAGCGCTTGCGCGCTCAAGCATTTTGAAATGTTGGGACGCGATCCAATCGTGCTAGGGAGCAAAGGAGGTCACGAGTACAGAGACCTCTCGACCAACCAATAATCAAAGTCATTACGTTATTATCGTACCCGAAAGTGTATACAATGACTAAACTCTCTGCCTGTCCACACACATCCCAAATAAACGTGCTCCAAGTCACACGTCTGTTTCCTCCATAGTGTTGGGGTAGTGTAGCTAATCCCGGGAGCCATTCCAAACTAGGAGAACTTGCCATAGAGATTACTGAACATATGTCATATTAGTGTAGTAGTCCGTTACGACCAAAAGGTCTCAAGCGAAATCCTTAATTTTTCCCAACTATTTCAGGATAATTCAAAACAGAGACTTCAATATTGAAAGATTTTATTATTTGGGGGTCATGAGTCACAAGATCCAACATTCTACTAGGTTTCGCTCCACAACAATGCAAAATTAGTAAATAATGCTTACAACATGTTAGCCTACGGAATAACTAAGTTCTCACCTTATGTCAGTGTCATTTATATTTTGTGTACGTACCAAGTATATTTCTATTTATCAAGAAAGGTTGCTGAATAGTTTTAACTGAGGCTTCCAAACTGAATTGTAGCGATCCAGAAGCCCTTTAATTGTGATTTATTCGACTAACTAATTCAAAATAATCTCAGAACAGCAAAAAATGCGATTTTGCCGATTTATTCACTTTTCATGCTTTTCCATTTCTATTTTTGCGTTTTAATTCAATCACTTTTGGTAAGGTCAATAGCACAGGAAGTTAGACTGTCTTGAAAATACCATCAGAAGAAAGAAATAGAAATACTACACTACTGTTTGGAGTCTGTTGAAAGGACCTCGATGAAAGGAATTGGAAAATGCAATTGGAAAGATTCCAAAAGTGGATATTTCAAGTTGAACTAGTGGAAAATTACTGTGACAATGCGGGAAAATTCTTTTTTGATCAAATTTTGTCCATTAAATGGGGTCTGAATCTTCTAATTCCAATTTAATACTAATTAACTCTCAATTGTCATTTCTTAAATGCGGACAGATTTTTCCCCTCCTCTTGAACTGAAAAACTCATATTTTTGGCGATAGTATTTAAAATTACATCCGCAATTAATGGTTTGGATCTAGGAAAGGAAATATGTAGCCACCAATTCGGCCCTTCATAACCCGAAATGCCAAGTTATGCAGGTTTCAGATTCCTATCAACTTTATAGGTTTTGGTCTTGAATTAAGATGTAGAACCCATCTAAACATTTTGTTCATAATTGATTTGCCAATTTATCCCCATAACCCCTATGGGTTAATTGCAGTGGTCCAAGTGTATGCGAACTCTTGTCATCACTGGCATTTGTATTATTGTTTCACAACACGTTACCCACCTTTGGTTTATCAATTTTATAAAGCATGCGCTGATGCCACTACTAAGACCCCGGGGAAATAGAAAAGTATTTCCACTTCAAGACCGTGCGTTCTTTATCATAATTTGGAAACTACCTAAACCACTGAACTGCGCTGTGGTTGACTGGGGAAGACCGAACCAGTCATCGTTATTAATTGGACTTCCGATAGAACAGAAAATGATTCACGTTACTGGTATGATATTGACATATCAGTGACGTGATATTAGTACTTACCATTTGCAAGGCAAACTTTCCAACCTGATGCCCTCCATACTCTTTTACAGTTGTCTTGGAGAAGGAAGAATATAAAGCAAAAACTATCCCATTCTCTGATTGGTTGTTCCAAGATGAATGGAATGAATAAAAATACCATATCCATTTCAGAGGAAATTGAAAATCCATATTACACACTCTTGATTTGCTTCTATGACAATATTAAAAGTTTTTAATAAAAAATATTAATTCTTCTACGTAAAAAACGGTTCCACTTACACACATTTAAAAACGGTCTGTAAGAAATAGCTATTAATTTGAAACGTCTCTCCTACAGGAGTCTACAAATATCTCCACCTATTAGATTTTAAAATCAGTAAAATTATTAAATTTGAATAAGTTGATTTACATTATAAGACTCATTATTAATTTGCATTATAACGTTCCAGTCAAGTTAAGCTGTATCAAGGGACGAATCTTTGATTACAGGAATGGTTTATGAAATGAGGAATACTAGTGGGAAATGGAGAAAGCGTACTTGAAATAAGCCTGCTGTGTAATTTTAAATTAGCAATGGGACGAAGATTAGGACTTAGTTAAGAATGACGAGGAAAACACTATTTTTGTTTATAACTATAAATACGAAGTATGGAGGAACAAAGAGAAGTGAGACGTTCGAACGCCAAGAGAGTTCGAGAACCTGAAGTTGATGAGATAGTAAGAACGTCCTTTTTGAAGAAATAAATAGGATGGGTCAAGATGATTTAGTGATTGGCAATTTCGATTAGTCAGTCCGTTGCCAATTACAGTTAACCGGAGTAGGTTGTGGGAACACAACTTTAGCATGACAAATGCAGAAGCCTCTCGACCACTCAATGACCAATGCCAAGACGATCAATAAATGGTAAATTCCAGTACACGATTACCCGGCCAATCAATGACCAAAGTCATATGAGGTCACCATACCATAAAGTGTATATAAGGACTAAGTTTCACGTCATACGACACACATCACGACAGCACGCCAGCACTCCATACTGAATAAACGTGTTCCATGGTATGCATCGGTTTCTTCTGTAGCTTTGCAGTAACTTAGCTAATTCCGGGAGTCTTTCAAAATATAGGAGAATCTGCCATAGAGGTTTCGCAGTATAGTCAAGCCTTATTTGGGTAGCTAATCCGCTACAAGGTCTGAGAGTAGACAAGCCGTGGACAACAAAGCGAATAAGGTAAGGTCAAACCGATTGAGAAAATATGTACAATAACTAATAATTGAGCGTTTTTCTCTACCTTTATAGTATACTGTCAATGCTCTGGAGGGGGAGTATGTGGAGCGCACAACGCTGTCATCGCTGAACAAAGGAACCTCATGCGCACTCAGACAGGCTCGAAGGTGCGACCGTGCTACAATGCGTATTGAGTAAGTGCGATCGTGAGCGCAGAGAACACCCAGTCAACCGCCAATCAATAGTCCCTGCTTGGTTTAACAAACCGTTCATTGTATCATAATGAATAGGCGTCCTGCCAGTAACATGCTTCTCAAATAAACGCATTCCATGCCATACGACTGTTTCCTCTATAGCTTTTCAGTAGCTTGGATAAACCTGGAACCCTTTTCAAACTAGGAGAACTTGTCATGGAGATTACTGAGCATAGGACAAGGCTTATTAGTGTAGCACTCTGCTAAAATACCGTAGACGTGCAGTTAAAAGTAGGACGTTCTAGATTTACATCACTGTAGATTGTGCTACATTAGCTGAACGCTTGGTTGGGTGAGTTAGAACTACATTGACGATAATCCAAACGAAAGAAAGTCAATAATTGAAACAGTGGACATGGCTTCATTCATCAAACTTCCGAAAGATCTAGGATAACAACGGTGATATAAGTCATGAAATCAAGTTGGTGTTAAAAGCCGAGTTGTATATTTCTTAAACCTATTTATTGAGAAGGATTCACTCAGGTCATTCAAAATCACCTTATGTAACTACCCAAAGCAGCTTCATAGAGTACTGAAATAATGTAACCTCTAACTGGCCCTTAAATTCCTCAACCCGTTCATTCTCTTAAATCTTCAATGGTATTTACCCCTTTCGTTCAGTAAACACTCTGTTTCCCCTCGTATCTCCCAATTTCCATTCAAGCAAAAATTGCATTTTTAAGCAACCCATCTTCGATCTTACAATAAAAAATCTCCTCCTTCAAGTCTCCTGTGAATGACTATTTTGAAAAGAGGTCTGGATCTAAATAGTCACATCTTCAATGTCTCCTCTTTGTACCATTCTTTCATGACTAATGCAATTACAAGAGCAATCATTTAACGTTATGCAACACATCTCATGTGGACGTGAGCCAAACGAACACGAGTGCCAGTAAAAAAATATAATTTTAACGTATAAAAGTCATTTTCAGAGTATATTATTTTGACAGTTATAACGATATTAAAAATAATTAGTTCTAGTTACATTGCTCCAAACTGAGATTGTCCCGTGAAGTATGACATTTGTTTGAGTAATTCGATAAATCAACACCGTTACCCAAAGTGTTCTGAGAATAGAGTGGAATCTCCCTCACCAATTTATATTCTTCCGCCGGCGGAACTTCTGAGAGGTTATGCGGATCGAAACCGACTGCAGTGGAGGATTTAACTATTGTGCATTTGAGTAGGTAAGCAATGAAATTAAAAACAAGGACCGTTGCTAAAAGTATACTCCACTGAAGTGTAGGTAGAAAAAGACGAGGTTACTCCTTATCCAAGGTAAAGGTTAGTTTTAAAATATGCAATCTAACCTCAAGGAATGTCGAAGCCAATGATTCAGCCGCCAGCTCATACCACTTAGTGAAAGCAATGTTTGAATACGTCCACCAAATAATCAGTCCAATGGCCTCCAGAGGAACCAATCCTCTGAAAATGAATAAAATAATCAATGTTTTGTTTTACAAAAGTGGAAAGGAGGGAGCGAACGCCTAGACGCGTTAGTTATGACCATGAAAAGTACAAGGGCCAATAATATAAATATAAGGGAAAATTTAGCAGAACTGAACATTAAAACTGTTAGTTTCTCAGGGAAAATATTTGACAAGGTAGTTTTATTGTACCAGTTCTATCTATTTTCGTCTTTGATACTTTGCATTCAAGAAATAGCAAATGTCCTTGTGGTCACTTTACTTACGCAATGATAAAGACGAAAAATTTTGGTAGCTTCCAATCGCTAATCCCAAAATCATTGACAATGACCTTGCAGAATTTGAAAGGGTTATAGCTAATAACGAGAACGCAGAAACAGAGTCCGGAGATAATCAGTGCGAAGCCCCACACAAAGTCCTATATAACGGGAATACGTAAATTATTGTAAGAAGATAGTTCTCTCAAACATAAATAAGTACTTTAATAGATTAGGTTAGACCTGATTTGACAGAATATCAATGCAGAGTGCAGATGGAACTCCAACCAAGAAGGAAAGAAGCAGTGCAGCAATTGTTGCCCAACGTCTGCGCACTAAACAGGGGGAAAGAAGTTAATTAGGTCAGAAAGGAGATGAAAAGTTGATGTAGGCAAGCGTACGTACCCCCAAAGTCTTGAATAACTCTCACTGTCAGTTCCAAAAAGGAGATCATTGAACTGAGACCACCTGAGGATAAACAAATGAAGAACAAACCACACAAGATTTTCCCCATAAAGCCCAACTTTGACATAAGCACCGGAATCCTTAAATGGTGAAATTTTGAAAAAAATCGTCAGCTTCAAGTGTTTCCAAATGACATTCTCATTAGATACTAAACTCACCATGTGAAGGTTAATCCAGTACTCCCGGGTCCTGTCTCTTTCATAATTGCAACGATTTGAGGTATAGTAAGTGTTGGTGATGTCTGAATGAGGGTTGAAAAGACAGTGGAAAAAATGGTCAAACCACAGATGATACTAAAGGATTAATAAAAAGTAGCTGATAAATTCCACAAGAAGGAAATTCGAAGAAAAGTGGCCCAACAATACCTTGCTAGGTTGTTAACCGATG
Organism: Hymenolepis microstoma; assembly: GCA_000469805.3. Classification (NCBI taxonomy): domain Eukaryota; kingdom Metazoa; phylum Platyhelminthes; class Cestoda; order Cyclophyllidea; family Hymenolepididae; genus Hymenolepis; species Hymenolepis microstoma. Next base: position 23,496,144 of record LR215991.1, on the reverse strand, counting down.
GCAAAAAGACTCCATAGCGAACAGCGCCGGTGTTTCGACTGAAATATGCAGCATAAGCCGACAAAAGACCCATTCCAGCAGCGGTGTCAAAACCATTCTGACAAGCAGCTTCCACGTAGAGTTTTGGATCAAGCAGGGTCGCTGGAATATATAACGACATTAGTGCTCACGGATTAAACATTTTTAACTCGTTCAAGTATGTAATACTAACACCAGTCAGCCGTAAACATGAATTTTATGCCAACATCGGCATAATCTCGAGACAGAGACCAAAAGAAAACAATGAGAATAATAATGGCTTGCATGGGAACAAGGAGTCCATTTGCGACTTCGATTCCTTTTGCTCCTTTGAAAATGGCAAGACCGCAAATTGATAGGCAGATTGCGTGACATAGGAGGGGCCAATATGTGTGCTGTCAAATTGATAGGATGAATAATTGGCAAATTTAAGAATAGGCGTATAGTAAAGTGAAACTCACTGTAAAAGTATCGAAAATTAAACGGCTCTCTGGTTCAGTTGCTGGCAGCTCTTGGGAAGTACATGCTACATAAACGTAGTACAGACACCAACCAACAACCACAGAGAAGTATGCTCTAAAATTTTTCAAATTCCATTAGGAAGTAAGCATAGTATACTGACCCGATAAAGAAGGTAACAGCAGAAATCCAGCAACCAATCCAAACGAACTTATCCCCCATAAACCGTTGAAAGGCGATAGTTGGAGAACCACGAGTAAATCTACCGATACTATACTCGGTTATGATAAGCGGAATCGACCAAGTAAACAGGAAACAAACCCAAACCATGAGAAATGTTAGACTTCCTAAAACAATAATTGTAACATTGCTAATGTTAATTGCCTTTAATCTGAATAATGCGATTATCCTACTGGTCGGTTATAAACCGATCAACAAACCTGTGTCGGAACTTGTTACGGCGATAATTCGGGGAAAACGCCAGACATTTCCAGTTCCCATGACACATCCTATTAAGGAGAAGACTAATCCAATAGAATAGGTGAATTTTGGTTGCTTTTCTTCGTTATTAACAGCTTGATTGCTTCTTGTCGAGGAATGCTATAGTTGGAAAGTCATAAGAGAGGAATTTTGTATTAGATAAGATCCATTTGAACACTTGAACTTAGTTGATTTAAATAGATAAAGTGTACATGATTATGGTAAAAATTGTGCTTAATTTAAATTCTATTAAAAGTTGTCATTGATACATGCTGATTTTCTTACAAAATGACTTTGTTGGCAGGGCAAAATGCAAGAAAATTATATTCAATTGTCTTGACAAAACGAACCAAGTTAACTTTACTTTCCTCAGTTGGTCTGACATACTCTCCACCGTAAAGTCGAAATGGTTGCCGGCAATCAAATTATCTCTTACATACCAATTTAATTTACTCACATTTGAATGTTGGTTTGGGTCTTCATTTTTGGCCATGGTAGAACTTGGTGAAGGTACTGTGGATTCATGCATGCTTCCTCATAAAGATAAAACAGAAAAATTTGGATTTGTGAAACACAGGGAATATATATTGTACAAATTCTCAACCTGATGATTTGATTTAAGTTCATTACATTTAGTTTGGCAGTATTTAATTGAGGTCACAGTAAACTTTTAGGGTCATAGGTATAAGTGGCAAAATTGGTTCAAATTGTATTAATAAAAGTCTAGGTAAACGTGTTAGTCACCTTAGTAACGGATAAATCACAGTCACGAGACATGTGTTATACCATTTTTGCTATTAACACGCGTTGTCTACTCGCAGACATCCCATGTTTTCAGAAAACGATCCAGGGATCCCGTAATTAACTCTAACACTCAGTGGGAATGAATCTAAGCAATTATCACTGACAAAATGTGCCTCTCGGACACTATGCCATAGCCCTAACCATGCATACAAGCAGGGTTAGTTTTGTTCGATCGATAGGTTCCTTTACAAAAGCTAGATTTAATCATTTAAAAAATGTGCATGTATATACCAGTAGCATTATAATTTCCGGATAAAAGTACTTCCCCGCTGCGAAATGTCAACCAACATGAATATAAATAAATAAGTAAATCAGGTAATAAGCCAGTCCAGTCAGCTCTAGAGGTTTGCGTTACACGTTGCTCATGGTATTTTGACGGTTAGTTAGCCGCCAGCGGTACGACTTTGCCTGACTTTCAAGAAATCAGTTCGATGAGTAAGGCTTTTGTTGCAGTCAATGAAGGACTTCCGCCTTCTAGTATACAAAAGTGAATCCAAGCGAACCATAGCCGATATTAAATTAAAATACAAAACTCAAAAGAAATTCACTGTCTCATTTTGAGTAAATTATGGTCTGATAGGGTTCTAACGTGCTCATTTACTCTATATTTTCTACATCGAATAACAATTAAAGTTCTTCTGTATAAAATGTCACATGTAGAGTGATGGAATTGGATAGAATAGCATTTATAGTCCCGGAAAAAGCCCCATGATACTCAAATATTCTGCGTAAAATAAGGAGTTTTGAGTTGTTAACCATTTAATTTCTGAATTACACTTGCAGTGGATTGCTACATGAATAGGCCTTGACTTATCCTCAGTCATCATCCCCTAGTATGGAAAGGCTCCTGAAATTACCAAAGCTGCCTCAGCGGTATAGACGAAACAGGCATATGACATGAAATACCGGTCGGTGGTTGGCTGGAGGTCTCTGCGTTCACTATGCTCATGCTTTCTATGCGATAAATAGCACGGCGCACCTTCGGGACCATCTGAGTTAGCAGGAGATTTCTTTGTTCGGCCATGGTAGGCGTTCTGCACTCCATACCAAGAATGTAAATAAATTTTAGGATGGCAGGCTTTAAAGCGAAGGTATTAGAATTAAATAAATCTGCATTATTTCCTTTGAAGATTCTGATTGTAGATCGCTTTAAAATGCAAATTTGGGAAAGCGATTGACTTAATCCATGTTGTAATCTTTTCACTCTGCAATATGTGGTACTAAACTGTTGAACTCATCAGGTTTTTGATAACGACAATTTGTCATATGATGCGCCTTTTAAGTTACCCTAATCAAGTTGAGGAGTGATGTAAGATCTTTTACTCGCATCTGAAGGATTTTACACCAAATAAGGTAATAAACAATTTGATTACTGGTGCGTGTGCTTAAAATACTGTTAATAAGCCATTTTCGTCATTGACTGTTTATGATGTCCTTAAATGTAATAGTAAATCTATGAAAATATAATAATAATATATACGAGCTCACTCAGCAGTATTATTTACTATATGCTGACTGTTTCACTTAAAAGCATTCAGTTGGCATTCACACGCCCTCATTGAATGAATGCCAAAACCACTTAACCACTGCCGTCGTTTGTCATCTAGATACTCGTGAATATCACAATTCTTGATATTGCTCTGTTAAAAGATTTCTACTGGGGTGAATGCCTGTTTCAAGAATAAAAAGCGCACTTCAAAATTTTGTCGTATTTGATACCAGGGCTTATGCTCCATTCTGCCTTTTAAATATGCTATTCCATTGCTACTGCAATTATTTTAGTAGCAACTGACCAGATAAATTCCCGACATACAAGTATTTTCTAATTACGAAGTCATTCAACACAAGCATTTACTTATTTTATTATCTTACGATTGATCAACTGTTAATATTACACAATTTGATTATTAATACTGAAAGGCAATTAGATATTCAGATAATGTGTTAGAACTCCCAAAATACATTTTAAAAAACCGTGAACTTCGTCATACAACGTGTAAAAAGCCCACCAATAAATTATAAAATTTCCCTTTAAAATATGAAGCTCAGACGACCTCGCCTGATGTGAAGGACCCATCCGAAACAACACATCTGAGGCGAACAATTGCCCAAATCTTGTTTTTAAAACATTCTATTTGTTAATTTCTATTCTCCGGTGCCTAAGACTCTTCCTACCCACTCAAAAGACTGCATCACAAAGATAAATATACCACCTCACTCAAACAGCCTTAGGCATCTCTATGGCTTTCGTACACTATCACAAGAATTTTGACAATAAACTCGATTCTCAGAGAAGCCTTCACCCTCTATTCCGTTCTTACGATTACCATCAGAAATGTGAATCGGATTGCATGTAAAAACATGATAGGTAATCGAAGATAAAGATAACTTGTGCTCATGAAATATAAGCAAGTTAGACAATTGAGTGACACAGCAAAAATAGAGAACAGACACGAAATAAGCAAAGTTAAACTATATTTAAGGGTAAAAAAGCATACAAAACTTCGAGAACAATTAAAGTGGAAAATTAATGTCTTAAAGCAATTATGAGAACAAAATAGAATTCGAATAAAATTTTTATACAATTGTGTACAGTTAAATATATTTTGCCTGTTACTTTTTAGAAGCTTTTCGTTTATTGCGTTCTATCCGCTTTCGACGGCTAATATGACGGCGCATGTCCTTCTTGTTCATCCAAATGGGGTAATTTCCGTGCTCATTCATAAGCGGTGGTAGTTTCTTTTTCTTCTCCTCTGCATCCATTACTGAAAAGTAGGAATCGAAATAAAAAGCGAAATAATCTCTCACACCTTGCTCTTTGGGAATAACTTCCACAATTTGGGCATTTTTTACATCAACATAAGGCAATCCTGTTCCACCAATAGGTAAATTTATCACTTTTTTAAGAATCGCAGCTGCCTTTGGTGCGGCTTTATGGCGCTTTTCTGCCTTAAACTTCCTCTTTATCTTACTGCGCTTACTCTTAGCCATCCCACGTTGTGTAGTAATTTAAAAGTGCAACTTGCCTTATAGACCATTTAAACAATAATTATTATTTCGAAAAATAAAAGTTGTGTTTGAAAGTGTAGTAAAGTGAATGAAACAAAATTTATTTATTTTTACTTTTGAAGGCTGAAAGCAGTTCGGACATCTCTCAGACAAGATAGCAAATGTGTGAAATTTACAAATTCAGTCAGTGGCTCCGTTATCCCTTTCCTGACTGATATTTTTCCTTTTGATGAAACCAATATGGTTGTTAATTTTCTATTGGTTATACAAATGTCATCCCAAAAAAGGACTGAAATAGAAAACTAACGCTTACGTATTATCTTAAAATTGAAAATCTTGTTTGTTTTTTTCATTTCAGTATAAACATTAATTAAATGCTTGAAAATATTCCATGTGAATCAACAATTCCATTTCATATGATTATAAAATCAGAACTATAATTCATAAAGTAGTTATGAAAGGCGAATCCGATATTGGAGCGATAGGCAAAGAGAACAATACTAAACGAATTTCTTAATTTTCAGGGAGAGCCTCGCGAAGCCAGTTTTCAGTCTAACACCATTCTCTGCTGCCTGGCACTTTTTGAATGACTTTGTATCCTATTGTAGTATCCAACTCTAAATTGGGCTCATCAATTTTCTTACATGAAAACTGAATTGGGATCCTTTTGTTTATGTATCGATTTTTAAAAAGATCTGGATGAAGCTCTTGAAGGTAACAGCTATCCTCTTTCCGTTGTTGTGGTTATATTTGTAACTCATGGCGATCGTACCATTTTTGGGAAGTTATATTTATCAAAGGCACACCTGGTAGTCGGGATCGAATTCGTGTCGTGAATATCTGGCCATAAATACGCATCGGAGTCCTTATCAATTTAATAGATTTTATACAGAAGCGAAAAAGTTCCAGCACTTAATGGAATGTATAATTATTGGAATAATGGGCACAGCTGCATAAATGAACCTCACCTATTTTCCTACATAGCTCAGAGAGGGTTTGATATCAAACATCATGTTTGTTGATATGAAAAACAGAAGAAGACAGAATTACATATCATTGGTTTTGTCATGAAAAGGGGTAATAACTTTGTCTTTGGTCATCATTTTACTCCCTTGATAGATCACAGACTTTTCTATCCATTTTCGGATTCAAGAAATAAATTCCAAAAAATTCTTAATGGTCTTCAGGGCTGATAAGTAATTTGGCAGGATATGACTTCGAGGTTATATAACGGAGGACTACTGAGTTCGAACAAGCTGGCGGATAATCCCAGTTAATTATGAATCAGTAAAAGCTGTAGAAGGATTTGTCTTCGTAAAAATATCTTTGGGACAGACCTTATATTTCATTCTTGCCGACTCCATCCGAACCATTCCTGTTACGACTGCGGAAATAACGGATCCTCTAGAAGAGAAGGCATGTAATTTTTTGAAAACGAAATGATCATCCTCAATCAAACAAATGGAGGGAGAGAGCGAATTGTCGACATGTTCACAAGGACCCTGATGAAGGTAAGAAAAAAGGAAGCCACGGAGGATACTAAATAGTACGTCGGTTGTTAAACTGCTAATTTAAAGAACTGTTCGAATAATCAGGCATATGATAGTGTCGAAGATCATGAAAATCGAATCGACAAACATCCTAGGGGATGATCTTGGGTTTGCTTCTGATTTCAGAATCGGTCATTGCAGCAAGGCTGGAACTGTGATCAAACGAGGTAAAGCCATCTATGATATAGAAACAAATGGCGCCACTTAAACCAGGCGTATAATCTAACTGGGTCCACGTATAACTGGGACTTAATCAGTGGCGGCATCGAATCACTTTACTTTCTATTGAACACTTTCGAGTTTCCAGCTGGGGAATTGGGAAAGATCCAAGAAAGAACTTCGAACCAACAGGCGCTATACTCAAGAAATCCTAGTCGAAAGTCTAGAAGACTTCAGTTGAAGTAAAATTTGAGGTAAAACAAGGAAGAAGTAATTAAAAATAGAGTTGTAAGGGGAGAAATAGCACGTGTAAATTATAAAATATTTAACTTTAACTATACTAATATTTCATGTTATAGTTTCGTCCGCTTAATTCTAAAAATGACGTTTAATTATGAAATTCCTTATCTGAACTAGGGAGTAACCTTGTGCAGTGCACAGTTTGCCAAAGGTAACTGGATCTTGTTATATAAAGCTCTAGCATCTTTCTACTTGTCCTCTCGTTTCCTTTGCATTGCCCGTAGAGTGAATTTTTTGAGATTGTTAGCAGTAATTACCTCAAAATAAAAGCTTTATTGATAGTTTTTATCATTAGTACTTTTAGGAAGCAACTTCAAAACATTGCTTCCATTAATTGGAAGTAATATATTGAGAGTCTTAGTATATACAACGAGATAACAGAAGACTTCACGCCATAATTTAAGGTACCAGTACGTTTTAAATGCATAATAATTAGATTCATTTAATGCATACATCGACGTAAACATGGCATTTTAGCCAAGCGCATTTAAAATTGCAAAATGAATATTCGATTTAAATTTCGATATTTGAGATTTATGTGTAAAGGTAAGTGTACCTGATGTAACTTGAACCAGTGCTACAGAGGAGATGTGGATTAAGTATATTAAATACTTACAACATCCTGAATGTAGGGAAGACATCAAAGATTTGAAACCATTATATTAGGTCATACAAAATTTCCGATGACTTGGTTACTTGCTGTTCATTATAATCTCTCTAAAAAGAAACATGAATTCCTAGATGGTACAACATTTGAAATTTTAGCTATATGTTACAAGCCGAAATGACATTAATGTGATAAAATGTTCTTATTATATTTTGTTAATGCAAAATTTATCATAGGGCAATCTAGGCATGAAGGATTAATAAATTTAAGAACTTGAAAATTGAGGTAAGTAGTGCTACTATTAAAAACACTGTAGATGTGTACTCTCTGTCTGTTTGCTAAGGATCCCTGATTAATGCAGGAGAACTCACTTTCCTTAAGTGCCTCATGCATATAAAAGCAGGTGTTATCAATGGATTTATCTAAAGAAGCACATTCTAACGCAATACAGAAATCGCAATTAATGGGTACTTATTCGAGCAGAAAAGCCAATTTGGATTTTCCACTAACAAATTTTACAAAAAGTGATTTATTTCTTTTCATTACAGTATGCTTAAAACTGCTCTCATTAACACCGGGTATTTTTAGCTAATGACCGCGAAGAACAGACATATCTAGCAATACTAAAGAAAAAGGAAATAACCTAAAATGATAGGATTAATTGAAGCAATTTGCACACAAGATCAACAGGAGATTCTGAACTTATTATATCTAAGAGATGGACATAAGTAGCATGCATTCTGTACAAGAAAAAATTTCAGTTAAATAAAATATCTGAATTTAGAAACTTTGTCAATTCATATTTATAAATACTATTAGCCTATATGAGAGAATATGACAGATTGTTAATTCTGACTTATAGTAGCAGCAACCCTTTAAATACCGTCGGTTTGTCCTTAGCCTTACTTTTAATGTCAAACCTCACTTATTTTACTTTATCGTGTATTTTCTTGTATTAATTTTAGAATGATTCACTTTCTGGCACTATTTAGTCGCCAAGGCAAAGTGAGACTTCAAAAATGGTTTATTTCCTATACTGAGAAAGAAAAGAAGAATATTTTGCGAGAAGTTATAGCATTAGTTCTTGCTCGTAAACCAAAAATGTGTTCTTTTCTCGAATGGAAGGATATGAAACTAGTCTATCGGCGGTATGCAAGCCTATATTTTCTCTGTGCAATTGAACCAGAGGACAACGAGCTCCTGACTCTAGAGATAATTCACCGCTATGTAGAGATTCTAGATAAATATTTTGGAAATGTACGTCGCGTTCTATACATTTTATCGATCTAGGTTTGTGAATTGGATATAATTTTCCACTTTGAAAAAGCCTATTTCGTTCTCGATGAGTATCTCTTTGCCGGTGAGGTTCAAGAAACCGGTTATCGAAGTATAATGGCAGCCATTGACGCACAGGATATGCTTCAAGAGGTTTGTTTATATCTTTTAATCCTTCGATTTATTCTCTTTCCTGACTTTTAGGATGAAGTTCCCCAAAGCTTCTTTGAAGATCAGAGCCTAAATTGACATTTTTCCCTCATGATACTGTGATTTTTAAACCAAAAATGCTCTTTTTTTGTTAATAAAGTGTAGTAATTTCACTTTCCTGACGTTCTCACAATAAGATTTATCGAAGTCAAGATTTTCGGTGATTAACGATACTTTATTGGAAATTATTGAGCAAAAGGAGCGCTTAATTGTGCTAAAAATCGGCTTGGCGCTTGAGCAAATCGGCTGCATGTGTGCAGAAATCGTGTGGTTTCAAATTTTTCTATTCGCGAGAATTTCTGCTGCGGCAAGTGAGTTGGCTTCTATTGCGAGTTCCCGGGGTGTTAGACCAAGGGAGTTCGTTTTCTTTGGGTTTGCTCCGAGTCTGAGAATGGTAAAAGACATATGTACCTAGCGTTAATCAGTATCAGACACCTGAAATGTTGCAGTCATGTGGAAAATTTGAATGTCCCATATTGGGATAGTAACGCTAATGAAGAATAGAGGGATATATACCAGAACTAAGACTGGTTTCAGGGTTTAAGGTTGCTACCCCTCAAAATCTATCCTAGTTATTTACTTTTTAATATAGAAATGATTGCACCTGAGGGACAATCAATGTAGAAGAGAGCTTGCTAGGTGCATACACACTAGGAAAGAGATTTACAGTGCATTATGGAACAAACGAGATCAGACAAATAAGTAGCAAATAGAAAAGAGTCCAGTTGTGGAGTCAAAGATCATGAGAACGATGCCGATTGGAACATGGCAGAATGAAAGTTTACCATAATAGCTACTAAAGTGTACTTTCCTCATACCCAATGTCCAACATTGGAAACGCGTCTTCAGATAAGGTTGGAAGGCAAAGAGCAGCGCGAGGTAGAGAATTAGGCTAAATAAAAACTAACTACAAAGCCACTGCATACACAGCCTTGTCTCATGAAGTTAAAAAAAAAAGCGAAAATCGAATGTAATACTACTCGGAGGATAATGACAGGTATTCGGAAAGGAGGTACGTGCATCAATAAGAAATCCCGAAAACCCTGCAATTACCACTATTACCAATCTCAGTAAGCCATCACCAATAAATAAAGTAATAGAGACACGAAACGAAAAATAAAACTAGAATTGCAAGGTCAAGTCTCGTTATATTTGGTTGAAAATTGCAATTGTTAGAGGATGAGATTTATTTTCCCTTTTCTAACAGGTACGGCACGTATAGAAAAGTAAAATTTTTAAAATTTGATATAACTTAAGGAAATCGCCGGTGGAAGAGAGCCTAGTTGTTTGGGATTGACTGACTGGTTAACTAAACATGCGACAGTTCACTTTGAGCACGACCATTGAAAGACGCCAATCAAATGTCCAAGTGGAGAGTTTTTAAATAATTCAGCAGGGTCAACGAAAATATACCATCAAAGTAATATAATTAAGTCCATTATCATAAATAAGGAACGGTAAGTTGGCGCATCTGGAAAAAACTCAAATAAATATAACTTAACTCCCTTTAAATGTTTTCCAAAGTTAACAATTAACATTCTACCATTAATGCATACACCGTAGCTATAACACAATTATAAAAGAATGGAATACCTCAAAGTCCAAAGCGCTATAAGTTACATCGCCATGGAGACCACACGCCAAAAGGGGAGAATTTGCTAAAGGAAAGAAGACTCACTTTAGGAGTAATTTGACGAATTCTTCGGCCCGAGAGCCCAACAGAACGGCTTCGTGAAGTGGGGTATTTCCATCTCTGATAAGAATATAAAGTGAGAAATAGAAAAGAAAATTAGTAACACCAATTTCAATTCCTTAAAAGAACTATGTTATATCAGCTGCTCCAAAGAAATAAATGATTAGAAGAAACATATCCAAACACAGTTGGCCTTGGACATTCAACAGAGTAAACCAAATTCATCAAGAAAAAGAAACACTAAATTTTGAAAGATTTCCTTATATAATTCTAGAAAATATGCGAGGGTGAGTCAAAAAGTCTCATGAAAATACCATAACTTTAAATGGGGCAAATATCTACAAGTTTTTACATGTTCAGATTTGTCTTTAGAGCTTCCTTAATAACACAACTGTCCGATCATTCTATGTAAGGTTAGGATCAAGACAGGTTGCATCTCAAGCAAATTTTCCGGTCATTGCTGATATAAAATTGTTAAGTAAAGTAAATTGGAAACCCGTTCAGATCAAAGAAGCTTTACAAAAGGTTTATGGGGACTCTGCACCATGTAGAGCAGTCATTTATGATCGGACTAAACGCTTTAAAGAGGGAAGAGTGTAACTGGATGACGACCCACGAGGAGGGAGACCCACCATAGAAAGAAATCAAGAAAAAATCTCTCTTGTGCAGAACCTAGTGGAACAAGTTGGACGAGGTACCATTGAGGACATTGTCAATGAAGTAGTAACCGCACACTGATTAGCATTTCCAATTCTCACTAAAAATCCTGGCTTGAGATAGCTCTCGGTGGGCATGGTGGGTTCCAAAAGCGTTGCGGGAACAAAAACTGATCCAAACAGTTGACCTCTCTTTTGCAACTTTGGCAGAGGTGGAAGCGCTGTGTTACCAGAGATGAAGCCTGGATCTACCAACTTGATACAAAAAAAATTTGATTCAATTATAAGAGTGGCATCCAAAGGGAACATCTGGTCCTGTCAAATTCAAAGTTGAAGGGTCTGTTAAGAAGGTCATGACCACTATTTTGAGATTCAAAGGGAGTGATATTGATAGGCTTTCTAGAGGGACAGAAAACGGTCACCTCAAGTTATTATGAAGGCGTTTTGAGGAAATTGAAGACATTCCTCGCCAAAAAACGGCAAGAGAAACCGCACAGTCAAATTTCGTTTCATCATGACAATGCCTCTGCATATTCTTCAAGAGCTGTCAGGGCCCTATTAGGCGAATTTCGGTGGGAAACACCTACGCATCCTCCTTCCAAAACTAAAGAAACACCTTAAGGGCACCCGATTTACGTCTTTAGATGAAGCAAAAAAGCATGTAATTTCATGGTGCCAGAGACAGCACCCAAAATTCTATCATGAGAGAGTTTACAGGTGGAAATAGAGACAACAATGGAATCTATGCAGAAAAAATGAATGTAATCACTTCATAAATAAATTAATTTTGGAATTTGTCAGAGAAATTTTGACTCACCCTCGTACAACTTGGATAATAGAAACAAGGATAATATTATAATATTGATAATAGAAACCCAGGGCCTTAATTGCTAGAAAGAAATGGAAATATTTAATTTATTGATGGAAATGATTAATAGTTGTGGAAGTCTTATAATAACCTAATGAGAGTTGAAGACACCGTTTACTAGCAATCATTCCAATAGTACCTGCTACTGATGGCATTCATATCTGCACCGGATTTAACGAGAAAATGGATGGCCTCTAAATGCTGATTTCGAACAGCTCGCACCACCAAAGGGTCTCCATAGTGGTCCACACATGATGGGTTTGCTCCCTAAATGAAGTCAGTTACAAAATAACATCGCTTACGTTCATTAGAAGTAGTTCTACTGTGTACATGTCAGCCTTGTGTCCCGGTCGCAATTCACGCATCAAGGCATTATCCACTTTCTAAATGCAGTAAAGTGTAACATTTAAACAAAGCATACCGATGGCTTATTGGGATGATCCTGGAAAGATTTATTTGTACGTTTTGAAGCTGATGGGGGTGAACGTAGCGCCACAATCTTTCCTGAAAAGATTAACAAAAGTGAACACCGCTTTAAGAAGCTGCCACTTAGTCAAAGAGAGAAAACTCGTTCTCAGAGAACCCCTACAGTTGATGGTATATATGAGTGAGAATTGGTTCTTATAACTTATGACGGTTATACTCAGTAACCTTTAGACTCATCGAAATTCGAAATTATAAGAAAATTGATGCAAGTAATGATCGTTGAGGAAAGAGACTGAGACGAGGAGTCCTACGACTCAATTCTATTAACAAAGAGCCGTTATTTAGAAATTGAAGATTAGGATTAAAAGTAGTGAACATTTGTGAACACGGAAACAATTATCATGAAGATATCACGTCCTGAGCAGTGACCTAGAGCAACCTCTATGAAATATCTGTGGATTAGAAGAACTACGAACTAGCAGATTCACTAAATTAATGAATTATGCTCAGTTTCAGATTTATTCAACCTACTCTAATGACTCGACGTTACCCTCAATTTATGACACTTGTCCAGATTCCTTTATGGTATTTTATATAAATGGGTTAAACGCTGATGGATTAAACTCATTAAATGATGAAAGAAATGAGGTCATACTACGAAATGTTCGGCCATTCTGTTGCGCTGGAGTGCTAGCGGAGGAAGGATTTCTTAAAGGAGTATTAATGTGGTCACTGCTTAGGGGGCGAAAAGAGTAGTTCGATTTGGCGGAACGTGGAACTTCAACAAAAACCTCCAGTTCACCACCAGTGCTATCGTTACCTTTGCATGTGGGCAGGTGAATTGAAGGATCGTGCTGGTGGAAAGTGAGGAGAATAGATACTTCGTCCGGTCGATTACCCATGACTTCTGCTGAAAGGAGCTTTAGGAAAGCGAAAATATTAATTATAACCATTCATTATTAAAGTTCCGCTTTTTGACAATAAAAGGAAAATCACAACAAAAAATTCTTAGGTTAATTGTTCTCAAAAAACATTCACATTCCTTACTTAAATGTTCAATTTTTGATTTATAGTGCTCCGCCGTCCTCCTAAATATTCCATCGGGTCAATTGCAACATTAGCAATAGTATAGATGAAGGAGTAAGTGAATCCTCGATCATTTGAATTTGGTTAGATCCTATTTGATATATCAACCGCGTCAGTTGAAGTTTAATGCGAGTTTAAAGTATTTTCTTTGAATTTGAGATGTTAATTTAAATAAAAAAGATTGATACATCATTGAAAAAATCCAGATCGCCACCGAACTTACGGTTAAGTAAAATCCAATAGAACAAGAAGACACAAGGTCAATGAACTCCTTATGCTGATAAAGGCCTTCTAGAATAATTGACAGCTGAAAGTTGAAATAGTGCCAGATTGACGAGATCTTTAAACTTTAGTACTGCCCAGATTTTCCATTAATACGTTCAGAGAAAAAATAGCTCTATACGCACTATCAATGAAAAGGGTAAGTAAAATGTGTCAAACGGTCCTGAAACACGTCAATAGGTGTCTCAGTGATCTGATTTTAAAGAACACATATTTAACCACATAATATATTTCTATTCTATTTGGAGAAAAAGAACCCAGAGATTGAAAAATGACCTGGGAACTATGACCAAAATAAAGGAAAAGAATGTAATTAAGAATGTTCATTAAGTAATAGTAGGGCTTTCTAGAATTACAATTAGGCTTACCTTTCCCAGTCTGGGTTCACCGATTGCCTTTTGAAATTCTGGATCAGTGTTAGCATATGATTTTACATGAGCCACTAGATGTTCAACCTGCATTCGCCACAATCCTTTATAGTAAACAAAATATATGCCTCTACTTAAAATGTATTAGTAGCATTTGATCAATAAAAGACCAACCTTTGCCAGGACTGACTGGAGCAATTATAGGAAGTCTAGTTCTTGAAGACTCCTTTGGTTTGCCGCTGGAAGGAGGACTATAAGGAGAAAGTTCCATGGTCTGAGTAGACACTGTCTTTCTGAAAACTTGAGCGGGGGTAACTGAAAAAGGAATAATACGAGGTAAAAATGAGAAATAGATATATATAACATTTGATTCCCTTAAGAAACTTACCTGTAAGCTGATCACCGAAACCATTGACTTCATCAATTGTTTCAAGCTTAAATCCACATTGAGGACAAAATTTTGAATCTTTCGGTGATTGCCAGAAACAACTTGGGCAGATACAGTTTCTATTTTCGGTCAATTCTTCTTCACCCGGATCTTGAATTCCACACCACTCGCAGAACCTTGCACTCAGGCCATTCTGTCTGGAACAGATTCGACAATTGACAACAGATGAGTCCTTTGAATTTTTGATAAGGGAGGGAGCTGAGCTGCGGAGAAATGGGGAAATATTCACAAGTGTAGTTGGCGTTTGAGGAAGATTGGTTTCACAAGTGAGACAATATTTAACTCTTTCTGGATTAAGGGAGCCGCAAGCTTGACAAATACGGCGATTCGCGCTCTCTGGAGGCGCAGTTATTGTAGACTCGCAAACTAGACATTTGGTAGAGCCGACTGGGACCTTGGAGCCGCAGATGGGACAGAAGTCAAGATCGGTGTCCGTAGAATTTGAAAAAAGTTGTAGTGATCCTCCACAACTAGTGCAAAAAGTTGATTCAGGATCGTCAGGTTTGGGAGCCAGGCACGTTGGGCAACTAAGAGAACTAATCTACTTAAATAATTTGAGTATTTACTTAAATATATCAAGTGTCCTTAAGCGACGAGCTATTTCATTCTTCTTGCCATCAGATCGGGTTTTCTTAGCGAAATATAATAAAAGTGTCATTTAAATGAAACATATCTCAATTAACCAAAAATATCAAACCAGAATGTAGAATTACCATATCGAGTTTTGGCAATTTCCGAGGTTCAATTTTACTTTTATTTAGAAGCGAATTTTCTCCCTAAAATAGCGAAATGAGTTATACAAGAGCCGGTATTAAAGAACGCAGAACGTAATGGTCAAGACAGACTAAAAAAGCGGGTGGGGGTGGGAGTGAAGTGGGGGAGGGATAAATATACTAGGGACAAGTAAATTTCGGTTGAAATGGAAGTAAATGCATTATTAGCGTTAACACCTTAACTCAAGATTTCGTCAATAGCTTTGCATTCTGTAGACAATGATGAATGAGATTAAAGAGAAGGAAAGAAAGTGATAACTTACTGATGGAGGTTTTTGATATTCATTCTCATTTCCTAAAGTGGACAAAACAGATAAAATCAGCACACAAAGCTAGAGATTATCAAAATTGTACCATCACCAACAGTACAAACGAGGAGTTAGAGGCAGGCAAATATGGAAAGCAGGCAAATAATAAGCATGAATGCAAACAAATAGAAATATACTTGAGGATAAATTAGTCAATAACCGCGTATGAAATAAATGTCCACAATAAAGAAACCTCTACCAATTTGGATGCATTGTGCTAAGTATGTTACCAGGCACTTGACAATGACATGAATTATAGAAAACAATAAACATTCATTGATTAAATACAGGCGCAACTGTTTTTGTTAAAAAAGAGAAACTGAGAATTCTCAAAGTGATCAAGTAAACCCACAAACCTTGCAGGATATAGAAGGCTTCAATGAGTTAAAATTTAAAAGTCACCAGCTTCGGGTCTTTCTAAACCGCTACAAAGGTCATCACGAAAAGTACATATGGAAGAGGCTAGAAACTGTGACGTGAATAATTGCATTAGAGAGCGTTCGCCTCGTAGTTAGAAAATGAACATAGAAAGACTTAATACATGGAATAAACAGAGCAGAGATCGAGGAATAAGCTATTGGCAAACGGAATAAAACACAGTGTGCAGTATGTAAAAAAACGATTGAGACCAAAGAACATCTAAAAGCAATCATCCTGTGGTGCTAAAACCTTGGCAGAAATAACGAATTTCAAAAAAAAAAACTAAGAGCAAAAAATAATACTGGAACATTCCTTCATTCTTCTAAACAGATTAATTTCGTAAAATAAGTAACTGTACTGGTAGACAAAAAAGCCGAACGTGAAGCCACAAACTGAAGGGAAATCAAAAGAAGAAGCTGTCAGCTGTCGAACAAAATACTCCAAGGCACCCTATATCTAAGCCATTTAAAACGCCAAATGTAGCATAAATATAGGTATTACAATTTCATTTCGATAATAAAACTCAGCGTTAATCATGCAGCAATATGTAATAATATCAAGCATAGCGGGGTAAGAGAAGCGACTTTACCTAGGGGCAACAGGTCCTGTTTTCAGATAAAATAATTAAAACAAAGGGAAGTAGATGACCCGTAACGAATAACAAAGTCAACGATAAGGGAAACTACCCAATGAAATTGTACGTTTCTTTCCATTGGCCGAAGGCTTTCTACGAAGTAGAAGGGAATCTTTTACAGAAACCTGCATCTTCTTCATCTCCCTCTTTAGTTCCTTGATGAAAAGATAATCGTCCGGCTTGGGTTGGCTATCGGCTTCTCCATTTGTATCTACTTTAGAAGCCTCAGCAACATCGAAAGTCTTAGTCACTATATTGCTTTCCTGCCCTGTGTCCCTAAACAAATTTACACACAAATGGGTAAAAATTAACCAGTTTTACGCAATGTTACTAACAGAATATAAGTAAGATTACGAACGGTAAGAGAGCCATTGCCTTAACGGTTTTCAAACCGGATTGAAGAGCAAACGAATTCCGATAGAGATAAGTAGGGCCAGGTTGTGGTTTTCGAGATTTCCAGGACTTGGGATCTGGTCTGGATCCATCAACTGTAAAGTAAATCTGTGCTCTAGGGGTGTCTGTAGATATCTCAATTTGAGTAGCGCTGTCTATAGCGTTACTATGGTGACTATGTGATAGAAGTCGAAGGGGGATTATCAACGGAGCTTTTACAGAACCAGCTGACATCACCTAACAATGACGTAGTAAAAAAGGCTGATTAAAGATTTAGAAACTTGGAAATACAATGTCATACGTGAGATTTTATGGTGATAAAAAGCAGATGGGAATAAGCGTTCAAAGGTCGAAATTAAAGCGTTAGTGGATTTGGTTTCGACTTATAACATGTGGTCAAGCCAAGGAGAGAATAATGCAAGTAGAACTATACATACAACCACTAAATAAAGAAGACAAAGACGCAAAAAAAATAATTTATTTGTCTAAATCAATGCGAAATATAGAAATAATCAAAACCAATGATTGGCTTGGCAGGTTTGGGACCAGTCAGTATGGCATATCCAACACCACTCAAATCCGCAAATACTACACGTCATATGGTTGCAACCACCGTCCTTATTTGTCTGACTTTTACACCGAGGACATGTTTTACAGGATGCCGCGATTAGCGATGCAGTCGCTAAATTGTCAGTTGTAATCGTAATTCCAATCCATGATCCAATAATCCCCAGCCGACTGATTTGTTTGGATACTGATGGTTGATTAATAGTAAAATCACCTTGATTACACGTGCATCCGACATTATCTGAGTCGATAACATTATGACAAGAAGAACAGAATTGCTCTCCACAACCAAAGGGCTTTTCGCATACGAACCAATTAGTTCGAGATTGAGAATCGGGTCGCTCCCAAAATGTTCCACAATTTGGGCATGAAAAGATACCTTCAGAGTAGCAGGAAAGTCTAGCTGCTACATCTTTATAAAGAGAGTAGAACGCCTTTCCAAGGATGCGGAATAGGTGCGTATCAGTAACATGAGAATTTGAACAGCCCACAGGGCAAGAAATGGTTAAACCAATATCTGGTATCAATTTAAATCCTGAATCAGAAAGATTACTCTCAGTATAAACCCGAAAACATTCAAGACATAAGACGTGACCACTATTATCACAAAATTTAACAATAATTTCACTGTCTCCACAAAGGCAGGCGAGACATACTAAATTGCCCAAATTTCGGCAAACTTGTTCTAGAAATATCACAGGACTGTGTTCGATATCGTTAGAACATTTGATAACAACTTTACCAGAGGCATTTTGACATTGTTCGCAAATACCACTAACTGCCTTGATCTTCGGATTACCAACATGAGAAGATAGAGTAAAACCTGGGGAATCACATTTGTCACAGGAAGTAGTAAAAACAGCAGGAGTCACGTTGTCACAACAATAGCAAAGAACATAAAAATGATTGAGATTGGTATGAGGAAGAACATCGACAGAAGCTCCATCACCAAGAAAACCGAAGTCTGAAACTTTTTCCCAATCAGTAAGCTGAGTCCCATTATGGGAAAGCAAATGCGCATGGGGGTCACATTTAAGCTCCATGCAAACGAACTGCTTGAGAAAGAGAATACTCCAACTACTTTCAACATGAATGGATATGGATTGATCACCGAGACGAAATACAACTGGCATTTTTTTCTATTTATACCAAAAACAATACTTCCTAAGAAAAGAAAGGCAGTAAATTAAATTTGATCAATGTCCATTATCAAAATTGCTATCGATTAATAGGCAAAAGTTGTAATTTAAAATCAAACAAAAAACTTTATAAAATAGCAGAATATGCTATTCTATTTTCTATTGGACATTACCTAATATTTCACATTTGGCGGCGTTCCGCTCAGATGAAACAGGTATCGAAAATAAATATCTTTATCCAATCACCTGTAGGTCAAACAATAACTAAAAGCAATTTTCAACAAAACTAATTCATCCCAACTTTTAGTTATTTTGCAATGATAAAATGGTGCCACTGAATAAATACTTGCCTTTAAATTACCGTGATTAATGGTATGCTCCTCGACTATTAAGTTATGTATTAACTACTTAGTTTGCTTCTATTTATTATTGAGATATATTATATTTGGCCGTTTTTTATTAATTTTGAAAAATTTCTAAGACCTAAACGCACTAATCAATTCATCCAGGGATCCATGTCAATGGAATTTCAAATCGGGAATTTTCGCTGCCAGTTGGCGTTAACTGAAGTACGTAAGTTACTGGATCATGGCTTTCTACCCGAAACAGTGAAGCTTTATTCTATTTCGACAGATGTTAAATTAGCTTATTATCCACTATCGGGGTTAGAATTTAAAATAAAACCAGTTTTCAGAAAATGCAACACTATGAAGTGTATTTACGACTTTGTCATTTTAAAGCTGTGAGGCTTCCGTCTGAAGTGAATCAAGAAGAGCACTTCCAATTACGCCCATTAATAATGCGTAAATTATTGAGGAGTCTTAAACTCTCTCTTTTCCTATTTCTCCAGGGTCTGAGTCTGCCTTCATAACAATGAGCATCATACATAAACTAACTTCAGAATGCAGCTAAAGAAAGAAAACGATGTTATTTATTTTTTTCACAAATTCTCAATATTCAAATAAATTAACACTCATTTAAGTTACGCTTTCAAAGTACAAGACGATTCTTGAGCTAAATTTCTTTCTCCTCATCTCGATGATCTACTTGTGAGTTGTCATTCCCAATTTCAAACAAACATTGTTTTTTTATTCGGAACAATCCTTTATTTTTATCGCCTCATAACGATGGCCTAAATAATACAATGTGTTTCATTGAAGTGTTTTAAATTTCTCGAAATTAAGAATTTGTAATTTCTACATAGCTCTAACACAGTTAAACTAGGCAGCCTCATGCAAATCCAAATATCCTAGAACCTACGTCCGTAATGCTGATCGTATTAGGGAGCAAATAAGATCATGAGTGCAGAGTCCTCTCAGTCAATGAAAGATCAATAATCATCACAGAGTCAGTATTTAATGACTAAATTCTGTGTCAATTTCCGGAGGGGAGACACCATAGGGTTATGTGGGCACGTCATCGCGTGAGCGCACAGCGTGGCTTGAAGGTGCGGCCGTTCAACTTCGCGTACGGATTGAGTGCGAGGACACGCAGCCAATGGCCAATCAAAAGCCTCCGCTCGTTTTACTTAATCCACCGTGTTGAATGATTAAGCTTCCTCCCTTGTTACACTCCACGCCATGTATGTCTAGAATAACCGTGTGCCCTTGATGCGTCTGTTTCTTGTAAAGCTTTGCAGTAGCTTAGCTAGTTCTGGGAGTCTCACCAACTAGGAGAATCTGCCACTGAGGTTTCTGAGTGCAGTCAGGCTTCGTTAGGTAGCTAAATTCGCTACACCATAGAGCATTCTGGAATTTCCAGCTATCGTGTAGAAACCTCACTCCAATCAGCAGTTGTGTTTAAGCAAAGCAGAATAACACAACTTGCATTTAATGGGTAATCATATGGGCAATTTATCAATATATGCGATAAAACCTTCCACGTCATACGGTAATTTCGATACCAAATTCATATTTGAGGCTTTGTCAGAATTGATTGTCGTGGTACAGTCTACGAGGTTCAGTACTTGTTAACCTTTCTTCTACCAAAAAAGGCCGGTCTCGCGGCTTCAATTTATTTCTTATTTCAATGGCTGGGAAGGCAAATTTGTAGCCACTAGAAGTCTGAAGATTGTGGAGACGAGGCAGCTAAAAATTTCATGCCACAATTTCAAATAGCATAAGAAATGTTTGGATAGATTTATAATACAAAGATATTTCTACGTCTACAATTAATCCAGACCTCAAATCATCTGAGATAGCGCTGATGTACTCTACCTCCACAATATTTCTTTTAATTGAAGGTTGATCCACTGTCCGACTATCAAGAGCAGGATGCGCTCACATACTGAATTAAAGAAAAATCTCTGTTGTCTTTGTTCATAACTGATTACAGAGTTACTTTAGTTCGTAAAATCAAATTTCCGCAAAACATCTGTTACAATAATTCCCAAAAGTGAGCTTAAATGCTATATGAAGTTCTTATATTTATTTACATCAAATGGCAGGCTTCATGATAGTTATCATTAGCCCTTTAGTTGACTTCGGGCTTCGCAGAGGGGAGGAACATCAAGGTCACAACAAGTCGAGAAGGGGGGAGGAACAGAAGAGTCATTCACAGATGTAAACGGGACAGGCACAAGGGTAGAGAAAAGGTAAGGTGAGTACTGTGGAAGTGGTCGAATAAGGCATGCAGTGAAATCATGGTAGTTTGAAGTCAACTGCTGGATTATAGACTTTTTGCCATATGAGTATGCGTTGCCCAGGGTGCACCACGTGGAGGTGAGTCTATCCCACATCTCGAGTTCTTATATCTTAACAGCCATTTAGGTCATAAAGACGAAGATGCGCAGACAGCGATTTGATATCAGAAATACATTCTAACGTCTTCTCTCTTCTGCACCCATAACTGTAACATTGAAGATTGTATTCTGGATATACCTCAAAGTTCATCTCAAATACTGATATTAACGGGTCATTTGCCTCTGGCCAACTTGTCTATATAAAAAATGGAAAATAAGTATTTTATTTATGAAATCAAATTTTAAGGAAATACCCATTTTTATAGCTTATATATTGAATTAACCAAATTCTTATACCGGATTCGTTTCAGCTTATTGCTAGCTGTATAAATTTGTAACTTTCAATACAAAATACAGCGGTTGCCATAGAGCATTGGCTTCTTTTAAAATACACGAAATAAAGGGAACATTTTTAATGGATGCAACCGTATCCCGGAAGAGAAAATCAAACTCAACCAAATATGGAAACATTTAGGGATGGTAACTGACGCCTTAGACTCCTACCGAGCGCAGCAACAATGCAATCATGGAGCATTCGTTTTGCAATGATTTACACAACCAAAAGACCACAATTGATTTTTTTGCTAATTACTACTTGTTGGCATAAAACTCCCTTGAAAACATATTTAAATGTTTTAGTTTTTCTGCTTAATTTAAAAAAATAATTAAAAACTCAAAATTACTTTCGAAACAGCAGGAAAATGCCTAAATGCTTTTTTACAAATTTGCAGATTCCTTTGCTCGCCGAAATGAAAAAAGAACCATTGATCCCTATTGAGGTTGTGATAACTGTAGCGAATTTAGCTACCTAACGAAGCCTGACTGCACTCAGAAACCTCAGTGGCAGATTCTCCTAGTTGGTGAGACTCCCAGAACTAGCTAAGCTACTGCAAAGCTTTACAAGAAACAGACGCATCAAGGGCACACGGTTATTCTAGACATACATGGCGTGGAGTGTAACAAGGGAGGAAGCTTAATCATTCAACACGGTGGATTAAGTAAAACGAGCGGAGGCTTTTGATTGGCCATTGGCTGCGTGTCCTCGCACTCAATCCGTACGCGAAATTGAACGGCCGCACCTTCAAACCACGCTGTGCGCTCATGCGATGCCACAATGGCGAATGATGTGGCGTTGAGCACTTCACGTATTTCAGTATTCATCAATTATTGATTGGCAGCTTTACCATCAATATTTGTATAAAAAGGTTTTAAGTCTTCCTTGTATTTATTTAATCAACTTCAGTTAATTTAAAACTTTTTTATGAAAATTATCCAAAATAAAATTCTATAATCATTCTTAATCAATGAATTATTAGAATTTCTTAGTTAAACCGCTAAGAAAGTTGCATTATTATTAATACAATAAAAATTAATTATTTTTCCACATGGTAGACTCTAAGAAGGGGACATAGCAGGAAGCTAGAACTTGTAGTGGATGCTATACTGGTAAGTCTCGAGTAAACTTTATCGATCATCTCTGATAAAATCTCCTGGTATAAAATTGCTCTCGAAATTAGCTAACCTACATGAACGATATCTAAGAAAACAAAACGCACGATGTCACTGGCACAGAGATCCTGCATTTAATACATGACTATTGATAGTTCATTGGCTGGGAGGTCTCTACACTTGTGATCTCATTTGCACCCTAAGATAATTAGCAGCACTGCCCACGTTTAAGAGTGTTTGAACACGTGAGATTCCTTGTTTCATTTATGTTAGCATTTTGCTATCCACAAGCTTCTACAAGATGTCCTGTTTTCAAAAAAAGAATGCAAAGGCAAACGAATGATGGGAGATTTATTTTGGCGAAGAATTATTTAATTTAATTTAATTCCAGTAGGTCATATCATGGTTAAATAATCTCAATAAGATTAGCCTAGCTGTTCTTGGCTATTAGAAATGCCCAAATTATTCACAACCAAAGGGTCAACTTAGTGATTTGTCTGAAATCAGAAGGGATAAACAGAGTTCCGAAGTTGAAGAAAGAAACCTGAACATTGATATGTGACTCTCTAGGACAAGTAGTACTGGGCAAAGGTGGGAGGAAGGGGAGAAATCCAGATGAACAGTATATTGACGATTTGATTCCTTTCGCTACAAATTGGTTGTTCTTGGTGTTTGGATAGTTTCGAAATTTTTAAATCGCCTGATTCATACTTCTGTGAGTAAAAAAATATAATTTTTATAAAAGTATTATTCGTATCGACAACGTAAAACCAAATTACAAATAAAAATAACTACTCGACGAATATCACCGTTACCTCTTTAAAGTGTTGAGAAATACCTGCAAGAGACCAAGGGGATCTTAGAGAAGCGGAACACATCGCACCACAGGACATAAGGTTAAAATCTTACGAGGGCAAAATGCGGAGAGCTTGGTGTCCAGAATCTTGGTGTTTGGACATCATTGCCTCATAAACACATAATGCTTGCAATAAAATTGTCTTGACTTGTTTTTCTGTGTTAAAGCATAAAATTGTAAGAAATTTTGTTTAGAAATTAAATTACGAAATGAATTTTTATCTGGAATTAGCCTTGATAATCATTGATTCACGGTTGTGTATCATTTGGGTCGATTATTACTCATTTGAAAATAAAATTACTCGAGCGGATCGTTCGGATCACAGCATAGCCATGAAAGATTTTGTACAATAGGAATTGAACATGAATCCTACTTTTATGGTGATGAGAAAATCCTACAATGTAGCAATACGTTTTGTGAAGGCTTACCCACTTGTGTGCAGAATAGCCTGATTAACAAAATGAAACCAGGAACTCATCGATCAAAATAATGTTGTAATGCCCAACCATAATTTCATGACCAATTAAAACGTCATAATCTTTTTCAGGAAATTAAATTCATATGAAATAATAATCCCATGAAGTTTAATTTTACAAGATTTTAAATTAAAATCTAAATTAAGTGACAAAGAAATAGTAAATACTCTAACAAAGAATAATTCCATTATCCATGATGTGGCAAATTCCCAGATTCATATTTCAGCAACTAAGCCAAAGAAAAAGATTTACAAGTCTCCATCATGGTGGAGGATAGCAATATGGTTCCATATAAGACAACGCTGGAAATTGAATAGACGTCGTAGCTGACTGCTACACGAAAAAGCCTTGAATTAACCTCAGTAATTCCCTTGTATAGACATGATCCCGCAGTTAGCCAGGTTACCCTAACGATATTGAGGAAACAGAATTATAGCGGGGAATGCTGATATTTGGGCTTTGTGTCAATGACACGGAGCTTAGTCATCAAATACAACTTTGGCCACTCTGATCATGCCGTGACTATTGACTGTTGATTGATTGGGAGGTCTCTGCACTCACGACCGTACTTGATGGCCTCAGGATAAGTAGCCCGCCGATCGTTCAACATGACATTCCTTGTTTTAGCCCTGTGAGCACTGTGTTCCCCACAACGTAAATAATGACGCCATTAGTGCAGGTTCTCGCGAATTCTTAATATGCATGAACCAAGTTGCTCACTTCTTACAAAGGGTATATTTCTCGTCTTAATCATTGCTGTTATTATTCTTAGTAATAAAAATATTTAATTCATAGCCAACTCTATCGGTTGACGTGAAGTCCAATAAATGATAAAAGTAATTCTAAGGAATCAATGACTCCTACTTCATTTAAATTTTAAATCGAATTGTACAATATTTGCCAAATGGTAAATTTACGTTCCAGAATTCAAACTTCACTATTCACCTCCCAAATTTCAGGTAATGTCTGCCTACAAAATTCAGAGTTTATTGACCAGGTATTGTCTAATTATGAAGATTCGACCTTGACATTTCAATTCATTTCTGCTACCAATGGTTAAAAAGGATAATTATCCCAAACTATATTTAAAAGCTTACAAATAACATCTCTGTATACAACTAATTATCCAATATTCCAAATTATAATCTTATTATTTAATCTAGAGGCTTATTTCGTATAGAACAGTTGATGTAACGAAGCGTTTGGCCACACCAACTTGGTTAATCCTTATCTAGCGGTCTAAGAACGGAGAAGATGCTTGACCAAAATATTTTAAGCAAAGTAATTCTCATCACATTACAATCAACATAATCGATTCCAATTTGTTTAATAATGGGTGAATCATTATAATCGTCCTGAATACAACGTGGTTTAAGTTTGCTCTGGCGTGCAATTTTAAGTACAGAAGCTCTATCGTATTTTGTAAAAATGTGACTTCTACTTAAATTTATTGTTGCAATGATGGCACAATAGTATGATTGTAAGTAATCACATACCAGCTGCAAAAGAAATATTTGCTTTAATGAAAACATTTTGCGTACGCCCTCGGAAATGAAAGTGAGACATTAAGGTACTGGCTGACTGACCAATGTAAATATAAAGATGACCTAACCAGTTCGGTTGATTAACGTGTCGTAAATAGAACTACATTCAAGGTCCTGTAAGCTCTCCTGACTAGACCATAACTGCTGAATAAAAAACTAAATAGGCCAAATTTCAGTCGTATTTGAAATTCAAGCATCCGGATATGATACTGCACGCGATAACAGTTACTTGAGAAGTCAGCGATTCCCATAAAGGCCTGTCTTCCCGATTTTCCGTATGATAACTATCAGCGTAAATGAATATAAGATCGGAAGATGGGAAAGGAGACGCTTGACAGTTACGGAGCTAAGAAAAGTAAGAGAACCAAGATAGTTGCTGGTAATATTAAGATACAGTTTGTATTTACCTTCGAGAAAGAAATGTTAAATGTGGTGAATGATTTAGTTTTTGAGCTGTGGAAACTTCTCAAAAGTTCTTGTTATGGTTTTTGAAAAATTAATTTAGCTTTTAGTTTATTCTTTTCTGTTCTATCGGAGGAAAAGTGCACCGAATTTGATTCGAATAAATAAAGCTGTTCTTTTGACTGCATCTTCATTGATTTGCAGTACAAAATTAAGTAAAGATTCCTTTCTTCTAACTTAGTGGGGCTAAATGAACAAATTCATCCAAGGTTAAACTTTCTTTGATCCAATAAGTTTTGCCTTCCTTGAACAATTTTATCTCAGTTACTTCTGAACTGTCTTCATTAGGCCAACGTTAATCAAAATTCAAATTTCCAAAACTTATTCATGGGTTAATAATGACAATAAGTAGATCTCAATTTTGTTTTTTGCATTATTGAAGTGAATAAGAAGAAAATACTTTAATTAATTACTTTGGATTATTTCTATTTCAAGAGAAAAGGAATATCCCCGTTGTGTCTGTCTTTCCTTCAGTCCGCCTGAGGTGACAGCCTTCACTCATCTTTAATAATAAGAGTTCTTTAGATTTCTTCAGGAGATAATTTTCCCTTTGTGCTCGTATTTTCACCCAGCAAATTATGCAAAAAAATTCCTCCCCATGGTGCTCGATGCGAAAATAATCCCCCAAAATGAGCGTCAAAATGGGGGAATTTTGCATTAATTTGAAGAGGCTAAATAGATACTTCATTTTTGGGAAATGCATTTTTATGCCTGTTGGGATGAAAGAAACTAATGAAATTATAAAATAAATATAATTATAAGCTAATTAAACGCAGAAATAAACAACAGGCATAGTAGAAAGCAAGCTTGAATAGACTATTGAATGAAGGTAAATAATATACATGTCTAATGTTTTACAGATATGAGGGCATCTGACAAACCAGAAAGCCTCTCTTTACCCCAAAATCCATTAGCAGATAACGAAGTACAATTTTGCACCCAAATTCTTCGCCATTCCATGAAAGCAGACACCAGATCAAATGCGATCATTGGCCCTTGAGACAAATAATGTAAACTATCCTGCAGATCAATGGCTCCAGGTCTTTACTGACAGATATTGCGTAGAAAACCAAGCAAACATTGGTGCAGGGGTTTACTCTGAACTATTCACTTTCTTCGCAGCAGCGGGACAAAATAGATAGGCATTCGAAGGTGAAATAGAGGTCATTAAGATAGCCTCAGGCCAATTGTGTCGCCGGGATACTAAGTTCACCAACGCGGTAATTCTTTCGAACTCAGAGTCAGCAATACAGTCAATTTAGAGCAGAGAACCACCCTAAACAGCTGAGATCCACGAAAGCGAAAAAAATGCATCAGGTACCCAAAGAAAAAAAACAAAATAATAGTTCTTCAATGGATCCCTGAACACTGTGGTATTATAGACTATGAGCGTGCTGACACACTTGCTAAAAAGGGGACCACAATTTTGCAAGCTATAGACCGACCAATATCTTTATACACAATGAAGACCTTAATTAGGAGAGAATTCAAAACTCTAAGAAGCAACGAACTTAAAGCCCGAACAAAGGAAAAGCAGTAGACAGTACACTCTCCAACATTGCCGACTGGCCCAGACTCGAAGCTGTTGCAGAATTTAGACTACGTACTGGACACGATGGCCTGGCGAAACATCTCCACAGAATAGGAGTATATGCCCAATCAACATGCCCTCTATGTGACCTTCAGGAGGAAATGGGGAAGACCCATCTGATACGGTGTGCAGCCCTACAGACAGCGACAGAAACCCAGAGATACTGGGTAGCAGAAATCAACTAAAGGGTTAATGATAACTATTATAAAGCCTGCCATTTGATATAATAATAACGGATATGAGGGCAGGAGCATAACTCGATTTTTTTGCCTTTTAGCATATTTGTCAAACTATTAATTTATTTCCGTTGCCAAGAAATCTGTAATCAATAGAATTTTGAAGTCATTATGGGTGCGTTAAACAGCTTAGTTAATAGGTACTACTTTTAAAACTTCAGAAGGTACGCTTACTCCGAAGTTCTCGATAAGAATGCAATTAAATTAAGATGTGACTAGTTTTTTAATTTAAATAAATTAAAAATTCAGCTACAATTCAGTGTTTTACATTTTATTATTCTTTCGGGATTCAAATAAAACATAAATCATAAAAATGTAAAAATTTGATTCACTAATCATGAAGAGGATTAGAACTTTATATTATGTAATTGACTTAATCGTATATGTAATTAATTGCATTCGAAGAGTTTTAATCTTATCCAAGATTTTCTGAAACTTCAGTGTTTGTTTATTATCTGTTAGTGGAAGGCAGCCTACGAGTACTACCAGGGTATGAAGTGGTGTACATTCCAGCGAGCGTTCACTAGAAGGCACAAAATGTCATTCCATTGGTGAGCGATAACTTAAACCTTTTAATACAACCCTCTCCCCTACAATCTTGCAAAAATATTTATGAGAAGTTATCAATTACCTTAAATTAGAAATAGGTTTAAAGTAAGGTAAGAAGAGCTATCCACATACTCTTGCTACATATGTAAAAATATTGAATTGTTCAACAAGATTAAATCGCGTATTATTCTTTACTAAAAAGGTACTCAAGTCACAAATTCCTTGCATGCAACGTATCAATATATCAATGAAGCTCTTAAGGAAGAATGAGGTTGTAAATAACAAGCATTCCGCGATACATCATACTGTATTTATAAGATCGATGTATTTCCACTAGCATACATTCCAATTAAAAGTCTAATATTATCAGACACACGACTAAAAGGATGGCTAAACAGACAATTCTTGAAAAAAATTAATTTAATTCTGTAATTTATCCTGCTGTGTTCGAACTCGGAACTAGATGGAAGTACTTTTAGTAATAAGGTTAATTCAATTAAATTTAATAAACAGTCGTAATGGATAATTTAGACTCGAAGAATATCATAGTAATCCCAATAAAGGGTGTAGGAGGGGTAGAATAAATTTATAAGGAAGTTTTTTTTTATTATTAAAACTTTCTTTAAGTTGAAAATCGTGCTTCATGCACGCCAAAATTCTCCTTGAATTCAATAACCACAGTTTGCAGAGCTAATGAAAAATTTGATTAAATTGGAGGTCATTCAAGTCACTTCTTCAATACCTGTGTCACCTAGAAAAAACCAAATGGTAAACAATAAATGATCACTAAAATATGGCAGAGACCACTAGAGTTTACTCGAACTGATGAATATTGAAGGGAGCATAGCCTAAAATGTATCGGAGGATGTTGTGCAGTGAAGTATCCAGCGTACATCTTGACCAGTGGTAGTGTTGAAATCAGAGAGGTTACCTACGAGGAGAATAAAATTCACCAAGGAATGAAATATCCGCAAAACGGGGTGCGTGATAGAATAAAATGCAGGGATAGATGAACGGTACTCCCATCATACACCCATGTTAAATGTATGCAATATATTTGTCGACGAATAAATGAAATGTATTCAGAGCACAATCACTAGGATATCGAAGACGCATAGAATTGACGCATGCTTGGAAGAGGGTTTGAAGAATAACTTCAATCTTACGATACAAAGTCTACAACTGAATACCGTGACAAAGCAAGGGAATACAGGCGATCATATGACAATAGATTCGACTCAATCAAGTGTTGAAATCAGCTCAGAGAATTCCAGTGAAAACAATTTCAAACAGGATGAATAACTCTATCATTGTCTCTTATTAATTAAATAATGACTATATTATATTTCATACTTGATTTTATTATTACTAATGTAGAGTTACCAGTATAAAAATAGAAAAACTCTGTGCTATTGCAAGGTATCCACTGAGATCGTACTTAGACTACAATACCAACGACCCGAATGAAAGCAGGAGGTCAAACTTAAAGGTTGAATAGCATTATATTTACCAAAAAACTGTATACAGCTTTGCTCAGCTGATCAGTAATCAGATAACGGCGCGAAAACCCAGTAATTGACAATCCAGTGCAAAAGAGAGGTGTAGTCTGTAAACTACACGCAATTACACCAAAATTACACGAGTTGGCTTCCTAAAAATTTTGGACCATTTTCAAATAGATATTTGATTGTTAACAGAAAATAATGGAAAGCTTCTTTCATTCATTAGTTGGCTTTTAACCAAATCGTTTACTATATTATAATAGTGGAAGTAAAAGCCGATCTAAGCGTACCAAATGGTTTCTATTAATGGATCCGCCTAAATCACAGTCGAATGGAGCAAATTACCACCTTAGAGACTAATCACAAAAGAGGACGATTGGTAGGAAGAGAAAAAATAGACTGCCATAGTGCCAGAGTTGATTTAATTTTTGAAATATAGTTGGCTTACTCCTTAATATTTCACACTGGGTAGATTCTGGATTCGTAATTGATTTTATAATGGACGCTGATGAATACAATTTTCACTCGGGAAAAGGCTACTTATATCTATTTGTCTTTAACGTAAAGCTCCAATCAAACAGAACGCTTTGAAAATGGACAGAAATAGGATAGACCATGGAATGGCTAGAACTCGAGCTATGGATCTCCTTGCTTTTATGATCCAAAATTTCGAATTTTATTTTGCCATCCAGTACACGAAAATTTAAAAGTAATGTATCCTCTTAATCAACTAACTATTTTGCTGCGGCATTCTGGTCGACGTGATCTAATAATGAAAATAATGATTTTCTATTTTGTATAATACTATTCAAATAGGAAATATTAAGATTAGTTTAATTCTAGAGTTTATGATTTTATTCCCTTCATTAAAGAAAAATTTGATGGTTCTTTTTGTTATTTCAGGTGACTGTTTTATCCCACCTCGAAAACTATGGTCTTTCCGGATGAAGTTATGTGTAAACGGTTTCACTATTTCTGTCATGTTTGAAAGAAATAATTTGCCAAAAAACGGCTCTGCGGTTTGCGTTTCGTACAATTTCAAGACTCAAGTAATCCATGTGAAGAATTAATCCCTTTAAAAGGGCCAAATGACTTGCTATTAGTTGTCATCTCCACATTTTAATGCCTTTTGTGAATTTAATTGAAGTGAGGTTTAGCAGTTTATAGAAGATGCTACGCACATAAACCCCGATTAAATCTCAACAACCTCCTCTGGAAAAATCTCTATGACAGAAAGTTGCTCCTAAAATTAGCTAAGGTACCTCAACAGCATCGAGAAAGCAGAACGCATGGAGTGAATAGCGCTTATTCCGGTTATAGATCACTGACACAAATGCCATTTTGGCTATGCTAAGAATATAGCTACTACTGATTGCTGGATGGCTGGGAGGTCTCTGCACTTACGAGTGCACTTTTTCGCAACGCAATCAGTAGCATGACGCACCGTCCAGTCTACTAGGGTGTGCAGGCGATTTCTTTGTTCAGTTTTGATAGCGTTGTACACTCTGTAAGTTTGAGAAACGGGAATTGACCTTGTTTGGTCACACACAAAAGTATCCTTGGCATCTTATTGGGTCTGTTCTAACTCTGCATTCATGAAATATCCTTTTAGATTTTATAGGTACTTGAAGGCTTTCTATTGAAAGATTTGCGTATGTTTAATCTCGGTGTGGGTACCTCGTGCAAAGTCGAGATAATCGACTCACTAATCCTCCATCCCCTTGAATTAATTCGCCGCAAGTGACCATTTAAAAACTAGTATATTTGAGCATGCATAAGCTCAAACTGTGAAAATAAGTAGTGCGAACGAGAAATTCAACGATTTTGTTTGATTTTATTCGCGTTACAAAAGTTGTTAGACAGCACATGCCTATCACTGTCTTATAATCTAATATTCCAAAACCCAAAGTTCAAATTTTGCACACTGGATTATTGAGTGAATTTTCTGCCCAGAATACCCAGGGTTTTATTGAACAGTTGGCCAAACCGCATCGCTGGATCTTTTCTTGTAATAGCCAAGGTATAATTTGGATGGTAATGGCCAAAACATGACAAAGCTAAGTAATTACGGTGTCCACCTCAATATATTCTTCTTTAGTTTCCCTGCTTTCTATTTTTCGTTTGGAATCTTCACGAATCAGTGAAAGCAAATGAAACTTTTTTTATTAAATTTAAAATTTAACTCAGTACAGGAGACGTTTTGATTCCCTTGGGCTTTCAGTCATGGATAGAAAAGATCAATTTAGTTGTGAAAAAAACCAGTATGAACTGACTTTTAGAAAGGACAAATACATGGCGAAATTCCTATTTTTCAGTTTTCGGTGATATCGAAATAAGGTCCCTAGTTGAGCGTGGGGTGCTCTTTAGCTGATAGCTTTAACATTAATAGCGATTAAAAGGGATGACACCGTATTGGAGATAGAACTAGGTAAATTATAATAAGATTAATGGGCTATCCATTAAAAACAACATTTTAATATTAAATTGAAAATAACATTAAAGTCTGCACAGATTGATATGAGCTCTATAGACTAAGCAGAAATAAGACCGAAGTTCTGCCACTCGACGATGCTGCATTACTTGGATAGCTGGTTAATGATTGGTTACCTGGGGGACTAGCCATTGCAACAGTCAGAAAATTCCAATTTTACGCAATAGAGTGGAAAATTAATAACCGATAGTTCAGTACAATGGCGAGGGAGACTTAATATTCCTTTCAAATACCCTGGGAGGATTAAAAATGACCCCTCAAGACAAATAAAGCAATCAAAATAGTTGTTATATCTCCAATCATTCGTTTCGAATTTGCAAACTTCGTCTGATGGTAATTTAGGAAAGAGATAAAGGAAATACCCAGGGAAAACCATAGACCGCAGTCAACTAGCTGATCTAGTGAAAAATAAATCTCTTAATTGAGGGTGATTGACCATAAATTTAAGCTGATACCTAACAGATTGACTGTGTAGAACCACTGAAGATGAAAAATTCAATCCAACAGCTATTGGCCTCTAAGCAAGTAAATTGTAAGTTAACACAAATTGCTTCAAAGCAAATATTGATGGAAGTCATTTAATTACTCGAAAAGTGTACATAATCAATGGAAAAACAATGCATAATTTGCCTAATATGGGGATATTCAATTCGCATTGTCTGACGCGGATTAAACAAACTTGATGATAAAAATACTGACTAATACAGCTCTTGTGCTTCCAGCCATTAATTCCGTCCAATACCGATACGCATATTTGTTCTTCATTATTAAAAAGTGGGTTAGATGGATTTATTATTCATTTTTATTTCCGCCATTAAGTCATTCAGAAATAATAATAAAATTTAGCTATCTTCGTAAATAATTGGGAAGTGCTACTTGCTTCCATGGTTAATATTTTATTTAAAAATTTGCCCGAGTGCATCTAATTTCTTAAACTGATTACAATTTGTTTTGATTTACTTTTTTTCGTAACTTTAAAATATTTTTGCAACCATTTTGCCACTCGTCCACCCTCCAACCCCCTCCCCTCTCCCTCCCTCCCCCCCCTCCCCCCAAATAAAATTGCATTTGTCATTTCTTGACAGATTACGGCATAGACTGATATCTGACAGAGTTCCAAAATTTTATTAGCCAAAGTGAAACTAGCAAAATTTCCAATGAACGTCCGTATTTCAGAAATTTTTACCTACAAAATATTTCTTTATCATTATAATTACAAATATCTAATTACCTGATGCAAATGTTTTGTAAAAAATGTTTAGAGAAATAGAATGCTAGTAGAAAAGTTGTGAGTGAATGAATAGTGCGTTCTCAATGGTATAACCAAGGGCAACAAATTAAGGAGAACAGGCGGATGGTTGTTTAGGTAGAATATCAAAAAAGCATGAAAGTGCATTGTGGATAAACAATCCTAAAAAGTAATCCAGTGATAGGTAAACTGGGTTGTCAATGAATTTTTTTGTACTCAGGCATTGAGAAGAACTTATGGGAACACAAATTTAACATGACAAATGCAGAAGCCTCTCGACCAATCAATGGCCAATGCCAAGACGATCAATCAATGGTCAATTACAGTACACGATTACCCGACCAATCAATGACCAAAGTTATCATACCATAAAGTGTATATAATGACTAGGTTCCACGTCATATACACACACATCACGCTTGCACGCCAGCACGCTATATTAAATAAAAGTGTTGCACGGTATACGCCTGTTTCTTCTATTCCGAGAGACTTACCAACTAGGAGAATCTGCCATAGAGGTTTCTGAGTATAGTCAAGGTTTATTAAGGTAGCTAATCCGCTACAAACTTAAGACACAAACTTTGAAGTTGATAATTTGCAACTGTGTCCAAAATCAGACATAATGGGAATACATTTAGATAAGGAATTGAAATCCGGAGACTAGCATGATCTGTGAAATGTATTACATTTTTAGAATGGGGAACAATGCTCGAGATCATTGATTTGAGGTACAAAATTAATGCAAATGGAAATATTTAAAGAAAAAATCGATGCCAACTCACATCAATAAATAGCAAAGGTCAAAATAATACGGAATAAGAAATTGCGCCGGTATCGGACAGTCATGAAAGAAGGTAAATCACAAAGAGGATTGAATCGTGCGACGAAACGAGATTGAGGAGTAAAGTTGTGTATTCAGTTGCCGTTAACAATTCATTCTAACTCAATTTCATTAAAGGTGTCAAAAATAAATGTTGCTTAAGTCACCTTTTTCTCCAATTAACATGGATGTCTCTGTTCACAAATTTTATTCTAATGCCATTGAATCAGAGTATTTTAAAGCATTCCAAGTATTATAAATGGTGTTTCTGAGTTCTTTACAAATGAAATAAGTCATTTTTGTCGCTCTGAGTAAACTATGGCTCATGCTATTATTTATTATCTCCCAGTACTATTCAAAGAAAAAATTTATTGAAACCGTTGAAAAAATATTTAAATCAATCAACAAATCAGTAGGCTCCGGACTTTTCTATTAGGAAAATAATCACCAGAAGACGAAGCCGTTTACCAAGCTAAGCAATAAATAAGGTTTAAAACTTGAGTCAAAGGGTCATGTTTTGCAAATTTTAGCCA
Source organism: Hymenolepis microstoma (assembly GCA_000469805.3). Classification (NCBI taxonomy): domain Eukaryota; kingdom Metazoa; phylum Platyhelminthes; class Cestoda; order Cyclophyllidea; family Hymenolepididae; genus Hymenolepis; species Hymenolepis microstoma. The sequence continues at coordinate 23,460,714 of LR215991.1, read as the reverse complement.
CACCTATACCATGCCCTTCCCTTGAACATCATTGAATTTATCCATCGTTTACAATAGTAGTGCGAATAATTCTTTAAAAGTCAAACATATGATATTTGAAATCTGCGCCGGAAAATTCTCCAGGAGATTCCTTCTTGAGATACCATAGCTTCCATAGCCCGCAGGAGAATACTTTTAATCAAGAACAGATGCTTAGCATAAAAGGGAAAAGCATTCGGATCTCGCATTAGGAATGTTAGGTAAACGATTGTCTTTACGTCGCCTCATTAATTTGAAAAAATAGTTAGTTAGCTCGTAAATCAATAAATTTTGACGAAAGGAAACTCATGTATTATCTGAGAAATTTCCTGCGGAAGGTCTCTTATTTGCCGACATTTTAAACTTCCTACGAACTTTTGAAAACGGTAAAAAGTTTTCCCAATATGCTAAAAATATAGGAGTGTGAAGTTCAATAACACTGGAAACGTATAACAAAGCTTCTCTAACTACTTAAAGTTTGATCTATTCTGGAATCTGTATGATCTGTTTTTTTTCTATCACTGCATAAAAAAGAAGCTTTAGAGGGACAAAGAGCGGGGTTAGTATCGTCGTAAATACTTAAGCCATATCTGCTATTATCTCTGTGCCCACCACTATAGGATGAACATAGTCGGCTTAGGGCTAAAGGGAGACGTGAGTGCGTGCCGAGACTCAAGAATGTTGGTTGATTACCATGATTGTTATTTTACTTTGTCCAGATATGATTAAGAAAGAACTAATAAATGAAAATAATTAAACAGAAAACAATAAGTGGTGACTAACTTTTAAATGCTATGACCTACTGTGGTGATGAAGCATGCTGCAGACATATTTATTTGCACACCATCCCACAAATTTATACATATTTCATAAAGCAAAGGCGAATTTTTTCGTCAATGTCATGTCATCGCGAGATAGACCTTATCTATGCAACCACTATCTTCACCTGATCTGATGTAATGGTTCTAATTAATTCAGGCAAAAGTTATCAAGAAATCATTTGTAACAAATCTGAGGGTTGGGATAACTTTTAACATTATTGTAAGTACACAGTAAATCAAAAGGAGGACCTTTAGCCTGATTGGTAAGCATAGCTAGCATTTGAGTGTTGACCTTGAAGACTATCTGTGTCTTCCATGCACTTATTAAGCATGATGATTCATAGACAAATATGCAAAATAGTGCTAAATAAATATTCATTTAGAAACATCCTCCATTTGGAGTTTCCTTTTAGGGATTAATAATTTATTATGCAGAAATGATGCGCTAATATTAAAATGTCTCCTTTCATTATAATCATTTTGGACTGTACTCAAATACAGATGACAAAATCAATAATATCGATCCTTCCTCAAACACTGCCGACCAATTTCCAAAAAGGTCTAAGTCATTGCACATAAATCAAAGTTTACTAGTGCATTCGTTTTTATATTGCATTAAATAAAGAAAATGTATTTCTGAACTTTTTTAAACAGATTAACTATTACGACCAGAAGTGGGTTATTCACTGAAATAAGTATATCTACCTACCAACCATGTAGTGGTAGGTTTGGGAACACGTGGATGTAAATCGTTATTTATTCCCATGTGATATATGATTTGGACCCTCCAATAGACCCCAGGCTCATTATTACTCCATGGTAATGATCTCATTGACCATGCAATCATTTACGACTTGTAAAACACTATCCTTTGCAATGCGTACTGTATACCTGCTTAACTCGTAGGGAGTACTATCAAATAAAACGCTTTTACAGTTTAATGTAAAACAGATTAGAATTTACCGATAAAAAATATCTAGTGAGCTCTGATCATGAAATCCAGCAGAACTCTGATATTTAGACCACTAGAAGAAAATTTTTACAATCATATAAGCATCCTTCACTGCTGATATAGTTGAAGTGGTCCGAATTTTCAACTCCAGTTCCTTAATTGGTAACTTACGTCATTTTTATGTCTGTTCAGGTTACGACATGCAGAAAATAGCTAGATGACAAAGTGGGATGGCTCGTCATTCGTTAAAGCGGATATCTGTCTCAAAATGAAGGCATATTAAAGCCATGGAATTTATTCCATTCTGAATGAAGTCTGATATTTTTGACAAATAGATATCGAGAAGAATCCTATAAACTTGAATTTTACACATTTTAATTCTAACTTAATTTAAGTGTAAATAATTAACATGGTACAACGATAGTAAAGATGCACTTGATGAAACTCTACCCCAGTGGAAAATTACGACGGTTGAATACATTTACAGATATGGTTAACAGAAACACGGCAATAACGCAGACAACTCGCCAAAAGGGAGTTTGAAAATGCTTCAGAGCAATTTAAGCGTTATTGGACCAGAACAATTAAGTACATTTAAACGATGAATAAAAGCCCAACTTGCGCAAATTTGACAGCATCCAATGATGAACCTTATTTTCTCATGCTAATGAAAAGTGCTCGAAACTTGGAGATCAAATGATTGGCAAATTCTAAATCGCAAATGAATAGAAACTAACTTTAATTTTAAATAACAGCAAACTAATTTGGTATTCAGTGAAATAGCTTATTTGGGTAATGAATAACTTGTTTAATTGAAATAACAAAGCAAGACAATTGAAAAGACTTAGGTGAGGAAAGTCAAACACTAAAATTTCGAATTTTACCTCTTTGTAGCGCTTATTCAAATTTACTTTTGGTTTGGGAAATTTTTCTAAATGGATTTCAAAAGAAAATGATATTCAAAAATAGTAGAATTTGAACTTGGAGATGCTATGCTAATTAGTAATTAGTGGCAGTGTAAGATAAAGAGATTTTGTGTCATGTGCTTTGAATTCTTCTTAGAAGTTCTGATCATGATCGGCACCTCTTTATTCTCGGACCTCCGTGAATGGAAGATTTACTTCCTTAAAGGTGGTTAGGGATCATTAACACCGGATGTCATTTTTATGATAATGGCTATGCATCCTCTTATACCTTCTTCATTACATACCCCTAAATACATGTCACAGTGGAAATGAGATACTAGCAATGTATGGAATTAAGATTATATAGAGTAGTAGCTAGAATGAAAAAGCAATTTATAATCGAGAGAAATGATTGGTTAATTTAAAATATCATCCATATAAATAGGGAAAAGATTTGGATCATTTCTGTTTATTTTAGGCATCTCTATGTGAAATTGACAAGCTCAGTTTTCGTGCTCTTGATTACCGATTAAAAGGAGTTCTACGCTCAAATCTGAAGAAGGAGGTCCATCGCAGAAGCAGTTATCATCTAATCATAGAGCCAATTAGCCAACACGTTTCATATTCTAAGGAGGCAAAGTTATTTAAAAGAATGCAAGAATGATAATTCACCTGCTTCTTCATGGGGTCTAAGTAGTAGTAATTTTATAAAGGGTAACTAGAGAGGTATAAAAAGCTGATTTCATGAACGTCACCTCAAAGTACTCACATCAGATCAAATATCAAAATTAAATAATATTAGAAATATGTAATTTTACTTAACAAAATATTTCTTTAACTGGCTTTTGAGATGTAAATTTAAGTCTATTTGTTTATATGAATCAGAAAACTTGGATATCGTCTATCTCAGAGGAAGTCATTCCAATCTTAAAAATTTACGACTTGTTTGTGTCAATGCTTTCACTGACCAAGAAACTATTACAATATTTCTTTTGATCTACTTTTAACAGCTGTAAGCCAAGTGATTAGGTGAGAAAATTCAATGACCTAATCACAATTACATGCTTTACTCTAAGCAGTGATGTCTACACATGAATTTTCATTACCATAAAGCGAACGAGAGCCTTACAAAGAGAGGTTTAAAAGGTAGCTAATGTATACCCTTAATCCGCTATTTGACCTCTCCAAAACGACTTTACGCTATAACTGAAAAAAGCAATACGAAAATGACAGATAAGTAATCCTTTCCTGCTTCTGGCAGATAATTTTTTGCTCTAAATTAACTCTAGTAGGTTTTAGACTACTAAAATTATTATGACTTCGTGGCTCTTAGTCTTCTTAGTAGACAGCCTTGTGTAAAATGATGGCGAGAAGTTTGATTTACCTAAATTTGTGAATGAGCACTAAGCTTCTCTATGGGACATTACTCGTTTAGGAATTCTTTCCACACGCACACGCACTGTTCTACGCATATTAGCTGAAAAGCAACCAGTTAAATTTAACGTTCTGACTAGACTCACACTGTAATAAACCGCGCATTTCACTACCGTTGGCCTACATTATTTAAAAAACTTGGTTACTAATACAACTAATCTTTTTATATTGATATTGCAAAATAAAATATGATTAATGAATAAAGTAACAAACCGTCATAGAAATGAATAAAATTATACCTTTTAGTTACGTAGTTTAAGTTTGAATATTTTGAAATCTCCTGGTGCAACTAAAATCGTGATTGTTGGAATAATTTCGGCAAGTTGTGAACTCTTATCTTAGATAAAACGATAAGATTTTCCATATATTTCAAGATATATTGCTACTTTTATAATAACTAAAAGCCGAGCAGACGAAAGCCACTTGTGAAATAGAATATGCATTTTTTGAAATAATCTTACCTTGGGCTTTCCAACATACCAGCAGGAAACGAATTCTTCTTGAATTCAATGAGGAATTAAATATCAGGCCAACCCCTTCAAAAACACCACCGAACACGTAGTTTTATCAGACTTATGTGGAAAACTGATCAGTCCGTTTCTCGCCTAGATGACTGCCTTGTTAAATTTTTGTAAAATTTGCACAGTTGCAGTCCGTAGGGCATATTAATTTTTCACCTTTAACACTTACAATGCACAGAATTTAGTCCAACTTAAGGGACATGAAATAAGTCAAGTCAAAAAGGAAAGCAAAAGCCTATTACATCGAAATTGTTTCCTTTGTATTTGTCTTTTTAACCAGTATTTTAAGCAACATTGGCATCTCCCTTACCAGTAGAGGAACACTTTGTGCTCGTCCATATAGGGTATTTTGAAAATTTCTTTAAACAGCTTGATTCAAAATACTTAAATACGTAGCCTTTCATTCATAGTCGTAAGGAAATCTTGATCAAATAAATTTCTTCCTTTATTTAGTCAGATAATTGAACTCAAACTGATAACTCAAACTTACCGGTGGCATACCTCAAAATTCAATTTATAGCATATGCACCTTTATTGTCTTCGGGAAGATCAAATTTGCTCTAGTCCCGGGAGCAGAGAAACTTGATGAAACCTGCTCAGCTGGGTTTTGAGATTTTCTTACGAAGTTTATGTCCTCCCAAGGGCCATTCCTATGTGAGATGACCAGTAATTGTCATGAATTACGTGTATATTGGACAATATAAATTTAGTTATAAGGGAGAATATTTGAATAGCTCCTTGTCATTTATTTAAAAATCAAGTGGTAAATCGAATGCATAGAACTATGAAGCATTATGTGCGCACTACCTTATAATCGCCCTGTTTTTATTAGGTATAAATTTCATAAAGAATGAGGGTAAAATTGAAACTTCAAACACTATCAGATTGTGGATTTCGTTCGAACTTGTTCATAACTGCAATAGAAATAGAAAATAATTAAACGCCATGGTTAAAGGTAAACAATAATAAACAGCTTGGAATTATAAATATTTGGAGAAACCAACAAAGCCCATTTTGACTATATCAGAGTTCATAGGTTCAGCTGCACTGACTGCTTCCGATTAGCAGTGGAAGTCGTGGAACTCGAGTGATATTTTGAATGAAGTGTTGATGAACCTTCCACAAATTTAGCCTACATAAATGCAAGATCCAAGAGTAGATCAATTTGGAATTGGCCACTAAAATCATTTTTATCTAGGAGGTCCTCAAGCAAACTTAGAAGAAAGTTGTTTTTGTTATTAATGGAATATTTTCTGAAGTAAAATCGTTTAAATTTATTTCATTTTGTAGTCACCTGTTAATGGCTATTTGTTATTCAATTAATTTCATAATCGTTCCTAGTAATGTCTGCTACACTGACTACCGTCGCAAACGAATGTTTAGAAAACATTGTTTTGATCGAGCATTAATGTATCGTATTCTTTTTTCAACTTTTTACTTAATTTCCATTAGAAAGAGATTTCTGAAGACATTTTTTACAATTTCAAAAGACATACGAAATGACATTTATGGAAGAAGTGAGAATCAAAGCAATGAAATTGAAAATTAAACAGAAAATACGCAAATAAGAATTAGCATGAATCACTTCAGTTAAACTTGTTAAAGTGACTTAAACTCTGTCATAAATTCTAATGCGCCATCATCATCATCACCAAAATACTGATTTTTGGAGAAAGCATAATTCGATTGAGCTTAGTACAAATATTTAGTAAGAAAAAGTTGATTTTTGTTTAAAACAAATGCAAAAAATAGTTTTCATTTAAATCTAAACCAATTTTCCTCTCAAGTTACCAAACCTATTTCAATCTATTAATTTTAGTATCAATTTTGTGTTGGTGATTCATTTAAAATCCACAATTTCTAACCATTATTGTAGTAAAAGACTACAAGCTTTAATAATATGTATTCACTAGAATTGACAAAGTAGCGAATTAGCGGCGGATAAGGGGATAGTGATCGAAAAAAGGTATATATTAAAGCCAGTTTGTCAAGAAACTTGTTCCTGAGCTCAAGTTTCGTGATTCAACGCCCAACTTTCTGGATGAGCCCAAATAGAAGATTTTAAGTGTCCGTTAACGCCATTTTGGTTTCCTGGCATCTTTTATTTATTACATTTTAAGTATATTTCACCGTCGTTTCCACAATTTAGATAGTATAAATAAACTTTATTTAATGTTACATTAAGCTTAATTATTTTGTGCTATTACAACCCATAGCAAATGTGTAAAATTTGAACAATTTGTCTTCGCGAGAAAGCAAATGAACTGGGATCAAGTCCAAATGGGAAAATTGATGGCAATTTATAAAAAAAGTATCAAAAATCCTATTTCTGTCCATTTTGGATTTAGCCTGCACTTAATGGACAGTTCAAAATTCAGATTTCATAGTGCATTCTTACAGATGAACGCGCATTTTATTTCTCAATCTGCCTAATCGCAATGATCGACTATTTGATTACATTGATCGGCCTTGTCATTTCACTTCAATGTAGAGTTATAACTTAATAATAATTTAAAGCATTCCACTTTCACCGTCTTTGAAAAGCGAACTATTTGAAGTGGTGTGTCCATTACTCATAATCAAAAATTGATTTATGAGTACTAGGCACCGAGGACAGAATCGGCCATAATCCAGGGGCTAAGGTATGAAATTAGAATTTTTGAACGTGAACTACTAGGAATCATACACTGTTTAATCCGTTCCCAAAATAATACGAAGTTCGGCACTTTGTTTCTTTGATTTTGTTTAAAATCATTTTTCCCTACTCAACTTCATTATTTACTTGAATTAACAACTTTTAAGTTTTAAGTAAATAGACGATTATTCGTAAGCTATTGTGATATTGCAAAGGTAGAAAGATTTTAGGATGTGATTTGGCAATATGTAATTCATATAGCATTAGCGCTACCAATTAGAAGTCTCCAGCTCTAAAAGACAACCTTACAAAGCCTTTTATCTCAAAAATGTTAATGACACTATTTAATAAAATTTCTGGTATAATTTGAACCTACCTCTCTTTGCCCTCGCAGTTTCTCTAGCATTTTTTTTTCAAATATTTATATCTTTTAAGTAAAATACTTATTCAAGAAGTTGTTAGGATCATTTGCTTTTACTATTCGAATTTTCCACCTGGAAAGATAATGAGGCGAGGTTATGTCATATTGAAAGTTGCCTCTTTGCTGTTTAATAAACACGAATGTTTAGCTATTTATGTCTCACTTGGTATTCCTATTCGTTGTCATCAACAAAGTTTGGCTGTAACTGTTTGGCCAAGTTTTAAAAATTCCTCATATTATTATTCAAATCAAACCCCAAAAAACGCATAAAAGAAGTTTCCCCTGAATGGTATTTGCGGATGGGGTGGGTGCTCGATTTTGAGATGACGATTATTTTTCTCACTAGCATAGTTGTAAATGATGCAATTCTCATCTACAGTGGCAATTTTGGGCAAGCAAGGATAAGGTGTCTGTCTTGGGAACAAGGAAAAACACTTTATTATGCACTCATCTTTGATATACCGGAAAATTTGACTTGGAGGTACCCCATTTCTGATTTTTTCCAATTTGCTAATACACTTCAAGCGTACTTTTACGGTCAATAATGAGCGTACGGCTTTCTGCAAAAATTCTTTCAAATTCAACCAAGCTACTGATTCAATCTCGGGCTTTAATGTGTCATCGCCAAAATTTGTAGGTCGTTGTGCTTTGGTTTAGGATCGTTTAAACCAAAATTTGTATCGGTGGACTGTAAGCAGCCGACAATAAGTGTCGGTAATGGCTTTGGTAGCCTTGCAGGCGTTCAAGCCCTTAGAGAAAAGCAAAGTGAAATGTCAGTCTGACCTGTTCTCTGCCTGCTTTGGGGTTTGACAGTTTTACTCTTAACAACAAAATGAGATTCATTGAACATGAATTATGCTGGACAATTTGGTTACTAGGAAAAAAATGGAGTTGTTTCCTTCACTGTATCTGCTCACAAACTGAACTCAAACATACATTTTTCCATTCATTTAAAAATTCGTTCATATTTTATTGTTGCAAATTTGCTTCTTCGTTATCTCTATTTTCCTATCTTCAGGAGCAATGGTTGATCTGGAGTTACTTTCCATTTCTTAATTCAGATTTTTTAAATGAATTATCTTTTCACGAAAAGCTATTAATGGTTGTTCCTACGCATTATACGATGCCAGTTTATAGACAGATTAATTAAATTCAAGGTTCATTGTTAAAATAAAATTTAATTAATTACTTCCATTGGCTTCTTTAAATCATCCACCTGCCTATTTATTACTTTGAAATATCATTTTCTGCATGCTTTTCAAAAGTGAATTTACTTTTATGGCCGAGTTCAGTTAGTGTACTTTACACTTTACGCACACCTACAGATCGATCTCTTTCATTTGACACTGCCATGTTGTGACATGTTACTCGGGTTTGGCCTTTGCGTCTCTGTGTCTCCAATTTTATTTCACTCCTCTTCCTCTTCGTCCATTTCCATTGTTGTTTTCCCTCAAACTTCGATCGTTCTGACGTTTCTTTAATTCAGAAGCTTCCTCCATTTATAAATGGAATAAATTAAGCCTTAATAACTGAATTATCAAGCAATCCTTTGAATAACTGAATAGCCGAGCTATAAAATTAGCTCTCAGAGCTATCTAATTTATGCATTCCACTTCAGTTATATAAATATTTAAATTGAAAAGTATAAGTGAACTTGAATAGCTGCAATTTCATAACGCTTTATTAGAGTCTATTTAAGTCGTTGAATATTTAGATTACGGCATTGCAAATAAATGAAGAGATAAGGAAAATATTTTTTGTTATTTGGAGTGCTTTTGGAACCCTTTTAGTTACTGTTTCACATTGAGAGATTTTGTAATGCAAGCACCAAGGACCACTCGTTAAACAATATTGTACATAAAGCCTTGAAATAGGAAGAAGATGCTTTGATTACGTGAAGATGAGTCAGGCCTTGTTAAGGCAATGCATATATAAACTGATCATGAAACTCTTCTTGGGGAAACTCCGATTATTGATCATTTCCATTTTTAAAATGCAATTCGTTATCAAAGCTATCAATCTTATCTTTTGCTGGTTAAGCACTAAAGATATGAAGGTGAAACGGTTCCTACCAACCCTTAGTTGGAATAGTGCATTTTGGGATGTTTGATTTTCTCAAATGTCAAATGAATTGAACCAAATACTGCATTGTCAACTTTGGAAATGCTAGTTTGTTCGCGAGAATTGATATGCTTTGCAGTTATCTTAAAATATGCGCCAAAATCTATCCCCGATTGCCGTTAATTCAAAATGAAAATTGATATGAGAAATCTTCAAGTTGCCTTTTTCTTCACTTTTCCCTTCAAGTACCTTTCACGGTGATATGTTTTATTGGCAATGATGTATTTCTGATACAAGAATTCTCTGACTCAATATCACACGCGTCCGTAAGCAACATGCGAGGTCACGGTTCACCCACTCAGTGGGCTTAGCAGCAAGCCCCATTGGTTAAGTCTGATTAATGTAAGGAGAGTCAGAAAACGCCTCACTTGGGAAACTCCCTAATGTGGCACCTCTACACAAGGTAGAGGATTGTAAATTTTTTCTAAATACACGTTGAAGTCATTAAGTTACCTATTTGACTAAATTTTTAAACTCCATCTCTGACAGGAAATTATATGAATTCAGACATGACTTATTTATCAATATTTTATGCGAACAGAAATAATACGACATTTGCTTTTACACTTGAATTAAAAATTATGGTATGTTGTTCGTTTACCAATTTTTCGGCTGGCATCTACAAGGTAATTAATTTTGGACAGGTTTATAGGATGTATTTCATTACCAATCTGATTTGTAATTTCCATGAATTTTGGACGTTCACTTTTGTAATAGTCTGCTCATTCTTTCTGCCCAGTGAAAATTAGAACTGAACACTTACGCATTCATAAAAGTGTGCTTAGTACAAACAAGCCCTTTTATTTAAATTTAGCTTTCCTGTTTTCAGGACCAATATTAACATTTGTCTATTGTTATATGCTTCCAATAAATGGAAAATAATGTGTAACTAATAGTACGATCAACCACGAAATTAATCAAATTTTTAATAGGCTCAAGACATCAAAGACTTACCTCAGCTCCGTAACCAAGGAAAATATTCTGATTTATTAAGTTTGGACTGTTATAATTGAACGGTACCAACTCCTCCAGTGGAGAAACTCAAAACTCACTTTTATCAAGTTCTTTTGAAATAAATAAGTCATCTGAGTCTTTCTTAGAATATGATTCTAATGTGTTTCTATTCTAGTGACAAATATAGCAGAACGAGAATAGCTTTGCCTTAAGATGAGATTTAACATCTAAACATTATTATATCTAAATCCCTCAGCTCTGTTAGATTTCAAATTCTTGTTCAATACCTTTTAAAATGCAAATATTTGTTACCTAAGCGTGGGCATGATTGAATGATATTTTGCCATTTTCTCTATGCAAACAGAATAAATTTTTGGAGCCATCAGAAATGACTTTAAAACAATATCCTCTTTGAGTCGCATGCAATTTTTCCCAAAGAAATGTGTATTCAGGCATGGTCTGTTAGAGCTCCCCGTAAAATTGTACCTATTAAGTAAAAAAGACGTTTTAACAAAAAAGCTTTAAAGAAGAAAACGCATGTAAGTGGAAGTACTAAATGTCACTTGCCATGCATAACCATGGCATTTTCAACCTTTTCCCACATTGAAATGTAGGTAAGATTGATAGTTAAAAATTCCAATTTTGAAGTTATATGCAAATACTGCTAGAATTAAAATATCTCTGAAATCCATATTGCTAAATTAAAAAGACAGAATAGCCACCATTAAAATACAAATTTTACATTTGCAGACATGTTAATATTTTATAAATTGTAAAAAATATATAAGCTTTTGCTTTTGAAAAATTGATATTATTATAGATCGATAGGAAATATGGCCTGTGAATTTCTTCTGAACTGTCTTTGAGACTATTTGTCAAATAAAGTAAAATCGGAGATACCGTTTGTACAGGCTTACATATGGTATCGCCGTTTTTTGAAATAAATGTGTAATGCTTGAGAAAGTATTTTAACACCTAAGTACCTTTAAACTCCGCGTGCCGGCAGTTTAGAAGGCTATGGAGAAAAAAGAAATGTTCAAAGGGGGAAAGATACAACTTTGGGATTATAGTCAATCAAAGGATAAATGGTATTGGCTATGATCTCCTTAGCCGTGCAAAGAGTGCGGCTTTTGGAGTTGATTTCGAATTGGTAGCACTTGAATTGGGGACATCGTAGAAATCCTTCACTTGCTCCCCTTTACTTTCTCCGAGGAAGAGTTGCTGCATGTGCACAAAACCGCAACATGACAAGCAAAGACCTCAGTAATCCCACTCTAGTTTTTTTATGCCAAGATATTCGAAGGAAGGTTGTCTTTCATCAGCGTTTTTGGGAAATTTTTTAAGGGAATTTGGATTATTTTATCATTTGTGAACAATAATATCATACTTGAGAAATAAGGGTTTTGAGCCAAATTTTAAACATTAGAATGGTAAATAAATTTCACATCGAGAAAACAAAAAATATTATGGCAGCCTATGAAGCGGGAAACCCAGTATCACTTCCCAGACATACGCTCATATCAATATAAGGAACGCCAAGAGCTGTTTTATGAAATACAAGACCAGTTGCACTGGAAGGAAGATATTCGGTTTCAAAAATCATGTGAATAAGTAAAGCAAACTGAAATTTATAATCGATTAATTTAAAATTCTATGTTCTGAAACTAACTTTCAAAATGACCAAGAATTATACTCCGTTTTGCTATAGCCTCATAGAAATAGCCACAATTTCGAGAACTCACTGTAGCTCTTAATTGGATTAATGGTAGGTATTATTCCAAATCGTGCGGGTCATTGACCTTACAACTTGGCGCAACAACAATTATTTATCAGTTTACTTTTTCGGTAAAAAGTGTTCATTCTTATCGGGTAACTCGGGAGAAATTTGCTTATATATGAGTTGGAGAGTTGAGCCAAGCTTGAATCATTTTTGAGATCTTCTGAGGCGTCTGGGTCTCCTGCGTTTCAAGATTCCATAATGGAATGAGGACACATGGGTCAAGATAGACATCCATGGGATCTGTTACAGGTACGGTTTCGTTCACAAAACCTCATATTGGGTACTAATATGAAGTGAAATTCGGTTGCTAAATTGTAAAGAACTAGGAGCCTCTTTTACTGTCTCCCCAATCCCTCCATCCCCTCTCTTGTGACATAAGAAACCCCCTTTTTACATTGTCAATAAGAAGGAGATTTTTAGACAAAAGTCTTAAGATCGGTTAGAATAAACCTGGATGACCTTTCTAGACGCATCTGTTTTTGACATAGCTTGAGTGGCGAATATCTATTGAAGACTGTTAATAATGATAACGGTTGTGACCAGCTTCTTTAAAATAATCTCCACCAACTTTGAATGCCAATTGCCTGTGATTAGATCGGAGATTCCTCGGAAAGGGTGCAGCAGGACTGGGGTAAAAGCGAGACCAAGTAAAGATAGTTTGAGATCTTGGTGAAAAAGACACAGAGCTTTCGCTACATGGAATTCGAAATTGTTCCATATTCGGGAGAAATGGATTTAACAAGACTAATTCACCAGCGCCGATCGTTTTGATAGGTGAACAAGTTTTAGTTAAGCTTGTGTGTACTTGCACTGTTAAATTCATTGTACTGACTTGATCTTTAACGAGACAAAATTATGGCGGTCAATTTAGAAGTAGTATTTGACTTGTTCGCCAGTCAAGCAGATCGGATGTTGCCTGATCACGGTATGTTCGGAGACAAGTCGTGGTGGAACGATTTTATGTCATGGTAAATTTCGTGAAATTCATTACTTTTACGGTTTTTTAATTGATGGGTGTTTTTCATGTCATTATTAGTCATCTGAACATGAGGTGCAATGGAAAGTTCTTTAGGCTCGGAGGCGACAGGTACGGGCGTAGATTGAGTAAATTTTATTAAGAAAAAAGGAAACCGCAGTAGTATCACATGTATTATAAACGTAATGAGATTTTTAGGGGCAGTTTTTGTAGAAATAAAATTAATCATTTTTAAGTTTCGGGCAGTCATCTCCCTTTTGAGAAGGAATATTTGCTAACGCCGTCGGAGGTGGTAGATTACGCAAATTCGCCACCCGTTAAAACCTAGCCTCTTAGAAGTCAAAAATAGACGTTTAATATTAATTAAAAAAAGTCAATACACTTGCGGCTGCCTCATTTTGAAAAATGTCAATGTTTTAGACTTTTAAATCTTAAATTGTTACACATTTATTTTCAAATTAATTTGACTGAAATTGCTCTATTTAGTTTCAAGATCACCAAGAAATATTGTCCACCAAAGTTTGTCATTAAATAAAAAAATGATAAGAAAATTATACTTGTCAATTTTCCTTTAAGACAACAATTGAATACAGTCAAATCTTGTTGACTTTAAAGCACTTCAAATCTGCTCATGTAATGTGGAGATAAAATCAAATCTACGGATGCAGACACAATTCCGATTGGCTAATATTACTTGTATCTACGACGACATGTTTATTATAAATTATTTGTTTTACTTGGAGTACGTTCCAATTAGTTAAAGGTAATTATTGATAATAAAAAAACGCAAAATTAAGTATGGCAATTTTATGTTTTAAGTCTATTTCATCTAGCACTTTCATTGATGTGAGAAATCAAGTTAACGTTACAAAAAAATCATATGTTTGTGGCTTGGAAAGTCGTATGAAATACAAAGGGGTAAATAAATTTTTAATGCTAATTTTCAAATAAATAATAATAAATTAATGTCACTTGCTGGCTCAACCTTGTACATCTTGATATTAACACCTTGTTTAATTTTATTCATTCTTATCATTCAACTCGACTTCGTTTACTGATAAGATTAAGATTTCATGAGTTTCACTGTCATAGTTCAGCTGAATGGGTGAATAAAGTTGTATCCAATGAAATCCACGATGACTGTTTTCTTTTTTCGAGTTGGGTGCATAGAAATTCAAGCTTTGTTTTCTTAATGCTGACTCATAAATCCCTTTGATTAAGAGTATGATGAAAAGTGTTAATCTATTTTATTTGTTTTGTTTGTATCTCAAATATAAATTTTTTAATTTATTAAGAATTTCCGAGTAAAGTACTATTTGTTGTTTGAGCGCCTACCAATTATGTGGTCGTTCAGACTGTTTTGCGACGCGATTGGCCAGTTCGACCACCTGTCTCAATGCTTTAAATACGGCGTTTGCAGCATAACTTCCGTTGCACAAAGTTGACGCATCTTTAAAACAAAATTCCCACACGCATACCAACGTATTTTTCAAGATGCTCATTAAGGTGGAAATTTGCCCATAAATAGCAGCTGTACTTGTAAATCTTCCGAGCGCATGGTTATGATTTCTCCAGAGCTCAATTTACACTCACACTTTCTCGAAATGTATTTTCACCACATTGGGATAAGATTGATCGAGTTGTCAATTATTTTTTGGTGTAAGTTAAAATTTGTATTATCTTTGATTATATGCGATTGACCTTTAATTGGCGGATCAATTATCCTACCAAATATATACCAGGAGACACGGCAGAATTAATCCATCTCAAGTGCTGAATTCTGCCAGTTTTATGCCTGGAATATTTTTTTTTCTGTTAGCAGTAACTTATCTACAGGCCATAAATAGGTAAACTTTAGAGTCCTGTCAAAAATGTGCCGTGCTTATCTAACAGATGATATATGCAATGCAACACTTAGAACTTGAAACTTTGAAAGCCATAAAAATTCCTCTAGCCATTTGGCGTATTTATAAAAAAATTAATAACAAAATCGAATCAATTTGCAAACGAAAAATTACTAACCCCCTCAACCTCTCACCTCCACTCCAATCTCGATTTTTTCGTATTTTGGCAGGAGATAAAAAACTTGATAATTACGAAGGTTAGACATATGTAGTGAGATACACTGATGGTTAGTCTGATTTACCATTGGAATACCATTCCACTTTCCTCAATCAAAGAGCTTTAACGCTTAAAAGCCTTTTCCCGTTTATAAAAAACTTTTCAAACTTGCGTCGTAGCTGCCTTTTTAGACCGAATTTAGATTCTTGAAATATTTGCTCAGTTACTTATTTGTATTAAGAAAAAAACTTTCAAAACAAATTTCCATCAAATTTACAACTTTCACTAAGTGCTTAGTATTCTGTACTGCTTTAGTAGCTCCCGTCTTTGCCATTTTGAATGATTTAATTTGAGGATTCGGAGTCCCGTTCGTTACTTCATGTTCTCATTATCGGATCATCCGCTATCCCTGAATTATTAGAATATTGTCCTTCTCTGCATCCTTGGAATAATATCTTTCCTCTGCAAATTTTAAATAAATTATGGACATATAACCTTTTAATTTCAAATGAACGGTTTTACAGAATTAAATGCGAATATTATATCGCTTTCTTAAATTTGCACTTTTAAATTAATATTTTGAATGCTGTTAATACTACTCAACGGCAGAGTATGAAATATTTGAGGGGTTTAAATATGAAGAAGTTTAACGAGTTCTAAGATTGCTTATTCTAGGCTAAAAATTTCTGATAGATCATTGCTTAAGTTTAAGTTCAAATCGATTAAAAGAAAGCTGAGAACTGTGTTGTTTAACTCAAGGTCAAAGATTCTGCTTTAAATCTAGCGAATTGGAGAAGAATCATTTAACAACTACCAATATTTTAATTGAACTTCATATTAAATCAATGATATGCATATGCTTATCCTGCTAATAATTAATAAATGAACACCGATAATTTAACTTTAAAGGCCTTAAATCAATCGGTAAATAAATCTTGGAATTTGTCTAAAAGATCTATCAAAAGGCATCAGTACCTTTCATTCTGTTTGGGAAACTATAATTCTCAAAGTTCTTTCCTTTATTTCTTTTTTTGTCACAAAAATGTACAATTTGAAGAGCTCAAAAGAAAAGCAGGTTCTTAGACCTCACCATATTTCACCCTTTTGGTATTTATACGAATTTCATATGCCAAATTAATTCTCTTGGGTTGCTCATCACTATCAATTAACCCGCTTATTTTCAATTATACTAGAATATAGTTAGTTATTTATCACTTGGTAATTCACAACAGCCAGGCAACTGCATCAAAACTGAAACTGGAGTCAGTCACATTACAATAGGCATTTTGGCAAAAGCTTACTTAGAGTGAGAGAGAGAGCAATGCTTTAAGCAAAAAATTAGCTTCCCTGGTTGCGACATGGCCTTAAGTCATAAAAAAATCTTCAAAAAATCCGCTCTGGAATAGGGATAAAATAATAACATATTTTGTTCTTCTTAAAGCCTCGAACAGGATAAACGGTACCTCAGGGAATATCGAATTAAAATTGGCAAATAATCGAAGATACATTTGAATATTTTGGGCTAATTTTCTCATTTAGCAATACATTTATGAAAAAAATCTACCTTACACAATTCAAAAGGAAAGTTCAGGGAGGTACGGGTCCACGCTTGTGAAAATGTGAAGATATTAATTTCAGGAGCCAAGGAACTTTTATTTTATTGATTATTAGTTTATGTGAAGAGATTTGCATTAAAATAATGTCTATTTGCGGTTAAAATTCGGATATCTGGCGCTTCAACAATCCTTGTATTTAAGTAGATTTACAGTATCTGGGATGAGTGAAGAATGAAACTGTAATCTTTTCTGTGAGTATTTATATGCAATTAATTTATTTTAGAGCGATACAGCATTAGGAATAACGGGATTGGTTAGCTCACGTCAAAATGCTGTCACAGTATGACAATATGTTCTCTTAATCAAACTTGATCCATAGATAATTAGCTGAAAATGTCTGTTTTTTTGCTTAATCATCCTGATCCAAAGCAAAACTACTTTGCATTTATTACTTCATCACTTCTTGACATTCGCCAAAAATTACTTTAAGTGATATAAGTGAATGTTTTACGTTGTCATATTTCCTCTACGCTATGCTACAAACATTAATAGAAGCCTTAGTAAGTTGAAATAAGGAAAAGCTTATCTTTATTTTTTTCCTCAGATTATACCACTTAAAGTACGTCTTTTAAATGGACTGACTTGCATCTTTAAAAGTTTGAAATTTTACTTTGTTGATCGGGGTTAGTTAATGCACATTTCAATTCACTCAATTTCAATCGTTTTCCCTGCCTGTAAATAATCCAAATTCTTAAAAATAAATCCTCTATTATCACGTTTGAAAAGGTTGGATTAAATAGTCAACCTGAGTAGGGACACGAAGCTCCCAATTTAATACGTACTTACGCATGGAAAAGGCAATTGGGAATATTGATTAAAAAGTTTGCATCCAATATTTCACCAGGGAATTACTTTAAAAAATTATTAACCATACAGAAAAAGGGTGGCTCTGACGGTGACGTCCTTGTGTGATTTTAAATATTCATTTATATTCAATTTATTTCTATTTCTAGACTAATGTGCATATATATTAATTTGACACACATAATGGTGGGAGAATAATAATATAATCTCAGAATCCATACTCAATGCAAATTTGAAAGTATCATTTTAAACCTCTAAAAATCAGTCTTAGATTTTTTTCTATCTTTGTGTGCCTTACGAATTGAGAAAAGTATGGAATGTTTTGATTGAAGAAGCAGAAATATTAAGAAATATGGGATCGTGTTTGAACATTGTAACTTGTTATAATTTGTGACTTCTGTCTAACCTCTTAGTCTAGGTTGAATGTTTTCATATCTTCATTAACAGCCGCCCAATTCCTGGGCAATAAAAACGATAGACTAAGGAAAAGACTAGAGCGCTCATTTTGGCTTATTACCCATCCAACATTTTCGTAAAAGGGGCAGAAACCGAAAGGAGGAGAGAGTCCTAAATGTTGCTTTTTATGGGAGTTGTTCTGCAAGTTCTGCGTTGAGAGAGAGAGAGAGAGAGAGAGAGACGTTCGTTTTCCTTATTTAAACCACTTTGTTCCCGCAACCTTCTATTTTTCTCTCTTGTCCTTCAGATTGTTAGCAACAAGTGCGCATTGAGAGAAAATTAGCTTCCGTTTCGAATGTGAAAAGGTGATGATGATTTTATCAATTCCTTTTGGTTTTGCTTTTGCTGGGCTTCAGACTAATTTGCAACCATGAAATGTAGTTGTTGAACTATGTAAGCTTAAGCTACAAACCCTGTAATTATGCAATGCAAGTAATCTTGTGGCCTTGTAAGAACACTGTTTCTAATCAGAGATATCTCGTTATTAAGACTTGTCTAAATTGGCTATTAAATCATGATTAGATTTAGAACACCATCGAGGTGAAATAATTCTGTTCATTGCCCAATTACATTTGGTATTGAGGTTTTAGATCAATCTAATTACTAAAAAGCAAGTTAATCGAACTTTACTATAATCTACAGTAAACGTCTTTGTATGACATATTATGTTTGATTGTTCAGAAAATTGGTTTAAAACAGTTTAAACCAACAATCAATCCATTATTCCTATTTGTGATGCAAATTATCTACATTTCAAGATTCTTGTTGCTTATTCTAGTAGAAAAGTAACTTAATCATAAGATACATTGATTCTGTAGCGGATTAGCTACCTAACTAAGTTTGACTGTACTCAGAAACCTCAGTGGCAGTTTCTCCTAGTCCGTAAGACCCCCAGAATTAGCTAAGCTATTGCAAAGCTAAGAAGAGACAGAGGTATCCAGAGAACGCGTTTATTCTAGACATGCATGGCGTGGAGTGTATTGTATGACGTGGAACTTAGTCATTATATACACTTTATGATATGATGACCTCATATAACTTGGATCATTGATTGGTGGGATAATCGCGTACTGGAATTGACCATTGATTGATCGTATTGGTATTGGTCATTGATTCTGTATTAGTCATGCTAAAGTTGTGTCCCCACAATTACATATGATCGCGAAATAACTTGCAGAAACCATAAATTTCAAACACCAACTGATTCGGTGCTTTCACTACAACAATGGAAAAAATTTGCAGGAGGTATTAGTAAATAAAGGCAAATTTACATAATTTATAATATTGAAAAAAAAATGAATTTTTTATATCACACAGTAACGGTTGATACGAAGCATTGACTGTTTCTAAAACTAGTTTTAGGATAGAATAAACCTTATTTCACTTTAAATTTACTAAATTACAATAGTATCAACAAGTGAATATATATTTGAGTACCGATACAGTCGTAGCTGATATTTTAATTTATTGATTTTTTGGTTTTTTGGGTCTACATCATGCCAATTTCCAACGTCTAGCCTTGAAAGCACTCTTTTCCAAAAAAGGTCATTGACATTCTCAAGTGAAATAGTATGGTTAAGCTATTTTAGTCTGACATTCGCAATAATGTAATACACATTTCACAATGATGTGTATTTATGTGAAATATCAGATATATTCTAATATCACCAAATCAAGGCATACCCTAATTTTCTAGTAAATGCCAGTCTTAATCAATTCAGTCGCTTAAATCGTTTTATCTCTCTCATTATTTATTTATTCTCTCACTTGCATTTTTAAATTTTGTTCAATTTGACACTCCAGCAATAAATGCGTTAACAGAATTTTAAATTCTCATCAATTCTTACACATACTGGAGGATATATTTTTTAAAAAGCTGGAGGATATATGCAATTACATATGACAAAAATTCACAAAATTATTTTGATCAAGGAAATAAGTAATGATAGTTAATTATTGCCCAGGCATATATTTAAAGAACATAAATAAAAATGTCAAAATCATAATTTTAAAATCTTTTTCATTTTGCGAAACATACATTCTTTCAAGAAAAAGTAACTTTCAAATATCCGCCATTGCAATTTCCTATTGAATAATATTTACCGTTTTTAAATAAAATGTTAATCGAGATAATTCTCAATTAATTTACCTATTAAAAACTTATATGAAGTTCCTGGCACTCTCCATCCCCATCTATTTATTTATTTTATTTATTTATTTGTTTATTTATTTAAACACCCCAGCTTGACATGATTGGATCGCTTAAAGATGAAGCTTAGTTTAGAATTTCTGAACTCGAGGTATTTAAAAACGTCAAGCTACGCTAAACCTCAAATATAAAAACTATAAAGCTAATGATCCATCTGAATGCTATTTTTTACAAGATTATGGGTACTTTGAAACAATTAAAGTTCTTCTTAGCGGGAAATTCCATAAGCCACTTAAATATTGGCTTACAACCATAAGTTATCACACCTTTGTTGATTCCAGCTTAATTCTATGGAATATAATTTGTTTGATTGAATGGTTGGTTGCTATTAACGAATTTTCAATGATCTTGCAGATTCGTTAGGACTTGTTATGCCAGGATTTACAGGATCATCAGAGAGGTCAATGGCGAAAGCTGAGGATCTCACCATTTGCAAGCATGGCAAGCGTCAGTCGCCCATCAACATTGTAACTGATGCCCTCATTTTCGACCTGTCGCTACAGCCCGTAAAACTGCACGGGGCCGACCAGCAAGTGAGTCAGGGCCATTAAACAATACAGCTTTGATTAGAGTAAAATGGAAAAGCATCTGGAAGTAGGATCCAGAGGTCATACTTGGCTACTCTTAACTGTTAACATTCTATTTTGATACTATGCAAATAGTAAAGATGAACATAAATAATATTAATAATGAAGGCATTAATAAGTGGGTTTGAAAATGTCTGTTCACTCTGTTAAAAATTTTAATGACTCTTGTGAATGACTCATGACTAAAATGGCCACATTAGAAACATGGAGTGCATATGTGACATTTTTCTTACGCACTACTTTCTCTCTAGGACCCATACCCATGGTGAATTATTAACCATTAAGAGTCCATTGAATACTTAAATCATTAATTCATTATTCATAAGGAAGTGATGCTTTTGCCGTAAGTGCGAGCACTTCCTGCCAGTTGAACAAACAAGAGTTTTGAAAAAAGCTGCAAAAATCAATAATTTCAAGAAATTACACAAAATTTCATCTAGTATTATGCAAGCATTCACTTCGCGATGTTTTTTTTTCAAAAAGCGAAATTAAGCTACAAAAGAATTGAAGTTGTTTAATATTTTATGTTACACAATTTTAAGATGATATCCCACCCACCATACTGGTCTAGATCGTCTCGGATATCACCAAGTAATTGCCGATAAGCATTTACAATTTTATTTAAATAATTTATAATATGGCGTAGGAGGATCTGATATTTTATCTAAATATCTAAATATATATATATTGGTAATAAAATATCATATTCCCACTCCCAGTAGGAAATTTAATTTCGCGAGTATATGGGAAATTTTGGGGCATAAAATGTCAACGAGAATTATTAAATGGTAAAAAATTTAAGTGAAAATAAAGCAAATGCTCTACTAATTAAAAAATGGCAAAGCCTTAAAAAACTAATTTTATATAGGATAATTTTTTTATAAAAAATATCTAAAATATTCCTGATTGTAATTTACGTGCAAGAAGAATATATTATCTGTACCATTTAGAAAGGATTTAGGTGCAAAATCCCAGTGTGTGTGTGGCATTAGAAGAATCTAGTAGAATATGAAAAGTAAAAATTTTCCTAGTCAAATTTTTTAATTCATTTGTTACTTTTTAACCAAAAAGTGTAGTTTATAACAGCACGACCCAGCGTTGAAATTACTACTGCTATGCGCTTCAAGCACTGTACTTGATTGGCAGCTCATGATCGAAACGATCACAGATAATTTAGGTAAACAGAAAACAGCTTTCTATGCCCACCGAGTCATCGTCGTTGAGCTTACCTAATATTGAAGTGTGTAAACCAGCTTGAATCTGTTTATTTAAAAATTTTCATGAAATGACTGGGATTGCATTCGCTATTTCTCTCTTTATGATAGGTATTCTTCGCACCCTAAATGCTTTATTGTTCCAAAAAGGGTAGCCTTTGCACTGTGGTTGGTTATTTGATACTCCTATCAGAGCATAAATTCAATTCCTCCCCGCTGATTGATACTACAACTGAACATCAAGGGATGTTTTAGCATCTTAAACAATTAGTTTCTGTTTCAATTATTTTGTTCATAACTTAAACGTGCGTTGTTCATTTTGTACTTAATTGAAGTTTCAGGTCTACCAACCACTTTAGTGGTTGGAAATATGCACCGACTCTTAGCTTTCTTTACGGGAATCTCATGAGCTCATTAGTTTCCTTTTTTAATACTAGAGATCATATCTGTTAGTTAATTTGGTGTAGGTAAATTATTATTGCTACTTATGCTCGGTTTTCAGTGCTCAACTAACTCAAATTTACCATGTATTTAGAAAGTATAAGCATTTGCTGAATACCGTTTAGGTTCGCTTTGCCGTCTTAACCATCAGAAGAAAAAAATTACCAAACCAGTCAGCAAGCACTGAACATTTTAGCCAAGCATTTGCTGAAATCCATGAGACGAAATGAGAAATTTTACGTTTTGAAATTTTCATTATCTATTTAGTAAGCGCACACGGATTCAAGAACCACATACTTAGAACACTTTCATATTTAGATATTGCTCTAAGAATCTTTTAAGAATCTAAGAATCACAATAAAATCGATTAATATTATATCATTGAATAATCATTAAGAATAAAGCGATTTAATCTAAGGTGAATTTAATTTTTAAGTGTCTGTAATGGTCGCAGTCAAGTTTCAATACGTCTATTACAAAAAAGAACTGGACTGTCTGTGCACATTCATTAAAATATTGCGAGTAGACCTCATTAAAACTGTTTAAGTAAACTACGTAGCTGGCATTTTCGTAGCCCCTTTACCTAACTGATTGAGTTTAACTTTGAACCGACTTTTTAAAAGTTTATTAAACAAATGGTTGGTTTAAAATCGCTTGAGCTGACCTGGGTCATTTGTCATGATCTTGGCACGAGGTCATTTTCTTTACTGGATTTAAATTTGATAGTTTTAGAATTCTTTAGCTAACAATGACCATAGTATTAAAAGAAGAGACTTGTGCTTCTATTGCTGTTGGAAAGAAATCTCCCAAACTTGGATGAAATGCAACTTGTCATTAAATTTGCCTTGACTGTTGTGATTGGATTTTACTCTTTAAGACGTTGAGGTGTAATTCGTATCACCAATGTGTCCGTTAAACAAGACATTTACAAACTACGTTTCCATTTTTCCCTTTTAATTATGAAAGTTTACCAATTTTAATGGTTAGAATAAAATAATATGAATAGGAAATGTTTAAAATAATTTAAATCGAGGCTTACCAGTAGAAGCAAAGCATCGCAAGATTTTTATTTCTGAGTTATGTGTTATTTATTAGGTATAATTTCTTACAACATTTTAAGTTCGGGATATCATCACAAAGAATTTTGGTGAGAGCATATGCTCTCGGGATTCAAAGTTGATCTCACCTGTCGAAGATCACTTTTTTTAAAGGAGGGCAATTACACATTCCGATGCATGACTTTTTAATTCACAAATTATTTTGTATTCACCGAGATTATTAATGCACGTTGCTTTCGGGTTTTATTTTAGGTAAAGTGAAAAGCCGTTAGATTCTCCAAAAATCATAAACTGTTACCTAAGTGTTTAAAGATTGTAAAAGCTATAGTTGATATTTCTTTTTTCGCTGGTAAACCAACCTGTGATTAATGTTGAAACAGAATATGTGGTCAATTAAAATAGCAGTGAGAATAAGAAACTGAGGTCAGTTTAAACTGTAAGACTTATACAATATGACTTCGTTGAGACATTAAATGTAATTTCTTAAAAATATATTTCCAGTTACGTTAATTAATTTTAAATGAATTCTAGCCAAGGTAAAATCATTTCTGTAAAGAACTTGAGAAATTACGATTTAGAAACTGTTCATATTTGGTCAACCAGACTTCTTAATAGAAATTAATGACAACCTCAATTAAATATTTATGGTAATTATAATACTTATTTGTTTACCGTGGGTTTATTTATTTCATATTATTTCTAGGGAAGTCTATAAATACTACTATTTAAATTTTTAAGTAAGTCAGATACTTTTTTGTTCTGCTTCAAAGGACTTTTATAATAAATTAATTTCAAATTTCAAAACAATATTTTGGCGGAAATATGACTCCTTTTATAAAATACCTCAGTTTGCAAAACATTAAGATTTGCTCTCAGTAAAGCGTTCAATTACCAATTTGGCAATAGAAGGTACACCTATCAAATAAAGTCTCATAGAAAGGATATCAGCATTCCCAACTAATTCTAACTATATAATTCCATCATGAAATTTAATTACTTTCGAAGCTACTATTAAAACATATATATTTATATTCATCCGTAATATTTTGTATCATAAACGATTCGCAAATGCTCTTTGATGAAGGTCAGTAGCTTTAATTTCAATTACAGAAATGCTAAGACCGTTTAATTACTATCTAAAACCTATTTTTTTAAAGGAGTTTTTAGAAGTAGTAAAGCACTTCACCATCTGTTATGGCCTGTAGTACGTACACGCATTAATACAAGGAAATAAGTGAAATTTTCTTACAATAAATTCAATTAGCTTTTGTCTTCGTAGTCAGTCGCTGTTTAATAATTAAAATTGAAAGAAATCCACCGAAGCCTAAAAGACAGTTTAATTAATTCGTGATATTTTGAGATGAATAAATATCCTCATTTAATATTAAAGCAGTAGGAAGGTAATTAGACTCTTTCACGTTAATGGGGATTTAAAAAGTTGTTTTTTTTCTATCAAAAAATGTCGAATATATAATTTCATTCTTTATTGATTACATCTAGCGCCAACTGTCTGAACGTTAGATGGGTTTCATGACCAGTTGATTTTAAAGGAAGTTTTACAACATTGACTACACAGTAATTCCAAAAATATGGCTTCCACAGACAAATTAAAATAGCACTCTGTCATTTAATGATGGTGATATTGATTGACTTCAACTAATCAGCTTCCAGGATGTTAAAATTGACTACATCCGTTTGCTTTATTCTATCGCTAATTTCTGTGACTGATACTGAAATGCCTGGGGAAGGATGTTAAATGCTACCGTACTATAACCATCCAATACCATATTTTCATGGGCGGGATTCACTAATGGTTTCGAGAGAGTTGATGGGGGAGGCTAATATTCAACTAGATGCTTAATCTCATTCGTGTTATATCCTGCTATTGTTATGACTCTTTACGGTTGACTAGGCACGAATTACTTCAGTGCTGATTTTGGGATATGCCACTTAAACGGGCGGAAATTCGGGATAAAAAACCTTTGGTTGGAGTGAAATATTTAAGTCACGTGAAAAGTTTCTCCCTTTAGCATAGGTACCCTTTATTTCGTGCTTAGTGGCTAAGATTAAGGAGAGGTTAGCTACGAAATGCGATAACCATACCGATACCATGCAGACGAAGTCATATTCACGGGAATGTGGGACTGAACCTAAGTGCAAATAGGAAATCAAAATTCAAATAAACATAGAAGGAGACACAGTGATGACTGAGTTTGATAATAACCTAATGATTCTTGTAAAGGTCACTTTGGCCGTTTTTCCCTGCATTTCTTCAATATCGCAAAATAATCCTGAATGCGCCAGAATTTTCACATTGCAGGCGCGTGTAAATAAGACACCTCGCTCTGCATACGATAATGGATTAGTCGCCGAGATTTAATGGTCTATTGACAATAGATTCCCTCCAGTATTTGATAATGCACTTAGACATGTCTGTAGTGTGTGTGCTAAGATCTCCCTTTCTCTCTCTCTCTCTCTAGCTGCTAACTTATTTGAGTTGAAAGAAAAGGTAACTGCTTGTTTCGCAAGCATTTCAAACGCCTTGCCACCATAATTTCCTCTTTCTCAGAAGGTAATATATGGAAGTGTATCAATGCCAATAAGGACTTATGTAACCTTCTTAATTTCTTGATTTCTCACCATATAACGAATAAAGAGTACATATCACCACCTCAAATGTCTGGAGCAATAATCAGGCCAGAATACCTCTACTATTACAACTAAAGAGGACCTTACACTATCGAATGAGCTAATAAATCACTTTATTGAATCAATCTTCAAACTATTTTTTATAAAATTTAATAAAAACATGTGCATACTTTGTAATTAATTATATACATGCATTTGATTGCTTTCCATTTTCTTTAAAGCTGGCGATTTTTCTGTCATGAGTTTCTGGGAGCATTGAAGTTTGACTTCCTTTTCCGAAAAGAAATTCAATTCAAATGGTGATTAATCTGATTCAATAGTCATACGACTTAAAAGCATCAGTTCATGAAGTTTATCATGATAAAAAGATCTTCCACTCATAAAATCGAGAATTTTAAAATCTTCAGCACTATAAATGTGCTAGTTGTAAATTTAAATTGGGAATAGCTTTATAGCTATGCTTCTTGATTCCAACTTGTTCTGCGTAGCCATGCTGACATTGCGCTAAAGAGGACCTCAATATTACAGGTCGCCCACTAAAGTTCCACTTAGGTGTGAGTTTGCCCAGACTCAGAAGGAAGATTGGGGATAGACGCGTTAGGCTCTCCATCATTTAAATGAAGCATGTGCTTATTTAAAATTAGATAGGAGAACAAATAATGAGTTACCTGACTAGTCAACAACTTCAGCAGTTTCTGACATTTCAGACTGCCTCCTTGAGTGTAAAACCCCACTTAATGACTCATGGGTATACAATGGTTTAAGCCGAAGAATCACGCAAGCCTCTACTAAAATGCAGAGTCAATTTCTTTACGAAATTTTTGCTCGTAAATAAATGTCATTAGCATTTAATTCAAGTTAGTGCTAGTTGCGCTATGATTTATGAGAGATATTAATTATTTAGCAAGAAATCGCATTGACTATTTCTAAAAAAATGAACTAAGAAAGTTCTCTATTTAAGTTTCATTAAATGGTTTCCATAACAAATCTTGGCTATTTTCATTTTTATTAATGTTTTCTTGCTAACGAGTGCGCCAAATTATTAAAACACAGAGCATAAATGTGTAGCTAATTTAATGTCCAATTACTTAATAAAAAAATAGTATATGCGTACACTTTAATTTACCATCCTATTATTAGAGTCAAACTTACAAATGAATCCAGGTGTTTCAAGGGAGGACTGTGGACTGTTTTTGATCTGGTCAAATAAACTCAAAGGACACGTCAGAACAAGAAACGAGACAAGACGCAATATGTGGCCCTGGAATGCAAACAGTGATGGAGGGGGGGGGAGAGGACGGGGGGGGCTCAAAGAAAACTATTGAATGGATGTCGACCTCCTATGGGTAGATGTTAATAAGTGACGGTTTTGATAGCATTGTATTTTTAGTAAGTGGAACATATTTAGGCTGATCTATTTCCACTGCATTGCTTACAAGAAGCAAAGCAAGGTTTGGGGGAGCGTTGTCTATAGTACCTCCAGTAAAACAGACAAAGATCACTCCCATTTGTGTGGTCGTGCTATCAACTAAAAATTCATTTGTAAGTGATGGTATCAAGACTAAAATATAGTTAGTCTCACGGCAGACTGATACCACTGACATGATGAGTTTTGGTGGTAGCAGGCGAAGGCTATAGACATGTATTGAACATGTTTCAAATGGCAATAACGCCTTCTGTTACGAGTCTGGCACCAATTGAGCTTATGTTGAAAGAGGACCGTATGATCCTGCAGGGCGTTAAAAGCAACCTTTTATCTAATTGCTATTTGCGTGATTGTCAAACTATATGTGCTTTATTGTATTATAATGCGAATGAGTTTGTTAGAAAAAAGCACAACCAAATTTAGTTTTAACAATTTATATTTATATCTAATTTCTGGAAAATTCCAGGTTCGAGAAACTCAGAAATCGTTTACACGTCATAGATGTCCAGTAAATTATCCCGAGTAAAGTATTTTTGGTTGAATAAATGAATCATTCAGACTCATTTCAGCCTCTTTGTCTAAAATGAAGAGTTTTAAATGGTGAGGCTGAGGGTGTCAGAGCAAACGCTGTTATTACTATATCTTCTAGTGTTTGGTATATGCGAAATTGTATTAAATTATCTTGTTTTAATTCACTGAAAATAGTGAGCACGTGCTATTCTATATCACTTATTGTGTTGCAGCTCACAATATCAGTGGAAAACGCTGGTCACGATCTGCTTTTTGCAGTTATATTTGGAGTGATAACCTTCTCTGGTGGGCCACTTTCATATGTCTATCGGCTCAGTGAAATAAGATTAAAGTTTGGGTCATCCTCAGATCGTGGCTCGGAGCATCGGGTCAATTCGTTCGCTTATCCTGGAGAGGTAATTCTATTTTATTGCAACTCTATCTGTATTTGGCTATACAATAATTTGTATGTTGTTAGTATAAGCTATGGAGCAGTAAATTTAGCAGCTAGTCCAGTTGACAACCTTCTTCTCACGTCCGCGTGGGATATTCCTCTTCTGTTCAGACCTAAAATGTGGACTGTGTTTTTTAGCATTGTTAGTCCTCTTACCTTCTAGATATGACTCAGAACTCCGCCTCTCTTTCAGCTTTTAATCCCGATTACGTTAGAGCCAGTAGTTCTAGCTGCCAAAGACTCTCGAATACCTTTTGAAATAATGGTGGAAAGCAAAAACCAAATGATGAGAGTAATTTATTTATCAATTTTAACAGTGTATACTTTTTAATTGCTTTTCTTTCGGCCATGTAATTCCCCACATCGACGGTTCAGATATATTAACCATACCCCATAGACCAGATATTTGAGAGTAAGAACTATTTTGACAACTTACTTTGGTCTCATAAAAAAAAGAATTGAAGTGCCATGATTTACGCATCAAAAATCAAGAAAGTGGGTCAAACATCAAGCAAATCACCCCCACAACAATTGCTATTTTCTGAACTGCTAGCAATTATTCCAATTGTTAAGTAGGAATTCCTTTATTACCACTCATGTCCGCCATTTGTAAATAGTCCTTAAGAACACATTCGCGCCATAATAATCCTGCTGTGCTATTCATAATAGTCTGCTACTAGAAGTTCAAATAGCATGACACTTGGGAATTATTACCTTTCACTTTAATAACTATAAGCCTTAATGTGACACTTTGCATATCCTTTGTCGCTTGCGTGTATTTCAGTTTCCTTCTGTAGTTGCTCGAATGCTGACGGGTGGTGCTTTTCCCATGACAAGGTGATAATTTATCTTTCCAATTTATTTAGCTGCAAATGTGTGATTAGCCGAAATGTCGCAATTGGAACTTTTCTTGACTATTTAAGTTACAGCAATGGCCTTCAGTGGTAAAGTTTCTTAATATTTAAGCATTCAAAGAAATATGTTAATTTTTAAATCATTTCTAATTTAAGAAAAAAAACGCAATCACGAAGAGGGAAGAGAGACGGAGGTTCTCACTAAGTATTCGCATTATGAGAGGAAAGAAGTGCAGCTAAATAGCTAGTGCGTAAAACTGTACAAACTACAATGTATACAAATGAGATAACTTAGACCAATAACTGAGAAAATAAAGGTGGAAGAAATGACTGATAGTAGAAGCAGGTTAATACGCATTAGCGATGAGGTGGAAAAATGAGATAAAGAAATAATTGGGTTAAGGAAATCATTTATGATCAGTGCAATTCCTTAATGATCAACGAAGAAGAGATTCGATGTCCAAATACTAGTACTCGCATGACCATAAAAGATCTTCCCGAGAGTTGACAGAAGAAAATGACGCTTCCAAATCGGGAGGTCGAAAGCTGAAGTGGGTTCTCGCAATATTGCCTAATGCCAATGAGAATATGAGGGATGAAGAAATGAAAATAAAGGCATAGATAGACCGTGACAAGGATGAAGCAGTTGGTGCACAAATCAAGTTTTGATGAGCAGAATGGACTGCTCATGGTCATTTATTACCATGCACATAAATACAGAGCAAATTTATGGGCTAGCAGATGCGTTTTCCTGTTTGCAGTGGCTCGAAAACTGTAGACATGTTTATTAAGGAATGAATCACTTCAAACTAGAAGGTAGTCGATGTTGAGACGTATTGATCTGCCCCTTGGTCATATGAATTAGAATAAGCTTATGGAGCAAGTTAAGGTTATAAAATATATTCAAGTAATATTACAATGTAATTAACTTTAGGATGCATTTACTGGCCAATTTGATTGTTCTAAAATTATTATTCACCATTAAATACGTAAGCGGAGGGCAAAAGATGGAGGATGAAGACTAAACTGCTTAAGCAGGCAAATGTTGCTTTTTTTGGCCTTTGCAGTTGCAGCTGTATGCCTACAACAGCGATTTGTACCAAAGTTTCGCCGAAGCCGTTGATCGACCAAATGGAATTGCTGCGTTTTCCACTATTCTTCAGGTAGACATACACACTTTGAATTTGACTTACACTTTACACGCCTTTTTCTGCTCCTAAGTTTCAGGCTTAGTTTGCATCAAATTTAGCCTAAGTTAAATTTAAATGCCAATCACTTGCCCAATTTATCAACTTTGCAATTTTTGAATTGCTGTTAAATTAGTAATTTCGAACACTGTTTGTCTGGCTTAATAAATTAGTTAATTTGGACTAAAATTTATCAGATCGAAATTATGAAAGAATTGTTTAAAGACAAATAAAATTAAAAATTATACGTAATGCCGGATATATAGAAGATTTACTCTTGGTGCTAAAATAAGTTGATAAAATCGACAGCAATCTGCATTCAGCCGAATATTTCCATAATTCAGCTGAGCAGGAGATTGCGATTAATGCGTTTATATTGGCCTCTTTGATTGAAGCGAAGGATCTCTCAAAATCCTTCAAACTTTTAACGACTATTAAGTTAATTGTTTTTGATTAAATAATCACGTTTGCCTTTTACGCAGTCGTTTGAACTGTTTTCCATCGGCACAGTTGAAGAAGATTAAATGACGATCCGTATTCGACTTTTTCCCTATAATTCAGATTTCAACTGGTAAATCTGAAGATGAGGTGATTGAAAAGCAATATATTCGCTCTTTCTCCTGATTTCCCACCTTTCACTTATTTGAGTCTATGGACGTTGCGTTGGCTTTCTGATTTGAAACAGTGGTCCCACATAGGTATCTGCACATTAATCACGACAAATCATTCGCTGAAATAGCAGAATACCATGATCATTTGGTAGTCTTCTGGTCCCTTTTCATGAAAAATCTAATTTGCTCTTAAAGTCTACTTCATGAACTCCTTACAACACTAACTTGAGAATAAAATTTTATAATAGCCGCCGAAATTTCCCTTCATAAACATGCGGTCTTTTAAATCTGAAATGAAATATTTCTGATTTTTTTATACATCTTATTGAAAGGAAGCATTGCATTCTCATCTCTTCCTCTCATAGCCATTCCCAAGGTTTAAACAAACGCGTTTTTTGTATAAGAAGCGAAAATGCTCATTTTACATACCTGGCTATGCATATTTCACAGATCGACCACTTTTCAGCAAATATTTAAAATGAATCTTTAGGAATTTATCTTGTAATCCATTGTACTAAATTGTAAATCATTCATGACTCGTATTTTGGTTAATTCGTCATTATTTTCATCATTTTAGCTACTTTTCTTCCAAAAATAAATACCTTAAATACTGAAGTTATTAAACATTATAAAATTAAAACAGAACAAAGACCAATTCTGCTGAAATGATAAAGCGCACTTATAATCAGATTCTTTTGGTCATCTTATCATATAAATGCATATCGAAGGTATGCAAAATGCCATTTCGCTGGCTTTATATATTTGAAATATTTGCTTAAAATAGTCATTATTCAAATCAATTAGCAACTACATAATACGCTTTCAGGAGAAGTTGTATTATCTTGACCACGTATTTTTATACACTGGACGCCAGTCATATCCAAATCGCGGTACCTCGAAGATAGATCGTCTTGTAGTCCAATACTGAGATGGACGTTTTTAATGCTTTATTTTAAGTTTTAACCTACTCGCGCACCTAGACAAGTTAGCTTTGAGTTGCTATTGCATCACTTCTTCCTTGTTCGTAAAATAATTTCTTCCTGCCCCATGGAGCTGTGAGCTAAGCACTCACCAGAGGCATTCGAGAGTTCGATGATAGACGCTGTTTAAAATAGATGTGGTTCAAAATTTACAAATAGCTTTGGTCTCTAGAACAGAGGTTACAATTTTACTAATTACAGCGAATCTGAAAACATGCAATATCAGTTTATTCCTTGTTTTACTTTTTAACATTTCTAACATTTTATTGAACATTCATTTTCGGGGCATTTCCGTATAAGAAAGCTTTAGATGAGATTTGATCAAACGAAAATTGGGAGTGACTTCTTAGATGTGATGATCCGAGAACTACTACATTTTAACAATTTCATAAATCTAGGAGGGGATCTGTGATGTCCGGACAAATAAATTCTGATCGGTGAGTTCTAGACCTAATGTAATGAGGTCAAGAAAATTCACATTCTCTCCGGGTTCCATAAATCTTTTGTATGTAGTTCCCAATGTATTAAATTGGCATCAGAATAATTAAGTTGAGGTTGGAAGGGTAGAGGGATTTGGCTACCAAGTTTCCCTTATTCGTCATAAAATAGCTTAAAGTTACCACTTTTGTATTTTATTATCCCAAAACAAATCTGCGTAGGTACAAGTACTCTGGACCGTTAAAGCAAAAGTTCCAGCAAGCCGAGCTTTCATCCACTTCTTGTTAAAATACAACTTGACGATATTTATAAATCTTCACTCATTAACTTCCCAAACTCAACAATAAGTTGATAGGAAATTTGAACAGCTTATGTGTTAGTTATGTGTCATTTTATACGAAATAATCTGACAAGCATAAGCTTTGGTTATTATACTTGAACAGGAATACAGGGAAATTCTAGACCTGTGCAAGTGAAACGCTTCTGCATTATAAGCCTTTATGCTTCAAAATTTCCGTACTAAAGTTCCCTAATTTTCTTAAATCATGAACAGGAGCAACTCAATTTGCCTTTCCTTGGAGCAAGAGCAACCGTTATAAATATGCTAGTTTATACTTTGCGTCTATTCTACAAATGAATTTTGAATATTTTTAACCAAAATCTATGGTTCGAATCAAAAATATCAATAAACTGTGCTAATGATACAAAATGTTCCAGTTTACCTAATTTCTGACTCGAATAAGGACTTCTAACACTAACATTAAATTGCGTTAAAGCAAATCTCACTACTCCGAGTTTGAGATCTAAATTTCAAAGGGCGAATTTTGGATAAAGATGGGAAATCCCTCACTAAGTCTAGAATGCATGTGAAAACAAATGGTTTACAACACTTAGAATATGATTAATATTTAATTTTTTCACGATTTCAAGTATGTGCATATTAATTTTAACTATATATGAAAACTTGTAGCTGTCAACAGAAACGAACAAGGACTTGATGGGAATCGTAATGGCAGCAGAAAAAGTACAATTTTTGGGTGAGTTAATTTTTGTAAATTAAATATAAATACTCAACTAAAGAAATCAATGGCACAAAAAGTCAAATGGCTGATTTAAATAATTCTAAAACAGATATAAAAAGATACTCCTATCTTCAAGGCTAAATTTTTACTCTTATTTGTGATTTCAATAGAATTTCGTTACGTTCATGAACACATTTAATATCCAAGCTTGAAAGTCACCCACCGTATGCATTCACAGCAGGAAGGCAAGTTATTTGTGTTCGGGTGAAAAGAGTTAGGAGAGAATTAAAATGGCCATATTAAATTAGTGATTGGCTTTTCAGCAAGACAATTTCACGTTTGAGTGCTCTTTCGGCCTCAGCTGATAGGTTTTAGTTAAGCACGTCGTTTGATAGTAAGTATCAGCGCTTCAGTGAGTTTTTGGAAAGCCTCTTGCGGTAATCTTTCTTTTTTACTATTTATTTCGTATAAAATAGGAAACAATTAAATATTTAATTACGTTTAACAGTAAATATCGTATTCTGTTTTGACAAAGTAATTAGATGTTACTTCGTTTTGAAATTTAATGTCACAAACGTAAATTTGTTGAGACACTATCAGTCTTAAGATCTAAAGGAGATAATAATTCACAAATTGACTTCACCTAGTACAAAATATTCTAAATTTCCGGGAAGAACTCATGAAATTCTAAATTTATGGATTCTGGCGTAAGTCTGTTTGGCCTAAGTTCTTCTCTCACAGTTGCTGTTTTTTGTGAAATTTACTAAACGGCCACTTCAAGTAATGCTTTTGAATCCAATTTAAACCCCCGTATTAAGATAAGGTAAACGTAGCAGGACTTCGATGAACAAAATTATGAAAATATTAGTCCAATAATCACTAAACCTGCAGAAATATGTATGCCGATTATGTTAGCAAGAAATAATTCAGGTGATATGGCAACAAATGCGGCATCGGGTTAATTTAAGCTATCAATAAAGAGCCGTATATGAAAACGGAGATGAATGCAGCAAATTTCGTGATTTAATAATGAGAAGCGTCCCAATATGAATTCCTTCATAAACCAGTGGGGTGACTAGGTTAGAGTTCAGCTACCGAACAACAGGTAAACATGAGTCTCATACCAGAAAATTTTCAACTTGAAAATCACAAATATAGGTTAGAATAGACTTGCTCAGGTGTATTCCTTCTTGCCTTAACGAATTCCAATGTCTAGATGCATGAAAATTCCGTAAAACCAGAGGTGGAGTAGGAATAATGAAATTGTCAAACCAAAGGGTAAATAAGGCCCCATGCTTGAAGTGTAAATGTTTAGAAACGCAGGAAAGAACGAGATGAATCATTTTTGCTGGGCGCCATGAAGGTGGCATGTAAATGCGTTAGGTCTTTGCCCGAGTGAGGTGGCAAACTGACAATTAAATGCAGGTAGAGGACGTTTCCATAAATCAACAACTTTCAATATGCCATAAAGTGTCCATGAGAAAGCAATTCTAACAATAAGCTCTCATTAAAATCTTTACGTAAATACAAAGCATCTGCCAATGCCTACATTAAATTATATTGGAAGATTGTTAATCGCATGCAAACCTGCAGCGCTTTGGGAAGACGTCAACAGTTAAAATTGTCTGAAAAAGTGTTAACATGTCGTTCAGTACTGACAATCCGCACAAATGCAAAAAAATCCCATTTCAATGTAAAACGAGAGATAATTTGGATGGCTTTAATACGAACTTAAAATATGTCTTAAGGTAAAAAAAGGTAAAAAGCATCGTAAAGATTTTATGAAAATGACTCCTTTGGCCTTGAATTAATATGAAGTGATTGACCATATTAAAGGGTATTCATGACATTTGCATGAAAGCTCTGTTTTGAACTAAATTAACAAATTAAACTTAGAAGCTACGTGAAACGTCTGCCTTCTTTCTGTAATATTAAAGGGGGCGTTTCCTTAGCGTGCGCCAGAAACGTACTCAAGTTCGTGAAAGTATTCAATAGATTTTTTAATTTTTGTTTGAGTTGTACTAAATATGGGTAGAACGCTCTTTGCTTAAAATTCCTCCTCCGTCAACATCATTTGAAGATGAACTTGGTCATTTTGACTCTCTTTTTATTGTTACGTTGGTGAATGCGGGCTTTCATTATATTACTGAACAGAAAGTTGCCATTAGGCTTGTAAGAGCCATCTTCCACCCGCTCGAAATCGTATACCTTTGGCAGAATTAAGAGCAAGAACTTATTATTGTTGTCGCATCGTTTGTAAACAGAAAGAGGATGAACAAAGTAATCCTAATAAATGCATTGAGTATGTTAAAATTAAAATACGTACAACAAATTGAATATGTAAAGGAGATGGAACTTTGTTCAGTAATGATGAAATCGTTCCA
This sequence comes from Hymenolepis microstoma, assembly GCA_000469805.3. Classification (NCBI taxonomy): domain Eukaryota; kingdom Metazoa; phylum Platyhelminthes; class Cestoda; order Cyclophyllidea; family Hymenolepididae; genus Hymenolepis; species Hymenolepis microstoma. The sequence continues at coordinate 23,424,215 of LR215991.1, read as the reverse complement.
AAGATACTAAGATGACAAGGACTTTCTCAAACTTGAGGTTTATGATTTGTCATATATATATGTATATGTATATATTTGCATACCAGTAGACGTGAGGAGATTCATGAACTGTAACTCAACGTTGAGAGGGCAAATATTGACGCGCGTAAGTCAGCCCGGGGTACCGAGTCATCGCAAGGCAGAAGCAATTGAAAATCAATACTTTATAAGCAGTTGTATAGGGGAAATTCATAAACGTTGATGAGATGGGACGAACCCTTAAATTCTATGTTTAAAAGAACGCATGAATTCCTAATATTTGAGAAATGCAAACATTCTACTTTAAACTAAATAAATTTGAATAAGTTATTTCGAATGCGCTTCACTTAGGTAAACCCGTTTATTTTGGCTAAAGATAAGAGAATTTCAAGCTGTTGTCAAAATATCCAAAGACCAGTCTTATTAAGATATTCTTATCTTTAAAATCTTAATGGTGTTTAGTGAGCAAGTTAGCCTAAGGTCGTCTGACTTTTACGAGCATATTCATAGTAAATATTTTTAATATGGAAGATTGAGCTTATTTATATATATTCTAAGAATAAACCAACTTTCTAAAAGTTGACCTAATCTTTCAATATTTTTTACTTTTGACTTCTCAATTTCCTGAGTTCATCCTCCCGCTCAGCTTGTTGCACAGCCTTTTCCGCTCAGTCCTCCCAATCCACTTTCTCGTTTCCTCTATCTCTCTCTCTCGCCCTCCATCATTTACCCACCACGAAATTCCATTTGGTAAATTAATAAAATTATTTTTAAGATTTGACAACATCGCGTATACTTCAGGTTGGGACTGGGAAAAAGTGTTTCCCTGACAAAAATTACTATTCCTTTTGCAAACGATCCCCTCTTTGTGGCACGTTTCCTTCCAAAATCTCGACAAGAAAAGTCGCACATATCATTAGTTCCTATTCTATTCACAAGTATATATTTGTTTTAAAGTGTGGCATAGTCCCACTCAGTGGAAAGTCCGCAAACACTTAATTAATGTTATTTTCAGTGGTAGTTCTGCGTTACTTTTTTTCCTAAAGCCTTAACCCACTCCTTCTGCCTCAGGATAATAAAAAAAAAAAAATAGTCTCTAATTAGGATACCGTAATAAAGGAATGCCTTAAAGTTGTTTACAGTAGGTAGCGTCCCAGTTGTCTTTATTGATGCAGTTTATTGCTCTCTTAACATTGGGTCCTGAAGTTTTATCGATTTTTTCAAAACAACTGACTCGGTAATTGCTTCATAATTAACTAAAGCAAACGCAAGGAAAATTCTATCTTGAATTACACGTAAATTTATCGTGAAAAGCTGTAATTATATTAAACTAAAACATTAAGTTATTTTTCTTTCACACATTTTTTATTATAAAAATGTGTCAAATTCTGATGCATTTGTCATATTAGACAAAAGCAATCTGATGTATTTTAAAACGTCTTCTACACCATTTTGTCCACACAAATTTCAAATTCAATAAAATATTCTTTTATCTCTTTAAAAATTAAGTGATGCATAAGCAAACGCAGGATTTTTTAATAAACACAGCGTTAAAATAATGCCACAGAGCTTATGAAGGGATGTAAATTTTAAAGTTAAACCATACCAAAAAAATGAATTATTATTTTAAATTTAAATTTATCTTATCAAATGAGATTTCCTTTTTTTCGTGGAAGATCGAGTTTATTTCTTCTTCTAATTATAAATGAGCATATAAGAGGATTGTTTTAAATAGGAGCCATATTGGAAAACCTCTAAATTGTTGGCATTTATTCTTGGGCTACCTGGAACTCTAAGTTGTCGGCATTTCGCTGTAAGAATAGATCTTGTATAGGTTTTGTATTGATACAACAAATTTACTAGGTTTGAATAACAGATATGGTGAAAGCATATAAAAGAACGGGTTTAGCTACGGGTAATATGATACTAAGGACTCCTGATGCGTTGACGAACCCGCCGACGTGAATACTGCCTAAAAATTTCGTCACCACACTGCCTTCCATGTTATCATATTCGGCAAATATTACGTAGTGAACAAAAATTAAAAATATATTCTAAAAGCATTTGATCACATCAGTAAAAAAAATGCAGCCTTTAATGGATAGTTCAAAATAAATCAGAAATTGTAAACACCAAATTGTACTTGATGAAGCCCGACAAAACACCTCGTTTCAATATCACTACATAAATAATAAAGTTTAATTTGATAAAATAACAGCAGAATTTGCTGCTACAAAAATAATGCATCAGATATCAGCTTCGGTTCGCGTCTTCCCCTACGATGCGATCAGCAGTTTGCGTCTTGGCATTGAGCATGCGATCTGCTGATCGAATTTGACTCCACTTACGTTTCTTGGCAGTTTGCAATATTATCCAAATTTCGGCTTCCAATTATTTATTAATATAAGTCGGTGTTTACATAATTGAATAAATTAGTTTACTTTTAATTGAATTTTTACTTTTTAATTGAATTAACCTAACTTATAAGATATTCGGTCAATGCGCATTTTAAAATTTCATGAACAAGCATTTAAGATTTCTAAAATCGAAATATTTAGATTTATATTTAATGTCAATTGGCTTATATACGATCACACAGCAATTTTCCTAATTTATTTGTATTTGGTAAAACATGAGCGATTTTCGATTAATTTACAAAAGACCTTATAATTTAATGAAAAAAACATTTACTTTAAAATGATTCAAATTATTTTACTGCAGAATTGAAGAACTTTACAGAAGAAATTATTAGGATTGCAAATATTTTCCTAAGCAGCTGTGATTTGTCTTCAACATTTTATAATAATTTTAGTAAAATATACTTGCCAAAAGTTGAGATTGTTGCTTATTTAAACAAGGCTCTATAATTTTGAGACAGTACCTATTATATTCTCTGTTTTGCTGGCTAACATTATTCCTATAAACCGACTGATCTATCTCAACTTTCATACTTCAGATCTGTAAATAGTTATTGATTTCCGTTAAGCTTTATGATCGATGGTTTGCAAATGTGACATCTCAATCAAAATACAAAAGTCGCTTTAAATTATCAGTCAGTAATTTTGAAATTGGCCTTTTGTCAAAAAAACACATGGTGAGATATTCGAAAATAATAGAGCCAAGAAACAGGTATGCAAGAAAAACTTATTTTTAAACAAAGAATATATAATTAATTCTGTCAGTATCTTTCAATTGACCGTATATATTGTCATTAGTGCTAATTACCGTTATTTCAATATTAACTGGAAAAATTCCAAACGTCGTTTATGAAATTTAAGCAATAACTGTTTGATAAAATTTTGATGGCTTAGGTAGAATAGGGAATGGTTTAAAAGATAATTTTTACTCCGATTTTCATTGAATTTAAAATAAATAGACCATCTTAAGCATATATAATTTCTGCATATTTTATTATTGAGAAGGCTAAAAGCATGAAAAGTTCAAAGAACTAATACTTAAATTCTAAGTATATTTAGGGATTTTCAAATCAGCGTGATATTTTGGAGAGAGGATGGCGTTGCTTTTGAAGTATATAGCAGTGACTTGTAACCACCATCAAAGTATAAGACCATGTAATGGCCTCTACGAGTGCTTAAAATTGAAGAACTTTCAAGGAATCACGTAACCGATAGAGTTTTGCATTTCAAATTCTGTTTATTTGACAAAAGCACAGTGTCAAAATACTAGTTGAATTGCAGGAGATTTTGTAGTGCAGTGGGAAATTTGTGCAAAATAACTAGAAGATACCAGAGAGTTTACATCTTGTTCACATCGTATTTTATTCGACAACTTACACCTCTGCAAAGATAAATGTAAAGTTCGGGGAGTTTGGTGAGGCCAAGAGTTTACTGACTAAAATCCATGTTTCTTTAAATCACAGCATATCAGTCAACTTTGATTTGCTAGAGTGGGAAAATGTGGGCCACCATTACTCCTTAGATCTTCTGTCCATGATACTTTTGCATATTCAGATATTTGATCCAGCATTTAGTCTATTTGAATGCATTTGGATTAAAGTGTAATTTCGTAATCTCGAATTTTGCAAGCCGGTTGCAATTTGGTTAGTAGCTGAAGAAGGCGCGTTTTCATGTCTTTAAAATTAGACGGTAGCATCATTATCCTCTTAATAATTACGCAGTATTTAGATGGCTAGGTCTAAGATCTGCAGGTAATTAAAATCGAAATTAAAACGGTTTCAAAGGCAATTTAAGAGTAGCTTTAATGCTGTAGTAAAATTAAATTAAATTAATAAGCCAAAGTAGCATTTACCTTCGAATAGCGTATTGCACTTCAACTTGTCCCCTTAAATGAAATTATACGCTTTTATTTTGCCATTCCTTACGCAAATTGTATAGATGATTTTTAAGTTCATTGACCAAAATGTTAGTTCATTCCAACGCGTTAATCTTTATAGCCAAAATTTTAATCAAATTTGAATGTATTGATTTATCTATTGATATTATTGCTTACACTATTCCCCAAGAAAGCAGTACTTTTATATGACAACAAAATATTTTGAAAAATGTCATTTGACTATTGTCTAAATTGCTAATATTATATTTTGGAGTTAATACTATCCAAATGCATTTAAAATTTTAATTTATTCACGCAAAATTTAGTATCAGGTAGAATTTACAATTTTTTATTTAATTTATTTTTTAGGCAACAAATTTCATTTAAAAGGAATCGAACTCCAAGCTCTCCTTCCAGTCATTGATGAGTACATGACATACGAGGGATCTTTACCCTTTCCAAGCTGCGCAGAAACGGTCACTTGGATCATACTCAATCGATCTATTCAAATATCCCCTAAAGAGGTGAGTCGTCAACGCCTTTGATTCAAAATCAAAAATAAAGGGAAAAAGGAAGAGCTATTGTAGCTGAGAGATCTACTCCCAGTTTTAATGAAATTGAATAGGCGAACATCCTTTGTACTTATTACGAACTTCATAAAACAGCGAAAAAGTAAAATGAAGTCAAAACAGGATTTATTTTGAAATCCCAAAATAAATTTTAATTGTAGGGTCCGATCAAACGATTAAGTACGAACTAAGAAGCATCTAAGAATGTCGCTGTTATGCAAATATACAATGTTAGAAAGGCATGAAAAAGAGCACAATTCGTTAATTTCTGGGTTTTGAAAGGGGTAATATAAACACACAGTCTACATGCGATTTCACTCATTGAATTTTTATTCACCTCTAGATTTAAAAAAAACCGTGTTTTATGTCCCCATGGCAGCTAGTTACCTTACCTACATTGCCAAAAACAGTAAATACCAATTCAACATGCAGTTATTTCGATTGCTAAGATCTCAATTAATCCTTATTTCATCATATAAACAACATTTAAAGTTGGAATATATTCTCCGATCTCTAATATTGGCTTGCTAATATACGTAATGACCCCCCATTCACCTCTCGCAGATTTTTTGATTGCCCTTGTTAAACCATTAAAAGAGAGAGTGCCTATAGTGTAGCTTTCTAGTTTGCATGTACCCTGTGGTATTTATTTTCTTCTTTGATTTATTCCAAAAAAAATCATGATTGCTTCCTTTCACACTCGTTACAAACCTGACTATGAAAAATAGGCTGTTAATTATGCATAACTAATCATTGCGTGTTTTCTCTAGCCCAAATATTGCTTTTCTTCACTTTACCGACTTTCAATCATGAAAAAAAGAAATTGGACTAATTAATATGGCGTCGAATCGGAAGATGCTGGGGCCTATGCTTACATTTTGGGCGATATTTAATCTGTAAATTACATTACTTATGAGGTAATCGGAATATATTTTTTGGGAGTAAGTGACTTCCTATCAGAGGATTTATTTTCGCCAACTTAATAGGAAATCTTGAGCTTTCTGTGCTCTTTCCTTTAATCCTACCAAATCCGCTTCTGTAAAACCCGCTTTTGAAAATTTAGTATTTAATATGCAAGATTTGAAGACGTAGTGTTTATAAAACGTAGAACATGTATACCCATAACTTGAGAGACCGTGATCTTTCTCGGAATGAGAGGTTTGCATTTCATAAACATTTTAATAATTAAATAATCAGGATAAAGTCTTAAACGGTCCTGAAAGTGAGTTCAAATTGAACCACAATCTAGAAAAAAATAGATAATTTTTACTAACAGTCATTAATAAATTCGAGATAAAATATTAAGGCTTACCTATAAATACTGCATATGGTCTGAGGCTTTATTGAAGTATCGAGTTTTTCCATTTAGACCTTTTTAATTATAATAATGCATTTTCGCGATTTTGGCTTTTAGATGAAGGTTTTGCGACAACTTCGAACCAATAAAACGCTGTGGTCAAACTCCATGGCTGATAACTTTCGTCCTGTCAATCCTCTCAACAACCGCTCAGTGAGAACTAATATCCGCTTTGCAAGCGAAGTTAGTTCATTGGTCATATTCTTAAGTTAAAGTAATTCAATTTTTTAAAGAAATATTTGCTTCCAATGGAAAAATTAGCATTTTAGACACAAATATCATACCGAAATAATTGTACAAATGTCCATAACAATTTTTAATAAATTAGATTAAGCGCAGTTTTAATTGAAAATTAATAACAAAATATCTAAAAGGAAGCTTCGAATTATATACGAAACCCTATTAAGTATAATGCAATTTTTTAACAGAATAGAGAGAAAGAGACCTATATTTGTTCAGTTTTTTTCCTTCTAACTGCAATGAGTGTAAAGAATTAGTTGATGATCCGAAAGAAATGACGAGTTCGCATAGCCCCTATCTCTTCTCCGAATGAAGGGCAATTAATGAAATAGCCCAATCATTTGTATGATAAAAATTATCACCTCGGCTGATAAATTTCGGCGTCGAAACCTGTCTACTTAATTTGCAATTTATGCCTTGGAAGAGGAAGGGAATTTCATTATATTCCGTTGCGTGTGCAAAGCTTATCTCATCATACGTCCTTCCGTATGATGACCGCAACATTGCGGCTTAGATAAAATCTCTCCTATTAATGAGAAATTAAATGTATTTCGCATTTGCCAGGGAATTTTCTTTTTCCATTTAGTTGAGAAGTTATATTGGCAAGAATTTAATAAAGAGTCTCTAAGGTCACTGAAGTAATGATTTCCTAATACATCATGAGTATATTAAAAATAATCTAGACCTCTAATGAAAGTGCAACTCACATGTTGCTACATTTTTCTTGACCAAGTTTACAAACGGTGCTGTTTATTTATACGGTTGGTGTAGACGAATGACAGCTAAAGCAGAACTCGTCGATTTTTATAAAGATAGCGAAAAAACGACAATATATTAATTATTGGGCTTATAACACTCCGACTGCCGCCTCCTATTGATTAACGAAAATCCATAAAGGTGTTCGGGATTTACAAATTGCTTAGCAGCGCAAATAATAGGATAAAAGATAGAACCATTCCGGTCTATCTTGTTCAGTTAAGGCCGTAACTCAATGCCAAATTACAAGAATATTGGTCAGATTCACTCAAGGATACCTTCACTCCGCCCAATTAAATTGTTGTAAATATTTTCATGACTTGGGAAAGTTTGTCAATAATAATCATCTCCGGCTTTGATAATATCCTAATAGATAAAAAAATCATAGTTATCACCAATCACGTAATAACTATGAATATTTTACTTTTCAGTATATGAATTTTACTTCATTTTCATAAAAACTAATGAAAGCGTAAAAATAAGGTCCCTATTTGTTTTACTATATAGAATTTTACCGATAGTTATATGCAGTTTATAAAATGCATAAGTTTCATTTCTAGCCTTCCAGAATTAGTTTGCATTTATGAACTGCATCTCAACTAGGAGTTAGGCAAATTAAAACTATCTACAATTTGACAATCCGCATTTCAAAGTGATAATAATGAATTTATTAGTTAGGTAAATATTTTGGAAATTTATATCTTTATTATGAAATTCAAAGTACTTCATTTATAGGATGGCGAATGTGAATACAGGAGCTCAATATCATATTTTGGTGAGTGGTACGACTGAAATATTTTGTCTACTTACACTTGTAAGTAGCAATAACTAACTTCCGTAATTTCACATTTTCAGCCGCCCACAGTACATCGCCCTGATGAAGAACTACGTCCGAGTATTCAGAAAATCTACCTCCTTCTCTCAAATCTAGTCCTTCCTTAACTCATATGCGAAATCTCTGCTCTTTTATCAGAATATTCTCCCGAAAGTGAACTTGATGTTCCAGTTTTTCATACGTATATGTACGAATGTGGAAAGAGAAAAATTCATTCCGATTACAGCAATCAAATTATATTCTGCTTGAGAAGTTCGTCGTACCTTCGTTCTTCACTAGTATTTTGTAAAATGGAAAGATGGTTTCAGAATATTTACTTATCTCTGTTCTATGAACAAAATTGTACAATGTATTGATATTTTATGAAAATCGGTTTTATTGAAGATATAAAGTTTATGCATTTTATATTGGTAAGCGGTGTTCGCTCATGAGTTTTGAAACTCTAGAGGCCTCCCGAAAAGCCCAAATGGAATAATATACCCAGAATTAAGCAAAAGTTCTTACTTTTTCGCCCCAAACTTTGAGTGTATTTTAACAGTAAGAACAAATTGCAAATTATTTAAAACAAGATTAATAAACGTATCCAAATGATTACACTGCCTTCCACCTGAATAAGAACATTTCATTTTATCTATCAGAAATCTAATTTTAATCTCGTCGGCTTGATAGGATTTGTATAAACTGTGTTTGAACAAGTAATTATTTCCATATTCACATCTGTATTTTCCATGCAGAGAGATAGGTAGAGAGAGTGATACGATCTGTCTGTTGATGTTTAAGGAAACAGTAAGGTTGGGGCATGGAAATAAAAACACAAAACTTCATTTAATCCTTCAAAATATTAAATCGAAAGACGGAAAAGGTAAATACACAAAGCTTATCATTGAATTTCATCTTCACACACACTAAAACTTACAAACCGCACACCAACTTCTCCAATTCATACTACTGATACAATCTCTCACAAAAGTGGTCTTACTGTCTTCATGCTTTCTCTTCTGCATATGAAACTCATAGGAAGGAGCAAACGCTAGGGTGAGAATAATGCAAAGACGTTATGAAGTGCCTCGTTTTGTTTTATCCTGTAATGATTTTGAATTTACTAACAACAACATTCTTGTAGATAAGTCTTGTAGGAATAAGAATTGATTGGCTTTATAAATTCACAAGCATCGCAAGCTTAACGAGTCTTTCTTAATAACATTGGATTTGAGGGATTTCATTTCTAACTCTAAACGAATGGTACTCTTCAGGGAAATGGTTATTGTTTATTTAAATATAAACTATTTGCACGTGGTTAGTAAGGTTGAGAGTTAAGAATACCTTTAGGACATCTGGACTTATAAAATTAATTATCGACGACAAAACAGAGTTCTAGGTTGGGAAAAGCGAGAAGAGATTTATCATTTGATGTCAAATTAGAATGATGAGAGCTAATAAAAAAACAAAGAATATTGATAAAATCGAGGGGCAGAAATCAAATTTTTCCGTTTAGTTCGGTTATTTTCTTGGCATTTGCCGTAGACACCATCTTCGACAAATAGCCCAGAAGATATTCACACTTTTATTGATGATTATTAATGTCTGTGATTTATACCATGCGATCTGTAAAACAATGCAGACTAACGGCGTCATAAAATTTTTATGATTCAACAACCCAATTTTCCAATTTCCAAAAGGAAATTGAAGGAGGAAGAACATATAAGTCAGTTAGGCATTTTACAAATCTTAATTATGCCCATGAGTTAATTAATAGGCCAATAAAATATATGTAAAGGCGAAAAATGAAATTAGCCTAAAACTGTTAATAAGCTGTGATTCTCCCTATGGCGAATATTTGCTAAGATATTCTCCTCACCCTATATTAAATATCCGTCTTGAGAGCTCACCCCTCCTTCGTTGCAGAAGTTTTGGCTTCTGATTAGCTTAAAGTCCTATTCAGACGATTAATTTGGTTTCAATCTGCCATTTCGTTCCATTAACAATTACACTGGAAATTCTTCATAAAGCATTCAAATTATCAAGAATCCCAGAGAATTTCCTTCAGTTTTTCTGTCGTTAGTCTATATTTCTTGTTTCGAGGCCTTCGTTCTATACACCGTGGACAAAATTCAATATTCATCTACGGTTTAGAGAGAATTACTCTATCCTTCATTTGTTTAAAATGATTCGCTTTCAACTCTGATTTCATTTCCTGGTTAGCATAAGTAGATGACCTTCTAGTGTGGATCATCTTTCCTCCTGATATTTGCATTTGGTACTGCCATTTCACTGATCATCGATTTAACCCTCTAGACAAGGCCTTTCTTTTTGAAATTTGATTTTAATTTGCAAATTTTTTCCATCATTTCCTCATTTGACTTTGCGAACTTTATATTAATACCACTGGGCAAAGTGCAAACAACCTTCAAAGGAAGCATTCATTTAGAGATTTACGGAGATAATATATATCCTGAACACATTTTTGGCATACACATTTAATTCGGTTCACGTTCACAAGAGAGGTGAGAGTCATGCTACTATCATATTTGATATTAAAATTTATAAATTTCTTCACTGATTCCGAGCATTCGACGATATGCATGAGATTGACAAAAGCTCTCGATGCCCACGTAAAAATAGTGCGAATTTGAAGTAAACCTTCAGCATGGAAGAGAAATCGTAAAATTCAATAATACGATTGATGCTGCTAGCATATGTCATCCATCATCATCATTTTCTCTTGCTAGAGAAAGGCAGTTTAAAAAGTTTCAAAGTTCAAATATTTCCATCAAATAAATTGGAGATAAACAAGACAGTTTCGTCAAAAGTATAACACGAAGCAGTCCCTTGATGGATGAAACCTTTGAGCGCTTTACATTCCTAAGCACCTCAATGGCAGTCTACCTTTTATCAGTAAAGTTGTTTCGGATAATATATTCCCAATCTTGAACTAGTTCGCAAAAATGTGATGCTCTTCTGGTTGTAGTGAAATTCAGTAACTCGTAGAAATTCGCACTTGGTTTGGGTAAGCAAATATCAACTGTTTAATTTCCATCCGCGTAAAGTTGGGAACTTTTCCTGCCATTTCTGAAGAAATGATTTGTAATGTTCGCATTATTTCTTTAAAAGGTTCATTTTTTCTTTAAAATTAATTCCAATTCAACAAAATTCAAAAATATGTTTTAATATCCACACTTCGATTTCTTTTTAATTATTTACAGTCGAATTTTACAATCCAAAAACCAATATCCAGTCAGAGGAGTAGGAAAACGACAAATTCACTTTGTCATAGGGAAAGCTTATCAAATTCAATTCGAACAATGTGTAATTTAATATGCGTCACAACGGTTCACGTAAAAGACATTATGAATAATCGTCATTTAAGTTATAATGATATGAAAATAGAAAATAAATTACTGATTTTGTCGAAGGAAAGTTTATAATTCCTGATCATAGTTTCCCCCTGGTATTAATCGATCGACAAAATAACTTTTAAAGAGTTCCCAAATTTAGGGAGTGTTCCTAGCTTGCTCGACTAGTGGGTTCAATTCTCTTTATATTTTAATATATTTATATTTTATATTTTAATAAATGTGAAATATAAAATTGAAAATTATAATCAATATTAGTTTGCCAAAGTGTGTTGCCATAGTTTCGAATGACTGTCCAAAATGATGCGAAAACACATTGGCTCCAAGTCAACGAATACTCGTTTTATGACAGAATCTCCCTTGATAGCACACACAAATCAACCGGCAGGCTTCCATTGGTGGGTTTTTGTGACGTGGCCTTTAGGGCACCAATAGCGGAGCACCGAAAGGCGATCGAAAACGTGTTCATGTGCGTACGTAGAAACACACAAACACCCACGAGATTTTGATAACCTTCCCAGCAAGGCAATTCAGGAATTTCCACAAGGGTGTCTAGTGTGCGCGTTTCTGGGCCAGCTGCAGTTTTTGTTCCTCCCGGGATGATCTAACACCACGCCTCCCTCACCGTTTCTCTGTGCCAATCCAAGTCATATTCGGATTAAATTCTCTCGACGACTAATTAAAATGGCGAAACCCGATAGAAAAACTACAGTCAGGTATGTGTTCATTCATTTTTCTTTAAAAGTTAGCAACTCAAATATGGATTAACTGAGAGCTCATGTATTTTGCCTTGAATCTGTAGTATATGTAAATTAAACAAAATTATTTTAATAGGCATAGTTTATTATTTTTCGACGGAGATAACTAATGTTTGCGGGTTACTTATTAACTAATACACGTTGGTGTCCACTAAAACGATCCATGACTTTGTATCTTGTTTATGATAGATATACTTGCAAAAAGTTAATAATTTTATAAATTGTAAGAATTAAAGTAGTGTGAATAATATTTTCCAAAACAAAAGCACATTTTTTAGATTATGATTGGACATTCTGATATAATTTTGCTCTTCGCATCACCATAAGGAGAAATAAATTTAAATTCAATCATTTGGTATTGTGGTCGTAATTTGCCTAGGAATAATTCAATAAGAATAACATTTAAAAGGTCTGGTTCGGCATTATAACTTCCCTAAATTGTAGTTTATAACTCGTGGTCCTGGAGATGAGAGGAAGAAAATAAATATCCAATTTTATAATTTCATACGATTTACCTTTTCCATTGTTATCTTTGCTGAATAATGACCGAGGCTTGACTAAAATCGCCACATTTTTTAATTAAAATATATTATATTAATATATATTAAACATATATTATTGAGTATTGCATTTATTTTTCAACAGCCGATTTTCGTCGATTTGGTTTGATGAAAAAATAAAAAGAATGAAATTTATACGACTACGATTTTGAAATTTTAAATTTGAGATAATACAATTTAATTTTATTTAATATTTAACATTAACTAGATACATCAAAATTCTTGATTAAACCAATTTTATATCATATTCAATAATATTAGCGGCAATATTAATTGGCTTAATATTATCAAAACAATTAATTTATCATAGTGAGAAATAATACATTACGAATGATTTTGTTCGACATTTGGTTAATTGTTATCATGTATATTTCATCTTATCAAAATGTGTAATTTTTCTATAATTATTTTAAATCTTTATACACCATTTGCATTGACATTTTTCATTTCTCCTTTAATGTCATTTAATAACATAAAAAGGTCAGTAGTCACACTTTTCCCGCGATCACAAAATTTACACGTTTCCTCACCCTAAACTTAATCATTCTGCTATTTCTGTCCCTTTTAACTATCGTTACTTCGGGTCGAATTGATAAACATCCTATTTTAACCAATAAGATACAACGCCTAGTAGTTCTTTGCAACCCATAGCAATTTAATCTAAGATCCAAACATTGTTTCACCTTTGATACGTTTATAAGTATTCATTAAATGACGCAGATAATGTAAAAAATGAAATATAGTTAAGTCTTGTGTCAAATTTGCGAACTTCTCTGGACAGATTTCATTTTACGGACACTCTATTTTGTTGGCACTGGTTCGAATTTTTGCTGCCACATTGCTGATAGACCGTTGGATAAATGAATTAAATGCTTGTATACATGTCGTTTGCTATAACAAGGAAGCTAGCAATGGCATACAGGTCTTCATACTTCTCCTCCTGGGTCTGGATAACTGTAGCGACACTATGTTCAAGTAGACACTTGCTTTTCATATAAAATAAAATATGAACTTTTCCATTAATAAACATAGTCATTTAGTACCCTCGCATAGTTCATTCCAAAGGTGCATTCTGAACAGAGGGTCATTAGCGTGTAGTGTGGCATTTGAAAGCCAGGGGAAGTGAATTTTGAATTTTGGAACTTGTAATAATTAAACAGAGTGAATTCAGAGTTATCCCAGTTGAGCTTTGGCTTCGTGGCTTGGCCATTTGGTAAATTTCGACTTAGTTAAATCTCAGCCACAGGTAGTAATTCCAGAGAACGAAAGTTAGCATTAGCCTGAAATTTCGAAATCTCCTGCCTTAGAAGATCATTATTAAATTCCAGAACACATAATATATTTAAATATTGATGCTGAGGGTCACAGCTGAGATTTATGATTAGTTATTTTTATGATAGAAGTATTATCAGAATGATACGTTTACAATATTAGTGGTGTGGCGAAAATTCTCATTATAATTTTTTCTAATATAGTTAAAAATTGAACAAAAATCTCATCATTTACTTTGGCAAGTGATATGTAATGTTTTACTTTTTCATGCCGAATTATTGTTTTTTTAAGTGACCGGATAATATAATCTTAAATCTAATTTTGTTTGAATATATGCAAATTTAAAATATGAAGGTTATTTCTTCATTGATACGAGTTAAAAGGTATTAAATCGAAAATAGAACTTGTATCATTTAATATAATGATTATAATTAATAATAAGTATAATTTCTCAAGCCACTAATATGACATTCAAATCAACGTTTTCCCTAAACCGTTTTGATCAATGTAGAGAAGACGGTTTTTAACGTTCTTTTGTGCCCAAGGCAACTTACCTTCGCAATTTCCACCGAATCACGTGTTTTTCTAAATGGAGAATAGTGCATTTTTAATATAAACATCCGCTAAACTTAATTACTGCAAATCCTTACTGTTATTTTATCATTGCGACCAAGATAATGCAAAATCGCATTGCAATTTTAGTCATTAAAAATATATATTTAAATGTGGGATGTAACGAAGCAGACCAGATGTGTGCAGTAAAGTCAGAATGTCGAAAGTAATACTCTCTTTGAAGTCGGAATGCTTTTGGTTGTCGAATTACACAAAGTGATTACAGTTCATTTTGTTAAATCTAAATGCTTCAACGGCTAATGTTTCTCGAAATGCTATAAGCGAATTGCAAGCAGTATCGGCCTATGCTCTGATTCACTTCCTTCACTTGCAATGGTTGAGAAGGCAAATTATTCCACATGCCCTTCGCAGTTTTAAAATACCAGAGATGAGATAAATTTGTGAATTGACAGAACTCGGTGGGCTGCTTTCATTCTGTTTAAACCAGTTTTACCGAATACAACAGTTGCTAAGTGCATTTGTTTTAAGGTCCCATATTTCTTTAATGACATTAAACTAAGAATTTCAAGTGGATCATTATTATGAAGGCTCGTTTTCATACTTCTATCCCTCCATTGAGTCGTTAATCAGAGGGCGTGTTTCAGATACACTGTGGTAAGGCGATTTCCTGTCTGGAATTAGATTTATTATTATTGGAAGACATACGCTGACATTTCAGTGGAAGTACATTCGAAAATATTACAGCTGAATAGGCATAAAATTTTCTAATACCATTTTTTGCATTTTAGTAATTGTGTTTGTACATTTGAGAAATAATAAATACTTATAATTAAATATTTTGTGAAAGAATTTTGTTTTAAAGTATTAAATAGATTTCTCAAAATAGTGGCAATATTTGCTGTTCGTAATAAATCATCTTCGAACTATTCCGTGAGATGTTTAATTGAATTTACTCAGATGACCGATCACTTCATCGGATACTTAACGATTAGTATCGATCACTCGACGTAGTGGGTGTTCATGTTAAACACAACATTAACCATTAAGGAAAAGTGAAACATAGTTCTTGGTCAATTATTCGGTCGATAGATGGTTTTCGATGCCTATAAAGAATTTGTTTCGAGTTCCAAACTCTTCTTAGGAAATTGTTGTAATAACTACTCCTAATTTGAATTGAAAGGACAACATTTGCAGAGCTCTGCTATCTCATATCTAAAATTTCAAATTAAAAGTTGGTGAATATCATGCGAGATAAGTCGCCTTCCCAATCATTGAGAAAAGCGTTGAACCGAATGGCCAAAATGACTAAAAACACTGACTGACCAATACTGACCATCACTGACAAGCATTTACTCCCTCCCAGGGAGTAAATGGGAAAATGATATTCCTGAGTCTGACCTGCCCGTTTAGTAAGTACTCCACAATCGATTTGAAGGGAGTAAAACTTCCTTTGATACTTTGACGCTGCCCTCGGAGCCTTTTTGATGCCCCACCTTCATCATTTCTTTTATTTTCTGGTGTCTCTCGAAGTCAAAAATTATTTAATGTTTTTGTGCCACTGTGAGTATTTGTAACAAATAATTATGTTAATATTAAACACCGTTTAATAACCATATTTTAGAGTCATTGGGCGTTATTGCACCACCCTTTTAGATACATCTAACTATTTCTCTTGATCATTCCGTATGATTTAAGGGCACCGACCAGTATCGAGCCCATGACCCCTACATTTGCAAACGCCAAAATGTCATGATTGTGTTTTAGAATGCTTCCAACAAAGATTATTTCAATGAAAGCTAAGTTGCGAATTTATGATTAATTCAATTTTTAAAGGGCATGAATTTTCACGAAAATTCTCTAATTGAAGTGAAGTTTAAATCACCTTTTATGCTATTGATGCTTGTCATTTTACAGCTTTTCGACTAAGTTTGCTTCAGCAAACAAACTATTTAAGAAATTTTGAAAAACATTTAAAAAACGGGCCTTTTTGACAATTTTTTTTTATTTCGTAACAAAATATGAGGGAATACCAACTTTCCTAAAAATTTTCTTTGAAATTGCTTCCAGTGTTATTTATTTATGATTTCAATTCCTCTAATTAATTTGAATTTATTTCCCCCATTTATAATCTCTATGTTGAATATGAGTTACTAATGTAAAAAATGTTGGATAAGGCCACAGATGGCAAAATTTGGAATTATTTAAAGTTGCTTAGACATCTTTTATAGCCTCTTGGTACACTAATACGTATTTTCGAAACCATTTCTTTCACTTATACCTAGGAAATATATCTATTTATTTTTCCCAAATTGGCAAAAATAGACCGAAATAGGAGTTGTAATAATTATTTTCCAAATAAAAGAACACATTTTTGGCCTCCTACTTTCATAGATTAGTTTAAAATGCGAATTAAGAACTACGGCCTATTTTTTCATTGACATTATGAATTTCCTACTGCCCAAGTCACTTTTTAATTTTGTTCGATTATTCCTTTCCCATACATTAAAATAGAAAGTAACTATTTTTTAATTAATTTAGAGACATTTTTATTTTTGAACAAACATCCTTTTCGCTTATTTCGCGTCTTTGTTTTTCGCTTCAAAAATGGTTTTGCTAACTACGGAAATATTATGCTGTATATAAAATGATAGAATATTCCTAAAATTAAACCCATAACATCAAAACTTTGAGGATTGAAAACCTTTTTGTAGAATTATCAGATATGTTGAGACTTTAGAAGTATTTGGACTATTCCTTGTTGCATTGTCTTGATAGGTCAATTTAAAAAGGATAGAGGTATTCATCTTATTCCCATTTACTTTTATATTTAAAGTAATTTCGTATTTTACAAAGAGTTGTCGCGGTTTACTACATAAGCAGGCTTTGACTTATCCGCAGTAATCTCTATGGGACGATTCCCTCAACAGAGGTAACAGACATACGATATGGAATCTATTTATTTGGGATGTATTGTCTGCCACGGTGATTAGTCATTAAAATACAATATTGGGTTTGTTCAAAAGTGCTCAGACTTTAATTGGTGGCTGGTTAAGGGATCTCTGAGCTCACGACTGTACTTGCTCCCTACGTAGTAAGTAGCACGGCCACACATTCGTCTGTCTGAGTGCCCATGGAATTTCTTGGTTTATTCATGGTAGTGTTGTGTACACCATATCCGATTGTGTACATATCCGATTTGACAAATTTGTTTAAACTGAATTTTTAGGCGATATTATATCATACTAAAAGGGCTTTATGAAAATCCTTATTCGATTTGATCAGCTTTGTATTCTCAATTTGAAAGGGCGTTAAATAGTGCAATCATATTTTCAAAGTCATTAAGTACTCCTGTGGTTAGCAGTTAGATTCAGGTACTTAAATCATGTAAATAGTTAAGTGAACCCCACTTGTAATTTATTACCGGGATCCCATAGCTTAATGGCTTAATTTTGAAGTAAAATTTTCCTAATTGTTAAGCAGTATATAGTCGTCATTAGGTGCTATTACCTTAGTAATTGTCACAGATGCGATACTTATTTACTCTCGTCTGATAATTAGAATGGACAAATAACCTGTGTTCAGATGGGAATTTTTAATTTGCATTTCTGTTAGTTTTTCCCACTTATTAGCATTATTTCAGTAAATGTAAAAAAAAATATTTTCAAATTCTATTACTGATATACCATAAAAATGTAGTTCGGAAAAGAATTAAATGGCTCTGATTAACAAATCACAAAGTTAAGTCATGATTCCATGAATGATACTAGCAACGACATTTGAAGCACAACACGCTTACTAGAAATCACTCTAGGTGAACTCCTGCATTAATGATTACAAGTCCAATTTGTTTAATTAGTATTCTATATAAAAGTGAAATTTCTTGCCTCTAATCTATTGAATTCGTAAACGACTTTGTAGATCTTAAATCCATTATCATTTTATTTCGATTCTACATTCAAATTGTTAATTATGTTTATAGACGTCATATCTTACTGCGCAAAAATGATTGCAAATCGAAGTTACCTGCACATAATTCATTATTCGTTGTTACAGTTTCTTTTATTTTTCTTGAAGCAGAAGGGAAAATTATCTGATCTCTCTCAATTTTTTTTCCTCAAGATAAAATTAATTGGCGTTTAATTTTCCACCATAAACTGTTAGCACTAAGTTCAACAGCTGATTTGTATAGGTAAGTTTAGATATCCTCAAAGTGGCCTTTATATCTTCACTTACATATATATATATAATATTTAATAAATACTCTATTGTTAATTTCGATTTCAATAACATTAAATTATGTGGTTAATTTCAAGAGGAACTTCTTCAAATTCATTTAAATTTTGTTTTCGTGCAAAGACAAGTTTTGGTTAAGGCTCTTTTCTACCATTCCTTCTTACTGCTTTATATAAATCATTCTAGTGAATCACGTGACTGATTTAGCTAAATGTGATCGGCTTCTATTTGGGTTTGGTGAGCTGTTCATAACTGCAAAGGTTTTGTAAAGTTAAAACTTTGGTTCTGTTAAAAAGAATTTACTTAAAACCAATGTTTGATTCACAAATTCAGGTCAGATGGGATAAATTATGGTAATTATAATACTTTTAATCGAATCGATCAGCCTCATTTCGCCGATTAAGTTAGTTGTGATTGAAATCAATGTTATAAATTTTTTATAATGAACTATGTTTTTATTAAATTATTTATTTCGCACATTGACCAGACGCAGAGGAAGTAATCTCAGTAGAGGCACTTCTACTTCAGGCTTTCGATTTCAATCGAAGATAGAGTTCCTATCGATTGTTCGTAGATATTTAAGTTATTATTAAGGTTCATTACACGTGGAGTTCAGAAAAATTTGTTCCGCTTAAAGCCTAATGACTCTTATTAACTGCAATCCCTTCTGCTATTTTGGGGAAAATTATTAGCACAAATATAAGCATGGGGCAGTGCAGTGTTCACAAATATCAAAGTTTGGAGATCTTTTTCATTTCCCATTTTTCTCAATTTCTATCCCGCCTTTATCATTTATTCCCCATAATCAGATGATGAAGGATTTATTTGGATATAAACTAAAAAATTGATTCCCTTCAGTGGAATCATTTTCCATAATCAGATTAATTAGAGCCATTCTTGGTATTTTAGATTTTATCACATGAGTACTTGCCCTTAGTCATAAAAAAGACTTAAAATTATTAAATTTTGTTTTTCATGACCCATTTTTTTGTGAAAATCTAAAATATGAGGCAGGAGTTATCATTTTCATTGCCATTTTCAAAATATCACCTCCAATACGATAGTAATTTGGTAATTTCTCGTCTGAGAACTTTATATTAGACTTTTGGTGGAGAAAAAATGCTAGTTTATTTGAGTGTCATTTTCATAAAGATTTGGAATATAACCATTAAAGAAATGTATTAGATAAACGAATTAATTATATCTGTGAAATTTTTTGCGGAAATTTCATTGCGTATTTAGTACCACCAACATTTCATGCATATATTCTTTTTAAACAGCGTAAATATTGTATTAAGCTACTGGTTTTAATTTTAGTAAAATAAATCAAGAAAACCCACCCTCGGTTATGTAAGAGGGACGAGAAAGGGGTTTTCCACATTATGAAGGTTTCAACACGAGTTAGATTTTTGTTTTAGCTAAGTTAAGGGCTAATTGTCTTCTTATTTCATCATCGGTTTTGCTGATTGGTCCTTATAATCATAATGAACTAAATATGTGCTAACTATGACACTGCGCTCAAGTTCACAAATTTGTGAATTCGTAAGAGAACAGGAAGCCATTTTGTCAGATTAAAAAAATCGAATGGACTAATAAATTCCACCCTCGAAGAAGTTTCTCACCTATTTTTTTGTGCTTTATTAGTCAATTAAGTGTTTTCTACATGTAGGAGTTGAACTGAAGCACAAGAAATTCAAAAATTTCTAAACTATTGCCTACTTTCTCTGTTCCCTTAGTCTAGCAAATATTTGTAAACCAAGATATGTAAACACACATGTATATTATTCATACCAATGGGCATTTGATTAAAAAAGTATCAAAATTACTTCACTTATAGTTATTTACTTTAATCAAAGAAAACGCCATATACTAGGGATAATTCGAGCACACTCTATTCATATTTGTCTAGAAATCGTTTGGCTCGGGCAATGACAGTTCCAGAGCAGGATTTCATTCCCCCATCATTTGGGATAGCGTTCACTAAAAAAGACACTCCTCGGTCATCTGCTACGACATCCCAAAAAAGATCTCCCTCACCTCCTCAACCTAAACCACAAGCCTATGGTCCTGCCGTATTGGTAAGATTAATTTAAAGTGGTTTTGAACAATTCTATAAGTATTTAGTCGGACTTGTATTGTGAAAGTGAATACCAAAAGTATCTCTCATTAAATCACTTTAACAGTAAATGTCCTAGTGCTTATGTCCTTTCAGAGATCTTTCTGCTCTAAATCGGCTTATCGGTAATTAGTCACTCACTCCTGCCATAGTTATTGGAAGTTAACTCATTACTAATTACGGCAATTTCCATGAATCTTCTTGGTTCTATCAACCCACTCAGACCCAAGGTTAAAAGAGGGTTAGCTACTTATGGCTAAGATTGACCACAAATAAGGTGCCTCTTAATGAAAAAGATCGATATTCATGCATAAGATGGGAATAGGCTGGAAGCACATCAACCAATGGGAATGGAGAAGATTTTAATATGATTAAAGAAGTAATCAGTCCCTGACTACTCTCTCCGATTGCTTTTCTCCCATCAAATTCGGGGAAAAGGAATTATATATCGATTAGTGTAATTATAATGCCTTAAAATAGACAGATCATTTTTCGTCGCTTTCTTTCACCTCTTTACATTTTTTATCTTTAAATAGGCTGCACTATTTTCAATATTGATCGTGCCCCTTTATCCAGCGAAGCTACCATTAGGTGCGCCTGAATAGTTAGGGATGGAAGTGTGAAATACTTCTACTGAGGAACCCAAAAAGTATTAGCATTGATAGGGTCGAGCACTGTGCCAAAAATGAGGGAAAATGTAAACATTAATTTCATCAGTGACATGTTATTAGTCTACTTTACACTTGTCGTTGTCTTTTTTCTAATTTTTCTCGTACTAATTCCATATTCACCTGTTTTCTTTGTTTAAGCATACTTTCATTCTACTACATGGCTTTGTCATCTTTAATGAGAGAGCGGCTACATTTGTTGACTGCAACACAAGAGAAATGTGAGAGGGTGAGAACGAAACAGCCTGTGACACACGTAAGGGAATTAGTAAAAGTTGGGAGAATTTAGAAAACGGCACGTGCCAATTAATGGCTTGCATTAGCAATATGCCTTTGTAGGCATGTTTCGAACAAAGTGTACCTTTTAGCCCTTCTAACGAACATTCAAATTAATCTGTTAAGCTCGTAATGGTGGAAAAATAAAACAATAGGTCTGCAAAAATTTTAATTTTGATCTATTCTTTGTACTTTGAAAAAAACCAATAATTAAATAATCTTCGAAAGGTGTTTTATCGGAGATCTAGGAAGTACATGAATATTTCTTTTAATAATCGGCAAACTTTTCAAAGTCCGGTTATATGGCTTTGTATTGACCTGAGCCCTTTTCCTTTGATATTTAGCCCAATTTCCTTTTACTATTTGACGTTTTGTTGATGTTTATTTAACCGATATTCAGTTATTGCACCTTTTTGATCCTATTTCTAGGTATTTGTACCTTTAACTAAATGTCGAATCACGGTCTGACTTAGTTTAGGGTGATTCTCCTCGAACGTCTGCGTAAATAAAATAAAATGCCACGAAAACTCTATTGGTCTTGTCTTATAAAGTCCCGGAGGCATCGAGGATTGACGTGATTAAAAGATTTAACCATCTTACATATTCTTCTGTGAGGTCAGAGGTCAAGGTTTCTGTGCCCAAGGGTTAGTGATCTATTTAGGTTTTTAATAAAAGAGGTTCTAGAATTTAATTCTTACTCCACAATGTTCCATAACTCTGCGCCTAATTCACACTAAGCTTAATAGTGATTTCCTATGTGACTTTGGCAAACATCACCATCTTCCACAAACCAACTGATATTGCAATGAGAATAGGAGTGGATTCTCTATAAGAATTACTTCTCAATCACCTCTTGTTCAAATCGTTTTTTTAATGGAATTTCATTAGAAACAGAAAAGCAAGTAAATAGTAAAATATTACAATACCAGTAATATCTGTTCTTCCTCATTAAATTGTGTCATAGTGGGTCTTTTTATTGACAAATCCGCATTTCCACTATCTGTTCAAAGCTATATGTTGGCTTTACGTCAATTAGTCAAATATCAAGAAACATCACCACACAACCGATTTCTTCTTCTACTTCTAATAGAAGACCGTTATCATTCATATTCAAGGTCGGCTCTGAGATTCCCGCAGTGGTATCTCGTTTTAATCTTGAAGTCCAATCTTCACCCCTACCCCAACGATCACAGTCAATGATGAAGCAAGCACGGCCGGGTAGTGTCTTTATTCCTCGTCGAAGTCCAGTAGATTATGCGCTCGGTGAGAAAAATCTAATCAAATCTACGCCAGTGACGACCGTCACTACAACAGTAGCTTCTGCTGGGACTCAATGTTCAAAAACCACAACTGCTACTACACGAGTTCGATTTGCATCTCCAACGACACAAAGTGTTGAGGTCAATACTCGTAAGTTATTAGAAGTTATTTGTTTATTTTTGAAGTTGGTATGCATTATAATGCTAAATTTGTGATTTTTATTTAGGTTTTCGTCGCCATTTAAGCATGGTCATTAATGTCGCTCACCTAATTACTTCAAAGTTGATCACTTTATAATTTAAGGGGTAGTAAATAGCTGAACATAGATCTTAATTGGAAAGATCCCATTCATTGAAATTTTTTGTGTATAATACAGTTAAAACTTCAGTAAATTATTTCAGGATAGGACTAGATTGGCTCAGTTGCGGTAAGTTAGAAATCAGTTGTCACTAAATAGAGAGCTGTAGTGAGTTTGAAGATTGTGGAAAACAGAGTAGATACTCAAAATGCACTGTTTGCGGACCACAAATTACGGTAACTGGACACTTGAAAAATTTTAAGATACGAGTGGCTACACCAGCTAATTTCGAAATATAGACGAACATAATTGTGACCTCTATCTAAGGTGACTTTATATCTCAACTTTAATTGAATGAATTGTTCCCCCATTCTCTAAACCTGAAGGTCCTGTGGGCTAGATGGTGTCATTTGTTACAAACAAACAAGGTCTTCCATTTGTAGGATCCATTTGCCTTTCCTTGTAAAAGCAAAACAGTATTTTTAGTACAACTCTTCAAGGGACCGAATATATAACTATAGTGCATTAATAAAAATTACCAGAAATGTTAGTATATTCCAAAAGAGACTATTGAAGCCGATTCCAGAAATTTTAAAGAGGATTAGGTTAATAGGAGCTGAAGATAAGTGTCAAGACTGCAAAAGCTGATTTTGCAGCGTGTCTGAAATGGGATTAAAATGGTGCAGGCATTCGTATGAGTGGAGAAACCATAAGTGAGAAGATCGCAGTCAAGAAGCTGTATTGATTTTCCTGAAATAAGACATATTTTAAGTGGTTTAGATTATTATGTTGTGGTAGAAAAGTTTGTTTAATAAAAGCCTTCAGGAGAATATTGAATTAGTTCCACTTATTAGCAAGATATTTCTCTCATGTCAGAAAATCAGTATGGCGCTAGTAAAATTTTAATCATGTCCTTCAATAATTTAGACAGGAGAAAGAATATGTTACACTTATTTACATTAAATTCTTAGATCAACCCATTCGATAGAAAAGATTCATGAGCCATCTACCAACAGTGTAATTTGGGAATGCACGTTTGCAACTTCCAGCATTATATTTGGCTTAGAGAGAGTAATAAGTAGTAATACTGTGTCAAGCGTGTATTGGCGTTATTTAGGAGTTTAGATTTGTGCTTAAGGCTCAAGAATTGGGCGATTTAAATTGTAACGATTAATTAGTTTTGATACGAAAATAGAACCATTCCGTTGTTTTTTATCTTCAACTATTTCAAAAAATAGGTTGAAGGTTAAAGAGTGAGTGTTGCGCATCACATCAGCATTCTCAGAGTCAGAAGTTGAAACAGAAATTTAATTTACTATTCGAACTATTTTTAACATTCAGAACCGTGCTTAAAAATAATACATTCGTTTTTCAAATGATTTAAAAACGACCTATATCTCTCAATTTATTTTATAGGAATCTATCAAAAGATACTGTGAAAAAAAATTGTCTTTTTTTGATTGACTAATCAAGCCCTGTTCAACTTACAGCGATTATTAGTTCGGTGTTTAAAAAGCTCGATTTTAACCTACGTAGTGGAAAATGCAATAAATTTCTATTAAAAAGGGCAGTTCAGCAGAGCGGTTGCAAGGTGCCTGACCACTTAACCATTCACCCAATTCAATAAATGCGTACTACATTGAATGACTACAACAGTTGCCTAATAAGACGCTTTCCAGTTAAAGCTAAATCTATTTCTTCTTCACTTTTTGGCTCAACGCCAATCTTTTTCGTGAAAAACAATCTTAATGCATTATAGACATTTCGAAAATTTGAATCGTTACAAAGGGGTGAATTTGCAAAATCCTCCAATCATAATTTTGAAGTTATTATTCGTAATAAAGTTTATTATGTAAAAAAATTGATCTTCATCCATTTTTTCTTCATTTATTCTATTTCCCTGAATGAACTCTCACCTTTGCCTCAAATTAAGACAAGATACACACGAAATTGGTCAGAAAATTAGTTCAGGCCTTAATTTTATAATGCATCCAAATTGCGCGCGTTTACTAAATTAAAAACTCTCACGTTTGTGTTGCTCCTATTGAAGAAAAATAAACTTCAGTGCACCAACAAATTTATTTTTAACTAATCTCCGTACTCTCAATGTTTTATTTGATTGATTCATTTATATGTTGGCCTGAGTTTTGTTTAATTGTGTAGTGGGTTCAGTCAACCTCTGTTCGAAGTAATTCGGTAAAAATAAAGTAAAATTATTTTTCTTAAGAACTTAGATCATCGTTACCTTTAACCGACTTAATTGTGTCCCATTTATTTGAACAATTTTTCATTGAAATCATCTTCTTTAATATAGGGCGTTAGATAGATCTCCATATTATATTTGATAAAGGGAGAATTAGAATTATGAAAATTAAGTTGAGGCTTATGCTTTTAAGAGTACCATCAGTGTACTTATGAAGTATGGTTTGGCCGGAGAGTAGATTCATGACGCCTTGAATAAATGCGTTGGTTATCAGTTTTCATTAAGGGATATTTGCATTCACCAACACCTCATAATCACACACATCCCATTTTTCGATTCAAGTGCTTTGATAGCGGGGAAATGTGAAGAAGCCTTAAAATTTTTTTAGTGCCAATACTCT
Source organism: Hymenolepis microstoma (assembly GCA_000469805.3). NCBI lineage: Eukaryota > Metazoa > Platyhelminthes > Cestoda > Cyclophyllidea > Hymenolepididae > Hymenolepis > Hymenolepis microstoma. The sequence continues at coordinate 23,398,177 of LR215991.1, read as the reverse complement.
CATTTCCACAACGGTCGAATGTCCTCTATAATTGAATGAAGCTAAGCCTTCCAGCTATAATACTGAAGGGTTTATCTGAGTAACAATTATTAGTTATAACAACTGGCATATTGAATCGATTGAATCTGACATGTAAATTTCCATCTAACGTTAGTTTATACTCATTACCTCATCCTCATAAGAGAATTGAACAAGACTGACAAGTCATCTTTTACATAGCCCCTAGCTTACTTCCATCTCTATTCGCCACTTCTCGGTTATTCCTACTTAATCACTCGTCTAGTTACTGAATGTAATGGCTGTTTTAATGCTTGAAAATGCAATGAAACTCTTCATCAGCAAAGAAAATAGTTGCGAATATAACTTCTACTTCATCACCACCTAGGCTTTCTTTTATTCGCTGTCTGTTAAACATGCCCGTTTGATTGATAGTCATTTGCTAAGACATTAAGTGCGTATTTAGGAAGTATTTTATTATCTGGCGTAATTGAGGGTGTATTTGTTGTGGTCTGGTCAAATAATCATAAAGATATCGTTTTAGTATTGCTTATGGTAGAATGTGGATATAAATAGAAATACCAATAAAAGATCAACTAAATCTAAGATGCTAACTGATAAATTTTGAGTATGTGGTTTTAAAGATTCCAAACACGATAGATTTCAATGAAATAGTTGTTGCAAAAAAAAGTATTTCAATTAAAAATAGAATGAAATAGAATCGTTAAAACCGAGCTTTCAATGTAAATAAACTGTGTTTATAACTTTTTCCAACGACTTTAAGAAGACAAATTGAAAATCACTAAATTCAACATTTCGTTGCTTCAATAGTGCAATTTGTCAAAAAGGAATCTTAGGTTGTAAACATGACTTCTGCTTTCTATCCAGTTGGTTTAAAATTGGAATTTAACTTTTGATGTCATTCTTCATCGTGATTTTAATGTCTCCCCCTTGCTCCTTTTGCTTATTCCAGTCTTGTCAAGCTTTCGGCAACGTTTCCGACTTTCCTGATCACAACCCTGGCCAAAATGTGACTGCAGCACATGTCCCTAAAGTTCGCGTGTGCAATATCTGCCTCTATTTTTCTTCCCCATAAACCATAGGAGAATTTTTCCCTTGTGCCAATTAAATTCAGTCCAATCCGGGAACATAACAAGGTCAAAACACATTAGAAGTCGCTTTATTATTAAGACTTCTGGACTCGGTTTGATGGCGTTTGTCACTAACGAGTGTTTCAATTGTTTAGAAGAAAAGTGGGATTAAATCAACATTTAGTTATTTGTTGCTAGGATTATAAAAGCTGGCTTTTAATCGAACTCTATCTTGGAGGTCATTAAGAAATGTTAAATTGAGTTTAATGCTGGGTTAGCAATTGGCTTTACACTGTAGCCACACTCTGAATGGTTCATTAATGATATATTATGCAAATAAGAAGTTCAAAGATTATTTATAAAAAGTGGTTTATAAATTTTGATACAACATTCATGGGAAAGCATCTGAACCCAGCTAACGGTTAAATAATAAATTAGGCATAAATGGAAGGTACGGTATCAAATGAATCTTAGTTCTTTCACTTTTGTATTCTATTTTTGCTTCCTATTTTCTGCGCATTTCATTCCCTCATGTTCCAAAATTTAAGCTTCAAACTTGGCATTCAATAGCACTGATATATTACTGACCTATGTATTCCTTCCGACTGTTAATTGTGTCATTTAGCGTATAGTCATATTTTTTTTAACAAACACAATAGCAGTATGACGTTCATTTCACACTAACATAACTACTCAATCAAAGTGGTTAGCAAAATCTACTTTTTATAATAGGTCCGAGGTAGACCATGCTGATAGACACTTCAATTTTTCTGACTTGTAGTAAAAGTAAAAGGGAATGTACGATAGAATTGCCTCCACGTGGTGCATCCTGGGCAACGTATACTCATACAGCAAAAAAGTCTATAAATTGGCAGTTGAATTCAAGCTACCATGTCCCACCCGATTGTATGTCATATTCGACCACTTCCACAGTACTCACCTCACCTTTTTCTCTACCTTTGTGTCTGTCCCTTTTACCTCTGTGAATCATCCTTCTGTTCATCCTCTCGACTTTATGACTTTGACGTTTCTTCCCTCTGTGAAGCCCAAAGTCAACTAAAAGGTTAATGATAACTATCATAAAGTCTACCATCTGACATAAATAAATAATAGGAGAAGAGACATTTTGATACACATACGACATTATAAATCTCGTCAAGCGTTATTTGGCAGTAAAACTGCTAAGCATATTTCTGATTTATTGACGCACATTTTTTTTCATATTACATTAAGCATCTTCTTTATGCCGAATGTTCTGTTGGCTCATTGATTAAGATCTACCATTTGACAAATCCCAATAAAAATTTTTGTGATCAAATATGAACAGAGTAAATTATGAGTTTCTACGTTTTTTTCTACTCAAAAGTGACAGAAACAGGATAAATCAGTAATAACTAATCAATAGAAACTAATCGGAGTTAATACCTGGAAGAATGCAACCCTCATTGGACTACCTTACCCTTTAAAGGCCTATTATTTGGAAAGCTCAGATTTCTTCAAATCCGATTTGGCTAAAAATTTGAAGCAGCCTACCAAAGCTATTTAACCTGAAAAGTTGTAATATTTGGACCACATGTCCAACGCGAATATTTACTAAATTCCACATTTTAGTTGTCTGAACAATTTAACTTCATTCTTCTTAAACTGTATACCCAATAAATACGAGAGTCGAACGGCGTTACATTATATATTCTCTCAATAAGGAAATTTTTGCCAGATTCAATCAGTAAATTTATTATTATTTCCACTTAGAATGCCTTATTTTGAGCTTTTATGTTTTAAAATTGATATGCACAGAACTTTTGAACTCATATTGGTTTAACTAAAGAGGGGTGCTTATTTAATCAGACTATCTAAGGCAAAAGCTGTTTTTCTTCCCTTAATAAAATACGAATCTTAAGTTCACTATATGAATATGTGGGATTCGTTGGCGAGGCGAATCCGTTGTCATGTACGATGTAAAAAAAGAATAGTATTCTAAAACAAACCACGTGACTCGCTAATGAATTTCGTTGGTAAAACTTCATGTGTTTTAGTTAAAGCATCAGAGGTGTTGAGTAATCAATGTCGCCATTCAAGTAAAGAGACGTTCTAATGTATGAAAAAAACAAGTAGAAAAATAAATTGCGAACTTTAAATTAATAATCTCTACAAGAAAAATTTTAGACAACCCAATGTTTTCCTTATAAGTCGGGAGTGATTTTGTAGAAGAAAATAGATTTTTAATAAAGGAACCAATAAGAAGGAAAATACTGATCACTTTTTTAATGCGGATTTGGAGCCTTTTACCATTCCTTATTTCAACAGCTAACTGACAACTCTTTGCTTTCCATAAAATCTCCTCTCCTATTGAGATTGTCACCGTTGGCTACCTGTGGTAGATTACCAATTAGGAAATTATCATTTCTAATCTTTCCATCTAATGTCCTTATTGTGGATACTAGCAACGTGGAGGATAGTGGCCTCCTTTAATATGTCTCTAGGCTTTCGGTCAGAAGTAATAAACTTTAATCATATGCCCCAATTAGCTCCCTCAGGTCAATTTCAGAGTAATTTACTATTCCCCAACCTCCATCCCGCAACAAAGCTACACACTAAAAAGGAGTTTAGTGATGCTTTTAAAAATTAGGCATCCATTTGAACAATCAACTATTATAAATATCATTTAAGGGTTAACAAGAGAGCTCGATAAACTATTTCTGGCATGCGGAAATTTTGCGACCACTTTTATCTACTCTCCAAATTCAGACTTTTCAGTCCGCATAACATTTTAAATAAAGGTTCGCAAATTATGCGTAGTTCAATTTCTTTTCTGAAAGGGTAAATTTTAAACCAATTTGAAACACGCTACTGTTTATTTGTAGTAGCAATTCATCTATTAACGAGGATTTTAGGCAACTTTAAAGCAAATTAGCTCGTTTTAAGAAATAAAGCTAGTGAATTTTCCCAGTAAATCCGTCGAATACTATTCACAATTTAATAATTCTATTGCTTGCCTTCTTATTACTTATACGGATTTTGACAATAAAAGTGGCCCTATTAAATGTTGCTAAATAAACCGTCAATAAGATATATCACAAACACTAGTACATCTATAATAATGCTTAAAACTGATATTTCCAATATAGTATTTGTACCTTAGATTAAAACTATCCACTTCGCGAATTATTGAACAAAGTGTCTATCCTTAAATTTCTTCTTTTCAGAGGCGTATTTGAGCTCAAAGCGCATTGTCATATGTGCCATATTTTGTTACTTGTAGAGCAGTTCCTTCTTTCAAATACCATCGTTTTTATAGTAAATTTACCAATAAATACAACGCATATGTACGCGTCACGTACGCCAATAGCGTACATTAAAATCAACCAATCATGTATGGTATACAAACATTAAAATATCCCATTGGCCAATCAAATAAAGGTTTTATTATGATGAATTTTCAATAATTTAAGGCACATGTTTTCAAATCAGTAGTTGATAGTTGGATCTATAGTTCTAAATAATCCTAGCTTGCTGTAAATTTTATAAATAAGTTGAATCGATTTTAAATACCAAGAATGGCGATTTCGCTTTTAGCTCCAGCGGAGACTCAGCCAGTCCAAACCCAGCCTACATATCACCAAACGACTACCCCCGTCTCTTCACAAAATGGAATTTCAATTCAAAATAGAACTAGTATTCCACTTGGTGCCTCAGCTGAATCACAAATAAACCCAGCGCTTACAACCTCGACACTTCTCCAACAGCCACGACAACTTCCTTTCCAACCTCAAATACAACCTCAACCTACTAATTCACCTAATCAACCTGCTTTTGCTGTTATTGCCCAAGATCCGTCAGCTCTTCAAGCTCTATTAAGTGGAGATCTTGGTGGGAGAACATTTATCATCCAACCCCTCCAACAACCTTACATTTTGCCACAGTTCCATGTGACACCACCACAATACCCACCTTTCGCTATAACACAGCCAGTTGTGCAGCCTCCGGTTTACTCTAATCAACAAGATCAATTAATCGTAGCTACTAAAACTCAATCACCTATGGCTCCCATTCAGGAGCCCCTTCAAAATCAATCCTTGCAGAATCCAACCGCAGAAACTCCTAAAGAACTACCTTTAGAAATAGCTCCACCTACTATAACACTACGAGAAGCCACACCTCAGCCAATAATAGAACCTTTGACTATTGCCACAGACACTAGACCTCTACCACAAACAGCTCCTTGTTCTAGATCCCCACCCAGATCAGTTCAGTCGATTTTCAAGCACCATAGCCCTCAGTTACAGCAGACACACGAAGCTCATAAGATACCCCTAAGGGAACCACAAAGGTTGTCGACGCCTGTTTTCCTGCAAAAAGCACAGAAAACTCAAACTCCGTCTCCCCAAACAGAACAGCAAGTGGTATTTGCTCCAGCAAAGACTAATACACCAAAACCAGCATCAAGTAATCCTCTTTGTGAATATGCAGAGAAGTTGAAACTAGCCCCTAATCGAGCGGTTAATCGAAGAACTCTAGTTGGAGGAACCAAGAAATCAAAGAGTATGCCAGAGAGTGAGAACCTAAGGGCCATTTCAATGACTGCTGGAGATAGCAGTGTCATGTCGGTGATTGATAGAGCAAGACTATGGCAGGAGGAGCGAAAATTAGAAGAACTGGTCAAGAACAAGAGTGGATTTGTGGATCATGATCTAATTGCACACGGAGATGAATTAGTTCCAGTAGAGGAAAGAGTTCGGGCTTTTAACACTGGACAAGTATTGGAAGAAAATGAGGCAGCCAAAAAGAGATTTGATGAAGAATTTGAGGAGGAACGCAACCGGAGAATTCGGGAACAGTCTTTCCCTGCTGATGCGAAACCGCAAACCATCATACGACTGGCGAATAGACAACAATGTCCACGAACCCAAACACCAGGTCCTATGCCCTCTCAAGATTCTCTAGGTGATACCTTATCTAAGTAAGTTTTTTCCTCAATCAAATTATTCGAATTTCACCTTAAGATAGATTTCAGAATTAGAATTCGCACTTTTGAAAATGATGTTTTGGTATTTCTTTGGATTGGATTTTATCTCAGATATAACAGGGAACCTTGGACTTCTGTATTTGTTTAATGCTATTTCAACAATTTCTCATCAACTAGCCACCTTTACCTTCTTCTATTCTTACAACAAACCTCGGACGCGTGCCAACCCCCACGAGGAGTCATTAAAATAGGCAGGAAAAGCTAGCGTTTCACTTTCATTCGCGAAATGCATCATAAGTAGAAAGAGAGAAGAGATGGAGACTGTAGCATTGAATGAAGACGCCCATCTCGTAGTTGATGCTTTGAATACAGAAAACAAAAATGAGATATATTAACCCTATTCATTAATTAGGAAGGAGGGGGGAGGAGAGTTGGATAATTGGAGCAAGTCGGTGGGTCTCTTATGGGCAAGGTGAATAGAATTTGAGGCTATTTTTCCTGAATTAGTGGAAATGGTTCAATGTTTTCCGCGCCATTGGTCGTAAATCAATTTAAACCAAGTAGCTAATGGAAATGTACTTTTATAAAAGTGAAACGCTTGAAACTCGTTTAAAAATAAATGTCCTTAGTGCATAGAGGAGGTTATTTCTAAAATAGTAGAAAGGCATTTCATTCATGCATTAAAATATGATATGAAGTACATACTGCTGCCTTGGTAACGCGACGGAAAGAATATGAGATTCAGTTACAGACCCATTCAATTGTAAATTTAACAGGTGATTTATTCAGTGATTGCTATCGCCAATTTGATACAGTAGGTAAGCAATTGAGTAGATCGCTCTATCTGTAAGAAATCATACTTTATCCCGAAATTGTACGTATTAAGCCAATTTCTACGGCTTTCACTTCATTGATATGTCCCTTACTCCTTCAAGGAATTTATCGTCGCGGAGTTAAGAACCTATGGCTTAGTTAACTAATTCCGATGGTTATGAAAGCACTTTTTACACATTTTTCCGCTAATGAATAAGGTTGTATTGGAGCTACTGTGATTTGAACGCAATAGGGCTCACTAAATCGTTAACATTAAAGTACCACATGAATCCACTTTTATCTGACAAATCACCATCTTTATTAACACACGTCAGCAATATTATACTTTCATTTCAGAATCTAAATTAAGAAAACTGGTAGTGTGCGAAATATAAATTGATGTGGTTACTTTAAAGGATAAAGAATTCCATCTGAAATTTAGTTAAAACGGTGGTGGTTTGGGGGTGCATTATCTCCTATCTCAATTATTCTAGTTATCCAGTAATTTGGCAGAAAAAATCACTTATGTTAATACTATCCTTAAAAGAAAATGGAAAGGAGCGAGGAGGTATAACTTTTGCGGCTTCAGCGAACTATCTTTCATAAGAATGTTGTTATGATGAGTACCTACCTTCAATAGGCTAGGAGAATTCGATTGGTTTAGTCCCCTAATTCTAATTGCTATATGTTTCCATAAAATAATTATGAATTCCCATAACCGAATTAATGGCAGCTGTTTTAATTAATGGAATGTTTACTTGTGGTAGTGTCAATTCCTTAAATGCAAATAACAAATTTTAACAAAAATTCTTCAAGAAATCCAATTTTTAACATTAAAGATTATCAGTAAAAGAGAAGAGTAGTTTATTTACAAGACGTTCTGGAGGAGGTCGACCAATCAAAATGGATCGGACGACCATTCAACGCAGAAAAACCCAACCCATCACCCTCGATGATATTGCTCGTGTCAATCAATGCATTCTCCAGGGTAGCGGCATTCCTCCAGGTTCGTTTTACATGTTATTTGTACCATTTGCTTAATTCAACTTGAAGACAGAATGCAGTTTCCTGTTTGCTTGCGAAAGTGTGTACGAAATTATCGAAAGTTCATATGAACTTACATTTTTACATAGCTGCTGAAACCTAGTAAGATATTAAGTTGCGGTAGATTAATAACGGTTTTGAGATTTAACCGCTAAGGTACTTATTAAAGCAATAACTGCATTGAGTTAACACGTTGCAGGACCACATTGACGAAATAAATCAGAATGAAGGGAAAATGAGCAAAACTACAGTTCATTAGACTAAGTGTTCTATTGTGTTTAGTGGTACGCTAGAAGTAGGACAGCATTCACACCGTCTGCAATACTACTTTTAATAAAGAGGTTGTTTAAGTGTGGTACGTGCATTTCTACTCATGTCCAGTGATTGTTTTTTTCCTTACGGCATGTTATAACTTTCAGTTGCCCCCTTTACAAAGGAAGACGAGACAAGACGAGCCCAAAACAATAAAAAGATTGATTAAATAGAGGTGGGTATATGAAAAACTATTGAATGTCTAGTGGACAGTAATTACTTCACTGGTGGTCTTACAAAATCAGGTGTGAGTGGAGAAATCCAATAATCAATATTCTAATGAACGAGAAATGAAACTCACTGGGACAAGGAGAATATACAATAAAACGCCATTTTTAGCTTGTGATATCTGAAGGCATTATGTTGCATTGAAGCTGCCTTCCAAATTCTGCTCAGTAGATGTCGACTTTGAGACAGTAGAATGGGCACTGTGCCAAAATGGCGAAATCATGTGAATAAATATCTACCTAGATTAATGTTCACGGCAAGCCTCTCTGGCTTAGGATGATTGTGATCCTAGTGATAGATTCAGTTGCAGAAAAGCGTAAACATGCAAGTTCTCGGTTCCTCATGGTCGTTCTTAACATTATCGGGATTCTATAATTATCATTTCAAATTTTCTTTCAGACTCGCCCATGGAGAGCTTCAAGGAAGAGGATTTAGAGATCGGTTCGTGTTTGTCGAGTCCCGCGGCCAGTGTGCTTAGCGATTTCTCTGAAATAGTCTGTGCACAAAATCCCTCCAAATATCGCGGACTACGAATTTGCTAGAACTACTGGGAGAAGGCGAGAGCTTGCATCATACTAACTTTCATCCCTCTAAATCTCCTGGCTTTTGCTACTGAAAATAACGTCTGTTGCCCAACTCTTTCTCTCCGCCTCCATTTGACCCTTAGTGACTAAAACATGGTTTAAAATTCTCAGATTGCCCTTGTGCCTTGTAGATTGTCATCGTTAAAATACATTAAAAAATTCTTTTCTTATCTTTCTTCCTCGAGTACTGCAAAGTTGGGTTTCATAAAAAGTTAGTATTATTGGGTTTCTATTAGTTCATTCATTTCCTTCTTCATTTTCAAACTACTCCAAATGGCTATAAGAAGATCGGAATTTGTACAGTGATTATATGACGATTAAGACAATTACGAAGATCACATCTGGCAAAGTTACGTGTCTCAATATAATTAATATCTATTGCCATTATTACATTTTGGAAGTGAGTGAAGGTAAAAAGCGTCAAGACCTACCAATGATATATTTCATATTTTCAAATGTCTTTACAATTGGAATTAAGCTTTCTCGAGTTGGTTTCTTTTCTTTAAGAGACTATTAATAGTTCTCAAGGCAAAACTATTTTAAAGTAATGTTATATTGTCACCAATTACATTTAAATGGGCATACGTTGTATTTGACAGATTCTAGGTAAGCGCTTTTTCTGCTGTTAGCCGAATGAGAGCAAACTCGAAGCGATAAAACGTATGCAATTCTTTGCTCTTAAAAACTATATGCGGTTTGATTTCCAAACAGTTGTCTTTAGATTTAATCCCCGATCGAACAAAAAGTGCTCAATTATCTCAATCAATAATGATTCACTATCTGGGAAATTTAACTAAATAAATTGCATTTTTCTATTGATCATAAATCTATGGGGTCGGTCATTGAGATGCATGAATAAGTTAAAACATTTTGATAATTTTAACAGCTTAAATATCGTTTTTGATAAGGGCATTTGGATTGTGAAGCTATTTAAGCGCATAAAAGGATTAACTTTAGGCTAAATTCTAGTTTTAATTTGGTTAATAATGACAGTCTTTAGGATTCATTGCGCAGTGATTAGACTGGTGGCCCTAACCATTTATTATCTCCATATTGATTTTATGAGTTCAGTTCAAGTGATCCAAAAAATGAACGCATTTGAATAAAAAAAGGAATAGTTCGAAAAATATCCATACTGGTTAAGAAGGATGTGTTTTAAATGTGTCGGTAGCGTGCTTTGTTATGAGAAGAATTACAGAAATTTGCCAAAACGATCGATAGCCAATCGATATCTAGTTGCGACTGTAAATGAGCCATATTTGCAAGGATTCAAAATACGACAATTTAAAATAGGGATTTAAATGTCAGATCTAACAGATAGCTATAAGGCAGTCGAATAGCTTATTCTAGTTCATTTGATTACCGGTTATCCACACTTTTACAATTGCTAGGTGACTGGAAGTTATTCTTGTCTTATAACTTTTCATGCGTTTTTATCAAGACTACATTCCCTTTCCTTGTCGAATTTGGATACTTTATCCTCTAGCCCTTTATTATCGAATCTTCAGACAATCCATTTTTAGCAGAGTATTTCTGACTTTTCACCATTATTGCTTTTTAAATTAATGGGGTATCTTGGCTTATGAAGCATTTAAAACAAGTGCTGGCATTTAACTTGATGAGGCTTAATACCACGTTAGGCTAGCTGCACCGTCCACTATACAAGGGTTGGTAGCAGGTATGTTAAAATCAGATTTGTACTTATTCACCGGGGCCACATCGAACCAATAAAGTCATTACACAACGTGCACGGAATAAGTCAAGTCACTCAGGTTGCTGGATCAGTAGAGATAGCAGAGAAGCCACCCCACTTTATTGATAAATAAATTAGGTTTGTATACAAAACATTTCTTAATTAAACGTATTCATGCGCTGTCGTCGATGTCTCGGCGTAATGATTGGTGGCTTTCTTGGTATCTTTGTTTAAACACAAATGCACAGCTGGACCGGCTGCTGCTACCGTAGTCAAGATCTTATCGCCAGTCAATCATCTCTGATCGCCAGGTGTTAATTATAACAAATGCCTATGGCATTGATTAAATGCAAAAATTTGTGTAGTTTTCAAACTCTTCAATTCCTGAAGAGAAAGTATGTCGTTAGTTAGCTGAGCTCTTATTTAAAAATTCTTATTTTAATGAGTTCTGCCACTTTATTATCTATTTTATTGATCCTTATTTATTCTCGCTTTGATATCATAAGTTAGATAATATCTTATAAGAATTAGTTCCCTTGGTTCCCTTGAGAAAAAAGACGAAATCGATTTTCCATTGTTGGAAATGCCAGAGAATGAATTGTACCACCACTCCGCTTTTCGCATGCCAAGAATGTCGGAACATTTTATACAAGACTAGAGATATATGGATCTATCACTAAGCTTCAATCTGATTGGTGGTTGTAAACTTTGTCGTGAGAACTGATGTTGAGTCTACTACTGATGTAAAGAGCAGCGGACCTGTAGACAAGCTAGGTAGATCCGTAAAAGACAGCAGAGAAGCTGAAAAGTTTTACCGATTACGAAACCAATATTAATGTCATCATTGTAACAAGGGGAAATTTAGGATACTTTAGAGAGTGAGAAAATGGGAATTGACGGAGTTTTAGTAATTCAGAAGTCTGGAGTAAACCCGGTGTCTTCCTTTTCGAAAAGAAGTTAATTTTGTTATAACTTGCCTCCGGAAAATTTCGTGGATTTGGTGAAGAGATATTTAACTAGACATTTCATTTTGAATATTGCTAGTACGCTATTTATCAGGTTTTAATCTATGACATTTTAAACAAACTAGCCAGCAAATTTAATATTGAAGTCAGTCGAATTTGTCTAACCAAATGACCGTTGATTAAATATGCCCCTTTTTCAGCATTATCGATTCACTTACTATTATTCCTCTCTGTTGTCTTTTATTTTAATATGCGGCCTTATCTGCCACTACTTTGTCAATGGGAATTCCCTGGCCACTGTCTGCTCCCTGAAAATTGCCATATTTGAATTAACGAATGCCCAGGTGTCAACTTGAACCAATCCATCAGTCTGCTTCCTGCTTTTACCCAGTGTGCTGAGTAATTGATGGTTTTATTAAACTTGAGGCCTTTCTTGTAAAAATTTGCTACTTTGTGTTTTTGTCGATACTGAGCAGAATTAGAGCACAAAGTGACTTCAAACTTATCAAAGTCATGTTTTTTCGTAAAAACCACCTTGAGAAAGGCTATTCTGAAGATTCTAAGGATGAGAAATTACCTTTGTCAATAAAGGAGGTTGGAGTCCACTAATTTTGAACATTCATAGTAAGTCTTGGGGAGTTCCTCTCACATTTCGGTGCTAGTGTGTTAGCTAAATTTTGGCAAGATCTAATATATTTTAAACATAGAATCTACTTGTTTATGCATCTTGAAAAAATATGAACATTTCAGGTGTTTTATTTAGCTTCCGCTTAACTGAGTGCTTGTCATAAAATTGAGCAGATATTGTCATTTATTTTCTCCATAAAGAAACATTTTATCATTCAATTTGGGAGGAACGCAAAATTATAAAGCTTACTGGTATTAAAGCCTATTGTAAGTGAACTGTATTAGTACGCATTTCAATAATGATTTGTTAAAATTTGTACCTAATGTAGGCAAATATGCCACGTGCAATGCACCTTTAGCCTGGATCACAGCCCTCACCTATTGGTCAACCTCCAGTTACGTCAAGTTGATTGGGCACGGGTGCCGAAAATAAATAAGCTGGTTCGGAATTTCCCAATCCCAAAAACCTTATCCATTTTGTGCAAATTATAAATTAAAATTAGCGAAATGGATTTAAATGAAGAAAACACGGAAGAATTATGCTTATCGGTTACAGAAAGGCTCAGGGGATTTGAAATAATCGATATTAGGGCTGAAGAAGAGGATGAAATCTTGAAGATGCCTTCAAATCAAGTTGTACGTCGAAAAATTAAGGCTAAGTAAGTTCAGTCTACATCATTTTACGCTCCATTCTATTCTTTTTTTGAGATTGACTATCTCCATAAAATCACTCGGTATTTTGAGTATTATTAGCGAAATTTAAATTTCGAAGAGCATTTCTTTGAATTCAGATGTACAGTTTGGATCAGATAAAAGAACCTCAGTGTGAATATAAAGAGGTAAATTAATATTACATTTTTATTTAAAAGAGGCAAATACAGAATATTACGTGACCCCGCGCAAATGCTCAATATCACTTTCAATGTAATACAGAACACAGAACTTCTTTCATCTTGGTCATACTGTGTGCGTTATACACTCACCTCTACCTCAACACCGCTACTGGTGCTTAATTAATCAAAAGGTAACTACAGTGTGGTCGGTATAAACGAGATCCCATTACCCCGTATCATACTAAAAGTGGCATTGCGAGCTATGCGCCGGGTCACGTAATATCCTGTATTTACTACTTTTAGATAAAAATATGATAGTAACTTGTCTTTCCGCATTCACACAGGGCCTCTTTTATCGCAGCAGTTATCAAATCGTGGAATTAATGGTTTGAGTAGGCTTATTCAATCTGCTCAAGATATATGCATTTTAACGTATAGATAATTTAGGGCATTAAATAGAACAATGTTGCTCATTCATATATTTTATTTCAGTGAGACAATTACTTTAAAAGTGTCCTCAAATATTAAAATATTTTAAAAAAACAGATGCAAGAGTTTTCGAGCCACAAGCAATCCTAATAGAATTGAGTCAATGGATAACTGCAAGACGCTTGTGAATAATTGGACTGTGAGCTGACCAATGGCTTAATGACGCATATGCAGTTTGTGAAGGCCTGAACTAAACGTAAACGTACGCACATAATTAACTCACGTGACCAATCGAAGTTCGCTGACGCACACGCTAGTGAGTTAGCTAGTTTTGGAGTCCCTTAAACTGAAATTGCACGCATATCTTTGATTCGCTCATCCCTGAGCCAATCCAAGCTCAATGCCTGATATACCGAATTGCTATCTCCATTTAGGCTTGCTGATCGGACATGGCGGTATAGTCAGCCTAAAGATCAGGATTTTTCTGAAACTTCAAATCCAATAAAACCCCAATTAATAAGAGTCCGCTCTTTTGACTACGAAAGCAACAGCAAAGAAGAAGGAGAGATCGAAGTCATGTCGATTTCTCAAAGGTTGGTTATTTTTAAAAGATTACTCGCAAACGATTGTTATTAAATAATTTTGAGTTTTATTTTTTGCTATTCATTTAAACTTTTGTTTGCTTAAATTGTACTTAATTTTATGGTGTATCTTTTATACATCTAGTGACGCTTTACATATCGTGAAATTTATTTGTGACGATTTTCATGGTTTAGTGAATGCATTTATGCTAATATTATTATTTTTATTTGCTGATCAATCAAGTGCCAAATGTTTAATTAGGTACAAGCCTATTTGGTAAACCAATAGATTTATTTAAATCAGTATACGGCTTATTAATCGTGGCTTCCATGAAGATTTGAGGAAAAGTATTATTTTTCAGTTCAAATCAATGAATCTGTATAGCAGTCCTTTGTTATTTTCCACTGTTTACTTATACTATCCAGTGCTTTCTTTCAGAAGTGGTTATGATTCAGTCTGTTTGATTTCTCATTGACCTCTAAGGAATAGAATTGTTCAAATATTTGTGGAAAATCAGCAATAGACTAAGTGATAGGTGAAACTCAGTTTCAGAATGCCCAATTTTGTTGTTTAATTATGCATTCTCTTAAGCCAGTATTATTTGCATCTTCAAGTTTCGGAATTCGGACCCGGTTTCTTGGTATATGGCTTTGACGATTACAGAATTCTCTGTGTCGTCCATTTAGTGTTTCGACACGGAATCTTGGCTCTTCTCCCTTCGTCTTAAAACGTCAGCTGTCTTGCTAAAACTGTTGCTTATTTGAAGTTATTTTTAATTTTCTTTTGAATTTTACTGCAAATCTAAATTTGAATAAGGTGATCGAATATTGCTGTCTAAAAAGTCTTCTGACAGAACGTCTTATTTCAAAAAGAGCCAATGCTTTTCTCGTATTGAGAACAAAAATGTCTTAACCAATCAATGCACAGCGACCTATAGGGGTTGGTTATATTTAATCCTTAGTTGACTTAACTGTGTTCATAGTGTGTGGCTTTTCGTGAATTGTTTTCTGTCGTTGTTTGCGCACAGTTATTGATTTTTTCCCTGGATTAGAATTGCTCAAATGCAGGAGAACAGTGAACAGTGGAAGAGACGGAGCCAAACTATTGGCGAGGAGACGGAGACAAATCCGCTGAAGAGTGTCAATCAGATACGGAATGAACTTGCTGTGAGTCAGGAACAGTGGCGAAAACGTATTCAAACTCCGAATAAAGAATCCACTAATAATGGCTCGTGTAAGTTTCAATTTCTACACACCTCGTTGCTTCCTAGTTTTAAAATGTCTCACCATTTGTAAGCAATTCGTTACCTTTTACAATCGTTAAGCCGGTGTTTTTGAAATAGTCGCACTGTCCAGAGAAGGGTTTAAAGGAAAGTTAGTCAATAAGGAAGATCTAATTCAATCCACTGAGTTTGGTTTCTTTTTGAAATTAAAACTAGAAATGCTTGTTTTAAAGCTTAAAATCAGACTGAAATTGATTTTCACCGATCTAGTGGTTAAAAGTACATCGGCATTTCTTCGACCTTTAGTTATTTGTGGGTTTAAGTAAACAATTCTTACGGAGGTAGACGCACTTTTTTAGCAAAAATACCATCTCTTTTGCATAATGGGATATTTTGTTTTCTGTCAAACTAAAGGGAAGAAGGTTGGGACTAATTATGGAGAAGGAAGGATATGAAGTGTGTCAAGTATCACTAATTTCATTCAGTAGCCTGACCTCGAGAAATCCATTGACTAACCTAGGTGGTGCTGAGTGGAGTTGACTGTTTTGTAGTGTTTGTCGAATGAGCAACAATTAAAAAGTCATAATCTTCCAGTTGGGATAGTGATGACTCTAGCTAGCATGCATGTACAACAATTCCGGTTTTTAAAAATGCTTTTCCTGAAGGTTTCCTTTGAATTTTCTTAAAATGTGTTGATTCATTTTATACTAGCTATAAATCTTAATCTGTATCATATTGAGATGTGGTAGTAACAGATTTACGCATTTTTCATCATCAAATTTACTGGAACCTGTTTATGAGATGAGGGCTTGCGAAAATGCAAACATATGCAAACTTTGTCAAAATAAGGTTCTCACCTCCCTCCATCGTCTCATGAACGCCAAACCGAATTTCACTACAGTTCTGAAAGCGCCCTTCCTTATGTGAACCAATTCGTTCCATTTATTTTTTTATTCACCCAGGTATACACATTATTAAAAACCATATACTTTGTATTTATCAGTTTTCTTTGTTATATCGAATGTACTGAAGGTATCTGTATTGTACTTGAAGGTAGAGATGGGGATGGCTGAGAGCGGTAGGCAATAAAGATAAAAGATCTACTAATGTCACATACGCACTGAACAAGAGATGAAGAGCCTTATTAGCGGATTCAATTTGATCCCATTTCTCATGACTCTAAAAAGCAGGGAGTATTGAAAAGCAGTGATCCTGAATGCATGTGATTTTTTTCGGAAACGAAACAAATCACCCAAAATTCAAAATCACAATTGTGCATTTCACATTTTTCATGTTTGCGCAGTTGCAGCTCAACCGAACGCTTAGACAAATAAACTTTTTCCTAACAAAAAGTTTAAAGTTCGCCTTGCTGCCTTACCCTCTTTTAGACGGTACTGAGGAAGTGGTCCTTCGCAAGAATTTGCATTCAAAGGCTCCACGGTGTTATACATTTCATGAATTCTCTGACAGTGAGTTTGCGCGTTCCTGACACTGCTGACCGTCATTTTTTCCCTTTGTTTATAAGTCATTTTGCACGCGCCTCAAAATTTATCTTACTGTTCTATTTGTTTCACCTTTTTGTACGTCCTCAATATTTAATTTAGTTTGCTGTGGATTCGTGCATGTTTCCCAATTCTTAGTAATGCTTCTGGAGAATCCTTGTTTGTATAAACATATATGCAAATGCCTTTTAGTATGCCTTAGAACTGGTAAGGAAGTTGTTTTCAGCTATTTAGTAAGTAATGTTAGGCGTTCTGTTCATCAAGTTAATTATTTATGGTAGTTATGTACTATGTTGCACTGTCATATTTAATCATTAAAATGGAGAGTCATTCAATTTTCAAATATGAGTTGTAAGAGTCATTTAATATGAGGTATGGGACTCTTACTAATTTACCCAATTGTCTCCTATGTATTACTCGCTGTTCGTTGATTTCTCTTAACATCGAGTTAACTACACTTTTCTTTGTAAGTCTTTCTAGCAGCCATTTGTTCTGGTTACTTTAGAAATCGTACTCAACGCAAATATGAAAGATGGATGTAACAACGAAGTTGATATCATGTCAATTTGACATCATATCCTTTCTCACTTACCTCTAATCCGAGGCAGAGGGAAGTAGAACTGTTCAGTCTTCTTAAATTAGTTTAGATTAGGTCACCACTCTCGCAACAATTATTCAATCGTGGCAATGATTTGAGTGGGTTTATTCATTGTAATCAAAGTTGTAAAGTTAAAGGTGTGTACACACATTGCCTAATCGTCACGAATGTCTTAGTCGTTGAGTAAACAAGACATTCTGTGAAGGGCAAAACGAAACTGGAGTCTTAAGAGCTTTTAACTCAGACCTCATGACGAAGAGAGCATTTTCATAATGAAATGGATTTGCTTAACTTTGATGGAATACATAGTAAATAACTAATTACCTAATTAACCAATAATTGTATCGATTATTTCGCCCGCGATGGGCAAGTGCAAGTGTACTCAATCGATCATTTACCGCTCTACAACTGAAAGTGTGCGAAGTAGGAGAATACCCCAATTCTGTTTCCTAATAGGCTTAAAATCGGTAAAAAAAGGTAAATTATGCCTAAAGGAAACTGTGCACATTTGTATATTTGGTATCTAATTGATACTTTATTGATGTACATTTTTCATATGCTCCACCTTTTGTAGGTCATTTTACAGCGTGCCACATTCATTTAAAATTCACATTGGCAGTATCAATTATCCACTCTCGCCTATTTTTAGCTCCTCTTCTTGGGTTCTCCTAATTCACTTTAGTTATTCAAAACGTAAATTTTCTTGAAGGGATTACGATTAGAACGACGAGTTTACTTTCAAATGACACAAATTCAATAATCATGTGATCGCTCGAGTTTTGATCATATACTTCCACATTATCTATTTCTTAGCCTTTTGCAATCGCTTACGTCTCTTTGAGGCATTTCTATCTTAAAATACGGTATCTATCCTCTTATTTTCCCTTGGAATAGATGTTCCTACAGAGAAAGTGCCTCAAATTGAACCAGCCCGAACCCCACAGAAGCCAATTATGCGTCGAACATTTGATGTTGGTAAGACAGGCCAAAATTTTCTCCTTATCATTTTTCCTCATCTTTTTTTTCGTTTAGAGTCAAAGTTGTTCAATCCAGCTGCTCACCAAAATCAAAACGATATGACAACGAGTGTCGTAAAGACTGTAAGCCTATTTTAGGAAATTTGTTTGCTAAGATTTTCATGCAAATTGCCTGCTTTTCTATGTGCACTTTTCTTTTTTTCTCCTAATGGAATTTCGCTGGGTTAATTAGCCTCTTTTGCACATGCTGAAAACCCTGGATCCAAAATATTTCGAGTGTTTGGAAGTTCATATCAGGTTACTAAATTAGGTTTTAAAATGTACTTTTCTCACTCCATGCTAGTGTTAAAGCTCAGATCAAAGGTTATGGGTCGTAGACTAGTTGATTTAATAGTGAAACCCCACTAGTTGATACTGATCATTTAGGGAGATTTCCAAATGGGAGTATTTCAATTATAGGGCTCTAGTTTAATACATGTAGTTCTCTCACTAGTACTCCGGTACTTCACTTGTTTAGAGAAATTGATCATCTTTCTTAATGGTTTTGTAGTTAACGTCCAAGATTACTATCGATACGCATTAGTATATACATTCAACGATCAGAATTATGTTATTCGGGCTCTCTCTTGAAGACCTGGAGACTTGAATATGGCTGTTTTTCCCCCATCGCCAAAACCGACTCATTGGTCTATTTAAGCTGCTTTAATTAACAAAACGTACTAAGGTGTGATCTACTCAAGATCTTTTCTCTCTTTGGTTTTTGGGCCTTTGTATGCGGTTCCTGATACGTTACAAGAATGACCAATTGTACCGTGTATATGGAACGAGGAAAGAGGGATAGCACAAGGGAGGCTCCAAGATATGAGTTGGTTATCTCTGATGGAATGTAAGAAATAAGTCTCTTCGACGACCTTGATAGCCACTAAGTAGATTGATTAATAGTACAAATTTGATGAAGAAAAATGGCTTGATTAAGCATGTTTCATTTAGGGAAGGTATCCGAGTTGCTTGGATTCACCAGCTCTTCTATTTCTGTTCTTTGGTTTGGTTGTTATGTTCAAATGCAAAAGTAATTTACGGGAAGGAAGTTCCTTACTTTCGTATTTTACTAATCGCTGGGCGTTCTCACAATTGTGAATGCAAATGCACTCTAAAGGGATTGCAACTAGACAGGGAGAAATTTCTATATAAATGGTTCTACGTTTACCCGGGGGGGGGGGAGGCGGGGGCGGGGGTAGGGGGTATGGGGTGGGGAGTTGTGAGATCGTAACATCTAAAAGCGGAATTTCTCTTATCTTAGACAGTCAAAGTGTCAAAGATGAACGAATACTTTGTGGACAACTTCTTTGGAGTGAAATCTCTTGATGATTCAAACTCCCAAACCCTTCAAAACCCAAGTTCTCTTGCCGATGTGGAATTTCCTGAAACAAATTTGGGGTACGTCTTTAAATAATTTTGCAAAGTTTTATAAGAACTATTGAGTTAGACTGACTCACCGAATAAATATTTCAGAGAGCGTAAAACTAAGTTTAAGTAAGTATTTGCCGTTACTTTTCCGTTGGGATGGTTTGGTTTACACACATCATAACTTGGTTAATGAAGAGTTGTACCAATAATCTAATTCCCTTTGTAGAGCAACAGCATTCAGACGAACAACTCGTCCTTCCACGAGACCATCCTCAAAATCTTCGAATCCAGTTAGGAGGTTGAATGCGACTCCAGGATTGAAGGATACCTATGAGGAGATAATGGTTCGTAGTCCCGGCGTAATTGACCTCGATCGATATCAAATCACTCCTTGTAAACGATTGGCTGGAGCTTCGTCAGTTATGGGATTTTCATCACCTGCTACCAGTAAGTATCAGATTTCTGGACAATTGTGGATATTGCACCTCATTCCTAGTAAAACAGGGCTTATATAAGGTAGGAAAAAGTTAGAAGTTGGATTATTCGAATCATTCTTTCCATAACGTCAAAAAATGTTCATGTTTTTCGGCATTAGTAACACTACAATACGCTTAGAAAAACTAGCTTAGAGATTTATGATCATTTTCAAAATTTCACGAAATGGTATATTCACTTTCATATCCAAATTTCCCCCATTTCTCTAGAAAAACTTGTTTTGTTCAGACAACTATGTTTAAATTATTCTATTTCTAGTTCGGCAAAGAGTTATTCATTGACACCTCTTAGGTAAACTATTAATTTCGCCCGAGTGATGTATTGAAAAGCTTGCATTAATGTCTACAGATTGATTGATAATATGAGTAACTCATCGCAAAATATCGGCTTAACTTCTCATCTTAACATTATTTACTTACCAATACGGTTCAGGTATCTCCAGCACAAGGAGAAATCAGCACCCATTCGTCAAAGGCACCTTATCTGTGACTCATCCAGTCGATAAAGTGCAAATATTGGCATTTACCTCATTGGAACATATCCTTAAACCTGCATGTGCTTGCCACTTGACCTGATCAATGTCGCTAATGCTTGGGTTTATTTTGGCTATTATTGGTGATATCGTCGGCCGCATACACCACTTAATTTTGTATTTTCATTCATTTCTTCAACTGACAAGAGTGACGCACTTGTGAGATTTGAAGCCATATTTATCTGACCCTTTGATCTACTCGTACTTATTGTATTCTCGAATCTCATAGATCCATGAAGAGCGAGTACAACTCACTTCTACTGAGGTCGATTAGCCTAATATTTTCACCATTAAGGGTCCTATTTTGATCAAATTGACCATTTGAAAAGTTACCTACTTCTTTTGGGAAGTTTTCGCAGCCCACAACTTATTCTTTGTAATAACTTTGAAAATTTTCTGGATTCACGTTCTTAACCCTTTAACGCCCTTAGAACCGTACTGTCCTCTTTCAAAATAAGCTCCCTTGATGCAGGAGTCGTAACAGAAGACGCTATTGCCGTTTGAAACATGTTCAGTACGCATATAGCCTTCGCCTGATACCACCAAAACTTATCGTGTTGGCGGCATCAGTCTGCTGTGAGACGCGTGAGTGTGGTTGGGTGCATTTTTCAAAAAATAATTCGGGAGTTAAAGTGTTAATCTTTCGTTGTTATCATTAACTGCATATGTTACGTACCATCTTTATAACGTTGCCTATCGGTTTAAAGACGTTTACTTCGCATAAAGTCCATTAAGGGGGCAGGTTAGAAATGCCTTCCTCATTCTCATGAATAGTCAATGACTTTGAAATAAATAGTTGAACATGGAGCAACAGACGAAAAATAGCAGAAATTGGGAATTAATGTTTTTCAAATATTAGATTAAGAAAAATTGTAACTTGGACTGAAAATATCGTTAATCGATTAATGAATCCATTTGATGCGGTGACATTTCTGTTATGTTTATTTGTTCCAGTTCTAATCAACCTAATTTAATTTTCGCATTAAGTATCCAGTCTTCGAATCTGGACTTCAAATAGGATGGAAAGAAATTTTGAACAATCTTTTCTAATTTTATCCGTCATAATTTGGTTAAAATTTCCAGCTGGTTCATGCTATTGAACATAATTGGGAAAGATTTCAACGAACTACTTTTATGCTTGTTTATCAAGTCATCATAATGTAAAGGCCCTTGCCCTCCTTTTCCCTTTATATATTTCACTTGTCCTTTGTAAGTCTCCTATTCAATTTATTGTCTATAAGTCATTAGAGATTTATCCTAGTATTTAAGTGTTGCAGTATTCAACAGCCATTATTGGAGTGTTAGGTGGCCTGATTTCTGCCTGGCACCTGAATCTAGGTCCAAATTGGATATTTCTTGACTACATTTGACTCAGACTACTTTAACAAAGAGTTCAACTGTCTAAAATGATGTGAGTATTGTCTAGTTTCTAAATATTCGGGACAGTATACATTTACACATTGATTAGATTAACAGGTTCCTGGGATATCACCCGGGATGCAAATAGTTTATCCGACAGTAATGGATAAATTTTGCCTTCTCGAGCCGGTGTCCTTTAGGCAGATAATTCGCAAGTTAACAGTTTGTAAAGCGGTTTGGTAGACCATTATATTTCATCCTGTTCATCCAAGTAAAATATTACTGGAATTCAGTAAATGCATTACGCATTGTAACAGAATTTTTATAATGTAGAGTCTAGCTATATATTGGATCTCATTGATACATAATATTTGTATCGAAGGGATTATAATTATGTGTTAAATTGATATGACGGCATCAAACCTGACATAAATCACAGATTTACGCTACTATCTCAACTGTCTATGTGCTGATGGTGTTTCATTGATGAATTTCATTGTTGATCCAGCAATCAGGATCTTAAGCAAAGGGTAAAAGGGCCTGGGATATTCTTTTCTGTCGTGATTTAGTTAACGGTCCAAACTATAACAAATATTTATTGCAGCATTCCTTCTTAAAATATGCACGTCTTATAAGCGTCCTTGATTCTTATTGGCAGTGCTGGGTCAAATGAAGTAGGAAGGAGAACAGTAAATCATTAGTGAAATCTTTCGGTCTTAATGATTCACATTCCTTAAATAAACAAGCGTTTCAGTTCTACTGTCTGAAGCATTTGTTTACTAGTAATTTCAATGAGTTAACTTTTTGGATACATCAAATCTTACCAAAATTTTATATGAATTGGGGAGATAGGTTCAAGTTGATCGTTAACTTTCAAATAAAGTATTCACTTCGTGTCTTTATTTCTCTTTTGGTCTCTGCATTTGAAAGTGAAATTTCTCCACTTTCTACCAATTAATAAAAGGGCATGAATTTCATTTTTAGTAAATTCCTCCTCGATTTCGAAAGCCAAATGTCGAGCGATAAGTTCCCGCAGTGTTCCTTCAGTGTCTGTTTTTCTTCCAACTGAAATCTGTTAATTCTACCTTTCCTTAACTCATGACTAATACATCTTAATTCTGGTTAAGAAAGTAGATAAACTTAAACTTTTGTTAATTGAGTTGAGCAAATTTAATAATGCCTGTTATTTACTCGAGCTCATGACAGTGAAAAAAAAATTTTCTTCGTGTGGGAATTTTCAATCGTGTGGGGACCATTGAGCGCTTACTGGATTTGCGTTCAAATTTATCTTTTTTTATCCCCTCTTCAACCCCATGCAATCGCCTTTAAAGGATAAATAATTTCAGTAATTTTTTAAATTCATGTGAAAATTGTGTCGTGAAAAGCAGGTCTTCGCGATTTGGCGAATGTTAATTAGACTTTAATTTCATTTAAAGGTCTTCTATTAAAATTTTCACTCTCCCCTCATTAACTTTTCAGAATGCATCCTAATAATACGAAATCTTGAAATCTTTTTCATATTTTTAAATCATGCTTTTGTTTAACTGTGGTCAGGAGGACCTTTCTATCATTCGAGTTTTCGCAGGCTCACTAGGGTCGAATTTTGTTTTAATTCCAAAACTTATTTTCAATACTGTGTTGGATCTTGGAATTGATCTGCGACTCATATTATTTCTTTAGTGATTTGGTCCAAGAAGATTTAAGTCTCAGAATATTTTCTCGTGAAACATTATTTGAAAACACTATATTAACTTAAATTTTGTTAGCCTTAAAATTCATCGTTTTGAATTCAAACTAGTTGTTTATCTCGTGCTATTGAGTCCAATTTGATAAAAGCATTTAAATATTTGTGTAAGATTGCTAGCGAATAAGACATTTTGAAGTGTGCCAAATTTGTCTCTGAACTAATGTTGGCCTCTAATTCTATGTGTAATAAGGTAAACATACTGCAGATAGTATCTACACTACAGCAAAAAATCAGCTCCAGGTGCCAGCGGAACCAAAAAGAAGGCTGCCATCAAATCATAGGCAAGACCAATCGATAGAATCGCGAAAGGAATCTTTGGTCTGACCATACTAGCGTGGCTAAAGCAACCGACAATGAAATTTCTCATCTCTTAAAGATCACAGGTCAATTCGAGCGAAAATGATGGTGTAACGCTGGCTACTATATGTGAATGTTCGCGGGAAAGATAGCAGCAACAAATGATTTTTTCGTGTTGATAAAAAAAACTTCGATTTCGATGCACTAAACTCTCCCGCACTTTCTACCAATTTATTTCCTCATAGCTACTGCTACTGATGTGCCCGATTGTCTAATTACTATCAAGTTCAATATCTGCATAAACAAGTATATAACAATTTAATATGTGTACGAAAAAAAAACAAAGCAATCAATACAGTCTATTTAAAACCGATATTAGTGTATCTTCTAAGCCATCAAACCCATTGTCATAAATAGATCCTTCAATCTCTCTGGGTGATTTTAACATTATTTCAGACCTCCCGGACGCCAATGTTCACCTTAGTGATTCTGCCTTGGCAGGACTAGCCAGCATTGAGAACTTCTCGTCCACTAAGGAACGCCTTCGAATTGTTGCTCAAGAAAAACAAGCTCCTCTTGCCTCCTTTCAACGAAGTCTCCTTCCATATAAAGGTGTTATGCTCCTGCTTATTAAAGGTACTTTTCCATATTTCTCTTCCGATTGAATGCCCAAGACTCCATGTGTACTTTTTTCATTTATTTCAGGTCGTCGACAAGTGCAAACTCGACTGGTGGCACCTGTAGCAGCCTCTATCAACTCTGGAGATTGTTTTCTCCTTATCATACCGGAAACCAACTTCCTTTACGCCTGGATTGGCGTGGGCGCCAATGTGATTGAGAACAATAAAATTCGTGACATCGCGGGGTGGATTGTAAAAACGCATGATATGGGATTTCCCACCGGTACTAAAGAGCCCTCTCTTGTTGTTATTGAAGAGGATAAAGCAAAAAATGTGTGCAGTGATCATCTAACTGCTTTCTACAAGGCTCTAGGCACTTCTATCGAAGAATTCAAGGCCTCTCGTAGGTCGGATTTGATTTTATAATCAGTAGTTGGTAATTTTAGCTGCCGGGCCACAGGATGAAGATCTTACCTTTGAGGCCGTAGTTCAACACACTAACCGTATTTTCGAAGTCTATGAGGACCACTTAGAACCCCTATCTGATTACTGGGGAACACCTCTACGTCATTCAATGCTCACTTCCTCAAAGGTAATGTTCCATAGCCAAGTTTCGAACTACTATTTACTCGAGATCTTTCGCTTGCAGTTCATTGTTCTATTTTCCATTATCAGGCCTTTGTATTTGATTTTGGTTCAGAGGTCTATTTATGGACTGGGAACCAAATATCTCCAAAAATCAGAGCTGCCGGTATTGAACTGGTTCAGCAACTCTATGCTGAGCCTTATAATTATTCAGTGTGCAATATAAACCCTCTCAATCCTTTCAACGGTACGTTTTTTTCATTATGATTTCATAAATTGATGACTTTCCGAAATCGGCACCTATCCTGATTCAGAAAAATTTAATTCGTTTGCGTGAATTGGCATGAAGTTTCCATCCTTATATTATTTTCATATGAATAGGGTTTTTATGCTGCCAAAATTTACCCCAAATTTTTTTTCGCTGACCTACTGCTGTTTCCAATTTTCCTACAGTGTAAAATGTGCAACGAATTGAGTGAACGCTTTAATGGTGAATTTAAATGTCATAGCATAACAAGGCAAATATGAATACATGCTAATGGAGTAATTTTAGTGCAAATCCTACATAATTATGTGAGATTTCACTGGATTTCCAGCCCTTGTTTTTTATTTTGGTCTTGAATAGGGCTTGGAAATAAGACGACTTTGGCATTATTCATCTAGTTTATTCTTATAACCTTAATGCATTTTTTTGTGTGGAAGGGTAAGCATGATACAAGGAATAAACATGCTTCTAGTGTAAGCGTTATATGTCATTATTTATCAAAAATATGATATGAAGATGTGAGCCAATGAGTATAATCAAAAAGGAGACAATATATTTGTGGTTATCTCTCTCTGGGACTTAAAATTTGACCGAGAGGGAGTGGAGGGGGGAGGGGTTATTCGTTTATCATAAGCCCGAAGATAATCTACCAACTTGTAGGCTCTCATGTCTGATATTTGGATTCAACACAAGCAGTGTGGAAAGGGTAGTCTCAAAGCCCACTGCTCGAAATATGAAGATAAGAGGGAAATTGGGAGGTGGAAGATCTGCTGAGTCTGGAGTTGAGGTAAAATAAGCTTCTTCTTACTGCTTAACACTCCCCTCGAAAGCTAAACTACTTTTTTAAACCCTATAAATATATTTGCTTTTTCTTCTGATCAAAATCTATTAAATATACAAATGAAAATACTGTAAACAAATCCTCGATAAGACTTGATATCAAACCCACCTAAGTTAATCCAGCTGGTTAATAATTAGTATGCACTCCTATATCTATCCAACCGCTTTCGCAAATCAAGAGTGACAGACACTTGGGTTAAACTACTATAGTGCATGCCAAATAGGCGTAAAAAACTTATTGAGATATAGGATTGAATCGTGGTGGAAAGCTTTCAATACGTTGGGCTTATTTTCTTTTAGCCGTTGACTGTCCGAACTCTGGATCGGCTCGACCAGAATGGGCTCTGGTGGCCAAAGTTCCCGAGCGAGGGGAAACTGTTCTTTTCAAGGAGAAATTCATCGATTGGCCGGAAGGATCACGGTTCGTACGGGTCTCACGTCAACTCTCTGGCAAGGTGCGTTATTAAATTCAGGTTCGATCCAATCTTTACAAAGTTCTTCTCGCAGATCATTTCAATAATAATAGGTGCTTTTGTTAAAACAAATGGTACACAATGTACTAATGGGACAAATGAATTTACATTTTCAGCGAAAAGAACTAGTTTCGGAGGATGGAGATTTGGGATTTAGGGTAGTTACTTCTATTTTCGCCCGAAGAACATATGCTGGTTTTTTTCAAAGGATCTTTTGAAGAGACTCGCATTGAACCTGATGTCAACATTGACAATGACATTGTGATATGTGATATGTTTGATGAAACTTAAAGCAAACCAAAGTTGGGCATAGTTCAATATCACTGAACTGGCCGTGTTTGCAACACAATTAGATCTAGAATGTCTCATAACTTACCTTTATGTCTCTTAAATATAATTAGTGTTTCCGTATTTGCCTTGGTTCCCCTATTAGCTGTGTTAAATTTTGTTCAGCGGGTTTTAAAATACAAGGCATATTGTCTAATGCAGCGCTTGGCTTTCCTTTACATTTTCTAACATACATTGTTTGTGTTGATTTGTTGGTGCAAGTTTTGTAACTCCTTGAACTGTTTATAGAGCGATTGCTACACAGACTCTAGGAAGAGCAAGGAAGACGACTTATATCTCAAACCACGGTCAACTACCGAAAATAATTATTGTTGTTACGTAGAACTTGGTATTGAACAATTGATTTGTTGACTGGTTGACCAATATTGGCGATGGGTTCTTCGCTGGTGGCCTTTTATATCCAGATCCAGTACATGAGAGGACTTGCAAATTCGAAAAGCTCATTTGGGAGTGTACTGTGGAGTGACTATTTTGGTTGTCACTTGGGCAGCTGAAAAGTAAATTGCTTTTTATGTTCCTGTCTAAAATAGATTTCAAAAGTTTCTGGTATTCTACTGTCTCCTCGAAGTTGTGTGTGCTTATCTGTGTTCGCTTTGGCAGTAAATCACACCAAGGTCTATATTTGCATATCTGAAGTAGTTTAAATCTAGATAATTGCTGGTCTCTAACACGTCTATTTTAGTCGGTTAAACCCCTGTTCCTTACAGATAGGTAAAGCAAAAGAGCCCTTTGCATTGTTTGATTTAATATATCATAAACGTACGCATAAGTCCTGGTCCTATTTCTTCATGACACTTGTTAGAAGGTAGAGAGCTGAGTAAGTGTTCTACAACTAACCATAGGCAGAGCCTTCCTTATTACAGATTGGCTGAGAGCTTTCCTAAAGTCGTTGGTTGAGTAATTCTTTTCAAGATTCCGGATCTTCGAAAGTTTGATCGGATTCGTACTCAATCATTAAGTGCAACAGTTAGGAACTAAATAAAATAAAGCATAGTATACGTTCTCATATCTTGCTTTACATGCTCGCTTTAATTATAGCCACTCCTCTGCATGAGGTAAAATAAACATGTGATCGATGACTAGTGATTGAGAGACCTGGCATAGACAATTCCGTTACCTGTTTGCTTTAAAAAACGTTGGGAATCAGTAGGAATAGATGGATGCACCTTCAATGCGATTGGTGTTGACAGGTGATCATCGCTAAGTGTATCTGTCCTCCTCTCATCAACTCCGATGATCTACATCCAAATATGTTGGGGTACATGCACTCAAATTAGTGAAGTTTAACTTAAGGTTAATGAATATCTGCTACTTTGATATCTCCTTGCTGAAAACCAGTTAGTGTTAATTACCAATGCAAAATCATAATGACTTTCTCTTGCATACAGCCATCGTTGGTAGATGATTCACCATTAACAACAGGTCTACTAACTGCGAAGATGGAACTCATTGCTGACCATTGCTGCTCATCGCCTAATTATTCGCTTCCCGGATGAATAGCCATTCAATGGTCACAGTATAGATCCGATCTTGTATTCTGTGATGAAAAAGAATTCTATACGCCAGCATTATTTGACGAGGAAAATTGTTCTTCACGTTAGTTGCATGCTAATCGATTTCGGAAGCACTCAATTGCAAAAGTATAACTTTCGCCATTGATTCCACATACTGGTTTGAAGTTAATCCCTCCCCTTGAAAGGTTGGCGAAACAAGACCGTTTGAATCCTACTCTAATTAAGACGATATTGAAGTGCATTCCTTTTATACCAACCATATTGGATTGTATCACGGATACGAGTTGGATTGCATTTACTTGACCAAGAGAAGTGTAGATTTTGTCTTGGATATTGAAAATTTCTCTGTTGCTGGAGTTGCCCATGTTAATTCTGACATTCTTTGCTTGGAATATTTCAGAACGTCCTATTCTTACTGAGCATAGCCTTGTGGGCAATTTGGAACCGTGTCCATTTTTTCTTCTCATAATCCTATTCTAATTCTATCTATCTATTCTAATTAATAATCTCTATTGGTATCGAATTTGTAATTTTAAGTGGTGGCACCAGCATCGTAACTCTTGTTGTGGATCAAAAAGTATTCAATGAGAATGCACTGATGGATCGATTGGCACAAAAGTAGCATCATGGTGAAACGATCGATCGGTGAGTATTGAATAGCATGAACATGCATTTGCTCAATAATTCAGACGACGAAATATAGAATTTTAACTTTGGAAAGTGGAATTCTCGTTAAATAACTAACATTCTGAATTACCCATTAACCCATTCAAGTTGCATTCTCTCTAAATCCTGCAGATTATAATACAAAGGAACAGTAGGCATGCGGTCACCAATCGAGTTGCTCTATCTTGTGCTTGTTAGGTAAGAGGTGAAATGGGAATATGCAGGTGTGTGTCGGCCTATCCAATCCCCCCCCCTCACCCTTCGCCCCTATAATTTAAATAATGGAATTGACAGTGAAGTCAGTGACGAAATTTCAAAAATAAAACCATTAATACGGAACAATATACAGTTCTCAATGATCGCCAAATAGCATCCACGACCGAAGAATAATCCGCTATAAAGAGTTTGAAGAATCTTTGGTGTGAAAGCTAAAAAGAAATAGAGACTTAAGTTAAAGTTCTACTATTTAGATGCTTCCTTACGATTTGGGATTTTTGCTTTTTTTGGTCTAAAAATAATTTGTACTTTGCAACTTTCAACCAACTTTCTTAGAATGGCCAGAAGAAAAGTAGTTTCCAAGCTTCGGGGTCGGACGAACAGATCTTTAGGGAGAGCTTCAAGGAACCCCCTCCCTTGGCAAATCTCCTCAACCTGGGCGGTCGATTTGTGGGCCGCGGATGTGGCGAGGGAGTGCGTCCTTTCGATGGAATCATGCGTCGTTTCTTTGTGGAGACTGTGGGTCAGTTAAAAATCTGGCGCATTTCGGAGTATGTTGCGAAACCTCTAGAAATGGAACATTATGGTCAGTTCTCTCGGGGAGAGACCTATGTCATTCGTTGGCCCTTCCGTATCTATAACAGTAAGTTGTGATGTTCTTCGTTATTCTCTTTGTGTGAATTCTCAAAACGTAATAAACTATCCAGCTGAATTTAGGGAGAACTGTATGTATGAGTTTTTCAGCTGTGTTTATAGTTAGGGGATATGTATGCTGTCACTTCCGCGTGTCCAAATTGTCAAACGGTGATTTTGTATCTGTTACCGATTTTAAGCAAAGTATGGTAAATCAGCGACTTATGGAGAGATGTGTTTACAAATCTAGTTTCTTGAAAGGAATTTATTTATGTGCTGATGCTGGAAATTACTGATGAGAAAATTACGGGGACTTTGATGGTGGAATTAGGTCTTACTTTCCTTAATAATACATACGTCTTAGGTATTTTTAATCGCTTTATTCATTTTTTAAAATTGCTGATGTGCATACTGTAAAGTTGGAACCTGACACTAGTTCACGTGCGCGTATTTCACGCTCATTGATCCACATCGAACTGTGTGGCTGGCCAACTGTACTAATTAAACTTGGTCAACAGTACTTGACGGAATAGAACCTTGCTTTTGTTAAGTTTAATACCTGATATTGGTTTGTTCTGTTGCTTCAAAAGTCGGTCTTCCTCGTTGTTTAGCGGCTTTTATGGAAGTGAGAAATTGCTCATTTATCCGCTGTTTCTTCACTCTCCTTGACCGCTTGCAAACTTCTCGCCCAAATTCTTATAAGCGTTTATAACATCCAGTCACCTATCAGATTCGTTGTAATGTTATAGGTACATTTTTTCAAATTCTTCTCTGTAGAACGAAGATGAAAAAGAATCGTCTACTTATTAAGAAAATGGAAGTACTTGGTTTGATAAAAGTCCACAGAAATGATGGAGCAGTGAGGTCGAGACCCTATTCTCAAACTCAATGAGAGAAAATCGATGACAATAAACATGGCCATTGGCGTGAGAGTACATTGTCTATTTGTTCTCTAATAAAATCCTTTCGCGTAAAAGCGAATAGTACCAAACATGTGGTCTGAAGCAAGTTACCAAGCTCTGCTATTATAAAGCGATAGGTTTGTACTCCAACCTAGATTCTCCACGAGTAAGGTTTAACTTTCCCAAGTTACTGAAGACTGTGGTCATCTCATTTAGCACTCAGGAATTATTCGACAACCATTATCAGTTTGCATTAATCCAATTTGTGCTTCTATTACATCTTTAAAGGTAGTAGACAGGAGGCAAAGGAGAATGAGATGAGGATGAACAACACAAGTGTTGCTCAGAAGGCCACAGGGGATCAATGCGCTTACTTCTTCTGGCATGGTTCCACCAGCAGAATTACTCAGCAGGGCTCTGCGGCCCTCATGACTGTTGAAATGGACAAGGAACGTGGTCCACAGGTTAGTACGATCTCTCCACCTCAGTGATGCTTCTCGTTCTTAACGATAGGAGAAATACCGCATTCTTACGAGGACAGCTATTTTGTCATCTCTATTTGCAGTGCCAAAAGGGAGAGCAAATACTGCTTACTTCTCAGAGGCTCACTAAGCTTAAACTCCCCTAACAACCTTTACGACCCGAATAGTGTCGAACAATTCGAATATGTCTATCAAAGCTCATTAAAAGAAAGTGTTAAATGTTGAAGAGTGGTTGGAAGTGGGTCATTTGTTGTTAACAGGCCATTAGATGAACATATGAGATCACACGAATAGACAGTCTTAGTAGAACTAATGAAATAGCTAAACTGTTTGCGAGTTAGCTTTGAGTTGCAAAATTTGTTACCTAAAATAGGGAAATAATATGAGAGTTGACTAAAAAATACGATCTCCAGGGATAAACAGATTGTTGAATGGTTTAATGTCTACTCTGACATGTCCAAATCGTAGAACTAGGAAGCATAAAGGCATGGGCGTAAGTATTTGGCTTGGAGGGACAAAAATAGCTTTCTAAATGGGGCATTGCATTTAGGAGATTGTCGTCTCCACAAAATTTAATCAATCTACTTATTACACCCTTTTTGCTCTCAAGCTTATTTACCTAATAGTAATGGTATTACATATAAAAGTTAGTTACACTACAAATTGGAATTAGATCTTCCTTAGAGCACATATAACAAATAACGCTATTAAAGGTAATGATTGAAACTGCTCAAGATATATATTTGTCAGAATGTGAGTTAGAGGGCTTTCACGGTGCTGGCTTCTGCCTGCTATTTTTTCTACTTACTATTTTATCATATCGCATTCTGTTCAAGTTATATTTTCGCCCTGACACATTTGTCTAAGACTTAACTGCCGATCAGGATACTCTTGGTGATCATTAATGAACAAAATGACTTCCCAGCCCAATAGTTTTTTTCCCAATTACATCAAGAATTGTGGGGTATTCAATTAAGGTGTGTGAATTTTGATCATTTCCTCCCACTATTTACTGATTTGGTTCCTTCAGAAGCCAGCTATTCGGGACAGAAGGCTTTTCAAAAATGATTCGTGCTTCTTACCGTTCATTTTATTGAATGGAAGCGCGTTTACCTTTTCATTATATTGACTGAGCTCAACTATTTTTAAATGTTGTAAATGTGTTTCTTTTTCCGATTCATTAGATTCGTGTAGTTGAAGGAAAGGAACCCCCGGCCTTTTGCAGCTTATTCCACGGAAGAATGGGTATCTACGACAGTGACTCTTTTGAGGTAAACTGAGAATATCGAATTATTATTATGCACTATTATTCTTGAAACCAATAGCATAACATTTCAGATCACTAAGACAATTAGAAACAGAAGTACAAAGTAAAAATATGCTTTTTTTGGTATCGACGGTTATTCGTAGAATGCTCTAGATAGAGGACTCCTAGAAAGTTTAGCTACTGCATTTATTAATCTGGACTTCTCATGCATTACCGCTACCTTTAGTGACCCACTCATTTCCGCGAATATGGAAAGGAAGTTGATATTCAATTATTGATGACGATGGAGTCGATTAAGAGGCATGTCTAGCCACCTCTCCCTTATTTACAAAGATCGGTACACATTCGTAAATAAATAGGTAGGAATTTACAAACATGTAACCTTGGAGCGTAGTGATTATTCTATCTGTGTTCACTAAATCAATCTATCCATCTCAATTATGGATGGAAAAAGAAACAAGAATCAAGAGGGGTTATGTGAACGCTAAACAAGACACGAGCTATACTTTCGACACAGTTGAACAGTACAGAGATAGCCAGGAAGCTCAAAGTTAAAAATATTTTCATTCATAAAACACTGTAACTCACGTCCAATCAGTAGTCTCGGGGTTAAAATTCTCTCTTGTTGTGTTTCGAAGCTGAAACTTCTTCATGAATGACAACTGTTTTATTTGACGTCTTTGCACACAGTAAAGCCTGGAGCCGTCATTTTGTTTTAAAGTCACACAAATTTGCAAAAGGAATGTTACAATCAACCTCTTCTTCGATTAGTTTGTGGGAAGTATGTTTATCACGTATATTTTGTTATACCTTTCATTCATAACCCCATTCTTCTGAAATTTCGAATGAAAGTTAAAATCTGGGATGGTCTGCTTCTGTCGAAGGTGTTTAATTTTTCTGTTGTTTGTTCCATCTTCCCTTGGTTTGCTAGAGACCATCAGTTCGGATGTTCCTTGTTCGTGGAGAAAGAGGCACTGAATCCCATCTCTGGCAAGTTGCCGCCGAACCGAACTCCCTGCGCTCCTGTGGAATCTTTTTCGTTGTACAAAATAGCAAGGCGGAAAGGGATGACAGGTGTTGGTTGTGGATAGGATCCAAAGCCCCGTTGGTTAATGTGAACGCAGCCAATCATCTCATTGGAGAGTTTGAAAAGGGGTGCGTATAAAAGTTTCTACTTCTTACTTTGGACGTCAGGCATAATTGTACTTGGTCCATATTATATTTTAATGTTTAATTTAAGCAAAATTCCATTAAAATTTTCGATTTCACAGATCTACAATAACTTGATTGTATGTATTTTGGTATTGTACAGAGCAATACAAAGCTAGCAAAAGTACTGTTCAGTGATGGATGTTCGAGAATAAAAGATGTATGTCCTTCAGTTACATAAGATACCTTTAAGAAGAAAATCAGTTACCCGATCAGCTTTATCTCTGGTTTGTTCAATTGTAATTAGTTCGGGCAACCCAATACTGGAAAAAAATTAGCTTTCGTCGAAATGAGTTATTATTAACAGGTTTTACCGACTGCATCATCATCACCACCTCTTTTCTTTGGCTAATAATAATTCCTAATATGTAGGCATTAAGAGTACAGAAAATTTAAAGCAGACTCGAATCGAAGCATCAAAAAAACGTATATAGGGTTCAATTACGGATCTAAAGTACACCCCTAATTTCATTATTTCAGAGAAAGTGAACCTTTATAATATTTATGTGTATTTACTAGTTTTATTTTTAATAGATTTCCTCCAGAACTTGGTTTTGAAGGTATGCGGGTTACAGTGTTGAAAGAATCAGATAAAATGAACCCTCAGATGACTGTATTCTTATCCGTTCTCAATGGCGGTGAATTCATAGACCAATATATTCTGCCCACTCTACAGCAAGGTAACTTCTGAAACGACTGAAATTGATTGTACTTTTTATATTGTATTGATGCTAACTATTCCTTTTTGTAGATATTCAACGTCTTATTGTGTGGCAGTTGATCTACACTCTAGGTCAACAATTAACCCCACATCGATTACCTTATGCTCTTGAACCCGATATCACCACCTCTGCTGATTTCGGACTTAAAGTGAACACCTACGTTGAAACCCATTGTCTCTACTCCCCAAATCTTCCAATACCACCTTTTCCTACTCTCCTAGATGATCTCTACGGCGCTGAACAACCAGGCATGTATCTCACTTTTATTTCATTTAGGCGATTCTTTCATTCAATAGCCACTTCATTATTCTCTTCTTATAGCCCTATTTCTGATCATACACGGTAAGGATGTGGTCTACTTATGGCACGGCTGGTGGCCTGACACGGTTACTAACGGGGACTCTCAACTTCCCTCCAGGAAATCCTCAGTTCCTTCGAAAAGTGTGCCTACTGAAGTGAGTTCAGTAGCAATGCGTCATGGCAGACTAGTTGATATACCCACCCGGCCGACAAGTCTTCCAATTGAGTCGATTCTTCAATCATCGTCGTATATGTCTGGGGGTACCGCCAATACCACTACTGTGTCACCCTCGTCGCCTCTCGTGGAAGCAACGAGTCTCAATCACCGCTTTATCACCGCTCGACTGGCTGCCTTGAGGTGTGCGCTCAGCTTGGCCCAAAGAAGTAAGCAGTAATTAGTGCTAGGTATAGTTATTTTATCTGCTTATCGTCGCATAAGAAAAAATTCCAGTTTTATAACTCCGAGAAGAATTGCTTGAATGTAAAATATGAAGGTATGTAAATCCGATGTCGTTACTGTTATATTTTGCAGTGGTATTTGAATCTGTTTATTGGTTAATTATTTTTCTTTAAAAGGAGCTGTTGATATCGAGCGTCTGTGCGATTAACTTCTTTTCAATGGAAACTTTCTAAATGCAGATGATGTTCAAAGTGAGAGGAACAGCTTTTAAGGTTCAGAACTGCCTTAATTTACTTGGTTCCATAGCAATAATATGAACGAAGTTTTTTGTAAACCAATAATCACGTTGCCACCTGTGACTTAAGGGTGTACTAACCTAACAACCTCGCTATTCAACAGAAAGCATTTCTCAGTTCTCGGACTAACTAGCATAGTAGGAGCTTAGAGGGACCACTGTGGACCTATGGACTTAGGTATACACAATTGCAACACCGTGCTGGTAGTTACGAAACGTTGTGGTCAGTGGTCGCTTTCCCTCATCTTTGTTCTCTTTTATAGCTTTCGGCCCATCCATCTATTTTCAATACTCTTAATGGCTCTCATGCTGCCTTCGTTTGATAAATACCTTTTCAAATCACCCTTTCTACAATACGAGTATAGGCTGGACTCCAATACTATTCAAACGTTGATTGTCTCTTTTTCATAAAAGTCTATTACTTTAATAAAATTTCGTAGAGTAATCTCATTCCCGTATTCATCCTCTCTCTCTGAATGTGAATCAACTGTAGCCTAGACTTTGGTTCTTTATTTAGTTAGTCCCACGACGCGTGCAGTCGCCGTATACGCTGGAATCGAGCCGGAGGAATTCTTACATCTATTCCCACCCGCATTGTGTTCAACCGAAGGCGCTGCCTCGTATCACTTAACCGCGAGTTTTTTCTATAACTATGAACAGCTCCGAGTTAACAAATAAGTTCATTGGAGGTTTTTTACCATTTTAGAATGGGAAATCGCCCTATCAAACCGATAACGTGGAAGACGTTCTTGATCAACTGGAGAAAATGAGATTCAGTCTTCAGGAACTCCAAAAGAATCCTAAACCACCAGATTTAGACATTACTCGGCTAGAGGTATATCTGACTAATGAAGACTTTGAGGTGAGACCTTCTATTGCTATAATTTGGAGATTCAAATTATAGTTTTGCTAACAATTAGATTCGCTTTGCACTAGAGTTAAAAGCCACTTAGAATCCGCTAATGCAGGAGCAAAGCCTGGTGAGGCTTCTAATATGCCTAAGTCTATTAAGATAACCCCAGGAGATATGTGATAAGTAAAATGGTTATAACATATCGGCTCGTTTGTTAGCTTCATTATCATTACTCATAGCTATTTAAAAAATCGCGTGTTTTATCGTTTCACAGTATCTGGAAATAGTAAAATAGTCCATTTAGGCAATAAACTAGGGTTGGACAGTATCTGAATTTCATGAAGCATTGTTGCTACTCTACTCTTATGATATATGATTAACCGAATAATTCGAATGGTTCCTATCTCAATTTTCACTATTTGATCCCTGAGATTCTGCGTGAGTTCTCATGAGTATCGGAACTTATTGATCAGCCAATGTAATTAAATGGTTGATTACTCATTTTTTAAATTCCTACAACAATTAGCTGGTGGGTGTAACTAAAGAAGACGTTTAAAAAAAGTGTTGAGCTTACTAGTGTTTGCTCAATGCTAATTGAACTTCCAAGTTAACTGTGTTGTTCCATGAATACCGACACCAGAAGTCGGAAGAGTGGCTGAATATGTGTATTTGAAACAGACGCTTGTGTATCTTTGTCTCGTTAGTTCGTTTACTGCAAAATATGAACCCACAGTTGACCCAAAGATGAGAATGGCAAAACTAACAGGGAAGAGGAGATTGTTTGAGCTGTAGTTTGGCAATAAACCGCCTAATGATTTATGCCCACAATTCTAACTTCAAATCCTGTTTGGAAAAACCTTTTTAACACTCATTTGGTGGAGAGGAGTAGCATGTGGAGCTTTCCTGATGGGTTAAAATTCTATTACTTCCTTCGTTGACCAATACCATTAGCCATTCCGATTACTGGGTGTCCGGCTTTATAGACGAGATTTTACTTCGTGCCAATGACATGTATTAATCCATTGTGTACTGACACTGTAGTGGTGACGTTTATTTCTGCTATTCCATTTAATTGAGACTAATTGTGCATATTCTCTATTGTTTATACTCGTCGATTATCTTTCTGCAACGGTAAACCCACCGAGTGAGGTCTTGGCCCCTTCCAAGCGGTTAAAAAATATTTATTGCTCTATTATAAAATTATGCCATTCCACGTATGTGTGTCTTTTTGTAGAAAGCGTTTCATATGTCTCGAGAAGCCTTCTCAGAACTACCAGAGTGGAAAAAACTAAACATGAAGAGAAATTTGAATTTATTCTGATGAAGCTTTACTCATCCGCCCCTCTTCTACTTACTTATTTGCCCCATCATGTGATATCTATCCCCTTCCCCACCGCCCAGGATTTTATCGAGTCTGATCTCTCCTTCCTGCGCATTACTGTCGTATGCCTTGACAAGACGAAACAAATACTCTTTATTTTGTATTTTATGACAAATGTCATAATTCAATATCAAAATGTCTGTCTTGATTTACTTTCTCTTATTGCGATAAATTCGTTAGGGGGAGGGGTTAAGAGTCTATCCTTGTTTATTACATAACTTGAATAAGTTTTATTCTGCACTAAATCAGGTCCCAAACAACACGGGGGTCTTATACAAAGACTGATCAAAGACTGTTGATTGGAGAAGTTATTGTGGCATATTGAATCAATTACAAAAGTGTGTTAAATAATAGAATACTTCACAACGAACTAAGAGTTCGTGAGAAAACTGTACGGTTTAATGAAATAAAAGTGTCGAAACGTGGACACCACAAAGAGACGGAAGCAAGAGTGAACAATATCTGTGTGTGGTTGGACGCTCTTTTGAACCTCATGGCATTATTCATGGATCCTCGAACATTAGTTGACTCTTCTTCCAGGTTTTAAAACATGATTGGGTGGTTGACACTACAGCTATTCTGATTGACTGGCGATACCATAAGAGTGTAGCGCATTTCTTCTCATACGTGTCACTTATAACAGAAATAAAACGATGATATTGTCAGCATGCATAAAATAAGGAATCTCACCGATACACGCTTGCCAGAGAATTGAAATGGAATAGTCGTGTGACTTGCCATACAAAAGTGTTGTCTGTGTGAATGAAAATGAGACGTGAGTGAGTAGTAGGTGGCAAAAAACATGCCATATAATTCAATAGAAAGTAGGTTTAGGCGACCTATTTGTGTCTAAGAGTTTCAAGAAGGAAGGCGAGATTGACGGTTGATTTCTGAAGTAACTGAAATGAGGAATTTGGTCTTATTGCTCTTTATTTCCAGTGGACGAAGTTACTTAGGTAAACTGGGATTGTCAGATATTGCCGGAACACATGGCTCATTTACGATAACAGTGGCGCGGTACTAAGCTAGAGTTCTAACTGCTTTTAGGATGTCCCCACTAGTGAGTCACTAACCGTAAAACTTACTGTGGTTCAGTACTAAGCCAGAAGTCTGGGAGCTTTTAGTTCCCCATAGCCTAACTGACAGCTTACAATTAAAAGAAGAATTCCTAGCACTCCTAAATGAAAGGAAGTGTAAGCCCCAAGCCTGGTAAAAGCAGGCTCACAACCTTGCTGAACCAAATCGAAGCACCTGGCAGCAGGTAGAGTGGGCCAATGGGGAAGCCGAATTGGGAGCTTAATATGGCTATTTGCTTCAAGCTACATGGTCACCGGTCGCCACCGTTCTTTGTGAGTCAGTTGGATGAAAGGTGACCTGCTCTCACTATTTATAGCTCTTTTGCATTCAGATTTTTATTCTCTAAATGGAGATCTATTAAGTAATATTACCTGCATCGGAGTGCAAAATTCTTATCATTTTGACATATCACTATAAGTATGACGAGTAATACGTCAATATAGGTGAAGACAGATGCACTTGAGTAACGTTTTTGCCTATGTTGCTCCTGCCAATTTTAATTAACCCAATGCCGAT
The DNA here is from genome assembly GCA_000469805.3 of Hymenolepis microstoma. NCBI lineage: Eukaryota > Metazoa > Platyhelminthes > Cestoda > Cyclophyllidea > Hymenolepididae > Hymenolepis > Hymenolepis microstoma. Next base: position 23,358,313 of record LR215991.1, on the reverse strand, counting down.
TGGCTCCAAAATCGTACAAGTTGTATACGACCATTTAGGTTCCAACATGTGCATTGCCTTTTTTCTCTTAAACGTGCACAATTCTAGAGGCCTCTTAGCTCTTATCTTCCTGCTGTAAGAGAAGAAAAAATGCGAATTAGTTGATTTATCGGCAAAAGTAATAAATTGGTAGATGAGGTCTGAATTCCATCGGAAAAGAAGACAATTCGAGAAACATGAATGTTAGAACATGAAGCAGTGGACCATACGCAAGAAGGAAAAAAGTACAATTAGAACACAAAGACTAAATTTTGACATATTTTAAATATTAGTATTTACGGCAGTGAAGCAGCCTAAGAGTTCAAATAAGTAAGGTGAAGTCGTATTCTCTTCCATAGTCAGTGTTCTTTCAAGTGGCAGACCCTCACTGAAAACCTGACCAGAAGTTAAATGAGTCAATGTTCATATTGGTCAGTTGAAAAGGAATGGATGATAAAGGAGGAATTAGTAGGGGAAGGATTGGGAGGTGGAGGTAAAGGAAAAGGGGATAGTGATTGTAGCAAAGCGGAAGGTTCTCAGTATTATGAGGGAGTTGACTGGTTGTTCAATATTATTTGCTCTATAAGTGGTAGATAAAGGATTATTTTACAATTAGAACAATGCGGTGTCATAAATTAAAATAGTAAAATGATAAGGAACGCTTTTTACTTTCTATTTCTATTTGATCCCTTTATTGTTCTGTCAATAAGAAATTATTAACTACTTCCTTTTCCATTGGTTATAATAAATAATAATAATTGTTATATATTTGTGTTTTTAGTGAAACATCAGTTATTTTCAATAATCAATGACTCCAAGTGGTGATGGCCCACATTTTGTTTCTCTGTTTGCACTGGGGCAAATTTAATCTGTTATCTCTCAAAAATATTGATTTTATGCCATTATCTTGTTTCTCGTAATCTTGTCGATGATTACATTCATTTGTGGGACACGTCATCGCATGAGCGCACAGCGTGACTTGAAGGTGCACTGTTCAACTTCGCGTACGGATCGAATGCGAGAACACACAGCCAATGGCCAATCAAAATTCTTAGCTCGTTTTACTTAATCCGCCATGTTGAATGGCTAAGCTTCCTCCTTTGTTACACTCCACGCCATGGATGTCTAGAATAAACGTGTGCCCTGGATACGTCTCTCTCTTCTTAGCTTTGCAATAGTTTATCTAATTCTAGGGGATCTTACGAACTAGGAGAATCTGCCACTGAGGTTTCTGAGTACAATCAAGCTTAGTTAGGTAGCTAATCCGCTACACATTCAACCATCGAATATTAAGTGATTATGTTTTCCAAACTAACACCTCCAAAAATTATAGTATTCTAGCTTTTAAGAAAATAATCTTTCTGTTAGGATTTTAACTGCGACATTAAAAATTTAGAGATGATTGAATATTATGGCTATTCGAATTAAGTGAACCGAATTATATCAACATTTCATTTATCTCAAAACATCGTAAAACGTAATACCAACGGCTCAAAAACACGGAAGTACGAAATCCCACTTGAGAATGCAGTGATTTAAAAGAAACAATAGTTAAATCATAAGAAGAATATGATCGATGAACCCTCGCGAATGGCTGTAGTCGACCCATATGAAGTCAATTCAACCAAAGCCTTAACCAGGTGGCGGATGATATGCATAAAATAGATAAAAAACACCATTTATTCATATCTAAATAAAAATCTACCTTTAAAAGTAGAGTTAAAAGAGCATTATATTTTACAAAGAAGGTTAGGGATATACCAACGCGCAGCAAAACAAATAACCATACGTCACAACCGGATGAATTCGCAACATAATGTGCTGAACAAATGGAATTTATGGGTAGAAGTTACAATAATGTCAAATAAGAAGGTTGTTGAAACAGCTTCACAAGTGAAAAATAAAATAAAAGTTATGATAACTGGTGCCATAATAAAATTGGAAACAAATCACCCTTTTACGTAATTACAAATATGTCAACTCAGATTGTCATGCTGATAGGAATATATCGAAAGTTATTTACCTCAATAAATGAGAAGGCAAATATGCAGGGTAATAAAAGAATCAATTATTAAGTAAGAAGTTCTGCCAACACATGCAAAGCGTACTCATTCTAATTCCACCGAACAACGCTTCAATTCAAAGACGGTCGTTATTCATGCAACATCAGTTATTATTCCTCTTTCAAAGTTCAAGAACTGTTAAATGAAAAAGCGTAGAGTGAAATACTACGCCATAAATATGCATGCCAATCAATTCAGAAATATTTTTTTGCTATAGTATTTAAGAATATGATTTATTTCAAAATTACGTCACATAAAACGATAGGTGTGACATAAATTCTATGACTTTCTTACAAAGAAACCTCAACTTCCATGCATTATTCAAGTAAGAAACAGAGGTGGCAATTATCTTGTTTATTTCGATCAAATAACATTAAATCTTTGCTAAACGTCAATCAATCCAAATCAGTCAGAAATAATATACAATAAATTCAAAAGACCGATTTATAATTATTCCGAAATCAAAAGTTTGTTTGTTATTATAGATAGTTTATTTTTCGCATTCTTAGAATGAGCCAATTGACCCGTTCGACGTGTACACCAATAACAAATTGGCTCACTTTGTAAATCCGCCGAACTAAGGGAGTGTCTGTACGTGGTATAACGCCGGAGAATGAATTTCCTGAATGATTGGGTGTTTTCTCCATTCTCAAAGGTATTAAATATGCTTGGCCTCTACCAAAAGTCCGGGAAGTTAGTGTTTTTGGGCCTTGACAACGCGGGCAAAACGACACTTCTGCACCGACTAAAGGATGATCGTTACGGGACGCATAACCCAACTCTGCATGCAACAAGCGAGGAACTTACCATTGCTGGAATGAAATTCACTACATATGACCTTGGGGGCCACGAACAGGCTCGAAAAGTTTGGCAATCTTTTGTTCCCGCCGTTGATGGTGTTGTTTTCATAGTGGATGCCAGTGAAGAAGCTCGGTAAGATGATTTTGCCTAAAAAATATGTTATTTAATCATAGATTTGATGAAGCCAAGGTTGAATTGGATAGCCTTATTATTAATCAAGATATCGCAAATGCTCCTATTCTTGTTCTGGGAAATAAAATCGATATCCCTTCTGCTGTTAGTGAGGCGTATTTGAGAAGCCGATTAGGCTTGGATGGACAAGTTACAGGAAAAGGAAACATTTCCAGGGACGCTATTGCCAGCGGTCGTCCCATTGAAATTTTCATGTGCAGTATTCTCAAACGACAAGGCTATGGTGATGCTTTTAAGTGGCTGGCTCAGTATCTTGACTAATTTATTCTCTTTTTTTGGCAAAGACTTATTGTATATTCAGCAGTCTTTTTTTTACTCGATCTCAGACATTTATGATCGCTTGCCACACTCGGGGGTGTACATCATTATATATTTAAACAGAGTCCGTGCCACTTCATACCTCTCTCAAGTTTTGAATCACGCTATTCCCATCGATAACTCCATCGAATTTGGTTCTGTCACTTGTGACCGTATTGCCAAATAAAATCTGTTAACATCTGTCGGTTTACAGTTGGTGTTTATGTATGGTGAACTTGTAAGCAGATTTTTTTATTTTGCATTCAAACGTTTTCTCGAATTCATCCACGTGCGTGTGAACTTTTTTGTCCTTCATATCATTGACTCCCTCACCTGATTTTTACTGCTTCCGTTTAAATTAACAGCAACTATTGTTACTTTTATTTAATAGTAGCATTGTCACATTCGAGTAAATCAGTGTTGCGCACTAGACAGCAATTAATCTTAGTATGTAGTGCGCGTCCTGCATATCACATAAAATACTATTATCAAAATTTCAGCGTTTGAGAAGGCTAAATAGGTCAATCATTTATTCGGTTCTTGAGAGCGATTCATACCGCGCAGTTATTTTGTTATCGTAATGCTACTTTGAGGATCTTTTCGTTGCAGCGGCATGTACTCTTTGGAATTTGAGCAGCTGGCTTTTTTTCTCACTATGTATTGAGCCTCCCACTGATATCTGTGATATCTTTAATTGACCGAGTCATTCCATAGGTAAAAAGACGTCATATGTATTTGGCGAAGTAATTATTAATATTGATCTCTTTGTATATAACACGACGAAGGAGTGGAAGATCATTAACTTTAGCGTTTAGAAGACAAAGGGACTGAGTGGTAATTCGAGTTTAAGACGACAGTAAAACATGAGAAACCATTTGTTGCTGAGGGGAGAGGAATAAGCTCTGTTTGTAATAGTAATGAATGTACGCAGCAGGGAAAAGGATGAACTGTGTAGTTCTTTCAGCGATCACCAACAGCGTCCCATGAGCAGATAACTGAGGGAGTCGAGGGATGGTGGGTAATGATTGGTTTGTTGGCAGAGGGGCCGGTCGTGGTCGACATCAACTCCGCGTCTGCCGCAGATCGTACTGTAGCTGGTTTGGTTGGGAAGGAACCGCTTTTCGTATGGTGGTGTTGTGACTGTGTAGCGACGGCTGCAGCAGCCATGCGGCAGGCGGCGCTGTTGCTGTAGTGACTGTCATCGATAACGATGGGAGGAGTAGTGGACTCAGGTCGATGTGGTGTAGTAGTATGTGTGAGATCGGCTGGTGCTTGGTTAATGTTCGTGTAGTCCACACCTAGGGGCTGCAGTTCCTACAATCGAATACACGTGTATCCATTATAGTCCTTGATTGTACCTTTTCTCTGGCAGTTAACAAGGCCGAAGGAAGAAGGCAAAGAGCTACGTAAATATGATTGCTCAAGTAAAAAGGTTTTAGGGTATCCAATTATAATAGAAGCTGAAGAGAAAACATTTTAGGGCATATTTATTCGAAGAAGACGGCTTGGAAGGTCAGTACAGCTTCATTGGATTTGTCGCTCTACTGTACTGTTAATCGACCAAGAGCTAGAAGGGGAGATACTGTAGGTGACAAACCTTAAAACCTCGATTTACCAGACCATTCATAACGAAGAAACGCAATTATCGGCAGCTAATAGTAGTACCACAAACAATTACGGACTTAAATCACTTATTAAAATTCAGCCAACAAGCTAAAATGACTTATTCTCCCAATAAGAAAGTGCATTTAATGTCGTGATAATATCCTATTCTTTTATGAAACTTCTAAGACTGAAGCAGAGATGAAAACGGATACTACAACTTGTAAGCATCCAGCGACCATATCTGGTTTTTGGCACCACTTTCTGGCCTTCAAATTAATGTCCTGTGCTATTGGAACCTGGATGGCTTTTCACTCGCAATCCCGTCGGTAGCTGATATATATGGAACCAACAAAGCAATCATAACGACAAAAGCATTCAATATGATGTTTAGATTAAATAAAGATTTTTAAGACCTTCGCCTCTAATGCTTATTCCAGTTAACGAGAAATAGGTTTAAATTAGTCGAAATGTCTATTCAAACACAAGAGCATGAGTTTGGAAATTCGAAGATAAGGTAATATCAGGAAATGTTTGAAATCTCGCGACACCGACAATCAGAATTTCCTATCCAGCAATGGGGCTAGCATGACATTTATGAATTTCATAAAATGAAGAAAATTCAGACAAAAATGATTCCTTAAAGTACGTGAATGACTTCTTCGTTTCAAATATATTTTCATGAGAAATTTTGTAAAAATGCTGCGTTGGAAAATGAAAACACATGATACCGGACTGAGAATATATCGCACAAGAAGCCCCCTTGAACTCAGAAAGTATTAATAAATAAAATATAATGAGAACTACCCAGTTTTTACCTAATAAAATAGAGGGCAAGCGCTTGCCATTTCAGAGATCACCAATTCGAAACACCACCCACTTGAAGTGGTTAGGACAGACAAGTTTAAGCTCAATTATTCGCAAGCTTTAGAGAATATTCTCTACCCAGAGAACACTCCATGTTGGATCGAACTATAATAGACCAGAAAAATAATTCCAGGGAAAACAAACCGATTAAAGGGTAGTAACTTACATTGTGAAGTTGAAGACGTTGTGACAGGGTGGAAACAAAGTTCTGGACTGCCTTGTAGATGAATCGATATTGGGTCTCAATCTGCACCATACCCGAACGTTGTTCTCTAACAGCCTGAACTGTGCGAGAGATATCAATATCGCATTGTAGTCCGTAGCGCTTAATATAATTGATAAGCATATCGATTACTATGAAAGTACCACTTCGTCCGATTCCTGCGCTGCAATGTACAATCATGGGCCCACACTCCGGTAGAGTTTCCTACAAGTTTTTAGCATCTCATCAAGCACCTTGTTCGATTAACCTCTCAAAGTAAAGGCACAACAAATACAGGCCAAGGCACTTTATTAGTAATTAATCGAAAGTGCAGAATTGAAAACGTTCTGTAAAAAGTTAAAATTAACTTTTGATACTAGAAGTCACTAAAATTTTTAAATAAAGCATACTTTTATCCAAAAATACTAACTTAGCAGCTGATAAAAATTATACGCTGAACATTAAACTTACTACATATATAACATTTGATATTTACAGCTTAATCTATTTTGAGCAATCACTCATAAAATACGCACAAATAGTCAAATTTTTCTCAAAAACTGTAAATAACCATGGTTAAAAAAGCCCAACTGAGGCCTTTTCACATGTGCAAACATCTAGCCTATCTTGTCATATCCGTCAAAACAGATAGGGGTGGCAACATAAAGGCAAGTTTACATTATAAGAGTCACAGAACGAAAGCTGGAAAGCAAATAGTAGGTATCACCGATAAACTTGAAATGACTAGCCGCTTGAACGGTTAGTCATTGACTTTACTCTTTCGTTGAAACACATGGATTAGGCGCATCAATTGTGTCCATTTCACAAAGTTAATAGGGGATGAGGATTAATAATTAAGATTAATCTTAAAAAATACTAATTATATAGTTATAAATGTTGAGATTGGTGAAGTCGGGCAAATTTTCCGTCCTTATGTTGAAAAGTATGATGATTTGGAAAACGAAATCGTAAAACTTTTGCTGTACTGAAATGGTGTGGACCTCTGTCCCCAATAATTTTGCTACCTCTTGGTGCCAGTTAGATAACTACTAGACGCCATTGTTCTATGGACTTCTATCATATCTCCCGCCATCACTGCACATCGAGAATCTTGCCTATAAGTATGAGTAGAAAAGAATATATAATATAATGCAGTAGTGGGTATTATGCAATACAATATCAAACATGGTGATTCTAAAATCTAATTGTGATTACTTCAAAGTTGACATAAGTCAATAAACCTGCAAGGGACAGGGGTTAGCATCAGCAAGCATACAGGATGAAGCTACACCTGATGATTAGTGAATACGGAGCTTAAGCGTTTGTATTAATAGGGGTAATTCACAGTTATGATCCATTAATCGAAACACTAATAACATCAGAAATAGACAGAAAGAGCACCCCGGAGAATCTCTTGCCTGAATCTGTCATTCCGCTTTTGACAGACCTAAATAGTACCATTACAGACTTCCATCGCTGAATGTGTATCGACCTCGTAACCTCTGTTAGTAAATATATAAACTGACCGCTATGCCACCAGCTTCTACTACCATAACGAGGATAGCATACATTATATGCTTAAACAAGTTAATAAACCTCAAAAATACACCGAATCAAGTCTCAGATAGGTTCATCAGTTTAAAGAAGTAAAGCTAGCCCCATTTTGGCCGTGGTAAATACAACCAAATTAATTTAATGGGAGCTAGAATCCCTGACAGTGCATTGCACACGCTGACTTTTAATTATCTCACAGCACGTGCAAATCAGTATTTGAAATGGGATTAATCCACATCCATTTTAAATGCCCACCCTCCACTTTCCCTTAAAATAAAATGTCTACTAACGCAGTGTGTACGCTGCCACTAGTCTCTTTGGGCAAGTAATAGCGAGCACAACATGCTAACGGAAGGAAAAATGTTTGAACTTGTGTTGCTCAGACCCAGAGGTCGTGTCTGCCTGTCGCATAGTGTGCGAGTTGATCATCTGTTTAGTGAAGCATCAAGAGAGGCGAAGACACGAAAATGGAAGGAATTTTATGGCATTCTAAGCAAATAGGAATTGAATAATGAAATTAGAAAAAGTACCCCCTTAAGGTACTACACAGCAATTCTTTAGCCATTAATATTAACCAGGGGATAAGGTAAATTAACCGACGTACTATATAATAGTAGATTCTCTGGACAATAAAAGCCTCTTTAAGGCAGTATGGACATTCTGAACGCGACAACTGGCCTCACATGACAAATAATTCGCAGGATGTTTTGATCTATAACATACTTTTACTCTCCATTAGCGATCAAAAATTGAATAAGTAAAGGGTTTCAGTCGATCTATGTTAAAGCACTGACTGATTATAGAGGATTTGGACCCACAGTAGCGTTAATGTTTAGTGCATCATTATGATTCGTATAATCGGATACTTTCGGTGAGCTCAACCAAAACTCGTGGACTAAATTACCGACTCGATTGAATTTCCGCACTCATCACACACCTGCATATGGACACTCCCCATTGCAGCAATTGTTGGCTAATCAGTCAGTCAATATTTTGTCGAGTAGGTTTCTTTCCCTAAGAAAAACTGCTGTTAGAACCACAGCTCTTTTACCTTCTTCTGCCTGGGGTTGGAGTAATTTTAGCTTAACGCTAGGATGTGGCTAGAGATTTCCATTCTTCATAGACATATTGAATAGGTAACGCCATTACACCGAGCATACACCCATCTACTAGCTTTTTAACAAATTATATTGGGAGTTTAATAAGAAAATTTGGTGTGAGGCAGTCAAATCAACGAAAAACCAACACGTCTATCCATAAATTGACATCGTCATTACACTTACCATACACTTAGAAATATCAAATATGAAGTTGAGCACACAGGAGGGGTCAGTGGGTGTACCATGATCGGGCCAGGCGTGAAATTGATAATGGTACACCACGAAACCTTTGAGGGAAGGCGAAGTGGAAGTTTTCTTCGACGAACCCTGCTCGTGGGAAGGCGGGTCGCGGGAGAGATGGAGTTCTCGCAGAGTGTACGTCTCCAGATTCTTCTCTGCCAAATGGCGAACTCGCAGCGTTCCTCTATAGCTGGGAAGTTCCAGGATTCCTTGTTGTGGTGTTGGCCAGTACCTCGCACACTTATTCTTGAAAGATAAGTGATAGGTCAACAACATTAAGCCACAGTCTATGTATTTTCGAATGGTGAGAAATGCACTCGAGGTAGTATTTATTAAGTTAACATGGTTTGAGTACCGGAATGATTAGTTAACACAAATGTCCCCTCCCCCCACATTTTACCGGACGGTAATTAATTATAATCTCCCATAAATAGTCCTGTTAAAAAGTAAATAGTGGCCTTGGGATAAATACATATTCATTTTGCCTTCTCTCTGCGTCTGAGTAAATTGTGTCCCGACGATAAACATTGAGTGAAAACTTCTCAACAGCAGCTGAACTAGGTCTCTTACGTGTAGCGCATTATAGATGAGACAGTGTAATACAAATAAGCAAACGGAGAAATCATAAAATATAAATACATCTGTTATTTGGATATGTTCGGTATGAGGGGTTAAATTTCAGAGTTTAGCTAATGGAATGTGGTCATTTCCACGGGCAGCGCCGGTTCCCTCTTCATAGCCATGTGTAGCCGGGTACAATCAAGTGTAAAATTACTGCAACAAACAACCGAAAGTAAAACTGGCCAAATCACAATTCAAAAGTACGATGGCAGTACTTTATGTAACGAATTTGGAACTACATACGAAATACCAGAAGATCTCGGAGAGCACGGCACATATGGACCGCGTTGAATTATAGCTTGTTCACCAAAACCGATTGTATAGATAATCTGACGATAAGGGAAAACCGATCACACTCAATTGGCCATGCCACAATAATATTACCAAGTTAACCCACACTGAAAACCCCTAATTTGACGGTTCCAAAATTCCCGAGTGAAATCACGTCAGTGATCTTTAGAGTTCATTAAATAAATGATTTATTAGTACAACACTTGAGTCCTGCTAACTTTATTCTTTAGCTTTCATCTATTTACACTAGGTGCTCAAAACGAGCTGTCGTCGTAATAGTGGAGATTCAGTTGAAGTGATATTCCTTGAACTGGTTGTTCGCTATGGAGGAGATCGTCATTCCCACTATTCTGGGAACAAAGCAATTGAAAGCGTTCCCTCCAAAATTTGTCTAATACGAGCAATATTCCATGTAATACTCTGTTAATCAATACCTTGACTTAAGATATCGCTGTTTCTTTGGAAGAAAAAAAAACAATAACTCCAAACAGTTTGCCAGCTTGCAACCACCTTGGTTTTGCCCTTGTTGAGCCATGCAATTTTAAACATTGCGATTGAATCAGATAGAAGTTGATTTGAGACGATTTGTTCGAAATACAATGGCGACTATTTTCTAAACAACAACTTACATTATGCCATTTTACATAAGCCGACACAGGAGTGCTTATTTGATCATGATTCCAAACATTGTGCCTACGTAATTGATTTAATATTAAACGTAAACTATGAGACACTCTACTAGTGTCAATACTACTTTCTGTTTATATAACTTAGCATCTGCGCGTGGAATTCTAATTGGCTGTACTGTGGCTTAACTGTTAGTATATAAGTAATCTAATTAATAATTGACTATCGATGAAATGGTGTGACCTATCTCCAATTAACAGATCTTTACCTAAAGTACAAAAGTGAGAATATTGTACTATCGTTATAACACAGTATTCTTCAATTTAAATCTATAGTCGATCAATCTTTCAGCTTCCTTCAATAGAAAATTAAACGAAAAGTCTAGCAAGAAATACAACTCAACTACCAACCACATCACAAGTGACGTATATGAGAGATGGTGATCTCAAATTCTACTTTTTTAGTGCCTATCCATGGCACGTAGAAGCCAACCCAGTATCCAATGCGCTAGAGATACTATTGAAAAGTCAAAATAAGGGATCAACGACACACCACTCGAGTGGAACTTCTCGTGTTCCCTTTCTCTTGCCAGTTACATTCGGACACTTGCATTTCATTACATTGAAGAACTTTTCAGACGATTTAGGAGTATGACAGATGTGTTACAAACACGTGCATACGGAAAGGCCTTCTTTCAACTTACCCTACCACGTTCGACTTCCTTGGTGATCATGACAATAATGGCGCTGTTTTCTTGCCAGACCATACGCCAGAAGTCTACGATGGTGTTTGGCAAGGTGCCTTGCGTAGCTATGTAACGCGGCACCGATGAGGACGACGTCGGAGAAGAGGAGGAGTTGGAGAGGTGGGATAGAGCGGGACTACTTCTCGCTGTCTTTGGTGGCAGCGGATCCACAGTTGTGGAACCACCCAGGAGGCTCTCTGTCAAAGAGTCCTGGTAAAGAAAGGGGGAAGTTTTTATTCAAGAGAATCAGTCAGCTATTAATGCCTATGCCCTACAATACAATTTCTGATAACAGAACGCACCCTAGTAAAATCCGTAGGATGAATTTACCACAGATACACAGAGGATTCCTTTTGAATAAAAACACGTTCGAGCTATTATGTTGTAGAGCTCTTTTGCTAAATCTACTATTATAGGACAATAAATGCACTTCTGAGATAGTAATACCAATGAAAAGCAATAGAGTTGCAAAAGCCAAGACAAAGCAAACAGTAATTCTTGGCTTAAAGTACGCCAACCGGTGACGAATTAACCGACGCTCACATCGGCCAAACGTGAAGTCAATGTACGTTTATTAGTGTCAATGATCGATTCAGGTATTCTTGATATTCGCTTAAGCCATTAACTGCTCATAAGTGCTGCCGAGGTAACTATTCGGGGCTCTAAGGCAGGTAAAAAAGGACTGTACCATATGAATTGTTCGACTCTCCTGTTTCCCATACATGGATAGCCTTCCCTATCGTTTCCAATAATGAAAACACTTCCAGGATTATGACAACGAAGAGATGAACCCAGATGCTGCTTCAAAATCCTGGTACAAGCGTGTAGTCTTTGCAAATCAAACGTCATATTTTACCTCCCAATTGCGTGATGAGTTTTTGTGGATATACGTTTTCAAGATGTGCATAAGCACAGACGATACAATATTACAGCAGCTAGACAGGCATCACAAATCGGAACACTGTGCTCGAAGTTTTCAGAAAGTTTTGGCTTTATCTTTGTGTCTGTTAAACTGCGTCTAGACGAATTCAAGGAAAAATAGAATTGTCAAATATAGCTTTCTAAATAAATATCTTTGCGATTTGACCACACATCAGGCTCATTAAAATTGCTCAAAATTACTTAAGACAAAAAAACCGATATTTGTAATAATTTCAAAGCTAATTTAGGGAATTGTTTCCCAACACTCATCGAGATTGGCATCTTGAAGCGTCTCCGATGAGAAACTCATAATCTATCACTGTTCTAGTTGGTCATACCTTTCTGTGGGTATTCATAGTTGAGTGTCAAACCTGAAAACTCTAACAGCACACAGTATTATACCCATACTTGCTCTATACTTCACACTTCACAAGATAATAAAGCCCAATGAATAGTCACCAAATGCTATTAGAAAGTGCTTCCTAATACTTATTATGAGCAGAGAAGGTAGGATCATTAAGCTTCTCGGATGAGGAACTTGAAAGATATCGCTCTCTGTATAGGCCAAACTAAACTGGTTCACGGTTGGCCATTCAACGGGCGTCAAATTCGCGTTCTCTGATCTCACAGATGAACACTGTTAGGATAGTATTACCACAGGGATTGCAGAACTGAGTAGTCACACACCACCCTTAAGTGAAACGGGACGAGCTCCTAATTGTTTCCTTCAATCTATGGCACTCTCTTCAAGAAGGAATTCACACTTTAGTAGTGGCATAAATTTCCGATCGATTTAAGTACTCTATTCCTGATTCCCTCCCCCCCCCCCACCCCACCCCCCCCCCTCCAACCAAACTTATAGTGATAGCAAACACATTCTCGAGTGATTTCTATCTTACCTACATAATTTACGAATCCAATACATCCTGCTTGCAATCCCATGCGTATGCTTTACTCCCATATTACAGTAAGCTATCTTATCTACACTCAAGACAACTAACCGGCTAATGTATCAAAGTTGAGTTGTATGTGTACGTGTTAACTACTACGCCATGCTCCTATTATGCATTTTTATTTCAAAGCCACAATTTGGGAAGCCCTCAAATATTGGACGGATTCACAAAAAAAATCAATTGTCCAGTAGTAATGGCCGGAAAGGAATTGCGTAACGAGCGGAAGAAATGGCGCTATTTATAGTCCAGTTAAAGGATAAAACAAAATACTGCTTATGACGTCCTCAAAGACAATTTCTTAAGTGAGTAAAGAAATCGGACCGAGAATTGCCATCGCTACGAAGGCGATAAGGTTAAAGGAAAACCCAAGTGGCTAAAATGAGAGGAGTCCTAGGGTGGAAAACGTGAAATAACAAATAAAACTGTTAGGGAACGGATGTGAAAATAACTGGCGTACCAGAAGAACTTGCATACTTCTCCCTCCTCACATTCGATCATTGGTTTCTAGGCTTCCACGCTCGTGCCTGAGGTTGCAACCTCTCTAGCACCGTAATCAACTCCTTTTATATTCATCTAATGCTATAAATTCCTCCCTTCCCCCTCCCTATATTCCTCCTAAGTCAGAGTCCTAGTGTAGTCTCTTGAGAATACTTCAACCACGTGCAGTCCAAAGGGACTTATTTTGTATTCTTAAAGCCTCTTCTGCCGAAATTTACAATAGCGACCTTCAAAATGTAATGATGCTCAAATTTGTCCAACTAACAACACACCCGACTTGCCAAAACTCGACTAAAAGTATGCCTAGTTTTCCTATCATTCACTCCTCCTTTTACGTCCCCAAACAAAACGTGGCCTGTTGCCCTAGAAGACACATGGGCTGCACTGCACGGGGTGTCTACACCGCACTTGGCCGGTGAGCGCATTGCATGTGCACCAAGTGCAAAAGATAACTGCCAAAACCGTGCGCGTTAGCAAACGTCCGCACACACCATAAACACAAAGCAGCGCGATTTGAACGCGTGACCTGCAGCATAAAACGCGTCCCTTTCACTCCCACCCCGCCCCCTCCCCTAACGGCTACGGGAGAGCCAAAATGCGTAGTATCAACCCGCCCAAAAGGACCTAACAGTAGCTGTTTCCATGACTGCTTATTTAAGGCCTTTCATACACAGTATTAAAGTAGGTAACTAATACGTTAATTCTGGCGAGCAAGCAGCTGTCTGCCCTCTTTCTTGGTCGCTTGGGTGTCTTTGGAACACACACATACTCGAGATTAAGGCAATCCGGTCGAATTATTAAACAAACAGATCATAATGTCCAGACGTAGAGATTTCAAATGGGCATCGCGTTTCAGGACATTATCATATAAGCTAACAAACTATGTATCTGTTCACTTGGCGAATGTTTAGTTTGTAGTTCCGAGATTGAGGGTTTAGCCTTGATCACGACTTGAACTTGAAAGTGTGTGTGTCTGCGGTCCTATTATCTTTTATGGATGTTAAATAGAATCAGCTATATAGCACCTCATACTATAAGAGTTTAAACGACTTAATGCTGTGTGACAAGTCTTGAGAATAAAATCGCAAAGGTGGTCTCATTTTTTGCTCCGTTAATTTGTTTACCTTGGCCGTCTCAAGATTCTGGAAGTAGCATACTAATTAGAGTCGAAATATAACTCTAAGATTTGTTCTTCAAAGGGTGTACGTGATTAAAAGGGAATTTGTTAAGATCACATCCTTTTGCATTTACAGTCCGAAACACCATTAAATTAACTAGCAACTCTTCCATACTGCCGAGATGAAAATCAGCTGCGGTTGATTAACTCAACTAATCTAGAGCAAGACAGTCGAGAGACAGGAAGGGAACTGTTAAGTAGCGGGGACAAGGAAAACTCAAAGCCATAAAGTTATTTTGTATCGAGATGAGCAATAACCCACATCTAAGTTGTCCAACATCTTTATTAACAAGCCGACGCGAACACTACTTCGGGCAGGCTCACAGTCATTCGGAGCGAAAATCGTTATTATCAATGGCTTGAATACAATCTGAAATCTCACATCCTTTCTGTGGAAGTAATCAAAATGGTATTAACACGTCTTGGAGTAACTACAATTCAGTCACTTGCCTTGACTGCAGACGTGCTGGTGTTAATTTACAAAAAAACGCCACCAATTCGTACTCCGATCAATCTAAAGTAGACAAAAATAGTGGAAAGAAAAACAACTTCCCATGAATGCGCAGGCATATTGCTTAAGCATTCAAGTTGAATAATCCATTCATCTCGCACTTTCACTAGTCTGATCATACAAAACTACAGTTATTGCAATAGCCGGCAGAATGCCTACAACACGCAAGTCAGTACGGTCATTGTTAGCGAATCGCCATTGAATAAAGTAACTTACTTTATAAAGGAACACCCCGCCTAGCCATTCATTCGAGAATATGAGCATCGTTCTCTAATAAATAAATAATGCAAAGAGTGTACATAAAAGTGGTGGATCAGAAATGCTTACAGGCCAGCTGATGTAGTTGGCATTGATATAATCCGATCCGGGGACGTTTGGGTCACCGTCTCGCAACCGAACTAGCGTTGAATCAAAGGGAAGGATATTCTTATAGCGATTCTTCTCCAAATTGTAGAACTTGGCTCCCTCAAGTCGAGTCCTCGATTTGGTCTGCAAAAAAGAGAATAAACAGACAAGCATTGAAATGATGAAATACCGACATATGCGCTCTTTAGTGGAGGGTGCATCCTCTGAAGAACAGGAGGTGCAAATGAGCGATACAGTATAACAAACGTGGTAAAAAGTGACTGAGTCAACTGACTTGGTTTCGAAACAGCAAAATGACGGGAAACACCACTGTGTCAATTCACACCTTACCCACTTTGTGGGAAAAGAATCGTCAACACTGTTGATAAAATCGCACCTTCCAGACTGTTTAGTGTAGAATTAGAAGCATTCGAAACAGATGGATCAAACCAGGCAAAACGTCACCATAATATCGTTTGCTTTAATCTACTTTTCTAGCGTCGCTTCCATATTCCCGCTGACAGTGTAGGTAGAAAAAAATGGCGCTTGGAGAAGTATGGGTCATTCAAAACTCGGTCGCCAGTTTTTCAAAGTGCAAGTCTTAATAAAACCCTTCTTAATATTTTTGAAAGTGCGTTTAATTTACCACCGGTAAGATAATGCCTCCAAAGCAGCTTAATGAAACTGTACTAAAGTTGTAAAAGACGTCCTCCTCGAGAGACAATAGCAGCAGCCTCGAAAGGGAAGGGGGGGGAGGGGCATGATTAATGCTTTGACCGATTTTTATAAATTACGTAAATTCAAATTTTGCCACTGAATGTTATTCACATAATTTCACTCCAATTTCGTACATCTTTCTTTTTCGAATACGAGACATAATTTCACTGCACACTTGAGATTTGCTGCAAAAGCCGTACAAATCTTCGAGCTTTCTACTTTAGGGTTGAATATTAATCGCATGGAAGCGTAGTATTTCAATTAATTATCTACACAAAACACATCATCATGTTCTATTCAAAAGCATTCAAATTAGGCCATGGTTCCTGAAAAATGAACTTTGCAATTTACCATAATCTGAATACTCCACCCAAACATTAGTGCGGATGTTACCTGAACTGCCACAACATGCATACACATACGTAAGTCTGACTAATGCTTTATGAGTGACTGGTTAAGACCTGATTTTGCATGCATTAAAACAAACACACAGAAGAGAAAGGAAAGCTTCTTCATTACTTACATCATGAATGTCTTGATGTAGTTCTTCGAATTCTTCGTGGAATCCGGCTAAATGTTTTCCGTTCACGCTCTCCGACTCCAGTTGCTTGATTCGTTTATTGATTGTAGAAACGTTCAGCCGTGTGGCGTTGAAAGGCTGGGGAAGAGAGAGGCAAAACACCAAAAAATAGAATCAAAAAGGTGCGCATTTGTTCATATTTACCCCTTATCTGCAGTAGCTAATCTATTACTCCCACGTTCTAGGAGATTCTCAATATGGGTAAAAAGTTAGCAAAGGAGTGAAAAGGCTAACCTTTTTTTATTATGAGAAGCATACAAGACTTATCTAGCTGTGCAGATGAACACTTTTCTGGAGGATTTTATAGCCTCAAATGAAGTTAAAAACAATTCTTATTTTAGAACCCAAGACTGAGTTATGCCTGATCCAAAATTTGGTCGTAGAATATTAGTCAGAAGGAGAGTAAATACTCAACCCGCACAGGAATTTCTGTCGCACGGCTCTGGGCATAAAACCTTCACCTGCCGATTCCAAAAAAAGGAAAAAAAAATACGAGAATGCGAGTAAAATCCTAGCGAAAAAAAAATATTTGCAAAGCTCAATCATTACACCAACAATATGGGGTAAACCCGACTAAACAGGGTCTGTTTATTAACTTTTCAGACGTTTGGAAATCGCCCATACTGTCATGAGAATATGTTAAATGCCACCCGATTCGATTTTATAATTCAAAGAACCTCAATGGTGAGCTAATCTACTGGCCTTAAACTTGGATATAAATTGACAATAAAATGCTCTTGTTGCCTTTTATTTAGTAGTACTAAATTAACTGCACCAAGTTAATAGTCTACGTAAATTGAATTCCGAAAGAAAAGGTAAATAAGAAGAACCAGGGCAATGACACCAGGTAATTATTAGGTAATTACGAATGATTTCTTATAAAAAATCTACCCAAAATGAATGAACACAAACTATAAATTTATTTTATAAGAAAATATCGAACCTGTTTAAGGCATACTAATCCACCTGTTTTCTCAAACATGGGAGTAGCGAGATAAAAATCTATTAGCTCTTTAAGGGAGGAAAATTGATGGCCTCCACCAACGTCAAATTTGTCATTTTTCCGGTTGATTAGGATGTGTGAAACCTGGTCTTCCGTAGATACCGACAGCGCATAGGAACCCGGCTTTTGAATTGATTCACGTACTAGGAAGCTTCCAATTTTCCCCTTCTCCAAGAGGAGCTTCTGGGCCTCACTTCTGGACATAGGGCCATGGAACCAACGAGAACTAAAAATAGGGGGAAGGTGAGCCTCTTAATAATTTTAAAATACCTCTCAGCAATAGGATCCTGACAAAATAAAGGATATTTCAATTCGATTATTGAGCCATTTTTCTCTTTTAATTCACCACGATTCTCACGATAATAATCAACTAATTCGAATAGGGTCGCAAATGTTTCTCCACCATAAAGATCTAGGAAATCCCCAGTATTTCGAATACGTATGTGTGTGACACAATCTTCTCGTCGAACTGAAAGAGTAAAATTTCCCGGATGTGTAAAGCTAGGCCGTACAAGAAAGCTTCCAGGGTCACCTTTCTCAAGGAGTAGTTTTTCCGCCTTGATCCCCTCCAAATTATGGTGAAACCATCTAAAAATAAATTTCAATTCCCAACAATTTTACCTTCTTCTTTCAATAGCCATCATAAATAAATTATAAAATACTGATGTAATTGTGCGTTAGAAAATATAGAGACGACCGCACCCATCAAATAAAAAGACCCCCAGATAACCAGACCAAACGCATTTAGGACAATCTTAAATGCACCGCAAATGCTGACCTTCATAAGGTCGTAATCGTTATATTTAAAGTTATTCTCAACTTGTATTCAATCACGTGTTTATTGTAAATATAAGTCTATTGATCTATAAATATAAAAGAACGCATAAGTTTACGCATTTTAATGTTTTGATCTTAATAAAACGCTAATCAATCAATATTTAATTACGTTGATTTTAAATTAATGCTTAGTAATTTCATGTCATAAAGGAGTTTTATAAACAACCTTATGGATAAAAATCGGTCAAATCTCCTATGATTGAATATTATAAATTTTCGAATTATACAATTTTTAATTGATCGCAAGCTACTCAATAGTGTCTAAATAGCCTTGAAAAATGACACAATGTAAATTAAATTAATTTAAAGTCGGAATTACGGAATGAAATTGCTAGCATTTACATTTCCCATCTATTGCTATCTTAGCGGTGACATTTTTAGCAGTTGTCAGACGACTTTCTAGAGTTTTAAACTATGATTTTCCCGGAGTCTTCATCCAATCTATTAGTACTCACAAGCGGTTTCCCTGAGAACCGAGTAATTTGCACGGCTGTTAATCGTCATCCTTTAACAATGACAACCAAACATGACTGACATCTCAACTACATTTTCTTACCAATAATTTGAGCATGGCTTCTCTGCCTCCACGATGATTGAGGGCTGAGTGACTTGACCTATTTCTGCCATATGGCCCCTTTTCACCCGGTGTCATTGTAATTCCCGTTAATAAATTGGTTCCTAATCAATACCTCCCAACTTTTACGCACCGCCAGTTCCACTTCATTAGATCACCTAGCCCTTCGATTCTTCTGACAAAGTTCTCGTTCATCATCGCCTTCCCCTCTTGGTGCCTTGACCTAACGACGTGAATACTCTATACGTGACATCATTTTTGTCCAGTCCGTTAGCAGTCTTGCAAATCGTTAATTTGCCGTGAACGACTACCCGCAATGACAAAACAGTAAGCAATAATTTCCAGGTAAATTTGCATGAATCGGTCATGATGAACTATTTCTATGTTCTGCATCGAGAATTTTGGACAATTTGGTAATTATCAGAACCACCTACCGGTAGGATCTCATTACTACCTGTATATTTAACAAAACTCTAGTGGAGACTCAACTTCTTAATCGTTAATCTGGATCCCTACACTATTCCTTAACTAGGCCCGACACCGATGTTTAGGTTTCTCCATATACACCCCGCTCTTTTCTCCCCGACTCTTACAGTCAGGTCCTTAGGACAAATCCTGCAACAACAGTAAGGTCTTCAAGACAAATATTAGTATTTGTGCATACATCTCACATCAACACAATGATAAATCAGATTAGAGCATATAAATATAAGGAACGTACATTCGTTACTCATAGAAAAACACATGCAAAGATATCGATAATTTAAGCATAAAAATCGACCTTCAGTTCTTGGTTAGGTTGGGAAAAATAATCAGACCAGCGGCTTGTTCAAGAGCCTTCATGGATACTGCGAATGTATTAAAGGGTTCTTCCAAAGGCAGCTCACGATTTGGAATGATCCAGGCAAAAGTATTCCATGGACCACCACGCCTCTCCTGTACAGCTATCGCTTTGAAGAAATGAGTGGGCACTGCGACATTATTCGAGCCAATCAATTCATACACGACCATTCGATGACCAAGGTCTGAAACCATAGAACTTAGGAGGCAAAAAAGTTTCATTAGCTTTATATAGACAGTGTAGCGCGATTAATTTGCTCAGAAATCGCATTTCCATAATCAAATCAAACTTTAGCCAGATAGGCACAGTTCCATATCAAATCGTGGCAACAACTTCAGGCATTTTCATCACTGAACACCATCATTTAAAAATATATCTAACAGCTAGTACCAAACAGCGAAATGAATCAATCTACAGCAGTCTAATCAAGTGGTTAATAAGCTCTGGACATTGAGAACGAAAAGCATTACCCACATATTTTTTTTAACTTTGAAAACTTAAAACATGCCATTCTCTAACCCGTATATTAGCCCCGTAATCTGTAAATAGGACGGTAACCACAATAGTCAAGCGCCTTCAAGCTCCGGCGTTACCTAGTAATCAGAAGTATGTGAAGATCAACGCGCAACGCCTATTGTTTTATCCTCATTTAATATTTAAGTTCTTACGTAGGATTCGCTCATAACATACCCTGGAATGAAAAGAGGACCTGTTACGACCACAATGTTAGCTGAGTTTCTAGCCATCCTGCGGATATGCTTCTCGAGAGAATTCCAGATATGCCTATTGAAGCCCCGTCCAACTTGCGGAGCAATATTGCAGAAAAGGAAAGTTGAGTCCATACATTCGGCATTGAACAAATTATTCCCCGAGGCAGCCATGTGACCTCGGTCGTAGCCAGATCTGGCGTAGTCGTCACTGGTGCTGCGAAATGCCTTTGGCTCACTCAGATCCTCTGTGAAATCAAACTTCGCTCTAGAGACGAGAGAATAAAAGCAAAATATTCGAAGATTTTAGAAGCAGTGGCATAAATTAACCTTACCAATATAAAACAACAATTTTGCTTAAAGAAAATGAGACGGGATAGACACATCCGGCTTCCGCAAATCAGAAAAACCTAGATAGGAAATCCGAATATTCAACTTATATGCAATCACACGATAGAAATCAGAATGCTTATTTAAAAGTGCCCAAGCGTCTATCTTAAGCACAAAAGTAGCATCATAGAGCCTCCTACCCCCCCACCCCTTCATTAACCAGACGTAACCTATTCGCTTGACTGAGTATTCACTGATGGATAATCATCCGTGAATTCAGAATTTAAGGATGAGTACACCAATTACTGCATAGCCCACATTTTGAGCTAGTAGTCTTTGCTACTATCTCTCAACCATCTTGCACCAATGCCATATTCTCTATCAAGTAGACTTGGGAAAAAATTTTAGGAATAATTACATAAATGTGGTCTCTCGGAAGGCATTTGACAGTGAAAGTAACATCTGCTAATCGCTTTTTCAATGGCCACTTACTATTGATAATTAAATAAATAACGACGGTATTTATTCCTGTAATTGTGAAGCAGACGAACGATATGAAGATCTAGTTGACCTAATCATTGTTTAAATTTTCAGTCTCATTTTGACCTTTGACTCAGTCATATTTGCATGTTTCTTTTCCTTTTTCATAAAGAACCAGAAGATCAAAAACCGATCCACTATGGATTTATAAAATCAAACTAACACAAAGATAAAGAATACCACTAAGTGAAGTACCTGCTAATAAGTTCATTTGAATCCCCAAGAAGATTTTCCTTGGTGAGTAATTCCAATGTCCATCGAGGAATGCGATTTCGCCGATCATATTGACAAATATAACCGGGCAAAATTTTCAATGGATCGGGGTCAGGCAGGCCAACCTGAGCTACCGCAGGAGGTAATTGGGCGTGGGGGCTGAAAATTGAAGATCTAGGAGGATTAACAGAGTAAGACGGGGGAGCAGTTCGACTCACAACCCTCCTCACTGAGCTCTTCTTATCCCAGATACCGATCCCAGTTGCTGTGGCAACACAGCCCGTCGTAAATGCTGATGCAGCGAGTAGAAATCTTTCGACAAATCGACTCATTCTTCAAATAACACAGCACTAAGTCGATAACAAAACCAAACTACCACTGAGAACCAAACAAGAATCTCTAACAGAGATGTTGAAATGTATTTATTGGTAGTTAAAAATTTTTACAGAGTCAGAAATGACATTTTGCTTTCAAGGTTTGTTAAGAGGGTTTCTAGGGCAGCGCTTTGATTACGTCGTAAGGAAATGATACATTTCAGGGGTTTCTTCACATCTGTGCTCAAATTATCGCCATAGCGATTAAGCAAAGAGGAAACCAAATTTACATTAGCTTTCATGGTCTTCTGATCCTCAATTTCTTCATGAATCTTCCGTTCAAGAGAATCACTTTTATCTGCTTTGATGGCACCTAGATGTAAAAGGATAAAATTCACAGCTCTTGACGTAGGTTCGACAAATGAAGTGTCAACATTATTGGATCTCTGTGAGAGAGCGGTGAAAATAAGATCAGAAGCGAAATTTTGACAGACAGGAGAAGAGACCTTCTGAGTTATTCGGAAAGCCAACCGCACAAGAGACTCAGGTGAAGTCCAGCCTATTATCCTCTCCCCCTGTAACTTCCAACTCGGAGGAGGTGTCTGCTTAGAAACTTGGTCGACAAGTGAGGTGATCATATTCTCATCTTCAGTGTCAATGAAAGCTCCTCTGAGAGAATCAAGAAGTGCGGATTCATTGAAATTAGCAGAAGCAGTGGAAAATAGTCCGGTAGATAGCGAGCCAAGTTTTGGAGGCGCAAAAAGACCTCCTGAGAAATTTGTGGTTCTAAGGCCGCCAAAAAGTCCACCACTTGGTGAAGAGGTGCCACTACCGATCATATTGATGTCTGCAAAAAGACCCGATTTCGTTGGCTGCTGGTTCTCTTTCAGAGAGGATAAGCAAGAGAGGAAACTAAATCCACCTGTACCGGCACCTTGACCAGCCTGCGCTGCGACTGATTCATCTATAAAAGTAGTATAGAAAGTATTTTAAATTAGGTCTGTGGGTATATATATATATAAATTCGTAGAGAATCCATAAATCTTGATTTGAAACCATTACTCTATTCACTTATTGAAGATAGCTAGTCTATACAATACTTTTTATGGTTTGAAGTCTACCACTAATCCAATGCCTCAGCAGATTCTAAATATGAGGTATGTAAAATAGAGAAGAGAAATAAAATATTACCTGAGAGTTTAGTTGACATATTTTTGACGGTATTGAAAGAAGTGTCTCGTTCGTCATCTCCTTCATCCTCACTCGCCGTGCCTTCATCGTCATAGTACTCTTCATCATAACTAGGAAAGTAAGAAAATGTAAATAACAATACAGCCTTCACGTTTTGTACTCTTTTATTGTAAACTGTATGACCGAATTGAAGCTATTCAGAAATCGAATCGAAGATCCAAGTGTTAGAACTTCTTGAATGCACGAAACGACGAAGCCTCTGTGTTCTTTGAAAGTGATGCCTGATAATGCATCTTAGCACGGTTTAGAATCACGCATCTGTCCATCAATATTCATGAGAACGTTAACAAAAATAAACAAGGCAATAAGACACCTACCATTACCAGGTCAAACCCAGTGTATACGCAAAGTGATAGAGGCGAAGGATTGATAACCATCAATCAAAGAACACATCTAGTATTACACATTTGACTCATGAGTACAAAGAACATTAAACTGTATTCAAGAAAACTCGTTGCTCAAATTCAAGCGCTTTCGGTATTCACTTAGGGTTAGCAAAAAATAGAAAAATTGAAAGAAACCCACAAATGCATCCAATACATCTTCTTTAGATTTTTGGGAAAAAAATGAGTGGGAACAATCATAGAAGCTAACTATGTGTATTCGTGAACAAACCATCAAAAAAGATTAAGATTTTAAAAATAACCTATGAGGAGATATTTGCAAATACAAATTTACCTATAATATGCTTACAGAGACAATTGCAAGAGGTTGCAGTTAGAAAAAATGAGAAAACAAATATTCGATTTCGAAGATTACATCACTTGAAATGGCCAACAGAGAAATAATTGAAAGTGATAAACTTGATCAGAGCGTCATACCTTTAGCCTAGCTGATCATGAGTATACAGATCTCTAATCATTGTCTGAATCACTGAAATCGGAATGAAGATGTCTCCGTGGTATACTCACTCAGTTACTAGCATTCATCCAGTCAGCATCTCAACGTTTAACCACATGACACTCCCTATGTCTCCGAAAAATGGCAGTATTTACTTACCCTCTTTGTAAAATGCCTCGTTTGTCGACCTACAGAGTTGCAATCGACGCAACTGGCAAAGACTTATTCTCTCCAGGTCTTATATACAAGAGACTGTAATGATTAACACAATACAATACCCATTATTAGCTATTATTATTGATAACTGCATGTCTGAACGTTCGCATGAACTAAAGGCGGTCTTTATCTTAGTAGATAAGGGCGATTTGAAAGACCGTACAAGTTCATCCACTATTCCATGATCTGGGCAGTTGTAAGACTAAACATTTTGAGAGAGATTTCACACAACTAAACATACAGTACAAAGATGAGATGAAGAAATGAACAGAACTAAAATCAAAATATTTAAAAATAGCAGTATTTTCATACTCTACCATCTTAGCCCTAAATTCACGTCTCTTCAAAATTATTCTCAACTCTAAGTATAACCCTACCTTTGCTCCTCATCTTCCTTTTCAACTTCACTCTCTTCCTGATCCTCACCAATATCTTCATCAAACGCGCGGAGAAGGTCGTCGTCACCTTCATCCTCTTCGTCTTCTCCCGGTATGTTGATGCCTGCTCTGAGGGCTGGCAACAAATTCAGGGATTCAAGAACCTAAACAAAAACAGTAAGGTGTTAAATAAGCGAATATAAAATTATTAATGTACACTGACAGATTCTAACCAACAAAAGATAGAAAACAGTGGGGTTCTCAAAGTCATAGGAACACAAAAAAACACTATTTCGACAAAGATAATCAGTAAGGATAGCATAAAAGAATTCGAAATCAAAAAGTGAAAGATTGAAATCGATAACGGAATTTATCGATAACTATCTAAGGTCTACTGAAACAAAGGTTCAGAGTGAAAATCTGTATTCACACATACGTGCCAAATAAAGCTCCAACTTTCAAGTGCTTTTAAAAGCCTTAATTATTAAAAGGCAAATGGATAAAGAATTCGATCTGAAGCGCAAAAAAAAAACATTAAAGAATAAGGGTTCAAAAATAGGAAAATTTTTAATCTGGAAACATCAAGCACACCAAGAACAAACGAATAGGTAATTCTATGCAGAAACAGGTATTAAGAGAACGTTACTACGTAAACCACAAACGAGTAATAAAACATAGAAGCTAGCAACGAAAAATAATAATGAAACATTGTGTACTAAATATGCAACAGTAAGAGAACGAAAAAAACAGTTTACCTGTAAGATGCTCTGTACACCGGATGGGCCGAATTCATTTGCATTAAGACAGAGATGGTTGAGATGGGATTTAGAAACCAGTGCGAATGCCAGGGAGATGGCAGAATCGCGCCTAATCTCATTACCATAGAGACTCAGGCGAGTGAGATTGGGAACAATGTCTTCACGCTCGATGTAGTGAGCCAAAGCACGACAACCTTTGGAGCGGATTAAGCAATCGTCTAAGATTAGCTCCTCCAAACTGGGAATTGAATTAAGGATCTTAGCTACTTCAGAACCTCCCTCCTCTGTCAAAGAATTATCTGAAAGATTCAAAATGCGCATATTGGCATTCTTAGAAATAGCTGAAGCGAGTGCCTTAATTCCCTCGGGTCCATGAATCCCAATGCCATTCTGATAAAGAGCAAGCTCTTCCAACGAACCCATTCGAGCGAATACATCTGCGAGTAGACAGGCACCATAGTTTTCTAGACGGTTACGCCCAGCAGAAAAATGGGTCAACTTGAGCCCTTTACCACCGCTTTCTTCAATACCCTTCGATAAAGCCTCAGCTAAATGTTTCGCTCCTTGATGGCCAAGACCTTGATTGTTCATGCGTAAAATCTTTAGAGATAATAAGTAAACAAAAACAAAGATACCTTTAGAGTGTAACATGTTGGACTAGAAATTAGTTCTGTTACGCCTACAACACCTCGAGGGCCAAAGGCGTTATCACTGAGGTCGAGTTCAGTAAGCCGAGCTCCTGACGTCATAATTCCTTTAGAAAAATGCTTCAAAGATGGGGCAATCTCGTCGACCAAACGACCGGTAAACATATCACTGAAAAGACACCGTTCTAAATTTTTATGAAATGCCAATTCGTCGCCGATGGCTTTGGCTCCATTGACACCTATGGTATTAGCGGAGAGGCACAACGCAGTCATCATATAATTCTTTTTAACTTCCTCAACAATTTCATTTGCATCCTTCTCACTGTCAACTTTAAGCGACCTGCCATCAAAATCGACAAGCACCTCCCTGTTGTCATTCGAAGCCATTTTATGAACAAATCCTGGGCTAACCACTGATTGTGGAATGAATTCTAATTTTAAAGGCCGCCGTGAGAGCTGGAAATCGGTTTATTTTTCATTTAATCTATTGATATGTCAATCCATAAAATTAAATTTTGAATTGGTAATTAAAACTGAATAATAATAATTAATATTTTATGCACCGAGCTGATCGATCTTTTTCGGCATTGTGAATTAAGCATATATGGAACTAGGGATTTTCTATCGATTTTAAAATCTAAAAGTATTGACAACTATTCCCTTAAATAAGATATTTTTATTCTATAAATAAGAGCTGGATCGCTTTGTGCTTATTAAGATATTCATGAAAATATCATAAGACATTAGTTAGTCCTATTTGATATCTAATATTTTTTTGTTGTTGCTCGCAACCAAAATTGAAATCAGAATTCATTTATGTTAGCCGAAGACCATTTAAATTTGATCGAAGTTTGTGAAAAAATATTTAATCTTAGTTAAGATAGGATTTATAAATAAATCTACACACTACATTGAGCACTGTACTATGATGCAAATGTGATGATTATATTTGAGGAACAAGTGAAATAAGATCTTCTAAATATCTTTATCGTAAACGAGTTTTAATGGTGTGAGACTGTATTTCGACATGTCCTTGGTGGTATAAGTTATCGTTCGCAATATGACATGATTTTATTTTGTCCGCACTTCATTATCCATTTCCCTTTAAAATTAAATGACAAAAATGAAATTGCAAGCATTCAGAAATTGCTTCATCACTGGTAGAGAGTAATCATGTTTTTTCATTTATATCAGTTATTAATCAGTTTCAATTGCCAGTTAAAATTCTCCATATTTGATGCTTGTATCATAAGATTTACTCTTGAATTAGTTATGATTAAGCGAATGTGACAAGTCAACTTCTTCTAAATTGAATTTGTAATGGTAATTGTCCTGATCTTTGCTTTAAACATGCGAATGTCACTGAAATTGTCTAGTTACAACAGATAAATGACCAAACCTGAGGTGATTTACTATTCTTTTTGTAATTTTGTTTTCTTTAATATCATTGTTATCCCAATAAAATATTTCACAAATTCATGAAATCCTGTCCATTCACATGAGAGATCAGGTTTTTTATATTAAAGTGTAACTTGAAATCGATGTGTCATGTACCATGATTGGTACAAATGTGGCCTGGAAGCCACCTTACCAACTAGGTTTATGCATAAAGCATCCCTTCATGAGCTGTTAGCAATTTCTGGCTATTAATATTTCCTCGTGTTGATTTGGTATCTCCTTAGACTTTTATTTACACACAGTCATGTAAATACTATAGTCTAGATCTCACCGTTGTAACCACAAGGTGTTTACGGTGATTTGGAGTTTCTCTGCTGGACATACCAGATATCATTGAACACTTAGTGAACCGAAAAAATACGGTTTTGTTATACTTCACCAATAGCATTTCACTCTGGAAATCAAAATGCACCCAGAGAAGGCTTCACAGCTGCCAATCCAAATGCTGAAACATTAATGATTCTCAAAACTTGACTACATCTGAATTTTATTAATCCCATAGCAGTTCTTGAATATATACGATTTAATGACGTTTTAACGTCTTGTCAAATTCATTCTTAATAATATTTACATGCGAGTACACTGTTTCATGCTAACACACAAATGTACTTACTGTAAAGATATCCAAACCCATTGAAGGAGAGCCTCAAACGATTCACATGGTGTATTTTCAATATGAGGTCTTTTTAATAAGTATCCAGATTTGTGCAATCCTCCTAACGAAGCCTTTTTCATAAGTAAAGCTAATCTAATTTTCCACTGAACAAGAAAAAAACCTCCTCTCATAAAACTGGTGATATTTTCTAAGCTTACCTGAAACAATGACCTATACCGAGTTAGAAGACCTGGAATTGAGTTGGGAAGTGTTCATTGGACAATTAGTACTAGATAAGATTGAAAAGGAGGAAGGAAAGAAGCTAGTACTGAGACTGCGCAACCCGGATTGTGAAGAACCGGCGAAATGTCGTAAGATGTGGTAGCTGACTGATTTGGCGTTCTTTTCTATCTGAAACTTAAGTCCGAGGTATGAGGCAGTAAGCTTTTTACCTTTTTGTGCCTAGTTCGTTACTTCATGCTCAAATAAAGTGTGTTCTCCTATTATCTGAGAGAATTCGCGTTTAAAGAGTCTGATTGTCAGTTGATACATTTTACTGACTGGTCAATCACTAAATGCTTTTTGCTGATTGCCAAATACTGTAATTGGTAAAAGCTACCATGATGTTGACATAACAGAGCTTGGACTTGGTGTCCAATTTATGCAATCTTTCAAGTGGAAAAATAAAGATATTGTAAAGTTAACCGCTGATAAAAGGTGAACCAGTGCTAGTCAAGGTCAGGCAACATAACGCACACGTCGAAAGACCATTTATTTTATTGCGTCAGAGCAAAGAGGTCATAACCTGGATTTCATGCACTCACGCACACACACATGACCTGCATTAACTACGTCATATAACGTGCAAAGATGAATCTAATCAACACCATTCCAACACTGCTTTGCCTCAATCAACTCCAGAAAAGTGGGAAGATTTTTGTCCAAACCTTGAAAGTACCAACGCGCAATTCTGCGAAAGTAATTCAAAGGAAAAATCAGGGAGGAAAACTATTATTGTCATACTTATGAAAACGAGCAATATGGTAATTTAAGAATATTATTTTGTTACAGAAGATACGTATAGATACATTTTCACCTAGAGAGTCCGTAGTTTGCTCGTCCGATTGTCTTCTGAAGATTCAGATACTGTTGATTTATGGGTGCCAGTAGCCAAAGTCATATCATACTTTAGTGCTGTTTTTGCTAATATCAGGTCTTGTGGAAAGCCTAAGATAAATAAGATAGTTCTGTTTCCTCGAATCTTGGAAGAAAAAGTAGATCAAAGTGCCCGAAATGACTACCATAATTAACCAAAGTCCTAAAAGAAGAAGAACTGAATAAGTCAATTTAGGATGGGGGTGGTTAGATTCAATATTTATTTATATCAAATGACGGGCTTTATGATAGTTATCATTAGCTCTTTAGTTGACTTCGGGCTTCAAAAGGGGGAGGGACATCAAAGTCACAAAAATTCGAGAGGATGGAGGGGAGGAAGAGAATAGTGATTCACAGATGTAAAAGAGGCAGACAGACACAAAGATAGAGAGAAAAGTAAGGCGAGTACTGTGGAAGTGGCCGAAGTGACACACAGTGGGAGCATGGTAGTTAGAAGTCAACTGTCGATTTATAAGCTTTTTGTCGCATGAGTATACGTCGCCCAGGATGCACCGCGTGGAGGTAAGTCTATCGCACACCCCTAGACTCAATATGATTTCTATGACCTTTGAGAGTCTTATAACGCGAAATCCTAAGGGACAGCCCATCAAATTGAAGTCAGCCACCGAGTGCTACATAACTGTCAAAGTAAAAAAGTAGGAATTAAGTTTTGGTATTTGTCAACTATGGGGGACACTGTTCATTCAAAGGTGAGATCAATAATAGCATGCATCGAAAAGATTTATCAATCTACCCCCTTACTTTTCCCACACTGATCGAAAGGAACAACAGCGGTAATAGCCGCACAGTTACCAGTTTTCTGATTCTCCCGAAACTGGAAAATACCATGAAAAAATGGCTGATATAGGCCAATTAAAACTGATCTATCATGGTGTTCCATATTTAATTAAGATGGGTATTGACTAATACTTTTCTAAATTTTCAATATAAAGGCAGCAAATAATAGTATAGTTTGAGGAGAGATCGTCAAATTCAAAATAAATAAAAAATCTTTACTCGCCCCTTCTTCTCATATAAAACAAGAGAAATGAAATGCATCGTACCTCCGATTATAAGATAATGGAGCAATAAGTCAATCATTTCGCTCTTTTAAACTGCCCGAAGAAAGCAAATATCATCTCTAAAGAGGATGAGAGCAGTTAGATTTCAGAGTTATTTCTTTATAAAAATGCATACAAGCCAATCGTTTAGACAATCATTATGATCTGGCATAAATCTTTCAGTCAACAATAGGTATTCTAGGAGGAAGGCTCTTAACCGAGGTGTGTTGGAAGCCTTAGAGACTATGACAAAACCTTAATAATGTCAAGGTCACTTATCTGTAAGGAAAACATGATTAACTTAATTTAGCGATGAATGTTTTCTAAGATTGTTGAAAAGGTATCTCTGAACCATTTCATTTGTGTTGGCAACTATAATTGCCCAACAACATAATTTCATTCTGGACGATGCTAAGCTCCCAATATACGTTACGAAGATAAGTGAAGTCCAAAAAGTACTACACAATAGGATCAAATCGCCAATTAACTAAACTGCGTAAAATTTCGAATAAAAATGAAAGAAATTTTTTACAATTTGAAGTAACTTTACATTTTTTTAAATCGACATTCGCTTAGAATGGTGGGATACGTAAGGAACAAGAGATGACGTCTTCAATTGTTTTCCAGTTATACTTTTCTTTAAATGAGTTGTTGAAGTTGTTATTTACTCATTGAATGCTCTTTTTATTCGAGCGCATAAAATTCCACAGGATTTATGTGTCCAATTTAGCATGAATTCCTTTGGTTCTCCTTGATTACTTGACTTCCACTTGAGGAAATTTGTTTCGGAAGAATTTGAAACGGTGAAATTGTTCAAAGTGCAAGAGCGTCCAAAAATAAAATCAAGTTCAAGCTATCGGTCCAAATGAGGTTTGGAAATACTTTCAGTAATCGAACATTTGGAAATAGCACCATGCAACTCACAGACATTCTCTTCAACCCAAATTTCTCCTATTTTTGAATTAAAAACTTAATAGCTATTATTGGTGCGAACGCTTGGGTAAAATGAGAGTAATTAAATTGTTAATCCCAGAGTGAAGTGTACCATCGGAAATTATTCCCTTAATGTGCGAATGTTATACTGCCCATTAAAAGAGGCGCATTAGCATTTCTACATATTTTTGTGCAAACGAACCCCTAAAATGACAGTCCCATTCCAGATTTAACTCAACAAATGTACACAATCAAGCCTATGACTTTTAACTTTGCGAAAATGGGTCTGATAATTCGGAATTCTGGAAAAAACTCAGATAATAAGCATGGTAATATTTGCAAAAAAGGTAAGTTTTAATAATGACACTTTTAATTTAATGGCAAGCTTATTTCAAGCTGATTCGGAAAAATGTATTGTAAATGGAATATATTAATGTAATTTGCCTATTAATATTGAAGATTTTTGTATATCCTCTCTTGTTTAATCAGCCTGGGTACGTCTGAGTACTGAATATTCACATAAAATATCCTTATTCGTTCATTACTGTTAGTCCTTATATGTCTTTTAAATGCAGACCTGTCAACTTAAGTGGTTATAATGCACACAACAATGTTCCAGAGCTTTGACTCAACAACGCATATATAACACAAAGTTGCCCACTGAGGTTATACTTGTACTTGTTAACACCTACAAGACTACGTAAAAAGTTGGTACCATTAACGTAGCACATAGACCATGTTCTATCGAAAATATTAAAGTTTAGAAGGGATCGGATAAATTGAGAAAGCCAGACTGCCTGCCTAGCCAGTAATGCAACAGATTGTGGTTGAACGGTAATGAGAGATTCAGTGTTCGAAGCCATGCTTTATTAAGAGAGTCCTGCGAATATGTTTTTAAAATGAAGAGGAGAAAGTGTCACTCCACTGTAGTCAAAATTTTCGATTATTTGGTTTCTAAATTAGAGTTCTGTTAAGCCAACACAGTTGCGTTAGTACTAACTGAAAATGAACGCTTTGGACGTACAGCTAAGTGCCGAAAATCTTTGTTTAAAACACCAAATACGAACTTTGAAGGGAAGTGGCGGGTTTCGGAAGCCATGCCACTTATATGGTAAAATTGTTTCGCTTCATTATGGATACTTACATAAATAAAATCGTTAGCACTGCCGTTCCTGTTCTGATAAACTGCAAGATTCAGCGTCTTAATAAAGCTGGGGTTGTACCCATTGCATTTATAGAGATTTTCTCCTTGCGTATTCGTCTTCAATTCATGACTCCAAGTGTGCTGAAATCCGCCCCTTTCTAAACACCAATGCAAACGAACTCCTTAAAATGTACCCCCACGGCTGAAATTCCCTAATATATATATTCAATAAACCTTCATTTTCTAATTTGGGGTACCTTGGAATTGGTTATTAAACGTCTCTGAGATAGGCATTTAGCTATTTTATATTTCATTTTAGCTGTCTAATGCTGTAGGCGTTCCTGTGAAAGTGGGAATCATTTCAAAATGCTTTGCCACCGGACCTTATTATTCATAGTTACCTTGACTCTGCCAATATCCTGTTTGGACACTATCTCAAATTTTTGCCAGCTCATAACTCTAAGTGATAGTCAACATTTATTTTGTCTAGGTAACAATCTGTAGATTTTAATTAGGAAATACGACGTTTAGATATAAATTGACAGCTACAATTCATCAATAAGGCAAGGAAATTAACCCGGAAACGCCCATGACCTTAAATTTTCCCTGCCACACCCAGTCGAAAGCAAGATGTTATTATTTCCGGGAGAAAAGAAGATGGCCAACTCACTTTCGGAATTATGGTCACGTCATTAGTGGGTTCAAATGAGAATGATTGAAGGAGTATAAATAGAACATAAAGAGTGGATGGCTCGAAATCTCGTATGACACCCAGACGCTCTATGTGATGGTATTAAAAAAGACGCAATTAATTATGCCCATGAAGACATCTATTACATTGATCTAATCGCAAAGGAGTTATTCTGAGATGCCTTAATAAAGAGAATTTGAAGAAGCTATCTGTACAGAGGCAGGACGCCATAATTGCAAAAGTAGGGAAAATTAATCACATCGTGTCATTTAGATCTTCTATTTAGTGGTTATACGTATCCAGTCAAAACTCAGAATTCAAAAATTAATCTCCGAAAAATAATTCATCAGCTTATTTCATATTTTTAGGCAGCTTGACGATTGTCAAAACAGTCATCAATCAGCAGATCTTATCGCAATTTATGCTTACCTGTGGAGACTCGAGTGGTAGTCCGAAAACATTTCCTAAGCCTTGCCGACTCTTTAATTGATGTCTTTAACCTCATTGTCTCCACTGGTTACTAGCCAACCTTCAGTTATTTCAATTGCCCAATGACTATTGTAAGAATCGGTGGGAGGTTTGAAGTTGACTCTTAACTACGTCACACTTGACTGAAGCACATGCTGACGTAGAGTGGATCAATGTGGAAGTGAATTGGGAGTTTAGTGTAACCACAGGGTAGATCAGACCACATAGTCATCGGTCCCTATTGCTCTGCAGCGCTAGGAGGACATGTGACAAATGATCACTGCTTTCGCCATTTGTCATCCATTTATGTCTTTTGGTCATTATTTAAACCTATCACACATCTTGCA
Source organism: Hymenolepis microstoma (assembly GCA_000469805.3). Lineage (NCBI taxonomy): Eukaryota > Metazoa > Platyhelminthes > Cestoda > Cyclophyllidea > Hymenolepididae > Hymenolepis > Hymenolepis microstoma. The sequence goes on along the minus strand of LR215991.1, from coordinate 23,324,091 downwards.
GACTGTAAGTCCTTTCATATTAACCAGCCTTACTTATATGATGTGCTTTAATACAGATTTATTTAGATCACGCCACCTGCACCATCTATAAATACCCAGTTGTAATTTCCATCCTGGCTGGATTTAAACGTTCTTCTTTTCTACTGCACATTCACAGAGTGTTCTCTTACTGGTTAACTCCTACGATTAGGTCCGTCACCCAGCTCCACTCTCTCTGGAGCTCCTCCTACCGTGCACCTCTCTCTCTCTCTCTATATATATATATATCATCATTAACACGCAAACGAGGTCTCTTATTCAGCCAATAAATGATAAGTTCGGATATTGCGTACCTTTGAACTGGTTAGATCCCGTAACTGTAATTTGTCGAAGTAGTACCCTCCTAATGACTGTCATCTCAACATTTCCCTTATTAGTTTTACTGAATTTCTTCTAAAATGCTTTTCGTTTGAGTTCTTACGTAATTTCTCCTAAAATCCTTGAAGTCTTAAGGTCATAAACGAGACAGCCTTTCAGGGGAAAACAAGAATTTAGGCATAGTGGATCAGTAGTCAGCAGGTGGGATTTGCTAAGGAGATATTTCATGAGGTCAAAGCATATGCTTAAAAGCCTGTGTGTTTACTGAGAATACTCATGTACGGAACGATGATATATGGAGTGGGCAGGTTGAAGTCATGTGTTTTCACTAAGACTTGACGATCAGCCATGTCAATATAGCGTTAGCGACAACTCCGTTTCATTTGCGGAACTAACAACTGAACAAGATAACAAGAGACTCTACTGAGATGTCTAAAATGATGATGATGGTAATCAGAATTGGTGACATCACTAATAAAAGAGTTAGACCATTTCTTCCTATTCTTGAGTCTGCACAAAATTGGGTTCATTTTGGCAATTTTCCACATAGAGCCACCTGAAGAATTCCTAATTCCATAAAGTTTACGATCTTCGTGGTCAGGGTGTAGGGCAATGCCAGACCCAAAAGTTTGATAAATATAAGAGAAAGTTTTACCAGAGAAAAAAACTCTTTCAGTGAAGCGTCATTTGTAATGAACCTGGCCAACAGTGTTAAAGAGGAAGGTGTGATTTATTTTATTAATTTTCTATTAATTAACTGAAGATATTTAGCACTCTAGACTGTTCAACTGATTCTTGTGATTAAAATTGTTCAATAACTTGCATGGTACTCGTATTTATACGGGATGTGCAGGCTTTAAAGAGGAAATCTCTCGATTGGCTATATGAATCAACTTAACTAATAAAAACAGTGTTGTTGGGAACGTGTAAACACGTGGGGCCAACACTTTCACGTATTATTTGCTTCTCTCATAAGAGCGCAACAAATCTGGAGGCTCAAATAACCTAGGTCTCAGTCTTTCCAACCATTTTTCAAGTGGCTCTTTACTCTCTTTGGAGGAAGAATACAGGGGTAAAATGTGCAATTGGCAATTGGAATGACTAACCAATCACTGTAATCACAAGGCACTTACATCTGGTCCTTCAGTCTCTTTTGGTTTTGTGTGTGATAGGAATAATCATGACTTGAGCAAATCAAAATGAAAGGGCTGGGCACTATTACTCGATCAGTTTTATTAGAAAAATAAATAAATCTTATCTCTGCTTAAAAATACAACTTAAATAGTCGACTTTCAATATTTGGGAGAAGAGATTTGATTTTAAAATGGACCGTTAGGTTATCATTCGCTGGTTTTCCTTCTCATTGTTACATACTTCATAAACCCTATTCAATTACCCTGAATGTAGAACGCCTTTCGAACGCATTTTCGGCGCTTTGTATCCTCTTTTAAGAGCGAAAAATTACCCCTCTAAGTTATATTTGTGTGCGCAAAATGTGTATTATCTGAGGTCATGTCGTATTTGCCTTGGCGACTCAGTTACGGAGATAGAAATGCACGCATGAGAGCGTGAATTTTAATTATGCTCAACTAATGATTAAGCACCCCTAAGGCTTAACGATTAGTCGCCCAGATGCATCATAAATGCCAACTGGGATTCAGATCTACACTTAATAGCTGAACATGATGAAATTTAGCTCTGATGGACGCTTCAATAGCAAATCTGTTGTAATTGTCTGTGTCAGAAAAAGGAAGGCTGAATTCAGTTCCAGTCAAGTTACGAACAGAGACAAGGTAATTTCGGCGAACAGTGAAGCAAAATACGTTTAATAACTAGTGCCAAATCCTTAGTAGATATTATTCTCCAAAATCTGTCAATATAGCAAGAAAAGATCAGCCAAACTTCCTAAAATTCTAGTAAAGTAAGGGGTAGATAAGCACTAATGAATTCCAAATTCACACAAAATTTCTTTCGCAAGCACTGGACTAAACTTCGGCTTTTATGAATAGTATAAATACCAGATAGAGAGCCCTATACAATAACGTAAATTTATAAAATAAATGGTTGGAAAAACTGTTATTAAAGAACTCATTGTATTAGGAGCATAGAGAATGTCAAACCATGCTCTTTTGTCAAAAATTTTGAATTCACACTTCTAGACAGATTTTATTGGAGGGTAGCAAATATATGATTGCTTAATTTGTTTAGTAAATGAAATTTGTTTTGAATGAACTCTCTTAAGTTAATATCATTATCCCTCTATGTGGGCCAATAGAAAGGACACATCTAATACAATTATATATTGGTGATCATCTCAACAGATCAACCGATAAACGAGGTACGAGTACCATGGACACGAGATTTCACTGAGAGCTTTGTTTTCATTTGTGTAGATAGAAAAACAAATGGAGCAGTGCTGTTTTATTCTATAAACGAGCCTAAAACTAAACCAGATTAAGACACCGACGTCGTTGTGCAATTGGTTGTTCAAAAATTGTACTCTATCAATCACTTACCTTCATAAACACAGATTGCAATGCATGCTGAGTCGTTTATGAAACATAACCACCACACTAGCATAAATTATGCAAAGTTTACGCATTTTCACAAACAGATTCACTCAGTACTTTGTGTTAGTGGATTGATCAGTTGTTTGCCACACAATCGGTCTGCTTGTGTGACCTTCATTTCATGCGCTATCAGATTTTTCTATTCTGTCCGTGTCCTTGAAAAGCGGACAGCTAACGGAATCCCAGTTTTGGTTTCCAACCCTTTTTAATGTGATGAAAAAGGCTTGTTCGATCATAATAAACGACAACGATCGAGCGAAAAATATTCCTTTGTTCACAATTTATCGGGTCTGGTTCCACTGCATTATTGATCTGATTTCTCAACTCTCATTCCTACAGTATCTAAGCTCAGAAGCCTTTTGGGTCACGCATCATTTGCATCAAAATAGTTAACACGAGGATTAAAAGTAACAATATAATTATCGAATTCAAACATTGCGAGTTAAATTCTTTGGAGTAGACGAAGTGTAAGGTGTATTAAACACTGTAAAAGGAAAGAATTAGTATCGCAACTTTGTTTGCTGTTGAATAGAAACCATTCTTATGGCCAGTTCAGTTAAATAATGCAATAATGGAAAAACGGAAGTACCTCTGTAAATGGTTCTTATAGCACTGAATTTCACATTTAAAAGTCGTAAATAAATAAATAAATAAAGCCTTAATACGAAACACAGAAATACTGCGTTACTAAGCACGAAATTCCATAAGTCTCTCATTTCGATACGCTAGAATTAATTCGTAACTTACTTTATAGACATGTAATTGATAGTAATTTAAGTAACTGCTAAAATTTGAATTTTGCGACAGAAATTGCACAGTGTATGGAGGTAAGTCAGCAAATAAAACGCTTTCGATAACGCCAAGCAGTAATAAACTAGAAATTTGAGGGCACATTGGGTTGCCTTTTCCAAGTGCATCACCTGATAAATTGGAAATCTTGGTACAACTCTCTCGACCTTTGGCACTTTTCGTGAAAAGTACATATACGGGAGGGAGAGGGGGAGAGGTGGAGTTGACATTCACATGGAAAATAGATCTTACCAAGTCTCACAAGCAGACATGGTGGAGAATGCTCCTATCAAGGAGCTAAGGTTCGAAAAATATTAGATATGTAAATTCGTATAACCTTATTGTGTACTGAATTTCACAAGGAGATAAAAGATGATTATTGTAGATGCATATAAACAGGTTATTAAACATTCAAAAATAAATTAAAGAGTGTTACGGTCTAGTGATCTTTGGGTTCATTTAGAGGGGTTGAAGAAGACCAGCTCGAACTATTTGTTATCCGCAAATCTAGAGGAGATTGATTGGCACACTTCCTTTTTTTAAATGCTCTTGAGATCCTCAGACAGAGAACAATAGAGATAAAACAGGAGATAAACAAAATGAGAAGGAATATTGGGAGAAATATTGTGAGAAATAATTGTCCATTTTGGAGTTGCGAGGTGGATGCAACAATTGCAGGTCTAGATGTTGTTGTAAGAGGTGAAATAGTGGTTGTTGATGGTTGAATAGAATTACTCAGTGCTAATTTAAGTGCCATATTATTTCGACAGAGATGATCCTCTGAGCATACTCCAAGGCGACATGAAGGTAAACTGAGACTGCTGTTGGGATTGCTTGTGAAACCCAAATTTTTGGTAGCTAAGGGAGGACCGGGAAATATTCGAAGAACACTCACTTCTGGTTGCTGGCTGCATTTGGTACAAATAAATTGAAGATTCCTACCCTGACATCCAGTCAATCGGACGCTCTTAAATGCACTGCCGAAAGTGAGATAGCGATCAAAATTAGATTTACAATTAATAACAATATTTTCGAGGCTGGGTAATACAGCTAGGCCACAGGCTTCAAGTCCAATAGGTGATCGCCAAGCATGGAGATTCCTTAAATCCGGAAGACCTGTGAATGCAAGGGCATCAAGTAGCCTTGTTTGAAGAGGAATATTTAGTTGAAGAAATGAGACTCTTCCACCATCTTGCAATCGGCTCAAACCGCCGGGTTCTATAATCACTCCAGGGAAATCGGATGAAGTGAGCATTTTAGAATCTCCAACGCGTACACTTTCACCTGATCGACGGCAGAAAACAGGGGTAAATTTGGATGATGGAAGACCAGCCTTGTTCGAAACACACCTTAGCGACAGCGTGTTACCAGATTTTTGATATCCGCAGTAACATTGTGTATCATTCACCGCAGAAACAGTAATACATCCACTAAGCGTTATTAAGCAATGAAACATAATTAAAATGAGTCCTGCCATAATTTTTCATCCCGAGTTAGTCATTGCACTGTCGATAAGGCTAGGGGGTAATCAGGTTAACTAAAATGCGTCTTCGCCATACATATGAAAACATCCGGTGTGAACAGAACGGTTAAACCAATAAAAACGCACGGTTGGGGTCTGACCATCTGTGGTTATCGGCCTATCAGATTGCCGTGGATGCGCGACTAGAATGACGGTATTGGTGACAGGAAATAGAGACCAAAGCGCATTTAACTCTAGTTTTAATATCTGTCAAACATTATCCCCGGAATACGAAATCTTTGCAATCATTTTCATTGCAACTTCACAAAATTGCAGTTAAAGTAGGTAAAAATGCTAAATCTGAAATCATATTCCTTGCAGATATTTTGGTGTGCATTAGTACCACCAGAATCCTCTGTCACTTAAACAAGTCATTAAGTGACACTGTAGCGCCAAAGATGGCTTATTTTGAGGGGACACTTTATTCGCACTTAACTGGATGTGATTGACAAAATGGTAAGGAAAGTAAGCCTTCGCTCTCACGAACCATTACACACTCCAATTTTCATTCACTCACTTTGAAAGATAGGCTTTAGTCGAAGACCCTTAAAAGTTGCGAGGAATGAAGTTTTGAGAGACAAAGAGGCTTCAATACAGAAATTGTAATATCTTTGCAAATAGACTGTAAATACTTATTAACTACTGGAGCTGCAAGTTTACGTTTATACTGTTCAAGCTCTATGCTGCTTTAAAATTGAGATGGTTGATTGTAAAAAAAACTGAAATCCAAGCCTTCTTCTATTATCAAGCCAACTCGTACTGGATCGCTAAAAACGGTTAATAAAAGCAAAAGTGAATATGAATCTTCATCCAGAAAAACCGACATCCACCCCCCCCCCCCCTAAATTGTTTCTCCTATCGACATTTCGAAGTATCCAGAACTTCTGAGAAACCTCAACTTAAGTAGAAACAAACTTGTGTATGTTCATTCCCTGCCAACTAAAATAAAAAAAATGCATATCTTCCAATTCAAGTCATATTTTGATACAAACACCAACTGATCATTTGCGGATAAAACGGAATAAAGTAATTAAATAACAAAGGGAATTTATACCAGTAAGTTGTCAATTTTAATTCTCTTCAGCTTATCAATTCATATTCGTTTTGTCTTTACATCTCCTCTTGTAAACTTGCAAGTAATGATCTTTCTTCCTTGAAATCCATTTATGTGAGACAAAACGATTGCCTCCTACTTTAAATCGATCTTCTACTGATAGGACACATAAATTCCCACTAGATTTGGGGTGATCATCCGAATCTCAATGACAAAATGTCCACCTGTGCATTTACAAGCCGACCATTTATGCCTACTTTTTGTCCTGTATTCGAAAAGGCGAAAACCTACTGTATACAAATACAGGTGCATTCTGCTGACTTTCGGTCGTGGCTTTGGGGGAGGGGAGAAGAGGGGGAGAGGGCGGCTAACACGTGTCAACTACCGCAGGATTCGAGACGGAACTTCGGGTACAAGAGAGGCGGAAGGAAAATACTAAATCCTCAAGTTGACTTCCAAGGAAGTTTGAGATGTTCCTTCCTTTCATTTATTAAGAAGTGAAATGTAATTTATAAGGGATTTAATTAGCCAAAATCTTAACAATAATTTGCTTTTGGGTGCTTGCATTGGATTTTCTGTTTGCTCTCTATCTATATCTTCTAAGAGTCCTACTCCTTGTTTCATATCTAAATTGAATCAAGAAAAAGATTCCCAAGCTCATTAAAACACGTTTTTAAAATAGTCAATTAGATCTATTCTTAAAGCAAAATCGTGTTTTGCTACTCAACTTCTTGTATAGCATTTAAGAATAATAAGATGTCAATTGCAGCGCTATTAAATCCTTGCTTGCACTTTTTTTAATAACGCACTCAATATAATTTCGAGTATTTTAATTTACCTTTGAGCAGAATTCACGAACTTGTGAGAATTACTCTCATTATTGGGACGCCGTTTAGCGGAGCGCGTAATTGGTAAATAAGCATAATCACAGCTAAACCATTGGCTGACTAAGCAGTCACCAAATTTTTTATTTCCTGTTTACTTGCTAACTGATATCCCTTTGATTAATGAGATGCAGCGAAAGCGCGATTTGAGCCACAGTTGTTCTCTTTTCTCATTTACGAGTCTGGGCTACTGAACTTTGCAAATGACGACATATCAGTCACAGTGGTGACGTAGCTTTTGTCGGTAACTTTGAGCTTAGAGATTTTAACTGGTCAACTAGAATTTACCAAAATCTAAGTTTCTGGTTTTTTACGCCTTCTTTATTATAAGTAAGATTTTTAAGATCCATAACTTCGGCTCATGTAAGAAAATCGAGAGATGTCCATTATAGCCGAGAGAACTCAGACGTCTCAATAACATACCTTTCCATTCTGGAGTACCAGCTACCAAATAGGAACTTTTCATATTCATAATGAAGCAAGTTAGTTTGAATTGAGAATTCGGTTTGACTTCACAACTCATTTCTCTCAACTCTATTTCTCAAAAAATGTGAGACCCATTTTGTCTTCATGAAACAAGTTCAATCCAGTAAATTTGGCGTTAGAACTTCAAGTAATTATTTAATGAGGAAGAATCATGGCGGAGGAGTTTTAAATTCCACTCAAAGACCTGAAAGCAATCACAGACTTACTAAAACTGGTCACATCAAACTGTGGTATCTGATTAGCAAGATCTTTCGGCAATCATTTATTGGAGTTTTGAGAAAATTTAAATCAGCATGCCAACCGGAAAGGATGTTAATACCTTAAAAATTGTATTTAAGTACATTTACTGATTTCTATATTAGCTCTGCTTATAAAACACCTATTTCCCGACGGGTTTCTTCAAATCTATGAAATTTTTCAGGAACTGGAAATTTGGCCTTCCGTTTCTACGATAAAGTATCGTTTATTCTGTTACACACAAATATAATACATCTACTTAATTTTGCTAATACATCAACTGATTAAGACAGCTATTGAAGCAGTTAATTAAAAGATACAAAATTTCGACAAATAATGCAATTGACCAATTATTTTAAGCACGTTGTCAATTAGTATACGAATTAACTTTAACATTGCATAAAGTAGCTCGCCGGTCTCTTACTTAACGCAGATAGTTTTTCTTGCTTCCATTCGACAATCTTATTGCCTGGTTCTCTGCGCTCATTTTTTAAAATTTCATTTGTGATTTTGAAATGGATTTTCGATATTTTCAATGTTTTCTTCTTCCTCCCACTAGCGCATTTGGATGGCATTCGCAGTTAGAGTTGGGGCATTGGACAACGAAAATACCCAAATAGATAGTTGGCCCACTGGAGTAATCGGCGTTAGGGTGGTCTTGTTGCCCTATATTAATTCCCACCTCATCCATAACTTCGTTTTCCTCATCTTCAACTGACTTTCCCATACCTCATCCTCATGTCTTTTCGTGCTATGAGGGTTTACAAGCTGGGAAAATCTGTATAGAATTCTTAGTAGATATCTTCATAACATTTGCCAGTGACAGAAGATTCGGTGAGAATAGTGAAGTCTGAACCTGTTCACCTACTTCCTATATTTTCTTATCCGAAGTTTAAAAATTTTTTTTTCGTGATTTAGAAATAATTCCTTGATGATGGATTTTCATCTTCCTCAGTCTTATCATTTTCTCCTATCTTAAAGGCTGTTCATTTGCTTTCACATATAAATGTAACGATAAATATATATGTCAACTTCACTCTACCTGTTGACGATCGCACAACTATATACTTAAAGTCTTTCACTTAATTGTCATAAAAAGATCTTCATGAAAACTTACAATTATTTGCGTCGTCGATTATAAATTTATTTATCTGGTAATTTTAGCCATGGAGCCAGCAACTGTTTGATCGTTAGAAGTTATTATAAGCTGACAAGCAATGCTGTTTACTAGAGTATCCTCCTATTAAGTTACATCGCGTGCTTCGGTTCTATTAAATTAGGAATGGCTAATAAATGACAGGGGAATCACTCTCACCACAGTTTCCTTGTCTGACCTTAAAAGCGTATAACTCAGTCTCCATAGGGGTCGTCTGTTGTCCATTCTTAGTATAACGTGACAAATATTAAGTCATTGTAAGTTGCCTATTAATCCCCTTATAAGCTGTTCTCGAAAAACTTCCAAACGAGGAATCGAGCTTATGTTTCTTATCATATAGGAGTTGTGTAATAGATAAATAATAACACGAATAGAATATAGAACAGGAGAATAAGCAAGGACATGGAATACAATAATAAATGACGTCTAGGTAGCTCAAACATAAATAAATAAACAAATAACAACACTGGAGGGAGGGAGGGAGGGAGGAGGGGGAGGGGAATGGGGAGGAGGTAATACAAGAAAAAATAAGGGAAGAGGCATGTCAACTTATTAACACAATGCACCAATAAAGTCAGGATTCAAATCAGCGCAGAACACCTCGTTACTGCAAATTGTTTATTAAATAAACTAATAAATTAATAAGATGACAGCAAGCAATAACGAAATGACAGACCTTACTTCACCCTGCTATATTCTGACCGGGTTTTAGGCAAAGAATCCACTCGGGTACTTACACTTAATTACACTTATCCGGATATGACCCCATAGTGCACAGAACTATCTAGGATTAAATAAGTCCAAAAACTCTTCATGGTCACAATCTCGCTACCTATTTTGTCCCAAAAGCTGTAAAAGGTCATTTCTACTGAACCTCGCGTTATTTCTTGTTCTTTCCAAATTAACATTGGTAGTTGCAAATCTGACTTTCTCCGCGTTAATTAGCAGTTTTTACTTATTTATAAGAGTGTTAGTTTAGCTTGACCTCACGGATCTAGGCCTTGACACTTGATGCCACCTTTCACTTCTACAGGTACCTATGTCCTTTAGGCTATTTAATAGCAAAAATTATGTTTGATCTTTTCCATTCCATAACTTCGGTGCTTGGTTTTGTCATTTCCTTTAGCAATGAAACTGTATATTGTAATAAATTTACTTAATTTACTTAATAAGTATTAAATAAAGCACATTATCGAAATCTCCAATCATCTTTTACTGTTATATGAATACAGTTAAACAAGAATTGATTTATGCTCAATTTAATTTATAGAAGATATAAAGGACATTAATTTGTAATTCAGAATAAAAAAGTCACTTTAAGTGGGCCAAATTTATTTTAATTTGCAGTTATAAATAGGTCCTTAACATAGAATATGAAATCATTAATGATTCCTGTCAAAGATTATGATAGGCATCAAAAAGAGCCTAATCAGATTTTCAAATGATTCCGAAATCAGATCAAAAGAAGAGGGAAGATTCTGCGATTCATCAGACAATGATTTCCAATTAGCCTATACATTTTACTACTGCGTTATGCATAAACGTGAGCTCAACCCCGAGAGAGTTTTAACAGGGGAAACATAGTCAGAAGGCGCTACGGAGCTTAGTATTGAAAATACTCGAATACTTTCCGTCGGTCTCCTATCCTGAATAGGTAAACAAATTTTTGTTAGTTATTTTCGAATTATTTCACCATGTGCCTGGGTTTCTTGTGTTCATAGACCAAATTATTTCAAATGGTCAAATTGGTGATGATTCCCAGCTAAGCCGACTTCCTCTGGCTCCTATTTACTCTGTTAAATCAAATGCGGAAAAATGAGAAGAGGGAATGGTCGTGTAAACTATTGGTAACTTCGACGACACAGAAGACCTCAGTATGAGCACATCTAGTCTAGTTTGTGGAGTTCTATATTGTTTAAATCGCAGCTGATTAGATGTATAAACTGGACAAATTGGAGAAAGTCAATCATTCTTAAGCCACCATGCCTCAAAGGGAGTTTAAAATGAGATTGAGACTGGGACCCCGTATACTACAGGCAACAGAGTCTCTAAGGTATTTTTAGGCCCTTGAGGCCCTAATGTCCTAAATCATTAATATGATGCGTTTCTACTCAGAGACATCTCATAAAATGAGCGAGATTTTAATAGATGATGCTGCAGGACAGTCACTTAAAGCAACAAACACGGACTGAACTGAATTCGAATATGTAACTTATTAAATCTCATTTCATTTTTCTCAGAATATATCTACATGATCAACATGCTCACAGCATTAAGCTAACAGCCGGTTACCTGGGAGTGGATAAAGGGCCATCTCAAGTTACCAATGTACTTTTGGTTTGGAGTTTGAAGAGCGATTGAAAACGTCTAGGTTACTATTTAGAAGAAAGGAATTGTTGTTTTGTGACTGTCAATCATAAAGCAGTAACAGACGGCCCATCTTGATTGGGGTCGACCAACGAGGCCAGTACAATGGACGGAGTAACGTGCAAATAGTGAGAGGGCATCCATCGTTTAAAGAAGTCACCCTCAGTTTAGGAACCGCTCTCAGTAGTCAATCTCTGGGGTCTGGATACCAGTACTTCTCATTATTAAAAGTGTCCGAAATCTTGTTTCCTCAAGATTTGATTATAAAACGAAGCAGAATATTTGTGGGCAAAAGGAGTGAAGAGAGATCAACAGTTTTCCATATCGTCTCCTCTTTTAGCTTGGGGACAAAAGGATTTTGGGGATCTGTGCATTTGATCTCGTGAACATCACGGATGGTCATTCCAACCTTATTCATACCTGACATTTTGCCTGTATTTGGGAATGCAGTATGAGTTAATGCGAGCGAGTTAATGTGTTGAGAACATAGAGTTGTTAATGTGGTTTAATTGGCCAATTTTTACCTTTCTACAAATCTAATCCTTCTGATTGAGATGGATATTCTCAAAAACAATTTTTGTCAACCATATGTTTCTACTATTTACCCACTAGCAAGATTGATTGCACTTTAACTGCTTGTCTATTATTTAAATGCTCTCCAATACGAGATTTGTATGTACTTTCTAGTCAACAACGTGTCGAGAAAATCAAAGTCAATGAACTGAGGTAAAGTAGAATTTAGAAAGAGATCCGGCTCGTCCAATGCAGGCTCATACCCTGGGATTCCTAATGCTTTTCCCTAATCAGAAATCCACCCTCCTCCACCTCCACCCCCACTCCCATTTCTTCTGGCACTCAGGCAATTGGACGAATGCAGTCAAACTATGCTCACTTCACTTTCTTTGGACTTTCACCTCTCACTGGGACTTAGATTGATTGACCTCTGGTACTACTAAAAGAAGGTGCTGTCATTTCCAAAACAATCGGGGCAATATTGATTATGGTTGATTCTTATTACTATATTTAATTATCGTTAAAATTCCTATCAAAGACAACAGTTAGATAAATGGATTCAGCGATTTCAGCTCTAGTGGAAGGGGAAGAGTGGAATTTGAAGTGTCTTTATTTCCTCAGAGCTGAAAGTGACGCTTTGTTGACATTTGAACTAGATGACGAATTTACAAGGTCAGGAGGTCAAATTCATTTATATTTATTTTAGCCACGAAACTCAGATTCAAATCGTTTGGTTGTAGCAAGTAATGCATAGTTTCAGCTAAATTGGGTTATAGAACTCTGGGATGGGAATTCATAAATTTTCAGAGTCTCAAATCGAACATTTCATTTAAAGCAATATTTGCGGTTAGTACCGCTCACAAATACATCTAAGTTAATTATATGGTATATTGCTGACGAAGAGTTTAGTAATTTCCATTATTGCTGCAAAGCGAACCGACTGCTACTAATTTTGCCACTGACCGTCTCACACATCTTGATCTGAGGATATGAAAGGAACGACTAATTTACTGTTCTATTAACCACATTATGAATTTACCTGTCATAAAAACATTGAGAGATGGAACGTTCTCCGATAAGCTTGAATTCATTCATATCTACAGCATCGCTCGATCGTTTTATAATTCAATACTTTCGCTTCTGGTATTCCATTCTCTACGACAAATTCTCATCTGGGAAGTCCTGCTTTGGCCAGTTAGGGTTGATAACTTGTTTAATAGACAGTATAAGCTATGGTGCATTGTACCCAATCAAACAAATATATTTAATTGTATTATTTGCTGCTTTTTATATATTTTTTTGACATCTTTGCCTATTTTCATATTATAGAGAACCTGAGCTGATTGATCTAACTCAATCTATTGCAAAGCAGATAAGTTGTATTTTTTCTCTAATTATAATATCTTAGAGGTTACTGCTTATTTACCTTTAGGAAGATATAGAAATTGACTGGATATGAAGCCACTACTTTTAAATTTACACGAATTTATGGGTCTTTTAAATTTCACTTCAAATTGTCTATCTTTAAAACTAGATCGCAAATATCATTGCTTTTAAATTTTTACTATGGGTATGAATCTTTTATTCAAACGTTTAATTATAAAATAAAAAAAACTTTTCCATTATACTTCAAAATGAAAAAATCGTTACACGATTTTTGAGTTCTGTGGTTAACAAATTGGCCTGTTGTGAGTACTACACAATAAGCCTTGACTAAATCTTAAAAAACCCTCTTGGGAAATCCTCTAGCACAAGTTTGTTTCCTAGATGTACTGGGCAACTTTCAGAGCAAAGTGAGCACGGAGTGTATAGAGTGAAAAGGTTCACTGCATGCGTTGGGAAAACAGCTAACTTCCTCATATATTTAGTATAATCAAGGTTATTCTACGTTGCATAAATTCGATTGGTGATTGGCTGTAACATTTCTACACGCACCTCCACTTTTCAGAATTTTCGAGTGTACATGAGCATTGTTAGTATTGGGGACTCTGCAGCACTCTCCGTTAAAGAGTGCTGTGAGGTTGACAAAATATATGAAAAAAAACCTATACTTAATTGCTGTACTATTTAGGGCAGACAAGAAAGGAAGGTGAGTACAAGTGTCTTTGGGTCGGGTTATACAAAATGGTGAGATGGCAGTGTAAGCAGTATCTTGGAGGGAGGACTAGAATGGATGAATGGAAGGGCGAACAATAACTTTCGAAGAGTCAGACCGGTATGTTGAGGGACGCATTTTTCTGGCAAATGAGGAATAAAGCTGACTTTAGAACCGATGATGTTTCTCTTTGAGTAGGGGTGACAACCTTGGGGCAGTTGTGGCCTGATTGACATTTCCTGGCGTCGTCTCCATGTGTTCTGTGATAATAGTTGAATTGGCTTCGGGGTTCCGAGGAGCTAACATCACGAGATTCGAAGATGTTTGCCAGATTAGATTCCTTTTTCTGCAAGAGTTTTGTAAGGATATCAAGTTGTTGTGGGGTGATAGGGCTGAGAATTGGAGTTTCTACTGCCTGAACACACGGCAGAAAGTAGAGTTGCTGAATCCCGTCTTCAGCTTCAATTAATTTATTGAGAGCGTTTCTATAAGTGCTGGCAACCAGACATGCTGCCATATTTACAGGAAGACAGTTAATCCATAATTGTTGGAGAATTGAGTCCTTTACCTCGGCTTCGCCTGAAAAGGATCGCATATGGCGGAGAAGCTGAGAAGGACTGCGCTCTCCTTGTTCCCCACTGTAGATTAGGTTAGGACAGCAGCAGCCTAGCTTTACCGTCAGCAAAGCTATTTTAAAAGCCGGATGAGGCCGATTGTGAAATCCTCCTTTAAAACGAATGACCTTCCTAAAGGCTAACAGAATATAGAGAATATAGGATGAAATTATACATGAGGGAGAAGTTGCTAATGGTGTGAGGGGACTTTTATACTTTGGAACTAGAGGTAAGCAAATTGGGTTCGTTGTCAGAAGACGCTCATCGGTCAGGATGCATTGATCTTGTGAGTGAACAGCACCATTTTCGCCATAATTGGGTTTAGCTCAGGATAGTTAATGGTAGGTCATGAGTGACGGAGAGTTTCGGGTGACGAACTGAACGCTAAGATCGGTCGATTCACAATGGGAAAATGTAGAAATATTTACCTGGAGTTGGTAGAAATAGGAAACGTCTTAGTACTGAGCAAGGTCAACCCGAGTTGTGATATAGAGGGCCTATTGAGGTACGATAGAGTGATTGATAGATTTAACGTCCTTTGTTCATTGATAATCAACCAATGGAACAAAATCCACTAACAGTTAGCACACACAGAGGTCTACGTTATTTCCCGCTATGGTAAAGGTGATTGCGTGTATCAATGGTATATTCAGTTCTTACGTCTCCCTATGTAATTAGCTTTGCTTTTAACTCCTCTTAAGACCGTGACCTTACAAACTCATAATACTCTCTATGCTCAGTCCAATTCATCTCACTAACTTTGCTTATATGGTCGTGTGAGGAATCATAGCAAGCGAAAGTTTTACTTCCCCTCGGTAAAATAAAAGTTTTCACAAACACCGTAGGGGAAATACATTTTTATTGAGAAATAAACCATAGCAGGATAGAAATTCGCCAATGGAAAGAGTGCCTTTCAGGGTAACACTGGAGGTAACTGTGATTGATGGTGTCCAGATAAAGTTCCATGAGCTCTTTACATTGGCTAATTGATTTTCTTCATCTTGCAGGAGTTATTTTCGATTTGTTAGTCCTTAACTGACTCTCATTTCGTCTATCGATCGAAATTTGTTTTGTGACTTCACTTCTTAAAACTACGTCGCTTCTTTCGGTTGTACATTTACGAGCATTGCTTAACTAAAACTATGTAACTTTTTCCAAATAGATATAATTGATACGTTGTTGAGTCGTTGACAGCATTTTGCGCAAAGATTAATGTTCATGATATAATATTCTCTAAATTGGCTTATCTTAACTGGCCCACACCTGTATCATCAAGGTTGATGATGGAAGTTGTAGCGGAATTAGCTTCCTAATTAAGCTACCTAATTAGCTACTCAGAAACCTCTATGGCAGATTCTCCTATTTATTAAGTCCAACTGAAGAAGCTAAGCTACTGCAAAGCTGTAAAAGAAACAGACGTATCCAGGACACGCGTCTATTATAGACATGCATGGCGTGGAGTGTGAACAAAGAGGGAGCTTAGGCATTCAAAATGGCGGATTAAGTAAAAGAAGAGAGGGCTTTTGATTGGCTATTGATTGTGTCCTCTCGCATTCGATCCGTATGCAAAGTTGAACTGCCGCACCTTCAAGCCACACTGTGCGCTCATGCAATGACGTGTCCCACAAAGTACAGATATTGTCAAGATATTGATTGTCATCGCCAATCAGCCTAATGATATCGCCGTAGTGACTGTTCAATAGTTCAAGGCATTAATTAAATATTACCTCCATTCCAAAACTGTACATAATTTCATCCTTTGCAAAAAAGAGTGAAGTAAATGTACTCCTTATGGCAGGCAACTTCAAAACCCACCCTTAGTCTCTTCCTTCTTTCCATAACCTTAGGTGTGGGTGGATTGTTAGAACTAATACCATTACTGATGGTAGTGCATTTAGGTGTAGCAAAAACTATCTAACACCCCAGCTTACACTATTACATGACCATTTCAAGAAAGTACGAGTTTCTGCTTATTAGAGAGCTGGTTAATTACTGGAACTGCTAACAACTAGAAAGACACTTTCAGTATGTGCAGGAAGCGTAGCATATTTAAAACAAGTGCGTAAAAAATATCTTAAAGATACGGTAACACAATGGAATGACACCAGGAAGCATTTAGGTGAATTATGTATGAGAGAGAACGATTATTTTGCGTCAAAGGTCATTAACCCTTGACCAGTATGAGGCATAGCTTACACATGCATGCATCAATATGCCTAAAAATTCCTAAGGGGACATAAGCAGTCTTCAGACCCTCTGAGAATTACTTTAAATATTCCAGTTCATTTAGCAACTCTTTATCCACAAATATCCAAGGTTAATCTAACCACTGGCTAGACTATACCACAAGTTCCTGACTCCAAATGACCAGTTCCTACAGTTAGGCCCTCAGCAATTACCTAAACTACCTTCTGCTTTTACAGTTTCCTCTCTTTCATTTATGCGCACTACTAACTGCCATTAAAGTAACATCCCAGATGCACCTTTTGCTAACTAGTTTTTTTCAGCTCAAAACCTATTTATATACTCCGGAATAATCCTAGGCCGTTCCTTGAATTAAAATGGTTGATTGCATGCATTACTAATTCAGGGCAATTCTCAACCCATTTATTTAACTGAAATCTAGGATATGAAGATAAACATTAAACTCGCACGGGAAAATCGGATTTGAGAAAATCCTCCAGGTCACTAGAATCTCACACCATTTAGAATACTTTCTGCATAAGGAAATAGACTTATATAAGATCGCACAGTAATATGTATTCGCGATAAAAAAGGACCTTAGGGCAAATTTTAAAGGAACACATAATCACAACGCAATAGTTTTTCGAAGAGTAGTAAAAAGTCCATGATTTTTAAAGAAGCAGAGGAAACACTTCAATGACTTTTCTCTTGACTTGATTGTAGATTTCTGCGGTCGATAACATCCAAACCAGCAATATTGACAGACGCAGCGTAGAGATGAACGAGGCTGATGAAAGTCTTGAGAAGAGCGATCGGCAGACTCAAGAAGAGAAGCCAGTAGAAGGCTCCTAATCCGAGAACTAAAACAAAATATGAAAGATTGCTTTCATTTATGCAGCGAAGCCAAGAAAATAATTGTCAGGCGCACAAAAGCCTGGAAATAACACCCATCAACATGAATTCAGCACCTGAACTGACCAAACCAAGAGCATTCGTTACAAGCTTCTCAATTAAGGAAATTGTAGATGTGCATTACTTTACTCAAGGGAGTGTTTTGGTGTTGTTTTTAAGTTTCGGTATAGCTTTAGATTTGTTATTACAACACCAAAAGTTTGGCAAATTTCGTGAACTTTTGTTTACAACCACAATAGACATGAGAAAACACAGACATCTTAATGCAATGGTACGCAAAGAGTATGTCATTACATATCCATAAGACAATAAGTTCGCCTCCATCACACACTAGTAACTGGACTTTTTGCGGTCATATGAATAAATACTGTTTAAGATCCAGAGTTACAAATTGACCTTCTAGATAAACTTACTTAGTTATCAGAGCTCGGAAAATATGCAAATTACTGTAGGATACTTACATCTAGGACCTTCGAAGAAGTGAAGTAGGTAGAGCATACCGTAAAACAACTCATTTCCTGCACACATTCCAAACAAAACCTTCTATAAACAAAAAAGAAAGCAAGCGAAACAAAGGATTATAGTTTAACATAAACGAACTAATTCACATTATCTGCATACCCTATTGGTATAGTAGACTCGAAGAAGTGGATTTCCAGAAAGATCGATCGTCTTATGACTGCTAGATCCACCCTGAATGGAGGCGTGAACATGAAGCCAATGACTGGCAATATCGATTGTTGCTGAGATTTGAAAAAGGAAAAGATAGCGGGGATAAAATGTTCCAAGGACGAAGAGCAAGCACATCGTTGTGCAACGATCGCTTAACATATCAAGCATGGCACCAAATTTTGTACCTGAAGGAAAGATAGAAACGTATAAAGTGGAGACTTGAACTATAGCAGCACTATCGGTGGTTGTTAAAACATACTTTGATTAAGAAATCTGGCAGCATGACCATCTACGGCATCAAGAAGTGCTGAGAGAAAATAGGTTATGATTGCTCGAATTGGATTTGAAGGCATATACCAACAAGAAGCGATAAGGAGAAGGATCCTGGCATAGCCTATAGGAAAAATAGAGAAATTAAATTCATTCTGAACAGCTGATAAACAAATTATAAAGCTGAATATCAATAATTCGAAAAAATAAGTACTTACTAAGAAACTAAATCAACATACCGATAATGTTCGGAACAAAAAGAAAAATATTTTCAGTCATTTGCGACGACTTGACCAAAATAAAAGATCGCTAAGACATGAGTTTAAATAAATCAAGGTCGCAAACGGATCTTTGTGAATAAAATGTTTATTATAATAAAATATAAAAAATTATTTTTAATATTTTTAATTTTCAGTATTAAATATTTTAATTTCATTCTGAAGGTTTAGTTAATATGTGCTGATTGTTGAGGCGGGCCGAACAGCTTGCACGTCATTACGAGATGGCAACGGTTAGACTATTGTTATTGTTTTTAATAATTCTTTTATTTCACAATTCATTTTAACTACTATGATATACTCTTCTCAATTATTTTCTTGATGCAGATTTCTCTGAGTTTTAGTGGCTATTTGTATGTTTTTTTACCTAGGATTCCGCTCCGGCATCATCTACTCTACCACCAAAACTTCCTGTAAATAGGCGTCCTTTTCGTCTTTCTCATCAAACACTTGCCATAACTAATCTTGATTTTTCACAAAGTGTTCT
This sequence comes from Hymenolepis microstoma, assembly GCA_000469805.3. NCBI lineage: Eukaryota > Metazoa > Platyhelminthes > Cestoda > Cyclophyllidea > Hymenolepididae > Hymenolepis > Hymenolepis microstoma. The sequence continues at coordinate 23,304,644 of LR215991.1, read as the reverse complement.
TGTCGGATATACTCAATTGATTATTTTTCCTTTGGACACGTCTCTTCACCGTATATATCTGAACGTTAACCAGTGTCGGATTCATCGGGTCTGTATCGAAGGTGCAGAGGAATATTTCAAGGATTCCTCATCTCTTTTTACCCGCTCTTATCCTCCCGTTGATGTCCATTATATGGTCAGTGATCCCTGTTCGGAGATATGCAAACAGGATTGCAAGTATCGCACTTTGGATAATTTTGAAACTCAACATGCTTCTGTGGTTTCATCAGTTGATCCAGATAATGCTGCTGGAGAGTTGTCTTTTCTTGTTCCACTCATATTCAACGATTTAATACGTGATCATTCTCCTCTTCTTATAACTATTGAGTTTTCTCTAAACCAACCTAAAAATGGATTTCACTTTGTGGTTCCAGATGAAGAAAGTCAAGACTGTGCATTTGCATTTTCTGGGGGTCCTCCTAATTCCTCGCGCTTTTGGTTTCCTTGTATTGATTGCAGCGAACCTTGTACATGGAAAATTGAAGTGACAGTCGATGAGGAATGTGTTGCTATAGCACCTGGTGACTTGTTAGGTCCACCTGAATACACAGAGGATTTGCGTAGAAAGACCTATCAGTTTTACCTCTCCCAACCAACCTCAGCTCCTTGTATTGGCATTGCTGCAGGAGCTTTTGAGATTATTCCTGATAGTAGTGAATCGACTTCCAGTACTATGATAACTCACTTCTGCCCAAAGGGTATGCGCAAACTCCTTGAACACAGTGTTCAAACTTTTTCTGGTATTATCGATTACTATGAAGGTGAGCTGGCCTCCCAGTTTCCCTATCGTTCTCTCAGCACTGTGTTTGTTGATAGGGCCTATGAGGATTATCAATCTTTCGCATCTCTTATAATCTTCTCGGTTGATTTACTATTTTCCCGTCGTATTATCGATCAAGCTATTGCTACTCGTCGTGTTTTCTCAGTAGCTGTAGCACAACAGATTTTTGGTTGTGTTCTAATTCCAGATACCTGGGCCGCCGCTTGGCTCACCTATGGAATTTCAAACTATCTCGCTGGTCTCTATCAAAAGCGTGTATTTGGTAACAACGAATATAGATTTATTATTGACAAGTATATGAAGGAGGTCACACACTATGAGCACAACTTCCATGGGGTATATCTTGATCCTACAAGGACGACCCGTAAAATGACTTATTTTAGTCTAAAGGATCCCCATGTTATCTCTCCAGAATATCTCAGCGCTTATGTTAAGAAGGCTCATCTAGCTATTCGTATACTTGCACAACGTTTTGGTCCAAGACTTCTCCTTCAAGTGTTTAACAAAATCTATGCATTGGCAAGACAATCAACAACCAATGTGGAGGAACAGACTCAACAACAGCAGAAATCAAACGCATCTCCAACAAATATCTCTAATAGCTTAGAACAGGTCTCTGCTGTACCGCCGATGTTGAGTGATGAAAATCGGGCGAATTTGCTCCTTTCGTCGGAGTCATTTAGACGAATTATTTCAACGGTTACCGGTCAGGATATCGGGAACTATCTGGACACTTGGGTTTACAATTCGGGTCATGTGAGACTCAATGTCAAGTTCAATTTCAATCGTAAACGCAATGTCGTCGAAATTGATCTCAAGGAGGTATGTCGAATTAACTTTAAATAAAAAAAAGAACTTCCTTTGAATTACTTGCGTTCTTCTACTGGTTGATTTAATAAAGGAATTTGAATAGAAAAGTCTCTAGAGTCAAATTTATAAATGGGTGACCTAGCTTTTCATTTCATTTCAATTTTATATAGTTCTTGGTTTTTAATTAACCATATTCCTCAGAATTTTCGCTCGTTCAATTGACGCTTAACTTTCAATATGAGCGATTTAAATTGTAGTAATGCTGTGTTTCATGGACGTTATCTTGCATTTATTCGAACTTTACATGATAGTCATACTTCCATTTTTATCTTTCACAAGAATTTTTTCTTTTAAAAATGTTGTTTTTGCAAATTTCATACCAGCCGTTAACTTAGGAATTGAAGACAATATCCTTGAGCCTCTGCTAGGAAAGCCTTATTGTACTGTCCGTTTTGTGCGATGCCACATAATACAATTGTTTCACCAGAACTGCCGTGATTTCTAAAGACACCCTTCTCATATCTGTGGTCTATTTATTGTCACTCTTATTACAAACATTCTATCAGTTATTCTTTATTTCACTTGTAAGTATTTTGCTTATCAAACTTCAACGCTAATGCATGCACTTCTCTGGGAAATATCTCAACTGCCTCAACAATCGTCAGTGAAAGTATAAATTTTTCTTTCGGTGATATTTGTACATTTCACGTTTAGTTAAAATCGGATTATTGTCGCGAAATTTGTAGATATAAAAATCCCTGAGGGTCATCGGTTTAAGTCTTTCCGCCTATTGCTTATTTGAGTGTGGCGCACAACTGTTGTTTTTTCGCAACTTCCAACATTTTCAGATTAATGAGGGGGTGTTTAAGATTCGCATTAGAGAACAGGTTTAAGTTGTTGCTATGACCATTTTAAGCATAGCAAAGAATGTGAATTCAGCAAATAGAGCATTTCACGCCGATGAAAGCTCTAATGCAACTTATGCTAACCCCAGATAGAAGAATGCACCCATTGAAAGGTTGTTCGGAGTAAACCTTACAGAATATTTTTTTAAATTTTTCACGCACACTACTCTTCCTTTTCACGTTCTAACCTTTTTATTCCTACACACGATGACAATGAGAACGGATGACTGGAACCCTCCCAAAGATTCATGCCGGCTATCAAAATATTGGAGTTATGATCTAAAAAGTGTGAAAAGGATCTATTGTGCACTTGAGATTTTCAATGAAGATCACAAGACTGCTTGTGGCTAGAAAAAAGGAATGAAACAGACGACCTGATTACACTCACACAGAATGTCTTTCTCGTAAACCTGCTCCGTGAGGGTGGTGCCACTGTAATTCAGGCTGTCACCACAGCCAATTGAGTGTTTCAGCCTCTACCAGTAAACTTGCACTCAATGAAGACTTTCGCCATTAGAAGCTCATACAGGTGGTGCAGAAGTCAATTACCCAGAGGAAGGTACTTCAAGGTCGTCTGACAAAATCGAAGAAAATTCCGAACAGATTGAACTATCCTGCCAAAGCACTAACAATCTGATTCATTTCCGACGAGAAAATTTTGCCTGATCAAAAGTGGAAAAATAGATGAGTTATATGCTGTCCAAAAGTCACTCATGCGGACTAACTTTCGAAAAATTTAATTTAATTTCAAAGTGCTTTAAGGGCAATATTAACATAAACAAATTCTAGTTATTTTATCTTGGCGATGAAAGTGCAGCAGAAAGGTAAGGATAGATTAATAAAGTGAATCAATGCAAATAACCCCATAACCCGATCATTATTTACTGGATGGAAAAAAAGGGTTTCATGTTACATCCTTATCATTTACAGTGCTCACGGTAAAGTGAAAAAATGCAGTTTTAATTGTGGGAACCAATTGGCGCCTGGTGGTGCTAAGTCCAAGATATGAACAGGAGGAGGGGATTAAATTGAGATAACAATTAACGTGACGGTTTGAAAGACTCCTACAGCATTTGATTCCTGAAATCCCAAAATCCGAATTCCACAACTCATTTCATTGACCACGGCAAATGCTCATTAGCAGGACTTTTTTAATCGAGATGGGTCGATCCTACCCACTTCCTTGCATTTGTTCTTCCAGTAATGAGTAAGGGCAAAAATCCTGAATAATATTTGTTAAGAGGTTAGCTTTTCTCAAAACGCAATTTGTACAAATGTTCCACTTTGATGCATAATTAATAATTAGTTATTGAGTTACTCTTCCTTTGGCAAAACAATTCCTCTTTAATACACCAATGAAAGAAACTATTTTATTTAATGTTTTCCATTGAGAAAATTTGTGTTTTTTTGTTTATGTTTTTGTGTATTTCCTTTTTATTCGCATTGTGGACTCGTCTGAATATTCCAAGATTGCACTTTAGGTAGGTTTTGTGCACAACTCATCTGTGCATACGCGTTATACCCCTCCCAGCGAAGATGTAAAATTAGCTTACTCTAAGTCTCCGAGGCTGGATATAAGTTTCAATGGGCGCTCATGGAAATTATTGAGAGTAGAACATCCAAAATAGTGTAATTTCCTTGTCAATTGAATTTCAATTAAATCTCTTCAATGAAGGAGCTTCATTGCCAAATTTGCATATAACAGAACGGTTCCTGGTGAGTATACGGCTTGAGTGAGTTTCGTTCACAAAATATTATGAATTTTGTTTGGCTGTGTCCTTTTACTTTTTTTTCAAACAAAGCAAAAGTAAACGAATTGCAGCCTCTACTAATTATGGAAATGATAGCAATACAAAGTAGTGAAGGTGTATCGTAAAATTTGCGAGGGTTTGGGTAATTTGCTCTCCGGGTATGGACATTGATTTTTCAGCCATCGTAACCTCACACCTGTTTTGAAAAATTCCTACTTTCCTTATTGCGCTTTAAAAGTACTAATTTACCTTCTCGAATTCTCTAGTTTTTTTTTTAATTGCACTTTCACATAATGATACAAGATGGCTCAAGTCTTCTCATTTTAAATGTTTAACTTGCACTAACTCACATTTGCTTTCTGATATTTTCAGGACCGCCAATCGGAAGGTCACGTGAGTTATTTGGGTCCAATGACAGCGTTGTTGCAAGAATTAGATGGCCCTTTCATGCATACCTTCAAGCTGGAAGAAGGTCGAACTACCAGGGATCTGCAGTGCCATTCAAAATCACGAAAGCATAAGAAGAAAAAGATCCCGTTATCTAATGGAGAAGAAGTTGAAATGGATATTAGTCGTGTCGATCCAGACTCCCCTCTCCTTTGGCTTCGACTCGATCCCGAGCTCTCTGTGATTCGTAGCATCAATATTGAACAAGCTGATAACTCCTGGTATCTTATGCTGTCAAACGATAGGGATTGTCTTGGTCAACTAGAGGCTGTACATGCCCTTGCTAAATTCCCCTCCCCGGAAACTCGTCATGCTCTTCTGAGCATCATTGCTGATGATCAGATGTACTATCGAGTTCGAACAGAGGCTTGTAATGTTCTCTGTCAAGTGGCGAATGAGATGTCGAGTATGGGCAGTCTTGGGATGGCCGGAATATCTTCTGTTGGAGGAGTTGGAGGTACTTCTGCTCATCACCACCAGAACACCTCTGTGCTCATCCCCCTTTTTTGGCAACTTTACTCCTCTCCTCTCCAACGTGGTTTGGTTCGACAAAACGACTTCTCCAATCTACAGCGCTACTTCCTTCAAAAGGCCATTGTTCGTGCCGTCTCCACACTTCGTGTTCAACAAGTCTGTCCGCGAGATGTCATATACTTTCTAGTGGAATTGAACAAATATAATGACAACTCTCGAAATACCTTCTCGGACTGTTACTACCAGGCAGAGTTGATTAGAGCTCTAGCGGGCACTCTCACTCCAGTAATTATGATGAAGGATGTGTTAACAATCAATGTCCTTCCTGATGAAGTACGAACCGTGCTGGAAGAAGTTGTACGATGTCTCAATGTTGACTCTCAATTCCCTAGCTATAAAAGAATGGTCACTGTAGAGTGTCTAAAAGCCGTACGTCGTCTTCAGCGTTTGGGATTCGTCCCTGTTGACCCTACACTCTTCTACAACGCAGCTGCACCTGGACATTACGTGGATGTTCGATTATCTGCAATTGAATGTCTGGTGGATTTTGTACACTCAGAACGAGATGCTGATGCTTTAAATTGGCTATTCCAGGAGATTATTGAGAAACAGGGTTGTACAAAGCAATCCTATCCCTATTTGCGTTATAAGACCGTCTGTTTACTTATCCAGACGCCTCCTTTTGAACGTGGAGGTGGGACTAAATTGGACACCCCTCAGCTTGCCGACAGGATCTGGAGACTCATGAATGTGGGATGTGCTGGTGATTCAAGATTACGTTGTGCAGTCACGGATTTATATTACACCCTGTACCAGGGCAAGAGACCATCGTGCCTACCCCTTGCAGACGGTATGATGGTAGTTCGAGTGAAAGAAGGACGCTCTTTGTTGGGATATTCAGAGGCAGAGCCATCATTGTCGTCGTCATTTCTTGACGATAGCCGTCGTCGTGGTGGGTTCGACTTATCGAATGAATCTGAATCCTTCGATAGTCGCTCTTCGCCCACTCCTAAACAACCCCGAATGGAACATCTCAGTGATGATGACGATGATTTCACTGTAAGTACTTTGTTTTTGAAAGTATTTTACGGTTTGAAACCACTCGCTATATTTTCAATATCATGAGTAAAGTTGATGTTAGCGTCATTTATTTTGTTGAATTATCTATTCTGGTAATTCTTATAAACCGATAACAGTGGTAAAATCAAGAATATACCTGAAGTCACCAAATCGGGTGTAGATATTAGTGATAATTTGCAATTAGAGGTGTATGACATTACCAAAATACTTATTCTGCAGTGGTGAATGGGTAATGTAAATAAAGTTGAAGGACATTGGCATGGTATTGATTTACACTTTTGCTGACCGAAAAGTGGAGAAGTGAATTTATGGTCAGATGATTTGCTACAGAGCTAAGAAATCAAGTAAGTATCCACTGGCCTGTGAGACAACTTTTAACTCCTCATATACAAATATTGATTTGTGTGTTTATGCTCATATTGCAATACATGGTACCTGTCCAAATTTCTTTCACTCAATTTACCCAACACCTTTAATATTTCTGCCATTATTGAAAGTGAGTTTTACAGCTGTATACTAATCGTGTTAAATGTAGTTAAATTGGTTTAGAAGACTTCCTCTTTTTACTTGCTATGACTTTATGCCAATTAAATTCGCGCTTTTACTTAATTTTCTTCAATTTCCTTTTTTAGTAATCAAAGTGAAACTGCATTTGCTTTACAAATTGTACATGTATATATTCTACATATTATAATTTTTTGTACAGAAGGACGTCTTAGCAACGACTTTTAATGGGTGTTTGCCTCCCCACGAATCATTAAGACATTACCTTCGCTTATATGTATATCTCTTCGTTTAATGGTTGTACTGAAAGGTTGTATATCAATAAATGGAATGGGTGCGCAGACATTGCAAGTACATACAGAGCTTTCAGTTGTTGTCCCAGGGGAGGGGTAGGGTTGGGGCATTAAATTTTAAATTAATTTTTACTTAGAATGAACACATGCATGATCACATGTGCTTAACAAATCCCTTGTTCTATTTTGGACATTGGAACACCAACTTAACGCGTATGCGATATTTGATAACAAATTGTTATGCATTTGATTTCTTTTCGCTTATTGCTATATCGTTTCTTCCATTTATGAGCGCTTTCCAGGTTAATCCGACAAGGACAGTGATGTTTCTACGCTCAATTACTCTGTTACCATAACTTTCAGATGAATAAAAGGAAATTCAAAAGTAGAATAAAAGTGGCAAATATTTTGTACGTTTTCATCATTGGAAAACATGTGACTGATGATAAAAATCCCAATAAATTGGGAAATGTGGTTGGGGTCAAGAAATATTGATTTCTGAACACCAGGAGTCTTAAAATGCTATAATTCTAGAATAACTGAGTTGTGGATATTCTCAAATGATGTACAACTAATGCGTGGTATCTCAATGTACTGATTATATGATTTAATTCCCAGGTACATAGTTGAGTTTGTTTATGAGTTGGCTATAGAATAGTTATTAAAATGATTTAAACTTGCTTTGACTGCTTTTTTCGCTGACTTGAGCTTAAAGTTTGTAGCCCATAAGATAAAATTGGGAACCTCATATGAAGGAGCTTATTTGGGTGCTGGTAATTTTGGAACCAATGCATGCCGGTGCTTTTCTATCCCGTCTATTATCTTTGTCACTTTTTCTCTGAAATAGACGACGTTATCCTACTCAGATCACTTGCACTTTGGCATGAAAAGTGGTGCTGAATCTTTGGTATGAAAAGTGCGTTTTACTGAAATAGTATTAGTAGATATGTAATTTCTGCATTCTTTCCATTCATAAGTTGGGTTTGCTATTTAACCCTTCAACGCTCGAATAATTTCTTGAGAAATGCACCCAACGCTACGCGTGTCTCAGCAGATTGATGCCGCCGAAATTATGAGTTTTAGAGGTATCAGGCAAAGGCTATAGACGTATTGAACATGTTTCAAACGGCAATAGTGCCTTCTATTACGAGTCTAGTATCAATGGAGCTTATTTTGAAAGACGATCGTACGGTCCTAAGGGCGTTAAAGGGTTAAAGCATTTAGATGGTCGCAAAGCTACTGAGGAGTAAACTAAAGAGGAGATTAAAATGATCACTCATTCTGTCATGGAGCGTGGTGTAGTGAATTATATGCCTTAAATACTGTTTTATACTTCACCAATGCAGCTTTCTTTAACGAAATTAGCAAAACACCGATTTGTGTCAGCACTTCTGTAGGATTAGGCTAGAGTATGCATAATGTAGTTGACTGTATGCTCCTTAAATATTTGATAAATCTTCAGAAAGAAGCCACCTCTTGAATCATAGGCTTTCTTTCCTTTTGCGGGTTATTACAGCCATAGCGTAGCTCAGTGGGCGGCCAAGAATATGCAACCAACCACATAATGTTCAATTGGTGCGGCTAGACAGGGTTTTACAGCAACTTACTCAGGCTCAGATAATCTTTGTGCCCATCACTATGCCTAAATATAGAGGTGCTTACTACTATTAACGGCCTATCTAGACTTTCAAGGTAAACATGGGAGCTCCTGTTATACAGTCAGTTATCTGGTTAAGCTTTTATAAATTGATGCCAAAAATATTCGACTTTCACAGAACTATTGGCACTCAACAATATCCACATTTCTGGATTACGAAATTTTCAGTTCTAATTTTAAATCATTAAACATAATCAAATATTGTTTTCTAAATATGGTATTTCCGAAGCTTTTACGTCATAGAAGCATCACTCTCTAACCCATCCTAATATATTTTGAGACATTTGCAAATGCTTTCGTTTATTCCGATTAAGAAAACTGGATCGAATATTTTCGGCCCCACCGTGTTAGTTTTTCAGACTTCATCCCTCGATTGGTGTGCCGGGATTCGAAATCCCACTTCTGTTTTGTTCTGGTCTAGCCAGTCAGCCAATGATTTCTTACTTATCTGCATCTCTCCAAGTAAAAAATATATTACCGTTATAAAGGAATTGTAATTTGTGTTTTAGTTTTACTCCATTCTTTTTTGTTCTGGTCTACCGTACCCTAAAAATATCTGAGTGCTAAACCTGTATTATTTATGTGGATGCGTTTTATTGCACCTGTGGCGACAAGGCCTTGTATTGACATTGGAAAAAAATGATGTTTATTAATTTGTTGGCAAGTTATGCAAATGATGAAACAGGCGCAGAAGTGCTGTCTATATTGTTGGCGATAAATTGTAGTAGATAATGTCTGTTTCCATTTTGCTTTTCACGTTGTATACATTAGTAGGGGCAGTGATATAGTTCATAAACATATATGGGTGGCATTTTAAGATCATATTTTTGATTTATGCACATTCTTTTCCGCCACATCTTCTAATATTGCTAATTAATTAATCAAGTAGCTGGTCTGTGTGGCTAAATTGTATTTTGGACATTCAATATAGCCAAATAGTATATTAATTAGAACATGAAAGCAAAATTAATAATTTTTAATTTTAGCATTGTCTATCTTCATTTTGTTACAAACTTTTGAACGTCGTGACCTTGTATTGTATCAATAATTGTGTAAAAATAAGTTCTTCTATTCGAAGAAGAACTGAAACGAACGCCTACACAAAGCTATAGCTAAGGCAAATCGATCAAAATACCATGGATGTCTTTGGTGGGAACGACCATTAAAATCACTCTCTGTCTCAAATGCTGTAAATTCTCCCCTTTAGGGGAATTTGAGCTCTCAAGTGTATGCGAATTTTCGAGCACTTACAGCAGGACTACTTTTCCCTTTCCCTAATGTTGACATCAGTTTCAGTACGAGCTCTTCAAAAGATCGTTTCAAAAGCAGCAGCATGTCTTCTTCGAATTGAGAAGTGGAGAAAAGGTATTTTTCCAAACTTCTGTGGTGTCAGTTTACTCTTCCAAAACTATTGCCCCTCTTCTCTACCTATTCACCCACCTCGACCATTAGCTTTTTGTATAATATCTGCAGTAATAAATGGAATTGTGCAAATTTCATATCGATTCTTCTAATTTTTCTCTCCAATATTGAACTCGTAGTAGAAACCTATGATTCATCACCTTTCCCTAACATATTTACCAATTTTCCCGTTTTCTATTTCACTCATACTGCTCAATTTACTAGTAACAGACTCGAAATCTGTATTCTTTTCTACTCTGTTGCAGTCAAGTTCGTTGAACTTCGCTGGTACAAGTTGTCACTATCCTAAAGGAAGAACTCTCTACTTTTGGCCTCCCAAACAGAATAAACTTTTTAATATCGATACTGGGCTAATAACAGCCCGTCCTAATCAGTTTTGCTTAATATGATACGATTTATTGGAAATGATAAATAATTGTAAATAGTCGAGGATTTACAATAGAGCAAATCATAAAATTTGTCATTCACAGTAAATTCTAACTTGCTGCCAACATAAACCATTGGTTTACTGTTAATTCTGAACTAAAGGTTCTGCTAATGAATGAGTTTATTGTATTCAGTGTTGAATTTATGACACAATAGAAAATCTCCTGCTAGTATTGGGCTTTGTTAAACAGGCCCCTAAAATATGACTGCTTTCCTCAAAAGAAATACGTGTACTTGAATGGAACTGGATATTGGCTAATGGGTTGACCAACATTGGATTCTTCAATGGTGCATTTCTTCATCTGAGTGGAAACATATAAATCCAAAAATGATGGTTTCGTACATGAGGGATGAACTTACGAGTGAACTCACTGGGAAAAAATAGATTTCATATATTGTGAATATCAATCAACTCGGAAAACGGGTGTAAGTCCTAAACTTTAGATATTGGAGCATGAAACAGCGGATTGTCTCAGAGAGATCAAGCTTGCAACTTGTTTTCCATGATATAATTTTTAATGCACTGAATTTACATTCCGATTCTACTCGATCCACTTCCTCTAACACTCATTGAACTGCTTACAGATGATTGCTCACGCTGAAGAGTTCTAAAACATGTTCGCTTTGCCTCGTATTATAGAAGTTGAAGGAGATATGTTTTCATGCGTTGTTCCTGTCTCTTTCAATCTAATTTGTAGTGGAGTCTAACAGCGCTAGATTTCTTGATCAAATATTGTGTTTCACAAGCAGAAGTTGCTTTAAATTATTTATTGAGAAAAATGAAATTTCTACAACAGTCCTAAATGAATCTCATAAAAGGTAAATGGTAATAAAAGAATAATTTATGCACAGATATTAAGAAGGCTACATTTCTTGATTTGAGGATGCCATTTATTTGAATTTAAATGATGTAAGGTTGATTTATATATATATATATAGTCACAATTTCATGCCAATTGGTGGCTTCGCCTTAGTAGTGGTACCCTAATACTCAGCATAATTAACTTTCATCTAACAATAAATTTGCCGAAGTAGAAACGAAATCTCCCACGCGTAGTCAACTGAGTCAATCGATATGGACTGATTTTCCTCTTCGCACCAAGAATGTCATTATCCCATTGACTCATCCAAACACTCAGTCTAACGATTCAGGCAGCCCTTCCCACAACGCGTTTAATAATCAACATTCCCAAATACTTTGTTCTCAGGCTATCACCCTATATAAACGACCTTGCACAAAAGAAATATAGGCCTTAGCTATTATCCATTCCACAAAGTCCAATATGCAACTTATCAACCTTAACTCAATTTAATTTTGATTTTTCATGTTATCTTGACCAAGTGAAATGATGGATGTGGGTTTATTTCTGTTCTTAGGTTCTGAACCCTACTGCATTTTGCATTTTTGTGAATAGTGGGTTTTGTGTGCTTGTGTAATTAATTATATCATTATGGTATTCAAATTTATTAGTAAAATACATCGGTCATCTATTGGTTGTCGAAGTTTGAAACGATTGATTATTTTTTTGTATAAACTGCCGATTTTGATCCAAGAAAAGTTAAAGCAACAGTGTGTTGTAAATTATTTCTGAAATATGCCGTTAACTTTAAAGGATTTTATGTAAATTGCGGAGGTTTGCTTAACCTCGTGTTATTACTGAATTCTGGGGGAGGGGAGGGGGGGGGGGGGGGGGCTGATTAATTCACAACAGGCGACGAACACATGGCATTTACCATTTCTGAGAATTTCCACTGTGCTGAAAGCTGAAATGGTAGGATTCACTATTGTATGCAAAATATTTGAGAGAGAGAGCCTGTCTGTTGGAATAAGGTTTTGCTACAATATCGAGACACTAGATATTCCCTTGATGCTCCTACACCTTCTACTGTCAGTTCCCTATGCTTCTAATGTAAATTGTTCCTCATCTCCTCTTGTGGCATTATTTTACATGTTGCTTTCTACTGCAACTCCAGTTGAGGTGGCCAATGAAGGAACTGCAAGTACCATGATATCTATATCCCTCTGGTTACTGCCATATCCTTTATCTCCGTTTACAATTTAATAACAAAAATTTTATCAGTATTTGGAAAAATTTGATATTTCTAATATTTCAGACCTGATTGCACAACTTAGAATGTCTTATAGACGATATTTTCACATGCCTAAGTGAATTCCAAAAATGATTTTTCACAGACATTTCGGCTATTCAAATTCAGCGTCGGCTCTTGCTAAAAACTCTGATGCAATGAGCCCACTTAAAATGACTTCAAGTAAAATTTAACTCTAAATATCTCTAAACCAATTTCCAATTTGAAATGGCTCTTTAACAACTGATTTTCCGTTTATTTTTTCAACAGTAGATGATAGACTACTCTATAGTTAAGTCTGTTTACCAGAAGTACCGAGAACGTGCCGACCTTGCTGTTATCCAATCACCTCATACCTGCTTTTCGCCGTTAACCTCGTGTTGACCAATAGCCAACCCCCACACAATGTATCCACGCAATCCATTGGCTGTCACCTCACTTGCCTAAATGTGTGTACCTGTTTTTGCGCACGCGCGTGTCGTAGTCGGCGATGGCGCTCAGGCAACCTGAGTGACTCATTCATAGCTGCACGCTTGTGCTTTAGGCGTAGTCTATCTTTACGTCCACAATTACACTTTCATAAACACACTTCCGCTGCACCTACTTCACACGCCAACAATTACCACAAAAACATAATCACATCCTGGCCATATGACACAAGTCAATTGACTCTAAAACTTTCTATGCCAAAATGACTGAAAGACCTCTATCACCAGAAGAAGAATGGCTTCAAGAAAGTGAAGCCAGGCTTGAGTCTATGGAGGTGTTACTGAAATCTGTACGTCGAGATATTGATGCCCTTAGTGAGAAAATTCCCTCTCCCCATTCCGGTCTACGGAAAGCCTTCCGAACAGAACCTGTTATTCATGAATCTGGAAGTAAGGATTATATCCTTCGAATTGAAGGTAGACCAAAGGCTTACCAAAACCTTGGCCTTGGATCCCATACATCCCTTGAACCTTTTGATGATGATGATGATTTAGATCGACCAGTGAATGATGTCTCCTTCCAGAAATCTTGGCGATCACCATCAGACTTGCGAAATGAAGACTCGCCTCCCGGTTCACCAACTTTCGGAGAAAGCAGCAAGATAATTTCTCTGAATGATGTGATCCTTGATCTCGAAAAAGATTCTTATTTGTTGCATGATGAAACAGAAGAGATTCAGGAAAGAGGGGTTCCCCTGAAAGGAAGCTTGCATTCATTGCCAACAATAGAAGAAAACTCACAGGAGGACAATACTGACACCTCGATATCGACTTCAGAGGATATGAACTCAACCGACTGCTCCTATACCCAGCCAGCTATCGGGGCATCATGTGATACAATCATTAGTCTTCCTTCAAAACAACTTCCGGGAGAAATGATGATTGAACGTTCTGGTTCTGCCCATTTTACCCTCAATAAATCTCGATCTGATTACTCTGAGGGATTAAGGTTCTCTCGAACTTCACTAAAGAGTCGCGAGAGTATGATCAGTGAATCAGATTCCTTTGTGACTGTCAATAGTCAAATCTTTCCATCCGCTGAGGAGGCTTACGTCACAGCGTATAGTGATACTGACGAATTAGGTGAATCCAATGACGAGGACACATCATCTCAGTGTGAGGGTTTCGTAAGACGAAACAAAGTCCTCGTTTTACAAAAGACCCCTTCCGCAGATGGCGAGACGGACTCGGAGGATATTTTGGAATTTACTTTTGTTGAAGCCACTCCCTCTAATCCACCCTGTATAAAAAATGGAACTCTAATTTCACCAGAATCAAGTGAGTACATTAATTATTTTCGTAAACTTTATTCAATGGCAAAATAAGTTTCAAACAAATTAGACGCTGATGAGTGGAAAGGCAAAATAATCAATCGAACTTAATTAGTAATTGATAATATGCTATAAGAAATGAATACAATTAAAGTAGTAATATTTGTGATCCTTTTGATCGAAAATATTCGATTCCCACGACAAAACTTCTTTAAAAATAGCCTAATACCTCGGAGTAACATGAATAAGCTAGTAGATTTTCGCAGAATTTATCCAATTGTGAACGATTCCTTGGAGTCTACGTTTGAATAAATCGATTTGTAGGTAAAGATGCAGTTTCCAAAATAACAGTTATTGGTGAATTTGAGGCTGGAGGTAAATACGATTTTGAACAGAAATATTTTTAAATGAAATTTTGGTTAGTCTCAAGGGCATCGATTTTTGACGTTTATTGAGAGGAATCCTGCCATGACTGGCTGTTAAAAATGAAAAAAAAATTTGTAAACGTATTCATTTTCTTAACCATGTATATCGGAAACCGATTCTAATCTATTTGACATTGGAATAGTGCATACATACTTAAAAGGGAGGTCAATGTTTCCCATGTAACTATTGAATTTTTGTTGGTTATTTCCCCTAAACGTCAATTAACTCATTTGATTACATTACATCTCGAAAAGGACTGTCTAAACAAAATTTGAAAATTCTGGCTTTGAAATTAAGATTCGTATGTAATTCGAACTTCCGTTGGATTCTACATAATTTTAGTTTGAGATATCTTACATCTTAAGATTAAGATTGAAATGTGAACTTGAAAGTGATCAAGTGGCCATCGCAAGCAATCAATACAAGCAAACTTACACCAAGATCTGAATGAAATGATGGCAGTAGGTAATGAAACTAATTAATGGAAAAGGTCAAATAGATGATATTTTTAGATTCATTCATTCTCTTTGTCTTAGTGATCATCATAGTTCGGCATTTATGAGTGCTTACTTTAGGGTCAAAGATAAGTGGGCGACAATTGGTCTCATTTCGATAACCCAAAAAGGGCTCTTGAATGATGGACAGCAGAGTTATTCTGCTTATCGCAAATAATCCTCAGGTAGCCCGATTCTTTCAACACTTTTAACTTCCCAAGTCCAGTAGGCACCAATTTCGTGACCTCTGACTTGGCGTTTCGAGCTTCCCATTGCTCTTCCTCTTATAAAGCCTTCACAAAAATTGAATAAATTTTCGAATAGAATTTGCTTGACTCAGCAGATTCGGATTTCGAGCCAACGCTGGGGACGGAATTATTTGCTTCATTTCATATGCAGCTTTGTAAGAATGTGGGAATAAACAGTTAGCAACTTCGCAATTGTTCTCATGCATACCGTAATTTTATCTTAAGTAGCACAAACAAAAGCTGAATAAGCTATTTCTACCTATTGAATCGTTTTTATGCAAAGGAGATTGCTTGTTTATCGTTCACTGCATGATTGGTTGAAAATGAGCCTTTTATTTTCTGATAATGCTTTTTATTACTTGTGGAAGTGCCAATTTTTTGCATTATTTAAGTTGGGGGCGGCATTAGAACATGCGAAATTACAAAATTATTAAAAAATGACTGAGAGTGGAGGGGGGGCGGGGGGGAGGGGTCGAATAGGATTTTGAAATGAAGTCGGGTTGTGAAGAGTCCCATTTAGCTTCTATTCTAGCAATATTGAATAGAGCTCACTTCCGCTTAAAGAGTTAAACCATCTCCTAGCATCAAAATCTTCCAAAATCCTATTTATTTGATTAAGTTGTTTCTTCTTACAGTCTTGAGCGAAGACACGCTAAACACAGCGGAAATCACTAAAAGTCATAATAAATAGTTGGAACCGTTTTGTTGTCTTGAAATTGGTAGTTGAATTACATCATCTAAGTTTTATTTTTTTGGCAAAGTGATCTGCCTTTTAGGGCTTTGCCTATTGCAGTCTCAACTCGAAAATAGTTGGTATTTTCATTTCAAAAATTTACCTTGAAGCTTTGCACACTTTTACCGACAAGTTACATTAAACCTCAGTCTGTAAATACTCCTTTTGAAAAAGTCTATAAACACCAACACTTTCGATTAATTTTCGCTAATCTAGCCATATCTCATAAAATGCATTAAAACTTCAAAATGATAGAAATGCCGAAATTGGGATTTATTTTTGTTGCCCAAACCACATTCTCGCATTAACAGGGAAAGAAATTTTTGATATTTTTATATCTGATAGGTCTTTCTAAAGTTCAAGTAGATTTGAACCCAGTGCACTTTAGTATTTTTCCCTCAATCTGCCAAAGAGTAGAGGCTAAGGCGAATATTTTCTGAAAATTTTGATTTACTTATTTCCTTCCACCGCCATGTTTAGCTTACGGGACCGCGATACCAGGGTATGACCTTAACTTGGTCGTCTTTCCGTCTCGCGTTGGTACAGGTCGATTTAAACAAACACCAGGCAGTAATTTAGCCTGAAAGTGATAAAAATTGTCGCATAATTACTTTTTTTCAGGAGATATCCTACGCAGGTGCTTCCTCAATTTCGAAATTTAAAAATAATTTATACTCTACTCTGATGAAGTCCTGAGCAAGAAAATTCCCCCATCTACAGTGATTCGGTTAGATATCTGCCCTTGTTCTTGACCCAGTTCCCACAGAATTGTTTAAACGTTAAATCTGTTGGAGGAAATAGGAAGAATCATTTTAGAAATTATTGATAACATTACGATTGAGGTTGAGTCAACCTTTTACTACCCAGGTTCCTCTGTTATTGATGCTTCCATTGCATTCATTGAAATGTTCAAAACAAATCCCAGAGTCAGCACATTATATACATCTGTTACTGTTACGAGGCAGTTGAAAACCTCGTGCGTGCCCCTTGGTGGGATTAACAACAACATTTAAAAGTATTGCATAATAGAGAGCAACAGAGTTAAGAGGAAAAACATGAAGGTGCCATACGTGCTGATATCTTTTTAGTGTCTCTAATATGAGGACGAGGAATTTGTCACCAAGGTAAATGTATCATAATTTGATACCTGCCTCTATGCATATCACAATTCCAGTGGCTTTTTTTTCCAGATTTATTCTAAAAGCGAAAAGCGGAAGAAAGGGAGGAGGAGGTGGGTGGGTGGACGTTATTGAAGCCATGCATACAGTTTTCTTGTTACAACTGATAGTAAGTAGAAAGACAATTGGTCATTCAGATGATAACTATTCGACCCCTATTCTATTTTGTAAAGGTTTTATGTCCACTCATTGGAGTGAATAATACTATTCACTTTTACCACCCTGAGTACCACTTTTATGACACCTTGAAAGAAAAAAGTTTCTGAATTTACTATTAGTCTATCTTTGGTCTTTACTTCCATTGGATTTCTTCTGTTCTTTATTATGTACCAATATTTTATTCTTGTGTTTAGTTCATTTCACTGGCTAATAAAAACGAAGCCACTCTTTTCAAAAATAAATGCCTCCATCCTTATCTGCTTGTATATATTTCCATTATGTGATTGCCACCCAAATATTTACATTTAATTATTTGACACAAGCGTGTTCACTGATTAAAGAATCATTCTGTCAACTGATGTTTTATGCCTGTTTGTTTATGTAAATAAATCTTAACAACATGTTATTTATCCCTATCCAAGGTCAAAGTAAAGAAAATAAATGGTTTTCTCATATTTAAATCTGGACAATAATACTTGTTTTGTAAAGACAACATTAAATTGGAATAAATTTAAGTCCACTGTTTACCTGTTGTGTAATGAAAGGTGACGAAAAGTGCCAATTTTAACCGAGTTTATGCCCGAAGTATTCAACTCTTATTAACAATAATGCATTTGAATGGCAAGCAAATGAATGGCCAGCTGTGTTCTATCACCCTGTCGAAGAATTTTCGTGGAATTTTAGGTTATTCCCAAAAAAGAGTAAATAAATACCGAATAGTAATCATTACCTAATTGGCCAACTGAACGTGCCTTTTAATTCACTGCGAACAAATACTCTTCTCATTATTCTTGGTAAGTTAAAAGATGTGATGTCTTAGCCCTAGTTATTACTTTTAGGTAATCTGATTTGCTTGAGAAGGAAACCTCCCAGTTTGAAATAACTGACTGTTCAAAATGCCAGAAATTGCATTGATTATACAATACAGGCGTAATTGTGAATAATTAATGTTTTCATTGTTAAGCCATAATTAATTGGAATCCAGCTTTTAAAGTAACTAATTATTACCTCAATGACGCATAAAGTTGTGTTAATTCGCAACTTAGCGCGTGTTCAGTGGCTGGATTGGTCCCCAAACCATTTTATGCATTTAAACACGGAGAATTTTGTGAAGCACAAAGGCATAAAGTAATTACTTTCAATATTTTAATTTCACTACGCAGAAATGTGTTCTGAAACCTGCTCAAATATCTTCGTTGTACTCGAGAGTAACATACGAGCACCTTCCCTCATACAGTAGATAACCAATTTCTGGATTCCCTGTGGGGAAGCCGTCAGCTCTTATTAGCTAATCAGACACTCAACCATTTATTAACATTTCAAGCCCATATAACCAAATGAGTCTTGCTCATAAGATGGCCACATGAGCCATAAGACTTATCTATTGCTTTCCTTTGAGAGAATTGGTATAGTTTTAATAAAGAGGGCAAAAAACAGCTCTTTAAAACAATTATTTCTTTTAAGAAATTTAGCTAGAAATTTCCAATTTTTCTTGAATTTAAAATCTCCCTAAGATATCTGACAAAAAGTTTTCCTTCAAAATTGAAATTTTTTTTTCAGAAGAAGTTCAGAAATGTACGAGGAAAAATTCTTTATTTTGCCAGATCTTTTTAACGAAATAGTTGTCCACTACTACTTATAGTAAAAAATGTTGCAGATTTTTACAGAGGTAAGCAAAATCTTGTTTGAAAATCAAAATACGTGTGATCAATATGATGGTCTTCGTTTTCTCAATTGCGTTCGATTCGATTTGATTGATTTTAATCTCCTTTTTCTAAAAAAATCTACCAATTCGACAAAATTTGCTTTCATGGAGTCTAGAATAACTTCGTGTTAATTTAAGAGTCAAATTCGAAAATACTGAATTCGCATCTCATGCAAACTAAATTACGTCAGAATGGAGCTGCACCATCCCCGGCAACATTGGTTTATTCACGTCACTTAATTCATTTGTCATATGGCTAGTAGGTAGTTTGAGTAGTTTTCTTCTTCTTACTACTTACATTTCCTCATTTCTGTTATATAAAATACCACCTAAGACAATTATAGTAAGGGCATGTCGGTACCCTCTTTTAAATCCATTCTATTCTCATTCTTTGTTAAAGCGTATAAATCCGGAAAGATTTAATGACGAACAATAATAGTAGTACACGCGGTTGTCAAGCTTTTATCCCCCTATATAGAATGTCTTTGAAAGTCTTTCTAGATAGCGTGCTTCTCTTACTAGTAGCATCCTAATGGTGATCTGGATTACTCTCTAGAAGTAAAATTATTTTGCTGAATGAGTTCTAAACATGCAGCTTTATTTTATCACTGCCTATGTAAGCTACCTATAACCTTAAACTTCTAGCCACAAGCCATGGCTTTTTTGAACACCATTTCAGTATCGAAGGGTTTTTGTTTAAATATTTATTTATTTATATCAAATGGCAGGCTTTATGATAGTTATCATTAGCCCTTAATTTGACTTTGGGCTTCACAGAGGGGAGGAACACCAAAGTCACAAAAAGTCAAGAGGGAGGATAGAAGAGTGATTCACAGATGTAAAAGAGACAGACACAAGGGTAGAGAATAAGGTAAGGTAAGGTGAGTGCTGTGGAAGTGGTCGAATATGACATACAGTCGGGTCATGGGAGTTGAAGTCAACTGCCGGTTTATAGACTTTTTGATACCGTATGAGTATACGTTGCCCTGGGTGCATCACGTGGAGGTAAGTCTATCCCACACTCCTATTTAAATATTAATTTATTAGAAGTGACACTTTTTTTACTAGAAAACATAATTAAAATTTTTTATCAACTGTTTACGGAAATTCTAGTTTTGTAGTTGGTAGTTAAAATGCCCATTACAAAGTGCGAAAACAATTCTAAATAGGAGATAAACTGTATGTTATTTTTAAATAAGTATAAGGAATCTTAGAAGTCCTCTTCGTTATCATCAAACTATAAATTTGTATAGAGTTGATCACAACTTTACTTGTATCTATATATATGATCGTTTTAAGTCAAAAATTGTATGCATGCATTTCCCTGCTTAAATAGAATTCATACTGCGAGAATGCATTTCGGTTAAGCCAAGAGACAAATATGAAATATATTCAATTTGAAATGAATTATTATGAGAAAATAGGATGTTAAGAAGCAATTCACATATCTCAGTTTTCTCATAGAATTGTTAATCTTTCCAATGAAAAATATTTTGATTCCTTTTTGTTATTATTTTTGCATGCCATGCTTTTATAGTAGGATTACACTTAGCATTCTTCAAGTTTATCTCATTCACTTTTCTGATGAAATAAACTGGTAATTCAACTGGATAGTGTCTACCTTTGCATAGAAAATTTGTATTTAACAGAAAAATAACTTGCATACTTTTCCTCAAAAAAGATGTAAATATTGAATATGCTGAAAAATTGAACTGTACTTCATTCATGTTAGGCTTCAATTCATTGCTGGATTTAAAGATCGGTGTGTAACCATGGCGCTCTTTGGTTTAATATAGAGTACACTTTATGACACTTTTATAACTGTTCTCTTGTTTGTTCCAACATATCCGCAAGTGAGTAAAATAGTAATGTTACATTAGAAAGTTATTGTGGCATTCTACTGATAAAATTAGTACAACTACAAATAGTTCAGGATTTAGAATAGTTGATTCGACCGTCAATACTCATTAGCCCGGATAAAGCAAAATTGGGGTTTTCTTAACACCATATTTAGCTGTTTAAAGGGAGCTGAAAAAAGTGTCGACTGTTTATTATTTTTGAGATAATTTAGCGTTAAACTTTCTATTGGCTTTAACTTAATCCTTCTCTGTTCCGTAAGGCATAAATTGCACTATCCATTCGGTTCAATTTACCATTTTATGCAGAATCATAAGTTACGTTTATGAACAGGAGCAACTTTATATTAATGTAACTCCATCACTTAAATGCCAATGAGATAAATGCTTCATTGTACATAATAATATTTACTGAAAGGGGAATTGGAAATGGTAATATGGTAATGGTAATGTTGGTGAGGTTGTGATTGAGGCCTCAATTTCCTGAGGTCCTACTTCAGTTAGTTGCAAGAATATAGGTTAGAATTTGTTTTCGAATGCTTGTGCCAATATTCTTGAGAAAATCAATTTTAGACCAATGTGAACTTTCCTTAATCTGTGCTATGAATGGCAAATTGTTCAAAACGTTACTGGGTTGATGACGTTGTAGGAGAAAGAACACATCTAGAACTGCGCAATTTTAAGAGAGCTGATTTTACAGTCATTCAACCTAAGTGCCAGTGTAGTATAACTGAGTTCACACAACAATTTACTTTTGTCTTTTAAGAAAATACAGTTCATTAACTGGCTGTCTGAATGTCCAAATATGGCAGCTGTAATGGGAGTACATATTTAGAACCTTCTAGAAAACCTAATTATCGTTAATTCAATGCACTCGAATTGAAGCCTCTGGAATCTGTTCCAGTGCATCAAAAATATTCAATGCAGCTTCTTAACAGATCTCAGGGGCTTTCAAATGAGATAAGAAATGTACAGCTGGCTTTTATGAGATCTAGCTTAGACGACGTATTTACAAGTTTGCCTTGTGGCAGTGTTGTAAGTCGTGCATGCTTGGAAATATGTTCACTCATCCTGTGCATGGTTTTGAAAATGCGCGATGATTTGGCTTGGTTGAGTGGATTAAAGGGAAATATCTTGCGTTGAGTCACCTCAGCAACGCCTTAACAACAGTCTACCAAAAAACATCACCTAGACAACTGTTTTGCTAGTATTGGAAAGCGAAATAATTACTTAGAAGAGCCAGTAAGAAATGTGACAATTAGAAAAAGTGCAGAAATTGTATACTGATATGAAATTACCTATCGTGACTATAATAAAGGCACGTGTTATACAAACTGATATAAATTTTAGTCGAATTTGAAATTAGTGGGTTTAAACTAACCGAATTGCCAGATTTCCCATCGATATTTAAATTCGAATGAAATATTAGTTTCCGTGCATTACAAGGATAGCGAACTCAAAAATGTTATCAATAGAAACCAATTAAATAGGACGTCTTTCGTACTTCTTTGTGAATAAACAGATGATAAAAATTAACTAGAAATTCATTTGGTCTGGAATTTTTAAAGTACATGCCTGCAATTTTGCTAGCGATGACGCGGATAGGGAGGTGCAACTGCTGACAAAGGACCCGAAGTTGGCACGATGTCTGAATCATTTATTCCTCCTAAAATAAGTTTTATGAAAAGTTGTGAACATTTAGTGGGTGCAGGTGATCATGGAGGAATCTAGTGATCCTACAAGTTATAATCTGACAAAAAACAACCGAAAATAGAATAGCAAAGTTAGAAAAGGTAGGTTTGGAGAATCGACTGGAACATATCTAATTTCATTCAAATTATGAATGCAGTTAATTATTCATGCTCTCCTAGACAATAACCCTCAGCATGTAATGCCTTACCACGATTGGTTTGGCCCTCTTGATTCGTTAGTTTATTTTCGGCCAACAGTAAACTCATCTTGATGATGGGACAGAGTTTCCGAAATTCTAACTTCATGATTTGTCACCTGGATTACGGAAAGGAATCTTGTCGGCAATATCGGATGCCTATTTTCTTGCGGCTTAGTTATGATATTCTATCTTGCCACTTTGGATCACATTTTCTTCCAAGTGATGAGAGGGCAGAGTAATCTTATTTGATATTAAATTACTAACAGGAGTTAGATAAAGAGGCGCTGAGATGATATGTGAAAAATGTTCGCCGACGCCCAAAATTCACCGCCACAGATTTGCTTTGGATTTTAGTACCGTATGTCTAGTTGTAGCAATGTTCACAGTAGGAAAGGGATGCAAGTATGAGATGGATAACAAAATCCTCTGTCTTGTGGTAGTTCGAAAATGGAAAATAAATGATATGATCTTGCAAATTATAGACAGGTATAACAACACCGAGCAGACGTTTTCACTTACACTATTTTGTTCGTAAAGTCTTGAAGCCTGACCGGATTGAACCTTGGTCGAAACTCGCATTAGCATAATTATCACATGGCTTTATTTACATATGATATGCAAAAGGGTAACTGGATTACGCTTTGACAACGTTGACAGCAAACAGGATTTCGCATGGTATGGTTCACTAAATGAAAACCACAATAATATATACTTCACAAGTCAAATTACTTTTCCATTTTGAAAAAAATACGTAATAATGCTTAGACTAGAAAGGATTTCCTTATAATTGCTCTGCTTTATGGATTCGTGGGTTTGTTGCATAATTTTCCTTCATTCAGATCTTCCGCTGGTGTAACAGTACTTTTAAAACTGATTTTTTCTTTTTTGATTGGCAAAAAATGACTCTTCTTTTTGAAAGTATTCCAAAAGGTCGCATAGATTACTCATCTAGACTGTCATTTGATGCCAAATCATGCAAAAGTAATAAAAACTATGCAAGTTCCAATGTTGGGCTTTCCATCTAAGTTAATAAACGAAAGGTTCATAAATATGTTTGAAAACACCCTGGTGAAATTCATTCGAAATTTACAAAATCCGCAGATGCAACTCTCAATTTAAATGGAAAAGAATCGTCAAAACAATATGTATCTAAATTGAGCACTTAAAATTTTGTTTAAAGTCATATTGAATATTGTGCTTGATTAAAATGGACGAGGTTATCTATATGTGGTTTCCAAGTGATACTTTAATCCGTTATTAGTAAATAGGACATTGTACTTCACTTTATATAATTGGCAGATTCTTGTGAAATTCATAGAGGATCAATTGCAAAGCAGTAAATTTACTCATTTATCAGCATTTGTGGAATTTGAATGATTATTTTAAAAGTTTGAACATTTTTCTCACTAATGATCAGAAATTTCGGTTTCTTAAGAGATGTTTAATAGGCACTTATTCTCTATTCCTCTCCTAATCGCCTCATTAGTAAAATGTCCAGTTCAAAAATAATTAGAAGAAAAAAAGAAATAAAACTTAAATTTTAAATGAAATTTTCGACTGAAATTCACTCCGTTCGTTCAATTATTAGTATTTGTGAGCTTAATTTAATATCAATACATGCCTTCTAATTAAATTCCTAACGGCATAATTAACCCTATACAAACTCCAAATTTTTATTGTACATTTTTTTTATAATAACCTTTTTATCTAGATTATCTTGGATACTTTAGGCAAATATACTATTAATGGAAATCGGTTCGATGGAATTTACTCCTCCAGATTTGCTAATCATTTTGCATCCGACTCCTTTTTCCGCTTCCTCGGTCAAGTAGGGCGTTGCTAGTTGCCGTTGTAAACCTGCTCACTTCTACGCTTTGGGGAGAAAGCATAGCATGTTATTATTTTGCATTGACAACATGATTATTCAGCGAGTCAAAGTTTGAATTGACGATGCAAAGTGTTAGCTACCTAAATAGCTCAATTAGTTCGAATATTTGGACTATTTTGTTTTTTTCTCATGATTAAAAAAATTCCCACAACTACTTTTAAGCACCTAAAATTTCTTATTTTATGTTTTAAGCATAAATGACTCTATTTAAAATGTCAATGTATTGCCGCAAATATCGTGAAGCCTATGGGATTTTTAGATGTTTGGATTAAATTCCAAGCTAGGATCTACACCTAAGATGGTTTTTCTTGTTTCTTTTATTTTAGTGCTTGTTTTAATCTAGAGAGAGAAGAAATAAATAACATATGAATTTTACAACGAAATGAATTAGACTGATATAGCACTTTCTATTTTGGGAAGCGAATATTTTTAAAGCCCTTAACTCGTTCCTTTAATTCTTTCAGGTAAAGCGGTCAACAGTGCAAACAATTTCGGAAAGGTAAGTCTCATCAACAACTCCTGAATGTTTGCTTGTTACTATTATTTGAATCCAGCATAACGGCCGTTTTCATGCAATAAAATAATTATTAATTTATTGACTTCATTATTCATGATTTATTAACGATTGTTCGAAGAATTCCATAGTTAATTGGCCTGAAATTGATTAATTACTTTGATCTCGTAACTTTAAAGAAAATCAAGTACAGTTAGATAAATAAGCAGTATAAGCATTTTCTTAATCTTATATTTTTGTATATTTGTAAAGATAACTTCTCTTGTAAATATCTCCAAAAGAATGTATCTGTATGGAATTTTTAATATATCGGGGAATAAAGAATGATTTCCGGATTGGTAAAAATGTAGTCACCAGCGTCTTTTGTAGGATTTTCAAAACCCCTGCATAGAGCATTGTTCATGAATTCGCATACAGTTAAAGTCATTGCAAATCTCAGTACATGAAAACTATATGCATGCCTTTGTGAGCAAAAATCTTGAGAATCGAGTTTTATCTTTACAACAACATTTGCACATTGGTTCAAAGGTGCAGAACGATTCTCCAATGCTTTGCTTCCGAAGATAGGTTTTTCGTTCAAATAATCTCTACTTGAAATAGATATTTAGGTGAGCAGAATTGCACAAAACCCACATTGCTTTATGCATAAATCAGCTTTGCCATTTCGGCACAATTTTGCAATGGTAAAGGTCATATTTATTGCAGAAGCATCTTTACAAAATGAATGTTCAGGAGTGTTTTATAGATATGAAAAACAAGGGCTTTTTCTTTCCACCATCGGCTGGCAATGAAATCTGCGCTTTCATTAAAAATAAGCAGTATTTTCTGACTAACTATGAAACGTTCAATTCAAGTTGTGTCGTGTCAGTTACAAAAACACGCAAAATGCACGCATGCATGCAGATGTTGATTCCTTCCAGAAAGAAGGACTATTTCCTTAGCGGCATGCAAATTAGAGTAGGGCGTTCTTGTGCTGCAAAAATACAGTATAACAATTTCAGTTGTGTGAGCAAATGTAGGCATTATTAACTGATCGAGATTTAGCACGCAATGAGGAGGTATGTGTGCTGGAGACATGTTGTCTAGATACACATCTGTCACAAACATTGCGAGATCAATTTTTATCGGTGAATATTTGGTTTTGTGGAGACCAAGCCGCATCTGGCAGCACTCAAATTTCTCAAGGATAGTTTCTTATCTCTTACTGCGTCAACTGATACTAACACTGTGCTTAAATACTTTCTGGTAATATGAGAAGGAGTAAGTTCTTTAACAGCAATTGGGGGGGAGGGGTGGGGCCGGGGGGGGGATTTCAATGAGTAAATGCTTTGTCTATTCATCAAGCTCTCTCACCTTATTTCTAATGGATGTTTTGATTATTGGTAGCTGCAATCTTCAGTATTTTATTCTGAGGATGAATGAGGCGACAACATCTTTTACAATACAAATATTTTATTTTGAAAAAGAAAAGATTAAAATGGAAGTGAATTCAATACCACTGATCACAGTGCTTAAGTAAATGTAATAAAGCACAATCATGGCATACCAGAAGGCATGTATGTAACCGAATTATACATGCATGATATAGTGGTGTAAAGTAGATTAGTTGTGTAAGGCGCATTTTGACCAGTAGTAATAGGCGGAGTACGAACGCACCTGCATTAGCTGAGAATGTAGTCTGCGTATCGATACAGGATGAGTTGGCTCTAAATCATCTCGCGTACATGCCAAATTTGTAGCAAAGTATCACAGTACCCCTTGATAACGGCGCTTATTTAAGTTCTTCATTGCTGTTCAAATGAAAAGAAATTTTGTGCTAATATTGGATAGTCAGTCTGATGAGTGAATATTTTACAATCAGAAAATTTTTATCTCCCCATTTCACTTACCATTTGCTCCAATGAATTATTTGACAGACATCTGTCTAACTGGTGAGTATGTGACCGTAGTCAGGTACCAAATTGTCTACCCTCATGTGTTCTGTAATTAGACCAAAATAGATGTTAAACTTCTAGTCTTATCAATAGCTGTCACGCGAAGATTAATAAATTAGTTGGGCTTTGAAGTAGCAATCGAAATTAGGGAAATCTCGGTGTTGTAGTTCAGCTAGTTTTACCTTAATTAATTCAAATTTCATCAATTGATGTATTTTGCGTTTCTTATCTTAGGGAAGGTGAATCAACACTCGTAGAACTTATATTCCTATTAAAAGGAAATATGAAAACTGCATTCCTCCTCACAAAAGACTGCTTCATAGGAATTCGTTTTAACACTAAACTATGCATGCTTTATGGTCAGGCGACTATTTGCTTATGCATTATCTCACTATTGTTGGGTGTTTTAAGTGGATCCATTTAATAAGAAAGCAAAAAAAACATTTAGGATATGAACTTTCACCATAATGTAAGGGGTAGTTTGGTACTTCGATAATTATAATAATAATAAAAGTACTTTAGAAGCCCGTTTAGAAAATCGTTTTAGACTGCTCATCCTTGAGAAGAATTGGTGAGAGGCAAGAATTCTGTCACCCAATATATTTTACAGTGCGCGGATCGAAAGATTAATCTCTGACACGGCAAGCAAACACGGAGACCAATGGAAAATGGAGGCGCATGCTTATCTCAAAAATGTCATTGTTGTACATTCATCCCAAGTCCGGATTTTGGTATTTGATTTCTTTTTCATAATTCTGCCCAAGTCTGACAGCATGTGATAGTATTTTACAGAAGCATCGCCTTCAAGGCAAAAGGTTTCATCAAATATTTTCGGAATCCTTTTAAAAAGTTGCCTCTCCTGCAAATTGCACGGTACATTATGTTCAGTTTTGATAGGTTGAGACTTCACTACTTAACTTGACAAATCTAAGTACTTAAATCCATTTTCCTTTTGCTTTCTCACCTTCGATGTTAAAGTAGTCGAACAGTGTTCGTCAGAGCATTGGTATTGAGCACGGTTTTGTCATACTCAAATGTCGAGTAATTCAAAATGTCTGAGCAACACTAATTGTTACTAGATTTATGTGTTACTTTAAAAGACACTCTTAATTTTGTACAAGTTTGAGGTTTGGTATAACATTGTTCATCAAAGTTTAATACATTAGCCGTTATGATCTACAAAAATGTACAAACTTGAGAATTTTTTGTGGAAAATGAATTTAACTAGAGTTAAAACTAGTTTATTGGTTGATGTTAAGAGAGTTTTGGATCCGGGAGCATAATATCAAAGGCCAAAATTCGAAGTTCATGACGCTTCGCCTCGAGTAATGAGTAATTTCCTTTTTATCATATCCACTTTTTCCCAAAGGCAAAGTGGTACTGCGCATTACTCAGCACTTTATAGTCTTTGCAAAGCGGAGTTGAGATTACTAGAGTATGTTCTCAGCAGACCTCAATAACCAGACAGACTTCCTGCCAGTTCCCCCTCAGATATATTTTGTTAGTCAAATGTTTAACATTATTTTGTCATGTTTAGTTCATTGGCTATTAAAGAGTACAACAACACAATCGGGCAAATTTTACGGACTGATAATTTGCATAAAGTTTGAAACTCGTTTTTATTTTTCACTGCGTATTGAAGGTCAAATGCATCGTTGCATTTGAGAGTTTGAAAAATGCGGTTTTTCCACTAACTTACTTTTAACTTGAATATGCAATGCAGGCCTTTGTTACTGCACTGGCTGACTGAAGTGATTAGAACAACTCCTCCTAAGAACAATGCAGCAAAACTTCCGTAGGACGCAACTAGGGTCTCATAGATAACCAAATACTATTTTAAATTATTCATTTGATTAAAAACATCTGCATTCAGGCTGTTTTATACTTTCTAACTATACCACTTTTAGTTTTAATGCTTCGATTCGTTGGGGTTAATTCTTTAATTATTGAAGTGTTAAAATAATCTGCTACATTATGCATGTTTATTGATCCTGAAATATTGGTGAGGTATTTGGATTCTTAGTTTGTCTCTGCATAGGCTGAGGGATGATGAATGGTGGTAGATGTTCCACCAAATTTCCCGCCTTCCATCGAATGAGCAGTTTGGATAATGTGTAAATAGTAAAAATGGGGGTTTTGTACTCCTCAGAAGCCCTATTTCATCTTCTTTTGCTTGTGATGGGTTCATGAAATTATTAAATATTAATTTGATTTATTTTCCTGCTTTAACTTACTTTTCGCTCAAAGAAGAATGACTTAAATTTCTAAAGACATTTCGATTGCCTTCATTGACCAGACTATTGTGCATTATTTTGCCCAACTAATGATCAATTTGAAATCCATCCTCACAAATAAGTGGTGAAAATATATACAAAGGAATTAATTAGCTCCCAATTATTTATGTAGTAGGTTTGATTTATTATTAAATGAAATGTTATTTTTTTCGTTTTAGTCTGATTTAAATTACTTAATGAAAGGAAGTATTGTGAAGTCAAGTATTGACCTTTTGTAACATGATTCGTGAGTTTAGTGATAAAGTCACTTTTATAATAGACGCCTAAGATTAAAAAGGTTCACAGAAATTGGAAGAGGTTTTTTATGCTTTAATAACTGAATCATAATGCTAATTCTAATTTCGCCTTTAAACAAATTTATTAAAATTTATCCAAAATCTCGTTAATGTGAAAAGTAAACAGCACTAATGATTCTTAAATACGTTTAATCTTCATATCTATTTGCCTATCGATTAGGCCCAATTCATTTCTGGACTTGTGAGTTTTTTATTGATTTTTATCTCAGTAACAAACACATTCATTTTCAATACCTTTTTTGGCAGGTTAGTTTAAGTCCAAAACCTTTCCTTGTTCTCGTCTAATGTAGCTTTTCTGTTTTCGATCGCCACTTCCCCATCTTGTGCACAGTAGATCATAAAGCTTGAAATGGAAGCGGCTTAGCAGCTAATTTCTGATCCATTTTAATGGTGTCTGGGTTAATGTCCCCAAAGTAACTGGTCTCCATGTTGAGAATATTGTGTAGAGGAATATTGTGGCAACTAGAAAACCTAAACGGGCTCCCTTTTTTCTCTATTTTTTGAGAATTCCAGTCATTTAATTAACAAAGTAATTTCAAGGTACGTTAACTTAAACAAGAGCAATTAAGATAGTGAAGGGTTAGTTTGACCTATAATATAAGACTGAATAATTTAAATTGACAGAGATTTCTAATATTAATTAACTTATTGCCTATAGGAGATCAGCTTTTATCAAAAGAATGACCTTTTAAAAGTCTATCAGTTTGCATCTTTGCACTTTTCCACTTTTAACATTTTCTTAATGTGTAACTAAGGTTAAGTTGGCTTGAAATAGCCTACTTAAAGCATTTTGAATGTTTGTAAATTAATAAAAAATGATCTATCTTATGATTTATTACCCAAGTAGAAATAGTATCGTATTGAATCCAGAATTCATTCGTTTAACCTTGGATTTTTTAAGAGAACCGATTTTTATTTGGTTTAAGTCCTGAAATTAGATACTATTGCCGCATTTTCATCATTCCGGGGTTAGGGAGAGGGAGTGGGGTTGTTGGGTACAGAGGTATGCATGAAGCGCAGCGGTATAGTTTTTCTTGGAGTGATGCACTCTACAGGCTTTTGGGTTCCGTAGTGAATTACCAAAAGACGTTCTTCTGAAGTCATGAATACCTATATATCTTACTCCAGTCCAGCCAATTCATCTTCCATCACTTCAAATGTCATTTCTAAGTCTGATATCATTTTGTTTGAATATAGATTTCTACTGATATTGTGTCAGTAAGCTTAATTTGCTTTAGACAAAATTTTTAAAATAGGCGCTGTTTTTAAAAGTAGCTTCTTTTAATAGAGACCAGTTAAGCGACGGGCTCTTCGGAGGAGGCAACCAGAAGAAGAGAATTCTAGTGAAGAAGACGACTTTGATGATTTGGATACGTCTTCATCATCGACATGTGAGGAGGCCGTCTATGATACGGGTACAGGCAGTGTGATGAATCCCAATTCTGTCGTGTTTTGTTACGAAGGTCCACCACGTCCCATTCAGCTGTCCTGTATCGAGGAAGCCAGCTGTCTCTCAAACAGTCTCGATTCACCTACTGGGCAAGAAGACATCGTTATTCACTATAACGACGATGAGATTGATGAAATAAATGACAATAAATCAGGAGATGAAGTCTTAATGGAGTCAAATGAAATTCAAATGGAATCATCACCAAAATCAAATAATGTCGAGGGAAAACTAATCGACAACGGTAAGTTATTAACTATGCAGTAGATAGATGACATTTTTAAAACGAAATCTACCACTCAATTGCATTTTGTTCACCAAACAGGCAACGGGCAAAAATTAATTTCGACACACATCAATACTTAAAGTGCTCAGACGTACTGATCCGTTGCTCATTAAGATAGATAAGTCTGGTATAATTTGCTAATTAGACGCACTTCGAAACGCTTTTCTCGATTCACGGTTGACATTGACATATTGGACATTGAAAATTTGGAATTACATCCACCCAAATTATCTGTGAATTAAAGCAATAAATAGTTTGAGCGGAAACTCCTTCAATACTCGGTTGCTTATTTTATTTTTTGTATTTTTTTAATAGTGAATAATAGGTGTTAAAAATCATTCCGAGGTGGGGAATTATTATGATTAAGATAATTTTGCACTCATTGACGAACCAGCATCAGTTAAATGGCCATGGTGCTTAAAGGTGTTCTATTTAATGAGAGGAGGAAGGGGATATATTCCCTACTTGTAGAGCACGTGATAGCATCTTTGAATAAATCTCTAGCACTCCTTCGAGCCATTCGCCTACTTCATTCAGAATTGAATATTTTTCTCTCCGAAAGCCCCGAGAAGATTAATTTCAAAATTAAAGACACCAATCAAACAGACATCACATTATCTGTCTAAAATCCAAACCACTAACTATAAGATGAACTAGGGCGAGTTTCTCAACCTGCATTCTCATTCATACTTGTAAGCTTGTAGTCTTTGAGAAAAATGAATTACCAATTATAAAGGAATAATTTTATTTCGACTAAGCTTACTGAAAAATGTTGATTAAATTACTATGATTTATATGTCAAAATGTCAATTATGACACCATATTTCTATTTACATCAAACTGGATTATGCACCTGAAGTTATAAAAGAAGCGAATTTTGTATATTATGCGATAATTTTTAGAAATAATGACCGAATTGTTCTTGTCTTTAGAATTTTCTTTTAGCCACATTTACATTTTCCATTTATAAAAGAAAGTCGTTATTCAAAGTGATCAGCCAATCAGTGGGGAGCTAAGCACAAATAACCAATGGTATGCATCAGCCAATGAGAGTTTTAGATCATAAGTTATTATGACTGGCATTAGATTAATCCGCCATTATTTAAGAGGTTGGTAATGTTTAGATCATCAAAAAGTTATCCAACCCACCCCCTGGATATTCCTGAAGGTAGTGTTAAACGCCGTGGTTACCGTCATCACGTTTCGGCCACTGAAGAATGGAATTATGACAATAATGAAAAAAATCGATCATTTGGTAAGCCGTTAAGTCATTTTATCTTTAATTTGGATCAAGGGATACATGTCAAACATTGTTCTCTTAGAAATGTATTATTTTTTTAATATAATGACTAAATTAATCTACAGTCTTTGAAGACGCATGGCATCTAGTATGCAATGGATACATTTCTTTTAATAACTTAATTACTTTTGCGTAGCTATTAATTTGGTGATACTGACACTTAAATTTTTTAATAGGTCATAAAGATAATTACATTAACCTATAGGAGTTCGCGCAAATTATTGAGATAGCCGAAAGAAGGTAACATTTAAATATCGATTTTAGATCATCTTTTATGGCTAAAATCTGTGTAATGAAAATGTCAAAAATTATTTACTTAATCTAAATGTATCTTTTGAAGTATTTGTGTAAACAATGGATTGAATTTATAAATTAACATTAAAATGTCATTGATTTATTTCTATTTTTGACAAAATTGGTATTTGAAAGTAAATAATCCCGCAATTTTTAATCTTTGCGGATCATAAGAGCATTTATTTTTGGGTTAATTTTATCTTACTTGGTTATTATTCATAATACTTTGAGATTAATGTTTTTCTGAAGACTTACAATTTAAACTAGGACTGTTCCGGGATTCTGGTCCGATGTAGTTATAATTCCAATCAGTGGTATTTTTGGAAAGCACCTGTGAAAATAACTACCATTATTACAAAAGAAATGCATTCAATCAGAATAAAATGATATATGACATTCAGTTATTATTGTTATTATTATTACTCACAACTGAACAGAATTTTAATTTGCAACTATAGGAAACGAAACATTTGTGGTCGAGTACCAATTGAAAATAGGATCTTGTTGTCAAAAGAGCACTATTTTGCATAAGTATAAGATTCATCCAGTTATCCTTTTTTACATAAGAGAGGGAGTTTGCTGTAATGTGTTTTATGTTCCAATTTCAAATTTCAGGCCTTAACTTAGTTGCTCCTTCTTGAAGCTGAGAGCAGATTTTCAAGGCTAGCTAAGGTACTTCAATATAATATAGCTCACTAGAATTTTACTAGAAGGAACCTAAGCTACCACGAACTATGCAATGAAATCGACTGCGTTTGAGTGAGTCTTTGAAAGTATTTTTACTGCTCTGTTAACGGCCGTATTTCCGCAAGTGTTTTAACACTTAAGAATGGAACAATTGTAAAGCGGAGAGGAGGAAGTGGCTAGTTGTACCAGTTGTATGTGAAAGCTGCATAAGTGACTTGTCATTAGTCCTTTTGCTCATTAATATGCCTTTCAAGGAGACGAATTGTGTTCCTCGAGGTCACGGCACATGCATCGGTTCTTTATTTGCAAGTACTTAAACAGCACTGGTCTATGTTCAAGTGTGGTGTCTACGCACTTGATTATTATAAAACACGCCATTTCAAGTCCATTTTTCTGCATTTAGTAGGCTTATTCATGTTAAACTCAATATGAATTAAGATATCGCCTGTCTAATACAATGGCATGCAAACTAAGTGTCTTTTATGGTAAATAATTGAGGAGTTTAATACAAGTGTTCTTTTACTGTCGCAGCTTGTACAAGATTGCAATTTTCATAAACTGCTAATTCAGTCTCATAATTTTCCCAACGTCATTAGGTTTATATGAGTTTTACATTTTGACAAATTTGATTCCTTGGAGAGTAGATAGTTTCTAAATAAAATTAAAATTGCCTAGTTAGACTACCAGAATCCACTGAAAGGCAATTTATACTTTTTTTCACCGTGACAAAGTGAATTGAATTGATTGACATTTGAATTCTAGAAATAATAGAATAAAATAAATGAAAAGTACAATTGAGTATAGTTAAGTTAACCATTTGATTTTCGGTTTTAAATTGCGCAATATTCTACGCTTCAACTTTCATTAACCTTCACCTGGACGACCAAGTTGGTCAGTTCTACCACCGCAATTCATTTTGTTGTCAAGTGATTGAGAAATGTGATTTGTTTTACATGAACCAAATATGGCAAACAGCTAAGTTAATCCATAAAATCTAATTTAAAAAAAGTTTTATCAAAAATTTCATAACTACACAGTTTCAGAGTTTTGTTTTTTTTTCGGCATATTCGTATTGTTTCTGGCAACATTCCATTTATTGCAACATCCGTTTTGAATAAACCTCTGTCCTTCTTGTCTTCCAAGGTGTGTGTGTGTGTGTATCAAAGTTGTACCTAACTAAAGGTCGTCGGCAGGATGTAGGCTATGGCTTCGCCTTTTCTGGTTCATTTCAAATATCCTGATTTACTAAATCCCAAATTCGATTCTTAAATCATGAGCAAATAATATCTGCCTATTGGCAGTCAAGATAATATAAAATCTTGTTCCATTTTCGTCAATATTTCTTACGACGGTTCGAATATAATTTATAACGTGCTGTCATGAGGAGAGATTAAAAATAAATAACCAAAATGAATTTTCATTGTTAGTATTAGGTGGGAAATTGGATGAACAGTAAATGCTTTTTTTCCATTTGAAATGCCTTCATCCTGTCTTTTTTTCATTTAAAAGGCACCGATGACCCGACTGCATACTATTTACTTTCACTCCAACTTCCACATGAGCATATGACTTAGCAGTGCCTTAACTCACGCACCTTTGTTGGCATCAATCTTCTATTAATTGACCAACAGCCCCACATCTAGCATCCTAGAGAGTTTCGGCCTCAGTGTATGAGTTCATTTGATTGTTGTTTGGCCTTAATCGGCCAAAATTAGATTCAGTACCGTACTACTAGCACGCATTCAGTATTGTCAATACCTTCATCGGAATCGCGTATATTCCCACTTTTACAGTGGCATTTACTGAGATTTGGAGTTGGCTAAAAATCAACACATATTAATGGCATATGAGTATGATAAGTCAGTGTAGTATATGAATTATGCAGGATGTTATTACAATAACAGTGGGAGCAACGGGAAGGCAACATCCATTTGTACTACAGAAACACTGCTCACCCACCCTTCCCTCTTCTCGCTCTCGCTCCAACTTGGGCGAGGCATTTCCGTTTTCTGCAGTAGCAGTAGCAGCTAGTGATTCAGCTCTCCTAGTGCAGTTGATTGGTCAGAATACGAGTTGTGCTCATCTTTCTGGTGTTTCGGTTTTGACACCAATCTAACGCCTCTTCCAGTCATCACACAATCCTATTACAGTCCCTAGCAAACGGTGCTACCCATAACCTGCCCCAAACCTAAAAGACGGAACTCTAGTAACAAGGATTTAGTGAAATCGGGACTTCCAAGAATTGTAATCAAGGGTTGGATCATACAAAACCAAACTTTATTTCAAGTGGTTTTCTGTTGGTCCACTCAGGTTTGGCCAAAATCTCATCCAAATCAACCTCAATTTCTCCATTTATTAAACCAAATCAACAAAGAATTCTTCGGAAAGATAAAACGTCATGTTCATAAAAGACGAGAAGCAGGATATCATTAATCTATGAGAGTAATGAATTTTAATGAATGCCAGAATTTTTTGGGAAATTAATAGGTTCGACATTATTAATGGGTGACATTCTCAAACAGTACTGCATAAAAATCAATTGTGTCCAGATTTCCACAGTACAAGTCTAATTTTTAGTATTTATCATTTTAAAATGATTGAAAATTTAATACGTATAATGATCCAATCAAATGGGCTGTTCTTCCAATTTTAAGCTTATCTTATGGACACTAAAAATTTCGTTCCCGTTTTGATTTGGCTTATAAGTGAGTTAAACTGTTGAATGCCAAGTCAAACGAGTTTTCTTGATGAAAATTATCGCATCCATGTCACTGGTTTTGTTTAATGGGGCTAAAACGCTCCCATTGAAATAATACTAACGTCACCTCTAACGATAAATATGTTCATTTTTAGATCATCTTCTAAGGGCCTTTTGTCTGTACAATCCATGTCTTAAATGTCTCAGTTTAATCTATTAGTATCAGCGAAAAATGCATTAAGATTATCCCATTCTTAAAATGTCATTTCTGCTGCGATCACTGATTTTGGCTCTCCGTGATAAAAGGATGTACATACCAAGCTAATTGCAATATTCACTCAGAGAACCGTATCTAGCACGTTTCCTTTAAGCTAATACGGTGGTAAGGGCTTCATACGCTGGTGTTAATTCAAATGTCTTTGTTTCAACACATTTAGATTTTTTTATTCTAAATGATTACGGCGATTCTATTGCCACATTATTTCCACAACCATCAGCAGGGCTGCGTCAAACTTTTCCTCCAACGCCAATATACTCTTTTGTTACCAAATGTCGTATCTTTGATTCGTCATAAACAGTTTTTGAAAGAACTACAGTACAATCTGAGCAAGTTCAATAAAATCTGGATTTATTTGCCTATGAAGTTGGATTTGATGGTCAACAACAACCCTTCGTTTTCCAAAGTGCGGATACATTAGAAATAGCTCCCAACTCAAAACTCGCAAGGACTTATTTACTGACTGTCTCTTAAATATCTGTAGCGAGATCGTATTGACCACATTTTTGCCTTTATTGTATTGCTCTTTTCCATTTCAATTTCTATTATGTGATAAAAACACCCCTTTTAGAAGCAGAGTTTGGTTAGTCATTAATTAGAATAGTTAATTTTAAAAGATCAACACTGGTTTCCCAGAATTTCACTTCTCTTGATTTCTAGAATATTGTATTTTAGATTTTTCGCAGCAAAATTGTGCATTCAAGCATGCTAGGTATCAAATTGATCGTGACACCAATGTAGGGTATTTAAATATCTCAGTCAAAAACTTTGCCAATAATAGTCTTGGAAGTAATACGGTAAAAATTATTGGACGGTAGTCCAGAGAATTAAATGGATATATTTATAAAGCAAGATGCGGTCAGTCATATGGTCATAGGGAGGCCGGGATTATGCACTGCGAGCAATAACTAACGATAAGACACTTCACTTAACTAGGTAAGTGAACTAAGGGTCAGACAGGAACAGGGAAAGAAACTAGGCCTATGACTTAATGGATGGACCATGGACCAATAAATGAAGTAGGAGGGGAATTGCACGCATGAATAGGCACAAGTTAGCATGACGCAACGATATAGTAGAATGTCGTCAGTGTGAATAAATGTGGCAACAAATGCAATAAGAATATGTGAAAATTTTTGTAATAGGGTCATCAGGTTGACCTGATAGGGGCAAAACACGTAGTCGGTATAAGTTTGGAAATGTGCGATTTAGTTCGCAAATGCAATTTAATTTCTAATCACTAAGTGATAGGCGCATTCTATTAGGCTTACTGACAGTCTATTCGTATTAAAAATAGAGTTCTATTAATTTTTGTAAAATTATTACAGTTCAATATGGTTTCCAACTTGAAAAATGAGAAAGCTTACTTTGTTGATACTTTCAACATCCTGTAGAAAGTTAGTTATCATCCGGTGAAGGAACAAATTTTTCCTCGCAAATCCTATATAAGCATAGGATATTCGCCGATTCTCTGTGAAACACATTATAACCAGTATCAATTAAGTGGATTGGTTATCTCAATCTCTGGGTACGTATGGATATGTTCCCACGAAGTGGTTGCAAGGTATGATATATCTATCCTGTGGAAATATGCGACCATGCATGAATTGTTTACGACATCTACGTTCCCCGTTGTGATACACCGTCCATAACAATCTGGATAGTAATAGCCTTTCCTCTACGAATCTGGAGTCATACATGACGATGATATCCTAAGGATCTGGCCTAAAAGCGTTAAAGCCATATTGACAGCCAATGCTCATGATTGGTTGTGTATTCGAAGCCCATCGGTGAGCCATCGTTTTGGTTAGTCAACAGGATGAAGAAAATAGGATTTCTTACCATTATGGTTCCATGATATTATGGTTTACTCAAAAATAGGTATCGGTACCCTTCCTAAAGAGGCTTTGAAATTAAATGTACCATCCAAATATCGGAGTTTAATCAAATTCACTTATTTAAAAAAGAGTACATCAATTTTCCGTGGATCTTGTTCTATATGCTTGATTCAACTGTAAGTGGGCGCATTTGGTTTTATTTTCTATATTCAATCCTGCTAGATTAAATTGATATCTTTACTGTTGCCTATTTATGAACATTTCCTTTGGAGGCAATATTCCAAAATTACAATGAATTCATCTTCATCCTTACTCGAAATTTAAAATAATATTGGGAAAGGCATATTTAACTGGTCGACTTTCAGGTAAATGCTTTGCAGTTTTCGCCTTCTACGCCTAAGAGTGAAGTGACATTTCTGGTTGTCACTAATGCAAGTGGCACACTGATAGTTCATACGATTTAAAATTTCTAAACTATTTTTAGCATTGCTTTCGAAAAAATTTTCTTTTTTACGAAAATTGCTTTCTACATAACTTAGCCAGAAACTCCGAGGTTTTTATTAAAAATTATTTCCTATGAATTTATCTTTGCGCCTGGATGATAAATGTCATTTTCAACTTTTCATAGTCAAACATTGACACCACTTGATTTATCACAAGTGAAGGTATCTTGGGATCAAGCTTCTATGGAATCATCGCTTGACAATACTTGCTTGGGCGAGGTATATAAATGATAATTGACTAGATGAACCGTGGTTTCGATAACGACTAATACACTGAGGGAGTGAAGACAGTACTTAGTTTCATCGCAGAATTTTAATTCCCCATAAATAAATATTCTAAATTTTATATTTTCCTTATTGTTGCGTTCTAATCAGCCTCGTCATCGTCAATTTCTCTCCCTTTTAAACGGAATCACATTTGTCATTTTTACTTTCCGAAGAAAGATTTTAAATAGTAGTTTTTATGCATTTCCAGTCGCCCCAAGAAAAAGGAAAGGACAACTGGAATAACGTTTTATTCTATTTATAAATACAATGACTTACATGGACTTAAAATAGAGATAAATGGTTGGATGTCTGACAGTGACAGCTTCTCCACAGGTGGTGATACATATCCAGGTGTGAACGAGGGAATCCAATAATAATCGATAATTTGGAATTGCCGAACGTTACGGAACCACTTGTAGACTGTTTGCTAAACAAGTTTATTTATTTCAGCTGCTATTAAAAGGTCTTTCGGCTGAGGGAATGACATGAATTATCAATGCTTATATTGGATTTTCATGGAATTTAGAGCCCGTCGGCAACCACCCACTCGACGGTTATTTGTTATTTGTCTAGATTTGAAGTATGTGATGTAGTCGTGTATAATTCACTTAATTCATAACAGCCTTTCATAGCCATATTTGCTAGTTTGATGTTGAAACGCAGTAACTTTATTGCTTGAAAATTCATTGAAGGTGTGTCCAATTAGAACCGAGGAGATTTATTTGGCAAATGGCTAATGCTTGAGTATTTATAATGGCTTCGCGTGGTCTGTTGCAGTTAAAAACGATATCTAATTTCCAAGCATCATGCTGTGCGGTCTTTCGCATTTATTACTGACCCCTTAACACTTGATTGACCTGCATAATAAACCCCTTTTTCATGGAGGGAAGGTTACCCTTAATTTCCCATGTGCACCGGCCATTAGTGCGATCAGATCCCATCTGAGGTCACTTCATGGTGTGATTCCCTCAATTGCTTTCCTTTAGGCACGTCTGAGCAATCAACCAAGTATTAAATCAATATTCCAATAGATTTAAGTTAAAGTGGTCAGACTATCTGAAAAAAAATGATTGGCTTGGCATCACTTAAACCGAACACAGTTTTCGCCAATAAATCAATCGTACCCCATCGAAGATAACGATTTGTCAATGCCCTTAATGCATTATTTGCAAATGTAATGGCTGTTGTTACGAGTATTTGCACTTCTATTAAGTAATTTGTGATGTAGGAATAATTAGTTATCTGATTGGCAATATTCGGTAATCAATTGCACGAGGAATGTATATCCAGATTTTTTAATTTCGTGTCCTAATCCATTTAAACTATTATTTTTCATTAAGTGGATAAAGGAGAAATTTTATAGCATTAGTTAACTTCGTCAAATGTCCTCTTTTAAAGCATTATTTATGAAACAATGATAAGAAGTGATACTTTATTCCGCAGCCAACTAAAAAATCTTATTTTTGAAACAATTCATTGGCGACAAATTCTTAAATGTACACATTCGTTTTGCTTTTTCTTAAATTTATTGAAACTACCTTCTCTGTGGTAGTTAGGTCAATTATCCTTCAATGACTTTCAACTCTTTTGAATTTACGAGTTTTATTGCATCTTGGACACCAGCTTTACCTGCACCTTTCTCACTATTAAGATTTCTCCGTCGATTGCTATATTTGGAGTCCAGGTAAAATCCATCTCCTGAGTTTACTTGAGAAAAATATTCTAGCAAATTGCAATTGCTTTAGTCGCATTTGGAGACACTGTACGCAAAAGAAATCAAAAGTTCACGTTCGCAGGTGTTGGTGTTGTCGAGGTTATCTACGTTTTTCACGCAATCTGTTTGCGCAGGTCAGATTCAGACAAAATGCCTACCCTATTTTTAGTTTACCATCAACGGAGTCGAAATTCTTAATGAAAATAATTTTGCACGACAGGAATTATCATAATTTTGAACCATAGACCGCAGTATTGAGTAAATGTTTGCTCTATATATTGCCCGAGGTACAAAGCAATAAAACTAAGTGGAACTCATAAAATAGGAATTGAGGATTTCACTTTTTTGATTAAATATTTGTATCCTGTATTTTAGATTCAGCCAACTACACGAAAGATGTGCAAGAGTCTGACAATAACAGGATCTATCCAACTACTAATGAGGATTTCGTTTATTCAGCTGCGCCGGAATACCATAACAGTGGTGTCGATAATCCAACTAGCACTTCCCTGAGTATAAGTCAATCCGTTGGCTATAATAGCAACAGTGGTCGAGAATTTGCAGAGCCTACGCCTTTCGTTCCTCGAATTGACCTTCCACAGCGTCGTGTCGATGATAAAAATCGCCGGGCACGTCGAGACTACTTCTCCATTCCGAGGGCTTCCAATGCTTATGATGTTGTAGATGACAATTCCAATCCCTGCGGATCCTCTAAGAAAGAACCTTTTGACTTTCATCAGAAACCAGCGCAACGCAGCAAAAGCGTCTCCAGAACCATGAATAATACTGACGGCAGTTTCCAGAATCAACTTGCCAATGGTGATATGCATGAAGCTCAACCAAGTGGAAAAAACAGTAGAATGTACAGTAGATCCTGTTCGAGATATAGAAGTACTGATATGGATGTTGCTCTTGCTAATACCACGATGTCTCGGGAAAACCTTTCCTCCACTCCTTTGAATGGTGATGGTACTAAAAAAAAGATGGCCTTGTCCTTGTTCGATCTATCAAATAGAATACCGAGTAACCTTCATGGTGTTAATGGAAAATCAACAAACTCCCTTCTTGAAACTGACATCGATACTGGTGAACAGAAGAGTCAGCAAATCGTACTGGAAACAGATGTGGATACATTGAACACATGTCGTTTAGTGGGAGGTTTTAGAGCTGGGGATCAAGGGCCTATTCAATCAGCTAATGATAAGACCTATAGCCTATTTAACTTGACAACCCAGCCAAAGGTAGATAACAAACATCACAGTCGGGCAGACGCATATAAGCGAGCTCAAAGTCTCTCTGGAATTACAAAAACGGGGGAATATCGAAGATCTGAACCCAAGGCAACCACATCTGGACTCGTTGCTCGGTTGAGAGCTCGAGCACGATCTAACCATGAGTTACGTGTCGCTGAGTCGCTAACAAGAATCCATGTCCCTGATTGGTTGGACAAAGCGGAACTTTCTAAACCCATTTCACCAGTTCGTCGTTCACCTTCCGCATCACCACCTCGGGAACCTAATACTCCAGCTGTGCTTCCAAATGGAACCTCTTCATTACCCTCAACAACGCTGATTCAGAGCCCATTCCTCCATTGTTCTAGTAAGACTGTAGAAACAATCTCAAAACCTACCAATTCCTTCCTCTTTCCCTCTCGACCAGAACCCCATCGACCTCTCAGACCAAGCCAAATTTTGCGAGAACGAAATGCTTCCTCTGGTCCTAAATTAGTCCCCATTAAGTCATCTCTAAAGAGTTCAATGAAAAGTCTAGTGAAAAGTGAAGGTGGTGATTCCTCAACACCTTTGATTCGTCCTAGTCCAGCTGCTTCTTCCTCTCAGGGTGTTCGTCTTTCTCCCGAAGACTTCCTAACTCGAAAGGAAATGGTTTGGAATGAACCGACCTCCAGCCCTCAAATTCCCCCTCCTGCTCCCACTGCTTACATGAATATTGCTGCTGCCTCCGCAGAGATTATCCAAGCGCCCAAACAACGTCAGAGTCTAACTCTTTCATCCCCTTCCTCCCTATTTTCACAACCAAAGTCTGCTCAAAATGGACATTCAACACCTATAAAATCAGAGGAAGAGCGATTTGCATCTCCAAATAATGGAGACGGCAGTGAGAGCATCAGAATGGCGGATTCTGAGAGCTTGGTGAACAATCAATTTTACCAGCCGATGGAAATGACGCTTAATAACAATAAGCAGGCACCAAAAAACAATTGGATTAATGATGAAGAGATCTACGAGGAAGTCCAGCGTCCAACCAAATTTGTACCACCGCCTCTTTCTATGCCTCGCAGTTCCCCTTCGAATTCCTCATTCAGCAATCATGTCGGTTTGAGTTCAAATCCACAAAGTCCTACTTGGCATAATGCAGATTCAGATGGTGAGAGTGAGAGTGAAACTGCGGCCACAGATGGTCTTGACAATATATCTGACCTCACGTGTCTAACTGACCTTCTTGATAGATGCTCTTCTCGGCATCTAAATCTTCTACAGAATCGCCCATCTGCATTGGAGAGTGTTATTTCTCAATTTGGCTGGTGGTCAAGTAGCAGCTCAAATGGTAGGCATCCACAACACGGATCTGGAGATTATGTTGCCCTAGCAGCTGGCGCTTTCAATCCTGATGAAGACAGCCATCGAAATGAGTTCTTGACACTGCTCTGTAGTCCATCATCACATGGCCCACTGATTCTCACGGAGTTCGGTTTTGACCAAAAGAGGATAGGCATGGACAGAAATCCCAAAGATGGCATGCTTTACTTGCGATGTAACAACCCATCTTGCCCGAGAATGGGTCCAACTAGAGTTGATAAAGCGCGATCCTGGCGAACATGCACAAATTGTTTCACCACATATTGCTCTCCAAAATGTCGAGAACAGGCTCAGGCTGTTCATAATATGGTATGCACTTTCGGTAGAGTTCGACTAGTCTGTGGTAGGATTCTGCATAGCTTGGCTCCTAGTCAGCAGACAAGTTTAACAGCTCTTGCTAAAGCCGGCGCAACTAGACTTGGCCGCGGAGGAATTCTTATCACTTTCGCTTCAGTTCAAGATGCTGAGTACTTTCTGGCAAGAAGTGCTGAACACGTGCGCAGGCTACCTCCTGGAGTTGTTTCAACCAATCGACCAAGTCCATCAGGACTCATAGCTCCTCCAATTTATCTAACCATCGATGAGTTGAATAAATTGGATTCTAAGTTAGCAACTCCTTGTAGAATTTATAAACCTAGTGTCAGCTACGTGCTCATTGTAATTGTTTGCGCCTATGACTTGGAAATGATGAAAAATGGACGAGCAGTACATCTTTATAAACAATGTATCATACTACCATTTCCTATGGGAGTCCCCCAAGTTCTTTATCCTGTGGAGGTACCACAGACAAGATCAATTCTCGGAGGAAAGGAGCTGAAAGTACAACGAACGACTAAAGAGGAAAGGGAAGCCTACTTAAAGCAACTTCAGCGAACCCTGCGAGAACGTGGAATAAGCCTGCGCCACAGTGAACCCGAAATCTATAAACGTCTATCAGCTTTCGTTGAAACTGGTGACTTCTTCGAGCCTATTGAATTTGATTTTCATGATTATTATTCCAATCAAGTAATAACTTGTATTGTTGCTCCAATGAAAGA
The DNA here is from genome assembly GCA_000469805.3 of Hymenolepis microstoma. Classification (NCBI taxonomy): domain Eukaryota; kingdom Metazoa; phylum Platyhelminthes; class Cestoda; order Cyclophyllidea; family Hymenolepididae; genus Hymenolepis; species Hymenolepis microstoma. The sequence continues at coordinate 23,259,647 of LR215991.1, read as the reverse complement.
CGTATTAATTCATAAGAAGTCAGATTTTTCGAGAAAAATTCTACCTGAGGGGACACACCAGTCGAGAAATTACTCGAAAGAGAAAGTCTACCGAATGCCCAGGTCTCGAATTGGAGAAACGGAGTTGTAATAATTCAAGCAAATCGGTTTCTTTTTGGCATTTCTTGCACAAAAATACTTGCGAATGCTCCCTGAAACTGTCTTTCTCTTCCCTTCCCCTGCACCCACTACCTATTATCGAAACGACTAACTTTAATTACTTTCGAGATTTTTACCGTATACATGTAATTATTGGTACCCTACTTCTCATGGAAATAAAGCGACGAACCATTGCTAAAATCAATTGAACATTGATTCATTATTAATTTGTATGAAATGGCTCAAATTTATATGTCATCATATACCTACAAAGGTCACCTACAAAGTAGGTTGGCAGAAAGAAGTGACAAGGTAAGTTATAAGTAGTGATTAAACTGTATGTGGGCTTGAAAGAAAATGGGTTATCGCATGAGATAGCACTAAGAATATTGTGTGTTGGGTCTCTTTGCAGTCGAACAACGATGCAGATTGCTATAATTGTTCTTTCAAATGGATAGATTGCCATTTTCAGTGTCGAGAAAGTGTCCAAACATTAGAGCAAGGGAATAAGGGGGTGGGGGTCATTTATAAAGCAAGCATAAAATTAGGTATCAAAGGTGTCATACTCAACTTGAATTCAGATTGAGTTTGGATACTTATTGCTTCACGGCTCAACTTCTCAATGCTTTCAGTATCAAAGCTTCGAAACTATCTCCGAAGTTCTTGAGTTAAAGCATCCAGTTGGTTATTTATGATATTCTCAGGGAGCTACTGTATGTTTTTTTTTTAAATAACAGCATACAGAGCCCTTGATTTATTAGAAGATCCATAATACGAATTGAGGCAAAAACAATATGCATTTGATTCAAATATCTTGGTGTGCATTAGGCAAGTTCAGAAGGAATGTACTATTCTGATGGCGACCTGGGCAATTCTTCTGGTTGATCCGACACTCAGAAGGAAACTTTAATGAACTAAACAATGATATTAATTTGTTGAATGGGACATAATAGTATAATTCGAAGCCTGAGCAGAAATCATAACATGTATATATAAAAAGAGACTTCACACCTTATGCATTAGACTTTTCAATTATCACAAGAGGGAACAAAAACCTTCTCACCGACTTAAACAAGCTAACCTGAAATTAAGTTAATTCTGTAAACCAATTTAGTTGTAAACAATTACATTTTCTTTATAATAGCGCAAAATTGACGGGCCTAGATAACGCAAATCAATCGATATGACTAAGTGAGTGCCAATTCGATCTAACATTATAAAAGTTACAAAATAATCAAGTTCGCTCAAGTTTGTTCGTCTCATTGCCAAATCTGGGACATGTTGTGCACCGTATTATAAGAAAATGTAATTATTATTTTGAGAAATTTTATTTTATTCTTATTTATGTTTAAGTGATGAGTATCGCTTCAACTTGTCAAATTTATGGAGTTTGTAATTTCAAACTCCCATATTGAATAAAGTTGAGAAACATATATGCAAGTATGGGGATATTACTATGCGTTTGTTATACAAGGGAGACTTTACAAAAAAGCTACTTCTCTGTTTACAAATAAAAACTTCTTCTAAAAGTCAGGTAAGAGCGAATTTAATCAGAAACTGATGGGTCTATCAGTAATTCAAATAAAATGCACTTAATGCTTTATTTCTAATGGTTTGTCATACAATTAGTATTTCTGTCGTTGTTCGTGGAATATACCAGACCGCATTGATCCCCACTTCACTAATCATACGTCATTAAGCCAGGCGACGACTGTTTTAAGGGAACCAAACTATTCCTCTCTGATTTGGATTACTTTTCCATGATGATTTGGCATATAGAACACATTATAATATACACAAAACTGATAAACCTTTCTCGAAACACATTTCAATCGATGGCCCTTACCATCTTGCAATTAACCAAATTTGAACTGTGGAAATTTCTTAAAAAATCATCAAACGAAAATAATGACTCTTCCAACAAATGGAAATTCTTGCATTTCGAGAGATGAACTACTTCCGGGCCTATGGACACGAGCAGCGCCAAATGATCTATTAAGAGATATAGAACTCATTTGAAAAGCATAAATCATTAATAGTTTATAAGAATAATTACGTTATAAAATTTCTATTAGCCTACGTTCACCCAGCTCTGATCCATTTATTAAAATAACAATTCAATGAAAATAGAAAGAAGAAATTTTCCGTATAGTAAAAGTTTCCCAGTCACCAATTTGGTCTTGAATGGTCTCAAAATTTATCCATCTCTATATATAGGCGTTTGTACTTGACAAAGTAATAAATGGTCTTTTCTACTCAACTGAAAGGCTACAAAGATTTGTAAAAGAAATTTAAAGGGAATTGAAAAGGTTCCTCGTCAATTAGCGCTAAATTATTTTTAATAATGTTAGACATTGCAAACTGATATGCACAATGTCTGAAATAAAAAATAAAACCATTCATTATTTATATAAATGAATTGATATTATACGATAATCGTGATTCCCAAAAAGACTATTTCAAATGAGGTGTTGGGTGCAAAAGAAGTTTAAATCTGACCTGTAAACAAGATTTTGCCTACGGTTAGCTTTTGACGGTCTAGTTAGGCATTATGGATAGATACATGAGCGATATACCAAGTGATGCAGTAGAGTCAAATAGATTTGTAAAGGTGAGGAGACTTGTTTTTTGCAATATAATTAGACGTTCCGATCCTGTTGTGATAAAATCGTCCCTTACACGATTACACGGTGGATGCTACTCCTTTGGTTGTGTATTTTCTACATTATTCGTGTGGCATTTCTTCAAGTAATTTGTTTGGTATTTCCAATGCCAGGGATTTTTTGTTGTGTCTTATGCTTTAGCTATATTTGTTCTAAGTCAATTCCTCGCTTTTTTGACACCGCAATTTCAACCCAATAAAAGTGGTAAGTAATTATAAAAAATATACAATTTGTACAGGAGACCCTCTTCTTCCTACGAATTCTGATGGCGAATTCAGACCATTCATGAGGCGGTTGTCCGAGTTTAAGTTCTGGTAATTCTTGCTTTTATCTTAATTCAATAAATTAGGAAAAGTAGTTCAATTGCAACGGTCATCTCCATACTGTGTACATTTTTCCCCATTTTTGATCTTCCGGTGTTTTGGCCAGTATTGCTAGTCTACTTCCTCACTCTATTCTTTGTCACTATGAGACGCCAAATCGAGGTAAGATTTGACTTTCCTATGTTTACGTCTTTTTAGCACATGATTCGATACCGATATCTCCCTTTCACTTACGGGAAACCGCGACCTCAAGGAAAAGTAGCATCGTCTGGCCTTCAGTCTATATAGCTAACTTACGCATGTCCTTAATAGCAGTCCTTGCGTCTTTCCAGTCCAAATGATGCGACATTAACAACCTTTCCAGAAAGTGCTTGTCATCTAAGCCGCTTTATTTTGGAATCTTTAATAAATTTTGTTGCAATTGCGCAGTATTTAAAAACGATCGTTTCACTTTATTGGCGGAAAAACGTAAAGTAAAAAAAAGTATCCAATTCATTAAAGGGGGAGAGAAAAGACATCAAGATATACACAGGCAGCGAGGAAACCACGAAAAAAAAACATCAGAGACGCGCAAAAGCGCAAGGCAGATTCCATGATAAACGTACATAGTTCTCTACTTCCTTCGTGTAGACGATCTGCGCCTTGGTTGCGTCGGCTTGGACATAGGTTCTAAATATTAATCCATTTTTAAGGACGCGTGAAAATGTAAAAATTACCATCTTCTGATTTCTTGGACATTGAGATTGCATTGATATCGTTGGTCAAACCAGAATGTAGCACATCTGCAGATGGCCCCGACCTATTCCTATAATACGATAATACTTAGGTAAGAAAAATGGATATTTAAAAAGACAATAGGAAAAGCGACAACATACAAAGGTGAGAGCGGTCGACGTGCCCTTAAGTTCATTGAGGGCACATTCGCATCCAAAGTTTCTTCATCAACACCTATTGTTGTCGAGGTAACAGGGTTTCCCTTGGTTCCTGCTTGCAATGTATCCTCCTCTGCTTCCGCGACGGGTTGCTGCCTAACGACTGTCCAAGGAGCTGAAAGGCCATCATCAGATAGCTCGTCATCGTCATCATCTCCCATCGTCGAAAGTTCGCTTCTGTAGGGCTCATCAGGACTACTCAAAGGATGAAATTAGAAAATCAAAAGTGTTCACGAATCAGCCCAAAAGCAAAACGCAAACTTACTCCAATGATTGATAATTATGAAGAGTCCTACGCCATTTCTTGACCATACCATCCCAAGCACGACGAGAAACCTTACGGAACTTGTTTGGTGTACGCGGATGATGAGATTCGCGGTCAACCTTGGCTATATCCGAAATATATTGCTGGTATATATCTGCGGATCGTCCCCTATCGATATCCCTCTGACGCCTAACCAACTCATCCAACCGAGTCTCAAAATCGTCCTCGCTCTACAAATATATACATGAATAAATGATACGTGAAATTCGGATAAAATTCCCTGCTTTCGTGATACTTACCCTCGATGAATCCCTTGCTTTGACCTTCTCAATATATCTACGTTTATCAGCATCACATTCCCGCAGAAGCTTATCGTTTATTTTCGGATCGGACTTCAATTTATACTGTTCCATACGTTGTTTAGCCTTTCTAATCTCTCTGTATGAGTACTGTCTCGAACGTTCGGAGCTATCGCCAATCTACATACAAACACAAGTGATCTAAAAATAAAAATTACATCGGACGTCTCTGACATAGAACTGTCGGATATATTAATGCAGGCATTGTCTCTAAAAGTTGGGCGTCGAGGACGTCTTAGAGCAGAGCGATCGCGTCCAGCTGGCGTTGACATCCTTGGTGGCTTTCTTTGCCTGAACGATCGATTGGAGGGACTAGCATTCACAGATTCAAGACTAAAATTTGTTCATTTAAAAATAAGTTTCCTACATTAATCCAGAGTGATCCTCGCCCACCTTCCTAGAACGAGGAAATCGACGTCCAGCATTTCTGACAGGTTCACTTTTTCTGGGTCTTTTGGTATAACTATTATCCGCCATCTGCAGAAACGAATATATTTAGAATTATTGAACAAAAAATGGCAAAACGTAATTAAAGCGCAAACTGGAAGCCACCCTTAAAAATTCGAATATTGAAACAATCGACTCAAGAACAGTCTGTAGCAGATTTAAACGCTACACTTGGAAAAATCATAAATCTTAAATTATTTAATATATTGAAAATAGATATCATTTAAAGCTAAGAGTTATTTAAATTACAGAAGGAATGAATATAGTTTGTTGTTAGTATGTTGTTCAGAAAACATATGCACATCCCAGGCTCGAGAATTCCATTACTTGCATTTCAAGTTTAGTGAGAAATACATTTTAAAGTAATAAATACAGAGAAAATTTACAAATTTTAAATAATTTTTAAATTAGGTTCATAGTTCGCAATTATTTACTTCAGAGTACGACAAATGGAATGAGCTTGCCTAAGTTTTGTTTGAATAACTTATTTTCTATCCACTTAAGTCAAAATAGGTTCCCTCAAGATGGCTCTGGCTCTTATGAGTCCAATTATTCAAATAACTAATATATCGCCGTCATGTTCTCTTGAACAAATACGTATGTTATTCGGAAACATTGGGGTGATAGAGGAACTGGTTGTATATCCAGCCGAAGGTGAAGATTGTCCAAGCAAGGTATGTTACTCGCTGGTCATACCATTTTAGGTTTGTTTTATAAAATTTGCGGATGCAATTAACGCAGAGGTTGCATTACACTTACATAACACAATGTTTCTTGATCGGGCTTTGATAATTCTCCCCGTAGTGACGGAAAATGCCGCTATTCCGGATGAAAAGTATGCTGATCTCGTTCGAGCTCCATTGCACACCTCCGCTGGTATTCATCCTCGCTCTACTTTATGGCCTCTCGATGTCATCAGCATGGTTGTTGGTCGTCCTGGAGAGCAGGTCATACAAACTATTGATCCGCGACTATCATCTATGGGATTCCCTGCTTACCCACCATTACCTGCTGCCACTGACTGTAATCGAATTGAGGAAATTCGTCGGACAGTTCTTGTTACCAATTTAGATCCTAAACTTACGGGCGAACAGGTATTTTGCCGCTTTATTTTCAACTTGTTTATGCTCAGCTTGCTTCTATTATATATTCTTTTTGCTCCCTTTCAATCTTTGTTTTTCGGTTTCAGCTCGTTTTGTGACTCATTAGGATTAAGTCCGTAACGAAAATGATAATGGACGATTGTCCTAATCTTTTTATTTGCTCCATCATTTTGTGCACTAACTTTTGTTCATCTAATGTTTAGGCTTATTTCTGCAAAGTTGCTCTCGTCTCCTCCCTTGGTCTCTTAGACTTGTCATATGAATTAGGCGGTTTTCTAAATATCATTTAATTTTCAGGACGCGTTTTCATTTTTTACATACATAATTGTGGTTTTTGTTTTTGTGTTTTTCTCTTGAGTTCTTCGAGTTCCCAAACTAGTGTGATATCAACCTAACTAGTGCATTCGCGTAACACATTCATTCAGTCAGTGGTGGTCTACCACGCCAAGTAAGGTAACTATATTACCTTCTCTAGTCATGAAGATTCTGTCTTTAATCTACAGTGTGGGCCTCCGTTATGCTATTCCGGTTTTTAACCATTTTATCATTTTAGGTTCTTGAATTCTTCAATAACCACGCGGAAGTCAAGTGTGTTCGTATGGCGGGCTCTGATGAGGAAAGGGCCGCTTATGTTGAGTTCACTGAGCAAGCGTCTATTGTTAAGGCGTTCGGCTTAATGGGGAGCACGCTCGGTGATCGCCAGGTAATTTGGCTATTTTTGCTTCTCACCTTTATCCGCTCTATAGATTATGGTTCAGCATTCCAACTGTGCTATCATCAAACCTAACAGCAGTCTGGCGGGTCTTGAGGACAATATCAAGAAGAACAACCCACGAAGCAGTAATGTCAGTACATCAGGTAGGTGATTTTAATTCATCTGTATTTTCTTGTCATACCGATAACTTATGTGCTTGCTATTTTCGTCGTGAAGTCTATCTGTCCACGTCCAGCGTTAGTAGTTGTGATTTGGAATTCATGATATTTTCATCTAAACCATTATCTCTTCCCCACTTCTCTAATTTCTTGGATTTGCAGCTTACTTCGATACTAGAATACCTTCGAAATCGTCAGAGTCATTGGTTAGTGAAAGAATGTATGTCTTTATTCTGAACAACGGGGCTTGGTTTTTTTTGAATGTTGGTAAATGCGCCATTTTGTCCGTGGGAGCTAACGTTCTTGTCATGTCAAATGTTTCAAGTTGCACCTCTACGAATACTCAGGCTCGGAGAAACGAAAAGATTAGTAGCTCAGACATCTATTTTTATTAGCAAAATACAATGACTTACATGGACTTAAAATAGAGATAAATGGTTGGATGTCTGACAGTGACAGCTTCTCCACAGGTGGTGATACATATCCAGGTGTGAACGAGGGAATCCAATAATAATCGATAATTTGGAATTGCCGAACGTTACGGAACCACTTGTAGACTGTTTGCTAAACAAGTTTATTTATTTCAGCTGCTATTAAAAGGTCTTTCGGCTGAGGGAATGACATGAATTATCAATGCTTATGTTGGATTTTCATGGAATTTAGAGCCCGTCGGCAACCACCCACTCGACGGTTATTTGTTATTTGTCTAGATTTGAAGTATGTGATGTAGTCGTGTATAATTCACTTAATTCATAACAGCCTTTCATAGCCATATTTGCTAGTTTGATGTTGAAACGCAGTAACTTTATTGCTTGAAAATTCATTGAAGGTGTGTCCAATTAGAACCGAGGAGATTTATTTGGCAAATGGCTAATGCTTGAGTATTTATAATGGCTTCGCGTGGTCTGTTGCAGTTAAAAACGATATCCATTTCCCAACACTCTTCCAGCAATGTAAGGAGTTGGCTTAATTCTACATTTTATCAGTACGAGCCTTTGTTCGACAAAATTATTACTTTAACGGAACTTGTGATCGGGTAGAAATCAGTGTTATTAAGCCGCTATTTAATTTTATTGTTTATTTCATTCACCCCTATGAGTAATGTTTGTGTGCTACTGTGTCCATGATGACTATTTCTCTGTACTTTATTTTAGACCTGTATCAAGGGCTATTGCTTTTGACTGTTATTAAGGGCTTCTCTTTTCTATTTTTATAGGGCGAATAAGAAGTCGGTCCCGGTCGTCATCTCGTCGTCGTTCGCCATCCCGTAGTCGACGTCGAAGATCAAGAAGTTCCAAGAGACGTTTGAAGTCTCGATCACCGCGTCGTTCTAGATCTAGGCGACGCACAGGCAGTCATAGGTCTCGATCTAGGCGGGAACGTCGTTCTCGTGTACGCTCTCCCTCATCACCACGTCGCAGCAGTCGACGGAGTAGGTCACGCGAGAGACGTCGACGTTCACGAGAAAGGCGTGAGAAAGAACGTCGGGAACGTCATGAAAGGGATAGAGCTAGGAGGGAACGTCGTAGCCGTAGTCGCTCTAAACATCGGGAGAATGGAAAGGAACGAAAGGTGAAACGTTATGACTCGAAAAAAGATGAAAAGAAGTTGAAAGAACGCAGTATGAGTCATAGGGACAATCGTGACAAACCTGTCTCAGAAAATGGCAAACCTAGATCCAAGGAATTAAAGGAGGCTGCAAATTCTAATTCTGCTGAAGAAATACCACGGTCACCCTCGAATGTCGCCAAAGATCTTACTCCTGGTGAAGTTGTCGTGGATGCAAATCCTGCTAATGACCCAAGTTCTCCCAGAAAACCTGTGGGTGTGAAGTTAGCCGGCCCAGAGGATGAAGATGTTCAGGCCTAAACATATTTCAATAATGATTTTTGTATGTGTACAAATTCCCTTTCAGGTGTTCGGTTGTTTATTGCGATGTCATTGATATATATGTATACGTATATAACGTAAATGCCACTCCGGTTCTCCTATTCTTATCATGTATTATTTCTTTTTTGTTTAATTCGAAGTTGTCGTGGTGTATGCACGTGCTTCATCTTAGAAACTCTCCCATTGAACGACACGACCAGTTGTACAGTTAGGAGGTTGCAGAATGCTAATTACCTATCAATTGCTTTAGATTGTTGCTTTTTTGGATGTATTAAAATTACAGTTTCACAAGGAAGAAATAAGGTACAAGATAGTCATCCCATTTGTATCTTGCCCAAGTATTCAGCGTTCTATCTCTTTTCGTTGCAGATTCTAAGTTTCAATTAGTAGTAATTGGTTTTGGTGGATGAGAATAACGCTTGCACAATTTTTCGTAAATCTGATGTCGTGCATTTAAATCTTCATAATCGAGTCAATACTTAATTTTGCTCTATGTACACTTAGGTTAATCGGCAAATTTTTTTCGCTGACTTAGCGTTTTATGATCGTGCTTACTAAAGTTCGGATACCTAAATTCTCGGGGTTGTGTGAAGATCTCTTTACGTGCCTTGTAATCTGGGAAGCATGTCAGCAGTTGACTGGCGACCTGACTACCAAAACCGAGGCGCATGTCTGCATACAGAGTGGATCAATGGGCTAGCCAAATTGGGAGTTCAGTGGGACTATCGCATGGATACGGTCATTTCACCGGTCGCTGTTGATCGAATGAGAAGCTTTCTTCTTGGTCAATTTGGCTGCTGCCTCTTACCATTTGCATTCTACTCTCTGGTCTATCTCATTTTCATTCATCCAACAGACTGCGCCTTTCCATCCCTACTTCTTTCATCTCTATGATTTGATCTAACGGCCTAACTTGACGATCTGCCTAGGGTACTATGAGGGTTCAAACGAATAATTTAACTTTTGCCATTGCTTACATTTGACTGATTGCAATTTAGATGACATTTTAAGGGAACTACTTATTAATTTCTGTGCGAGTTTACATAAATTTGAATCATAACATCGGTAGAGATCAATCGATTTGGTTGAGTTCAAATTCGTTTGCACAATTATGTTATTCATTCGAAAATGGTGGAGTAGAGAAGAGAGGTTGACGTTGTTGTCACTGAATGAATGTAGTGATACTGTTAGAGCATTACAAAACATCGTAGTCAAGAACGGTGAAGGGTGCATAACCCTCGACTCCCTTTCTATTGCGGAGTTGATTCCAATTCAGGGAGTCATTGAGAACCTCCACGTATTCGCCAGCCTTTAGAGAAATCTCCTGTTCGCTTTCAGCCACGAAATCACGTGTCACTCTGGCTACTCTAAAAGAGATACAAGTTTGCTAGAACTCGTGTCTACTCAAGTACTTATTTCGAATAGAGTTAGTAAATGGGAGCCTCACCTTGCTCCCTTTCTGCGTAAGTAGGCTAGATATTCATCATGGGTCTGGATACCTTGTCCCATATTCAAATTCGCCCTTGAACCTCTAGATGACTAAAAGTAAATAGAAATTGCCATTCAGATATTTTTTGTATAATTTATGGCCATTATAAAAATGGGCGGCTTGGAAAAAATACAGTGAGATTTACTGAAGGAAAAAGGGAGCAGAGTAGCTTATGACCTGTTTTTGGGTCAGTAGTACTGAATACTAACCATTATCAAAGAACCTTTTGGATTGAGATACTCGGAGTCATTACTTTTGATAAGAAATTGACGCCTAAGCCTTCATAATCGACAATTTTACCAGACGCAATTTGGCATTCATTTTAGTTTACACATTTTCATAGTAACTAAATTGAGGATTTGCTAATCGTCCTCTATGTAATTTGTCCATTGTGAATCCAAACTCATCAGTCTCATTTTCCTTTGAACAACCATGGTGATCACTGAAAATAGTAAGAGGTGATGTTGTAGGCTAAAACTTGGGTGTCCTATTGTAATGTTACAGTTTCTCTGTGATGACGACATGTAGAATGAAACAGAGTTGAGCAAAGTTGAATACGAACCACACTGAGTGATTAAGTGAATAATATATATCGCTAAACTGTAAATGAAATTTTAAATAACACCAGTTATTATATATACATATATTATACATATATTAAGAATCATACAGTTCGAAATTACTGAATCAAGATTTGGTCAATGCAAACCATGTATCATAACCCAGGGTAAGATCACTGAAACTAGGAATGTAAGAAGAGAATAAATCCGTTTACTTCAAGTCTGTTGTCAATAACTAAACCGATAAACACAAAAGCCAACCTCTAATTAGCGTCTCAGAGTACTTGCATATTGTAGCTATGATGTAAAACCACGATACTTGACAGCTTCTGCGTTCGACGTTTAGTGAAAAATAAAGAAATGAAATGATAAACTATAGTAAACGAATAAGAGGACGCTGACGTACCATTCCATTTATCGTGCTAGTCTTTCTTGGAGGTGATTGATCGAAGAGAGTGTGACGATATTGATCTGGTTGAGGCTTGAAACCACATTTGAACTGTGGAATATAAGTTGGTACATCAACTTCCCACTGCTCTCTGTAAAATGAAGAATCTAACTAGCAGTGCTACTGGATATTTTAAAGTAGCTGTTAGAGTACTAAAACATACTTTGCAAGGCACCATCCATTTCCGAGTTCACGCCATAAGCTGAGTTCAGGCTCAATTAGGGAGTTTAATATAAGTTTAATGGCTGCCTCTGGAAAAAGCGGAGAAATGACCTTTTTGGCCATCTCAGGTTCATTAGTAATGGGATCTCTGATGAAATCAATCGGCTGCCTAGATATATATCACAAACGAGCATTACATAAATAGTTTGGAAGGGAAGAAGTAAGGAAGGAAGTTTTTAGATCACCTCATCATAGAAAATAATTTGTGGGTAAGTGTTGGAGGATTTGGTTCGGTGACATAACCTTGCAGACGAGAAAGCAGAATGATCGAAAACTTGATTTTCTCAAATAGATCTATCAACTCATCATCGGAAATGGGGATTTCAACTTCTGAGGTTATTGATGTATTACCTAAAGAAAATAAGAAAAGTAAGTAAGTCAAATACCACGAATCTACTCAAATAAAGACTATATTTTCAGTTAGGTTAGTGAAAAAGATTTACTATGGCACACGGTCAGCACTTCCAACTGCTAACCATGAATCGAAGAACGGTAAAGCCTCTTCCTCATGACGCTGAGTTACCAACATATTGTCCGCATAGTCAGGACAGTTAAGGTGAGATGGAATAAGTCTATTTAAGTTATAGACGAACAGTCCTTTGACATTTGCTTTAACGGATGTATCATTAACGAGAGGACTTATAAAATGCGTTCGTACATGCGAAACAAGGACAAAATGCACTTACTAGCATATATTGAATAAAACGCGATGGGAGGGGGGGGTGGGAAAATATAATAAGTTGGAGTTTGAGACGGCCAGTTTTGGCTTCCTTAATCATTCTTTGAATGTATCTACTTCTACGTGACATTATCGTAGTGGAAATTGATTATTTTGGGTGAATGGTATACGATCTTATGATTGGATGAGATTTAAGCATAAGGTACCAGAGAAAGGAAATTTTGGCGGATAAATGTGAAAGTGAAAACCATAAATCAGTTAAAACCTAGACATAGTAAAGGTAAATTGAAAAAATGATAATATGTCGCTAGCTCGATTATCTTCGGATCATTGCATATCAAACTATCTTTCAAGAAATGTCTTGATTCAAAAAATAGCAGTCAAGTTAGCGCTGAATGAGATAACAGACAAATTATTCTGAAGTGATCAGAAAGAAAAAAGATACCTAAGTATTGGAATCTAATATGGGGTCTGTTCGTTTACACCCTTGAATGTAAGTGATACTCAGAAGAAACATACAGAAGCGATGTAATCCGTGTGGATCAGAGGTGCGACAGAAACTTTAGAAACTAAAAATGAAACTGGATGGTCATAATGACACAAAGAGCAGACTAAATAGTGACTCACCTTTCCAAACTTGAAGTGACCAGAATCTTCGTGAAATAGTTTCATTCGAAGAGGTTAGTATCATCACAAACGGGAAAACGGTTATTGTCATTTCGTACACCTGTTGTCATCTATTCATTAGAGTGCTTATCAATTAAATTAAGTCGTGGTATTGCATACATTTCGGGTCACTCGCAACTTTCTAATTAATTAAAGTATTCCTATCCAACAATGAAAAAGTATTCCTAGCCAACCTTTTACAGGCATTGAAGCACTCTATCCTCCCACCTATCGTTATCGTTGAAGGGTAATAGCTGAATACTATTTAACTATTCTCCATTAATGGCGTCCATGCGTGAAGCTTTTGAGGTCACTAATTTATTGAGAGTTTCTAATGATGAATGAATGCGCTTTGGTTAATTTATAATAACTAACGAACTAACTTGTGACACGGGTCATATTCTGTTTGGATTTGTCTTTGGGTGATCCGGTGCGTTTTTTGAAGAAGAATCGACGTTTTTTCTTCTTACTATTCACATCGACCCCAGCGACGGAGACGTTGTCATCGGCCACATTGTCAGCATTGAGACAGCGCGCTCTTTGAAGTTTGTAAATGTGGCCCACGTAGCTCTCAATGTCATCGAAGCACATATTCAAGAGCACTATTTCACCGTCAATCAGTGCTTTCTCTCGCAGTTGCTGAGGAGTTAGTGCGGCTAAAGACATGAACAGACAGAAAATAATAAATATTAAAAAAATGCAGCAATTCTCAACCCGTGTCTAATCAACAATTCTGTGGCTAGGAAGAAAAGAGCGATGTCATCACTCAATCTCATATATTCTGGAATTGCACAAGTTATAGCTGGTTTGTGAAAGATATGATTAAAGTCTGCACTTGTTGATACGCTACGTTTTTTCGATAGAGGTATGTAATGTAAGTTAAATATAAATATGTAGCTATCTCTGTTGTCAGGATCAAATTTCTTGATTTCTCCAAGAATTGTAACCAAACTCAGTCTTCTATTCGTCATGTGGGGGTGGAGGGGGAGGGAGGGAGGGAGGGGGAATATCAACCAACGATAAAAAAACTGAAACAAATTGCATCGTATATTGCGTGGAGTAATTAATAAATAATATGTTTTCAAATAACTGTGTTGTTAATTCTCTCTCGATTTACCATAAAAATTTACTTAACTGCGCCTACATCCATTATCCACTTTTAATTACTGCCTGAATGGATATTCAATGAATGAAGAAGCTCCTGTGTTTGCATCTATTTTTACGTCGTAACTGGAAGTCAATCTAATTAGCATTTTATTTGCCAAATATATAAATAAATTAAGGAAACTATTTAACTTACAATCCACTCCATTTTCAGGGACTTGTTGATTACTCTGAGGGTTTGACTCAAATGTAGGTGGTCTTCAAGAGAGAAAAAAAAGGTTTCGAGATATTCAAAGGATTAATAATTAATGAAAATACAAGTAATTGTTGGTGTGAATTATTAAGGGACAAGCACGAATGTATAAGCCTGTTTGAAAGTACCGTGATCACTGTCTCTAAAATTCTATTGCTTTTGTGAAAACTATAAGAGTACGATAGTAGTAACCAGTAGTCTAGGATCATTTTAAAGGCACACATGAGTAAATATTTTGCCAATGAATGCTATGGTTTTTCTCTAAGTCGTAACATTTGCAATAATACGCTTCACAGCCAAACTCACTCCAAATACGGCTCCGACATATGCACATTGTCTTGTAAATTAGCCTGGATTTCGTTCAGAGAATCAACAATTTCATGCGCTGGTGCACTGACACACTGAAAGAAAGACGAAGAGTAAGATAAACCCGGCGCAGCAAATGTAATAGCACAATGCCATTTTTCTCAAACGCACCTGAAAGATATGCATTTCGTGTTGTGGAGGACCGCTCTTATTACTGAGTGTAGCATTCACATTAAACATGAGAAGATTGTTGTAGGAGTCTGTTGGGTCATTTGATTCCTTGTAAATCGGTGTTATGATATCTTCAAGTGGAATACATTCGCAAACATCCTAGAGGCGAAACTCATAATTGAAATATTTCCCCTTTTAAGGATCTTGAAGAAGCAAATTTAAAACCCCACATCAATTATATGAAGAACTTAATTCCATATTTATAATTAGCAGGATTAAGTGGAATGAATTTCAAGAATCAGCTTCGTGAGCGAGCACATATATGGGGTGAGAGAATGCAAAGTGGAAGAAGCTGTGAGGATAGTCCATTCACAGGCATGAGGAACAAAATGAGTGGAATGAACTCGTTCTTGTTACTTCACAGCTCCTACTCAGGGCATAAAAATGAATGAACGCATCAGTATCAGTTGATAAGTGAAATAATCTGGAAAATTATAAAGTTGAAATTTAAGCACAGTCTCAGAAAATGTGCTGTTCTGCTCATAAATTGTGTCTGAATTATTTTCCATTGTTATATATGAATTATTAGTGATATCCGTGAACCCATTTTAAAAATGCAATTGAAATTATGATATATGTGGATAAAGGTAATATCACCGGTTTCCATTTTCGCATGCTGCTATAAGCGATGCTTTTGTAATAGAAATATATGTATATGTTTTTTTTTCAAAATCTATACGTCATTAGCTATCATACACCATGCCAACGAATGACTTGAGTGAAACGATTTCGTCATAGGTATTTGTAAAACACACTAACCAAAGGAACTGAAACTTTAGAAAGTAATGGTAATGGAAAAACACTTGCCGGTTTGTCAGCGGTTCAAACGACGTCACAGTTTAAAAGATACCAAAGTTACATCGTCTAGAGGACTATTTTCAAACCAGTTTCTGGTTTAATTTAATACCAATTTCATAAAGTTTGCATTTTGATGGAGTTATTATGTAAAAATTATTTATTTCCTACCTCTCTTCATAGATTTATAATGACTGAAGCTGTCTAAATTCGTTACTTGTTCTTTTCAAAGCACTTTAGACCTCTAATTCTAGCATACACTGAGAGATAGAAAGTGATGAGACGTTTGAATTATCTACCTGAATAATATTACTCTCCAAACAACCCGAAATTGCCCAAAACTGTCTCGAGGTCAGAAATAAGGCGCATTCAAATACGTACATCTATTGTGATAAATTTTAAGCCATCAAATGAGCTGTAGTAATACAAATTAAAATCAAATAGGGCGTTTAAACGCAAGCGTGATTAAAAGGAAATCAAACAACCATTTTGATGCTAAAAATACATAAGTAAGAGAATAATCACGAATGAACGAGAGGGGTACAATCACTTGATGATTTCAACTTGTGAACGTTTCTCCTTTCCCGCCAAAAGAATTAAAACGGCTCTGCGAATTATCATTAGCAAAAGATGGCTGAATGGGTACCTCCATCTTTGAAAACCAGCATTCATTGCAGTTTTCAGCAAGTAGCTTTCGAAAATTGATTCTATTAGACTGTGTCTACCCCAGCATGTCTTATAAGTAATGCCACAAATTACAATAAGAGATGTAGAGAACTCATTTAAGATACAAAAATCGGTTTATTGTGTTCTTAACCTGGAAACGTCAACGGAACTAGTTTACCCAAAATCTTACCTTCATATCAATTGATGATGTGATAGATAATCCACGAGCCCAGTTATATTAGGCAACAACTCTGTTATGTGAAGACTTGTGGAACTTCAAACAAATTCAAGGTATTTTATAGTTAGTAAGTAACTAGTGAATGATTAATATAGGACAAGTAACAAAGGCATTTTTTGATTTGACAGTGCACTAATTTATGCTTTTATTTTAATAAATTAGGTAATATTTGTAAGATACTTTCTCGACCCAACTCAATAAAGAGATAAAATGGAGAAATTCGAAGTTTGTTTTGTTCACATGCAGTATACGTTTCACATACCCCATTAGTGATATTGGTAACGAGGAGTTCATTTTTGTACTTATGCTCACGAAGGATGAGTTTGACAGGGGTGACTGTGATCTGCTTACTCTCCGCAAGTTGATGAAGGCGTCGAAGACTTGACTCTGGATCTGGTGGAGGTCGAGTTGCTGGGGTAACTAGGGTGCTCAAATGCTCAGCCTCGTATTCCCAATATTTTCGTCCCCCAGCATGCCTGCCATTGGTGTTAGATCGAGGGGCCTGTGTGCTTCTATAGTTATTTAAAGATACACACATGCTGACTTTGGTACAATATTCATATTCATATTATGCATATTCAGAGTTTTTAAATACAAATATGAAAGTTGAAATCAAACACTATTTTCGGTTATTTCTTGACGAAGAATTATGTTTTTATTCAAATAAAAAAGGCTTCAATGATATTTAGTTTGCAAAAATTTCGGGAGTTATACCTAATCATTTCTTTACGTAGTTAGAAAAAACCTTAGGTAATTTATGTATTAATTTGCCAATAACCTCAAAATTATCAAATAAATGAAATATACGGATGAGATTAATGTTATACTTTTGTCATATCCCAATAATATCCAATATAATTGAAGGTAGCTCATTTTAAATTGCCTTTACTAAATGTTTTGTAAAATTAAATTGTTCTAAAAACAACTACGACCCTATCATATTCTTTCGGATCGATAGCGTCAAGACATTACTAACGCCGATTCTGACAGCATTTAAAATAAAACTAATTTTAAAGGGTTTTCACTAATTTAATATGAAAGCTACAATGTGCTTCACATAATGAGTCACATTAAAATGGAATTACATCATTAGAAATTTTGAGTGAAATATATTTTTTAATGCATCAGTTTTCTTAGAAATGAAACAACTGACAAAATTTTATGAAGAACAATTTAAAATCTCACAATAATTGCTGTAATATCAATAAATATGTATAGATAAAACATTAAATAAAATTTTTTAAAGAGAGGAACTGGGATTAACTTTACCTGGAAGGAATGCTACCGCTTTGTACCGGCATTGATAAATCTCACTTCAGAAGGGGTAAGTTAATACAATAATTAGGCCTCTATCACCTCTACTGTTATTGGAGCTTCTATAAAAATCTAAAAGTGTCTCCAAGAGCAAGAAAGAGGTCAAATCAGTGAGAAATGTGAAAGCAGCACGGTGGAGAGAAAGAGAGAGAGATGCCAATCACTAAAATGGCGCGCCTGTGCACCCTCTTACTGGCGAAGCTTGTGCCATTGCTCCTGTGTTGACATGGTAACGACCTTCACGAGACAACCAATGCACCTTTACTCATGTGTTGAGTGCTCTGATGCAAGCAAGGTGTAATTGGCAATCACTCTTCAGTCTGCACTCTTCACCTAACTGCATAATTATGATGCATTTTTATTGGAGGCTTTAAGAAAACGGTACCTCCTGCTTAAGCCAAACTTGGTTTATTTGCATAAAATTTCCTAATTGTTAAACGATCCTAGGTATCGAAAGTCTATATCATGCAGCGTGCATGTTAAAGTTAGTAGTGTTTATATACGAAATATTTGCTTCGAAAGTACGAAAAGTTCGCATTATTAGACCTCTAAAGCAGGTATACTTCCCGTGTTCCTTTGAATACATCTTAATTGTCCAGCTTCGCACATTTTTCTATTGCATCATTCGAACCAAGAAAGACCGATCATAAGATTTCTTCTGCAAAATGCTTACGTTCTTTCTTTTTTGAATACTATAAAATTAACAAGAAAATTTTTCATCGAGGTGAATAGGGACGTACATTAGTTCCAGATTGAGATCGGTCGAAATGTGGGATTAATGTAAATCATTATTTATAAAAATTTGGGTATGGAGCTTCGCAAAGGTCTCTTGTTAGTACATAGAGCATTTGCGATTTAAAATAGCCAAAATCTGCAGTCGATCAGTATTGTAAAACTTGCTCTGTCGGTCAGTATCCAAAGCGAACTAGAACTAAGTATGTTTTTCTATTAAATATTAATAAATATTAATAATAATATTAAATATTAATTATAATAATATTCCAGATGTCTGTGAAAATGTATGTCCTTCCATTCATTTGAGCTTCCGTTTTCTTCGGTTTGATATCTTTTGTGGTATTGGGCTTAGCACTGTAATTTAAAGGACTACATCTATTTCTCTCAATTTTGTCAAAATTATGAAAGCTTTGTGGTGATTGAAAGGTCCATTTGGGAAAGTGTTTTTCAACGATCATCATAGATTTAGATTGATATCATAGTGCTTCATTATTGAGATTTTAAAATCATCACACTCAATATATTAACCTGAAATAACCAGCGCGGTTGACCATTCTGGCCACTGGGTGTACAACCGAAGGAATGGAACCTCTGATATAACAGATTTGGACGGTAGAAAGAAGACCGTAATTTTTTCACTCAATGTAATTAAACGGAGTTCGCAAAAATTCTAGAACCAATTAGGCAATTTTAAAATAATCACCTTTTACTGCAAATTCAAGATTTTTACGATCTTCAAGCTGATATCCTTGCTATAGAAGGAAAACACAAGTTCTTGTTACTATATTAAAAACTAAAATTTAATTCAAAACATATACGGTACATCGCAAATCTTACAAATTCCCATGAACAAACTTTGGATCAGTTGTTAATTCAATAGTAATGGGAAGAAAAAAGAGTCCGAAATATCAGTTTCGCCGAAAGAAAATAGGATTCCTAATTATTTATAGTTTTATTTGCACATGGATAATGATGTCATCGTTATTAAGTCAATTTGTTTAATTTAAAGCTTTGATAGGAATATAATTGTTGGTATTTAACTTTGGATGGAAAGGTTGAAATTCGAGCAGCTCAGTCCTTTGAATATCAACAGCTTCATGGACACAAGGAAGCATCGTGATCCTTTAGACCTCGTCCTGAAATAAGTAATAGCTTAAAAGCGGAATATGGTAAACTCTGAAAGTCACATTGGATAGTGGAGTTTGATGTTGACTTCCAATTTTCGAGCTTCGATGATACAAGAATTATTGTCACTCACTTTTTGACAATCAGTTCAAAAAAGTGTCCACAATTTAGCTACATCAGTATTTAAGATTGAATTAGAGCGACATACTTATTTTGGTTGATTTAAAAAGGGACCTCAATATGCATCTAATTAGCCTGGCTACAGGGTGTTGGGGGCAAATTTTACAGATGTGCTAAAGATATTTACGCGCCTTTGCACTACCTTTAAAAGTCAAGAAAGGAGTGAAAATCTGGAACCCAGCTGAATTAAAGAAGCGAATAACTTTTTTTCATTATGATTTATTCCGGCTATCGAAATATTGAAGCTATTATCTGAAGAGTGTGAAAAGGATCCATGGTGCACTTGAGATTTTCAATGAAGATCACGAGATGGCTTGTGGCTAGAAGAAAGGAATGTAACAGACGATCTGATTACGCTCACACAGAAGGTCCTTCTCGTAAATCTGCTCCGTGAGAGTGGTAGGCACTGCCACTGTAATTCAGGCTGTCACCACAGCCAATTGAGTGTTTCAGCCTCTACCAGTAAACTTGCACTCAATGAAGACTTTCGCCATTAGAAGCTCATACAGGTGGTGCAGAAGTCAATTACCTAGAGGAAGGTACTCGAAGGTCGTCTGACAAAATCGAAGAAGCTCCTGAACAAACTGAACCATCCTGCTAAAGCACTAATAATCGGAGTCTTTTCCGTCAAGAAATTTTGCCCGAACAAAAGTGGAAAAATAGATGAGTTGTATTTTATCCAAAGGTCACTCATTGATTCATGCAGACTAACTTTCCCCATTGTCCTCCTCGGTGCCCTCCTCCACTGAGGATGATATGACGCCTCCGTGTTTTGAAATATGTGATTTGGTTCTATTTATTTGTTAGCATTCAATAACTGCAAACTGTAGCATTTGAGTCCTTGACAATGGATGAAGGTAGCCGATAAGAGGCCATATGTATGGCAGCTGAATTTAGCTTTAAGATTAGAATGTCAAGGTCGTTCAGTCAGTACACCCATTCTTGAAATTATTCAATTCATCACAAGGCTAGGTTTTTCTCGAATCTAATCTCAATTTATCTAAGACATAAACATCACAATTTGCATAATGAACTACTTTTATGCATTCAAAGCAAATCTAAATATGCATTTAGTATGCAAAACTATGCATTGTTGAATGAAATAAAAAATTTCGAAAAAATTAATTTAATTTCAAAGTGCTTTAAGGGCAATATTAACATAAACAAATTCTAGTTATTTTTTATCTTGGCGATGAAAGTGCAGCAGAAAGGTAAGGATAGATTAATAAAGTGAATCAATGCAAATAACCCCATAACCCGATCATTATTTACTGGATGGAAAAAAGGGTTTCATGTTACATCCTTATCATTTACAGTGCTCACGGTAAAGTGAAAAAATGCAGTTTTAATTGTGGGAACCAATTGGCGCCTGGTGGTGCTAAGTCCAAGATATGAACAGGAGGAGGGGATTAAATTGAAATAACAATTAACGTGACGGTTTGAAAGACTCCTACCGTATTTGATTCTTGAAATCCCAAAATCCGAATTCCACAACTCATTTCATTGACCACGGCAAATGCTCATTAGCAGGACTTTTTTAATCGAGATGGGTCGATCCTACCCACTTCCTTGCATTTGTTCTTCCAGTAATGAGTAAGGGCAAAAATCCTGAATAATATTTGTTAAGAGGTTAGCTTTTCTCAAAACGCAATTTGTACAAATGTTCTACTTTGATGCATAATTAATAATTAGTTATTGAGTTACTCTTCCTTTGGCAAAACAATTCCTCTTTAATACACCAATGAAAGAAACTATTTTATTTAATGTTTTCCATTGAGAAAATTTGTGTTTTTTGTTTATGTTTTTGTATATTTCCTTTTTATTCGCATTGTGGACTCGTCTGAATATTCCAAGATTGCACTTTAGGTAGGTTTTGTGCACAACTCATTTGTGCGTACGCGTTATACCCCATTTTTTTCAATTGGGAACTGGAATACCGTAAAAGAATATTCAACAATTATAAATTGGTATTTTAATTAATGGCCTTCTATGTGGTTGCCTTGCTTGTCATTTTAAAAATAAAATTTCCTCCTCCTTCGATCTGCCAACCATTCCTCCCTCCATCTTATTTCCGTATTTTAAATGAATGGTCACTAACTTTTCTCGTATCGTACTGATTGGTCTTCTTCGAGGGAAAAAATCCTAAGAGCCCCTTGGCATGACAAAACCTCTTTATAACTCTAACATCGTGGTTTCTTTTTAACAAATATCCACGGCTCACTCAAAGATTACTACCTGGGTCTTATTGCAAGACAAAGGTGATCACATAGTTCTGATAAGTCTAACTGAGAAACGTTCTATCGCAATGAAATGCAAATGAGAAGAGTGGTGGAAACGTTCCTTGCTCAACTGGCTCATAAAACATGCACATCAGTTAACTAGGCGATTCGAATCTCCAAAATAACTATTAAACGCTGATAAAGTAGAAGCCTGTCCGAGTCAGACGATGAAATGTTTACAACGCTTGAATGGATTCGCTTTTACGGGAAACTCACCTTCTATCGCCTCTCTTATAGGTCATACTTAACAAGCACTGTTGACCCCTGTATCACTGGTTGGCCACCAATAGGCACGGATTTCGTGGCCTCTCACTTGACTAACATGCTCCTAGGATGCTCCCTTTAAAGGAACGACAATAAGGCTTCAAAAAATGGCATTTTCAGAAATATTGCACCTTTCCACCCACCTATACTTAAAATGGGAGGAAACACCAGGGAATCTCCTCATCTCCCGAATCTAACACGCTCTCCCGAATACAGTTGAAAGAAAATGGTAAAAACGATGACGTCAATCTGTTGTTGTGGTTTAGTAACTCTAGTGCTTTTATAATAAAGGGAAAATCATTAGGACAAATTTTTGAGGGCAACTGACTAGTTACAGAAACTAATGACCGCAAGCGTTTTTTCAGTGCAAAGTTTACTACTTCAGATCTTGTTATAAAGTGTGCCTAGTTCATTACCCCTGTTGACCCTACTAAACTTTGACTAGTGTGAATGACGATGCTCTAATTATAAAGAACAGGAATGCGTTTTAGAAATGGGGTAGTGATGGAAAGCGTCACATCGAAATGTCTAAAATCTCATCAGTAGCCCGATACAACTGGTCAGCTGCACTCAGCATGCACAATAATGTGCGACATTGACTGGATACTAAAATATCATTTATAGCAAATTGCAGGATTTATGATAGTTACCATTAGCTCTTTAGTTGACTTCGGGCTTCACAGAGAGGAGGAAAGGAACATCAAAGTCACAAAAAGTCGTCGAGAGAGGACCAGAAGAGTGGTTCACAGATGTAAGGGTGAGACACACACAAAGGTAGAGAAAAAGGTGCAGTGAGTACTGTGGAAGTGGTGAAATATGACATACAGTCGGGTGGGTCATGGTAGTTTGAAGTCAACTGCTACTTTATAGACTTTTTTGCCGTATGAGTATACGTTGCCCTAGATGCACCACGTAGAGGTAAATCTATCGCGCACCTCACTATTAGAATATAATATTTAATGAAAAAGAAAAATTTGAAGGACAAATCAGAGTAAGTTTACAGCTGGCAGCTAGTGTTTGCCGTCTGGATGGTTTCTTGGCACACTGAAGGTGTGATTTTACATAGGTAATTCAAGCTCTAGGATATGCAAATTGTCTTGTGTTAGTGGTAAGTGGGGCCTAACTGCGCAGTCAGATCGTTGTTTCTCTCGCTCTGAAATAGTGATAGGGTTTTTCGATCGACAGTTTTGATTGGAACATTAATAACGTTTACTATTTTGACTACTCGGCATGTAATGGCCTCACTTTACAATAGTACAAGAGGCTCCAGACCAATGTCATGAAAAAGTTTGCTTAATTTATGCAACTACGACAATTTGTAAATTGCGAAAAGAAGCCTGGAAAAAATTAGCATTATTTTTATGACTTCGAAATTCTAAAGTGTTCAATTATTAAAACAAGATTCTAAATGCTGGAAGAAGATATCAGAAAAATTGACAATTGGTTGTCCTATGATGATATAACCGTTTACAAGCCATTAGATCAATGCATTGCTTAGTCTACTTCACTATTTCAACGTCCTCGCATTTCAATACACCAGTGAAACCTAACTTATCTATTTGCAACGCATTGCCACACTTGGAAACCGTTTTACTTAGTTTTACCGACTATATGAACAGTTACATTATGTTATGCGATATGCTGAGATCAGGGCGTAGGACCAAACATTTGGGTCAAAATGCTTCACATCGAGTATTTCAATAAGTGCTACTTTAAAATTTCTGGTCTTGAAAGATAAATACCCATGCTTTTCAGAACCGTTTACCCTTGTTATTACCAAGCCCTGAGACCTAGTCATCTTGACCTTAAGAAGTTAATTGTAATACCAAACAGGATAAGTGCTAATACGTTTTGTTTAATACCGCGCTGATCTAGAATGTCCTGTAGGGAACCACAGTGTGTCCGCATGTGATTTATTTAAATTTGTGGAATAAGAAAGGTAAGTGGTCCTTGAATGAGCTCTTCAAGGATTTATTTTTCAAATCTTTCTTTTAGAAACAAAGGAGGTAAACTTCCACTTGCCATTTACCGACTCTGTCCCCCATCAACCTCTTACGCTCTTGAATCCTCAACAGGGTTTGTTTACTTGTTTTTTCTTTTACTTAAGGAACCATCGTTTGCTGTTGTTAGCTGCCAGATACTTGATTTCAATCTTACAATTTATAATAACGCTTTACCTACAAAAGAGAAGACCGATTCCAGTAAGTTGCTTAATCAATGTCCTAGAAGGCCCTTCGGAACAATTTAACTCACGATTCAAGAATATGGATTTAGAAGTTAGAAGGTTCAATAGCATGTTGCTTTACTATCGTCTTAGTGGACAGCATATAGCCATTCCTTGAACGAAAGAGTAATATTCTGGGCATTCAGTGAGCCCGGCATTTAAAGCAAAAAAATCGCATATCAGATAAAGGGAGCACCAATAATATTTGATAAATAGGATTTTGCAGCTTGTTGCTTCACCGGACGTTTATGAGCTTTATGTGAATCTGGTGCCCTCGGTAATGTTTGTGGGATTAAAAAATTTTCAGTCAGTGAGAGTCTTTCACATAAATTCAAGTACCTAAGGCTAGAAATTCATTTGGAAATCGCTAATGTGATGAGAAGCAAATAAGTTGAAATATGAAGTTCTGGAATATTCCGTTTTGTTGTGAGATGCCTTTAAATTACACCCATCTCTGGGTTTTCAGTATTTCTAAAAGAAACATAAAAATAATTTGAGAGTTCATAAAGTGGTGATGATCTGAAGAAATTTTACTTATACTTGAGCAAATGGTATTTCCCAGTTGCAAAGCCATTTGCGTTGTAGAAGTTGAAATAGTTTCACCGCTACCGTCAATATTGTTCTGATCTCCTAATTTTATCTGCTGATTCTATTGGGTTGCAGTTATTAGAAGTAAAGTGGACATATAATGTATGACCATCATGATTCGATTATCCAGTAATGATCCGGTTGCATATGAACCTTTTATTGGCTAAAGCTAAGACCACTAGAAGCCACTGAATATACCCGCTACTTAAATTTTACAAGTAAAACTAATTAAATTCAGATTTTTTGGACGATCAACTTGATTCTGAGAAAATACCATTTCTGACATATAGAAAGTAAGGTGTGAAATGTCCAAGATTTGAACGATAGATTTTAATTGTTCTGGTCTGTGATCCTTTTCGAACTGCGCTCCTGGTTAGGTAATGACGATGGCTGTGAAGTTTTTCACTGGATGTGTCGGAGAAAGGCTTTCTGCTCAGGTGGCGGTGAAAGCGGGAATAATTCCATTGCTTCATCAGCTCGAACTCCCCTTGAGATCCTTGTTTTTCTCAATTTCTGAGGCGCATTCGACAAAGTCCTTTCATCATGATTTCCAAAATATTACGTGTTAACAGAACTCATTTCTTTTCGAGCAGGTAAAATAACTGATTGTAACCACTGATAATGGGTGATCAGCCCTGCTAAAATATTTCACAGTCTACAACACGTTTGGCTGAGTATTTGACTCGATGCGAGACCAGTGTGCGTGAAAGAAGATTGTGTATTGACGGAGGAAATTGACTTGGTTTGAAGATAATTTTTAACTATTGGTATCATCTATCCAATAAAAATTGAATTATATCTACTTTTTAGTAGTTTAATTTTTGTGAGACTTTTGTATATGCATTAAATAAATGAAATTCAATTCTGAATTTGAAAGTATGGAGTGCATAACGCCGTCATGACTGAATAAAGATATCTCATGCCCACCAAGACAGATTCGAAGGTGCGGCCGTGCTATGTGTCGCGCAGGGAGCAAGTGCGGTTGTGAGCGCAGGCACCTCTCAGCCAGCCACCAATCAATAGTCCCTGCATTGTTTAACAAACCCTTCATGGCATTATCATGAATAAGCTCAGTGCCAGTGACACACACTCAGATGAACGTAGTCCACGTCATACGCCTGTTTGCTCTAAACTGGGGAATCTTGCTATAGAGGTTTCTAAGCACAAGTGAAGGCTTATTAGTGTAGCAATCCCCTACAAAAGTGACCATAAAGCTGGCCGCATACCTAACTTCACAGCCACATTAAACTCTTTTCGAATGTCCTATCTGCAAGTAAAAATCCACATAATCTGGATGTAGACATGTGGTTTTAAAATCATTCCTAAGTCTAACCTCAACTTCAAAATGCTTCCTATTGGGTTATTTTAAACTACACTACAACACAATTAGTAGTACTTTAATTTTGTGATAACCACGCCTCAAATTTGCTTGCAATTTGTGCAGATTATTAGTGCATTTTAAAAGGATTATTGTACACTCAGTTCATGCAAATATCTACGCGGCCGCCGTATTGCACTTATAATTTTATAAAAGCATATGACCTCAAATTGAACTTAAGTAACACATTCACCTCATCCGAAATGAATGCATTCGATGTGACCATCAAAGTACTGCACCAAATCAAACTGAATTGAAAGATCCATCTCACCTTTAGAGTTCGAAACGCATCTCTGACCTTATGATTAACAATTTATAGCATGACAGCTTCTAAATAATACTGTTCGTACGAGGGAGAGACTCAGTAATGAGGTTACACTCACCAGCATTACCAACAACATGGCGCCAAAACGATGTTCACAGTGTGACAAGCATTGAAAATTTGATAATGGCGAAAATTAAGTTTCCGATTCGAGAAATTTCATGGATCTTTGCCTGTGAAAATTTTCAACATGATGGCAGAATGCAAAAAATAATCAAATGTTTCACAAAGCATACTCTTATGACAACGAGAGATTCACAGAAAGAGTTGTGCGTATGAGATTAGTAAAGAAGAGCGATGTCGACAAGATGATAACGAGAAAAAGAATGACTGTCGATGAAGACCCGTCACTATCGATCGAGGGCTCAATGATATCAGAAAAGATTGTAAATACACAGGGATTGATCTCATACACACAAACATAGGGAAGGAGATTGAAAGAGGATGAGGAAAGCGAAGGGGAGAAGAGATAATAGATATGAGAAGATTAGATGGTAAAGAGATGGGTCAGTGAATCAAGAAAAATGGAAAAGATTGAAGCAAAAGATTGAAGAAACTCTCGAATTTAGGGTCGTGAAGCAGCCGCTTCAGTTGAAGAGCCAGCGGCTGAAACCGCAGGTCTTGGTGGTTGATTTTCCTGACAACGCATAACCTCTGGCATTTCGGGAGGCTTCGAATACGGTGTTATATCCACTTGTTCAAAATGGCCATTTGCTAAAAAGAAAAAGGTCATGGCAATCGAGAATATATTCAGTGGTTATTTCTAAGAAGTAGGACTGAAATGCTTTTCGAACTTACCATCACGGTAAGAAAGACCAATAACAGCAGGATTATGTGCACGAGCTGTCTGTTCATTAATCCCATAGAAAGAGAGAGGCTTTTGATCCATCAATGTATTTGCCTGGTACAACAGGTATTGATCTTCAGGAGCAACTTTCAGAATACCCTGAAGGTGCTTTTTGACCTCTAGAATCGTATCTGTTTCCTCAACGGTCAGGTAAATGGTAGACTTTTTACGGCGAATTGATAGAAATACTTTCTAGAAAAATTGAAAACAAAACGGGATACTCGTAAGACGCAATTGTTAGTGAAAAAACGTAATTTAGATTTTTTGCAGTAGAGAAACATATTTTTATCCAAATTTCGACGAAGTAAAAAAAAAATTGATAAAAATCAATTAGACAACCGTGAACGACTTACCATCTTCTAAGCTGTATTCAAAAGAGCCAGACGGCTAATATAGTTCGGGTAGATAATTTAAACTTGCAGGTTTTCGGCTGAATTTCCAAAATATACTTTGATATGCATTTTATTTGGCTGTAATAATTTTTAAATATATTTTATTTATTCTAAAAATGTATAATATATAACTATAAAAGCGGGTTATTCAGGAGCTATTTTTACTTTTTGGCTTCTTAGTTGTTAAATAATTGTGATTGATTTAATTATTTGACTCTAGACAAATTTTAAATTCGAAGCTTTTCTTGAAAAATAGTAGTTATAATTTTATCCTCGTTCATGATTTTAATTACAACTATACGTTTTTCTATAAAAAACTCGTGTCCATTTAAGGCATATCCCCGGAGCATTTCCTTATTCCGAAAAGTTGCAATATTACTTTTCTTCTAAATTTTTTATTCACTGCAGCTTTACACAAATAGACTTATTTATTCCAAACCAAATTCACATGACAATCTTTCATCTAAGCTGTTACTTCTGACTTGGCAAACGAGCATAGTAGCCAATGATCAAACCTAGTATGAATTTTGTCTAGTCATCTCGTATGGGCTTCGTATAATATTCTTACCTTATTGACTATTCCATTTCTTTTCTGATGGTTCTGATGGTTCAAATGCCATCGATTCGTTGAAGTTAGCAATAACTGAATTTTATTTCTGAGGTCAGTTCGTAGTAGCAACGATACTTTTCAGTCAAAGTTTGTTCTGCTTCTTCATATACTTCGTTCTCTTTTTATAGTTGCTGTCCCCACGATGAAATCTTTGACAAAATGGGTCTTCATGTTAAAATAATTCTTAAATAGCTCATTTAATTTATTTCGGAATGAAATAGTCATCATTATCTAGGTATTACAGATTTCAGATGTAGCATTTTTTAAACTATCGATGTTTTATAAAATTTAAACTTTCGAATATACAAAAGTGCAAATTCAAATCACTGCTGTACCAAAAATAGTTCGGTATTGTCACCGGAATGTCAGCTCGGTTTATCTTATAGTAAAATCGAATCGCGGATATTTATACCTGATCAGCAGAAGGCTTGCGCGTAAATTTGCCCACACGTTTATTAATGATGACATCTTTTAAGTGTTACAGAACAGTACATTTAAAATATAAATAAAAAATTAATTAAACACTCAAAAGAACCGCATATTATTTAGAGTGCTCAGTTAGAAGAAATATATAACTATTCACGATAACTGGGACAAACTATTAACGAATTATGAAATAATGGATGAGGTTGTTGAATTTGACAGCGTTTTGGCTCATTTATCGTTGACTATTTTTCGAAAATGCAAGTTTAACCGATATAAAGATTGCCTCCAACTTTTGGTTCCCAATTTCAGATTGTGGTACAGAGATATAGCCTGACCTACATATCATATACTTAATTTCGACGTTTAATATTCTACGATTAGCAGCTCAGTTTCCATTTATTTCATCCTTTATTCCGGTGCCAAATTAACATACACCTACACTCGAGTGGATTCCCACACTAGTTTGTCGTATCCAATACCGGATTTCCCTTCTCATGACTGGAAGTAAAATCTAACAAATGAAGTAACTAACCAGTCAATCGCTTGCGCCATATCAAACGTTAAAAGTGATAATTTGAGATACCGATATTCTTCACTTGGGTAGACGTACCAACAGTTTATAACTGTAGCCCATTACATCGAAATAGCTGCATACCGTGACAAATTATATCTTCCCTGTGACGATTTCCAACGATACCGTACATCCGCCTCATATAGGAACCAACACCACTACTCACGCAAAAGCTGCGCCAATTTAACCCACTTTCCTAATCATCTCAATCCCCAGACTTTAAAGTGAGTTTTATTTCACTCATTAACTATTCGCGACGTATTAGCTTTGTGCCATTGGTCACTCTTTCATCACAAATATTCCATTACTGCTCTTGTCTAAGGATGTTGTAGTAACTTAATAGCAATTTAGAAATTTTTCCAAGTCCTGCTTGATAGTAGTCAACTCCAGCAAACCATTTCTTTATAGCCAAGGTATATACATTAATAAGTCAGCCCAATAGCTATCATACATCATAGACTTTTATTTCAAACGACGTTTGCGATTATCTTTTCGCGACATTTTGACCGGATCACGACATCCGCGTCCGCCCTCCCAGTGACTACCCGAGGATGAAGCGATCATGCTCTTTCCACAGGACACACAAACAACTCCCCCAGAGCCACTTTGACAGGGTTGTTCGGTGGAGCAGAAGCCGCAGATTGTACGATTGGCACGTAGAGTTTCATGAGTACCAGCCACTTCTATGTCATGACAGGTGTCACAGGGAAAGGCGCGTTGACAACAGGGGAATCTACAACAATAACACAGGGTAGATAGTTGGGTAAAAATATAAATTTGAGACCATCAGTTGAAAACGAATACGTCTGTTGAACTTGATGTATTGAGATTGATTATCAGAAGTGCTCGCAAAGATGTGGATGGCCAACCACACTGATGAGTCTTCTCGTAAGAACCGCTCAAGGATAACCTAAGTGATAGCCTTAAGACCCAGATTTTGGACAGTGAATAATTCGATATGAATAGCTATCCGACGTTTGTGATAGTCCCACATCTACAACTTTTACAGCATAATACCATGTGAATAAGAAAAGATTTGTTCTCCCTGGACGCTTCTACACATATTTCACATCACATCAATTTAAGAAGGCAAGTGCTTTTAGCACCTCCCTTAATGAGCTTGCACAAAGGTTATTTTAAATCTAGACCTATGTGGAAATATTCTTCTACTACGTCCTCTCTCAAAAATCGTGATGAACCTGAATTTAGAACTTCATTATCGTCGAGCCACATTGTGGTGCCGCCACCCAGTAAGAAAGCAATTGTCGATTTACACTTCCTATTATGTCAGCTGTAGAAAAAAATGGTCTGTCAAACAGTCGATTACAAAATGCACAAGAATGTAAATAATATTTTGAGATAATAACCCAAGCATCATTAAAACTAACCTACAACCAAATACCAAATTATTACAAATGTCACAAGTCAAGAGGTACCGGACCCACTAATCACAAAAATTCACACCTTTGCTTTCTCCTCCCAGTAAATGCTGAATTGGGAGTTGAGTACCACAGTTGATACCATTGATAAGAAAATTAAGTGTGATCAAATTAACAAAGTAAAATCAAACATGAGTCCAAACTCTACTGCAGAGATTGGCTTCATCTCAAAAGAAAATACGGAATTAACTAAACAGAATTCTCTCACTTGGACTGAGTCGAGGGATGGCTACCGGCAGTATGTGATTTCATTCTCTGACTTGGCAGACCCCCCCCCCTCCCTCCACCCCCCATACGGAGCACTGCGTTACAGGCGCATATTAAGCTACTAAACATACATGAAACCCCATCCCAGAGACGGCTTAATTAAAAGCGAAGGTATGTTTATTGGGGTCTGACTGTCACGGTTTTAGTAAACAGTTCACCAAAAAGAAAGGAAATATCTAGCGCAAACTATGAGCCATGCAATTGGGACAGGAGAAAATGCTTATCAAATAGACTGTTATAATTGGGGTAATGAAAATTAAATCCCACTTATGAATGATTTTGAGAATGAAGGAAATGCATGTGACTATGACACATTCCGTTAACATTTACTCGGAAATAAATTAAGCCACATCTAAAAGAGATTAACTGTTACCCCAAGTGATAGCTCATTGATTTATCCCATTAATCTAACTTCCACACACAACACCTTCAGCTCTACTCACGACCCATCTTAGTTTTGGAAAACAAGTTTCCGAAATGAAAAGAACAAACAAATCTTATGCGAAAAGAGTCAGCAGTTTAAACGGAAAAAATTACATTCACTACATTTAGCTGATCTGACCGATGAAAAAAGTAATGAACAACTTACTGTAAATTATTTACACAAACTTTGCACATTTATTAATAAGCTATAAACTGCAGAATTTTGGATCAGAGACTACGACGTGTTGCTACTGGATTGTGGGATTTTTCGATACTTTGGAGGCTAAATGAATTAAAACACTTCCATTTAGTTTTAAATACTCACGAAAGGTACGTACCTCCTAGTCTTGCAAAGATCGATGCAGTTAAGCAAAAAACAATAAAAGAGTAATCAACTATCATAGAACTTACTTCAGCCAACGGTAACTCTTCCCATAGTGTTTGCATGTTCCATTATTGGGTAGAGAAGTGCCTTTTTGGATAAGAATAGGTTTATGTGGTTGAGGACCCCGGTTGCGTTTTGGTTTTGCACTTTCCTTCATAGCTTTATTCAACACCATCGAGGCAAATCGTCGACCTTAACAAACAGAGGCGAATCGAATTAAGCACATTTAGGAAAGCTTTTTCCATCTCAAACAGAGGAGCATAATTCTCCCAAACAATACATTGCTCGGATACAACCATTGGAGTACTTAACCCAACTCCTGAGTTTGTAGATGAGTACGTGAGTGGTTAATAAACAATCGTTAAACCTGCCCATTAAGCAACCCCAGCCTTGACAACAATGTGAGGTGGATAAGACCTAGGAATGGATTTTAAGTAAACTTAGGCAGTCGAATTTTGTATGAAGGCACCATCAACTGGAAATGGAGTGACATCATTCCAGGAATATAAAATGCGTATAATGCTTGAACTTTGAGCTAATTTGGTGTACATGACCCAACCTATTTCTTAAACACGGAGTTATATCTGAGAAACTGTCATATTCGTGTGGCAGATAAAGTAAAATAAAAAGTAATGATTCTTAATGGTTAAAAGATAAAATCACATCAAGATCCCAACAGTTAAGACTCAGTGAACATAAAACAAATTCAAAACAGGACACAGGATCCTAATAATGATTTTTAAATACGATTGCATTTCTGGAACCTTTAGAAAAGAATTGAAGTGACATCAAAGATGCAAAATCACTCAATCCAGGTGACGAAATAAGATATTTAAATACAGGAACATTAATTTGTCAAAAATCAAATGAAGTTCCGTTGATACACTTTATTCTCAACATCTTTCGCCTCCCCCCCCCCCCCCAAACCACACCCTTCCCTTACCATTTATAGAACTTCAATTGCTCTCCTATGATAGAGGATTGTATTTTTCGGCCCTGCTTTGGTTTATAACAAAGGTGTGTACGAATACAAGTTGGTTAAGTGTACGTGAAAACAAAAAAGTCGCAGATTCATAAGCCATATAATAAGTGCAAACTTTCTGAAAAGTCAAAATAAAGTCTGAAAGAGGTCAAGTTCACTTTTTTCAAAAAAACTAGCGAAGAATCGTTTCAGTGAGAAAATTGAAAAGATGACCGAACCCACTGAGACAAGATGCTTTCATCAACCAGAGGGGAGGGAGGAAGGTGATTTAAAGACTCCTTAATGTGAAACTTGAATTCCACTAGTCCATATTAATCAAGGCGCAAGTATATTTTTCCATCGCTACTACTACGCCAATGAGGACTTGATTATCATGCAAGGATCTTGGAAGTATGTTATATCTGGGATCACCAGATACATGATAAATGTCCTTTTCGACAGAACGACTTAAGTATGATTGAATTCCCTGTGCCATTAAATGTGCATCGCTCGTCCGACTAAATAGTTGTAATTGACACAATATAATATGGAGTGACCTAGTAAAAAACATGCTTACTCTGGCTCCTCAGAAAAAGGAGTAGAGGAGGGTATAAAAGGATTTTCAAATTATTTAAGCATAAAATTGAACATCAGTTCAAACTCGACCGAGTAAGTCTCTCTTTATGGAATTCAGAGAAACAACAATCCAAGAACGCCATTAAGATGTTAAGGAACTATAGAGCCCCGATAATACTCGCCGGTACTGAATGATGAAATCGCTCATTTCATGCACAGACACCATCGATTGGATGTGAAGGATTATTTCATTAATGAAAAATTGCTCCAAATTTGAAGAATTAGTTAAGGCTGACTCATCTTCACCAGCACTTCTTAGCACCACATGATCAAAGTTATATCACCTAAGATTAGCTCTTTTATTGGAACATAGGTAAACGATAAGCGGACCCATAAGGGAATGGATATATAGGTACTCATACTAAAAAAACTTACAAATATCGGCTGAAGCCAGCTTTGGTCTAGAAATACTAAGTCCAGTATAGAATATGCCACAGACAACATGACACTTCTGGCAACGTTTCGCCAACACTCTGTCTGGTTGAAGACCCTGGGAAAAACATAAACGAGAATCATAATCACCTGCCTAGATTCGAACTGGGATCGAAAATAACCTACGAGGCCACTTACCGTAACTCTGAATTCTTCACCATTGCAGTGATTGCAAGAAAGCATAACATCAGCAGTTTTCGCATACACTTCCACTAGCATACAATTCGCCATTTCGAAAGTTCCAATTCGAGAGCCGAAAGAATGAACATATTCGGCCGTGAAAACAATTCCCAACATATGTCGACATCTTTGGCAAGTCGTAGTGCTTGGAGGCAAAGATGTGAGAGATCTTGGGATTTGCGGCTTCTTTTCGACACCTCCTTCCCCTTCTCCTACTTCATCATTGGCTTCAATATTATATGGAGGAAGTCGGATAGTCCAATCAAACTGGAGCTTACAAATAGAACAAATACATTGAACTGGAACACGAGTGAATAAACCTGTTCCTGCATGTCCACGCATTTCCAAACCCTCAAATGTAAGTTCTTGAAGTTGAACACTTGCAATCGCAATATCCTGATCCATCACTTCCTCCTCTTCACTCACCGCTT
Source organism: Hymenolepis microstoma (assembly GCA_000469805.3). Classification (NCBI taxonomy): domain Eukaryota; kingdom Metazoa; phylum Platyhelminthes; class Cestoda; order Cyclophyllidea; family Hymenolepididae; genus Hymenolepis; species Hymenolepis microstoma. The sequence continues at coordinate 23,224,588 of LR215991.1, read as the reverse complement.
TGGACTCCTCATTTTCAACTTGAGGATTTTCTTTGGTTGCTTTGGGGCCTTCATTTTGAACAGGTTTCAATTCCAGCCGATTACTAACAAAAGACGGGCTTATTGATAAAATTGACTCATGGAAGCTCTCAGGAATTCTAAGGTTGGAAGAGATGGCTGGCTGTTCCTCACCGATCTTTCAAAAGAGAAATCAGTAAAAAAAAGCGTATTACCTTAGAATAAGCATTGGTGAAAATATCGTTTAATGCTTTGTCCAGCCAAAAAAAGAAAGATCGGAGATAAAGTCCAACTTTGCCAGTAGAGTGATAACTTTCGTAACGAGCCCTTATAAATTCACTGATGGCTTCATTTAATGCACTAAATGTGGCGATTTATAAAAAGTCGAAAAAGAAATTTACTTAGTAACTGGATCTGGAATGTCAGACGTTCGTGGAGCACTTATAATAGGTGAAGACACAGGATAATCTTCGGGTAGAACAATAGAAAGAAGTATTTGTTTTACCTCGAAAGTCTACAAATTTAAATGGAAACAAAATGAACCGTTACCCAGTCAGGATCCTTAGAGGAAAAAAGGAGAGAAAATATTTTCGCCTTATCGCTGGGGTCGGATGTCTGTTTCAAATGACTTGGCGTATAGAGTTTGAGGAGGCGATCAACTTCAAGATTCCGCATTTTATCCAAGTCATCTGAGGTAAGATCTCTCAAAAATCCCTGCTCAAGTCGAGTAGTTGGTTTCTGAACAGGAGGTCTAGCAGGATTAGGAGCAATAGCGACGGAAGACTGCTTGACAATTGACTGAGGACTGAGTCCTGGAGCTAGTCTTGAGGTAGGAGGTCGAAAAAATTCGCGTTGGGCTTTGTAATCATTAAGTGTCATTCGACCAGAAAATTCAGATTTATCAATTTGGTGTGAGCGAGTGCAAAATTCGCCATATTTGCATTGTCCAGCAAGAAAGAAGGGACACGTAGTTGGTACCATGAGTTCAGGATTATTTGATGTAATAAGTCTATCCAAATCATGACGAAAGTGACATTTATTGCCATATTGACAGAAGCCAGCGTCAAAATGTTTGCAGCGCTGAGTGGGGTGAACAAATTCACAGTGCTCCCCTTTAAAGCACATTCCTGCATGGAAGAACTTGCAAGGAGGCGGCAAGTCCATGCTACGAAAACGTAGTCCAGACTCCGAGTGAGGCTAGAAATACGAAGAAATATGACCTTCAGAAGATTGTACAAATAAGATGAATCCTTAAAAGCATATCTAGAAATGATTACTTATGATTGAAATTTTTTGCTCAATATTAGTATATCCAGTTATTGAGTCAATAAAACGTTCAGAAAATCGTGATTATTCTAATGGAAAATTTGTACAAATCACTTGAGTATCGTTCACAAGAGAAGGTCATTTTAAGGAACTATAATGATACACTTTATTGATGGAAGCTTTTTCAAAAGATTAGGCCATCACTTGTGCATAAAGTAGTTAGTTGAAATTTCTGACAAAATTTAAAACGATATTTCTCCATCATTTTCTTTCTGGTTATTCATATTAGCTGAAGTCGAAATATGATAATTTTGTGATGAATATTAATTTAGCAACCAGGCTCGGATATTTTGCAATGCAACTCGCTGTGAATCTAAATAGTATTTCCCTCGATCCCTTCAAAGTACTCACTCAAAATTATTATCAATGCTCATCTCGTTCTCGGTACGCAAGGTGAATTGTTACTCTACTCGGTTGATTTGGTCAAAATTAACCTAAATAATCATTTGTATTTTGTAAATAAATTAAACGGCTAAGAAGACTTGAAATTATTTTAAATCTTCGTCGTCACAGTTCGAGTGAAATCCATTTTAATTTTTATTTTATTAGTTATATCAGTATTAAATGCGTATTTGTGCATGTTTAACTGACTCCTGGAGTGTTTCAAGTAGTCATCGGGCATAGTCCTCCTTTTTTCAACTTAATAACATCTGTATATATACCTCATGTCGCTCAATGGAATATTAGCAACCTACATACTATACCTACTCCTTATTTATATATTCTTTCTTTAGATCTTACTTTAGACCATCCTCCTGGGTTTCATTTCCCACTACTCAATTATACAGATCCCCTCTATCTTGCTTTTACAGGCCAAATCTTACGGTTATGCAATCAAGTCTGGCATATTCCATCTTCAGCTCCCACGAGCTTCTATTTTCGATGCCTTACCAGCCATTTGCCTTTACATTCACTCACTACATCTTTATCCACTTTTCACATCTCGTAATCACTTTTAGAGAAATACGCTTAATGACCAAATCACTAAAATAGCAAAGTATATGTCTATTCAGTTCTTTAAAACTCCACTGAAAATGGGGAGGTATCTTTGCAATATTAACCCTGAATATCAAGATTCCATTCAAACTACACTCAATACAGTGTGCTGAAATATATTGATATATATTGATATTTTCTCTCTAACCCGTCTAAGATACAGTTTATTGGATTTCTCTGCGGTTATGCAGTTGCTATATAGCCAAACATATCCAAGAGTTTAAGAATAGCTCTTACCTACAAATGAAGTAACTGAACTTTCCCAGGCTGGTTTGAATAAAGAGCTAGACAACACTCAGTTCTTCCGTATGATTTCACTTGTTAGTACTCTACTTTGGAACACAAAAAATGCATTAATTTCGCCCTTACGTCAAATTTAAAAAAAATAGTCAAAAAAGATATCTATTTTGCCCTATTTTTACCAACATTGGGGTATTTTTTCGATACCAAGTTAAAAACATTCAAAAAGTGTCTACTAAAGCGGCTTTAACATTTAGGATTTGGAGCTCTCATAAACATAAGAATAAAGTAACCAGCTGTTTCTTGATGCTTAAACATAAGCAAACCCATTGTTTAAACGTTAGCAGACTCTAATCTAATGATTATGTGATATATAATTTAATACCATTTCTACAAATTCATTACAAATTTACAAATTCATTTAACTGGATCTCAAATACCATTGTGCAACTATTATTATGTTAGTAAACTTCCTAAAATATACTACTCTTGATGAAATTATAATTTGTAAAAGAAGGAAGTTAAATGCAAACACCTCCATAAACTAGATACACCAGATTTATTAAATATAACATCAGTATTCAGCAGATTGCCAACCGTTTAAAATGAAATCAAGGACATTGGTGCTTTGATCTTAGGAGGAAAAAGAAAAAGTAATTCGACAAACTGATTGGCCAGTTGTTCTGGACCAACCAGTGAATTCATACAAACGTTAAAGGAAACAGACGAACTATATGTTTGGAATATATTCAATGTGCTAATTATAATTTTGCCAATCGAATGATATGGCTTGCTAAAAAAATCCCATAAACATAGTGCCCACAATGCAAATTAGATTTGACCTTCCCAGAACAGCTAATGGGAGTAGAGAAACAATAGATCTCGATGGAAAAGTTTACACTTAATCAAGGTCTACGCGACATGCAGTACGTCCATAGATCAATAAAGACCTTGGATGATCGTCGTGTGAGAAGCGCCCTTACTCACTATCGCGAAGATTCATTACAAGAACTACTCAATTTTCCTTTATTTAAACAGGATATTGACTTAGAAAAGGTGAATATATTCTCCTATACATATCTTATTACTTGTAAGGTTAAAGAAGACACAATTTGGGAAAAATGTTCTCGCTTAAACTCAACTGCAAGGAGAGTAATAATGAAAAATAAAAGTGAAAGACAGCAATTGAAGGTTACGAATGTCGCATTAGACCGACAACTGGCGAGAAATTTACGTCAAATTGAATTAGAGAAGTCCGAACTTACTGACTGGTGGCAAAGTAAAGTTGATAAAAGACCAAGAATGACCTACTTTTCAAGATAAATACGAAATATTTTCAATTATTACAAATTTCTCATTAACACTTCTGAAAGCGGGTATTTTACATATAGCTCTAATAACAAAGGAATAGGTAACAATGTTTTACGACAAGCAACTAATTCATTTTCAATTTCCTCAGCCTGAATAAATAATAAATTAGTGCAAGATGGTTTAACCCTTTTAAGAAAATATGGGAATAAATTACCTTAGATCAGTGTATCTGATTTCATGAGCGCCTGTACTGTATCTGCAATAGGCATTCGACTGCTTGGTTCATTAGTTTGTCGGCCATCAATTTCGTCAAGTTTCTGCACCTTTTCGCCGCAATGCTTAATGACTGCGAGCTTATGTTCTTCAGGCAATTCGTCCCAATTATAAAATAGTTTTGGGTTTTTCAAAACTTCCTTATACGCCAAAGAATTAGTTAAACAACAGGTCTGCATGTGGGGAACGACAAATTCTTCTTGGAGCTCTACAAATTTTATTGGATACGGAGCTTTAAGAACTTTATTTTCTCACCTTGCTTAGTAGCCTCCATAACTCCAAAATAGCCGATATATGGTACCCTATCCAAAAGATATTCAGGTGTGATTAATACTCTGGGCTATCAAGGCGATAAAAATCTAAGTAGAAAATATAAACAACTTCCTCACTTCATAGGATTTTCAGTCAGATCTGTATTTTAAATGTTCAGTAACTTCTACAAATTAAGATTGGAATCAAATGCACCTTACTGAATACTCTGAGAAGATTTACTACAAAGAAGTCAGATTAGTTATAGTTTTCTTGCAGTGGCTTCAGTTTAAATAAAACTATTATTGGTTTAAGTACGTAGGTCATATTGTTCCATAGATTTTTGCAACCAGAATTTGGAGTGATCTGAATCATTTCAGTTGTAACTTATATAAGCATAGCTCTTCCATGGTGTAATATTGCTAGTAGATTGAGAGTTGAATCAAAAAGCTTCTGAAGATCTGAGGTTACTACCGAGAAGGCTAAATGAGGAATCAGAATCATACGGTCTCGTAGGAATTCTAACATACTCTTGCTAACTTCTTCCTCCTACAATTTACATTCACCAACTTTTATAAAGTTATAATGTCTACCTTCTCTCTAATAAAAGTTCGCTTTACTCAGGCCAAATTTGAAGCGGAATTTATAATTTGCTTTATTATTAGTAATTTTCATATGTTAGACATAAGTCGTCCATTATCATGAGCAATATGCAGCGTTGCTGACAGCTTGTTAGTTATTTGGGAAAAGAATATAACCAGTTAGGCTATTTTCGATTCTTGAAATTAAAAATAATGAGTAGTCTTAAGTTACGCTATTAAAAGACGTCGCAACAGCACACACACAAATGATCCAGATAGATACTTTGGATCCTTCACGGATGTCGACTTTGAATGAGGAAGCAATTGCATCTGCACTGGTTAGTGGAATAAACTCGGTTGGCTTTACTAGCAGCACCCAAGTTGTTCGAACAGATGAGAGACGTCAGTGGCTCCTTTTTAGTAGCATAGGCCAGTTTTATATCAGAAAGCTTAATAAATTCTTAGAACAACAAATTTGTAAGTCACTCTTGATGAAAGCGTGATGTCAGCTCACAACGTCACACTTTCTCTGCTTTGAGTTATCTGAGAAAATAAAAGATTTTATAATTAAAAAATTTAAAACAACTATTGATACAGTCAATTTTTGAAGACACAACCTTCGTTTCGAATTATAATTAATCGACATTGGAGGTGATATATGTCCAAAATATTATAAAAATAAAATTTTTATTTTTTAAAAAACCGATAAAAAAAGTAAAATGCTTCAGAAAATACAAAATTGTTGGTTATTTTCAAGTAATTTTCAATGTCTCAGGATTATTTTTGGATGGCGCTGTATGTGAGGCTGCACATCGGCCGATAATCTTCGCTTGCTTTATTTTTTCCTTCTAATGAATACTGATAGATTATTTACTAATGCCTTTTGGGGCGATAAAAATGCAGGGTTCGAATCGCTTACGCAAAATATGAAAGTCGGGTTAAAAAATACTACAGAATTTTGCGACTTCCTTCGTGAACTTAATGCGATGGAAGAGAGCTATGCTAAAGGCTTAGCAAAACTATCTAAACAGGCTTCCCTGTATACCGCTTCCGGAAGCTTTCGATTATGGTGGTCATTATTTTCCGTATATATCGACAAGTCAATTTCTTTACTTGGATCTCTTGAAAGTGACCGCCTAAATCTATGGAAAGACGTTCAGAAATATCTAGACGAGCTGCAGAAAAAACATCGAACCGCCAAAGAAGGCGAAACAAGTACTCAAGAAGTCGTTCACTCCTTTCAGGTATATCTGCCAAATTTTATTGTTTTATAATTAATACAGGTTGCCTCAGTACACTTACAAAAAGCCAAAGACCTCTACCATACTCGATTTAAAGAATATGAACGAGTTCGACTGAATGAGATCCATTCTGTTAGGGATATGGAAAAAGCGGAAACTAAGCTGAAAAAGGCCCAGGATGAGTATAAATACTCAGTGGAGAAATACAATAATCTTCGGTTGCAGTTTGTTGACAAAATGGGTACATCTTGTGAACGTTTTGAGGTAAGTATTGTATTTCATATGTTTGTTTTCATGACAATGACTTGGATTGAATCCTGCTTAGTACAGTAATTAGGGTCATATTTAGCTTAAATTTCATTTTCTACTTATTATTAATGCATTCTTTTTATTATGAGGCAACCTTTTAGTCTTTGGTTCTCTTGTTAGTCTTATGTGAGCTAGATTTTTTTGTTGTTGCTTGTTTTCTATGTTTTATTTAGCAATATTAGTTAAAGCAGCTGTGCTTAATTGATCAACAATCACGGATTTTTATGGCAGAAATGCGAAATCTAAGTTTACGAGATGCTTTGGTTAGAGGCACACCGCTGCCCGCTTAAAGGTGGTATTTTTTAATAGTCCCAGCCGTTGATTCTCTAATGCTTGTTCAGTTTTATCACAAAGCGTAATCGTTATGAGCATAGGTTTTCTCTCTTCATATGTTAATGCATTTTGTTCATATTTATAATCTTAGTCTAAGATGAGTGTTGGAGACCATCTTTCATTAATAAGGTTTGGATATGACTGCGAAGCTGTCTCTGCTCATCATTGTGGTACTTGTATGGAAAACCTATTTGATTAAAACGACAAATATAAAAAGTTAGTTTGAACTAATTTAGAGTATGGTTGCCAATGCAGCATTGAATAAGAGTAAGTGCAGGGAACCTCTTACCATTTTCAGTTTTGAATGCAGTGTTCGAGTTTTGTTTGAGCATCCTTGGTTATTTTGAAATTTACTAACTTAATTGCATTGGATAGTAACTCAATGTCCGTCCTTATACTTAGTTGACTAGGATTTTCTGTAGGCTAAAGAGTATTTTGCATTCTCTTTTATGCATGTTGGTTGGTTTAAAACTTAACGTAATTGGAATTATTAAGTACTGGATATGTACCTCATTGATTGCCTATCGTCACGTTTCTAGGAAATGGAAATTACTCATCTGACTAGGATGTGTGAATTCTTTGGACGTTTCGTAGAAATCCTCGTCCGGTCCCGGAGCGCACAAGTTACCCTTGCTAAAGAGTTTAATCAACGTCAGTTGGTCGAAGTCACCCCCAAAAACCTTCTTCTCAATATGGTGGAGGAGCGTGGAACAGGTTCAAAAGAACCTCCACCGGCTGAATTCGAAGATGTGGAAGTAGCCGCTGCTTTCAACAATGATCTCCCTAGAGTTGTCAGTGAAAGTGGCGGTGTGACTTCAAAATCCTCTACACCTTGTCCTCCCACGCATTTAACATCGGATTCTAACAGTCTGCGGGCTGCTTCTGCACTTCCTGGTAAATAAATCTAGGATTTAATTCTTGAATGATCTCATTTATATCTTATTTATGATATTTGCATCGGTTTGCCTTATGCTAACTGACTACAAATTGCAGTTGAGTTTTGCTTAAAATGTAGTTTTAATCAATCATTTTAGTAAAACAACATCCTCTACGTCCGAGAACTTTCCTCGGTTCAACATTTTACCTGTCAATTAATGTTCACAAGGTCTTTGATGACTTACCTGACAAATATACCACTAATGTCATGTCAGCGCCGATAGAGGCATGGTATTCTGAAGGTACTCTTATGAGAAACTCGTTTCTACCGCATTCAACTTTAACCCAAATACGTTTAGCCTTTCACGTCACTGATTGTGCTCAAACGAATGTTGACATCTGAATTTAGACTCGCATTATGACTAATATTACAACGGCGGTGACATGGAAGTTACTCTTATTGATGCACCAGGCTAGATTAGCATTTATGGATAAACTGTTGTAGTATTATTATTGCAATGGACCTTTGTACTGTGGCCCATTTCCCCGAAATCAATGCATCCAGTTTCGTGAGTAAAATGGCCACCTGACTATTTTTTCGTACACCTCAAATACCTCTGGAAGGTCGTTTAGTTAAATAGGGCAGTTTATGTAATTTAATTGAGAAATCAATAAGTCCTCATTTTGTTGACAGTCGGTTATTTCAATAAATGATTTTCATAGGTGGAATAAGCACAGAAATTTCTGTCGGATGGTTGACATTAAGGTCCCATTGGATTGGTTAATGCATCCTGTTCAAGTAATGTAAATGCGGTTTTCGATAGCAATAAATTGAAGCTAACTTTAAAGAAGCACTTGAACTAAGGTGTCAATATGCTATCAGAATAGTTGGACCATTGAGTACAGTTTTCTACCTAAAGTAGCTTATGATTACGACTGTTTCACTATCATTGGGTCTGAAGTGTCTCTCGGCTTATTAACCTTTACTTACTTTTCCATCTTTGCACCAGTCTTTATTTTGGAGCTCAAAATTTGTCCCGTTTATCTCAGCTTTATATTAACTTAAATCTCAGTTATTTCAAGATGTTAGTGGTACTGCCATTTAATCTTGTGAGGTTGTTAAAAATTCAGTTGTTCGCTTTCTTAAACTCTCAGATGAATTAAAGCAAATTTGTGAATTGAGGGATTATTTCAATTCAGACTAGGGCTGACCGATATCTAGTATCATTTTTCTTCTGATCGCCTTCAAAGGCAGTGCCCTCAAAATATCTCATGGCATGAAAGCTTTAATGTCAAAGTGACAACAACTTCAATTACCTGGAAATCTTCAAAGTTCGCTTTCTCATCCACTTAGTAAATGCATATTTGCAAACTGCACACCTGTCTACCCATATCGTATCTTAGTATCGTAGACTTAGTACTGTGAATATAGCGGTCAATAGCAGAAGACTCTAATCATTTGCCGTGGCCGATCACTGTTATCTTAGCTCTTTGATCTAAATTATATAACTGTAGCCACCGTATTCACACCTCATCAATCTGCACTTCTGATCATTTGAATAATCTGCACTTTAGTTTCGTCTAATTTGTTTTCTTGCTGAAAAGCTTTCGGAAACCAAGAAAGTCCCATGGCCAACCACCAAGGAACGCTTGATCCTTCTTGGCAGAGTTCTCTGAACGAGATCAGTGGAACCCATTCAACGGCACTCGGCCGTCGGGCAGGTATTCTATTTCAACGCCGGAATCGCCAGAACTCATCAGGTCTTGAGACAGACAATGCCAGTGTCAACTCCAGTGGTAGTACTCCTGGGTCATTTGCTCAAAAGCTGGCTAATGTTCGGAATCTTGCTCGAATACCTCGGAAAACTTGTAAGTTCTCCAGTAGTGTCTGGAAATGCGTATAGCGTGAATGTCTAACCGATTGCGTTATTTACCTAGGCATGTATAGTGTGTCCTTGCTTTGATTATGTGTAAACAAGACATCATACGGTTAACTGCTGTGCGCTTTCATATAACTGGTCTCTCGTGAATTTGCACGTTTTGCCTAATAGTCATTGATGGATTTCGTTTTTAATATCACCTGATTAATTTAATAAGAACACGGTGTCTATACGGTGTGAGTCCGAGTTCAATAATTAGCCTATATGATTGGGAGTTCTGATTGCCACGTCAAGCCGGCTGATTGACATAATTCATTGTAGTCTATTTCATATTTACATTAATAGATACTGTTGAAATATGCAAATTTAAGCTTAATAAACCACCATACCAATTTACGAAGAGGTTTATATTTGAGATATTTGGGTAGAACCCGATCCCGCCACTTTAAGATTCGGCCAGCTTAGGCTAAATATCCTCTATCAGAATTACTGATCTTACTAATGACTAACGAGCCTTTTCCTAAGAACAGAAGACCAAAATGTATTGGTTGATCTTGAAGAAAATGGCGAAGCAAAGTGGAAGCAGTAGGGAGGTGTGTTTGAAATTGGCGAAGAAAGGGGTAAGCGTTGGACTAAGTGCATGAAATGCTTTTTTTATAAATGTGGTGGATTATAGTACATTGGGTGCGTGTGTGAGAGAGAGAGGATTAACTGTATTGCTATTTTTGTTCCTCAAATGAACAGTCAACTGACCACTAAATCACCGCAAAATTGAGTTAACCCGATAGAGTGCTGCAATATATATGTTAAGGAGATCCCAAACATTGTGAAGTATGGCTTTCCTTTCAGTGATTCATTTCCAATTAGATTGTTGGGATTGCTTTTGTTTACATTTGCATACATAACCAATGCGGAAGCATTAGTTTCACTTACTTAACGTACTCCGAAACGTCCCATGTCCATTTAGACCATTGTCAGCATTACTTGATTTGGGTAGGGGGAAGATATCCTGAATCTGCTCTTATTTCAAACTCACATTCTGTTATCCCTCTTGTTGACCGAAATTAACCTGTGTGTTTGACCATCCACATCGATAGATCCTGGCTATTTAACATTCATATGGTCACTTCTCACTCGGCATACGTGCACGTTAACCACTGCTTTCCATCAGGGCTCACATTTGCATAAAGTGTTTTCATTTCAGAGTTAAGGTTACTGCTATGATGCTTGAATTGTTAAAACCAAAGCAGTGTTAGGATATCTACTGTGCCAGTACGGGATCGTTGCTCATTGGTGCACATCCGGTACTATGGATGGACAATCATACCAGTTAATTCTGGTCTAAATAAGGCGCATTAGTATTGAGAATTATTATCATTTTAATCGTGAAAGCGTTGTTATCGTAGAGATCACACAGCTTAACGTACACGAATTATACATGTGGTATTGAGAGTTATTGCATTAATTCCTAGAGCTTCTATGATTGATTATTAAATATTCCTTTTATTGAATCTAAATAATTTCATTACAGTTAGCAGTCGCAGAAACCTATCTCCACCCAAAGGTACGGTATAGCAAAATTTTACCGTGGTAATTATTCTTGCCATCTTTTTCGCTCTGATTTAACTTGCTCTGAGAAATATGCCTCACTCGATTATCTTATAATTTTTCCTATGTGTATTTTACTTTTGATGACCCTAGTAGAATACCGTCAAAGCTCGCATTACATTTGATCATTTTTTCTCTCAGTTGAGAAATTTACTTTCTGTATCCCTGATTGTTTGCAATACCTTTTTCCTTTTTAAGCTAACAGTCCTAATGAAATAACTTCGAAGGCGTTCCAGTCTTCCGCTGTCAACCATCCCAAGGTGGATGAAGAGGGATACAACATTCGGCCCGAGAATCCTTGGGCTACTGGACATTCTAGATCTCCCTCCAGTTCTGGTAGCAGTGGAAGTAGCAGTCCAAGTGAAAAGACATTCAAGGGTATCAAGGTACGTTTGAAACTGGGTTTTAATGCCGTTTTAATAGAGTTTTAAATGGTTTTATTCCTACCTTATTGGATGAAGCAAGTTATTCATACGCACTGCTCAGTAAGTTAATTTGCGCACGATTTTCATTTGAAGGGCTCCTACACTGGTTTAAACAGGGTTTTCCTCGATTTGATTCACTTTCCTTGATAAATGGTCGTCTATTGGCATTGACCGACAATAATTTATTTATTTATCCCTTGTTATCGGTAATAAAACTAAGGATGAATACATTCACTTGTCATGCACTCATCATCTTCCTACCTTTTCATTAGTCATAGCCCATAATTTGATCATTATTAATACCAATACTAGTTTATAGATATTTCTAAAAGTTTCGAAGGAAAACTTAAAAATGATATGACTCATTAGAATAGTGACTTCGTTTCGCATTACATAACTGATCTAATTCGTCTTCGATCAACTTCATATTAAAGTATTCCGCTCTTCTGCGAACATTGCTACTGTGTCAGCTCAGAGTTATCAAGTATTGACGTTGTTCACTGTGATTACCTTAGTTCCAGCGGCCAGTTTAGGCTTGAGGACATGGAAAACAGCGTAGCCTTGTAGGGTCAATATTTTGCTTCAAGATGGAAATCCACATGCGGTCTCTGTAGTATCTGAGCCACAAATGTCGGTCCGAATAATAAACTTCCTCTGAGATGCGATTTCTTGACTATAAATGGCCTCATGATTTCATTTGTGTTTAGGTGATTTATTTAATCAGTTGTAGTTTACACAGTAGAAAACGGAATTGGATCAGGTGCTAGTAGCTTTTTCCTCTATAATAAAGTGTATGTTGGCTCTAGCATGGCAACGAGCGTCAAAATGCTTATTTACTCATTAGCTATTGAATTATTCTGCGAACATTTTTACCAAGCTTATGGGTTGTATTCCCTATGATTACTTAATTTTCCCCACTCCTTTTCCTAAAGATCATTGCATTATTACTCACGATAATACAAATACTTGCCCTGTTTAACTGTGTTAAGCAACCGAAATCCGATAATAGAATGTCAAATAAACAATAAAAGGAGGGATTGTGCAAAAAAAAGACGTTTGAGAACAGCGTATAGGGATCAAAGAATCTTACTATATTTAAATTTTGATATTGGGTTTTACAATACTTCCTAAATAGGTAGTTCGTGTAGCAAAATTCTGCTTTCATGACTCGTGGTCTTTTTTCCAACCACTACCTGTTGTCTTCTCGCCTTAGGTTTTCTTCCGATGTTTGAAAAGGCAAACGATGTTACATAATATTCCGCAGTTTACAGCTTTAACCCGACAAAAGTGAGATAGCAAAGCACTGCAAGTTAGTAGAGCTCGGTAAAATCATCAGAATTAGCGACTAGAGCCATTTTGCTGATAATTCTTCTCATTGTATGCAATCTTAAATCTTTTAGCGGGAAATGCCATGATGCTTTAAAAATAATTAATTGAGACAGGATTGAGAGATGCATTATGAACTTATGTCAAAGTGCAATTAAAATTCAAGCAGATGTAGTTTTTGAAGATAGCAAACATTTTATTGCTCTTGATTATGGGCTTTGCACGTTGGTAATAGGGAAGCCTAACAATAACGGTCTTAAAGCTCTTCTTAGGTCATACTCGCTGTAAGCCCTACAGCTAATCTATAATCGTCCCAGTTCTCTTACCCTTGTGCTTCCTTTGAGCCATTGGATTCCGCAGAGAATTAAAAAGGACGATTGCACAAAATTATGATCGAGATAAATCAATCAGGATCCCAATGGCTAATGCTGACAACGATATCATTTCCCTCCTCATCTTCAACGGTAATGTGCCGAGTTGCTAACTCTATGGAAATTTTTACGTAAAGGAAAACTACTGGTCTTGTTCTATCAACTTGCTAATTGTTTCTAAGGCTCAATGATCAACAAGGCCTTCTATTGCCCAAATTTCTGTTTGTCATAAAGGGAAAAGATTGTTAAAACGCAGATTCTCAGTATTCCAGTTTCTGTACTGATTTCGGATCCAGTACGAGCCTCGTCGAATAATCGTTTGTAAAAACAACAAAATATGCTCTCCCCGGGTTGAATATGGAAGTAATTTACTCGGACGAAATGAATTGAATCGACATACCCTTCTCTCACACTATTTTCTCTCGTGCTTTTACCAATTACTCTTCCTAAACGTCGGAGAACTGGTTGAGACCAAGAGTATCCCGCTTAGATTTCCGCAGTTTTATCATCACGTCATGATGTATGAGTTGTACGAATATAGCGTCATAGTTGTGTTACCTATTACTTTTACCAGGTTAAAATTCGTCCTTTGGGTGATCTGTCTCCCGGCGCCGTAGAGCCCACTTCCCCTAAAACTGCTGCAAATCTCCCTTCTCCATTTGGATTCGTCATGTCACGAGACTTCCGTCGACCTCACACCTCCGTGGATATCCCCTTCGGCTCTACCGGTCCTTTTCCACCGGAAGCACGATCAAGTTCTGTAGCCACCGCTCCTCTAGTCCCCATGTTACCTCCGCCGCCTGGTCAAGATACGGTTTCCAGAAGACGAAATGCTCGGGCTCCATTAAAGAGAGGAGAGGGTTCGCTGTGCTCTTTCGGCAAGTGCTCAGACTTCATCTGTAGCATCTAATTTAGGTTTTGGGAGATGTCTTGCAAAATGAGATTGGTGACCATGTTTGCTTGTAGTTCTGGAGTATACCTAGAACAGAGGGATTCACAAAATAAATAAGTGGTAAATTGATCGTTGGCTAGACGGGTCTCAAGCTTAAATCTTCTATGTAGTTGCAAAGGAATTATATTTCTCAACTTCTAAAATCGAGGACTTTTTGCAGTTTGTTTGAGATCGAATTTGATAGCTCAATTCGTACTATCGATTTTTATATTCTTGGATTGTTTTGAGCCGTTCTCAAAACCCGATAACGGAGCGTTTGGGAGTTAGATAAGGGAAAGTTTGGAATTGAAATGACTATTGATTTGATGTTTATAGAGTTAATTTTTTTGTCGATTACAGTATTTTCTGCGTTCTATAAAGCCGAAATGTGACTATTAACCCTTTAACGCCCTTAGAACTGTACGGTCATCTTTTAAAATTATCTCTATTGGCACTAGACTCGTAACAGAAAGGCGCTCTTGCTGTTTGAAAGTTGTTCAATACGTCTATAACCTTTGCCTGATACCACCAAGACTCATCATGTCAGCGGCATCAATCTTCTGTGAGACACATGTGAGTGCGGTTGGGTGCATTTTTCAAAAAATAATTTGAGCGTTAGAGGGTCAAATCTCCGTTTTTGAATCATATGGCATTTGAATATTTAGAAAGTCGATAAGGGAAAATTTGCAATAATGACCTGGACTCTCAGTTTTATAATCATAGAAATGTTGATTCAATTTGTTATCTTGAAAAATAACTAATAATAGCGTATTTTACACAGTTGATGATGTAAAGCGCGAACTTCAGGTATTCGACAAAAAAGTTCCATTTGTCGGCATCGAATATTTCGGAGAGGTAAAGCAGTAGTAACTTATGCTTGGAAAGATCATTGGGAATTTTAAGTTTCAATCGCCTTTGACGTAAATATAGATTATATTTCATATTTATTAAGTAAGGGATATTCTTGGCAATAAGAAATTCCAGGAGGTTATTTTTGAATATTCACTTTTTCGGTAGTTTTCTAGCCATTAGATACTATATCTCTTTTATCTCTTAACCCTTCTACGTGCTCTAGACGTAATGCAATACCAAGAATCAATAAGGTAGCGAGGAGGCGTTTGAACAAGAGCACTCTACCTGTACTAATAAAATACAGCACAAGTTGAGTGAGATCGGAATAGCCTTGTACATGTCGGAATGAGGTAGCACTAGATCTACACCCAATCATTAGGGTTGGACAGTTTGGACGAAACGAACACAATTTTATCCTTCTTTCCAGAATTTTCTTAAACTGAAGGCATCGAATTATTTTGTATGCGGACTGTGTTCGTGTGAGGCATTCTGGTAGGTGATCATACGCGTGTAGTGGTTACTTTTCTCTCAAAGACCTGTTTTTATGAGAAAGCATGCCTTCAGGGTTAGCTGTTCGACTTTCTCAAACCCAATTTTTTTATCGTGACCGAATCGTCTGGAACAAAAAGTCCCGCTTGAAGTATCCTATTAACCTAAGAAGTTGGCAGAGTTGAATCTATTTAAATATGAATCCAAATAAATTTAATTCAATCAGGTGTCAAATGTTTTTTGTTCGTTCGATATCCAAATGTATAGTTTTTTAGTAAATGTATCCTATCCTAATCTATACTTATATCATTGGAGATCATAATCTTTTAACATGAAATTTCAAGCAATGTCAGTTCACATTCCAGTTTTTATAATTTCTGTTCTTGTCTTTCTAGAATCTTCCATGGCTCATAGCATAGCAACTTTAGGAGATGACGAACCTTTCAACCCCTTTGGTCTCCCCACGAGTGACGAAAGCACCCCAACTCCCAACACGGTAAACAGTTGGGATGCCATTTTCAACAACAGTGATGGCAGCGAACCCACTCCCAAGGCCCAAGACAGTTGGGAAGCGGTCTTCAAAACCGCTCAAAACGATACCTCCAATGAGACGTATGATCGATTGATTGACCTTCATGATGATAATCTGGATAGTAAGAAGGCCGAGGAGGTCACTCCTTTACCGGAATCTACTCCATCAGAAAGGAAGGTTCGTTTACTATCCTCGATCTGCAATTCTAAATTAGTTGTATCTTATAATCGAATTCCATCTTAGATTCTGAGTTCACAGTCGGGACATTCATTGAATCAGGTATAAACTGCTTACGTTCAGATTCATGATGTTATAGCTATCTTTTCTATTTGTTTTCTTGTTGTATTTTGTGTTGAAGTTTGAATTTATTTCTAGGCTCTTGCAGTGGGAAATTGGTATGCTGAAGTATAAATCATGTTTTATTTAGTCGGTAAGTTGACAGGTTTTGCTGTAGGTAAGTCTTTGCAAAGAAATTAAGGGGGTTCAGTGAATGCTATGTAGCCATGCTTTTTAGTTGGCTTATTTTTGTGAAGACGGCGTTGATCGGTCGGATTGGTTAACACAATTTACCAGGAAAATAGCTGAGTATAGTTGTTCCATAGTGTTCTCCTTTAACATTTACGAAACGTGCACTTTATGCGCCAATGGTGTCGTAGTTATTGTGCACGCCTGTTGAGCCAGAAGTCAAAGGGTTCAATACTTATTGCCTCCATTATTGCCCATGATAATGCCATAAAAAAAACAATTTTAATTTAAAGGCGTCGGAATCAGAGAAATAACGAACGAATGCAAAAGATATGAAATGGAGGAATCGGTACACCAAGTGCCCTACTTTATTTGATTTTCTTGATATACTAACTTGCTCTTATACTCACAAGGGTGTAATGTTATATTGAATATAGTCTGTTCAATATTCATAAAGTTGGCCTCCCAAGTTTAATGACGGAGATTAAGCGCACTATCTTTTCTTCTTAGGCTTGCCTGGTTCATTTATATCTATATACAGTCGAAAGCACGCAGATGAGAGTACCCATGGTATTTTTAACATAGCAGAGTTAACGAAAGTTCCTTCAGCGTCGAAGAAACAGGTAAATCACAGTGGGCAAAAAGGAAGGTCATCAATATTATCATATGGTTTAGTGGATTTAAACTAACTGTATTTGATCAGCAATTAATCTAATTTATTCTTGTTGGTTTGCCCGGTATTTTGATTAACAGTTATCGGTTTGTTTCTTCTTGTGCAGACAGGTAGAGATATCTCGATCTAGACTGGTGCATACGCATATCTCTAGCATTCTTGTCCGATTAAGGCGGTGTAAGAGGAGGGGTGTTAAGTATCTCGTTCTTAGTCCCATTAGCATGGTCATGCTATACTACGTCTCTTCACGACAAAACATGGTGAATGGAGTGACAACTAGTTCAAGAGCTGGCAATGTTAGTTTGAGCTATGTGTGTGGTTTCGCAGATGTGATAAATGTGCACAAGACAACTAAACTTTTGGCCTATGATAGAGACGACCCAGCAGTGCAGGGAAATGTCTCAAAGACGTCATCGTGTGAGTTGTATCGTCCATGTATCAAGCCATGTAAAACCGTCACTTGTCTAGGCGTCTGAGTAATATAGTCGCAAGTACACTTTTTGAAGCGTGTGTGCTGATTGTACGCTCTTTGAAGTCGTATCGGGAATAGAATAAGGCGCCTTGAGCAATAGGAGATAATCATGGTTTTGTAAACCAAATTGGAATGACTTATGCGTTGGTTTCACACCCCCGTTTTTGTTCGACGTTACATATCTTATTCCTACACTGATGTATTTTCCTCCGTTGTAATTTGCGCTTTTGCCTGTTGTGATTCTAAAAGATATGATATTTATGTTCTAAATTTCAATTCAGGATTCAGATGAGATGTCTCTATATTCGGTAAGTTAGCCGTTTCGCCTCGTTTTCGCACACATGTCATCGCTACTTATTCATCCCCTATTTAATTACTCGGGCTTATAAATGAGTTTGAATGGTGGTGTTTTCTTGCAGGTTTGTCATGCTCCACTCGCTGCTCTTGAAGACGATGACGCTTCAACGGCGACATCTCCGCATTTTTCTCAATTACCACCTCCAACCCTTCCACGCTTTTCGACCGAGCCTAGAGCCTTACCACCTCCTCAACCCCCTCTTCCCATCGCTATCGCTTTGACAGAGACTTGGCGAGCCCAGTTTCCCAATGGAGGAGGATCGTCATTCACTAACTCGGAAAGACCTGCTCAATCACTATTTGGGCAGGTTACTCTGGCTGTAGCTAGAGAGGACTTGCGTCTACTGACCCAGAAAGCCAGTCTCAAGCCACTATTGCTTATTTTCTCTCGGGCAGAGAGAATGAGGAAAGTTCAGGCTACATTTAGTGGCGTCTCCGTCCAGTAAGTTACATTTTATTTGATTTAAATGCAACCTGGGCTCTAGCGCAAATGCAGGCTGTTACCGAAATGTCGATACGGCTTCCTTCAATGGTAACATAACATCTTGTTACGGGAATGTCAGAATCACTTTACCTCTAAGGCTATTTTTTCTTATATCAAGAAAATTCTTGAATAATTTACTGGCTTAAGATTTTTTTGCAGTCTTTATTGAACTACGATTCAACATGTGAAAAGCAGAAAAGTTCTGGGTGAATCCTCTTGACGTTAAGATGATATGGGAGCAGGGAACATGTATCCACGGAGTTGAGTCATTTCGTTCGAGCAATATAAAATGTGAAATTGCTATAATAAAATAATTCCCGAAGTGAGAAACTTGAATTCTACCAGTCCTTACATTATCCAAATGCAACTAGTCATGTGGTGTTTGCGTATGTGGCTATACCCCAGATTGTAGAGTTAGTAGCTTAATGCCGGAGGGGATCATAGAAGCAGTGAAAGCCCTAATCTTATACGGCTGTAACCGAATGGCATCTAGCTGTCAGGATAATGCCCTAGTGCACAATTTGTATTGTTCGGTAGTACGTGCCCTGTCCTCTATCTACTTTTCTGGTAATATTCCTTTCTTCTTAATATCAAAATAACTCTCACTTAGTATGCTCAGTTACATCCTCCTAGGGACCTTTGTAATTTGTTCCTATTTCTTATCTTTTTAACTACCTTGCTAGGATTTGATCACTCACTTTCAATTTACTTTTTCCATCCTTTTTGGGCTTGAATTTGTTGTTTAACCCTCCTTTGTGGTTCTATAATTACCTACTCATGCCCATCCATCTTATATCCATGTTCTTGCTGTTGTAATAGTAACAGCTTTTAAGTTAATTCGGTTACCATTTCCTTCTCTCTAAGAAGAAGACCTAAATGAATCCTTTCTTCGAGTTTTTCTACACTTTCATAGGCTCATGTTTGGGCCCACTTTTGATTTTATCAACAAAATGACATTTATCTATGGATTGGTTATGAATGACTGGAGCACAATGCTCATCATTATTATTTTTTGAGAAGGCCCTTAATAGCAGGAGGTAAAGAAGTGGACACTTGTCGACACTAATTAATGCTTTTATTAAATCCCGATTAACGTTTTAGAAATGACGAATTGGGTTAAAGAGAAATTAGGTAAAATCCTCCCTACTATTTCCATCTGCAGCACCCTGTCTCTGGGGGGTTTTAGGCAGAAAAAGGCAAAATATAACAAATTTAATTGTTGGTTCAATTATGCCTACAAGGGCAAATGAATTAAAATGTTTAAAATCCTACACATAGCTGGGATTCAGATGTCACCCATCCGAACGCCATTTTGAAATTAAAAACGAGATCTAGTTTATTTCTCGAGAGATTACTATACCGAAGTAGGAATGGAATGCGGAAAAATTTTGACTTGCCTATATTTAGCTGCCACCTCGACTTGACTTCTTATTTTACTCAACTTATTACTGTGTTTCATTCATCTGCTCTTAGACTGCTTGTCATTTTTCTCATGTTAGGCAACATTTGAGTTCTTGGGCTTAAGTTTGTTAATTGGTCACAATCTCTCGGCTTACTCGGGGTATAAAATTCGAACCTTGTTTTTGCCTGATTCTGATTCTTTGCAACTGTACCGGAATTTATAAAGCGAGGAATTGCAGTAACCTTGATGTCCTTCTCCCCTTCATCTTTGTGTTACTGCTTACTTAACCAGAGTCCCCTCCCTCCCTCCCTATTGGAAATTATGACGCCTCTCGAGAAATACAAAGGCAAGCGATACAGGCTGTTGTTGTCATCAATTTATGGAGCCGCCAAATTGGATAGTTATCAAACTGTTTGAAATAATGAACCGGAACCAGACGTAGTAACTCAGTGAACAACGATCAGCAGTTCAAAAAACGAACACACTAGGAGTTGTGAAAGTGAAGACGTATTGAATAAGTCGCTTTGAGTATTCAAGAGAGAATAAGGGCAGATAAGAGAGGGGGGGGGAGAGGCGAGCGGACGAGCAGATAATGACAAATGCGTGTCTGCGCGTGCGAGTGAAAATACAAAGACAGTTTATGCGAGCCAATTGGGCGGGGATGTACGCGTGAACATGAGTACAATTGTGCCAGTATTTAAGAGTAGATAGCTGTAGAAAAAAAAACGAGAATCAATTAAGTCTTTTTGATTCGACGGATCGGGGTTTGAGTCATAGGGAAATAAAGGCGAAAGTTCAACCTATTTTCACCAAGGTTTATTTATGAAAAAGACATAAAGTCTTCCGCCAAATCCTTTCTTTAGAATTATCAATCTGGAGTGACTGTGGTAACCTTATTAGCTATATACATTGGACTACTACGTTGAATCCTCTGTCGTTTTAAGCCTGTTTTCCACGAACTACTTTTCAGTTTGCATATTAATCAATCCTCGGTTCTTACCGTCATTGATTTACATTCATTACCTAACACCTGCACATTGAGCTTTACCTCATGGCTTAGTTTCAACGCCGGATTACTTCCATCAACTCCCTCCTATTAAATTGTTGAAGTTCGATCATAGCAAGCTTCGAGACAACCTCATACTACAACGAATGATCTTTCTTAGGCATGACTAGGAAGATTGGCATTTCTCGAATCGAAGGATTGGTAGACTTAGTTAGTTAGTCTGAAAAGGAACCATTTAACAGTCGTCGCCTGTCTGTTAGGATAGAGCAGGCATATGAGTCACGACATGTGCGTCCTTCGGGAATACAACAGGATTGTCGAGCACAATTTTGACTAAAGAGGTGAAGGTTTGGATAAATAACCATATGAAGACAAAAGCTTTCTACTAAATATCTAACAGATTGATTCTTATATTCGTAGATTGGAGGATGGGGAGGAGACCCGGTACCGAGTGACAATTCCAGGAGATCTACTATATCACTATCTCGTTGAAACTCAAAGTGAGGCCGCAGATGAGGAGTACACTCGGTTGTCCCTCTTAGACTATGCTATTGAATCCAATGGTGTACCACCTCCCATTACAATGTGCACGTTTTGGCGATGCGAGAAGGAAAATACTGATTTTCGACTGGATTACTTCGTTCAATGGCCAAAGTGGAATGTTTCCTCTTCTCCTCTGGATAACGATGATACAGGCTCATCGGAAATTAGGTGAGTTCACCTCTTTATTCCTTTATTGTTGTTATTATTGTTGTTGACCACAACACTTCAAAAATATGTAGGTTTAAATCATGTGATGAGATCTGATGTCTGTGTTAATCGATTATTTCTTAGTTGATACAAGCAATTTGGTATTCTTAGTCTCTTTCATTTGTGGTGGATTTAGTCACAGAACATCTTTGTAAACTTTTTTTAGGGTTTAATATTTTCGTTCAATTTAACCTTACTTGTATGGTATTCCGCCGGAGTCACCTTTTCAAGTCCAAAGAGTTTTAACATTAATGCTTGGTGTGAAAATTCTCACAATTTTGACCATCTCTCACCCCTTGCTCAAATTTATGGAACATCTTATCGCAAATAGTTACTTATAGTTCTAATTTAATATTCGAGAGGCAGACCACCCGAGCTCAATAAAATGGTTGCATAGCTGAAGCGTATTTGTTAAGTGTTAAATAATTACCCATTTTTACTCATAGCGCGCAAATTTATACTTTTGAAATGTTTAATCATGGGGAGAAATCTGAGCACTTGAAGCAGAAAAAAACGGTCCGATAACGAATGAAAGATGGGGTAGGGGGAATTTCGTTAAGCGAACTTGAACTTTACCAGATTGTTCACCTTCCCAAAAATATCGTCAACTAATGTGCAAGCTTCTAACTTTAGTAATCGTTCTCTACTTTAATTACTGAGTTTTGTAACTGCTCGGTTGCCCACTTTCGTAAAGTGACTCGTACTGTAGTGCTTCTAGGAGATCTATTACAGTTGACTGTGATGAGAGGGTGGAGGTAGAATGTAGTTAAACCAAGACATTTTATAAATCATGGTAATGGTAAATCATGGTTGTATGGTAATAGAAATTGTCTTCTTGTCAATATCGGAAATCAAAGCACCTTCGGACTGATAACAGGTTTAGTTCTCAATAAGAGGCAGGATGTCAGGAGAGATCAGCGCCCTCACTTTGATAGGAATGGTGGACGAATTTTGACAAAGCATGTGGGAATTGACGCCTCGAGACAAATCATAGCCTTGTTGCTATGACCTTTGTTTCGTTGGATGGCTGTCAGCGAGTCAGTTACTTTGATTGAATAATTAGTAATGCCGTCTCTAGAATATCATCTCTATTAGCATTTACTAGGAGTTATTTTTTACGGAGAAACTTTTAACGCAAGTGGGCTGACGATACTTTACCGTGGTAATAGTTTATATTATTACAGTTATATCCATTGGAATGAATCAAATCAAGTTTTTATTATGCGGAAGTATATAAATTAAAGTTAAGGTATGGATCGAGGAAGGAAGTGAGAAGAAGGTTATAGAATCAGTGTCATAGTATCACGTGAAGCATAATTAATGCGTAATGTTCTCTTATTCAAATGCAATGATTTGACTTCCAGGTCGATAACAATAATTCCTCGGTGGGCCTTCTATCCATGACTTGTTGGCGTCTAATTGCAGCAAAATCCAACAGCAATTAGTAATTAATCTTCATGTGAAATTTACGAATTTATCTTTAAATGCTCGTAATTTATAGTTAATTTTCCTAGAATCAAACTTCGCATGTAAGAAATTGACTTGCAACATATTTTTTGAATGACTCTTAGTTATAGTTTTTTTTGTTGAAAAGTATTCTTTCAAGACACCACATCAATGGTACCAATGCAAATGCCCATTAATAAGCTTCGAAAAGTTTGTTTTTGTTTGGTTCCACAAATGCGCGGATGATACAGCTGCTATTTTCTTTAATAAAGAATATATATTTATTTATCAAATGGAAGGCTTTATGATAGCATATTAGCCCTTTAGTTGACTTCGGGCTTCACAGAGGGGAGGAACATTAAGGAAACAGAAGAGTGAGTCACAGAGACAGGGGTAGAGAAAAAGGTAAGGTAAAGTGAGTACTGTGTAGGTGGTCTAATATGACATACGGTTGGGTCATGGTAGTTTGAAGTCAGCTGCCAGATTATAGACTTTTATGCCGTATGAGTATACGTTGCTCAGTCTATCACACACTCCTTAATGAAGAATCTACCTCCTGGATGTCTACGCATTCCTTCCGGTGTTTAGTTTTCTAATCAAATGTTGGTATTTTCATTAAATGGGCTTAAAATGTACGTTTAGATACTTTCTTCCATGAAAAATACTTCGTAGTATCATGATAGGTAGTTAGGCATTTTCGAATTGCGTTTGATTTTAAAAAGGTCCCGGATATGCCCTCACCTAAAGTTGAGATTATATCCAGTGGTCCATGGTCTTATTGAATAGACATGTTAAGCATGTTGTATTGTGTCTTAAATATATAGAGAGAGTAGAGATTTCTTTTGTCCCACTTAAAAACGTTTCACTTCTCTGTTATCTTATCATATCATATCTTTACTTGCACTAGTATATTGCTATTTTGAAGGTTGTTCTCTGATGGAAATCCCTCGATGCCTATATCTGAGGCCTGAAAACGCACGTTATGCATCTCATTATGTGGATGCTTTCATGCCAACGTTCCTCCTGAGCGAGAATTGAATTTTTAAGGGATTTAGATATATAATCGAAAAAAAGAGATACCTTAACTGCATGGATATAAGGGTGCTTGTGAAGTACATTAACAGAGTTTTCATTCTTTGTCTACAATCCTTACTGCGTGGTGTTCATACTTGACATGACAAAGACCATTTCTTTAAGACAAATTGGGACTAACATTTTGCCCCCAATTGAAATAGATAAAGTGGAATTCCTTTCTACTTTCTTGCAGTTTTAAGTAAGTCGAAAGGTGTATGAAAGTGAAGTGTATCGGTTTCTTCAAAAAAATGCCCTGAACAAGTACTAATAAACACCTACGTCTTTTTTTAACATAGTTGATTGGCTAATGACTATCATCTCTTCCTGCCACACAGTATGACGGACTTATTGCTCATTATTTGGCCAGAGGGTGGGGAAAAATGTCTGAGTATGTCCAACTATTAAAGTTCTATTAAAGTAATAATGATAGCTCGTATCTCAGGGTGCACCTTTAGGCCACTTTGGACAAATTTTGAACAACCTCAAACGTCAATTTGAATGGCCATGTGGTCATCAGGTGCACTTCTATGCCAAATTTCACATGCCATATAAATGTAAACGTTTCAGTTTGTCTGGTTTATTCGGTTGTAGACTATCAAATCGAAACTTATTTCTCAAATTTCAGTTGCCAAGACTTGCGGGTGAATTTGTTGGTTGATGGTGGTGTAATACGAATGCAGAGTCGACCTCTGGGTACATGGAACAGTGAACAAACACGTGCCTCCTGGAGTATTCCACTTACCCACACAGCAGAATCTCAACCCCATCTACATCCCGGTGTCGATGTCTCGGGCAACATTCGGGCGAAATTCTTCCTAACCAATGGTCCCGGAACTCCTCAACCCGTAGCTCTGCAATTCTGTCGTGATGGCGGATGTCTTCCTAGTGGAGCGCTACTTTCTCTCGGCTCAGAATCCCTTTCCGGCGGTGTGGCTGGTGTTGGATACCGTCTGACCATGTGCAAGTACCGTCTCCTAGGTGACCGATATTTCTGCGATCCCCCAATGCCTCTTGGGGGTATGACAAAGTGTCTTCCTCTTCTCTCACCTTCTAGTTCGAGGGCTCAGTCTTCCAATTAGTTCTTTACTCTCTTCATGCAATGCCTTTCTAGTGCCCTTCTGTGTTTTGTACAAATAGCCTTTATGAACGCGTTTAAGAGTTTCCCTCTGTTGTCTTGTGATTATTTGATCCCATCTGGTCAGCCTACTTATCTTTGCTGGACTTTACTGATAATACTTTTGATTAATCATCGACTTGCCTTTATTTTATAGCTAACTTCGTAGAATAAGTTCTTCGCTGATGAGTTTCTTTGTGTAATTTTCACTAAATTTTGGCATTTTGGTTAGGGCTTCATATTGGAAACCACAGCCAAAGACCCAGAAGAGGTCATGTCTATTAGATCAAATTGTATATCGTGTCATTTACAACTATTTTAATAAATGAAAGCTATTCGCTTTGCCGGTGAAGGAAGTCAATTATGCTCAAAACGCCGTGTCATGAATTCAGATGTCTGGCGCCCGGATGTTGTAACTGGTTCCAATGGTTGAATGAAAGCCCAGTGACTAAGATTCATTAAGACGAATTCAGAAGTTACCATTGCTGATTAGTTTAGCGGTTTATCCCTGATGAGGAGGGGAGGGGGGGTGGGGGCTATACGTGTACTTAACACTATAATTGTCTAAATGACACTGAGAAATAGTATGTTGTGCTTGGGCGTTTGTGCGGGAGAGAAGCTGTCGATTTTTCCGAAACTTGAGGTGCCATAAGTTAGACTGAATCGAAGGATTCAGCCGTTGAGAGTGTAAAAGGATGTTATTACAGTTACTGGGTGTCGAGCTAAGGCAGATAAGAAGACCGGGTTTGAATGGAAAGTTGAAAAAGGGGGGTGGCTGTGATTGAAGGTGACGAAATTATCCGGGACCATAGGGACTGACTAATGGTGAGGTTAAGGAAGCCTATGAGAGCGCAGATGATTTGGTGGTTAGAAAGGGGTGAGGAGACTTATGAACTGCCAATACTGGCGATGGTCGCGTCGTGATCTCAATATTAGTGGGTTAAAGGGGTGGCTAATCGTCCTTATTACTGGATATGCATTCCGTGATCACTTTGACGCAGTACTACCCCTTAGTGTACGGCTCTGAAGTCATTCGCGATCCGATATATATATGTTAAAGCGAATTAAATCCCAAAAAAATTATCAGCTGTCTGCTTTGAATGGTTAGGTGTGTATCATAACTACTTATATTTGGTCTTTTCGAAGTTGTTTATAAATAAAACTGTTCCATCTTAGATATGAGCAAAGATGATGCCGAAGCAAATCGAATAAGTTCCGGACCAAAACTTTAACCAACTAGATCGAAACCATCCATAACTGGAGGTTTTTGTTGCTAGACCCCCGAAGTAATGGAAAACCAAACCAGATTATGTGAAATACCTTTATTTCACCCTGGCATTACATTTATTAGGAATGTTAAAACGTAAAATATGCATTAAAAGTTTTTAGTTAAAAATAAAGACAACAGGTAAATCATGAAAGATTGATTTTAGGATAGCTCATTCTATTTCAGATTTCTCATTAAGTCCACATTTTCATGATTGACAGACCTGGAAATATACCCTTTCATACTCTTTGAATCGCATATATTTGAATGCATTTCTGTTCACATTATAGTTTGAGACGGTGCTTTTCAAGTCATTGAACATAAGTGTCGAGGCGATTCTACAAATTGATAAAAATAGAGGCACAGTGGTGAAGGTCAGAAGTCATTGGTTTAATTGTAGCCGAATGTAATGGTCAACAGCACTGGGTTCGCCTTATTGATAACCAACGTAGAAAAAGTTGAAGCCTCTCATCAGCTGGCTCTGTTATGCCACTCATCTTTCCAAAATGAGACCATGGAAACGCCTTTACAGATAATTTTGGAGGAACTACCTTAATATATGGTTGCTGTTGTTCATTAAATATTAATGGTATTGCACCGCAAGTATTTTACCTTATTTTATCAGATGGGATAAAGCAATGATACCAAAACAAATAATTGACCCCATCATTATTCGAGGTTCTACAAAAGAGAGATGGTCTTTTTATTTCTTGCTGTGGTGGTTCACTCTCCGCGTGGGTTGTCATCAAGTTGCACTCTTCCCTCTTTAAAGTGTTTAATCCAATCATAGATGATTGCTTTACATGGTGCAGAGTCCCCATAAACCTGTTGTAAAGCTTCTATGATCTGAACAGGTTTCCAATTTAATTCAGTTAAAATGTTATGTTAGCTCTAATCTCAAAGTTTGCCATTTAAAGGATTGAAAATTGATAGCTATTTGAGATACAACCTGTCTTGATCTTTACTTTACATGGAATGATCAGTCAGTTGTATGTTATTAAGGAAGCTCTAAAGACATGTTTGAACTTGTAAAAGCTTGTAAATCTTTTTTCTATTTGAAGTTATGGCATTTGTCTGAGAGCTTTTTTTGACTCACTCTCGTAACCCTAAAACTTCTTTAGAAAGTAATTCTAATAAGTCTAATTTCTGCTGCAATTATCTATGCACCTATCTCTACCGTTTGACTAATTCGATTCAAAAGGGGGTGAGATAAAACAGAAGTATATCTACTTCATGATATGTTTTAATTCTATTAGCTATGCATTTGAATAAAATATCCGCGAGCACGCTAGAAATAAGCTCTCGACTTCACTGGATCAAACGGAATTGTATACGCCTGTACATAGTCTAATAATCTGTAAATTATGGAAGGAATTTGGCCATTGGCTGAATCAGAACATTAAGTTATCTTCATGGGGTTCCTCTGGGTGGGTGCTTATACTAATGGGCGATGTAGCTAATCCCACTTACTCCTTGTGCCATTTTTTTCACCTTGGTTCCAATTTTCATGTTTCCTATATTTTATAGACTGGGGTGCGCGATAGACTTACCTCCACGTGGTGCACCCTGAGCAACGTATACTCACACGGCAAAAATTCTAGAAACCGGCAGTTCACTTCAAACTACCATGACCCCACTCTATGTCATATCCCACCACTTCCACAATACTCACTTTACCGTTTTCTCTACTTCTGTGTCTGTCTCACTCTTATACCTGTGGATCATTCTTCTGTTTCCCTTCCCTTTCGACTTATTGTGTCTTTGGTGTTCCTCTCCTCTGTGAAGCCTGAAGTCAACTGATGGGCTAATAATAACTATCATAAAGCTTGTTATTTGATATAACTGAATAATTTAAAGACTTTAAGCCCATTCACACTTAACTATATTATGTTTAATAGGCCTCAAAGTGCACGTTGGTATTGCTATTAAGCAAGCAATCATGCCAGGCCTGATGGATGCATTTGACTGCGCAAAGGATTTATCAGACCACGTTCACTGCTGAATACGTGGAATTATTGAAATATCGCTGCTTTAACATGTATGACTTAAACAGAGAACTCGCTAACACATAGTTATTAAGAAAATGAACGAAGTGCAAATGTGGATTAAGGGTAGCAAACGAGAATGTAATCATGATCCTCTTTGATCTAATAACTGCCTCTGTTTATTGGTTAAAGCGCATATGTAAACAAATCCAAATAGTTTGGTCTATATTGAGTAAAATGCTGGGGTTGCTATGTCTTCTTCCTTCCGACGGCATGACATTTTTTATTCTTATACACGGATTGTTTTGTTATGTTATCGGATACTGTTTCATGGCTGTGGTAGTTAGGCTCAAAAACGGTCTAAATTTGCTTCCCATTTTCAGGTAAAAGGGAAATTTTGTATGCGCCGTTTTTGATTTACCACTGCCGCACAATGCATAAAACACCTATTTGAGAAAATTTATCAATGAAAAAATTAGGAATCAAGACCTGTTGCTAACTTATTTGTAAAGGTTTTAGGGAACATTTTGACAACGAATTCAGGCTTTCAGGTTCACTACGATTCAAAGTTATTCTACTTTTGATTTAGTTTGTTACTCTGATTTAATTTGCTGACTTTTGAAATATCGACAAATGACTTGAGGAGGATTTAGCCATTGGAGGCCAGGCGGATAAGGGAAACGCCAAAAGTGTCATGATAAGGGAGGGTGCCATTATTAAGTAGGTAATTAACTCAGGTCATCACAGGTTTGACTTACTCTGAATTTCGTTACACTGTGCTGCACATATTCTCACAAGAGTTCTCCATGTGATCTTCTAATATTAAATCCTCATCATTTGACATCCTGGATAATTCTAAGCAATGGTAGGAAAGCGCGCAAATGAAGAGGTTAATAATTAAATAGGAGTGATTATTTTTATATTATGTTTAATAGTATATATTATTTTCACCATATCAACCATATATCTTGGCACCATCTGTGCATAAACAGTAAGTTCATATTGCACAGGGTGGGATTATATATATATATTTATATATTACTCACTTATTCCTTTGAGTGGTTGTGTAACTCGTTGGAATATCAACGCAGTTAATTCTCCAACGTTCGCTCCCTCGTAGGCTTAGTCTTTAAAAATTATTTAAAACAATACTGAGCTTATCGGATAGTTTGTTTGACAGGCATATATCATTCATTAATTAAGTGGAGGTTGGGGGGGGGGGGGGGAGAGGAGAGGAGGGGTGTGAAAACTTTTCCTATTGACCATGAGAGAATGAACTGTGCGTTGTATTGTCCAAAATGTGCAGTCATGAAATTGAAGTCCATCTATGTAGATCCAGTGACATGGATGGTCAACCACACTGGTAAATTCTAGTGAGTAGTAGTGAAATTCTGGTTCCTCCTCAAAACAGCTTCAGGGTGCATTTTTTCTCCAGTCAAGGCAAATACTTCTGACGCTTTCCTTGGTGGGTTCGGCAAATGCTATGCAAAGCGCTAAAATGATATTTTGGGAATCTTATTTTAAGATTGACTGCTAAGCTATTTCCTATAGTATAATGATAAGTGGATTCATTAAACTCGCTTTAACCTAACCCTTTCATAGAGGTGTAAACATTAAAGGGTTGTATTCGCAAACAACAACATTTCGTGGATTTTATGATAGCTGGTTCAGGATTTGTTTTGGAAATGTATTGAAATGAATGGTATTGAACGTTTATTGCACTATTTAATAAATACCAAGAGGTTTTTTTGTTCTGGACTTCTGTCTTTCTTCATGGTGAAACAGTATCTAAGTCGGTACCACCAAATTGTGGACCTTATCAACTATAATTTTCGTAGGCCATCTCAATCATTTCGTTTTTTTTAAATTGCCTAGGGGATAGGCCCAACCCTGGACTATTTGGGTTTTTAAGTCTGAAAGTTAGCTATCCAGCAGTCCTTAGTTCACAAACTTTTACTCAGTATAACAGATTGGAATTTCCTGCTTAACGTTTTCCAATAATTTAGAGATGAAGTCATGTTTTATCTGTCACATTCTTCTATTTGATTCAATGAAACCTGCAGACATTTACTTGTGCAAAGAAAAAGGCCATTAGACTGAGACGATTATTACATATCGATCACCCTCCCTCCAAATAAGACAAAAAGACGCAGAAAGTCGATGACCACACACTTAACTACTTCTAATAAATTTTTTTAAATTTTTACTATGACAGGATGAATGTGTGCTTCTTAGAGCATTTATAGTGTAATCTTTAAAAATATTTTGTTCTAGAGTGGAGATTTTGTCACATATTTTGGGTTTTGGAATCAGCTTTATTCATGTGATTATACTTTTCTTCATAGCAGAGGCCAAAAGTAACATTGACACCAGGACAAATATTAAGACACGAGGGGAAGAAGCTCAATAAATGAAATTATTAAATCGTCTGGTTGTTAAATCTTTTAGTTTATTCATCCATATCAAGTAGTGCCATACTTCTAACAAAGTCGAACTTACTTTCCTTCCCTGTGTCAGCCTGTCTTCCAAGAGTCTGTGTCTGAAAACACCTTTTCAACTACCTGCCATAGTCACTGCCTATTAATCCCGACCAATAAGGGGTAGCAGTCCTGAAACTAATGGAGTATTCAAGGGAACTTGAATGGTGCTAATAGCTTTGGGCCTCAAGTGACGAGCAACGCTTCCATTACATTGGAGTTTAGCAAATTCGACACAAGTTACACAAGTTCTTGGCATTATGCGGCATTTAGGATTGTTTAAAGCTACCAAAAGAGATTTCTCTGATCTCACACTTTTGAATGGCATACACGTTTCGACTCATCTTCTTTCACATTGCCCACAATTTATAACCTCATTTAGGCAAATTGTAAATAAAGTCTGAAGTTTGGAAATATTTCTATCAAAATTCGTCTCAAAGTACGTTAAATGTTGAGAGAGTCCATATGTCCTTATTGCTTTCCACTTCATTTTTCTTCAGCCGATGTTAAAAGTTGGAGACTTCTCAATCATATTGGCTATTTCTTCCCCTCATCGCATTGTTCACTGAATTAGAATATATTACTAAATTATATGCTACTTACAAAATACAGTAGTATGCTATTAGTTTTTAACTGACTTCCGGACAATAATTGAACTTATAGAAAAGGTTTGTCTGCTTTTCAAAATAAAAATATTTGAAGAGGGCAAATGTTAAGCCCATTTGGAAATAAGCTAAAGAAATAGTTTACAGAATGCAGGTTCTTTTGAAAAGACAACCTCCTCAATAGGTTGAAGTAGTCAACTCTGTCACCACAATTGTGATATTCTGTGTTGCAGAGAGGCTGGGATTATAAAACTTTATGGCCTGGTGATGAAAATAATTAAAGACATTCTTGGATTTGAAAGTTTAAATAATTACGAGAGTTTTCTGAATGCGTTTTCCCTGATATTTTTCTAACCTCTTTATTTTGAGAATATTTCCATCACTTAGAAATTAATTAAATATTGTTATTTGTGGTTGAATTCATAATGAGCTGTCCTTTAAATACTTACAAGTCACATCATCGCGGTTAACTGAAGTATTCATATTTACTACTAGAAATTTTGTATTCTATAATATGGCTAAATTATGACCTCAAGAGGGTTAATTGAATCTTGATTGGCCTTTCCCTCAATCACTCTAGGAATCATTCCCTCACTTACGTGTAGCAGTGATAGCATTCAACACCACAAAAGTCTTATAGATTCATCTTAGAATTCTGTCAATTTTGAAATCTACGTCTTTTCAAATGCATTGCAAATTAAAAGTAGTGTTTTGCGACCCTGAAATGAATTGCACTAGCTCTACTAGCTATCGTCCTTCGTCTACAGTCACGCTAATTGTAGGAACCCGTCCAAGTTGGACGAAGGTATATTCCGATTATAGTTAATAGAATACGATGACTTTCTCTTTTTGAGAAGACCAAGCGGTGAAGCAGTCAAACACACAACGGCAATGAAACACGAGAACGAGTGTGAGAGGAGCATGATTGGGCAATGACAGAGTGAACAGCGCACCCATGCATCGAGTAGAATAGCTAGAATGTCACACCGATCCACTTATGTCGAACGTAGCTGAATTTGAGGCAATATATTAATACGAATTCTTCATTTTAAAATGGGTGCCAGGTCAATGCCCGATACAATTCCTTTAGAATGTCTAAAAGCAGTCATCCATTCTGTGAAGTGATTTCCAAATGTTTGTCATTTTGACCTTTTATTTTTTGAATTTTCAGTTTTTGAATGTTTTAAGAAAGTCTTAAGCTTGGCTATTGTTTTCCCTCTATACAATTCTCCCAGAATAAGATGGCAGAAAAGTTAGAGAGGCGCAAAGTATTTCAAATGAAAAGAAGGCTGGAAAGATAGGCGATTTTCTGCACACCCAAATGCGTCAAATCAAATATCTGTTTTAATTCAAACAAAACAGCTTAATATTGCAATTCATTTCACTATATTGTTAATTCGAGTTTAAACAGGTTATCTTGTTTTAATTAAGCAAAATGAAATTTTTTTGAGATCTGTTCGTAGGCTTACATGCATTCAGAGGGTTTAAAAGTCAAATAGGCTAGCATATGGTGCAATGGCTGTGTCAAACTCACAAGAAACTTCATTTGAAGATGACAAATATGGAAATTTTCCTTTCCAATTTAAACTCTGCACACAGCCTCGCAAACCGAGTTGTCATGCAGGCGAATTTAGCATATTGGACTGCAATCATCAGACAGTATATTGGGCTAAGGCATTTGAAGAAGGCGAATCTAAGAGAGCAAGGAACGTCATTGCTACCTTAAACAAACTTGAAGACTGCCCAAATACGTCAAAGATTCTTGCAGTCATAACTGGAAATGAAAAAGTAAGTCATACGGTTTGCTCTTTCCTGCGATGTTTTAGATACCAATATATATCATTGTGGCTGATTGTGCGGAAAGTGTAAAATGGAGTGCTGTCAGCGGACAGATGACAAGTGCCGATATTCAGCATTATGCTTATCAACTTTTTATTGCTTTGGATGCCTGTCATTCCCGAAATATAGTCCATGGCTCTGTGAATACAAGTAGTGTGATTATTGATGGGACTAAAAGGCTACTTAAATTAACTGAATGGGAAGATGCAGAAGAGCACAGAGATGGGAAAACTCACGGAACAAGTCCCAATTCTCTTTATTTCCAAAGCCCGGAACTACTTCTCAATTTCAGGGTTAGTTTGGTTATTCCATTAACTGTGATCGTTCTCCCTCTAGCAATATGACTGTGCTGTTGACTTGTGGGCTGCAGGCTGCGTTATTGCAGGCGCAATATTCAAAGTGCCTTATGTCTTTGACGGTGGATCAAGAAATGAGCAGATACGAAAGATCGCCCTGGTTTTAGGTAGGCGTAAGTTATTAGAGTACGCAGAAGAATTCAAGATAGAGGTTAGCAATAGGCTAAGAAAGAAAATCAAAACGTGTAATGGAAGAGGCTTTCTGATTTTTAAAACCGAAAATTATGAACAAGTAGCGATTAACGAAGAAGCCATAAATTTAGTAGAGAAATTGCTTGTCTATGACCATACAAAACGCTTAAAGGCTAAAGACGCCCTCAAACTTCAATATTTTTCGGGAATTCAAAAAACGATTCCTCCGAGTGCGGAAAACACAGATAAAAAACGTTCAGTCAAGGAAACTATTGTCGACTTAATTGCAGATGCATCCCGACCGGATAAAGATAGTTATCTTAAATTGGTTACTCATGGAAAAATCGGGAGTGGTGTGTCTGCGAAGGTGTACCGCGTCAAAAGTCCTGAAGATTCCCACGATTATGCTATAAAATTTTTTGAAGATAACGCAAGTCATAATTTATGGCAGGAGTTGCATGTTCTTAAACACCTCGATGGATGCCCAAATATAAATCGTTGCCTTGGTTACGTTTTGGGCGAAAAAGTAGGTCTTTAGATACACAGAATCTTCCCTTATAAATCCATTATTGATTTAGAAGCGTTACTGAATTGTAGGCGAATATACACTGTCTCGTATTTGAGTTCGTTCCGATTCAACACTGGGGACAAATATTTTATAAATTAGCCCAAGAAGATATCGCAATTTACGTGTATCAAATGCTCTTGGCTCTTCAAGGTTGTCATAGTCGAGGAATAATGCATCGGGATATTAAGCCTAGCAATATGCTCTTTGATCACTACAGAAGAAAAGTGTATCTTACCGATTGGGGTCAAGCGGCATTCTATAAAGAAGGCGCAACCTACGATACTCATGTTGGAACACGAAAGTATTGCAGTCCGGAACTACTGTTGAGATATCCAGTATGTTCTTTGTTTTGATCTATGTGTGTATGCAATTTAGAAACATACCTACGCAATAGATATTTGGCCCATTGGTTGCATATTGGCTAGTGCTAT
Source organism: Hymenolepis microstoma (assembly GCA_000469805.3). Taxonomy (NCBI): domain Eukaryota; kingdom Metazoa; phylum Platyhelminthes; class Cestoda; order Cyclophyllidea; family Hymenolepididae; genus Hymenolepis; species Hymenolepis microstoma. The sequence goes on along the minus strand of LR215991.1, from coordinate 23,189,539 downwards.
ATTTCGAATGCGGTATATTGTCGATGGTGAGAGCAGAGAAGATCAAATGCTTATAATTGTGAAATTATTGGGATCCGATAGTCTACTCAACTACTGCAAGAAATATGGAATTTCCTCTTCATGTCTTAATAATTGGGAACAATTTTTGGGCCACCATCGAACTGAGTGGGGGAAGTTCATTACAGAAAATAACATACCGGTCGCGACAGATGAGGCGATTGATCTACTTGACAAACTCATCGTATTTGATCCTGAAATGCGCTTGACCGCCAGCGAGGCACTGAAACACCCATTTTTAAACAAGTTTCAACATAGTTTCACTTAATCGGACAATGCTATTAAGCATGAATTGTCATTTTATTTTAGGCCCTCATGAATTTTTATGATGAATTTATTTACATTCATTTATTTAACTATTCCATATATGTATATAAGGTATCGTTGGGACAATTAACTACTTTACGAATTCCTAATTAGCTTGCAATAAACCTTAATCGTGATTGCTCTCTTTCTTTAAAAGAAAGGTCTGCCGACTAAACTCACATAATCTTCCTATTCTACTATCTTCTCACCCAATATAAGTTGCAAATTTGTATAGTCTTCTAAATATTTAACTCTTCTCGGTTGCCTGATGAGTTCGGATAACTCAAACCAATGGAAGAAGACCATCCTTAATATGACAAAAGCTTAATACATGCACTGATAATATGCTAATACCCAATATTGTGCTTTATACTGCGAACTCGTGTTTATAATTGCCCATATTTTTCACTCCTCAAACGGAGCCAACTTTTGCGAGATGAAAAATGCGTCGTGAAACGTCGACAAACTTGTTAGTAAGGAATCCCATTGGGTACTGTAAACTTTTTAAAAAAATACCAAACTAATACTTCTGGTTTAGAAAAATTGAATAAACTTAAAATGATTGCCTTTAGTCAAAAAAAGCTGAAGATTTGATTCAAATTGGAATTTGGCCATTTTATTGGGTGTGGAGGGAATTTAGTTGAGTTGAGAGATCCATACCCAGGCGTGAAAAGTCAATTGAAAAATTCCGGCTAGCGTGCGTTACGGTGGACTTGATCTAGGGGCTTTCATACTTGAGCTAAAGCAACTATTATATTGACGAAGTTTCATAAAACAAACTCATTCAAAACCTTGGCGCTAATGTGGAGAGAGAAGGCAGGCTACTGATTTCTTGAATTTGAAATTTGTAATTAGCTATCTTATGCAAAATTGTTGTCATCAGTGGCGCTCTAATTGCATTCAGCTAATTAATAATTAGCAAAATGGCAGCGAATTTGTAAGTGCTGTTTGCATTATCTGCAGATTTTTTCTTTCTAGAGGTCGTTTTGTGCGTGGGAATTTTTAGTTGCGGCAAATCAGGTCAAAACTTTGACAATTTTGCTAGCTTAAGACCTTAGCATAAAGTGGGCCATCAAGTGGTGTGTAATACGCACAAGAAAATCAAATCTCTGCCACTGATCTGAAATATCTATTGAGCTCTAACTTGATGCTACTTTCAGGTCAACATCAAACAAATCAAGTGACGAATTCTGATGAGACCCTAATTATAGTATGATTACTTGATTAGGAAAAATAAGCGTGTTATTATGGAAAGCATGACATAAGGCTCATCGTTTTTTATTAATCACTTATTGTAAGCTCAAGTTTGGATAAAAGATCATACAGTCATGTATTGGATGAAGTAGAAGTCAAAGGCTTAATGAGTCCTAAAAATGAAAAGATGTGAGGATTATTGTCATAAGGCCCTAATCCTTCGACTCAGCGAGAGGTATGAAGCTGAATAGATCGTGAGGATTAGCCAATACTCGCTGTTTTCCCACACTAATCCATGTTCTGTGCTCATCTTAGATTGATGTGATAGATATACTACATCATTGTTTGTAATTAATAATTTATTAAAGATAATTCTGTTTTAAAGCCATATTTGATAATATAGTTGAATAGCAAGCAATCAGAAAGAAAGAAAGTTCAGCGTTCAATTGGACGTTTGTGTTGAAAGCCGATAGAATTATACATAATTCTTAACGTTACTGAAATTATTACCAAGCTGCCTTGCAACATGTTTGGCTTATTCATATGTGCAAAAATTGTTATCAGAAATTAAAATTATCCTTGCTGCTATTTCTTCACTGGTGCCGCTCCTTTTTATTTCTCACGAAAAAATAAATACAATTTTTAATTCTCTTAATGTCTTTAACTTGTTAACAATCATTTTAAAAAGTTTTATAATAAATTGTGAATCTTGCATTGCAAAAGCGAATAACACTACTTTAAAATGATTATTTGGATGTAGAATTTCTCAAATACTCTAACAAGATTTTCACCATACATAATGAATTTTAATTTCAAAAGCGATACTCTCGATATAATTAGTTTTCATAGACAGAATTTAATTTGAAATATAATATAATAAGTTAGCTTTAAAATAGTTTTAAGAGACAATGATTGTTTGACGAGTGATTGAAAGAAGTTAAATTGAAATTAAATACACATAGTCATAATATTTTTTAAAAAAATGCAGGGTGTTTAAATTTCTTTTTATATTTTACTAAGAAATCATCGGGGCATCTTCACTGCTTAATTGTGGTAGAACAATTTTAGGCGAAGTTACATTTACTGCAATAAAAATATTGCCAAATTCTTTCCTTTGTTCACTTGACATACATAATGAGTCCTATTTTGTCCTTAAGTTCAAATATAATGTTAGAATATATTTATTAATTATAGAATGGCCTTAAAAATGTCAAAATGAAGTATCGATTCCTTCATTACAGTGGTGAAAGGGCTACAATTTTTCGTTTTCTTTAAATAAGAAACATGATTGATTTTTTTTAATAATACTGATATTTTTGGCAACTCAAGGTAATGGATTTAACTTGAACATCAAGTAATAAAAATTTATTCAAAAATATATTTGTAATGATTTTAATTTTAAACAGGTTGGTTCAATATGTACAACAAATGTGAAAATTATATAGAACCACTAAACAGTAAAATAGTTCATGTATTGTGAAGATTGTGTTTCGCTTGAAGAATCTCCCTTAAAAAGATCAGAATACTTTATTTGTCGAAAATAGGTTTTAACTTCTTGGTCGATTGCTTGATAGTTGCAAGGTGCTCTAATGTTTTCGATAATAAGAATGCGAAGATGAGAGTTATTACAAGATTTGTCAGTGGCATATGCAAAACCCAACTACTTTTCCTCATTTCACACTACCTACATGAATTAGGGTCCATTAGGCGAGATTCTTTAACAAGATAAGTATAATATTTAAAAACGCAACACTTTCCAACTTACTACTATTCCACACAATTTTTCATCAAATTTTAAATGCACTCTCCCAACTTTTCACACATATATGTATTGCAATAGCCCTAGTGCCGTAAAAGTAGGCGTTTCGCCGAAACTCTGCAAGCTAACAGTTAAGCATTTGTCCTTCCTTCATTTTAAATTGGCAATAAATTGTTTGATTCATTTTCCTTGAATAATGATCATTCCGTTTAATCCGATATTCTTAACGCTCATCGCAAATTTTGGAACAAAACATAAAATTATGCAAAATTTTCGTTTTTTACCAGAAAATATTTGCAAAATCAGAAATGATGTGGGGATTTATCAGATGACTTGGGATATTTTGAGCGACTGTTGCATGCACGGATGGAAAGACTAAATCATTTGCATTTATTAAGAGGTACCGATTTTATTGCCTTTTTAAGTTCATACGAACTTGAAAATGATTAGTTTTTACAAATATAAGTTTATTATGAAATCGACGGATCTTTATTGTTTGCTCTATATAAACCAACTAATTCGCCTTCTAAATGAGCAATTTTATATCGGCTAACTCAAAAGGGTCCTTCATGCAATGTTTATTTGCAATCTTCTGGGCACAAAACAGAACTGATTTGAAGATGAGACGGGTGATTGATAGATCAAATACTAATTTAGCAAGTTTAGACGATCTGCAAAATAGCACTATTTCCAGTTTTGCACAAAACGCAAGAAATTGAAGAGCACCTCATTAATGTTTACCAGCAGACAAAGATATCTACACCTAATTAACTCTCTTACGAAATTTGCGAGGATTTCTTAGGGGGCAGATATTGATTGGACTAGGCGAGGAATGTGCGGCCAAGTTTGTTTATAAAATCCGTGATATAGTTTAGACACATTGGGCAAAAGGAAGATCTATGAAAAAACAAAATGTCAGTGACAAAGAGTTGGTAACAAGTGCCCAAAGTGTTGCAATTTCCAAACTTCTAAGTATTCGATATGTTAACGTAGGTGCGATTTCTTTTGATTTATTGCCATATATAGGGAGAATAGTAGCTTTCGTCATATTCATTGGACGAGAGAGATTTGACTTTGTTAAGGTATTCATGCTCTTATTTGCTTAAACGAAATGTGCTTTCTAGGTAATGCAGTGAAAGAAGAAAGATGAAGGCGACTGAGTAAATAGATACCAACGAAGTAAAACAGATATTGTAAAGTATCGGAAAATAAGGAGATTAGCGTGATTCCGTTTACTGACAGTGTTAATGAAATTCATTTAAATCTGCAAAGGTAGTTCTTGAATCAGTGAATATGAAACGTGATTGAACTGTGCAGAGTATAACGGATTTATGCATGCTCAATGCCACATATAAAATTCTGAATTTAAAAAAAAGGAAAATGGAATGCTATAACATCCAATACTTCGCCAAAATGCTTCCACCAACACTCAGGTTGCACTGCAAGACTTTCATTAAATATTAATATATTAGACGTTTACCAGAAAAACACAGTGTTAGAAATCGTATGTGAGTAAATGTGAGGAGAGGTGCATTACTAAGCTGAGAAAAAATGACTCAGTTTCATTGCTATTTAATTCATAAAGAGCATGATTAACTTCCCATTCTTAACATTTCGATCCCTTTTTAAAATAAATGCAATATTGATAAAAATATAAGCTTCATTTATCAAAACCTACAGTACAACCCCTCCAATTAAAGGATAGTTTATACAGAACGAAATAAATGTATTTTTAATATAGGATAAAAAATTGTGTACATCTTTCCAAGAAATACAAAATACACAAAAAATCCACAGATCATTTCACGAAAAACACTGTAATATAGAATATTGGATTTACTATAGTAATGCAAATATACAAATATGTGCATTAGATTGAACTCCGTAGAAAAACACGGTGAAAATAAATCCGTTTAAATGTGGCTACAGTTGTATCACAAGTTCCTCCTCTCGAAATTGCGAGTGAGACTGTAGCATAATGTGCTGTCCAATAGCTGACGTTTCAACACGTTTCGAAGTACTTAATGAATAGTCAAAATTTACAAAAAAATAAACACACATTAATTAAGTTCGCTTCAGAATTTACGTACTTGCAGATTAACAATCTTGTGACCAGATTTGAGTAAAGTTTCTTTGTGTTCATTTATAAGCCTAAATAGTTACGAATAACTCCTGTAATCAGGAATTTAAAATACTTCGATTCTGACATTTTTATTCACATAAACTTGATAGATTACTAATTTCTACTCTTTATTGTTAATTGGTAAATAAGTTGTAGGTTGGAATTACGTGTTATTTCATTAAAAATTCTCGCAACGTTAAAGACAAACCACAAAGATCTGAAAACTCAAATACAGTAACCTATTTGCAAAGATCTCTAAATTATAAAATAATTCTAGCACGTATGATTTCACTGTAATTGTCAGAAATCGTTAAATACGTTAGGAATAAATCCAATTAAATATAGCAGATATTTAGTAATAGTTGAAGAAACACGGAAAGGTAAATAAAATGTTAATTAAATGAAAAGTATACCCATTACGTTTAAGTGTTTCAAGTTGGAATCCTTCCTCTAATGATAAGAATTAAAATAGGCACAGTCAATTTACTTTCCATGGTTTCAAATTAAGTCAGAGTTTAATGTTGTTTAAACTAAATTTAAAAAAGGTTGTATTTCCTTTAATTCTATAATATTTTCGGTTTTGGTAAAATATAGTGGTGGCAGAAACAATGATGACATATTGGCACATTTCATGTTGAAGCTGTCTATTCATTTGGCAAACCTCATCAGATGTATTTTCAATGTAGCCGGCGCTTGCTAATCAATTAGCAAGTAAGCGGAATCCGCATTAAGGTTTGACATCATGTGCGACCGCTCGTTCTATCATGCATTCACCTAGTCATCTCTTCAAAGTTCTCTGAGTGTCTAGAACCGTTAATTATGCTTAATGATTTAGTCAATCGAATGAAGCTACTTTAGTTGTACTGTGTTAGTTTAAAAATTGTTTAATAAATTGCACACATTCAATCCTTAGTTGGGTAAGTAGGTACAATAGATTACGACAGAATTTATAGTAGATTAGTGGGATAAAATGTGATTTAATTACACAGATCCACAAAATCAAACCAATATCAAATCACAAATTGTACATTGAATTTAGTGGTACAAATGATTAAGATCTTACAGTTTACTGAAAATACTGTTAGTTTAAAAAGAGGTATTATATTCAGATGTATTCGAATTTTGAAGGGCTTGGGAAAGTGATGAGATTAATTGATTGAAATCTTTAGACAGTAGATGGCGCAATTAATCAATAAACGTCGGCCGAAAAAGAACATCGCATAATAGTACAGCTGAAGAAATATATTTTTGGCATTCAAATGACACTATTATTTGTTCACAAACCATGTGCATGCTTGAATTATTAATGTAAGGCGTTAGGTGATCTAATTTCATGGACTAATTAGGAGTAATAATATCAGAGTTGGTTTATACTTGTGGTTTTATTGAAATTAATCTAATTTCCTTTTAGAAATTAGATCAAAGCTAAAAGGTCCTGGATAACGATTTCTTTGACGGCAGGTACACTAATAGAATCTGCGTATTAAATTACCCGACAAGTCAGCAAAATGTGTTTGCAAATATGAAACGATTTGATATAAAATAAAAACAAATTAGAACATAAATTGTAGATTAAGAAAATAAGTAAACAAATCGCATGTTATAAAATAACGTCAAATACGTTAACTTTACTACGTCTTGAAATTTATCACGCTCGTATAAATTTAACTTTGAAATCGGCTGTTAAAAAATGAATTCCGCGTTAGAGTCTTCGTCCAATTGTAGTTTTATCTTGTCTTCGTAAAATACATATGAACCCATTGCGTGTATCATCATTATGCTAGCCATCTTGGCATGATATTCTAAAAAAACAGTCATAATATTCAAATGATATTTTTTATACTTTCCATCCACACTACATAAATACTACTATGTGAGGACTTGATGCTTCTATTCCCACAGTTTCTCCAAATCACTTCCAATAGGTAAAATGAAAACGTCTCTTAGCAATGGATTGTTAAAAGCACTTTTGCCATGGAAAATATTTAAAGGTCTAAATATACAAAATCGAAATGAAATGCAAAATTCTTCTCCAACTAACTCATATGCATCAGCCCATTAATTTCTATTTCTAAGGCATGCCTTGCTAAAATTTAAAATAACAAAATTGGATCCCAAGAAAAGTACCACTTACTTTCATGCGAAAGTCCATAACCATTATTCCTCGCTAAATGTGTAAATAGCAATGCCCTTACCAATGTGATTCAATAATAACACACAGTCAAACTAATCTCACATCTTCATTAAGATGAAAGTAAAGGTCAACTTGAAATTGTTGATCTGACAAACTAGAACCCACATTAGCGTTCAATTAAGAGGTTCTCTATGATGTTAATTAGAACAAATGTGCAAGAACGATTCGGACAAATAATATTGGGCTTCCTGGGCTTCATCCAGGAGGAAAAGAACTATCGACAATCGCTATTAAAAGAATCATTTTCGAATTTCCCAAATTATTCAAAAATCGAGTAGTGTTCATGTGAAAGCGCATTGATGCTGTTATCGCACTTTTAAAACAAAATTGTAGCGTTGTGAAGAGAAGTGCAAGAAGTGCAGGGAGTGCTCCAATTTCATGCCTGAATTGGATATTTTAGGGGAACTACGAGTATGAACTACAATAACTGTGGATTAGTTGATAAACTCAAAATAGAAAATACACTTCAAATTGCCTGTATTTACTGAATCCATCATGAATAATTATTGAATGGAAAGCATGGAGTGCACAATTGACCACTGCCCATATGTTTCTATGAATGAGAGTAAATGAAAATTAAAGTGGTATTTTTGCAGTTACTATGGCGCCACCATTGTTAATTTTATTCAAAAATACCTTCTTATTTAGAAGTAACATTGATAAATTGAAGAATACACACACCCCCAAACACACACGATTGGCTTTCATACTCCATACTTCGGTACAAATATTACCATTCCTATTTCAGGTGTTTTCACCATATTTTGAAAACCACTTCAAAATCTCCTCATTTACGACCTGTGTGTCCTCAACTTCCTAGGCCGTAGCTTAAACCAATACGACAACTCAGAATAACTGAGAGTCAAGTTATGTCAAGACATGTAGATTATTTATTAAAAGTACACATATTCTGCACTTTATCAGCATTACGAGCAACAATTACTCATCGAATGCTACTAATTCAACCTGATGAATGCCACAAATTCCAGCTCTATAAAATTCTAGCAACATGTTAATATTAAGAAAATGTATCCCCGAACACTCTACAAGTTTATCACCCCACAAGGATTGCCTTCCAAAAAATGTAATTATATTAATATAAATTAAGTACTTTAGTTTTAATTATCCTATTTGGCACAAGTTAGCGATGTATGCAGAATAATATTTGGTTGTATTGAGAATTGTGGAAGGTGTTCAGTGAAAATGGCGCAAGTGTCACGGTGAGAGGAAACGTACAGACGTGGAGGATCTGGGGGTGATTCGCAAAGTGTCCAAATAATGAAGATACAGGAATAGGTTGAGCATATTCAACAGTCGGAGTGCAATTGCATTTATTAACTTGGTCAGCCCAATGTCGAAGTCACTTGTCCAAGGAAAGCGAATTGCGGTAATTGGCATTTACGAATATACATGAATCTATTGAATTGAAAAACTGAACACTTCGGAGTTATTGACAATTCCGGATGGATCTAGGAAGGAAAGTGATTCACAGTGGGAATAATAGTTTTGTGGAGAAGTGAAGATGTTAGACACTATTTGGCGTTTGTCCCCATACTATTTCTATTATAGGCATAAAATTGCCATGACTGAGGAGGATGCGAATATACACGCATTTGTACAAAATGTTTGTTGACTGTCATTTACCACCACATCTAATCATTCAGCATTTAGTAGATAAATGATGGAAACCAATAATTAATGGTTATATATTAGTCATGTAAACTCAGGGGAATAACTGCTCCAAGTAGATTAAATTAGTATATGCTTTTCCTACCCTGAATCTGCTGGAGACAAGTTGGCCATAACTGTTCATTTGAGCGTAAATGTATAAGGAGAAATCCTAACTTCTTGTCGTTGTTTGTTTAAAACAACACTTGGCTCCATGTTTTTCATCAGCAGAGCTTAAAATCTTAGAGCGAAAATCCCTGACAATCTGGTTGGCTCTTTATTTTCTCGCCTTCCTATTGGTAGATTGTAATTTTCGCTCGCTTCAAAACGTTAGTTGTCTTGCCAATTTACAAATCGTGTCAAATTGTATGTCCAAAAATCCATCCTATCTTTTGGTGTCAATTAATACATTGATTTGACGGCAAAAAATACTTTTGATAATCAATTTGGAAGGAAGATGAGTTAGAGAATCTTGATGAGTGTGCTTATTCTATGCTGCAATTTGGGAAAGAAGTATGCTTTCTGTCTCTGTGCTTTCTATGCACTCCACAAGTTTAATGTATCTGTGGCGTACGGAACCCTTACACAACTAAGAAGCGCCCTCGAACGTTTTGGAGGGTTCGGCCGTGCGTGCAGAGCACTGCTCGGATGGTCAGTTGTTAATGTTCGTTCAAATTATGCTAGATGCTGTGACGACTAATCACGTTTGCCTATACCAATATGTCAATAAGAGCTTCACGTGCACTACGTCTTCATCCTCTATATCTTAGCGATTTTTTTCAAGTCCGGGAGCCTTTCCAACTTGGAGAATCTGTCATAGAGATTACTGGAAATAAGTCATGGCTTATTAGTGTAGCAATCCACTGCAAATTGGTGATCCTGATTTGACCTAGTAGGCCTGACAAGAACTGCTTTGTCGAGACAATCTCTACCTCGATTCTCGTCTTTCATCTTTCCCTTTTCGCTCGGTATGTCCCAGGAAACGGATCTCGGGGTGGACGCATTGGGTTTTCCTCCCAGTTAGCTCACCTTTCACCCAGAATACCCTCATATCTGGTTCTTACGGCTAGTAAGTATGCTCAAATTACGAGGCGTTACCAAACGGGAAACGCTGTTTTTGCATGGCATCGCCGCACTAATAGTCAAAGTCGCATCACAGGCCACAGACACCATTTCCAGGCGCCGGAGAACCACTTCTACGACCTACTCAAGACAGCTGTCACCAGTCGTCCATCAGTTTCCTAAGAGAAATGGCTACGCCAACTCTTTTCACAAGCCGAACTCGTAGTTCGCCCCTCTTCACAACTTATACGCCACATGGGTTTCTTCGCGAGTGGTTATGAGTTGAATGCCAAAATTCTTGAAGATCTATGGACGAACTGCCTCCCGGTAGATATGGTGTCTATTTTAACCAGCATCACTCATCAAGAAGATCTTGACAAATTAGCTAGAGTGACCGATTGAATCCACAACCGTCACAACAGGCCTGGCGTCAACGCAGTGACAATTTCAGCCTCCGCTAGTACCACCTCTCAGCAACTGGACGCCATCACTAATCGGCTAGGAAAACTAGAAGTGTTCAGACCCGACTCCCCATCCCGGCTCAACAGACGACGCTCTATTTCAGCAAAGAGACGACCAAATCCCTCAAAACACCGTAACCGGAACACAACATACCACAGAACATACGGCGGGAATGCCAAGAGATATCGACTCGGCTGTAAGTACCCCAAAACCAAAACGACCTGCTCTCGGGGAAAATTCCACGTCAGGCAGTAAGGACAACAACTGATCCTGGCTATTCTCACAGTCGCCTCTTCTATTTCGTCGACAGGAATTCCAGACTTAAATTTCTGATTCACCGGTTCCGAAGTCTGCGTTATCTCTCGTTCTTCAAAAAAACGCTGTCTACAATCAACCAGCCTTACCCTTCTGGCAGCTAGCTATACGACGATTCATACACACAAGCAAATGTTTATCAACCTCAATTTAGGACATCGCAGAGAGTTTTTCTTTGTAGTCCTTGTTTCGGACTTGCCAAAAGCTCATTGATGCTGATTTTCCCTCTTAATTCGTTTGTTCGTCAATCTCAGAGACAGCACCATGCTTGACAACGTCACCTCCATTCAAGTAGCTTGCTCTATAGAGGCCCGAAACGCTCTTGGGCTGAATGTCCCCCCATCCGCTATCAATCCTTTCTCGAATATCTTCTCTCAGTTTCTCTCGGTTTTTCGTATCCAGACAGAGATTTTGGAACTCAAACATGGGATGCGTCATCACACCACCACCAAGAGACTGCCAATTTTTGCTCGAGCACGTCGCGTACACACAGACAAATTACTTGCTGCTAAAGTGGTATTTGAACACATGGTATCATTGCGAGTTGTTCAACCTTCAAGTAGCCCATGGACTACTTTACACAGTCCTTTACACAAGTCGCAAAGGAAAACAGTGATTGGAGACAATGCGGAGGCTATTGGGCTCTCATTCGAATGGCTGTTCCATATCCATGATTTCTCTCTGCAATTACGTGGCAAAGTCATTTTCTCCAAGCACGATCTCGTTCCAGCCTATCCTCAGATTCCACCTACCCCAGAGGATATCGCGAAGACTGCCGTTATCACACTGTTCGGTTTGTTCGAATACCTACGTATGCCTTTCGGTCTACGCAACGCGGCACAATCATTCCAACCATTTATGAACCAAGTTCTTCGTGGACTAGAGTTCGTCTTTACCTATATTGATGATGCGCTCATCGCCAGCTCCAAACCTGAGAAGCACATACAACACCTACGGCGGGTGTTCGAATGCCTAGAGCAATATGGAATCACGGTTAACACCGAGAAGTGCATCTATGGTCATGCTGAAATCGATTTCCTTCGCTATCACATCAACACTCGTGGGATCGCACCTTCGTCTGAGAAATCGTAAACTCTCATGGATTACCTCCATTCCTCAATCGGTGAAAAGTCTTCGTCGCTTTCTAGGCGTCGTGAATTATTATGGAAGATTCACTCCAAGTTGCGTCCAAATCCTTCAGTCTCTCATAGGTCTGCTTAAAGGTGACCCGAAGTACTTCACAATGACACCAGAGGCCGAATCACTGTTTTCCACTGTGAACCGACAGCAGTCCAAAGCGACTACGTAATATCATCTCGATACCTCTATCGAGACACCCATCGTGTTAAAGACCGACACATCAGAAGTGTCAGTCGGAGCAGTCTTGCAACAGAGCTTATTCTCGAATAAGCTTCCTCCATCGGAGACGCGATATAGCACGTTCGGCAGGAAACTGCTCGCCATCTACTTAGCAGTCAAGCACTTTCGGCATATAGTGGAAGGACGACAATTCACGATTTTCACCGATCACGAATCCCCGATTTGTGCTATTCGGCAACCATGCACCACCATTCCTCCAGAGAAATCCGACATTTTGACTTTATCTCACGATTCAACAATGATATGTGCCATAAAGACAACACTAGCAAAGTTGTTGGCGTTGCATTGTCCCGTATGGATCCAAATAATATCTTCGCATCTTCTCTCGATATGCTGGACATAGCTACCGAACAAAAGTCAGACTCAGATTTCACAGATATCATTGTTAACCCTTCTTTACGTTACAAATGCTTATTCCTACAGGATTCCGACACCCGGATCCACTGTGTCGTTTCAAGTGGGAAGCCAAGACCGTTCGTCCCGCAAGCACACCGCCGCAAACTTTTCAACCACTTTAATGGATTGTCGCATCCAAGCTTTCATTCTACAACCAAGTTGAATACAGACTGTTTCGTATAGGAAAACGTCCAACACGATGCTCGTTTGTGGGCCCAAAGTAGTCTCACTTGTCAAGCCAGCATGGTCCACAAACATACCTGAAGTTCACTCTTCTGCTTCCCTTTTCCCGAGGCCCATTTTAGATATATTCCTGTCGACATTGTAGTTCCACTTCACTTATCAAACTCCTTCACGCACATCTTAACCTGCATTGATCGTTTTACACGCTGAATGATTTCGGTTTCCTTACGCGATACCTCATCTGCATCGGTGGCTAAGCCCTGGTAGAATCTTGGACACCAATATTTGGTGTTCCATCCACAGTCATAACAGATAGAGGATTGTAATTCACTTCTGCTTTATTTCGGAAGTTGAGCCACCTCTTAGGTTCAACCCACATCCGCACCACCGTCTTTCACCCAGAAGCCAATGGTCTCATCGAGCTTATTCATCAACAGCTTAATTCAGCTCTTATCGCTATTTCTTCTGGTTTAAACTGGACGGAGCGTCGTCAATTCATTCATTCTTCGCTCATTTAGAAATACTATTAAGGAAGATCTTGGTTGCTGTCCGGCAGAACTTGTTCTCGATACAACACTTAGGCTACTTAGAGAAATGATTTCTGATAGTCAAGAACAAACCATCACAGACTCCTCGTCATATTCGGCCCGATTAAAAGGGCATTGGAGATCTGTTCTTCCAATATCCACCCGTTCGAATGATAAGGCAGCACATATTCATAACGACTTATCCACATGCTCCTTCGTTTTCGTCCGAGTCGACACAGTGAGGAAACCTCTGCAGCCACTGTATGCCGGACCTCAGCCGCAAACCCAAATATCTCATTCTTCATCGCAATGGTTCCAAGGAGTAGATAAGTACCGACAGGTTAAAGCCGACACATTTAGACCTTCCTGTTACAAATCTCCCAAAAAACCCATATTCTGCTCACAAATAGTACTCCTACTCCATCCTCAAAGGCGCGGTACATCATTCCCTTTTCTATTTTAGAACGTGCCCGCAGATACTCTTAACCCTAGCTTCCCAAAACCTTGCATATCTCGACCCAAGCCTTCTCGCACTTCTTGTGGTGAGAAAGTTTCTTTCCTCACTCGACTGGCTAATTATGTAAAATTATCGAGCATTTTCTCCTCTAGAAGAGTATGGAGGGGGGCGGGGAGGTGGGGGCGGAGGGAGGTCATTGTAACGTACGGAATCCTTAGACAACTAAACAGAACCTTCGAACATTCTGAAGGGTTCGGCCGTGCGTGCAGAGCACTGCTCAGATAGTCAGTTGTTAATCATCCTCTATATCTTAGCGATTATTTTCAAGTCCGAGAGCCTTTCCAACTTGGAGAATCTGTCATAGAGATTACTGGAAATAAATCATGGCTTATTAGTGTAGCAATCCTCTGCAAACACAAGAAGTGCCCACAAGAAAATATAAGTATATTAATATAAATTAAGTACTTTAGTTTTAATTATCCTATTTGGCACAAGTTAGCGATGTATGCAGAATAATATTTGGTTGTATTGAGAATTGTGGAAGGTGTTCAGTGAAAATGGCGCAAGTGTCACGGTGAGAGGAAACGTACAGACGTGGAGGATCTGGGGGTGATTCGCAAAGTGTCCAAATAATGAAGATACAGGAATAGGTTGAGCATATTCAACAGTCGGAGTGCAATTGCATTTATTAACTTGGTCAGCCCAATGTCGAAGTCACTTGTCCAAGGAAAGCGAATTGCGGTAATTGGCATTTACGAATATACATGAATCTATTGAATTGAAAAACTGAACACTTCGGAGTTATTGACAATTCCGGATGGATCTAGGAAGGAAAGTGATTCACAGTGGGAATAATAGTTTTGTGGAGAAGTGAAGATGTTAGACACTATTTGGCGTTTGTCCCCATACTATTTCTATTATAGGCATAAAATTGCCATGACTGAGGAGGATGCGAATATACACGCATTTGTACAAAATGTTTGTTGACTGTCATTTACCACCACATCTAATCATTCAGCATTTAGTAGATAAATGATGGAAACCAATAATTAATGGTTATATATTAGTCATGTAAACTCAGGGGAATAACTGCTCCAAGTAGATTAAATTAGTATATGCTTTTCCTACCCTGAATCTGCTGGAGACAAGTTGGCCATAACTGTTCATTTGAGCGTAAATGTATAAGGAGAAATCCTAACTTCTTGTCGTTGTTTGTTTAAAACAACACTTGGCTCCATGTTTTTCATCAGCAGAGCTTAAAATCTTAGAGCGAAAATCCCTGACAATCTGGTTGGCTCTTTATTTTCTCGCCTTCCTATTGGTAGATTGTAATTTTCGCTCGCTTCAAAACGTTAGTTGTCTTGCCAATTTACAAATCGTGTCAAATTGTATGTCCAAAAATCCATCCTATCTTTTGGTGTCAATTAATACATTGATTTGACGGCAAAAAATACTTTTGATAATCAATTTGGAAGGAAGATGAGTTAGAGAATCTTGATGAGTGTGCTTATTCTATGCTGCAATTTGGGAAAGAAGTATGCTTTCTGTCTCTGTGCTTTCTATGCACTCCACAAGTTTAATGTATCTGTGGCGTACGGAACCCTTACACAACTAAGAAGCGCCCTCGAACGTTTTGGAGGGTTCGGCCGTGCGTGCAGAGCACTGCTCGGATGGTCAGTTGTTAATGTTCGTTCAAATTATGCTAGATGCTGTGACGACTAATCACGTTTGCCTATACCAATATGTCAATAAGAGCTTCACGTGCACTACGTCTTCATCCTCTATATCTTAGCGATTTTTTTCAAGTCCGGGAGCCTTTCCAACTTGGAGAATCTGTCATAGAGATTACTGGAAATAAGTCATGGCTTATTAGTGTAGCAATCCACTGCAAATTGGTGATCCTGATTTGACCTAGTAGGCCTGACAAGAACTGCTTTGTCGAGACAATCTCTACCTCGATTCTCGTCTTTCATCTTTCCCTTTTCGCTCGGTATGTCCCAGGAAACGGATCTCGGGGTGGACGCATTGGGTTTTCCTCCCAGTTAGCTCACCTTTCACCCAGAATACCCTCATATCTGGTTCTTACGGCTAGTAAGTATGCTCAAATTACGAGGCGTTACCAAACGGGAAACGCTGTTTTTGCATGGCATCGCCGCACTAATAGTCAAAGTCGCATCACAGGCCACAGACACCATTTCCAGGCGCCGGAGAACCACTTCTACGACCTACTCAAGACAGCTGTCACCAGTCGTCCATCAGTTTCCTAAGAGAAATGGCTACGCCAACTCTTTTCACAAGCCGAACTCGTAGTTCGCCCCTCTTCACAACTTATACGCCACATGGGTTTCTTCGCGAGTGGTTATGAGTTGAATGCCAAAATTCTTGAAGATCTATGGACGAACTGCCTCCCGGTAGATATGGTGTCTATTTTAACCAGCATCACTCATCAAGAAGATCTTGACAAATTAGCTAGAGTGACCGATTGAATCCACAACCGTCACAACAGGCCTGGCGTCAACGCAGTGACAATTTCAGCCTCCGCTAGTACCACCTCTCAGCAACTGGACGCCATCACTAATCGGCTAGGAAAACTAGAAGTGTTCAGACCCGACTCCCCATCCCGGCTCAACAGACGACGCTCTATTTCAGCAAAGAGACGACCAAATCCCTCAAAACACCGTAACCGGAACACAACATACCACAGAACATACGGCGGGAATGCCAAGAGATATCGACTCGGCTGTAAGTACCCCAAAACCAAAACGACCTGCTCTCGGGGAAAATTCCACGTCAGGCAGTAAGGACAACAACTGATCCTGGCTATTCTCACAGTCGCCTCTTCTATTTCGTCGACAGGAATTCCAGACTTAAATTTCTGATTCACCGGTTCCGAAGTCTGCGTTATCTCTCGTTCTTCAAAAAAACGCTGTCTACAATCAACCAGCCTTACCCTTCTGGCAGCTAGCTATACGACGATTCATACACACAAGCAAATGTTTATCAACCTCAATTTAGGACATCGCAGAGAGTTTTTCTTTGTAGTCCTTGTTTCGGACTTGCCAAAAGCTCATTGATGCTGATTTTCCCTCTTAATTCGTTTGTTCGTCAATCTCAGAGACAGCACCATGCTTGACAACGTCACCTCCATTCAAGTAGCTTGCTCTATAGAGGCCCGAAACGCTCTTGGGCTGAATGTCCCCCCATCCGCTATCAATCCTTTCTCGAATATCTTCTCTCAGTTTCTCTCGGTTTTTCGTATCCAGACAGAGATTTTGGAACTCAAACATGGGATGCGTCATCACACCACCACCAAGAGACTGCCAATTTTTGCTCGAGCACGTCGCGTACACACAGACAAATTACTTGCTGCTAAAGTGGTATTTGAACACATGGTATCATTGCGAGTTGTTCAACCTTCAAGTAGCCCATGGACTACTTTACACAGTCCTTTACACAAGTCGCAAAGGAAAACAGTGATTGGAGACAATGCGGAGGCTATTGGGCTCTCATTCGAATGGCTGTTCCATATCCATGATTTCTCTCTGCAATTACGTGGCAAAGTCATTTTCTCCAAGCACGATCTCGTTCCAGCCTATCCTCAGATTCCACCTACCCCAGAGGATATCGCGAAGACTGCCGTTATCACACTGTTCGGTTTGTTCGAATACCTACGTATGCCTTTCGGTCTACGCAACGCGGCACAATCATTCCAACCATTTATGAACCAAGTTCTTCGTGGACTAGAGTTCGTCTTTACCTATATTGATGATGCGCTCATCGCCAGCTCCAAACCTGAGAAGCACATACAACACCTACGGCGGGTGTTCGAATGCCTAGAGCAATATGGAATCACGGTTAACACCGAGAAGTGCATCTATGGTCATGCTGAAATCGATTTCCTTCGCTATCACATCAACACTCGTGGGATCGCACCTTCGTCTGAGAAATCGTAAACTCTCATGGATTACCTCCATTCCTCAATCGGTGAAAAGTCTTCGTCGCTTTCTAGGCGTCGTGAATTATTATGGAAGATTCACTCCAAGTTGCGTCCAAATCCTTCAGTCTCTCATAGGTCTGCTTAAAGGTGACCCGAAGTACTTCACAATGACACCAGAGGCCGAATCACTGTTTTCCACTGTGAACCGACAGCAGTCCAAAGCGACTACGTAATATCATCTCGATACCTCTATCGAGACACCCATCGTGTTAAAGACCGACACATCAGAAGTGTCAGTCGGAGCAGTCTTGCAACAGAGCTTATTCTCGAATAAGCTTCCTCCATCGGAGACGCGATATAGCACGTTCGGCAGGAAACTGCTCGCCATCTACTTAGCAGTCAAGCACTTTCGGCATATAGTGGAAGGACGACAATTCACGATTTTCACCGATCACGAATCCCCGATTTGTGCTATTCGGCAACCATGCACCACCATTCCTCCAGAGAAATCCGACATTTTGACTTTATCTCACGATTCAACAATGATATGTGCCATAAAGACAACACTAGCAAAGTTGTTGGCGTTGCATTGTCCCGTATGGATCCAAATAATATCTTCGCATCTTCTCTCGATATGCTGGACATAGCTACCGAACAAAAGTCAGACTCAGATTTCACAGATATCATTGTTAACCCTTCTTTACGTTACAAATGCTTATTCCTACAGGATTCCGACACCCGGATCCACTGTGTCGTTTCAAGTGGGAAGCCAAGACCGTTCGTCCCGCAAGCACACCGCCGCAAACTTTTCAACCACTTTAATGGATTGTCGCATCCAAGCTTTCATTCTACAACCAAGTTGAATACAGACTGTTTCGTATAGGAAAACGTCCAACACGATGCTCGTTTGTGGGCCCAAAGTAGTCTCACTTGTCAAGCCAGCATGGTCCACAAACATACCTGAAGTTCACTCTTCTGCTTCCCTTTTCCCGAGGCCCATTTTAGATATATTCCTGTCGACATTGTAGTTCCACTTCACTTATCAAACTCCTTCACGCACATCTTAACCTGCATTGATCGTTTTACACGCTGAATGATTTCGGTTTCCTTACGCGATACCTCATCTGCATCGGTGGCTAAGCCCTGGTAGAATCTTGGACACCAATATTTGGTGTTCCATCCACAGTCATAACAGATAGAGGATTGTAATTCACTTCTGCTTTATTTCGGAAGTTGAGCCACCTCTTAGGTTCAACCCACATCCGCACCACCGTCTTTCACCCAGAAGCCAATGGTCTCATCGAGCTTATTCATCAACAGCTTAATTCAGCTCTTATCGCTATTTCTTCTGGTTTAAACTGGACGGAGCGTCGTCAATTCATTCATTCTTCGCTCATTTAGAAATACTATTAAGGAAGATCTTGGTTGCTGTCCGGCAGAACTTGTTCTCGATACAACACTTAGGCTACTTAGAGAAATGATTTCTGATAGTCAAGAACAAACCATCACAGACTCCTCGTCATATTCGGCCCGATTAAAAGGGCATTGGAGATCTGTTCTTCCAATATCCACCCGTTCGAATGATAAGGCAGCACATATTCATAACGACTTATCCACATGCTCCTTCGTTTTCGTCCGAGTCGACACAGTGAGGAAACCTCTGCAGCCACTGTATGCCGGACCTCAGCCGCAAACCCAAATATCTCATTCTTCATCGCAATGGTTCCAAGGAGTAGATAAGTACCGACAGGTTAAAGCCGACACATTTAGACCTTCCTGTTACAAATCTCCCAAAAAACCCATATTCTGCTCACAAATAGTACTCCTACTCCATCCTCAAAGGCGCGGTACATCATTCCCTTTTCTATTTTAGAACGTGCCCGCAGATACTCTTAACCCTAGCTTCCCAAAACCTTGCATATCTCGACCCAAGCCTTCTCGCACTTCTTGTGGTGAGAAAGTTTCTTTCCTCACTCGACTGGCTAATTATGTAAAATTATCGAGCATTTTCTCCTCTAGAAGAGTATGGAGGGGGGCGGGGAGGTGGGGGCGGAGGGAGGTCATTGTAACGTACGGAATCCTTAGACAACTAAACAGAACCTTCGAACATTCTGAAGGGTTCGGCCGTGCGTGCAGAGCACTGCTCAGATAGTCAGTTGTTAATCATCCTCTATATCTTAGCGATTATTTTCAAGTCCGAGAGCCTTTCCAACTTGGAGAATCTGTCATAGAGATTACTGGAAATAAATCATGGCTTATTAGTGTAGCAATCCTCTGCAAACACAAGAAGTGCCCACAAGAAAATATAAGTATATTAATATAAATTAAGTACTTTAGTTTTAATTATCCTATTTGGCACAAGTTAGCGATGTATGCAGAATAATATTTGGTTGTATTGAGAATTGTGGAAGGTGTTCAGTGAAAATGGCGCAAGTGTCACGGTGAGAGGAAACGTACAGACGTGGAGGATCTGGGGGTGATTCGCAAAGTGTCCAAATAATGAAGATACAGGAATAGGTTGAGCATATTCAACAGTCGGAGTGCAATTGCATTTATTAACTTGGTCAGCCCAATGTCGAAGTCACTTGTCCAAGGAAAGCGAATTGCGGTAATTGGCATTTACGAATATACATGAATCTATTGAATTGAAAAACTGAACACTTCGGAGTTATTGACAATTCCGGATGGATCTAGGAAGGAAAGTGATTCACAGTGGGAATAATAGTTTTGTGGAGAAGTGAAGATGTTAGACACTATTTGGCGTTTGTCCCCATACTATTTCTATTATAGGCATAAAATTGCCATGACTGAGGAGGATGCGAATATACACGCATTTGTACAAAATGTTTGTTGACTGTCATTTACCACCACATCTAATCATTCAGCATTTAGTAGATAAATGATGGAAACCAATAATTAATGGTTATATATTAGTCATGTAAACTCAGGGGAATAACTGCTCCAAGTAGATTAAATTAGTATATGCTTTTCCTACCCTGAATCTGCTGGAGACAAGTTGGCCATAACTGTTCATTTGAGCGTAAATGTATAAGGAGAAATCCTAACTTCTTGTCGTTGTTTGTTTAAAACAACACTTGGCTCCATGTTTTTCATCAGCAGAGCTTAAAATCTTAGAGCGAAAATCCCTGACAATCTGGTTGGCTCTTTATTTTCTCGCCTTCCTATTGGTAGATTGTAATTTTCGCTCGCTTCAAAACGTTAGTTGTCTTGCCAATTTACAAATCGTGTCAAATTGTATGTCCAAAAATCCATCCTATCTTTTGGTGTCAATTAATACATTGATTTGACGGCAAAAAATACTTTTGATAATCAATTTGGAAGGAAGATGAGTTAGAGAATCTTGATGAGTGTGCTTATTCTATGCTGCAATTTGGGAAAGAAGTATGCTTTCTGTCTCTGTGCTTTCTATGCACTCCACAAGTTTAATGTATCTGTGGCGTACGGAACCCTTACACAACTAAGAAGCGCCCTCGAACGTTTTGGAGGGTTCGGCCGTGCGTGCAGAGCACTGCTCGGATGGTCAGTTGTTAATGTTCGTTCAAATTATGCTAGATGCTGTGACGACTAATCACGTTTGCCTATACCAATATGTCAATAAGAGCTTCACGTGCACTACGTCTTCATCCTCTATATCTTAGCGATTTTTTTCAAGTCCGGGAGCCTTTCCAACTTGGAGAATCTGTCATAGAGATTACTGGAAATAAGTCATGGCTTATTAGTGTAGCAATCCACTGCAAATTGGTGATCCTGATTTGACCTAGTAGGCCTGACAAGAACTGCTTTGTCGAGACAATCTCTACCTCGATTCTCGTCTTTCATCTTTCCCTTTTCGCTCGGTATGTCCCAGGAAACGGATCTCGGGGTGGACGCATTGGGTTTTCCTCCCAGTTAGCTCACCTTTCACCCAGAATACCCTCATATCTGGTTCTTACGGCTAGTAAGTATGCTCAAATTACGAGGCGTTACCAAACGGGAAACGCTGTTTTTGCATGGCATCGCCGCACTAATAGTCAAAGTCGCATCACAGGCCACAGACACCATTTCCAGGCGCCGGAGAACCACTTCTACGACCTACTCAAGACAGCTGTCACCAGTCGTCCATCAGTTTCCTAAGAGAAATGGCTACGCCAACTCTTTTCACAAGCCGAACTCGTAGTTCGCCCCTCTTCACAACTTATACGCCACATGGGTTTCTTCGCGAGTGGTTATGAGTTGAATGCCAAAATTCTTGAAGATCTATGGACGAACTGCCTCCCGGTAGATATGGTGTCTATTTTAACCAGCATCACTCATCAAGAAGATCTTGACAAATTAGCTAGAGTGACCGATTGAATCCACAACCGTCACAACAGGCCTGGCGTCAACGCAGTGACAATTTCAGCCTCCGCTAGTACCACCTCTCAGCAACTGGACGCCATCACTAATCGGCTAGGAAAACTAGAAGTGTTCAGACCCGACTCCCCATCCCGGCTCAACAGACGACGCTCTATTTCAGCAAAGAGACGACCAAATCCCTCAAAACACCGTAACCGGAACACAACATACCACAGAACATACGGCGGGAATGCCAAGAGATATCGACTCGGCTGTAAGTACCCCAAAACCAAAACGACCTGCTCTCGGGGAAAATTCCACGTCAGGCAGTAAGGACAACAACTGATCCTGGCTATTCTCACAGTCGCCTCTTCTATTTCGTCGACAGGAATTCCAGACTTAAATTTCTGATTCACCGGTTCCGAAGTCTGCGTTATCTCTCGTTCTTCAAAAAAACGCTGTCTACAATCAACCAGCCTTACCCTTCTGGCAGCTAGCTATACGACGATTCATACACACAAGCAAATGTTTATCAACCTCAATTTAGGACATCGCAGAGAGTTTTTCTTTGTAGTCCTTGTTTCGGACTTGCCAAAAGCTCATTGATGCTGATTTTCCCTCTTAATTCGTTTGTTCGTCAATCTCAGAGACAGCACCATGCTTGACAACGTCACCTCCATTCAAGTAGCTTGCTCTATAGAGGCCCGAAACGCTCTTGGGCTGAATGTCCCCCCATCCGCTATCAATCCTTTCTCGAATATCTTCTCTCAGTTTCTCTCGGTTTTTCGTATCCAGACAGAGATTTTGGAACTCAAACATGGGATGCGTCATCACACCACCACCAAGAGACTGCCAATTTTTGCTCGAGCACGTCGCGTACACACAGACAAATTACTTGCTGCTAAAGTGGTATTTGAACACATGGTATCATTGCGAGTTGTTCAACCTTCAAGTAGCCCATGGACTACTTTACACAGTCCTTTACACAAGTCGCAAAGGAAAACAGTGATTGGAGACAATGCGGAGGCTATTGGGCTCTCATTCGAATGGCTGTTCCATATCCATGATTTCTCTCTGCAATTACGTGGCAAAGTCATTTTCTCCAAGCACGATCTCGTTCCAGCCTATCCTCAGATTCCACCTACCCCAGAGGATATCGCGAAGACTGCCGTTATCACACTGTTCGGTTTGTTCGAATACCTACGTATGCCTTTCGGTCTACGCAACGCGGCACAATCATTCCAACCATTTATGAACCAAGTTCTTCGTGGACTAGAGTTCGTCTTTACCTATATTGATGATGCGCTCATCGCCAGCTCCAAACCTGAGAAGCACATACAACACCTACGGCGGGTGTTCGAATGCCTAGAGCAATATGGAATCACGGTTAACACCGAGAAGTGCATCTATGGTCATGCTGAAATCGATTTCCTTCGCTATCACATCAACACTCGTGGGATCGCACCTTCGTCTGAGAAATCGTAAACTCTCATGGATTACCTCCATTCCTCAATCGGTGAAAAGTCTTCGTCGCTTTCTAGGCGTCGTGAATTATTATGGAAGATTCACTCCAAGTTGCGTCCAAATCCTTCAGTCTCTCATAGGTCTGCTTAAAGGTGACCCGAAGTACTTCACAATGACACCAGAGGCCGAATCACTGTTTTCCACTGTGAACCGACAGCAGTCCAAAGCGACTACGTAATATCATCTCGATACCTCTATCGAGACACCCATCGTGTTAAAGACCGACACATCAGAAGTGTCAGTCGGAGCAGTCTTGCAACAGAGCTTATTCTCGAATAAGCTTCCTCCATCGGAGACGCGATATAGCACGTTCGGCAGGAAACTGCTCGCCATCTACTTAGCAGTCAAGCACTTTCGGCATATAGTGGAAGGACGACAATTCACGATTTTCACCGATCACGAATCCCCGATTTGTGCTATTCGGCAACCATGCACCACCATTCCTCCAGAGAAATCCGACATTTTGACTTTATCTCACGATTCAACAATGATATGTGCCATAAAGACAACACTAGCAAAGTTGTTGGCGTTGCATTGTCCCGTATGGATCCAAATAATATCTTCGCATCTTCTCTCGATATGCTGGACATAGCTACCGAACAAAAGTCAGACTCAGATTTCACAGATATCATTGTTAACCCTTCTTTACGTTACAAATGCTTATTCCTACAGGATTCCGACACCCGGATCCACTGTGTCGTTTCAAGTGGGAAGCCAAGACCGTTCGTCCCGCAAGCACACCGCCGCAAACTTTTCAACCACTTTAATGGATTGTCGCATCCAAGCTTTCATTCTACAACCAAGTTGAATACAGACTGTTTCGTATAGGAAAACGTCCAACACGATGCTCGTTTGTGGGCCCAAAGTAGTCTCACTTGTCAAGCCAGCATGGTCCACAAACATACCTGAAGTTCACTCTTCTGCTTCCCTTTTCCCGAGGCCCATTTTAGATATATTCCTGTCGACATTGTAGTTCCACTTCACTTATCAAACTCCTTCACGCACATCTTAACCTGCATTGATCGTTTTACACGCTGAATGATTTCGGTTTCCTTACGCGATACCTCATCTGCATCGGTGGCTAAGCCCTGGTAGAATCTTGGACACCAATATTTGGTGTTCCATCCACAGTCATAACAGATAGAGGATTGTAATTCACTTCTGCTTTATTTCGGAAGTTGAGCCACCTCTTAGGTTCAACCCACATCCGCACCACCGTCTTTCACCCAGAAGCCAATGGTCTCATCGAGCTTATTCATCAACAGCTTAATTCAGCTCTTATCGCTATTTCTTCTGGTTTAAACTGGACGGAGCGTCGTCAATTCATTCATTCTTCGCTCATTTAGAAATACTATTAAGGAAGATCTTGGTTGCTGTCCGGCAGAACTTGTTCTCGATACAACACTTAGGCTACTTAGAGAAATGATTTCTGATAGTCAAGAACAAACCATCACAGACTCCTCGTCATATTCGGCCCGATTAAAAGGGCATTGGAGATCTGTTCTTCCAATATCCACCCGTTCGAATGATAAGGCAGCACATATTCATAACGACTTATCCACATGCTCCTTCGTTTTCGTCCGAGTCGACACAGTGAGGAAACCTCTGCAGCCACTGTATGCCGGACCTCAGCCGCAAACCCAAATATCTCATTCTTCATCGCAATGGTTCCAAGGAGTAGATAAGTACCGACAGGTTAAAGCCGACACATTTAGACCTTCCTGTTACAAATCTCCCAAAAAACCCATATTCTGCTCACAAATAGTACTCCTACTCCATCCTCAAAGGCGCGGTACATCATTCCCTTTTCTATTTTAGAACGTGCCCGCAGATACTCTTAACCCTAGCTTCCCAAAACCTTGCATATCTCGACCCAAGCCTTCTCGCACTTCTTGTGGTGAGAAAGTTTCTTTCCTCACTCGACTGGCTAATTATGTAAAATTATCGAGCATTTTCTCCTCTAGAAGAGTATGGAGGGGGGCGGGGAGGTGGGGGCGGAGGGAGGTCATTGTAACGTACGGAATCCTTAGACAACTAAACAGAACCTTCGAACATTCTGAAGGGTTCGGCCGTGCGTGCAGAGCACTGCTCAGATAGTCAGTTGTTAATCATCCTCTATATCTTAGCGATTATTTTCAAGTCCGAGAGCCTTTCCAACTTGGAGAATCTGTCATAGAGATTACTGGAAATAAATCATGGCTTATTAGTGTAGCAATCCTCTGCAAACACAAGAAGTGCCCACAAGAAAATATAAGTATATTAATATAAATTAAGTACTTTAGTTTTAATTATCCTATTTGGCACAAGTTAGCGATGTATGCAGAATAATATTTGGTTGTATTGAGAATTGTGGAAGGTGTTCAGTGAAAATGGCGCAAGTGTCACGGTGAGAGGAAACGTACAGACGTGGAGGATCTGGGGGTGATTCGCAAAGTGTCCAAATAATGAAGATACAGGAATAGGTTGAGCATATTCAACAGTCGGAGTGCAATTGCATTTATTAACTTGGTCAGCCCAATGTCGAAGTCACTTGTCCAAGGAAAGCGAATTGCGGTAATTGGCATTTACGAATATACATGAATCTATTGAATTGAAAAACTGAACACTTCGGAGTTATTGACAATTCCGGATGGATCTAGGAAGGAAAGTGATTCACAGTGGGAATAATAGTTTTGTGGAGAAGTGAAGATGTTAGACACTATTTGGCGTTTGTCCCCATACTATTTCTATTATAGGCATAAAATTGCCATGACTGAGGAGGATGCGAATATACACGCATTTGTACAAAATGTTTGTTGACTGTCATTTACCACCACATCTAATCATTCAGCATTTAGTAGATAAATGATGGAAACCAATAATTAATGGTTATATATTAGTCATGTAAACTCAGGGGAATAACTGCTCCAAGTAGATTAAATTAGTATATGCTTTTCCTACCCTGAATCTGCTGGAGACAAGTTGGCCATAACTGTTCATTTGAGCGTAAATGTATAAGGAGAAATCCTAACTTCTTGTCGTTGTTTGTTTAAAACAACACTTGGCTCCATGTTTTTCATCAGCAGAGCTTAAAATCTTAGAGCGAAAATCCCTGACAATCTGGTTGGCTCTTTATTTTCTCGCCTTCCTATTGGTAGATTGTAATTTTCGCTCGCTTCAAAACGTTAGTTGTCTTGCCAATTTACAAATCGTGTCAAATTGTATGTCCAAAAATCCATCCTATCTTTTGGTGTCAATTAATACATTGATTTGACGGCAAAAAATACTTTTGATAATCAATTTGGAAGGAAGATGAGTTAGAGAATCTTGATGAGTGTGCTTATTCTATGCTGCAATTTGGGAAAGAAGTATGCTTTCTGTCTCTGTGCTTTCTATGCACTCCACAAGTTTAATGTATCTGTGGCGTACGGAACCCTTACACAACTAAGAAGCGCCCTCGAACGTTTTGGAGGGTTCGGCCGTGCGTGCAGAGCACTGCTCGGATGGTCAGTTGTTAATGTTCGTTCAAATTATGCTAGATGCTGTGACGACTAATCACGTTTGCCTATACCAATATGTCAATAAGAGCTTCACGTGCACTACGTCTTCATCCTCTATATCTTAGCGATTTTTTTCAAGTCCGGGAGCCTTTCCAACTTGGAGAATCTGTCATAGAGATTACTGGAAATAAGTCATGGCTTATTAGTGTAGCAATCCACTGCAAATTGGTGATCCTGATTTGACCTAGTAGGCCTGACAAGAACTGCTTTGTCGAGACAATCTCTACCTCGATTCTCGTCTTTCATCTTTCCCTTTTCGCTCGGTATGTCCCAGGAAACGGATCTCGGGGTGGACGCATTGGGTTTTCCTCCCAGTTAGCTCACCTTTCACCCAGAATACCCTCATATCTGGTTCTTACGGCTAGTAAGTATGCTCAAATTACGAGGCGTTACCAAACGGGAAACGCTGTTTTTGCATGGCATCGCCGCACTAATAGTCAAAGTCGCATCACAGGCCACAGACACCATTTCCAGGCGCCGGAGAACCACTTCTACGACCTACTCAAGACAGCTGTCACCAGTCGTCCATCAGTTTCCTAAGAGAAATGGCTACGCCAACTCTTTTCACAAGCCGAACTCGTAGTTCGCCCCTCTTCACAACTTATACGCCACATGGGTTTCTTCGCGAGTGGTTATGAGTTGAATGCCAAAATTCTTGAAGATCTATGGACGAACTGCCTCCCGGTAGATATGGTGTCTATTTTAACCAGCATCACTCATCAAGAAGATCTTGACAAATTAGCTAGAGTGACCGATTGAATCCACAACCGTCACAACAGGCCTGGCGTCAACGCAGTGACAATTTCAGCCTCCGCTAGTACCACCTCTCAGCAACTGGACGCCATCACTAATCGGCTAGGAAAACTAGAAGTGTTCAGACCCGACTCCCCATCCCGGCTCAACAGACGACGCTCTATTTCAGCAAAGAGACGACCAAATCCCTCAAAACACCGTAACCGGAACACAACATACCACAGAACATACGGCGGGAATGCCAAGAGATATCGACTCGGCTGTAAGTACCCCAAAACCAAAACGACCTGCTCTCGGGGAAAATTCCACGTCAGGCAGTAAGGACAACAACTGATCCTGGCTATTCTCACAGTCGCCTCTTCTATTTCGTCGACAGGAATTCCAGACTTAAATTTCTGATTCACCGGTTCCGAAGTCTGCGTTATCTCTCGTTCTTCAAAAAAACGCTGTCTACAATCAACCAGCCTTACCCTTCTGGCAGCTAGCTATACGACGATTCATACACACAAGCAAATGTTTATCAACCTCAATTTAGGACATCGCAGAGAGTTTTTCTTTGTAGTCCTTGTTTCGGACTTGCCAAAAGCTCATTGATGCTGATTTTCCCTCTTAATTCGTTTGTTCGTCAATCTCAGAGACAGCACCATGCTTGACAACGTCACCTCCATTCAAGTAGCTTGCTCTATAGAGGCCCGAAACGCTCTTGGGCTGAATGTCCCCCCATCCGCTATCAATCCTTTCTCGAATATCTTCTCTCAGTTTCTCTCGGTTTTTCGTATCCAGACAGAGATTTTGGAACTCAAACATGGGATGCGTCATCACACCACCACCAAGAGACTGCCAATTTTTGCTCGAGCACGTCGCGTACACACAGACAAATTACTTGCTGCTAAAGTGGTATTTGAACACATGGTATCATTGCGAGTTGTTCAACCTTCAAGTAGCCCATGGACTACTTTACACAGTCCTTTACACAAGTCGCAAAGGAAAACAGTGATTGGAGACAATGCGGAGGCTATTGGGCTCTCATTCGAATGGCTGTTCCATATCCATGATTTCTCTCTGCAATTACGTGGCAAAGTCATTTTCTCCAAGCACGATCTCGTTCCAGCCTATCCTCAGATTCCACCTACCCCAGAGGATATCGCGAAGACTGCCGTTATCACACTGTTCGGTTTGTTCGAATACCTACGTATGCCTTTCGGTCTACGCAACGCGGCACAATCATTCCAACCATTTATGAACCAAGTTCTTCGTGGACTAGAGTTCGTCTTTACCTATATTGATGATGCGCTCATCGCCAGCTCCAAACCTGAGAAGCACATACAACACCTACGGCGGGTGTTCGAATGCCTAGAGCAATATGGAATCACGGTTAACACCGAGAAGTGCATCTATGGTCATGCTGAAATCGATTTCCTTCGCTATCACATCAACACTCGTGGGATCGCACCTTCGTCTGAGAAATCGTAAACTCTCATGGATTACCTCCATTCCTCAATCGGTGAAAAGTCTTCGTCGCTTTCTAGGCGTCGTGAATTATTATGGAAGATTCACTCCAAGTTGCGTCCAAATCCTTCAGTCTCTCATAGGTCTGCTTAAAGGTGACCCGAAGTACTTCACAATGACACCAGAGGCCGAATCACTGTTTTCCACTGTGAACCGACAGCAGTCCAAAGCGACTACGTAATATCATCTCGATACCTCTATCGAGACACCCATCGTGTTAAAGACCGACACATCAGAAGTGTCAGTCGGAGCAGTCTTGCAACAGAGCTTATTCTCGAATAAGCTTCCTCCATCGGAGACGCGATATAGCACGTTCGGCAGGAAACTGCTCGCCATCTACTTAGCAGTCAAGCACTTTCGGCATATAGTGGAAGGACGACAATTCACGATTTTCACCGATCACGAATCCCCGATTTGTGCTATTCGGCAACCATGCACCACCATTCCTCCAGAGAAATCCGACATTTTGACTTTATCTCACGATTCAACAATGATATGTGCCATAAAGACAACACTAGCAAAGTTGTTGGCGTTGCATTGTCCCGTATGGATCCAAATAATATCTTCGCATCTTCTCTCGATATGCTGGACATAGCTACCGAACAAAAGTCAGACTCAGATTTCACAGATATCATTGTTAACCCTTCTTTACGTTACAAATGCTTATTCCTACAGGATTCCGACACCCGGATCCACTGTGTCGTTTCAAGTGGGAAGCCAAGACCGTTCGTCCCGCAAGCACACCGCCGCAAACTTTTCAACCACTTTAATGGATTGTCGCATCCAAGCTTTCATTCTACAACCAAGTTGAATACAGACTGTTTCGTATAGGAAAACGTCCAACACGATGCTCGTTTGTGGGCCCAAAGTAGTCTCACTTGTCAAGCCAGCATGGTCCACAAACATACCTGAAGTTCACTCTTCTGCTTCCCTTTTCCCGAGGCCCATTTTAGATATATTCCTGTCGACATTGTAGTTCCACTTCACTTATCAAACTCCTTCACGCACATCTTAACCTGCATTGATCGTTTTACACGCTGAATGATTTCGGTTTCCTTACGCGATACCTCATCTGCATCGGTGGCTAAGCCCTGGTAGAATCTTGGACACCAATATTTGGTGTTCCATCCACAGTCATAACAGATAGAGGATTGTAATTCACTTCTGCTTTATTTCGGAAGTTGAGCCACCTCTTAGGTTCAACCCACATCCGCACCACCGTCTTTCACCCAGAAGCCAATGGTCTCATCGAGCTTATTCATCAACAGCTTAATTCAGCTCTTATCGCTATTTCTTCTGGTTTAAACTGGACGGAGCGTCGTCAATTCATTCATTCTTCGCTCATTTAGAAATACTATTAAGGAAGATCTTGGTTGCTGTCCGGCAGAACTTGTTCTCGATACAACACTTAGGCTACTTAGAGAAATGATTTCTGATAGTCAAGAACAAACCATCACAGACTCCTCGTCATATTCGGCCCGATTAAAAGGGCATTGGAGATCTGTTCTTCCAATATCCACCCGTTCGAATGATAAGGCAGCACATATTCATAACGACTTATCCACATGCTCCTTCGTTTTCGTCCGAGTCGACACAGTGAGGAAACCTCTGCAGCCACTGTATGCCGGACCTCAGCCGCAAACCCAAATATCTCATTCTTCATCGCAATGGTTCCAAGGAGTAGATAAGTACCGACAGGTTAAAGCCGACACATTTAGACCTTCCTGTTACAAATCTCCCAAAAAACCCATATTCTGCTCACAAATAGTACTCCTACTCCATCCTCAAAGGCGCGGTACATCATTCCCTTTTCTATTTTAGAACGTGCCCGCAGATACTCTTAACCCTAGCTTCCCAAAACCTTGCATATCTCGACCCAAGCCTTCTCGCACTTCTTGTGGTGAGAAAGTTTCTTTCCTCACTCGACTGGCTAATTATGTAAAATTATCGAGCATTTTCTCCTCTAGAAGAGTATGGAGGGGGGCGGGGAGGTGGGGGCGGAGGGAGGTCATTGTAACGTACGGAATCCTTAGACAACTAAACAGAACCTTCGAACATTCTGAAGGGTTCGGCCGTGCGTGCAGAGCACTGCTCAGATAGTCAGTTGTTAATCATCCTCTATATCTTAGCGATTATTTTCAAGTCCGAGAGCCTTTCCAACTTGGAGAATCTGTCATAGAGATTACTGGAAATAAATCATGGCTTATTAGTGTAGCAATCCTCTGCAAACACAAGAAGTGCCCACAAGAAAATATAAGTATATTAATATAAATTAAGTACTTTAGTTTTAATTATCCTATTTGGCACAAGTTAGCGATGTATGCAGAATAATATTTGGTTGTATTGAGAATTGTGGAAGGTGTTCAGTGAAAATGGCGCAAGTGTCACGGTGAGAGGAAACGTACAGACGTGGAGGATCTGGGGGTGATTCGCAAAGTGTCCAAATAATGAAGATACAGGAATAGGTTGAGCATATTCAACAGTCGGAGTGCAATTGCATTTATTAACTTGGTCAGCCCAATGTCGAAGTCACTTGTCCAAGGAAAGCGAATTGCGGTAATTGGCATTTACGAATATACATGAATCTATTGAATTGAAAAACTGAACACTTCGGAGTTATTGACAATTCCGGATGGATCTAGGAAGGAAAGTGATTCACAGTGGGAATAATAGTTTTGTGGAGAAGTGAAGATGTTAGACACTATTTGGCGTTTGTCCCCATACTATTTCTATTATAGGCATAAAATTGCCATGACTGAGGAGGATGCGAATATACACGCATTTGTACAAAATGTTTGTTGACTGTCATTTACCACCACATCTAATCATTCAGCATTTAGTAGATAAATGATGGAAACCAATAATTAATGGTTATATATTAGTCATGTAAACTCAGGGGAATAACTGCTCCAAGTAGATTAAATTAGTATATGCTTTTCCTACCCTGAATCTGCTGGAGACAAGTTGGCCATAACTGTTCATTTGAGCGTAAATGTATAAGGAGAAATCCTAACTTCTTGTCGTTGTTTGTTTAAAACAACACTTGGCTCCATGTTTTTCATCAGCAGAGCTTAAAATCTTAGAGCGAAAATCCCTGACAATCTGGTTGGCTCTTTATTTTCTCGCCTTCCTATTGGTAGATTGTAATTTTCGCTCGCTTCAAAACGTTAGTTGTCTTGCCAATTTACAAATCGTGTCAAATTGTATGTCCAAAAATCCATCCTATCTTTTGGTGTCAATTAATACATTGATTTGACGGCAAAAAATACTTTTGATAATCAATTTGGAAGGAAGATGAGTTAGAGAATCTTGATGAGTGTGCTTATTCTATGCTGCAATTTGGGAAAGAAGTATGCTTTCTGTCTCTTTAGTATATCCATGCACTAAGGCGTTGAATGAGATTGAGATGAGATGGTCAAGAGAGAATATAGTTGCTCCAAGGCGCGTTGTGAATTAAACAAACGCGCTATATGGAAACTCAGGTTGTCTTCATGTTACTCATGTTGGTAGACTGCTTTCAGTTGCAGTCAAAGTTTGCAGTCATACTCTCTTGATATATTTTGATCCTCGTTTGTGGGAGGCATTCAGAGTATTTCGTCATGTTGTCAATAGAACACAAGTGGAGTGGTTTCGAAAGTTGTTATTTTGGTTTCTGCCGTGTTGAATTGCAAGCTACAAACCTCTTTGCTAGCGAGATTGACATGACGAGGTTCACTGGACCATTTCATCGACGCCACTGAGCTTGAATGTAAACGTCATTCATCGTAGTCGAATTGAGAAACTCCAAATCATAGAAGGGAAAATAGTGGTTTAGAGAGTATGGTAGGGTCATGGGAAAAGGGAAATGGTAATTGATGGACATTGGAATACGAACCTACATTAGATCCTTTTGAGTCTGAGATAAGTCTGCATGTCTGAATTGTTTAGGTTGCTATACGTAAGATTTTTGACAAATGTGGGTGTGTATCAAGGCATTGCGTGAAATACGTGGTATGGTGAATCAAGATTTTCGGATCTGCCCAAACAGAAGAGCCGCTAGATATATTTTCGCAGAAGTTTATTAAATTGCAACTTACTGCCGCAAGGTCAGTTTCAAGGCAACCCAGCTTCATTTGGCAATTAATGAGGACTCTAAGTAAAGACAAGTTTTGTTCGAGTGATTCCAATAATCGAGTCGTCGTCACTTCTCTAGAATCTATTCAGCCCAATCTGGAATCGTGGTTTAATTAATACATACAACTTGAATCTGAGACATGTCATTCAAAAAAGTCTCTGTAAAACATTGTTGTCAACTTAAAATCAAAGTACATTTTAGTGGACTATTTAGGACTTTTATTGTTTACTTTTGGTTTTTTCAATTGTTGACAATATTTTCAGCTGATAAAATTCTTAGAAATTTGTGTACTGTGTCAGGAAATCATAACTTTGCACTATACGCAAGTATATTTCAGAAATGAGACGTCTTAGAAGATACAATTAAAATAAGAAATAATTTAAAAGGTCGTATTAATTTGCATAATCCTTAAAAGCTTAACTAACCAAAGCGACGCTCATGGAGTAATAGATATCGATCACATTTTTGAAATACGTCTCATATAACACTCAATTAACCATATTTTAACCACTTTTTCGCGTTACAAAATTCCTAATTCTCCAGCTCAAATCAGTTAGTGAGTTGCTTAATCTAGAAGACACATGCGATTATTCCGACATCGGGAAGGAAAAGTGACTTTTCGTTCACAACGAGTGAGGAATCCTCGAGTTGTGTCATTGAAAAGGGTGACGCTGTAGGGTTTGCATTTCCTTTTAATGAAGACTCGAAAGAAGAGTAGGACGCAGTTCTGAGGAAACAGGATGTACATTATCGTTGAATCAAGACGTATAATAAGGGGAGGATGCTTTGGGACAATCAATTAGACCTGCTTAATCTTTTGATCTCCAATAAGTCCCTTGTATCATTGTGGTAGCAAGTGACCCAGAAGGTTTTGCACACTTACCATATCTGTTTGGATTAAAATGAAAAGACTTGTTGATACCTTCTTAGGAATTCGTGCTAGACTACCATTCAAACTGGTTGGTTAAACAAGCAGATTTTGACTGATCTTTTAAAAGCCCTGCATATGGTAAGGTGATGGTATCGTTCCATTCCTTTCACTAGAAAATTCACGACCTCGGCTAAGTTCTATCATAATAATGTTCATTAATAGTTCAGATCAACCTAACCTCAATAAAATGCAAATCTCAGCCGTCAATGTAAATGATCAACAGGACAATTGGCTACTGAATGTTTTGTATGTGAGCCGAAGTGATGAGATGCCACAATTGTCAAAAAATGGTATCTATTCGTAGTGAATTTAGTTTGGATCCCGAACGTTGGTACCAAAACTTCACTCTTCATTTGACGAGTCAGCAGAACGACAATAGACCAATGCATAAGCCGACCAATAAAATTTTAGTTATGAAATTGAATAAGGCAATGTTCATACCAACGACGAATGTCCAATCGAATATTGGTATAGATGTAAAAGACAGTTGGCAGTTTGCTAGTTGAACAAATGCTTGGGTGAGATAATTTATAAAAGTAATAGGAGGTCTTACTGTAGTGTAAATTGCGACCAGAATATTACGGCTTGCTGGTTGAAAGATCACAACAGAATTTGGTAGTAGCCGTTAAAAGTTCTCGGTTTGAGCAGCAAATTTCTGAATGCTAGAAAGTAATTATTACTTTTAGAGCGCTACTCTTCTCCTATTCTGTATTACCTTTCTAGTTCAGAATAAAGGGCATCATTTGAATCGCAATTTTGAAAATTCAATTCGAATAGAGTTGGAGACAATGATTTTTACACACCAAAAAGGCATTCATTAAGGCATCAAAATTTGTAATAAATTTCTGATTGACAAAATGCATTTCAAGCTCTGGCATTATTTAGAGACCTAGTCATTCAATGAATGAGCTTGCTCTTTCAAAATCCTTTACGAAGATTAGAACTGATTGAAGGAACAATAGGATTTGTGATGAACAGAATTTTCTAGCAAACTGGTTATTCAGATTCAAATTTCTACCATTTACTGAGAGCCAACAACCCCAAGTAGGCGTGCCCTATCCTCTTAATTCTAGAAAACTATTGACAGAGTGAAAAAATAACCAAATCGGACATCTATATCTACAACTCAGGTAGTCCCCATTGCATTGAATTAAACGGCGTTCTGCCGTAGTGGCCAAATTGATTAAAAATAATAAAATATATTTTTTTACTTCTTATAATTTCGTTTCCCTGTTATAGACATCAATTTTTCATGCAGAGCTATAACACAACATCGAATGGGTTATTCATAATTTGAATGGTTATAGCATTTACTTTGCATTTATGAATCGAATTGTGGTATTTGTGCGGCATCTAGTCAATCTTCTGAGTGAAGTATTTTATAATTTAATTTAAGGACAACCATGTAAAACATGAAGTTTTAATGTTAGCGGGAATGGTTACTCAGGTTTTAATCTTATTTCTACTATAGAGATACCTATCCTACTAAAATCGTTAATCTTGATATGGTAATTCCATTGAAGCCAAAGTATCGAAATATTCGCTTTAAAGGGATCAGCATCAACCATCAGCCCTTCACAATTTCGCCATTCCTTAAATCTTCATTCACCACTTAAAGATATTTCCTCATTCTGTTACTAACAAATCCAGTTTCTTTTAGACCCATTTCATGATTAATTCCGACCTGACTAATCACTGGCACTCTCCTCTGTTCTAAACAACTTTATTCTCGCCAGTACTCAGTATGCCAATTTGACTCAATTTTATTGACAGAAATTTCAATTTTCCACTTAATTTAAATTTGCATCCGAAATTACTCGATATCCAGATAGGGTAGAAGGATTGATCAGTTCAGATCAAATAGAAAAATTCTGACGAAATGAGAAGCCTTTTTAATCTCTGTATGGAGTGGGGGTCTGATTTACTAGAGAAACTTGAAGCAATCATTGAGATTTACTTAAGATCAATGTCGGACGAGTCAAAATGAAACTGCTCAAACAGAGGTCCAACCTATGAATGGTAATTGACTTGACCTCATGTAGAGAAGACGAGGAGGCGTTATTTGATTTGGACGTCATTTAACTTGCACTTTGTATTTGCACTACCACTATTTACTTTCTAAATTAATGCCTCCTGTTTCAATTAGGCTTTAAGTGAATTCAATATGTTGCCTTACAGATTTAGGTATAATGTTAAGAAAAACTTCGAAGGAAGCATATCTGAATTTTGGCTTGTTGTTACTGCAGTGTCCTACATCATTTTGTCTTTGTCACAGGTACCCTGTGGTATAAAAATGCCCTCCCTGAGTCCTAATCGTCTCTTTGTCTTAAGAAAATATCCTTTTTCAACTTAATTTCCCATCTTAGTATGTGTAGATCTGAGAATAGCTTAACATAAACACGTTTATCTACGCTCGATTATCTCATTTATAACAATCGAATTCATAAGTGCCACATAACGTGTAGATAAATTTGCTGAAACGGTTGCTTAGACCTACTTTCCATCGTTCAAGAGACATAATATTTCATAACTTGGCGTTACATGTTTTAGAAGGGAAAGCTATTTAAATCGCCATATGCATAGGTGCACGTTAATCACTTACTAATGCCCATGACAATATACAACCTCATTAATAAGGCCTTAATAGCAGAAGTAAATCGAAATTAATACTACTTATACAAATTTGGATCCCATACCACTGTAATGGTTAACTATATAGTCTAAACACTTTATCTAACGATTAAATAAACAAACATACAAACACACACACACACACACATATATATATATTTATTTATTTATACGTTCACAAGACTGGACAGCAGTAGTGATTTTAGTTGAAATGTTATGCTGATAAGATCTGAGGTTTGCTATTTTTGGTTGTGTTAACACACCTCTAACGTATGTTTGTGTATCTACAATAAGAACTAATATAGTTTACTCCCATAATGATGAATTTACTTTTAACTTAAGGGACAACTCGTTTGTACGAAATTAAGCAGTACGCTGAAAAGCAAATTAGGGTGCAACTTTTGTTTAGGCACTCCGAATTAATTTTTACTTCACCATACAAATTATTTGCAACAAAATTCCAGTGTACTTTCCATGATGGCCTTGAGAGATAATACACCTTAACGTTGTGTATTTCAATTCAATTAAGCCATTGCCTGTCGAATTTAAATTAACTCAACTGCCCCTTCCCTCCAACTCCCCCGCCCACTCCCCAACCCCTTCCCCAACCCCTTCCCCAATCCCATCCCCAACCCCATCCCCAACCCCCACCCCCAATGTGAAATTGGACTTCATTTGGTGATAAATGTGTATTCCATTTTCTCATTTTTAAATCAATTAAGCATAAAAAATCCAATTTTTCAATTTCCAGATGCAAAAAGAAAAGAATTTTAATTTGGACGTAAATTCAAGTTTTTTAAGTAGTGAGTTATTCCAGATGGATGTATTCCTTGAAACAATCTTGCTAATTTATTCAGACTGGGTAGCTGAGACAAGAACCTAGAAATGGTCATCCAAAGGGTCATAAAAATGGTTTACCTCAAATAGACGACCTGATGATGGACAGTCATTCTGCTTTATAATAGTAAGTGTCGCGGTCTTTGTTCAATATCCGACCAGGCTTCGGAAGTCAGTGCTGGGTATTTGCCAGGTGATCATCAGATATGTTATTGGAATTTTGATTAATATAGGCTGTCGGACAGATGGAGTTATTTGAAGATAATGAAAATATTCATTTTTATTCGAATATTACATTAAAACTGAGTTGTAAATAGTGCATTTGATAATATATTTAAAGTGCATAAAAATCATATATAGATATATATATATATATATGAGCGATTGCTCGCACTGAGCACAGCACGTTTAAGGCAGCAATCTTTCAAATCGACCCAAATGACGGTACTTGAATTCCTGGAGCGTCTGCAACGTTCAAAGAAAATGAGCAAAAAAAGAGATCCAGACTATTGCCGATGTAACTTTTCCCATTTTTTACAGTTGTTGTTCTAACTTCTAAATATGATTCTTTTTATTATATTTTTATGGTAGCATTTTGAGTTTATAATAGCGACCCTTTAATAACTCCTAAATTCTTTATTGATTTTTTTATTAACTCATTGTCGCTGTTGTTGTTTAAATAAATAGATGAATCCATTTAAATACCATTACCTGGCGTATACTTTAGCTAGCTAAAAGTACCACTTAGGAAACCTGATTCTTGCATCAATTAATTTCATCTCCTTTTCTTTTGATGCTAGCTTAATCAGAGGTTTAATTATTTAATACATGCTAATTATGGATTTTCACATTTTTAGTCATTTTTTCAAAGGCCTCAAAATCCGGACTGAAAAAAACAAAAATCAGGTACGTAACGGAGTCCTTTTCGGAGAAATGCAAGATCATTGACTACGCTGACAAGCTATCAAGCATAAAATTTGGTCAGGCCAAGCTCTCTCCACAAATCTACATCGACGCACATTCCTCAACAACAAACAACCCCAATTCCCTAGATGAAATTGAAAAACAATTCCCAATTCTCTCCGCCCTTTTGGATGAGGAGGATGATTGGATACCGCCGTCAAAAAGAAAAAAGACGACCTCAACACATGAGGAGGAAGAAAAAGCATAAAAAATACACTTCTAGCCTAGATTTATTTTTACAAATTGTTATTACCATAGAATGTAAAAGCATTCTAATGGCTGTGGTATTTGTTGTAGATAGTATATTACATTTGTATTTTTCATGACATCTATTTTCTTTCTTCAAGTCTCTACAAGGGTCAAATGAAATGATTTCTGCTACCGAGCACGACTCTAGTGTCATTAGGAAAGGTATATAGGTAATAAATTAAAGAAAATAATATTTTCGATAAAAATGTTTTTTATTTGTTAGATCCTTTTTATCTCATAATCCCCACTCCATTTAATCTCCCTTATACTCAAATGTATTTATTTAGATGATTTGCGTAACTTGGGCATAAAGAAGACAAGTCCACTTTAAGAAAGTGATGACCTCTTTTCATATATATTTTGCACATTTGTAATTATAGTAAATTCCAATTAGAGGTAATATAGAAGGACTGCTTTGTAAAAGCATCTAGTCGGCTTCACTATCGCCATGTAATTTCCTTAAAGTTGAATTCCTAATTACCTTTCTCAAATCAAACTGAGAAGGGTTTCGATAGAGAAACGACGTGTTTTGTCAAATTTCCGAAGAAACTATTTAATTTTCCGAGAGTCGTAAGGTAAAAGTGAATTAAAGGGGGAAAATCAGGTGATGGAAAGGAAATTAGGACCTTCGTTTTGTGATCATCATACGCAATAACTCTTTGGATGTTTGAACTCCAAGTCTATGTTCACCTTCTTTTGAACTTTTGCCACTTTCTGAATTGAGCCTCCACATTAAAGTGAAGTAGTCTTGAGATTTGTAGATGAGGAGGTTGCACGGAAATAAACGACAGATAAGACTATTTTGCACAATTGATTAGGCCATTTCTTAAGACGTCAAGTTCGGCATATCTTGGTGCACTAATTTGAAGGTTTTGACGCTCTGATTAGATCGCTCGAGAATAGCCTTGGAGTTCTTTTGAATGTTTTCACAACTTTAATGATAAATTAGAGTTCTGGCTTAGTTTTTAGGCTGTTCGAACATCTATAGTATTTTATTCATTTTGAGTGCTTGCTCTAACAGATAGTGCTTTTTCTCTAATTTCTAAACTCTGTACCTACAAACGATGTACGTTGAACTTCCTGACTTGGTAAGGTGGAAGACAAAAGTATGCTTCAAGGTTAATATATCAATTAGAAAGCTAGTCCTAGCCGAAGTTAAGTTACCTTAAACACATTTATTAACTTAATACAAACTTTTATAAGAGAACAAGTCTTAACATTTTAGGATAAAAATACCATCATTCGGATAACAGTTGCTGTCTCGAATAGCTCACAGCTGATGGCTGAGAGACCCTCCGAATGGGTAATTGGGAGGCAGCAATCATTCGTTAAATGTGTTTTATTTTGATTTGGGAATTCACGTTGTTAAATTATAATTCTATAACTACTGATAAATCCTCGAATTTGTTCCACCCAGCTCATGTGGCATTGAGTGGTCATTTTGAACTCTAGAAAGGATTCTCCATTGCTGTGGAATTTTCTTCCAATCAGCGTGAAGTACTAATTAAAATAGTATTATATGATTGGTTAGTTAGTAGTACGGATTTTTCTGATTGGCTAGTGAGATCTTAAGCACATCATTGTCTGGTTCTTCAAAGCGGTCCTCAATCAGCCACTTATGCATGAAATGTTTCTCGAATGACTATGTAACCGCCACTTAATATGATGATAAGATGGTTCATGGGTTCCCTAAAGCTCTCTTGAAACTTTAAGTGTTTGGAGCCTATATTTCAAGATAAGTAGTTGAAAACTGTAAAGATTTAAATTCATTGGAACCTTCTGGATTTCATGTTGTTCAATAATTTCAATTGCTGAGAAATGCATACATAGGTTTGAACGAACATTTAGTTATACCACGTCCAGTTCCTGAAATTAAAGACAGATTTCTCGAGGACTAAAGTCTTGTATAATCTCGGGCCTTAGGGCCCATTTTTCTATCCGACATTCACACAACCAGTTATTCTTTGATCTAATTTACCTATATAAAATTCTTAATGTTAATTCATTAGTTATAATTACTTATATGTTAATTTGACATGAGTAAATAGACGGAGAAAATTCCTATCACAATGATATATCCAAATTTCAAATTGCTTGTAACCATACCTAAAATGCTACTAAAATAGAAGATCGGATGCATTGGATAGCAAGACGATTCCTACATTCCACATCGTCGACATGTCATTTGCACATCACAACCATGATAGGCCGCGGTGTGACGAGGCCAGTTGATATTTATTGATTATTCTGGCATTTTAAAAAATCAACTTTTAACTGGCCATGAGGGTCGATAGTTCATTTAATCTTCTCCATGAAATAGCACAAAATTAATTCACTAACTTGCGGCTATTGGACCAGTCATCTGGTTAGTAGCCGAATTTCACATTTCCACTTTGAGACGTGAGCGACTGTAGCGAATTCCATAATAGAAGGCTTGACCGCATGTTTTAACACTGACCTACTAACAAACATCGACGTAGAGCATAAGCATTTGCACTTATTTATAGCAAAAAAGACCATTTAAAGAGTTTTCTTTTCACATACACACTTATCCCTAGTTAAAAATAATGAGGCGAATTTAAACGATCACCAAATTTTTTCCTCACTTTATAATAAGTTGAAATTTTTAAGATTAGATGTGATCATATATCTGTATTATTTAGTTCGGATTTAAAAATAATCGAATACGACGAAACGTTCATTTTAATAAATCTTCAAGCGTCACATAACTAATAAAATATATAAACCGTTTGCTTATTATTTCAAAGGTTTAGTGATCAAATTTTGTCAGATTGGGATATTATTTGCTCAAATATCCATGAAGCCATGAAGAGGGAATAGCGCTAGGGCAACTTTGAGACAAATCGCAGGAAATGATGAAGATATAGGCACTTCTCTATTTTTTCGGTTTCGAGCAAAATCTTGATGGTGCAAAAAAATACTCCTGCCCTGGCAATAACTAATGTCTTTATGCCTTCAACGCTAAACCTAATTTATTCGACTTTTGAAAAAAATTGACGTCTGATACTATAATAAGATCAAAGTGACACTTGACCAACTTGTACTTGCTTAACAAAGAACTTCAAAATTATAATTTGCTCTTTATGATAAGAATTAATTTGAAAAACCACTTTCTTGTCATGTATTTATTTGTACTTTAACCCTCTAACGCCCGAATAATTTTTTTGAAAAATGTGCCCAATCGCACTCACGAGTGTCTCATAGCAGACTGATGCCACTGACGTGATGAGTTTTGGTGGTATCAGGCGAAGGCTACAGACGTATTGAACATGTCTCAAATGACAATAGCGCCTTTGTATTTCGGGGCTAAGTGATTAATCTAAAATCCCAATTTACTAAAGGAAATGTAATTTGATTTTAAAGCATGAATTCTATTAATTTTTATCCAACATTAAAATCTACAAATAGTTCAATAAAATCAAAATAGACAAATTTAAAACAGTCACTTATTTTTTGGAATTTGCTTCATTTGCTCGATTTCAAACATAAATTTGCATAGTTTCCTCACAATCTATTGAAGACTAAATTCAAAAGTTGTTCAAATTTGTTCATATTAAAACTGCTCTGACAGGTCTACACCTTGGCTTTAAGGCCGGCATGTTGAGTAGTGATCCCGCAATCGCAATCATTTCCTTTTTCCGCTGTTCAATAAAACTTTTTAAGTATAAATGCCACTTAATTAAATTGCAAAATGTTTATTTGCCCAAAAGATGGATTTTTAATCATTACTCAAAGATATTTTTGCACTCTTCCAGGTTAATAATGTCTGCTTTGCGATGGTACGTTGTTAATTTTAACTGAAATATACTGAAGCACATATATCCAGAAAGATAATAATTAAAATTAAAATATTAAAGAAATTTTATTTCATAGTATCACTTAAGTCACCATTATCAGGCAACCTAGAAAGTTCTTGCACTGAGAAAGACAAAAGTGAGTCAAATTGAGTTTACTGTGAGTAACAAAGGATTGAACAAATAGAGGAGTACTTCACAGATTGTAGTTAAAGTAGTCGTGTTGAGTCCTTTTAAAGGATTTACGTTAAGAATATATCAGTAGTGAAGAAGAGATATCCAGCAAAATTTGTGCATCTTGGAAAGTAGCCTTCGATGGATTTCTTTTGAGCGTGAAGTTTGTCTTGAATCGGCGGTTCACTTTAACTATTTGAACTCTGTGAAGTTTTCTGATTTTATTTTTGACAAGGACGGTGAATAGCTTCTGCGTGTAAAACTTAGTATATCAAGGCGATTCTGATTAAATTCTGACGTAGCAATTTTCCAATAATTTTTGCTTTCTATTATTATTAAGTTCTCTTTATTTTCATACCAAACTTTGACAAAGTCTACATTGCCAGCTTGCTTCCAAATTGCAGTTATTTTCTAAGTACTTTTCTAGCTGAACCATCGCCCATTTTATACCGACTAATTCGAATCTTTTGACAGAAGAATTACTTTACGGTTAAGATAAAAAAATTTTTTTCAAGGTTCTCTGCCAATCTTGATAAGCCAACCGCTTTCAGACTGCCCCCCTCCCCTAACCACCTCCTCCTTAAAGTGAATTAATCTCTAAGCTTTCATCCCTCTCAGTAACTTTTCAATTCTTTATCCACTCTTTTTGTAAACAACTCCGTGTAGTCTTCTCCGCCATTTCTGTAACATATGTATTCGGCTCTCCTGAAATCCTTAAGTCGGAGGCTTCACCCAACTTCGCAGTGATCTTTCACACACCTTCTCTAATCTCATTAAAATATTGTTTTTTGGACATCTTTTTTAAGTCTTCTTAACTTATTATTTAATAATTCAAGTATTTAGTCTACATGCTGCTTAATTGAGTTATTTATTTTCTAGAAGATATATTTTTTTACGTTATTTATTATTAGTTTATTGTTAAATATGAAAATGTCCAACCCAA
Source organism: Hymenolepis microstoma (assembly GCA_000469805.3). NCBI lineage: Eukaryota > Metazoa > Platyhelminthes > Cestoda > Cyclophyllidea > Hymenolepididae > Hymenolepis > Hymenolepis microstoma. The sequence continues at coordinate 23,145,203 of LR215991.1, read as the reverse complement.
AGAATATGTCAGACACTGCAGCAATTTTTTTTTTCATAATGGCTTGATCGCCTACAAGTCTACTAAAGGTATTACTGAAATTTATTTTCAAGAGCTTATAGTCCTCTGGTGTCAGTTTTGGTTTGAGTGATTTTATTCGGCAAAAACTCAGTTAATTGATGCCCCAAAACTAAGACGATCTTCAAATTTTGATGATGACGTATTAAAACACTGGTTGAACTAGACTGAAAAATTATTGCAAAGACTCGCGTGTTCAATATCAGTCATGAAACCACACTCTACTCCCACCATAATTTGAATAAGATGGGAATTTGGAGACTACAGCAACTCTCTAAATACAACAAAGATGAGGGAAGAAATGCGAGTATTCCTTTATTGTTAGGGTAAACAATCGATCTTTTAAAGGAGGTTTTTATTGACGATGAGAAGTGGGTCGCACAAAGCAGCGGTTTTTTCAAGTAGCGTCACATTCCTTCTTTCAAGCCAAGGTTGATTTCGAAAACTCCTTGTAAGCTTTTGGTGGGATGGGCACAGAAGAATCTCCAAAGAATTGCTACAATCGGATAAAACTGTTACAGCTAGACTATGTTGATGATAGCAGTTAGGAAAACTAAATTAGAAAGTGAAATCTATACATCCTAGTTTATTTTGCAGAATCAGTTATTTTTTCAACGCGACAATGCTTGATCCAACAAGGCAAGAATGACCTAAAAATAAATTCAGAAAGTAAGTTGGGGGGTTCTACCTCCATGTTCCCCAGACCTCGACCCATCCCACAGTCATACTCTCAGGCGCATGAAGCCTGCTCTAAGATAAAAGTGACGTTGAAATGTGACTGAAGTCGAAAACCACTTAAACATACATTTTGTTTCAAACACAACTGTTTTCTTTTTCATGAAGGGAATGCAAAAAATGTAAGGCGGTTGGGGAAGAGTTGCAAATGATCTCAATGATTATATGGTGTAGTGCCATATGCATAAATTAAAAAAAGAAAAACATTTCAATGTTCGATTATTTCATTAGTAGCTCTAAAATTTCAAAAGTAAGCACGTAATTTTGAGTGGTTTTAAATTATTTTTGACTGCAGATTTGTGTTCCATACACACTCAATCTTTCCGTTTATAGTCAGCAATGGATTAGGAAAATTATTGGAAACAGAGATGAGCTTTTGAAAGTCTCATGTTTTTTAGTTCAGAAGAGCACTTCGTATGCGATTTTGTATTATTTCTATGGTCAATGAGCATCGATGAATTTATTCTTTCTGCTTGTTCAAAAAATACGGTGGGAAAGATATTCAAGGTTGAGAAATTTATCTGATTGTGTCAGACAACATGCATTTACTATTAAAAAAAAACACTTTTGAGCGAGATCTTATAGGTCAGATACGATATAGGTCATCGGCGTTAAGTAGAAAATACAATTACGAAAAATACACCATTACCTTAACAACGTTACAGTTGTGAAAAAGAAGTATTGACACTCTCCAAGTGGATAGCACTCGCCAAAAATTGGCCAACTTTAAATACACTCAAAGACCTCTAATAGGACTGCATCAATTGGATGATGATTTCATGCATAATGGACTTTCATAGAGCACTTGCTCATAATAGTTCCCGTACTTTTGGAATCTTCCACCTCCAAGTCCTTAATATGGTTTGGGAAAATTGCTATTTTAACGTGTGGGATTTGGGGTTATAAATTTCGAATATTAGTTAAGAACAATGAACATAATTATATTGAGCTAGTTTTAAAAACAACTCTAGAACATGCGTTGAGCATTTGTAGTAATATTTGAGGTAAAAGAGTTCGATTATTCCGCAACGGATAAAAAAGAAACTGAGCAATAGGTTTAGTTAGTCTTTGTCGGTTAATTTCAGTCAGTCGACCAATAGAATTAAAGGAATTCAGAGGTTACAGTACATAAATGTGATTGGCTATTTAAGGCATACAAGCTATTACTCTGTATGACTTTTGATAAAGCACTTTAGAAAAAAAAATTATTATGACAAAACTTGGGGCTCCAAGTCCCGATATACTTCTAGTGGAGTATTATTCCTTTTAAATTGACTACAATTAAAGTTTCGTCTCAAAGAAAAGTGGGAAAATAAGTTAACAAAATATGTTAGGAAAAAATACCAGAAAGACTGAGAATCTCATTTTCTCTTGCATTCCGGATGCTTGATAAAAGGGACTTAAATGTAGTAATTACAGTGCATTGACTAAAATTCACATCCAGTTCCTCCGACTCTATCTGTTTGTACGCTTTGTCTTCGCATACACCACTCGAGTAACATACATCCTTTCCTTTCCCTACATAGACATTAACTGACTATCGACAACGCCAAATCCATTACGTCGCTTCTCCATTAAATGATTCATAGCCTCTGTATGTGTTCAACATTGGTCTCTTGTTCAATTAAGACTTGCCCCTTCGCTTCGTTCTAGTTAACTACTCACAATGGCATTCCATGGATATAATAATGACAGTCGCCAAGATATGTGAAAACAGTGAGCAATAGATTACTTTCAACAATATTGCAACCGACTGAACAATTTTATAAAAAAAAGATAGGTGCAGAAGCAGTAAATGCGTGCTTAATCACAGTTGCCCTTAAATTAATTCATTCAAACAACAACTTTGATAAAGCAGTTTTGTGACATTATAATCGTGAATCGAACATTTTACCAAGTGATTAATGCTCAGACTTACCGTTTTCATACTTCCACAAGTAGAATCAGTCACAATTTCAACTCCGCTCTGACTGCTATTGGGAGCTTTGGAAAGTCCGAAATGAATTGAGGAGATAACATGAGGCCTTGAATTGAATGCTGTTCTATGGAATAGTCGACACAATCCTACACACCAAAAATAAAAGCACCGAATGTGGAAAACTAATTGTTTGCGCTATTTGGTTGTAGAAAAGTACACAGCAGCCACACAATTGTTATCCACTTAGGACGCAATGCTTATGATTTTACAGCCAATTAGTCCATCAATGAGGCACGTTTCGATACCACTTTTTATTAATGCCAAAAAAATGCATTAGTATATATCTTTCAACTGTCCTTTTTCACATATGCATTGGTTTCTCCATAGCGCTAGAAGGTTAAGGTGATATTAGAATTACCTGGTAGTTTTGCGATGGAGGTGGATATAGATGGAGCATATCCGGTGGTAAATAGCCGTAGGGATTATTTAGCAAATATGACAATATCGGGAACTGAGGATCATAGAAGCTGTCATCGATATCCATTGATGGCGTTTGCAAACCGGCGATATGCGATGATGGTTGAGGAAAGTGAATTTGATTAGCAAATGGAATGCTATATCCGACCTCAAGTTCCGTTTTTGTGTTATAAACGGCAATTTCGCTTGCGTTTGGTGGATTGCATGAAGTTTCAAGGGAGTCAAATGCTGAGCGATCATTGGAGAGTTTTGTAGATTGAGCGTTCTTTAATTTAAATATTTTGGAAAGCTTTGCCTTCCTTGATTTTAACGAATATACCACAGCTTTTCGATAAATATCTAGAAACAAATATGTTTGATTTCTTAAAAGATAGATAGATAGATAGATAGATAGATGGATAGAGGCACGTTCAATTGCCTATGAAAGCCTTGATAGCTTTAAACTCAATCAAAATCTACTCAAAACGGCAACTATGCACATCTTCTTGGTCACCATCTCCGTGTTGAATCTGTAATGAATGGCGCTTTCCGCAGTGCAAACACTTCAAAAAGTCCTTTCAAATGTGTGGTAAAATTATTTACTAGTAATCATGATATAGGCTTAGGAATTTGTAAGCCATTCAACAACAACTCAGAAAATCTGCAGATAGAGTAAAAACGATCCAAAGCAAAGAACCTCCCTACAAAAATCTGCTGACACATCTCTAGGAGCTAACTGCTGGAAAAAAAGATCAATCGTAAATTGTACAAGGTAAGCTAAAGATCAGGAATCAGCGAAATACAGTGTCATCACTAAATGATTGGAGAGCCCGACTTTGAAAATAGTACACAAATAGTAAAGCCAACAGGTCAACGTTCACTTCTCAAGTCGTTGGCATAAACCAAATGGATGGAAAGTGTTATTTCAAAGGGTGAGGTGATAACAAAACGAAATAATGCTTTACTGGACAGGGAATTGCAATGTCCAATCAAAGTCACCGATATGTCACTTTATAGCCTTGATAGGTCAAGATAAAAGCAAATCAATTATCGTTCATTACTAAATTCTTTGCATAACCAAGCACGTTCTGTTATATCGAGGGCAGAATCTCCATAGTTATCAATGATTCTTTTGTACTTTTCCGGCAAATTATAGTCTGAATAAACCCCATTCTATGAGCCCTAATATTTTCTAATATCAGCCAATAAACGTTTGGTCATGTGAGTAGTCATGTCTGGTTAAATCTTCCTTTCCTCTCCATGTGAAATCTAAGTGAAAGTACCATATTTAAAATGTATTACCTTAGTGAATTACTTGCAGCTCATTATACCATATAACTTTAAATCTAGGAAAGGATTACTTGTTAGCCACAATGTACTTCAAGAATATAACTGCTGGCGTTTTTTAGATAGGAAACATGGATGCACTTTAAAATAGAACAAAAATGAAAAGCGTTTGTACTTTAATTTACTTGAGTGATTAATATAGTACCTATGTACTACTACAATCTTGAGTCAGACTTAAATGTCTTTGTAAAGAGTTCGGTTTATACAGGCAGTGGTTTATTCAGTTTACTAAGCTATAGCATCTTATCTTAAATTTAAGACACAGAGTACATCCGAGACGTCCAACCTTTGTTTATGAATTACCTGTTGCAACACATAAGCAGACACTGCCTCTTTCTGCAGTACTGCTAATGGCTGGAGTATTGAGTAAGCCTTTAATGTCTTGTGGACATGTAACACACTTTCTTCGTACTTTATCTTTCAAATCAGCCTCAGTGGCCTTCTCCACACTCAACTAACCTTTTCAAGCCTATTTGCATGTAAAACCTTCTTCGTTTCACAGCGACATGAGTAGGATCGTGAACTCAGGCCCTGAAGACGTTGCATATATTTTTAACCCTTCTTACTATACTATATTTCTTTGTTATTCATCGTACAGTAACTATATGACAGATAAATCTATCAACTATCTGTTTGAGTTTGGTACTTCTTCAGAGTTTCCCGAACTTGTCCGTCCAGTCGTTAGGGTTTTGGGTAAATTGCTCGCACCCTTTTGCCGCGAATTACGATCAAATTTAAGTTCTTTGACGAACTGCGTTCCTTGAAACTGGGCGGGAAATAAAAGTGTCGCTCATTATATGTGAGACACTTTGGAATCAATTAAATTATTATATGTTGTCTCAATTGCTGGTACCCAATTAAGCCCTAGAAAAATACCGGCTTTCGCCTAGGTGGCGTACTTAGTTTGGATGGATTAGACGTATGTACTTCTTGTCATGGGGTGGTTTTGTGTTTATCTACATTAGACCTATGCTGTGGATGAGTCATTTTGAAGCGGAAAGCTCAAATTTCGGTTGGAAAATCTCAATAATGAAAATAATAAAAGAGCATAACAAATACACAATGCCCACTTGGTTCTACTTAAACCACGTTTTGAATAATTAAGAGAATTGCAAGAAAATTAGGGCGTAGCGTATCTGTTTAAGCCTAACGATATTGTTTGCAATAATTAATCTCTCAGATCGGTAGTTAATATAATTAACGAAACTAAAATATCAGTACGTTAATTTCAAACAACCTATTATCTGCAAGTCTTGCTCCATGTGGTTACATAATATATGCAAAAATAAGTCGCAGTTGCAAACCAATAGGTGTTATAACTAACCTTGGGTTATCTTGGGACCCGATCGTTTAGTTCGTCGTCGACTGCGCGAGAAGATCTTGTTGTAGTCTAACACCGTCATCTCACAAACCATTAAGTGAGTCGAGATTTTAAAACTAGTTCCAAATAGCTTTTGACCTTGAAATGAAACCTTCTTATGTTTTTGCATTCAGTGGTTAGCACTTATTTCGGGCTTCCATTTACAAAGAAACACACCATTTTCGTCAATGTCAATGAGAAATTATTAAAAAGGCGTAGGGAATCATCTCTCAAGATCTGTTCTTTGCTTAATTGAGTGCTTGTCGCTTGTATTTATGATAAGGTGTCATCATCAAAATTATATTCATTTAAACATTTAAGCATATCTCCCCTGACTGCATACACGCAGTGTTGTCCAACTACCAATCCTTCGGTTCATTCTCTTCATTTCTGCCTAAACTACGCGTAATTTCTGTTTCTAAACTTACAATAATTTGACCAATGCCGTTGTAGAAGGAGTTTTGACAACAAACCCTTCGTCACCGCTCAATCCATTATGACTAATAACTCGATAATTTCTGCCGATAATAAATGTAACTCACCAGAGAAGACATCTCCGCTACTTGCTAAAAGTGAGGTGAAACATTTACATGAATTGTTGCATAGAATCAATCACCCGGAAAAGTATGAAAATCTACATACTGAAGAGTATTCACATCTCTCTATTTCACAGGTACGATTTTCCTTTTCTGAAACAACTCAAACTTGAATATTTTAATACTTCCATTAGATGTTCTTAAATGCCCCTCCACCTTTATAATAATATAGGTAGACAATTCTTTAGCAGGAGGTGGATGTATGGAAGAAGGCACAAATCCCGATATACGCCAATCTGCTCACGATTTCTGTATGAATAACAACTATCATTACTTTCATAATCAATCTTCAAACTTCGGACACCATTATGTTGATGACTTGAATGAACGGCAACCTCACCGACACAAATATGGACGTGTTGAAGCGTCCAAGTTTCCTTGGAGAATGCGCAGAAACGTTGTCCAATGGCAAAATAATTCTTTAGAAGCCTTGTATCGTTCCAAAAAACGTATTGAGGAGGATGATAGATTAAATGCTTCTGAAATTACTTATCTTCCGCTTCAACAGGTAACATATAGGTTAACTATACTGAATTTTACAAAGCATGTAATAATTAAGATATTTAAGACTACTTAAATTACACTTTTTACACCACAGACTAATGCCTGGACACAATGCCAAGAGAATAAATGTCAAGGTCCTAACCCCACCCATAGTCATACCCACATCTTTAACACTGGTGGCCAAATTTATTCATCAGGTTGTGACTATTTCTCAAATAAAGGTATCGATTTTGAAAATCAAGAAATCCAGTACAGTAAATTATCTCTAGATGGACACGGTTATCAAGAAAGCCATTGGTCTTTTCAGCAGCCTAAAGATGAGCAGACGAATACATTCAACAATAATTCTATGCAATTTCAAAATCCATATAATTATAAGCCCATTCCTGAATACGACCAGATGCTCATGGCAATTCCAGCTGTTCCAAGTTGTTTATGGCATTTTGGAAGAAAGGGGATGATGTCTGGTGGACAAGAAAGAAATACCTCAAGTCATTGTGCCCTCCTGAATCAAGATTCAGTAACCAGTCATCAACGCGTAGGTCAAAAGTGAATTAAATCGTGTGTGCCCTAGTGTCTGCTTATTTTGAGCTTGCTATATAAGGCATGCACAATTTATTCACATACTTTCACCATGACATGTGAAATAAAATAGTTTCTTAAAATTATTTAAGGTCAATAATAGGGAGTCAGCAAACCCTCGGACCAATCAGAATCTTGAATATCAGTATCAGTCACACTTTCCGACGATTTGTCAGTTGTTGGACGATAATGGAAATTTACGAGAGGAGGAATGAATCGGGTTCTTGGTATAATTAAAAAGTGTTTTTCATTTTGTCTGTTCTTAAATAAAAGGCTAGTATACAGGATCCACTTGCTTTTGCACAATCGGATTTCATAATTCAGTAGTTTTGATATTTCAGGAATTGCATTTTTGCTGAACTGTTAACCGAGGATTCAGTGAAGGATTTAAGGGGGCGGCGAATCGGTCAAAAAAATATTTAGGAAACAACTACGAAGTATCAGAGTGTTGGTTGATTTGATTTTTGGATTCGGATTGTAAACCGTCTACTAGATGAAGACCTCGCCTTCCCAAATTCAAGTTACACACTTAGTACCCTGAATTTAAAAACATGCTAGTTAGCGATTTTCAGCACCTATTAAATGGTTCTTTTAATCAAGAAGGGTGTGTTGTCCATTCAATTTATTCAAACGTCCAGTGGTCCAGGAGTCCAATTGATTTTGTTAGAACAATCAAGTCAGAGCACTAACAAGCACAACTGAGATAAGTATATAGAGCTCTCTAGGTTATATTCAATCAAGTATGACTAGAATAAATAATTTTAAACTTTTATTTATTTTATTTTAGTTTCGTTAAGTTTTCTACAACTTTACACAGATATCTGTTGTGTTTTGTTAATTGTGTTTCCCTGTGCTGACGCAGGCAAATGCCGACTAGGTTTCTGTCGTTCCCTTTTTCTTCGATTATAAATTTGATTATTGATTCGTTTCTACTCTGTTTAGTTCGTTAATTTCATTCATTGTTGATACAAATAGGGCAATGCTAGCTAGCTGCTTTGGTCTCTGGAATACACCTTTATACCGGGAAGCGTTCAAACATTTTTTTTCCATCTTCTAACACAGATAATAGTTTGATACTGTATTCGCGCTTAACGTCTGTATTTTTTTCTTTATAAACTAAATGAATAGCTTACCTGAGGTACTGATTGGATCTATTTCAACTTGATCAGGCATTTTAGTTTAAAATTGTTAATTTCTTATCAGTGGTCATAAATTGAAAAGTTTGTCACTTTGCACATTTGTAAAAATTGGAGGTCTGTCGCTAACATACGTACACGACTAATATGTATCAGTGGGCTAAATTTGACTCAGAATCGAAAGGAGAAGGAGATACAGCGTATGCCGCTGATTCAATGCACTCAATTAACCAAACAAAGATGTATACTTGTGTACAAGTTATTTTGTATGTTATTGGGGTTTGTGAGCTTTTGTCCAAGTGTGGTCCGCTCATTGATAAGTGTGGTGGAGGGATTGGAAACGACTTAGACTTCTGAAATTGGTGACCCAGAAGCTTTAAACTTTATTTCGTAGATCCCTTACTTGATCATGCAAAAAATCTTTCACTAGTTTTATCGTGAACTTGTAACGAAACACGCAAAATGACGTTACTCTACGTCAGGGGATAAAAACAGGAGTTAAGAGGAAATATAAAACGCAGCCTGAATATAAAAGTTGAAACATGGGTTGTCTACTTTTCTGAAGTGGGTATGATGACGAAACGGTTACAAGTTGATCATTTTAATAATTTCTTCCAGGATGATCTGAGCAAATACTCGTCTTTGATATTCGGAACTTGTGGCCCAATTGAACTAATTATTAATAATAATTCAATTGCTGATCACTTTTCATTCTTAAAGCCATTATCGGGTAAAAACAACATTTAAAAGAAGAAAGGTTATGGGTTCGACTCCCATCAGCTCACGCATAGTGAAAGGAGTAACCAACCACACTGGGCTAAGTAAGACGGACTAACTTGAAGGATGCTGGAATTCTGGTGGCTCACCTTTGAGGCTCCATAATACCGCTCTCCACTTAAGACGGATGATGAAAAACGCTTATTTAGAAGGGCTTAATAATTATTTTATTTTTAACTACTATTGAAAAATCCTTTCCGATGAATCAGGTAATATGATGTACAATGAATCTAATTCTCTACGTAGCACAAACATTTACAAAAATTTATTAAAATAGCAATTTGATGCAAGATTCATTAAAAGGCAAAAGCTGTAACTACTAATTTTATCAAAGTACTACAGAATATACGAGTTTTATGCTTCTATAAAACAGAAGAAGGTAGACGCATATTTTAAAGGTCATATCGAAATAAAATTATTTGTAAAGGATAGAGTGTTATAATGTTTAAAGTCTAAAGTTTCACCAAGTTAAATTAGTACCAGCAAACTCCGAGTCAAATCTGCTCGATATTATATTGGATTGCTACATTAATAAGATTTGACTTTGGCTCAGTTACCTCTATAGCAAGATCTCTTCTTTGAATTGATTAATCGTTTCTATATTGCTAGAGATTCAATGTTTTGGAATCACTCTTATTTTAAATATCTATCCACATTTTGTGCAAGCTGGATCATGCACGAGGTAGTCAGACACCTAAAACCTACTTCCCAAATTTTACTCAGTCAATTGGGCTGAAATATATCTCAGAAGAGTCATGGCTATGCTTATAAATATACTTACGTATGTACTGCGAAGACAATAGTGTTTACGCATAAAATAATTTGTCCACATATTTTCTCACGAATTCATAAAATTTCTATTTGCAGAATAAATTGATTTAATGTGATGAAGAATTGGCTTGATTGGTTTTTTTTTTAAAGTGAGAATGCATCCATTGATTTGAAGTCGAAGTGAGCAGTGTTATGAAGATTGCATTACAGCCAATCCCATTTACCTCCTCTTGGCTATAGAAGTGCACAATTAAATTGGTAGGCATGAAAAATGTGGGAAACAAGTCGAACTTCCAATTGGGAATTGGCGTAGTGCACATTCTATCACGAATAAAGCTGGGAAGCAAATGACGGAAATGGAGCATTGATGTAACACAAAGTGTGAATTAGACCATGGTGGTGACTATCACATATTGTGTCATCTCCGATGATTAAACAAGGAAGGAAGTGAGGCCGTCTTTGGCTACTCACCAAACAGTGAATAGCTCAATTCTTTATAAAATTTTCTGCCAAATGTGAGACTGAAATGTCTCCTCATGACTCTAACACATCGACTACCACAGTGTCTCTAAATTCTACTACACGTGCAAATTAATCTCTGGTAAGTCACTTCCCACTGTGACTCTAGTTAAAGACGCCATTGGGAGATAGTGGGAATGGAGCGAATCTAGTGCACTCTCTGCAATTTAGCATGCCTAAAGTCGTCGTCGAACCACCTGTCAACGAGACTGCCGTGGCCAATTAACAATCGGTCCAGGAGTTCCGTCTGCTTGTTCGGTGGACAAATTAAATACGTTGCTCAAAAGAAAGTGAGTGGAGTTGCTGCACTTTTGCTTTCTTCAGAACTCGTGCATCATTCATCAAGGCGAAGTCTCAAAAGGCCTTGACGGTGCAACCACATTGGAGCTAATCCAGAGTTCGCTCACCATTCTAGACGATGAGCGTCAGTGGACGTCTAATGCAGGCTCCCAGAGAAAATCGGTTTTGCTAAATTTTTTCTCACTTCAAAGGAGTAGTGGCATGTGTCTGAACAAAATCGAGACATTTCTGAACTTTCTTGCCATCAGAATCATATTTGGTCTCTAACTAATATTGCCTGATCTCATATTGATCTCAGTTTTGCTGGACTCATACGAGGAATCGCATTGCTATTCCTGACTGATTCCTATTGGAATTGTCCTGAGCAAATAGCCTTGGGGTCTACTACAACCGGAGCTGTCATCAATAGCCTCCGCCATGTATTCGAGAATCAGGACTTATCACAAGTTACAGTGACCAGTTCTCTTCACCTCGATATGAGGACTTTTGTTGTGATCTCAATGTTTTCAAATCTAGCCCGCTTTCATACCGCAATGATCAGAATGAGCAACATGTTGGGAGTGAGAACAGTGACATCTCGTGAGGCGGGGGAAAAGGACAGTGAAGAGATTCTTAATTTTGTACGGATTAGATACTGGGTTTCTAGTCAGTTTGGTGGTCCGACCCGTGTGAAACACCAAAAACACCTGCATCGTCAATGAGAATCGTTCACTCGGAATGGAAAAGGAGTCTGATGGAGATCTATCTGTTCGCACGCGACCTTACACTATCCTGGAATCCCAAAATTCCGAGTATCCAGCACCCCAGTCATACATAAGACGCTTCTGAAGATCTTGGAAAATTGCAGGGTGGATTCAATGCTCAAACCTGTTGACAAACAAAGTTTACCGGAAAGTGGGACAAATTTCCAACATTTTATTCTTTATTTATAAAATGTGCGTGTCTGTTAGAATGTCCTCGCTTGCAGGGTGATTGGTTTGCATAGCTCTCCATTAAGGCCTACCATTGAGGTAAGTACCTGTGACGGTTGAGTTCTTGTAGCCATATTCTATCCCAATGGAGGCCAATTCATTAATTTATAAGAATAATTGAGTACAATCCAACATATAAATCGATCTAATTACTTTCAACCCACAGTTAACTTAATTGCAAATGGCAAAATCACCTTTTGTTAACTTCGAATTTAGATTTAGCAATTTTCTCGACTTGTTAACAGGCTGTGCAGTCAAACAAGTTTCTCGGTGGCTCTTGTGCTGATGACAGTGAATGTGGGTGATATAAAGTGTTAAAAGTGAGAAGGGGAAGGATACAGCGAAATACACCTGAAAAAGTACAGTTATCGAAATATTTGTTACAGATTTAGTTCGGCTCTAAATTGAAACGTAATTAAAACCAACTTTATGAAGCAGTCGTTTCTATTTGAGGATTTATGAATAGTGGCTAACTTGAACATTGTTGTGTTTGTTGACGACAATCTCAGTTGGTGGACTTTGCACACACGCCCACGTGAGTTAGCTCTGCGTTTGGTGTATTGTACACAAACGGAGCATTGTTGAATCCACTCCCTAGAAACGTGTGTAAATAGCCAGTGATATTTATTACAAATAGCAGGCTACTCCAATGGTCAGCCAATGATTCTGCAAGACTGGACATCATGGAAGCAAAATATCAGTAGTGGAACTAAAATCTCTTCTAGGATAGGAAGTGCTGTAGTATTTGGACTTGGACAGTAATTCTGGAGATATTGACCATATCACATTTTATCGACAGGTGTCTGTCGTAACGTGAGTGATCATAGATTGAAGACCGTTTGGAACACTGTTTGACAAAGGATCTAAGGATGTGTAAAATGCTAAAGTGAGAGCAGAAAGCAATTCCTCTGAGAAACCTTGCCACGAAATTATGCAAACAAAGATTGAATCGATGTGTGGGTTATCATGGAGGCGTATTATTATGGAAATGCTGTTGAAACCTCAATTACCAAAAACGGGTGCCTCTGAGTCTGAGCGCAAAAGAGTTGGTTAATACATATTGTGATGCCCATTTTTCAAAATACTTTTTGTGGATCGAAATTGAAATTAAATAAGGAAATGTCATATTGGAAATAAGTTTTCTTTGAGAACTCGATTACTTCTTGAAGAGTCATGATCAAGTGTTGGTTTCAATGGTGAAGACTTGCCCTCACAATATAATGAGGATTCGCACTATTATAGGAGAAGGCCCCACTTTCAAAGATGTGCTGTTGAATGAAATGTGCTTAGATGAGCTGCTTCTTTATCTTTCAGATCTTAACGACTAAATAAATTTAGAATTGTTTAGCTATCCAAACCACTGGTAATATAATTAACCAGTTTGACTTTTTATAAACCCTATATCTGGAGTGAGAGGCGCTCGATAGACTTACCTAAACGCGGTCTATAAACCGGCAATTGACTTCAAACTACCATGACCTCACTCTATGTCATATTCGACCAATTCCACAGTACTCACCTCACCTTTTTCTCTACCTTTGTGTCTGTCTCTTTTACATCTGCGAATCACTCTTCTGTTTCCCTCCCCTCTCGACTTTTTGTGACTATGATGTTCCTCCATTCTGTGAAGCCGAAGTCAACTAAAGGTCCATTGATAACCATCATAAAGCCTGCATTTGATGTAAATATCTGGAGTGAACCATGTCTAAAGACTCTATAGTGCACCTTCCCTACCTATCTGTTAGGGAATAATGCAATATTTGAACTCTCCTCTGGAAAATTACATTCAGAACAAATGGTTTGATTGGCCATCACACGGCTCCGTTTGCAGTAAATAAAGCGATGATCCTAGTGGTGGAAGATTATAAAGGGTTGAATGCGAAAGACAGAGCTTGAGGATTGAAGGTTGAGAATAAGTAACCATATGAGTAATACCCCGAATAAGACGATTGTTTTTGCGAGTACAATGTAAGGCGAATGAGTATTTGATAGCTACCTTTACAATCCCGATAGCAATAAAGTGGAGTTTCTTTATTGTAATTGCTTAAACAGTTTAAAATCACCTCATTCATTGAATGGTGTGAGACCACAGTAAACTAATAAGAACCGTAATTCATTCATTAATGTGTTACCGAGGTTTTTATTACATTGTTGATGGCTCAGTGAAAATTTCAAGGGAGCGCTCAAAATAGTATGTGCAAATAGATTCAAAAATACCTCAAAGCTACATTATACAGTTATTTATCACAAGTAAACATCAGTTAGTTGGCATTTTTTTATGAATCAGTTCCGTTAATTGCTGGTGAGCGACTTTAAAGGTATCAGGAGTGGTGTAAGCCCATCTAATTTTGGTTCGTCACGTCTGGTGTTTGTGCGTATGAAGTTATGAGACCGATGGTAGGACACGACGAGAGAGATAAATGTGTAGAACCCGAAAACGTAAATATGGCAGGTTGTACAGTTTGTACAATCTGTTTCGCAAGCTCACGTGCTAAAATCGTAACTAGGACTAGTGTTCATTAAAAGTAGAATGAACGCATTTATTCTGCCACAAAGCTTACTCATTAAAATACAATTAAGGATATGCTAGCAATACAGCGATCTTTGATTGCTGGTTGGCTAAGATGTCTCTTCACTCACGACGCACTTGCTTCCTATACGAAAAGTAGCACAGGCGCACATTCGAGACAGCTTGGGTGTGCTGAGACATCTATGTTCAGCCTTGGTAGCGTTGTGCGCTCCACGCAATAACCCGAATAAGGGCACATGAAGGTTTTTCTTTTAAGAACTCAAGTTCGAAGTTTAAAATACTGAACATTATTAAATATGAGACGTCAAGGTAGTCGAGATTAACTATGCAAATATCGATTCGTTTTTGACATGCAAATGTGGCTTTTAATTAAGCACTTAAATTTGATTCGTTATTAAAATTAAAATTAGACTCTCAATTATAACGCCATCCTCTTTAACGTTCAGTAGCTTTCTCGTACATGCGACAATATACATAGATCCTACATGCTAAATTTGGAATAAAATATGATAACACACTTAGTCAACAAATGATCTGGATTTGGTTACCATAAAATTCAAAAACGATTTATTTATGGAAGAATGATCTGGTAAAATTCCCATTAAAATTGAGAATCTGACTAAGAACTGGCCGGATAGCGGAATTACATTTATTAAACACGCAACAAATTTGCATTGACAAATTCGACGTCAGATAAACAAATACTTTTAAGATGCAAGGTTATTTTAACCCTCCTTTGTCCCAGTGTCACTTTCAATCTTGGCATTTAAGTTCAATGTGACTTGCTTCAAAGGCTATTTTGTGCCATTTTGTTGTATTCTCGGTGGTAACGAACAAGGCAAGCAGAGTTTCTTCCATGATTTGGTAACATTCTCAAACTCTTAAAACAAAATTTTTAACTCCTTTCCAAATCTGCATTTGCACTGGCTCATTTTCTTGATTGAAGATAATATGGGGTTTCCTGGTCTTCCACATGATGGAAAGATTACTACATCGAATTAAAGTTGCAGTAGGTTGTGTGTAACTTTTCTCGCATGCTTAATAAATCGCATTTTGTCGACAAATTCTTCGAAACATAAAACAATTTTTGATTAATTTTATCCTCTAAAATTCCTCTCGATTCAGGAGTCTAACTGAGTTTGCAGGGCTCATCACAACGGGACAAATTTTAGGCCAAGCATTGCAATGCACTTAACTTCGGCCTCGTATCCCAGCTTACACGTCAATATATCTTTGGTTTCACACTCCTCAATATTGAGGTCTATCAACTTTTTTCAAGCCTCTTTTGGGATTTGCTAATAAGGAGGCTGAAGTCACTTTACTTATTTCGATTATAAAAGCATCCAACAACTATTTTTGTCAACACCTTTCAGTTAGAAATAAACTCCATAGGCCTTATTGAAGACGAATAGCTTAGACACTCCTTCGTCTTACTTTGGTGGTCTGAAAACTCGGTTTACAGATCGATAAGATGTTAGTTCTATTTTTTCCATCAAAAGGTAGTGTCAAAGCAAATGCTTCGGAAAATGAGAGTGTATTTTGCAAGGTATTATTTAATGAGGGTAGGAGGAAGTGTACATTAATATTACTATACAATAATTACGAAAAATAATAGATCATATTCATTCGGTTTTGGTGCCTCTATACTTCGCAGATCACGCGAAAAGCTACTTTTGGTCTACTGCTTACAAAGTGATTGATCATTTAACTTTGAATAAAGAGGGATATTACCTATAAACGCGTGATCATCAGTATAATGTAGCTTAAAGTGTCCCACCACCATCACGTCATGGCAACGCCAAAGATGACTACTACTTTGCTTTGTCATGGGCTGTAAATATGATATTAAAGGATGATCTATTTTTAGATAAGCTGAAAATGAAGAAAAGTACATTTTGTTTCCCAAAGAATGGCCATGTGACCCGCGGTCAAAGTAAGCTGACACAAGCTAAGATTACTATTTTGTGCACAATTCTTTAGGTTTGTGGTTGTTGGCTTTCAAGAAATTAGAAATTACCCGTGCTGCTCAAATTTAAACTTGAAGTTTATCATTTAAACTTCCTTTTCAATTCGGTGTTTTGCCAAATGGGTCGTGACGAGGTTTATCGCACAATTTGGACTTGTATGAAACCCTAAGTCATCTTAATCGAGTTTCGATTATTGGCTTGTTATTCACTTCAAGGTTGTACTTTCCTTCGATTTTAAATTTTTCTGACGCTCAGCTCAAAAGATCGCACAACTTTGCAAGTCTTACCCTTTCGATTAAAAACCCTACCCGTCGTTTATCATTCAGTATACATTAATTTGCAATTTCGGCGGTTGCTGTGGCCTTATAATTACACTTTATTTGGGTCACAAAGCCAATAGCCTTATTATTGTGCTATAGCTTTGTCTTTGAGACATCTATGCTCAATTCGACCACCCATAAATTTGGATAACTGTTTCATTCTGCATTGGATGGCTACTCATTCCGTATGGTCAAACTTGCTTGGATACTTCAGAGTCAGTCTTAAACACCGGAGTATGCCATTAGCTGTCCTCAGGAGGAACCAACCGATTTGCTCCCAGCTAAAGGGCTTTCCATACTCTTAGCCTTTATGCTCTGTGTATACGTACATTTTTCCTTCCGGAAATATGAAGAACACAACAAATCAGACAGTTTCACGATTCCGTCCCTCTGCAATAAAATTTCCTCCCAACTTCGTTCAGTTTCTGTTTATCGGAGTTTGTTATCTGATGGCCGCTGCAAATTCAAGCAAGAATAAGTCTACTTAAAGCCCATTCGAGACTGCAGGTACACTACTACGAAACTCACTTCTTTTATCTCTTGAATAAGTGCAATTCTTTTCATTTAACAGGTATCCACTGATGAGTTATCTCGTGACTGCGGACTTCATTGACGTGCATTAATGCAATGTCTTAATTGGGATTCTGATTGGAAAGTTACTGTACTAGCGTCTATCCATAGACCACTCTAGGCAGAATGTGAAGTTATCTTCCACACTCAACGCGCAACGATTGAATTCAATTCCATGCCGTCTAATAAATGTGTGACCTCTTCAAGCACTAAACTTGCATTCCGTGAATATAATACTCATACAAAATCATATTTTAAAAGTAATATCATTTCATGAAACTTAACGCTTTTATCCCACAGTGGTTTATTGGCATGATTTCAGTCAAGCGTAAATTTAAATTCATATTTGGGTTTTATCTCAGGTCACAACAAACATTATGCTTATTCCGTAATTTCAGGATTGCACGCACAATCTACATGGTTGTGAATATGATATTTAAGGAGTAGGTCTGTGAAAATTACGTCTAAAACACCGAAATATCTCTTAATCACTTTTTTACCACTCTACATGAGAAGACGCTTTTGATAACCGTTGAGTGTATGTATATGCAATTTCATTCACTTATCATAAGTGCTACGCTCTTTAAAGAATGACTTTTGCTCTACCAGGTTATCAAAACAAGTTTGTTAGTAGCAAATTAATTGATTTTTCAACCCACAAATTCTAAAGCCCACCCTGCTCACTTGTATATTTGGTGGAAAAGTTTAAACTGCTACTAGAATTTTCAAATCGTTATCATCAATTACAACAGTTTTGGGTGTTGATGATTCACTAATGGCAAGAGAATTTAATTTCATTTCCACATATTTTTCTTCTACATATTCAAACGTTGTGTATTAGAAGTGGCAATAGGGAAATTATGGTTACTTATTAATTATCATTATTCGTCTGTGCTGGTAGCTTAATTTTGAGTTTTGTCGCACAAGTATTGAGTGCTGCAGCTCTTCGCTTGATTTAGGAGGTCAAGGAGGGTGCAGTGTTGACATTTTCGGCTTCTGTAAATATATCTCTCTGATAGGCTTGTTCTCTCGTTTCTGTATATCTTCCTAAATTTTATTATTCGCCTCCTGTCACTGACTAATTATGTTTCGCCTATTAATTCACTCCCAAATGACTAATCGTTTTAAATTGCATAATAAGTCAGCTTCTCCTCTCCAATGCTATGCCTCTCAAAGCTCTACCAGCTGTAATAACACTGTCTCGCCTGGAGTGCGTATACTAAGCATGTTCGACTACCTTTCGCTTAATGCGCTTGACAACAGATGGAGGGGCATTATGTCATTATGTTAATTAGAACAAATTATCATATTTCCTTTCTACACCAGGCCGTATACTCGGTAAAGGGAAGAAGACAAAAATAAGTTGAGTGGGGTTCTTAATGGGAAATGCTGTGCACAGTTACATAGAGTTATGAGGGAGAAAAGATTTAATAGTACATCTCTGCCATTCCCTTGGATCATACTGACTCATCTGTTAGCACAGTCAGGTTTCTCGGATTGGAGGCATTGGGGCAGAGTTGATTAGATAATTCTTCGCTAATTATTCAGAGATGAAAGGTATGGAGTACTCTGGACTAAGTTTACATGTGAATTTTTCCAGATTAGTTTAAGGTTTCAGATATAATAACTTTGAGCAAGATTAAAAGTACAAGACACGGAATAGCAGATGCCCTGCTTCGAGTCCAAAGCACAATCCTGGAGTCATGCAGAATAAATGTTGCCAAACTGTCATGTGTTAGCATGTGTGTCCTCCTGCGGGTGTGATATGATCTGATGCCTCCCTCTGCATTTGTTTAAGGAGGGTCTTAGGATTAATTCAGTCGCCTTCCTGCCATAGACTTCCTGTGAGCCCATTTTCACCACTCTATCAGTCAAAATGCATATTTGGCCTCCGGACTAATCACCATGTCAGTCAATAAAAACCCAGTAAATGGACAGAATTAAAGCATTTCAGAAACCATTCCAAGGGAAGGTGTAAATCAGCCCCATCTAGGTTCCGCGGGAAGGGGGAAGAGAGATGGGGATCATGGTCGAGGCTGAGGTTTCTAGATGTTGAATATATATAATATAATATAATATATTGAAACTCTGGTAATAGTGCCATTTCTTTGCTTATTAAATTTTTTAAAGTCATTAACGTTTTTTGTTGTCAACCCATTTTCCTTATTCAAGACAAAACTGTCAATTACAACCCGAAAACCTTTATACCCCTCGACATCACCAATTAAATGTTAATTTGATGAATTTTCATTATTCCAGCAATTAGTTATAGCCCTATTGGAAATTCTCCGACAAAAAAGCTGAACTAACCCACTTTTAAGACAAAACTATTATTTTACGTCCTTGCACTTTAAATTTTGTTTAAAGTAATCAAAGTTATACTTCTTTGTTTGAATACATGTAAAGCTTAGAATTCTGCATTTGAAATGAGGTGTAACTAACATAATACGGTAAGAACTTAAGACACAAGTTAGTCTTGCAAAAATCGATAGGAGTGAATAAAAGTTATCAAAGGCTTTCCCTAAAATTTCTTACAGGTAGCAAAACCAAGGGGCCTATTCGTTGATTTGCAGTATTTCGCAGCCCGAGTGACTCATGCTGTCATTTGGTACAGTTTAAACAATTTGCAATGTGCAGAAGTTCGCACATTCTCTGCAAGACCATACGGAGAGCCTTCATTAGGGTCTATTTTCTCTACGCCAAAGTACAATTAATTTTTCAACAAAAACTTTTTTAACTTTAAGATGGTTGACTTTTGCCAGGGTACTTGAATCCATGTCCTAGATATCACGTCGATAACTGGCTTCCAAAGCTGGATCATCAATTCAGTTCTTCTCACGAACTTCTAACACAAGAATCTCACTTACCCCCTACATTTATAAACCCCTCCTTTGCCTATCATTAAAATAACAACCCTGATGTGTTTTACCTTCTTTATTTTTGCACCTCAGAAAATAATGACCTTCTCGTTAGCTTGCAATAACTCGTTGTGATTCGTTGTGATTCTTGATAATTTATACAGTGGGCTACCCACTAAGACAATCTTAAATACAATGTGATAACTGCAAGTTTAAATTAGCCTCGTTAAATCGGGCTAGGTATTCCCTCACGGAGCTAATTATCAATTTCCTAAATGCAAGAGAAAGATATGTGTATATTGAAGAGGCGTGAATTGATGGAAAAAGAGGTGAAATAAGAGTAGTAGGAGAAGTAATGGAACGAGAAGCAAAATGCGACAGCGCTAAGTGGGTGGAAAAGGGTTTGCGTTCGAGGTGCCAAGTTCAGATGCACTAAGTGGGGTGGGCTGGTTTGGGTTCTTACTTTCTCAGAAAACTAAGCCTTAATGAGTTGAGGCGAACAGAGTTGTGTCAACATGTGTGAGATTGTTGGATTACTATAAATCAATATTTCTCCCTTTCCTCAATTCATTAGAAAATTTCACTAGATTGGCATTGAAGTGCGATAAAAAAAATACTTGTTCTCCTCATTTCGGACTCAGGAGAGGTTCGTCTAACTTTTTTTGTGGACGTCAATAAAAGAGTATAAACTTCAATCATATAAAGATGAATGAGAAGGAGCAATCCTAAATTTTCGCCTGTTCACTTTACACCCATGTTGTCCTTATTTGTTGACTTTCTGCAAGTGATATACTAATGGCTTGCGGTGCAGTTAACCAAGCCCATTTCTGGTGTTCCAGAAACATTACTCTTAAGCTCGTTTTAACAATGTCCGTTAACCCTTTAACACCCTTAGGACTTACGGTCCTCTTTCAAAATAAGCTCCATTGGAACTAGACTCGTAACATAAGTTGATATTGCTGTTTGAAACCTGTTCAATACGTGTGTATAGGCTTTGCCTGATACCACCAAAACTCATCACGTCGGCGGCGTCAGTCTGCTGTGAGACATGTGCGATTGTGGTTGGGTGCATTTAAAGAAAAAATAAATCGGGCGTTAAAGGGTTAAAGGCATAGATGGCAACTAATCTTGTATTGTGAAGTCAGCATTGTGACCTTTATTTTTGAACTGATAATTTTTTATTAATTTTAATAATATATAAGATAGACTATACAAGCAGTACCATCTAGTTGTTGCTATTTTCCAATAATCCTGCTCTGTAATAATGACCAATTAATTACATCGATTTAGTGTTTGTTTTAATAAATTCTCCTCCTTCGGACGTAGATCAGTGCTTTCCTTTAATGTCAATAAGAATAAATTTCAATTTGGCTCACCCATCCACCCGTGCGACATATAACTCATATGAATTAATCTCTTGCCATGACTGCGCGGCTGATTCGATGTAATTTCTGGGCAATTTAACTTGGCTGAATTTAGTAAGCCTTGTCATGTTAAAATTATGTCGTATTAACCAGCTAGTATCTTAGACATCAGAGGAAGACAATTCATTTAATATGCCATGACCAATCAAACAATGGAGGTAATCGATAAATTAACTCTGAATTCCGACAACACGAAGTGACTACTGAAATCTGTTGACAAATGCGAAAAAATCAAAACACCGCTGATTCTTTTACTTCCTTCTCCACTACCATTTGGCCCACCGCCCTTCACTCATTTTTATGCTGTTATTGTCCATGCCACTGCAAAAACATGCACGTGAGCGAAAATATTGTAATCATCTTGAAATCAAATTGGCCCAATTGTGTGAAGTTGGAATAGAATTGAAAAGGCAGATTATGGGATCAGTGTTGAGACCAGCAAATTGCACACATTCTTGAAACTCTGAGTATTTATTCATCCCCATAGTGAATATATTTTTCTGAGCAATTTTCAAATTCAATTAGCCGACTCCCAGATCATTGGATGAATTTACATCAACGTTACTCGGAGATTGTTAACCGGTTGATTTAATTGGGTGGTTGGTCACAACACTTCAAGTTGTATGAATTTTATCATAATTAAGTGTGAGCAGATCAGACAGCGTAAATAATAGGTAACTGAGACGTTTCCCACAAAGTCCAAACCAGCCCATGAATTTATAACTTAGATTTATGTTCTCAACTGAATTTGTATTGTACTTAAGTAAGTTAAATAGAACAACAATGCAAAAGAAAATTAAACATCTAAATATCTCAGATTATTTTAACTGAAAGTCCAAATTGATTTCTAAATTTAAATTAGTATCTTAAGCCGTTCGCATTGTAAATATTAATGCTTTTCCTGCTCAAAGAAACACTTTTCTCGACAGCCATATTAAGTAATTCCAGTCACACGCAAGCACACACAGGAAGGCGAGCAAATGAGCCCAACCCTTTGAATTCAATTTCAATTCGTGTACATAGTCTCGTATTAACAAGTAAATTACAGATGAAAAAGGCAAAATAATCCACTTGGCGAAATAAAGAAGCAAAAAACGAATAGAGGGAGGGAGGGAGGGAGGGAGGGGGGGGGAAGGTGAGAAAGAAAGTATTGGAGACAGAGAAAGGAGGTATGGATGGATAAAAGAAGGAAACGAAAAGGCATTGTTCCAGTTTTAGAGTGAAGGGAAGAGAATTAGCAAGGTCACAGGAGATTTGAGGAAATATCACAATAGGTCAATGAGGTCGATTATACTTTCAACGGGATGATCTAGAAGGCAACCTTTGCTGCATTCTTCTGAAGTTTCTTCAATGAGAGACTTGAGATAACTTCTTGAACGATTATGGTCCTTCACGGCGCACGGAGGTAGACCAAACACATCTGAAGTGTGAAGAAGTAGATTTCGATGTTGCTTAGATAGGGTTTGTACAACCGTGCCGTTTTCAGGGCTGGTGACAAGAAGTTTGGAGAACTCTACTGATCTTATTTCTTCACATTCACTGGAAGAGCCAGACCTAGAAGAAGCCGATGACGTTGACGCTGATGATGCACGATTTACAGCCGTAGGTGGGTGGAAAATATCTTCCGGAGTACTAGCAAGGCTGCTATAACCCGAAGAGTTATTAGACCTCACTCCATGCAAAGATGTATCTTCATCAAGAAGATATTCTACACAAAGAAAGACTTCTTTGCCACTTCCAATAGCAAAAGCGGCTTCCATTTGATCAACAATCCACAACCCTGTTCGAGATATATGAAAATATAGCCGGGGACATTGACGCTGTACGGCCATACTAAGCTGAAAATCTCGTTTAACCCCCTGGCGACCGACCACCCAACCCATATAGTCGGAACATGTATCGGTCATTTCCATATTCTTAGGTGTAGCTCCACCAAAGTAAATATTGATATGTAAATCTGCTGTTATCTCTCTGTAGGCGGCTGAGTACTTATATGCTTCAATGAGTCTTTCATGACTCTAAAATCCGTGAGAAGTAAGCGAATGATTAAATTCTACTTCTTAGAAAGCGTTGATTAGGGTTAAAAATGAGGAGACTTACAACACTAGTTGGATTGTAACTGGCCTTCGGTTCGGCACGACTCTGGAAAAAATTAAGATTTTTTTTTGAAATTCGACAACATTTATTACATTAAGAACAATTAGTTGCAAAGAATTATCAGTGAAGTGTGAGCCTAGTTAAACAGTTCCGGATGTAAGTAATTCAAATTTATGATCAACGCAAAGATTCGAAATTCGTAACTTTGATGTAATTTGAGAAAAACAAAGTTAACTGCAAAAATTCGCATGTTTATCTATCTAATAGGGAAAAATGTAGACTTACTCCCAACAAAACCAGAATTTCTCCTTATTTGAGCACTTCGTGTATCAAAATATTTGCCTCTAGTGCTATGGTTAAAGTCGGGATAATAAAAGCACAGCTTAAAACATCTCAAGCAATAAATGGCTTAAGATGTGCTCTTATAGAAAGATGTACTCTTATGGTTATTAAATATAAATGTAAAATAATTAACAATGACAAATATCGGTATGACGTTCTTCGCACAGAATAAGCTATTTATAATTAAATTAGAGCTATAGTTTTCGGAAATGTTCTCTTACCGCGATCCAAGGCCATTCAATGCTAATTCTTTCGCATAAATTATGCGAAAGACAATGGGCAATACATATCTAGAAATTTCTTAAGGACTATTATCCTCTTCAATTGGGCAGATGATATAAAATAATAAATTTATTTGCCTTAAAGAGGCGCCAGACGTGGAAGCCTTAAGATTATTCTATTCTTGCGATCCTCTAAGAAATTAAATTATTCAGCTGGAGTATTAGTACTGAACATCGTGAATCAGAGCTTGCTCAAAAGGCTGAACTTTAATAATTTGTAATTTCAATTTCAAAATAGAATGAAGTAGGAGTCCCACATATCACCAAAATCTAATTTTTCTTTCATATAACAAAAGGAGAGAAACAGAGGTTACCACCACAAGTTAAATCACATGGATTTAGGCTAATGGCGTCAATGGTAAGCACGGCTATTCATCGTGTTAGCTTTCCAGTTAGCTAACATCATACACTTGACACGTGCATACAGTAGTATTTACATACTCCACAGAAAAAAAAAAACAAATAATTCATCAATTACTTAAACGCCCCTCATCCCCTTCTTCACACTTTGGAAGTGCTCCTCCACCAGATACATTGGTGTCTTATTTTAATGAAGTCAAGACAAGTAGCAAGCTTTTCGCATTGCGCACACTCTGAGTTGGAGTGTATGTTTACATAAGGGGCGTTTTAAGTAGTATCGTAAAACGTATCAAAATAAGGTGGGGTAGTAATTACTACAGTCATTATAATGACCGACGCCTTACCTTCAACATTTTTTTAGTTCTCTTCCACATGGAATGACTTGGAGATTGTGGAGATTTGGGCGAGGAGATATTTGAGTAGAAATCATTGATGAAATGAAGAGCATCTTCAAGGACTTCGAAGAAATACACATTGGGGAGATGACATCCTTCTAGCCACTCATAGGCGGCGTCTAAACTCGCTGCTTCCCTTCAAAAAAAAGTGAGGAAATAAAAAATGTGAGATCCTACTTATTTTGATCATTCTAACCTCTCAACAAAGCGGAACAGTTTAAAGCACATTCATACTTGCATTATAAGTGGACCACAATTAAATAATGGCACGTGAAAGGAGACTCACAATCAGAGACCTCCAGTGGTTTCCTCTTCACTTTGCATTACATTTAAAATACTGAGAAGAAACTATTTCATCAACCACACACGAAGAAACTAAGAATACACAAGGAAATTATTGCAATGGAAATGCACTTTAAATAAGCATCTACAAATTCATATTTAGGGAATCAATGCTATCACTTTCTTTCGTTTAAAAGTGTATGAATAAAAGGCCGATGAATTAATCCAAAAGTCAAAATATTTGAGAAAGAAACAAAGGAAAGAGACTCGTATGTTTCTTGAATCTGGTAAATTCGTTGTTATTCGATGAGATCCCCTTACAAAAAAAGTCTTTTCAAACTCTAAATACTTCTCCATAAAGATTTGAAATGATTTAAACATTATCAAAACATTTATTCAACGCCTACAAAACACCAGACCTATAATGTGATCCCTAATCATTCAAATCATCATCAACACTACATATACCATAACGGAGAAAAACTGCAGTAAATACTCCTGAAAATAAGAATGTGTTATTTTAAGTCACAAGACAATTTTCAAAAATGCGTTGAATTTTTCTAGAAGCGAAAAAAAAAACGTGAAAAGGGCAACAAATACGCGCATTCCACGAAGGAAAACGCTATAAAGCCCCCCAAATGTCCATTAACTGTTCAGGAGATAATCGATTCAATAAAATAGACCACTGATTTTACCATTTATTAAATTAAATATTTACAATTTTCATTCTAAAACACTGCTTATTAAAACTCGAGAGAGGTATGACAAGAAGAATTAATTAAAAAAAGTCAGCCAAAAATTTGTATCAATATTAGGCTAAAATTTGTCACCAGGCTGCCTCCTCCACTCATCACACCACTTATTTCATGAAAAAAACATTTCGCCAAAGCTTGATGCGCAATAGAAAAAACTGTAATATTTTGACTTTTACAAGTACTTCAAAGTCTTTTGAAGATGTTTTCGAAAACTTCCGTGACTAAGCGCCTCACTTCCCTTCACTAAGCGATTAGTCAATCCAAGCATTAAAAAAGTACCCATGCTCCTCAAACCCTTTAACTCTGACAACTGCAAAACTATATTTCGTGTCAACGTCCTATGAGGTACAACTGTATGTACGACACACGTGAACGTTTGCCATCGGTGCACAACTAGTGACGTAGGTGGACTAATGCCTGGTTAACCCTGAGATACGGAATAGGTAGTAGAGTACCCTCCCTCTACCCATGTTGTGCTGTGAGTAATTTTCCTAATAATGGACTTGGGGAGTTTTAAATGGGATATATTTCAAGACTTACGCCATAGTATCGGACTTCCTACCAGTATGTGCTGTAGAAGATAGAGGGGAAGGTCTGACGATAATAAGGAGTCTAGAACGACGAGAACGGCTACGAGTTGTCATTTTTTGGGCAGAGGAAGAGTAGGTTTGACTGGAGACTTGGGCGGCAAGATAAGCCACTTCCACGAGGCTGGCGAGAGCTCGAGTGAGGTGTGGCTGAAAAACGAAGAGAAGACAGCGCGATTGCTCCTTTGCTAGAGCCTCTTTGACTATTAAATCGGGACGCCATTCATCCACTTGCTTCATCAAAAGAAGGGAAAGAGAAAATAGGGCATTTAAGTATTTGTACAATTTATCTTCCTTTAACTAATAATCTCACTCCCAAAAATGGTAAAAAAAGTCTGAGTTATAAGAGGAAATATGAATAAAAGGTTGACTTAAATGCTTATCGTTGGAGCCCAAGGATCAATTTTCTGCTTAGAAAGAAGCTTAATATAATTTAGAGATTTCAAGGACTGATTATGTAGAGCGTAAGTACTTATATCGCAGTTAACAATTTG
Source organism: Hymenolepis microstoma (assembly GCA_000469805.3). Classification (NCBI taxonomy): domain Eukaryota; kingdom Metazoa; phylum Platyhelminthes; class Cestoda; order Cyclophyllidea; family Hymenolepididae; genus Hymenolepis; species Hymenolepis microstoma. Next base: position 23,117,912 of record LR215991.1, on the reverse strand, counting down.
ATGCACATCGTTTTAGAAAAAGTCATAAACTGACGGTAGGGAGAATTAAAAAAATTGTAAATATTATTGAAAACGTAAAGTTTTAATGAATTGTGCAAAGCTATTACTTTTCTCATTATTAGCAAATATTTGTTAAAAGCCATGTTAAACAGGGTTTCTTTCGAAAAAAAATTGAACAAAAGTTTTTTTTATTTAAAAGAGACAGTGGAGAAAATATCCAGAACTCATGACTGTCCCAATGCACACAGGTGGAATGATACTGTAGAATGACGCGCTAACTAAAGTATCACCGACGCACTGAAATCTTTATAGATTATTTACTTTGAGGAGGAGGGGAAGCATTCGATCTTATTCCGTCATTCAGCTTCAAAGAGGTCCGACCATTTTGTCGATCGATAGGTAAAGACCAATTAATCGATGAAGTATGATGAAGCACCTTAATTAAAGTATCCACTTCTTCGATTTCAGATGGGATTTATTTCAAACTACAAAAGGAATTATATTACCATTAAAACAGATCGTTCATTAACAAACATATGGTCCTTCGTAGTGTGTAATAAACTCAAATAAAATATAACGAAAATTCCCTCCAATTCCTTACACACAGCCTTGGTCCTTGAAAGAATAACTAACTCATTCAGCCTTGGCAATGATTAGGGAATGATATATGCCTTTACAGTAGCCAAAATTCATTCCATTTATTCCCACTAGATACCACTTTTACACAACCCCACCTTCTGCCCACGCATACTACTACTACTGAATTTGGCCAGTAACAATGGAGGCGATGCGGAGGTTGGAACTGATGGCTATTGTTAGCCTTTTAAGGAACCCAATAGGTTTTATTATCGTCAATCTGATTCCGCCCCAGTTCACAACCTACATGTTGAGGGAGAAATTTCAAATGTGAAAATGCGTGATATGGTAACATAACATTTAGAGGGAAATTAAATGCAAATCAAAATGATAAGCGCACATGTGCCCCTAACTATCTACTTGCGTGGGTTAACATTTCTACACACAGAAAGCGTGGTCGTGCGAATTAAATTATGTGAAGAGATGAAGAGATAGAGACTAAGAGAATGGAAGAAATTAAAATAGATATGAAAATTCCCATAAGTAGAATGAACGCCCCCTCGAATATCGAACCGAAAACTGTAACATTTTTGGCAAACACTGGGATAAGTTTAAATTGATTTTACAAAGACAAATTTGCTTAACACAAAGGCCCATTAATGAGAAGAATAATGTACTTACCGGGTTAAAATAGGGAATTCCGTTTTCTTCCAAAAATGGTATTGCAACGTCTTTACGCCAGGTTGTTGGATTACAAGCGCCACCAAGAAATACTAATAAGACATGATTGTTGTTAATAAAATACACTTATATATCCATACATATATAATAAATAATTTAATAATAAATAATATATATATATTCCAACTAAATATAATAAAAGTATTAAATTACCACAATTTGAATATTGGCCTTCAGGCGGCACGGACTTTCTGATAAATCAATAAAAATAAATCAAATTGAATTTTAACATTATATTAAAGTTACTATCAATCCATACTAGTCTATAAAGGCGTTCTGTGTACTTATGTATTTATGAAAGTAAATAACAACGATCACGTATAAATTCAAAAATTCTTAAAGAGCAAATATAATAAGTTGTGATGCAAAAATTGGTTAATGTTTTTAGATTAAAAGTAATAAAAAATAAAACACAAACGGCAGAAATTAAACGAATCAAAGCATATTTACTTGGCCAGTTGAGTAGGGGTTAATGGTTTAGAAAATTTCCTTTTTGGTGAAAAGCTGTTCATGTTTTAATATGAAATTTGATAAAATGCCATATGTTCTAGCCCAAGCGGCGAAATAAGACCAGACGGCAGCTTTACCGATTTTAAAGCCATCTGTAAATGGTCCGCACAATGCATAAGGTTAATTATAGTGTAAAAATGAAAACTTTAAACAAATATATCAAGTTTTTAAATCGTGTTTTTAGTTATATTTCTGTTATACAATACTCTAATAAAAGCTATCTGATTTTATTTATTTTATTTTATCCTTTAAAATATTTATCTTTACTATTCAGTCTAATTATTATTCCAATTATCCATGAAATTAGATTTTTAATATTTTGAATCGATTCGCAAACATTTATTTTTTATTTTCTGCACTGATACATTGTTTACAAACACGTCGAGTGCTTTTCAAGGCACACTTTGATGCAAATGTTTAACAATAACCTTTGAGCTCTGTTAACCCATTTCACCTCATTATGGGGCACTTTTGCTTTAAAAAAATATGGGCAAAAGTTTGTGTTTGCGTGGACAGCAATTCTCAACTACTAAAGTAGTGTGCTCTCCAGTAATTCTTACTGCATTAAAAGATAATAATCTGTTTATATTTTCAGCCTCGCACTACAAATGTTCAATAAAAACGTTATCCTGTTATCCATGACAAAACTTTTGACTGGCTCCATAAGTGTCATAATTTTTCCTTCTTTTAACCATTTTTGGTTGGAATGTGAACAAGTTAGGCCTGCTAAATCTGATATTGCCCCAGGTTTAAAATACATTTCTTGAAAATAAAGCTTACATAATTTAAAATTAATGCTGGCTTTAAGTATTCAATTAGCCTAAACAAGACTATATTTTTTCATGAGTGGAATGTTATTAACTTTCAAATAATTATAACGTTGTGTGAATCTTATTGAAAGAAATAACGGGGACATGCTAACTTTAAAGTTGATCGCAGTAGTCATTTCGTATTCAACTTCATTTTACATCTTTGCACTTTTAACTAATAAAATAAGCCTATTGAGTCAGCCTCACTTACGTGGGATGCATCTATTTAACTTTGCTTGGTTAACATCGAATATTCCGAGTTGGCTAGATCCTTTTGATATACTTTGAAGTGTAATATCTTAACTTAGATTTTAGCAGATTATTAAATTTAGCTCCTCCGTGGATCCATCATCGCCCTTTACTACTAAAAATATGCGAAGGTTTGCTTTTGAAATCGAACTATTGAACGCCACATAGAATGATTAAAAACATGCTCCGTTAAATGTGAGTAGTTTTCTAAGTCCAGATCTGACAAACAAGAGCAGAATGATGCAAAAAGCTTAATGTTTAGACAACTCACCGATATTTAATGATTATGTTTTTCTTCTGTTAGTACTTTATTCTTGATAAATTGTAGTTCAATACAACCTAAAGAAGGAAAATAAAGAAAATTCAATGTTTGGAAGATCTAGCAAATCCATAAAAATTTTTGTATACCAATGCCTTATATACAACATAATTTTTCTCTTATATATTAATAACTCTTCATTATTGTTCACAATAAACGCTACCGTTTTTCTGCATATCCAGGCTGGTTAATGGTATTATTGAACATTCTGATCACCCGAGTATTATTGGTTATCTTTAACAATAGTTACCTCCTCTTTATGATGAGATCTGTCTTACTTCAACCTTACGAGAGAAGTGTGCGTAAACATAAGCTTATGCCACTAACTGTATGGAATAAAACATCAATCATAATATTTTTAATTTTAGTAGAAAGTTATTAGAGTATGAGAACAAATAGAGAACTGATCATTCATATTCTCTTTGCAAGCGTTCACAACAGGAGTCAGACTGAAAACTCACTGACTGGGTGAGCAATCCTTTAATTCCCAGAGTGCGATCTATTATGTCTAAAAACAAATTAGAAACTGTTCTATTTCATCCTATCCTATGGCTCAGTGAATATAGAAAAGGAAGGTTATTTTTCTGCACGGTCTTTGCCTCCTTGTCATTGATTAAGTACAAGTACACACACTTCCGAATTCTGGATGATATCCGTTAGGGACACCGAACTTTCTTACCTGTTTTTGTTCTTCGACGGATAGAATGAAATTGTAAAAGATTAAAAAATGTAGGATTCTCGATAAAATGATTCGCTCCCTTCGAGCTTTATGATAATTTCGTCATAATTATGTCACCATTGTACAAGTTAGTCAGAGTTCAAACTCATTCTTTCACTATATTTTTACATTTTCAATAATCCTGTAAATTTCCAGGCAGAATATGACTAAATAGACAGAAAACAAGGATTTGTGACCATGAAACGCGTCTAAAGCATTTGGAAAACTGTCAAAGCTAGGAGTATTTAAAATCAATCAAGCAAATGTGAGTCTGTATTAAGAGTCACGGTGAAACCTTTGACTTCTTGTGAGCGTCATTTCGATTCTAAGAATAATGTCTAACAGAAACAAACAGATAAGTGAGATTGATTATAAAGTGAAGGTTTCTCTTGAGCTTGTTGAAGGAAAGGTTCCTGCTTAGAAAGAGAGAGAGAGAGGAGAAGAAGAATAATAATGATCAAAAATTGCGAAACAAGCATTCAAGATTGTGAAATAAGTCTATTGAGGGCTGTAGTAGTTTTGCCTTAATTAATATTCTCATTTGTAAGATTTAAAAATAAGTTCTAATAAATTCAGCAGTCAAAGGCAAACATATATCTTTGGCTTTTCAAAGATTGGGCTGTGACGCTTCATTAATCGTCATAGCTACAGAGCAGTTGGCATAAACTGAGAATTGCGGCTAGGGCATAGATAATGATAGGTGAACTTATTTTTACATGCACTATATTACTGCACTATTTGCAAATGCATAAATACAAGGTTTTAATTAGGGAAATGATAGGGGAATTCGGCTCATTGAAGCGACAAATTTTTCTTCATCAAAGGGAAAAAAGCGCTACGATTTTCTCCTAAAAAGGGGCATGGAATGAGTACTATGTCAGAAGTGGGAACTACTTTTGACATAGCAATTTCTAAGCTTTCACACATTTTATGAGATTTTAATGTTCAGCAATTGGTCTCTGGAAGTCATTGTTGAGAATTACACACAGGAGGAACGGTGGTTTGATCGATAGCCTACAAACATTACTCATTTTAGCTTTAACATTCACTTATGATTGGTAAATTGGCCTTCCACTGTTTTTTTACTTGAGTTCGACATTGCTGGTTGATGTAGTCATAGTAGTTATGTCAAACAAGTGACTTCCAGAGCTTGTTGTAGGATATGTCTTAGTTCATAATTAATGTATGTTTTATCCTGGTTCGCGTTGATAACTAATGACAATAAATCGTTTTAAAGAAAAGGAATAACTAAATAGAAAACTACTTGCTAACTTTAACCGATTTTGAATTATGCATGGAACCTGGAAATCGAATAATTCAAAGGGCTTTCTCAAGGAATTTTTCGTATTCTAATTCCTCCATTTCGGCATTTTGGCCGATCCCTAGATTACTAGTCATTTAATTCATGTCACCCAAATTGTTTATTGCTTCCATTTGTTTTATTTCTATTCTTCCACTTACTCAATCACAATTACTCCTAGAACTTCTAATCAAGTTGTGCTAAAATCGTATTGATTTGTAGAAAAGGTGATTGACAAGTTTCATAAGGGGAGATATAATACCATTATCTCAAGTGCTTCAGAATTATAAAGGCATGTTTTTTTTACTACTGATTGAATTATTCGAATTTTATTAGTTTGACTAAATGATAAAGTAATTCAGGGAGGGGGTATGTGAGCATGCTTGCACTCTTTCTCTAATATGAGTTAACTTCATGATGGATTAATCGGTGATTCATTACTCCGAATGAACCGAAAGAAATGGCATTTCTGTGCATTATCGGATCAATTAGTTATTTTTTACCATCGATCTGAAAGGAAATTATAAATCTACTGTCAAATTTCAGAATATTATTGACAGAATTTGATATAGCACTATGAAAACAAATCTACCACCTAAGTGCTTTCATTCTTCTTCCAAAATTGCAAGCTTATTGGTTGACTATTTGGTGATTGAAGAAAATAAGCTTTATATAATTGCTGATATGACGCGCTAATGGGGTGGCGATATTTACGGAATATCGGACCCATACATTTAAGTTTTGCTCCAGAGTAGCTGTTCGTTGCGATAATTGTCATGGTTGATTTATATCTCCTTTTTACCAGTAATCAAAAAGGTGGATTTATCAACCAAATATTTGTGGCAATAATGTGTAGACGTTTTTTAATGTCGAAATGACGTGGGTTCATTAGGGATTATCCCTTTAACGCCCGATTTATTTCTTGAGAATGCAATCACACGTGTCTCACAGCAGACTGACGCCGCCGACTTGATGAATTTTGGTGGTATCAGGCGAAGCCTATACACACGTATTGAACAGGTTTCAAACAGCAATATCAACTTATGTTACGAGTCTAGTTCCAATGGAGCTTATTTTGAAAGAGAACCGCAAGGTCCTAAGGGCGTTAAAGGGTTAATTTCTGGAATTTGAATGCTATAGCACTAAAACTAAACTAAACTTAATGTTAGATTGGAGATGAGTCCAAAATCTGTAACACCTAAGCATAATGACTCATAGGGCTGACCAATCGCACGAACGGTTACGCGCCTACTTACACTATTACACAGTTGTTAATTCGCTAAGTATGCGAAATCAGCACTGACGCTACCTTTTTTTACTTGGTTGATTTAACCAAAGTTTAAGGGAATATTTTTGCGAGTTATCAGTGGACAACAAAATCGAAAATTTAATGGAAAGAGATGGGACTGTTTATTTTTATTATTGAGACTTAAATATTTTCACTGAAATTGGTGTTATTTAGCCAAGAAGGGCTGGTCTTGTTATTACGACTCAATTTACCTTCAGTTGTTGAAAAAAATTGCGTTTACGTACACTCAAATAGATTACACTTTCAAAGCAGCCGATACTAATTCGAATTCTAATTCTTTGATATAAAAAATAGTCTTTTTTTCGAATTAAAATTTTTTGCATCAGTCGGTCTATTTTTTAATTGTCTGCAATTGTTGAGGTATAATTTATTGTCGCTTGAATTTGTTTAAACCAGTGACAATATGGAATACATATGTAATGGAAAATTCTTCATTGGGGTATTTTTTAGATTAATTGTTTTGCTTTCACACAGATTACATAGCTCAATCTTTAACAATGGTCTTCCTTTACCGGCTGAGACAAGTCCACCATGAAGATCTCAAAGCACAGATATTTAGGTCATTTCAAACTTTTAATCCTCTTCTGTTAAATTGTGTTTTGCTATAAAAATAAGAAATTTAAGATCATGTCAAAGTAAAATTATTTAGCCGATACTGTCATTCGTTTCATATTAAATTCTTGGTGGCCCCTATTGCATTCCTATAGCCCCTATAAACATCGAAATTTTCGGACTCAAGAATGTGAGGGGATGAACTAATTGGGAAGTTCGAAAATGTTGGAGGTGACCAAGGTGGATGCGTCATGTTATCTCATCTCTATAAGTAACTGAGAACTCTCTTTTCAATTCCAAGTAAGCGCAGTAACATTGCAGTGGAAGGAGAGAGAGAGACAATTTCCTAAGAAAGTGAAGTTTGTCAACGATATTCATTTGCCACAGAACTCTTTCTTATCTACAAGGTTAATTAGTTAATTAATTCCGATAAAAATATTACATAATTGAACTTTATTTCAACACGAAAGAGAAGAAAGGATACAATAAAGCGTTTCATAATTTGCGAACTTTCACTTTTAAGCTCCAATCTCAGCATTTTTATTAGCTTCAGATTACAGGAACTTAAACTACGTAGATTAGTTATGTTTTGCAGTGTTGGAAATGCTTTCTTTGCGATAACAAGCTCCGAAATAGAAATCCAGATAGGTATTGAAAACCTCTTCTCTAATCCAAGGAAAATACAAATTCAATTGTCTTTTTTCTGCAACTAACCTGAAACCTCAATTTAATGTGCTTAGGTTTCTTTCCAGGTAATTTGAAGTGGGCTTTACATACCTATATAACATAACTTGGGAAGATAGTTATTTATGAACGGAAATGTGAGCTAATCTATTCTACAATTAAACATTTAGCCAGTGAATTGGGGTGCAAATAACTAAATCGCAGAAACAATTTGCCGAAGTATGTTCAGTGTCACGACCTCGAAAGCATCCAATAGCAGTACTGGCCTAAAATGTCAGAGCGAAGTCATAATTGCGTAATCAGCAGGTGACATTTCATCTGCGCATTACAGAGGATTCATCGGCGAGATACGCTCAGTCGTTCATTTAGACACAGAAAATGAATACCGGTGGGGGAATCGTGGTTGATTTTAACGATTCGGATCCATTTACTCAGGCTTTCTATGAGATTGATACCGATAGTGATGGTATCATCACCAGAGCCGATTTAGAACAGTTCGTTAGGAACAACGACTTTGTGGATAAAAACCTTGTGAAGGTAAATGTACCAGTCTTATGGAATAGATTTAACTTTATCTAATTTACTTAAAATTTGCCTTTTTTTTGCATATGAAACATGGGAAAATTTTATGACGGAATTCACGTGGTATTTATTGTCACTGTGGATGATACCAACTTTGAGGCCTATTATCAACTTACAGTTTTCATCTGCATAGCTCTAAATGATGTCTACTGTTAAAAAGACAGAATTGTTAGAATAAGTTTTACAGAGAGTTACCCCACACTATTTCTACGAATTGATGACTTAACACTATTGGCTTTTAAGTTATTTCCCAATCTCGGAGGCCGAGATCAGTAAATGATCGAGGTCAATATAGGATCGAAAATCTTCTCAAATGACAAACACATGTTAATTTTTAATTACTCTTAGCTTTTAAGATACGTTTAAATTATTTGATCTTCGCGCTTATTAAATTTCAAATTTCATCTATTCTATTTTTTAGTCATGGATGAAACTGTTTGATACCTCTGAAAGTGATCTTATAACAATACAGTTGTATAAGAAAAAGCTTGGGCTTCCTGACGATGAGAGGTATGTTTTATGGAATTTAATCCAGAGAGATATGACTGAACTGATGCTGAACACAAAGTTGCCCTCAAACAGGGTCTAATGCGTAGTGGCAACATGCTTATCTGCATTAAAAGTTACCCTCTAGAAATCAATATAAAAAGTCTATATTTGGAAAGATTGTAAAATGTTTTCTTATATTCCTGGATAAGTTTAAAATTCAGTAATTTACGCAATAATCTGATAATAACAATTCCTGCCTTCTAAATTAACTGATTTCTAGGTTTGCTAATTAATAAATTTATTGTGATTTTACTATCCCATTTGAAAATTGTCAAAACAACAATCCAAGTTTACTCAACAGTTCTTGTCTGTAGTCTCTTACAAAAGGCGCATATGTGATCCTAACTTTGATTTATAAAATTTTTAATATACAATTTATATAAGTGATGGCGAAGTTGAAATTATTGCTCCTGTGACAAATCAACACTTTTGTATTGGAAGAACGTCTGCTTTCTATCGCCATGACCTATGTGACCACTAGATACCATTCCGTCACCGATGACTCGGACACGAAAAGAGATAGGGCAGAAGAAACGTTAATTTGAAACTCCTTATTACCTCAAATAGGCTTTTCTATACATCACCAGAGTGATAAGAATTATTTTAAAATCAGGAGTGGCGTACGTCGTATATTAATAGTGACAATTAAGGTCAAGATAGTGATAGTTTGTGGTAATTGCTCATTCAGATACAAAACAAAAATCCTGCGCCTTTGTGCACTGTTGAGTCTGTTTCCTTCCAGAATGGAACTTAATGTACATTCCTTTGTCATTAAATGCATTGTGCCTATGGTAACCATCACACATGAATCCACCTGGAAACACCTATTTGATGCGACTGTACACTTTTAAAGTTGCCAATTGTAATTTTAATTTCAGTAACTTGTACAAAGCAAATTAAAGAAATCCAAATTTGTAGAACATTGAGTGAAATTGAGCTTTCGAATCATTTCTTGCGCGTTTAAAAATTAGCATTGCTAGTCAATCATATACTGACGCTCTATAGTCCTAAGTTATTGTGAATTCAGATCTCAAAGGCGCACAAGATTCGCTTAAATGCGCATATGAAGTAACATTGGATTCTGAGTACGTTTTCATGCAAAGGTCAGTGTCCAGTGTCGTCTTAAGACCATTTTTAATATGAAATAGACTTTTCTTACATAAGTCATGTATACCTTAATTTTATTTTAAGCTGTTTTATATACACCTATTTTTCTGCTTTAGAGATCGTACAAATTCTTCGCATTCAAGCTTTCCCGAACCACCAAGCTATGCGAATATGAGAGCTTCAGAAATTCGTATCATCTCCGCCAGTATGCCAGCGATAAATCAGGCTGAGGTCATTGAAGAGTCATGTCGATTGATTGCCACAAATACAGAAGGAAGTAACAGTTTCAGCGGTGGCAGTAGAACCATTAAATTCAATGAGTCTCAAACAGCTGCCAATTTGAGACAGTGGCTGGAGTTGAGATTTGGCCGAGTTTGGCATGTTATCATCGTTCAAGGATCCTATTGGATGCACTACTCTCATGAGATTGACTGTTCCCTTCAATTTCAAATCGGCTCACATGTATTCCTTCTTTGGCGTACACCATCTGATTAATGTAATAGTTTTAAACTAACAACCAAACTAAATTAAAGTTCAAATTTCACGATGTCAGAACAAAATCTATTTTAAGCTATTTAACCTAGCATCAGTTTGGATTTTTGCTCATCTCCTTGAGGTTGACACTGCTAACCTAACTCTATTTAGTTATACGTTTTAGCTACCTCACCTCTGCTAGATTGATGTAATAAAATACGAAATTAAATGGCATGACAGCTAATTATAACTGAAGAACAAATTATTCGGTTCTGGAATGATATCATCATGAATGTGGGAGTCAAATGGAGACTGAACAAAGGGACATCACAGAAATTTACTTTTCTCCTCATGACAATGTGGACAATTCAATGCCCCTTGATTTAAATAAAGCAGAATTTGTGAAGTCCTGACTTCGTGATCTATATTTCACCGATCATCTCACTATTTCACCCCTCTTTGCAATTTCCGCTACTCAGTACATTCAGATGCTTTTCCAAGTTTAGAACTTGTGAGTTTGTATACTCTATCATGAAAAATAATGGCAATTTTGGGCTTTTAAGTAAGTGGAATTTAGAAAATCTTAATCATCTAATTAGGCAAACAGTTAGCAGCTAAATCTGCTACGTTAGATTTACGCAAGCTCATGTTAACTGAATATTTAGAAAATCTCTTGTTAATTAAGTTTTTCAGTACTCCATATGTGAGAAAGGTAACATCTCTTAATCACTTAAACCTGTTCAATTAATATGTGAAGTATTAGTTAAATATGAGATTCAGAAAATGAAATATATTCCTCATTTTAAAACAGATTTTTGCTGCTGTTATCTGATAGTATGCACCCTGTATGCCAAAAATAAGACGAGTGATTGAATATGCTATTTCTATTTTGTTCGCTTGTAGTAACTGAAGCAAAGACTTTTAGTTAGCAGAATTCACAAGATCTTAAGTGTAATATATAAATAAATAAACACTCATTGTCCAAGTCATATTTTTGAGGCGAGCTCATGTTCGAGCAGGCAGAAATGAAAAGCAGTATTGATCTTCAGATCAATAATTCATTCAGTTATTATGATCGTGGTACTAATCAAATTATAACCCTTAAAGCACTATTGAATATTCTAAAAATAATAAAGGTCTATTATTGAGTTGCAGAACCTCTGGACTGATTCACTAACCCTAATTGATTTAACCCAGTTTTCGCCCTCTTTTGTCGCCTCCTGCGCAAGCTTTATGCGTTGGCTTCTAGCTGTTTACCGATTTTCCTTTTGCCTAAACTTTTATGACTGAACTTCACGCTTTACACTATTTCCAATTCACTTATAATATAAATTTTCCGTCATTGTCACTGTGTTACTATTTTGTTTTCCCTCAGCAGACACCTAAGAATATGGGTAAATAACCTAGTTGATATTGTAAGTTGCTAAGTGGAAGTTATTCATTGCTAGTAATTCTTTCAAAATTCTCCTATAATGAATATTTTCCATTCCTTTCCTTCTTTTTTGTTGAATTTTCCAATTAGCGAATGCTAGTTGGTTACCAAAATAAAAATTGCAATATTGTTTATAGTTTTTGCAGGTATTAGCAATAATCAAGTTAAATCTTAATTTAATTCAAATAAGTCCTAGAGGTTACTTTGAGATAAATCTCCATTTCTCCCTTCTTTAGTGACCTATTTGCAATTCCATCAATTAAAATTATGACATTGTGCACTCATTCAACTAATTAAAACAACAATAGACGTTGGCAACAAGCGAATTGAAAAGGCAACTTATTCATTTAACACGAGCAACAATTAAAACCCAAATCGAAAAGGTTAATTGATATTGGCGTTTGTTTCAGCATATAAAGGTTTGCAGAATGTGGCTCTAGAATAATTTAATATTTGCCTATCAGTTATTTATGAGCCATCTTTTAACTTCATTCTCCCCGACGTGTTAGTTAAGTTAACTGTTAGTTGAATTAACTGTTCAACTTCATTGTGTAATACATGCATTTCGTAAATCCATTCCTATTCCCATGCTTAATTCGTATTCTCGTTATACTTCATTTAAAAGGACGTTTTTAATACATTTATCTTTCAGTGCGCATAATTTCTTGAAAGTGAAAATGGCTGTCCCAGTGGACTTTTCAAGATGTTCTGACGCGCGTGGAATCCTTTTGGTCAGTCTTGGCTTGGTTACATTCTCCCCAAATCTATTACTAATTACGTTAAATTTAAGAAGAAAATAAAATGTCAAAAATGTTACTACTTCCTGAAATTTCGGTAGGTGAATTTGCGAAAAGCCTGTAGATATTGACTGAGAGGGGAAAACTCTGCTTTCCCTATAGTACAAAGGTACTCGTGTTGCAAGTCTTTCGAAATCTATAGATGAATAGGGTGTTTTCATATTTGTGTTTGAAGAGAAGAAGATGTAAAAGGATTTATTTTTGAAACCACTATTATTCTCAAGGTAATGGCCAAGTGATATTATAAAATAATAGCTAAGTTCATCCTGATCGATCTCTGTCATGTAAAATGTTACTGCTATTCCTATGGCGTTAAAAAAATGTAGAAATGAGCCAAACTTTTATGGTCAAACCTACTACTAAATCAACTTGTCAAAATTCCCTGTCATTAACTCAACCAGGCGCCCAGTGATCGAATCATAAAACAGTTGAACTAAGGAAAACATGGAAATTACAGTGATTCTCTCATTTAGAGTAACGACCATGACAACCTGACTTCCTTTCGACTCCTTTTTATCCTTAACTGTCTAATTTGACATATTGTGGGTTAAAATTTATCCAATAATTCAATTTTGTAATAATTTTCTGCCTTTCCATGAATAATAAAATGATACAATAAGCATTCGATCAATACTCCCCCCCCCCACCCCCACCCCTCCCTCTATTGAAATCTTTTTTAAAGTAAGTTGTGTGTGTGTGTGTGATCAGATTGACCTATCAGAGCAAGGTGGATTGGAAATGGTACCAATAAACGTTAAAGAATAAGCAGATCAGAGATCGTTAGGTTAGCCTCCCCCAAATGCCTCATCAGCAGCTTGCTTGACAAATCTCAATTAACTAATTGCTCAGCTATTCGTTTCTCGTTACAGTTGTGACTCACATACGACTTCTAATAGGCCATAAATGTGTGGTTTTTAAGGTATCATTAAAGCTTTTAGTTGTCGTTTTTACGAGCACTTAATTTTAAGAAAATTGTTCGCAAGAGTTCAATATGCTTATTAATAAAATTTGAACTTCCTATTCGTTTGAAAATTAAGGAACAAACCAAGTGGTAGGCACAACAAAAGCTCGAAAACAATTTTTTTAAGTGAAAGCTAATGAGAGGTCATTAGGGTAGTACACTTAGAAACCAATACAAATGATTCCAAGAACGGCCTTTCAATAATCAAGACTGCTAACTCCTCAACGGAGTTCCAATTGACTTAATAAACTTCATGGCGTTGTATGTGCATAATTCGAACTTATGACAAAACTTGTTATGAAAACCTATGAATAGCCGAATTAGTTGAAACTGGAGATTCACTTCTTAGTCATTCTGTTCTCAATTAAATTAACTTACACAAAATACGCGTTTCTAAAGTTATCCGAATCACGGTGCATGCTTTCTTCTGGCTCCTTGTCCTTTAGGTCAGATGGTGCAGTAAAAGGATGACGAATTGATAGCCACGAATATGAATTCCCCAAAAACAATAAGCCTTCGTTCCCATGTAAGTCGCCCCCACCTTCGGGTCTTAATTCTTGTTGGTGTCATTTGTAAATCACCTATTTGAAAAGGTAAATGGAAATTAGTGTTATAGAAAGTGTCCACGAACATGATTCAAGCTTTTCCTACTGCAAAAACTGAAGAACCTATAAATTTCACTGTTCAGTAATTCAAATAAACATAAAAGGAAAATAATGCGAACTTTTTTGGTTTTATTTCCCGACTCCATAAGCATCTGATTTGAAGGAAAGAAATAAAAATATAACTATTTGGATACCGAACCTAAATCCTTTCTTAAAGATTGTTCTAAATTCAGGATGGGTTTAGGTAATTAACTACCGGATTGAAAAATATAAATTTCGTACAATTCTTTAGTACTTTTCAGGTTTAGAAAGTCCATAATTATGTAAATTTTGAAGCTCATTTTCGGCTCATAATGAATTACCTCACTAAAATATCTGAATCTTTCAATAACTTGAATTATTTCACACAATTAAGATATTTAAAAAATTGAAATGAAGTATTTCTGAAATAAAAACTCTTCTAAAATATACTTTATTCAAAGTACATTTATTCAAAATAGTGATTTGAATGACATGCATAAGCTATTGAATGCAATATCCTTGATGTTTTAAGTAAACATACAGGCTCGTGGTTATTGGAATAAGTTAATTTATTTTTGCATGATACATAGAATCGCTAAAAGGCGTTTTCCAAGTAAGTATTTGAAATCCATCAATGTTAAAATTGAGGGTCCATGGGCCATCATGTGCAAAATTCATCCAGTAGGAACCGGTAGTGCAGATAACATGCCATATTAATCCATACTTTTCATCAAGATACTTCTTTAACAGTGAAGTAAAAAGTTTCATATTCTCCTGTTTCCGACATTGTTTAAGTAGCTCCACTGCCTTGGTAGTTATCTTGACCTGATCTTTATAAATCAGTCTAGTTGAAATGATTGAAACACTTCGTGGAAGCTCCAAAGGGGGTTTAGATGTGCTTCTGCTTCCCATGTTGTGCAAATTCGATTTGAAATCTCGTCATTAGTGTTGCTATCCTAACTTTAGTCGAGCTTAATTAGAGTGCTGCTACTAGCCAATCAGAAATCGAGTTTGCATCTAATGCAATTCAGGTTATGTTCTGCTATTCATAAAAAAGGTCTTTTGGTGTACAAATAAATCATTCAATGCTGAATGTGTTTGCTAATATCATGAGTTATTTATGCTTCATGACTAAGTATTAACCCGAATTGTATTGAGCGCCAAAATTTTAGGCAAATGATATCCGTTTAAGAAAAGAAAATAGTCATCAAAAATATTGAAGTTAATTTTTTTTCAATTATGGGATTCATATGCCTTAAAAACGTCAATCATAACATTTTAAAATCATTTCTCCTCCTCCCGAATTAAAATGTTTTACAGAACTCGGTAAGAGGTTTCCTTTGGTTTCAAACTGCCCTTTCAACTCATTTTCGTTACACTTTCATAATTTAATTGAAAAAACCCATCGCGCACTGCATGTTCTCCTTGTCAACTTTTTACTATTCAATCGATCTCACTATTTAATTCATTACAATGGATGCCTTGGCTTACCACAATAAAGTTCTGCAATTTATAATTTTTTTGCAGTTAGTGAACCCTTAAAACAATCCTGTTCTTTGTTATACCTCATGGTCGTTTTCACATACTCTAGGTGCGTTACGGCTACCAATTTAACTATTCGTAAATGGGATTTAGTGTACCTAGGCTCTACTGCTATCATTAGGACACGCTGTTTTCTCCCCATTGTCTATACGCCCGACATATGTACATCTTGCAGTCTCGTTTATCATTTTCATCAACTCTTGCGCAGTGTTGGAGTGGGGGTGGTTAAGTAGATGTTAAGGTAGAAGAACCCAGCAACGTTTTTTACAGTTTGCCACTCTCTTGCGGGCACAGACCCAAACAGCCTATATTCCTATTTTTGGAAAACTGAGAGTAATTTCGAATCCATCCAAACACTACAGCTAAACGGGGTATTAACACTGGTTCTTTACCAACCGATGATGCTTAACTGCTAAGGACTCTCACTTAGACCAATACAAACCTGGTTTCACTTACTCAGAATTGAAAGTTGGGTGAGATATTGATGCGTATGCAATGATAGTAATTAATTGCATGTTCGTTTACAACGAATTTTCGTTTGTTAAAGTGGTAAGTTTTCTAAGGAATTCCCTTGTACTTAACATTCAAATAAAGTAGGGAGGAGATAGTCTCTACAAAGAAGCCAGAATACTACCAACTTTACTGGTTACGAGAATTAACAAGCGCAATTGCCCATCCACAGCAGTGGGCGCGCACTATTGAGCACCTATCCCGTAATATCTAACTTAGTAGACAAGCTCGAAGTTCACCTTACCAAGGGTGCAATGGCAACTTGAAGGGCTCACTCACCTATTCTTCATATTTTAGAACATGCACTAGCTTTTTCACACTTTTACCCACTAAGACAATTTTGCTTTTACCGAAGTGAACACTGACCTCATTTTAAGAGAACAAGCTGCTTTGATGGTTGAGTGTCATACTATCCCGGAATCAATGGCACTTTTATTGGCAGTCCCGCTTATGCGAACTCTAATGCATATGGCAAGCCCCATTATTGTTGTAAATACAAGACCATGAAACTTTCCTGATAGATTTGAAGTACATGGATCAAGGTAAGGTCCTTACTCTTCAGTATCAAAGCGAGTGATCTGGAGGTTGGATAGAGTGGAAACTAATATTCAGGACTACAATATTCAGGAAACTACAATAAAATGCTAAGTTTGCTGAACTAGGAAATAAAGTTATCACAAGCTCTTGACAGGTTGGATTTTGAGGAGAAACATTAATGAGATAGGGTGAGGTAAATTATATCATAACTAATCTGTGAGAATACAGTTTTCCTGACTCGTTCACGAAACAGTGTTTGTGTTACTTACACGTAAAACAAACTGGGCTCAGGGTGGCAGCATAAATTCAGACGTATTACTCTCAGGTTATAATGTTGCTTCGATTGTACAGTCACAAAATTGCTTTCTCAGTTTCTTTAATGTACACAAAACCTAAGTAAAAAATAATTGTTGGCATCGGGACTATTCATCCCAGGAAACAGCACCAATAACCATATTATAAAGTCTAAAATTTCATAATAAGCTGATTACGTAATGAGAACCTTGTAGCAGATTAGCTACCTAACTAAGCCTGAATGTACTCAGAAACCTCGGTGACAGATTCCCCTAGTCCGTAAGACCCCCAGAATTAGCTAGGCTAGTTGCAAAGCTAAGAAGAGACAAAGGTATCCAGAGGACGCGTTTATTCTAGACATGCATGGCGTGGAGTGTAATGTAAGACGTGGAACTTAGTCATTATATACACTTCATGATACGATGACCTCATATAACTTGGATCATTGATTGGTCGGAAAACCGTGTACTGGAATTGACCATTGATTGATCGCATTGGTATAGGTCATTGATTCTGCATTAGTCACGCCAAAGTTGTGTCCCCACAACCTAAAGTGATACAGTTCCTACTTAAGATGATATGAATTTTCACCGATATGGTGAATTCGATGAATTTTATTGCATTTCATGTACTTAAAAAATAATTGGTATTCTATTACATACTTTTAGCTCTGCTAGTTCTCTCATGTGAGTTTGTGATACGTGAAAGTGAACTCGTTACTGAATCATCCATTTGGTAGAGGTAAGCTACTTTAATCCAAAATAAACCAACGTAGTTTGTACATTTATACTCCATGCTTTATAGTAAAATTGTACTCACTTTCATGAATTTTAAAATTATTATATCACGGTACGAACAATCTAAACATCGAACTCGCTCCTTAGGCAAGGTAGACCTGACTTACTAATTCAGAGTAGCACTAATAACCAGGAATTCGAGTATGAATGAAACTAAATCCGATATTTTCAAGAAATTTCAAATTGGCATAGCAATAACAAGCTGGTTTTAAGTTGAGGTATTTTGAACACACTTGAAATAAACGTTTTAAGGCTGCAATTTTAACGAAACGGTCTTATCGAACGTATGCAAATTCATTCGAAATTGCCATAAAAAATATCATGTTTACTAACTAAATGGAAAGAGGTTTTTTCGAAAGAATTAGGGTTAAAATATTACTCTTTCATACTGATTGTTGATATTGCGCAAAATCGACATTGCCCATCCCGCTATAAGGTCAGAGATTCGGCAAGAATCTGTTAAGTCATCGTCAATGTGGTCAATTTTATGCTGCGACAAATTCCCATAATTCTACTAATGGCAGGCATGAAGGTGAATCCTGTGATGAATTGATTCTTTTGACAACCTTTTCCGAAATCTATTTATTTCACACATTTGTTAGATTATGAGCGTCTCAGAACTTTCAAGAAATACATGAAAATTTTATCCAAAGTGAATTATGAAAGATAAATCTTTCACATTATTAATGGGAAAGTTCAGGGTCGGACTAATCAAATTTAAATGGATATAAATGCGCCCATTTATAATACTTACTAAAGTATTGTAAGGATTTCAATTTTTTTGTGCAAATCATAAATCATTGAGAATTTTCATCAGACAAATAAAGTCATTTATATTAATAATAACAAGTTTCCTTCTGTACTCGGATATCAATACTTTATTTAAATATTTAAAATAAATACATGTATCTGGTAAAAATAATTTAAATATCGCGGGGTTACCAATTCCATTAGGAATTTCATTTTAATTGACGTCTTAGCCTTCAGCCGATTTGATTCAATTAACCTTAACTTATATTTCGGTGTTTTGTTTTTGCTGTCTGTTCGGTCTTTCTCTGAACTTCAGCACACATGACACTCTTGGACATGGAAAACAAGGAAAGCATTTTAGCAGCTCTGAATGGTTTGTCATATATGAGTTCTGATTTTGCTAGACCTCGAACCTGATGATAAGCCACCGGCAATTCTAGATGAATATCTTCGCGAAATTGCAAAGCATGGACTAACATTGTAAGGTTTACTATTTCTAATGTTCAGTATTCCTTGGATTCATATTAAGCCACTAATTCTTTTGAAGTTCAATCATATAATGGATGAGTTTATCGATGACGTTGATGAAAATATGCACCAGAATGTCCTGAGATCTACCGATATTAATGATCTCAGGGAACGAGTTTACAAAATCCTCAGTCAGTTCGAAGGGTATTGCGATGATATTTGTTTTTTTTCTAATTTTTATAGTACACCATTTACTATCCAGCGGATCTGTGAGCTTTTATCTGATCCTCGTAAGCACTACTCTCGTCCAGATAAATTTCTTCGAGGTTTCGAGAAAGTGTGTCTAGTAGTTTCAACAGTAGATGCCTATGGAAAGTGAGTTTTAATGCCTTTAGTGGTTACTTTTTAGTAAAATTCATAATGTTGAACCACGACTGTCTGGAACTATTGAAAGGTGCACATCGTTTGTACTTAATGGGACTTCTGGTGAAAGTGGCCCTAATGAGGATTCGTCGGGTAGATCCAAACGGTCAGAGGATGGTGAGGAAGAGGATAATGAAGATTTAACATCTCCAAGAAGACCCTGCATCAACTTTTATCGGGTAATCCTCTCCCCTTTGTTCTTTCCATATTTATATCTTGCTCTACTCTAAGCATAAAATGAGGTAAACTTTATCTCAGGATATTGTTATGGCACTGTAGGAAAATATGCTTGGATGTTTCAGTTGGTTGCCTCTTCACTCATTTCATTGCGTAGAGATTATATATAACTTAGGAATTGAACTAATCATGTCTACGCTTGCCATTCGATTGTTTTGTCATCATTTTGGATGTTTCTTCGAGTGATTTGGAAGTCTCTGTCTACCTACGTGGTGCTTATTCCTTATCACTGCTGTTTTTCTTTATCAATCGCTCGTTATTGGTCTTTTCTGTCCCCTTACCAACATGAGTATTTATTTATCGTGCTGGTGTAGTGTATTGGCTACCGTTAAAATCTGTTTCCCCAGTGATCGCCTTAATTTCATCGTCCCATCAAGACCCTGTAATTAACGAATGTCTAGATTGATTATAGAAGTGAACGTTGATAAGGAATATGGCCACTTTCAAGAAATATCTAGAACTTGGAAGTGCTTATCAATATCTGAGTAATTGGATGTACCTGTGTCTTGATCACTATCTGCAACAGTCATGGACTAAGTTAACTTTGATGTACAGATTAGCTAGGTTGTCTGATCAAATCCACCAAATGAATGCCGTTTTATCATGTGTCAACGTCGATGGGAAGCTGATATTCTGCCTTCTCTTTTTCCGACCCGAATTAACCAGTTTACTTAGTCATCCAGATCAATGGCTATTCATCCAGAGAGCATCGTTGCCCATAGTATTGGCCTAGAGGCCGTAATAAATATCTGCTCATACTGTATGAAGAACTAGAATACTGTTTTGGAATATGCTTTGACAGGTTTTGGAACTAATTAAGACTTTGTCCTTTTAAAACTATAAACCTTACATTCAGCGCCCGACTTCCAAATTAGTCGATGGTCTTCATAAATCCTTTGGTGGAGATAGTCTCATTGGTGCCTACAGTCCTGGAATTCCCGGGAAGCATACCCTTCAACGTCCGTTCCTCAGTGGTCGAGGCTCCTCGGCCATTCCCTTCAGCACTATCTTTGAAGATGCTGAAACTTCTTGCACAGCAACAACAACCGGAGCAACTAAAGATGATGATAGTAGTAACAGTGGTGACGATAGGGAAGAAGAAATGAAACAGGAAAAGAGCGAATGTGATGGTCCCATTTCCGAAGAAGGAAAAGTGCCATCGACGTCGGAATCAGCTCAACAGCAGCGTCCACTTACTGGGATTCAAAAACTCTTCATGGAGAATGAGGAAGATGACCGTGATATGGTACCGTCCATTTTTTTTTGTTAATTCTTGCCTAATGTGTGATCTTGAACTTGGTGTCTGTATTGCATTTCAATTGATCATTCTATGCGTGTTCATGTTCTCTAAGATCTAAGATCTTGGCTCACTTATATGCTCATTGTCACAGATTTTTTTCATTATTTCAGTGGTTGTGATAATTGAGGCGTAGAAGATTTTCAAATCTTTGATTCTACACCAAATGTGGGTAATCAGTGAATACATTTTTAATCATTTCGACATCTAACGAAAACCCTCCTGAACTTAGCCAATTCGAATTATCCAATTTAGTTAAGGGTATAAATAACTGATGGAGTAGCCGTTTTACATGTACCTATGGCGTTGAAATATATAACTATGAAAAGTTTAAGATAACTACATGGTGTGTTAGTTTTGTTTTATTGTCTTCATTTTAAATAGCTGATATCTCCCGTCCCATCGATTGAACAAATGTTACGCCCAATGGGACAATTAGAGGCATTCGTCAATACCATTTCCATGGTTACTGCTAACCCAACTTCCTCCCTAAGCCATTCTACGACTAGCATTTCCGAAAGTCCACTGCCTAAAGAACCACCGCCGTCACCCAGTTCAGAAGACGATGAGGCAACTTCAGAAAGTGAGGCGAAGGAGGTCGAAATACCTACCACCGAAATCAAGCTCCTTAAAAATGAGGAAAGTGAATGTAAGGAGAAGCAGAAGAGGGAAGCAGAGGAAGAGGAAACATCCTTGAACACCGAAACAGAGAAAGATACGGCAAGGATTTCACCCTCATCGTCTGTTATTCGACAGCCTTCACTCAAACGACGGGATTCGGATGCTCCTAGTGAAGATAAAGTGGTTGTTAGCCTAGCTAGTCCCGCTAAGAGGATTCGGCTTGGTTCCGAACAGGAATTTACAGATATTGGAGTGAGTTTATTAGCTTAAATTTAAGATCCTATATGTTTAATGTGCCATTGTTGTAAGTTGTGTTCTTCATTCGTTACCGTATATACTAAGGTGTATTTTCTCTAATGCTGAAAGAATTTTAGTGCTTCCCTGAATGTAAAAGTGCTTTTCAGTTAATAACTAGATACCATACTTCGAAATACCTGAATTGTCAATTTCCTTGAAGCAGTCAAACTTTCTCAGTTAGACATTTATTGTTTTTTTCTCATGGAATGGGACGGTTTATTAATCGTTACAGTCCTAATATGTGCCTTAGCAGAAATAAAGTTAAAATGTGCCATCAGTGGTCTCGGTGTCTTTTCGCCTGATCGAATTTTTTGGAGTATAACTGGCTTCCCCTATTGTTCATTGTTTTGTCTGTCTAAGTAGTTGTACCAGACATCATGCACTGCTATTTGATATGGTAAATCGTGTTCCTGTGCGTTGTGCTCTGTACCAAAGCCTATCTAAAATTGATGATGAGGGTTAGGAACTGATCGTTCTGGCGATCCATATAGATTCAGTGATAGGGAAAAAATCCATTTTGGGTGATAGCTAAGGAGGAATTTAACTAACTCCCACTTACATATAGGAGGGAGGCAAGCATTTTGACCCTGATGTAACAGTTTTCATCCACTTATGTAATCTAGTGCCTGTCCGTTGAGATATATTACTCCACGATTGCTTGGACTCAGTAGGAAGAATGAACAATATCTAGGATGTTCAAATTAAACTTTTTGATTCCTATTAAAATTGGTATGCTTTGATTCACTTCCAGTCTGCCTTTATTCGAAGTGATCATCTTTGATCAAATTAGCTGAATAGAATTCTGGCCTTTTGGTGAGCACTATCTTCTCCACAAATTGTCGGGGATGTCTAAAACTAACTTTTATATCGAGTGCTTATCTTTTTCCCTGTTCGTATGTGATCCGCTGAAGTGGTGACTAAGATAGGCTTATTCTATTAATTGCACCGATATCCTTTTACAGTTTTCTGAATCTACGCTTATCCCAATGGATTATGGGGAAAATGAGAATATGCAAGGGGTTTCTACTGAGCAATATGCTTGCATAGAAGAAAATTCGAATGAATCCCGATTCTCAAGTGATTATCCTCAGAGTTCTACTGCTTCGAAAGAGGAGGGGAAAGTTGATCAAGAAGCTGAGGCTTCCATCACCACGTTGTTAGAATCTCGAGATGAGCAGGAACATCCCTATGCAACTGTAGACTCCGACACTGGTGAAAAGGAACTATTGAAATGACATTTTAGTAGTATGTTTCCTTTCTTATAACACTTTTCTCACTCCTTGTGAGGTTCTAAAACAAACATTTTTTAAATCTATGTTTAATACCTCACAAATGCACTACAGTCTTGTCTATATTGCTGATAAAACATTAACTATATCTAATCACATTTGTGCTTTTATTAGTAACGTAAATGAGGAACCTATCTGAACAAAAAATAAGGCTGGTTGGAGGTTAGTAATTTAGATTATAGAGATTAAACAATGACAATTAATCAACGTCGGAAGGTTTGCAGAGAAAGCTTGCGGTTGCAAGGATTGCAGTAGAATTTGTTGTCTCTATGATACCAGTCGCTGCGTTGTAGTACTCGAGAGCAATTGGCGCATCTGAAGCAGGAGTTGTGGAACACTTGTCCTAAAGCTTCTACACTTTCTGCTCTGTAGGCTCTGCGATCACAGCTGTGACACTGATTACCACTAACACGTGTTCTGATTGATAAAGCAGGACAGGGCTTCGTGTTCTTAGCATCGGGTAGGTTGTGAATTGGAAGTGGTGGTTTTGAATCAAGTTTTCTTATTGGTGATGGGCTTGGTTTCTTTCTTATTATCACTGTTTCATGAGAATCATCTACAGTATCTTCAGAGCTCCGTGTTGTTTCATGGATAGAATGTGGTCGTGGTTTGACTTCAATTTGCTCTTCTTTGGGTAGTTTATGAGCCTTCTTAATTGGATCAGGTCCATTGAATATTTTGCTAACAGTCTTCCAAGGAAAGCTTGAAAATGGCATAACGTTAAGGGCTTCTAAACGCCATCTTGCGTCTTTTTCTTCTCGAGTTTCGAATGAGCTGACTGTTCTGCGGAACTTGTTGTAGTCTAGTCTCCAGAAGGGCATTTCTTGAGCCATTTTCAACTTAGATTTAGCGACGCTAGGTGGTGGAAACCGTGCGATAGATGGCTCATAAAAACGGTGCCTCGATCTTCCACGATGCTTTCTGCGAGCTCTGTTTTTACTGCTGATTTCATTCTGTACAGATCCTGGAACCACTACTGGGAGGCAGCCGTTATGATTCTCTACATTAATTCGTTCCATCTGACTTTGCAAAGCTAAGACTTCTGAATGAGACAATGGACGTGCAATGACCACTTGCATGTCTTCTGAAGGGTCTCTGGTAGATCTCCTTGCTCTTAAGGCCTGACGACGTCTGAAAATTGGGTATTGTGATAGCGTAGTTTGCATTTTGTTGATTTCAACAGTGTGACAGAAATTAGCGATATTATCTGCAGCTTAAACTCCAGATGTTTGCGATTGATTTTTTAAAATGTTCGACACACGTCAATATTTCCTGTACATGTGACTTATATGTCTTAGAATCGTGACGTGATTGTCTTTGCACTGGATGCTGGTCATTTATTTAGGTAAAGAAATAAAAAAAATTAATTCGCTGTCTCTATCTCAATTTAACATTGCTAGAAACTGCGTAATATTGTATTAGCTTCCTTGATTTCCGTCATTTGACCTGTAAAATGTCTTATTTTAAGATATGGATTTCCTCTAAGTTATGAAAAAAATTCTGGCCCTGATATTCAGTCATCTAATCTGTTAGGTTTTAGAGACCTCTCACCTGCTTTAAAAATTGGATCAATTTTACTTATTCAACATTCGAGGATTAGCTTGTAATATGTCATAAGGCAGCTCATAAGAATTTGAATTTGTACGATGAGAGGGGAGGCATTATCAACTGAAACTGAACGCAAGGTAAAGTGGGTTAATTTCAATTAACCGTCTTCAAACTAAGGCGGTGTAATAGATAGAATTAAATGGTTCGGTTTTGCCAGCTATTTTATGGGTTGCCTTTTACTATCAATTGTATGAATTCTAGACCGAAAATTTAAATTTATGGAGTTTGTCTGTCTATTTAATATTTAGTATTTTGAGAGTCCAATCGTTAGGAATGTATATATGGGCTACTATTGACTAATGAATAAGAAATTGAACTTTACTTGACAATTTCGATTAAAAGAACTTACGCGACAAAGGTAGAGACATATTCGATGACACGCGTCTGAAAAACGCGTTCTGCTTAAGGGGAATTGTGCCTGATATTCGACGCTGCGTTAGTAAATGCAATTTTTTTCACGGTGGTATGCAGTATCTACTTATCTTAAAAGTTCAAAATATACTTGATTAAAAACGCCATTCTATCTTAGTTTGTGGGTGATTTTACCATGTAGGATATGAGAGACACATATTACATTAATGGAAATTAAATTAGCACAAATAAACATGGTACATCAAATGCATTAAAAAATAAATAGGCAAATTGTAACTAACAAAATATGATAAAATAAAGTCAAAACTTTATTGTTGCTCATATTTTTAAAATGACATAAATGATTGGTTTGAATAATGCGAGTTCCGGCGCACTATTTTCAAGAAATCTGAGCGAAAATTGGCAAGTGGGATTTCGTCATATTCAAGTTTTAGTCCCATACTGCGATGTGTTTTGTGAATTTTTTTGCACGATTTCGTTATAACGCCAACTTATACTCTCAGTTTATGTTTTTATATAATTTTTGGTTTTTTTATTAATACCATTATCCATTAATTACATCTGCTTATTTTTAATATCACTAACGCGTTATTGATATATGTAAATTTTAGTAGTGCAATTGATAAAGTAATTCCTCAATGTCTTCTCTTTCGTCCTCGTTCAAGTCCATAGAGGTTAGTTTTCTATAATTAAATATCTATTTCTTGTTCTACTTATGATTTGGAATTGTATACTTAAAGGCTTGCCAATATAGTTTCTACTAACTTTGTTTTTTATCAATATTCTATTTTTTTGGCCTTGAGTGGTAGTTATGTGTGACGTATCACATATTTTAGTACTTACGTTTATTTTGATATTTTCTAAAAATTGTAGGGAATGCCAGCTATTACACCGACGCCGGTTTACTCCAATATTCTTGTTGGTCAACCTCCAGGTACGTTTTTATTTCTTTTCAATTTACCAATGTCTTTTTGCTCTCTTCCCAAATCAATTCCTTTACACTTCACATTAAGTTTACGTACAGTGCACTGGCCTTACTGACTTGACTGACGGTGAGTCTTCACAATACTGTTACAACGGTAGTTTGACTCTTCTTATCCCTCTCTCTTCTAACTATCCTAGCAATTTTGACTAATTGCTAATTCCCCCTACACTTACCTACGACATCCATCGCTGTTGGTCCCTTTTCAGGTACTGTTTTCCAGCAACCTGGTGGAGATAATGTCTACCTTCGGTTGAAACTGGACGATTCGAATACTGTCATCTATCCAGTGGTTGGTCAATCAGTAATTGGCCAACCGCAGGACCCCAATTTACTTCAACAACAGCAACAGCAAGTCGCTGGTCAGCAGCAGGGTCAACAAGCCATCCAGCAACAAAGACAGCAGACCTCTCAACAAGTTGCTCAATCTCAGCAAGCAGTCACCTTGGCTGTTGGTACCCCCATAGTTACCACAACACAACATCTTCAACAGCAACAACAACAGCAGGCAAGTTTTCTTTTTCTCGATAAGCCATTTTTCTCCGCGCTTTTCTACGAATTTGTTACTGATCAAAAACAATACTCTTTCAAACAGGGTGGTGAAGAGTCGGTAGTTGTAACTGCTGTCGCTCAACCAGCTGCTACGGTAACTACTCAACTTAACGAGTGTGTCTATTGTCGGGTCACATTTGCTTCGGATATGGATCTACGTCATCATATGGAAATGTCCCATAATAGTGCGTTTAATTCTAATTTTTTTGCTATCTTGGTCTGATTTTTACATGTATTAACTCTCCCTTTTAAGGTGCGAGGCGATTTCAATGTAATATTTGCGGGAAGTCCTACACCAAGGCTTTTCTCCTAAAGAATCATATCAAAAGTCGTCATGATAGTATGTGCAATGACAATCTAGAATTCATATCGAAAATTGAATCTTAAAATTTGTTTATTTTATTTTAGACATTCGAGATATCTTCTGCCCGACTTGTCAAAAAGCCTTTAGCAAACGCTCGGTCATGAAACGTCATATGAAATCAGTTCATGCAGGTAGGTTAGTGGGGTTCAAACCAATCCTTAATTATTCGAACTTTATTATAAATTTTTTCCCTCTACATTTCAGACTCGAAGGACTACACTTGCACGCTGTGTAATAAGGCCTTTGCTGAAAAGAAGAACCTGCAAATGCACATCAATGCTCTGCATAAAGGTTAGTTAGGTTCAGGTGATATATAGCTCTAGCTCTTCCTCAAAATTAACATATGAAGACTAATGTCGCCAGTTCTATATGGGTAACAGCTGGGGTAACTAACTTCTGGGAAACAAAGTCTAGGGTTGACGGATGTAAGTAAATTGGAGCTACAGAGAGGAAGAAAGCTCTAGCGCTTTAATGAGACAACAGCAAGTGCTAGTTCTATATGTAGACATGGTAGTAATAGATGGATCGATCTTGCAGATAGGGGTCAATTGATCGGGTATGCCTGTTGGAGTTGACAGGTCCAAGGTGGTTTTCTGATTTAATGCTTTTAAAGATAGTATACTTGGAGCAAAGAATATAATCACTAACATTAATCATTTGTGAAATTTTATATTTTTTTTAAATATAGGTCTGAAGCCCTTTCATTGTCAAGTTTGCGGCAAGGATTTTGCTCGAAAGTGTGATCTTTTGAGGCATGGTAATTCCGTCCATAAAGGTTAGTTTGAACTCTTTCATTTTCCACATGTAGCAGCTCTACTTGTCAATGAAACAAGGTTTTGATTTGTTGGAAGTTTTCTTCCTCTTCTTATTTAACAAAGAACTATGTTTCGGAAATGAATGTGTTTGAAGATAGTAACTTAGACTTTGTTCATACACCGATTTTCCTGCTTAAGACATTCAACTATGAATGAATGATATTTGAAAATAGAAACTTTACTAACTAGAGTTCTTAAAGTAGGAAAGACTAAGAAATGAGTTTAAGTATAAATGACCACTTTTCGTTTATGTGGATTTACAAGACACAAGGCTATTATTGTTGCGCTTGTAATAGATAGGAGAGAACGCTTGTTAAATCTCATTTTATGTTGGCCTACTTATTATATTCGCCTTGTTGACATTTGTGGTTCTCTTCCTCCTTGTCGCTAAATCAGTTACTAATGAATGAATTTCTATGAGAGTACGAGTCAGGCTCGCGTTTTTACTTGAATTATCACTGGCTCTGGACGCAGTTTGTGCCCGGATTATGGGTACCACGTATGAATTTAAGTTAATTAATAAATATATTCTCTTTTTTCCCTTTGTAGAGAGCAAGCCTTTCGAGTGCAGTTCGTGTGGCAAGGGATTCCCCCAAAGATGGTATCTGGAACGTCATATGGTCGCTGTTCACAAAAGTAATTTCTCTTTGCTTTTCGTTATTTCCTGTCTTTTATGACAGTATAACTTGAGCTCTCTCTCCTTTTATTTTCCCTAGTGAATCTTCAACAGATGCCCCAAATGCCAGCCACAACCTCAAATGTTTTTGCAATGACCCAGGCACCTCAGGCAGCCACAGCAACGATCCTCACTCAGGACCAATTAATGCAACAGATTCAACAACAACAGCAGCAGATCATTCAAACCCAGCAAGTACAGCAGCATCAGGTGATTCAACAGACCCAACAGCAACATGGCCAACAGCAGATAATTCAGACAACAGGTCAACAGCAGGGCCAACCAACTCTAATACAACACCCTCAAATTATTCAACAGCAGCAGAACCAACAGCAAGACCAGCAACAACAACAGATGCAACAGCTGAATACCCAGCAGCAGCAGCAACAGCAGACTACAGTTTCGCAGAACCAAGTAATGACCCAGATTGTTCAGCCGCAGTTTTCACAAGCCCAACAACAGCAATTGCAATTCTCTGCTTTCTCTCAGGCTCCCACGAACTCTGTCAGCATTGGTAAGTGCCTCTTTTCTCTTACTCTAATATCTATCAAAATCAGTAACTTACTACCCCTGGGTTTTTTGCCAAGTCCATTGTGTAAATATTTGAATAATGCTTCCACAGGATCGAAAAATGGTCAGTTAGTGTTCGTACCTCAAATATGAATTGTACATAGGGCTTTAAATATTCCAGTTACTCATATAGGGTGGAAGGATGGTAGAGTGTGTCATTCTTGAATGGCGTGGTTATCTATGTAGATTGAGTTACAATATGCGTTTCCTTGTTCTTAATGTCTCCAGCATATGTGAGGGTTTCATTTATATTGGAGAATAGTTTTCAAGACTTCTAGGGGCGATTACCATTTTCATTGGTTTGAATTTTCTTACCTCCTCCCTAATGAAGAAAAAAAGGTGACATCTTAAATTGTTTTAGTTTAAATAATGGGTGGTTACGTCAATCTCGTCTCCATTTTGGTAGAGCGTTAGTGTTATTTTCAGCTTAGAAACTAGCTATAATTTCTTAACTTAGCAAAGCTTACTGAACATCATAGTCAGAGACGCTACACTAAGCTATTTATTTTGGTAAAGTATTTTCTTGCACTTACTTGACTTGTCATTGTTGATCCTCCTCCCTGATGAATTGCTTGAATTCTGCCAACATCTATATTAGCCGGATTTAACCAGAGCGCGGGGTTGGTTGTTAGGCTCACTTGGTGTGGACCGATTAGTTTCAAACTCGTGACCTCTGACCTCGCAGACGGGCACGCTAGCCAATGCGCCATCAACTAGCGAGCTTAGCTTGGGTTGGTGTAAGTCTTGCTATAAAGAGTTGATAGTAAATATTTTTCGATATAGAGAAAGTTGAATGCCTCAAGCATGAAGACCTTGCCTTTCGTCTTCCCTTTTTGTAAATATTAATGATCGTCGTTCACGGAATGTAAGTTTCGTTGACGACGTTGATTTATATTAGTTGGGCTATCTCCGCATTTCAGCACGGTTTTTGTTGCTATTAAATTTGGAGATATCTGACGTGTCGTGCCTTATTCCAAATAAGTGTTTATTCAATTCTGCTACTTAGAATCTCCTTTAATATAATTATGTAACATAATTTTTCTTCGTATAGTTACTTTGAGATGACTGCAAACAAATATGATTAGTGGTTTTAGTTTTGTTTGTGCATTTCTCGTTTTCTTGAAGACTTTATGGAAAATTTTATGAAGACTAGGTCGGGCTATTTTAGGATCATCCTATTACAGGGAGTTGTCAATGATGCAATATCGATAAACGGTATCCTTTATTGAGAAAGGAAGCATGTACTCCTTATTGGTTGTAGCCTTCTCGAACGTCAATTACCATAGTTTCATAGTTCTGTGAGGTTTTCTATGCAGTTATTACTAACTAGACTGTAATTAACCACCGAAATCAAGAGTGGAACCAATTTCCACCGAGTTGGAGTTTTCGATTTTGCCCTGAATAGTCTTCGTCACAGAACACATCGTAGAGTTTAGAATCAAATGGTATTTGTCTCTTACTGTCTGTATGAAAAAATTTCTGTTCTCCCCTTAATTTTTCATTCCCAATAGAGAGTTAAAGGACATCTTGAAGCTTTCGTTTGGCCAAAGCTTTGCCTCCGGGCCAGTTGTGAGATAAAATCACACCTCAATCGAGTCTATAAATTACCATGGCGATCAGTAAGGCGATAATCGATAAATATGTGCACTGTTGTCTGTACCCCGGTTAGACGTGCAATTCGATTTCCTGCGTCACCGCATACCGATCCTTAACTCCCCCCCTAATTAGGTATTGGTTTAGCTCCTCATTTGTCTCCCTTCCATTCTTCTCTTTGTTTTGTTTGCTTTTCAATTTGCAGAATGAATCCCCTTCTTAATTTTCATAATAACGTTACTTTTTTCTTAAATTCTCCTGTACTGTTTTAGTAAAGTACTTAGGAGTTTTGATGCTCGATAGAATATTGATTTTTTGTTGTTTTACGTAAATGCTTCTTCAGTGCATCTCTACAACCGTCTTAATTATATAATACTGCTTGGATTGAGATCGACTTATAGTAAAAATACACCCATTTATACTAAAGGGCGAAGAGTTCTATCAATTAAAAAGTGCATAGAAGTGAATTTCCTGCGGAGTTTGATTATTACCTTTCAATTTTCGCCCTTTTTTCTCTGTTTTCGTGTTAAGATTTGACTTTACTACTTTTGTTTCTTAAGCCAACTTTCATAAAAGAGATTTTGGAACAGAATGTCCATAATATCTGCTTATATATGCCTATTTGTTAATGTAGGACATTAAATATACTATTTAGGCTAGCGAATGCGTAGCTAAAGCAGAGGAAATACTTTACGGAGCGAGTCGGAAGATTTAGCGCATGATATTTTAAATAATCATTGCTCAGCCCAAAGAAGATACACGACCAGTTATTTAGACGGTTTTTTGAAGAAACTTGTTCACTGAATCCGGTGTTAGCTTCAAGCAAGATGTTCAACCATTTTTATCTTTTATAAAACAACTGGAAAGTTCTTGTTTAATCGTTGTGCTTAAAATCTCTGATTGTGCCGATAAAGCCAGAGGATTTACTTCTCAACGAACATTCACATTCAACTGGTAGCTTCAAACTTCGTCGTTTTCGTTCTAATGCTCTTTAGGCCTGAGCTTTTGTGCTGTTAAAGACAATTAACGAAGTTATTGGCTGTTTTATTCATGACGACCCGTCTTTTTATCTAAACCACGACTTTGTATAAGTTATTTCATAGCGGCCAAAAGTCGAAGTCTTCGTTGAAGCTTTACATGTCATAGCGTAATCCTTATGTTACTATTAATGGTAGCCTTTTAAGCCTGCTGTTATCGGACATCCTTAGCAATATACTTGAGTGTGTGTTTCTTTTAAAACATTAAGTGGCAGGGGGAGCACGTTTTGCGGTTCCAGTGCCTACAGGAGCGACCGTCAGCGCAACAGGGACACCTCTGAATTCAACCACCACACACATGGTTCCCACGCTCTTCTTCCAACAAGCAGGCGGTGGTGGAGCTCTCATTCCCTCCACACATCACCAGCTTCAATTAGCTGCCGCGGCTGCTGCAGCTGCTCAGCAAGGAAGTGGCGCTGTCCAACCGCAACAGGCTGGTCAACAACCGCAGCGTATTCAGGTGGCTGCTGGCCAACAACTTACCACGGCAACTGGTCTACCTCCTGCTCAGCACATGCTTCAACAAGGTGCTACGACCATCTCGATCATTAATCCCTCCAATCAGACTGTTACTGCCACCCAGATGCAAACGCAACAGCAGCATCCTCCAGGTTAGTAGCTTCTAGTACGAAAGTCAACTTAAGGGCCAAGTGAAATGGGTAATTGGTTAAGCGTATTGGGCTATCGATTAAGAATAGAATAATGCCTAAAATAAGAAGAAAGTAGAAGAAGTAATGAAAATTCAAAACTGCTGTAAAGACATAGTTCATTGGGTTTTTGGACAATTTATTAGTTCACTACTGAACTCAAGTTGAAAATACACACATTGTTTTTTCTCATTACATTAAGACATTTAAATACTGTGGTCCGTTTACAACATGTTTTATCTGAAAGTACAGGCTGTCACTGAACTTTATCATTGGTGGTTGAAATCTTGATATTCCACTTCTTAACTGCCCTTATCTTGAGTGAGACTTAAATCATTCCTAATCTGGACACTTGAAGTGGTTGTCAATCATTAGGTTTATGAAATGGCGATCATTTCGATGGGGCAAAAGCAATTTGGTTTCTTTGTTTTTAGCCTTCCCGTGCAATTTGCAACGTTACGTGTCGCAAGTCTTTAGACCATTTTCTTAAGTCGAGCTTCACACTTTGAGTGATTCAGTTATGATGAAACTTTTGAGGAGCTCATAGTTTTTTTTGCCAGTATGCCGTCTTGCTTTTCTATACATTCTAAAATGGATGAAAAAAATAAAAAGCTCCCTTGTTACACTTGAGGTGTGTTCACAACACCTGACTTTGGGAGAAGCATTGTATCCTGGAGCCGCTATTACGAGAAACCATGTTCTACCACTCCTCCTGTTGGCAGGAGCTAACCTATTAGTTGTGCATCAATCGAAAAATAGTTATTCCCGGTACTCTTCTTAGGGGTAAAAGTTCATCTTGAGGTTTTAGATTCTCGCATTTCTCCACAATAACTTTCATAAGCTTGGACTTTGGTATTTCCGTTATATTATCAAAAGGTTGTTGAAGATCCATATAGTTAAAAGGTTCGTACCATGGATAAGAATTCAATATCACATTTACTGTTGTTAGCGTTGGAAAATTTCTGCCTTGAGAGAAAGGTTGAGTGCTATATATATATATTAAAACGTTAGTATCATTGGGCCTCGGCGTTGAGCAAATTGAGGTCTGCTACCCCTTTGTTGAGTAATGCGGTTAGCTATTCTCTTCACTTGGTATGCATCGATGAGCATCTGGGCTGAGTTTTGAATATTTTTTTCCCGACCAACCTTGTCCACACTGTCTTCTACTCTTGTTCATGTTATGGGAAACTTTTTGTCTTCCAGTGCAATGTAATATATACTATCTTGTTATGCACTCCACTGTATTACTCTTTTTGAGTTAACGCGCGTTAGGCTTTACTTGCGCAGCGCTTAGCTAGCACATGAAAATACACAACACACAACTTAATTGCACGCACGTACTTCCCTGGCACACGCGTGTGTTTTGTGCCCGTGTGCCTCCCTATCGATCTCTAACCCACTCCTAGTCGCGTGTTAGACACTGTGTGCTTATTTTCTCTGTGCTCTCGCGATCCCTGTTATGTTTATCATCTTGAGTAAGCGTGAGTGCTATTTATTGGGAACACTCGCATACAAGCGTTCTTGGTGCGTGTTGTAATCCCCTACTCGTATAGATAGGATAGAAAAGCGCTACTGTTTAAGCCCATCTTAAAAGCGCCCACCGGGGCGCTGTGTGTATTTGCGCGTTGTGAAAGCGTTCGCTTTAACTAGCTATTTTGGTCCAAGCAGAATCTAGTGCCCTTAAGCACACAAAAATACGCCTTATCGTCGTGTGCGCAGCTGTGTTAAGGCCACGCCAAACGCACAAGCGCTGAGTTTTACGTGCGCCCGTGGAAGCCATAAACTGCGTGCGCGCAAGTCGATAATACCATGTGTTTGCTTACTTGCCTGACGGATGTTCATCTCTGCGTGCACCAATCATAATTAAGTGACGCACACATACACTTTCGCATGCTGCGCGCTTCTGGCGCGCTTCCGCGTAAATTGAGAATTTTGCGCACTGCGAGAGAGGAAAGAAATTTAATCATCTCGCTTATTCAATCAAATCAATTACACGCACTGATGGTAAAATAAATTAGCCCCCAATCGAAATCGAGTTTGACCACACATCTGATTAGAACGTATTCTTTAGGCACACTAAAGTACAAGCATAAGATATGAATCGTACTTTAAATTAGTGAGATTAGAGCAGAATTTTTCAACAGTCATTTAGCAGTAGAGATAATTGAGCGCTCAGATAGTGGAGGGAATTGGGCCTTGAATAGGTGGAGTTTAAGAAAAAAATTTTTGTAGTCCAAGTCTATAAGCTAGAGCTAGGCGTATTATCGTTGTAAAGAACGAACTCTTAACGCCTCCTGTCTTTTTTAGCGCAAAAGCAAAGGAAGCAGTACGCTTGTGATCAATGCGATAAGGTATACCCGCGAAACCAGAGTTTACAGGCCCATATAATTCAGGTTCACTCTGGTGAGTATATTTGGAAAATACATTTGTTGCGCGTGTGAGAGCACATGCACAGCTCTCACAAAGAAATGTTCGCCATCATCTTGTGTTTATCACTTCACTTACGCTCTCGAGATTGAGTGCTTGTTTTTCGCCTTTTTAATTTCGCGCGTTTATTTGCTGTTGTAGATGTGAGGCCATACACCTGTCGTATTTGCCGCAAAGGGTTCGTGCGCAGATGGGATTTCTATCGTCACTTGAATGCGGTTCACAGAGGTTAGTGTGGTGTGGAGATAATCTACGTTACTAAGACTATCTACTGATAACGTATAAGTACGGTTTGCTTTCTAGATCGTGCTCGTGACGCATTAGATGAGGATAAGGTAGATGAGTACGTAACTTGGATGCGTAGTCGAGCCCCAACTGCAGATATTTCTTGGGAGTGTTTGAATGCAGTGCGGGAGGAATGTCCTGCAACATCGGCTGCGTCATTGACAGCAGCAGTAAGTGGAGTGTCTACTTCAGTCGTCAATGTGATTGCTACGACAACCTCAACGACCACGCCCGTAAACCAGATTTCGACTAAACCTTCAGGCTCCCCTGTTACAACCCAAAACAATCAACAGCAGCCTTCTGCATCTTCAAGTGGTGGTTCCGCAAATGCTGTTGCCCAAACACCAACTAATTCTGGAAATGTGACATTGACCATGATCAAACCTGCCGATGAATGATTCTTTTCTTCTTCCTACACGTATATCTACTATCCGTTTTTCTTAATTAAATGTCGGTGGACATTCTTTCTCTGCTCCCTCCATTCTCTTGATATGTCTATGTTGGTTGCTTAAAAATCAAACGTTTCCCTCCCTCTCTTCCCTTTTCGTTCATCTGTCTCTCTATTGATAATACTCCTACTATAACTCTTTCAACGTACGCCTCTACTATATGGAATCTGTCCCCATTTTTTCCGCAATGTAAATACTCCATCTAATATAGTTATTATTAATTCACGAATACCAATCCCGTCAACACCACTACCACTACTTAATTCCTCATCCCTTATTTCTCACAGTATTCTTACTCCATTAACTTCACTTTGCTCAGAAAAGTTTAAGGTCTTACGTTTTGATTGAAATATCTCTTGCCCATTAATCTGCCCTTAGCACCAATGTATGTTCTCCCACCGGTAGCGGCTCTGGTCCCAGTGACCCGAGTTATGGAAAGAGAAGCGAGTTAGTAATGGATGCTACTAGACTCAATCACTTCATTCTTTATTTGGCAAAAGAGAATCTCAAAGGATAAGCATAAATTAGTGCGAACGGCTCGAGACGCACGGACTGCTCCGGATATGTCTTGAATCTAATCTCCTTGATATGATCGAATTATGCGTCTTAGTGTTTCATGCGCAACAAAGAGGACCGGGTGGCGAGCACGCTTTGTTTGAATCATATTCTAGTATCTTATTTTGATTAGGTTATGCAGTAAGTATACACTAATTGCATATCGACTAGTGTTTTCGGACTGATGATACCGGAAAAGTGCATTGGTAATGCTTTATTAAACAGTAAAACGAAGGGAAAAAACAGGGTTTAGTACAGTTTAAATACAGAGAGCGTATCTAAGCGCGTCTTTTCGCCCTCCGATTCGTCATAAAGTGGAAGTGATTGACCGTAACTAGTGTGTCGGAGTCGGTTTCAGGACGGTTCCTCGACCGAATCTTATTGTTATCTGAGGACTGCACACCCTCTCTCATCTCCAATTACTAACTAAAGTGGGCTATAACAAACACTAGGAGGCCCTACCATATACACATTGCTTTTCATAAGAAGCGAATGTTTTTTGATTAAAGTAAGCTCGAAAGCATTGAATGCCAAATATTGAAATTGATTTCCAAATGCAGGGCTGGCGATTTCAGTTAGATTATTGAGGCATATTGAAGTACCCCTGCTTTACCCATGGAGATACTCAAAAGTACCATCATCCATGTCCTATTAAAACCACTCAGAAATGGATAACCAATTTTGAATTCCCATTTTTCTACCATCTTCGGAAGGATTAAATTTACTCTTAGAGAAAATGGTGAACTGTCGATTAAGCTATGGAAAGGTTTCCAAAGACAACGGAAAGCTTCGCGAATACCCTCAGTTCCAAATTTCGAACGTAGTTAGCTACAAAATACATGCACATCGTAATCCGTCTGCATGATTTTACGATGAATACAAAATATTCCCAATATATACAAGATTCCTTAATCCTCAATACCTTCAAAATATTTGATTTTAAAAGCAAACAATTAATAACCACTATTTAACATCCGCGACTAATGAATGAAGTAAAATAAAATCTAAACTAGTACAGCTATTCTGATATGGTACAAATGCGATTAATATTATTCATATCACTATTTAATTAATAATTGTAAATAATATTATTCAAAATCTGAAGAGAATATGGCACGAATTTTGAGTTTTAATGCCACAATCAGTAAGAATACTTGACTAACCTAAATTATAGAAAAGAAATTTAAGAATAGTTCACGGTATCAACTAGAACTGAAAATTGCGCTTCGTGACCCCACATAGTGTAAACTTAAAATGTCCTACATTCAAGGACGTTATTTTTTTTAACAACTTTTGATGCATTATAAACAAATAGAATAAAATATTTGATTGACTTAAGTATGTTCTTTTAATATTTGATTATTAATATGCATTATAAATTGTTTAAACAGACTAACCATTTTCATAACAATATGCTTATATGTATATCGTCAGTATCATGGTTAAATATTGAGTAATAATAATGATCTGTGTACACAAAAATAGCAATCTTAAAACTGTACCATATCCTTATAAGAAATAATATGTAACTGGCAGAATTTAATAAAAAAATTTTATAACTAATGATGGAATAATGGAGGCTGGTGATCAATTGTAATTTTACATTATACATGCTACAACGCAAACATAATACAAAATTGCATTGAACTGTCAATGAACACGTCTATCACGCAAGTTTTAATCTATATATATTAAGTTAATGTATATATAAATGATATTGATTTCGGATATTCTAAAATTCAGATATTCTAAAATGATCAATTTGAGAAATATTGTAGAAAATGATGTGTGGTCGTTGATGAAATGAAAATAATATAAGTATATTTGAGAAACCCCATTCAAGCCCATTCTAACTGAAACAAACTGAGCTGTTTTGAGTGACGTTTATTAAAAAAATAAGTTATGAGACTTGAGATGGGGCAAACTGAATGTGGATTTGAAGTGCTTATGGGTTGACACAAACTGGAAGATAAAATAATGTAACTCTCAAAATAAAACTCGAGAATGCTAAGTGTTGTAAAACAAACACATTTATAGTGCCATGGTTCGCATCGTCTCTAATAGCACACCAGAGATTCATCTAGTCTGGTCACTCAAGTCAGCATAAACGCATTCGCTTTAACCTTGGCACAAATTTATCTATTTGGCACCAATTGGGTTATTAGCCTTATTTTTTATGATTCTGTACATTTTCAAACTATATTTTCTTAATTCCGTAGTTAATAAGCTTTTCCATTTGAATTTACTTTAGAGGTCTTGCATAGGCTCACAGAGGGAGAGAATAACTGGGTAACACTGGATTTTGACTACGAGAAACAATGCAGCGCGGTTTTTACAGACTTTTGTGTAAGTCCCTTGGAAGCCAGACGACAAGGTCAACGCTTAGGTAAAGTCAACGTTCACGAGCCCGCTGCTCAGTGACGCACACCAGGCAATGGGGATGGCTAAGCATGCCTATTACTTTTTATTACGAGTGGGTCATAGGAGCGAGTGACTCCTGCATATTTGATCGTTACTCTAGACAAGCGTTTAATGCTTGATTTTAATGAGTTTGTACTGTTACGTGTATACGTTAAATCATGTTTTCTACTCTCATAACTTTTTTTTCGTTTTCATAATTACGTAACCTGACTTTGTACAAAAAGAAGAGCTTGTTTTTATAGCTAAAAACAGCAAATAAGTTCCAAGGGAAGTGGTTTAGATTGCATAATAAATAATAGAAGGAAGAGAAAGGGTAATTGGTGCTACTGATAAGCTGTCAACAGCCCAGAGTACCACATCGCCAACCTCTTGAGCACACGAAAGTTTTCATCCGGGGCTTTTCTTTGTGCGGCATAAGTTCCTCATATAGCCAATCGATTCCTTCAATCACCCCAGCCCCGGTCAGTGCACAAGTTGGCTGTAGATGCCAGATATGCCCAGCCAGCTTCTCTGTGTCTAGTATCTCGATGATCTGGCTCATTGGCATTGCATAAGTAAGATCCTGCAAAAGAACACATCCGTCAGCTCCAAAGATGAAAGAAAAAAGTCTCCCTGATAAACAAGACGAATCAGGGAACACAAATACGTTTTTAGCCTGTTATGACTTTTCGAATTCACTATAATCAACTGGATTTTCGCGAAAATATTTGAGTGAGCAAATCTAAAATTCTGAAGCATTCATATTATTTATATTCTTTGATAATAGTTTAATTTGACAAATAACTTTTCATTTGGGTTCAAATTCATTGTTGCAAGTGTAAAAGGACTAAA
Organism: Hymenolepis microstoma; assembly: GCA_000469805.3. Classification (NCBI taxonomy): domain Eukaryota; kingdom Metazoa; phylum Platyhelminthes; class Cestoda; order Cyclophyllidea; family Hymenolepididae; genus Hymenolepis; species Hymenolepis microstoma. Next base: position 23,078,371 of record LR215991.1, on the reverse strand, counting down.
TGTGTGTATCTAATCCCATGTTGTAGCGGGTGGTGTGGAAACATTATAGATTTGAGCAAATCTCACCAAAGTCAAAACAAAGCGTTTACTAAAACACTCCACGTGGGATCAGACAAGACTGGAAATGCCCTCATTTAAAGCACACCTCACATGAATTTTCAGACGACTGTAATGATTTCCTATTCCAATAATTAGCTTACGGAAAGTATTCACCAAACAGACACCTCCATGATTTTCTGTTTAAGCGATGTTAAAAACGTTGTTGCTAACATATTCGATTAAATATATCCCATTTGAAGCACAAAATATTTAGAATTAAATTAAGCGAAATTATTTATTTCAGAATGTGCTGAAAAAATTATCAGGGGAGAATTCTGACGGGAGTAAATATATGTACTTGAAGCATCTTTAAATACATTGGAGTACAATAGTAGGACTTGAAGAAAAATACACTGACTGAAGAGGAACGAATTTCCTGGTTAACTAATTTGTAAAGTTGATCAATAGTATATCCTAGTACTATGACGTTTCCTGAGGTAATCTTTATTGATGTACGTTGAATCAAGCGTTTAGTCATCCCACACGGGCGCCCAGAGTGAACTTGGAGTCACCTGTGATGTTAAAAATCTTGGCCAGTCAATAAATTCCTTCAAGGTTTCTGATTTGTTTTCCTCTCAGCCGGATCGGTGCTCTCTGTCAGGGAAGTTTTACACCTCCTAGAGCGTTAATCTCCATCCAGGAACGACACCTCATTTGGAGACTAGGTACCAATTTCACCTACTTACGTAACCTTAGTATTTCCTGATGTAAATCTTGATTTTAAGGAGAAAACTGCAATGCATATGATGGCCGATAACTTATATGGACGAGATATCCCATAGCAGCCGTCCTTCTGTGTGAATCTACAGTTTTAGCAAATGTCTTAAGAAATAGTGTGAATATTGATGAACCAATTTTGCATTACTGTGATGGTATGAACTATGCCCCAAACAAGACACAGAAATCAATATCGACAATGGAAGTGGATGCTTTCTTCTACAAACTGAAAGCAATTTTAAACTCACTGGTGCTAGTAAATGTGTGCAAATAAATAGCAATTACATAAATATATTATACATAAACGTCGGGATGAGGCAAAAAACACGCATTCATGCGTATGCGTATGTATGTTTGGACTTATTAGACCTCTGTGCCCTGTCTTAAATTTCGGAAAAAAATGTGTACCATTTGAAAGTGACCTTGTTTATAAACTGCTCTGAGTTCGATATGGAATAGACACTACACACATTTCCTCTATACTATCATCGATGTTAAATTAGTGTTAATTGGGTCCGACAAATCCGATGATTTGTGATTTGGTTTTATTTAAATCGGTTTAACGGTTAACAGTTTATTACTGTGGACATTCCAATTAGCATTATATGGTGCTAAACTCAACAGGGCTTCAATAGTATCTTCAAGATGTAGCGATTTTTTCAGCAATTCCTTATCATTTCCACTCGATCTTCATAAATTAAGTCAAAGAGCTGAAATTCTCATTTTTTAAATATTCAATTCATTTTAATACTTCTGAAATTTCAATGAAAAGCGTAAGCAAATGACATAAAATCAAATCGTTCACGTTTCTCAGCACAATTCAGACCATTAGGCGAGAGATTATATGAGAGAATTGAGAAGTGCTGTGAAAGGTCTTACAAGAGACATGAGTTTTGAACATCGGCAGTCATTTGAAATGGCCCGGGATTTTGTGACACTGGTTATTCCTGGATCAACTTTAAGGCAGCCTTCCCTATCTTCCATGGCTCTGGTTATCTGTTGGATATCAGCAGAAGAAAAACTACTAAACTACTCGTAGGATCGCCGATATTGGCAAAACACGGGTAGGAATGAGTGTCCCACTGGATGGCTAAGTACCGATACTCCCTCGTCCACCTAACTTTCATCTCCTGTCTCTCCAACTTAAGAGTAACTGAGTCCGTCTTAGCGAGTAGATGCAGAGCTTCGGAATTAGATTTCCCATGGTTTTAACGAAGCTCATAAACATGATACGATTTCACAAAACATTAAGAGACTGTCACGAATATAATGAGCAAACCATCAATCATTCGCAGACCTTTAATATTTAGAGCACTCTAGCTTTCTCACCATTTTTCTACATCGTGAAAATTGCCAAAAACTGTCTAGATTACACTTCAAACAGACTCTAAGGCATCAAAGCTATCGCACACCATTTTGATCAAATTCAATTTATCCTATAGTAATGTAAATGTAGTAAAGGTGGACCGCCTTTAGACTTGAGTAATAAGCCTACAAATGATGGATTTATTCGAATCACGTCACAAAATGTGTACTACGGGTTATTAATATGTATACTGTTCAAACTTAGCTCACAGAATGGTAAATAAAATCATTCTTTCTTGCAAAAATATCGTGCAATAAAGAACCAAACGAAGTTGAGAAATTCGTTCACAGATTTTGAGTGTCAAAAGTGCTAATCAGCTGAGAGAGAGAGAGAGTTAGCAGTTGGTGCACACCTAGGAGTGGAAAGACGATGAAACCTGTTATGCGGGTTCATTCATAAAATTTCTTGTCGTGATTTGACAAAGGATGAGAGCAATTGGGAGAACGCATCACTCACCTGTTTATTAGCTAGAATTAGGATTCGAGCTCCACGTAGCTCTGCACTTCTCAGAATTCCATGGATGGCGTCCAGCGCCTCAGACATTCGGTCGTGATCTCCGCTGTCTATCACGAATATTATGGCTGAAAATTAAAAAGAGAATTAAGAATTTTGTGATATCAACAGCCATTGTTTTCTCCGGGGGACTGAGTTGCTGTACATTCTTTTAATAATGATTTTTAGAAAGATAATGCAAGAACAGTAAACAAATTCAAGTTTATTAGAAATTGAAAAAAGAATTTACATCAGTTTCTTAGCTTGTTCGAGACTCGGATTTAAAAACCTAGAGCACTATAATTTTCAGGACATTTATCGGTGATTTTAAGTCGATCCACGCGTTTACTTCATTACGATCCAAGATCATTTTTACACTCGAGTAAAGGTGATTAAACGCATTTTTTTGCCAATTAAAAGTCTGGAAATCTTAATAGGACGCTACTGTGCATAATGGATTAATGTTCAGCACATAAATGAAAGCGTACCTAGATTTCGAGTGAGAATAGAAGAACTTGCATCATTTAGGGTTTTATCAATATCTTTTTCGTTTCAAATGGGTTTTGGCATAGCTTGGAATGAATGCTTTACTTGACCAGCAATTTGCATGCCAACAGTTTAAAAGCACTTCTTTTCCTAATTTTTCCGAAATACCAGTTGAACAAAGAGACACATGGGCTTCAATTTAATAAAAGAAATGGAAATGAGGCATACTTTTTGCTCTGAAACAGAGAGAGATTCATTCGGTAAATGTGTCAGAATGTTTCCAAGTTTCAATTTGTTTAAGAGCGCTGGAATGGGGCTTATTATGAGTTAGGATTTACAGTTAGTTAGACTGGGAAAATCGTGTGAACTAATGGTGCTGCTTCCCTTTTCATAGCTGCCTGGCTGTAGATGTGGCATAGGCCAAGATTCAATACTAGTGAAAATGAGATCGATTCTCCTCTTCTCCAAAAGAGATCTGAAAAAACTATAGCCACAGAAACCTTAAGAGAACTGAGCAACAGATAGCATGACTCTTGAATCCGAAATAGTGATAAAGGGTGGTAAAGAAAATTAAGAAATTATCTTATCACTTTTTAAAGTTAAATATTAAAGTGGATCATCATTTCAAATACCAACGAAAACAGGAACATGCAAAAAAATAATTTTTAGTTGTTTTAAATGACGGCGCAGCATTATAGTTCAATTAAAGTTAACAGCCAAAGAAGTATTAAATGAAGAATGGAAATGCATATTCTCCAACTAGAATTCACCTTGACCGAAATCGATTGAGCCATGTTGTTTAAAATGCCTTTAATGAGAATTTTAATACATTAGACTTGACTGACCAACTATTCTAAATGAAACTACCAAGAAATTAGTGAGTGAAATAAATGAAGTGAAATTCTTGAGTACGTGAATGCCATACAATTATTTGTTTCTGGAAGTGCAATAATTATTGCTTCCAGAATCCGGACTACTATCTATTGCTTCTTTCACTTGGTATATTGGCGTGAGTCCAAACAGCTAAGTCAGTCTGTTTACTGACTGTCTGCCCTCTTAGTTTAATCACTCCAATGTGAGCTTTCTTCCTAATTCCCCACAGTAACACAACTTAGCAACCCACTGTCCTTAAACCAGCACCCTCAATCCCCTAAAAACATGACTACGACTCTTGGTATGCATGTTATCAAAAGTAGAGTCATTTCGTTAGAATAAAGACTTGTCTTTATTTAACAAGAATCTCATTACCTATATTATTTGCTATTTCGAGTTTTCAGCTTCTCTCCAATGATAATAATTATATATTTGCACTGAAATTGAAATCAGTCTCCGTTGGTCTCGCATTTCTTTCAGTAAAAAGAGCATTTTAGAAAAAAACAAAAATTCCAAAAAGGCATTTTTTTGTAGAATCTTCTATACTTAATTCCGAGTATCAATGGCTAACATAATCTTAACGATAGTCGAAGGTTTCACTAGTTATCATCGCTAATCCATGGAAGAAAAACAATCGGGGTTTTATTGAAAATAAGATTGAAAAACAAGGGTATCGATCCCTACATAGACACTCCACCGACAATTTAAATAGTTATCCCAATTCATTTGCTATAGTTGGTGCAGAGGATATTTTGCTGAGAAGTAGACTGACTGAGGTGGATAGAGGGCAGTCACCTGGTCTTTAACCATGGCGACTGCCTCAGTGGGTACACAGGTGCATAATGAAATTATTAATGTAATCTGTAATGGACACTGCTGTGCATTATTGAAGACAGGAGGAGGAGGAGGGAGAGAGAGCGCTCTTATTGATGCTAATCCATGATTAATCATACGTTTGTGCGTGTGTTTTAGAAGGAAATCCGCGCAAAAGCTTCTTAGAATTTCGCCATTTTCCCAGGACTAGCTTTCAGATTATCGCATTAAATGTTTGTTGCAGAGCCCTCAATAATGGCAAATGTCGTCCACATTCGACATTAAATGTTTTAAATGATTCACCAGAAAACAAATATACAATTTCGAATAGTCAGTCGAATCAATGATAAAGGAAACTGCAAAGATCGAATCTTTCATGATGTCCACTCTCAAGTTGAACTGAATATTGGTGAAAGTTTTCCTAATTAAGCTTGTTGGCTATAGTTCAAAGCTTCCCAATCCATTAAAGGAAAAATTCACAGCACTCAAATCGGAAATTCACACGCCCCCACTACGTTTTAATCTAAATCAATAATTGGGACTTGTCACCCGCGTAAAAACTTGCATGCATCGATGCGTACCACCCTCTGATAAATGCACACTGTGACCATTAAACCTCCTGTGCACAAAGGAGTTGAAATGGAACCCTAAGAAATTGCGTAGATATCTGCATCAATTTATGCAGTTTAAACATCACCAAATCAGAAATGGGAACAGATAAGAGAAGCTTAAATTGAGTTAAACCGTAAAGCTAAAACATCAGATGTAAAAAAAAGCTTTAAGAGTTTTGAAACACAGTACATTTTGAATGCTAATTTGTTAAGAAATCTTGCTCCAAATCTTTGTCCCATTCAATTGTGTTCCACTAAAGTGGTAGCTTTTCACTTTTGTCATTACAATTAATTCCTCTGTTGGAAGTGGAAGAAAAAGAGCGGAACATGTCAATAAGCCCTGGAAAATCCTATTGTGACTTCACTCACCGAAACTCGAAAAAATGAAATATCAGGCAGTGAACTATAGTTAAGAAGTTAAAGTTCTAAGTTCCTAACTTTATGATTAGATTATACAATGCCCACCTTATTTACCACTACTACATGACCTCGCTCCTATAATTCTAATGAGACGGCTTTGTAGATTTTTGCATCTAGAGTAAAAATTCCGTCATATCTTACCAAGGTGTGTGTGTGTGTTAGTACAAACATAATTTTACTATTCTTCCTAATATATAATCAATTTACACTCACCCCATGCGTTCACATCGAATCGTGCACATTAAAGCCAAGTAGTGAAAAAAACCTGATCAGTAGATAGAAGGGCGAACCTACTGAGGGAGGTATATCCATTCACTTCAAGTACCTTTTGAATTTTGAGTTGATCCGCACAAACAACACCAAAATGCCGAGGAAAGGAAACTAAGTACATTGAGGTTAAATAATTTATTGTTAATGGTCACAGCACCCTTGCACAAAATAGAGATAAATTAAGCATTGCAAAACTGATCCAGTTATTCTTAATGCGTAAATTACCCGAAAATGTGCGCGAAGTATATACTTTGAGAGGGGGTTCGAAACCAGCTTGGACTGTCAACTCACGTACGGTTTCAATGTAAAGAGGACTTAAATTAAAAATCAGGGAAAAATACTCGCCAAAATTATATATTTTGTTATTTTCTTCCAAATGTTTTTTTGGACAGATGTTATCAAACGTCAGACTACGATTACCATCCACTTTTCTAAACGAATACGCTGTGAAACGCTCATCAAAATACTTAGAAACAATACTTTGGACACAACTTGCCCACTAGGAGTTCAAGGAAGCACAGAATCGAATAAGAAGAAATCGAGCCGAAGCTTTACTTTCTGAACCGAAATCTTCAAATAAACACCACTTTTTTATAAGCGAAATTGAATGCTGTATATCATTCTTTCAGAAATAATTGATAAATTCCTTTCGTCTGCATTGACTAAGGAAAAATATCAAACTTATTGGCATATCTTAAAATACAAAGTACTTAAATTTCCATGGAGAATTAAAAAATAAACCGTTGTTTCACCAAATCGATGATAATGCATCTAACTTGGTAGAATTGGGCATCAGGAGTTGTTAAAATATACGCTTGATGGGAAGGCTTAATAGATTGAATTGTTATTTACAATTCAGTTATTTGTGTTAAATGTAAATATATAATCATGAGCTCACACGAGAGAAGAGCACTACTAAGGATAATAGGCCACCTGGGTCTGATCATTCTCATCCACTTGTTCCGCGAACAGACCCCAAAGTTCACAACGAGCAATCAAAGGTCGTATGCATAGAAAATCATGCTTTCCCATGTCAAAATATGCATAATGAAAGTATCAGCCAAGGGAAATGAAAATTGTCGTCTTTTTTATTATTAAAGTTTTATGAATGGGAAGGATCAAATATGTAAAAATGAAACATTTTAGCTTCCTGGACAAAAATATTCATTTTTACTTATGAAAAATATTATCAGAAATAAAATAAATAAAACTATGTTGAATATATTGACTAAGCAAGAATCTGATGTCTTAATCTTTCCTTAAATAATTGTTATGGAGAGATACATGCTTACCTTCGGTATACTGATAAAAATGCCTCCAGAGAGCTTTGGGTTGACAAAATCCACCAATATCCCAAGATCGAATGTACAACTCCTTATAATCTACAGTGTCCACTTGGAAAAATCTGGCCGGTTCGAAGGAGATTATGTTTCCCAGTTGTGATAGGATGGTCTTTTTGCCTCCATTGTCCAGTCCAAGCATGAGAACGCGTATCACGGGGGGCTCGAAGAAATAGGCGTAGAGAAAGCAGCAACACTGACCCATGATCTAGTTCTGGAATATGCAAATTATATCATTTAATATGTACGTCAGCACACTCCTTCCGTTCTCCAACCTCTCCATATATCACGTATTATATAAAGTTGAGTATATATACGCGTCTCTAAAGCTAACGCAAACATTCACGGTTTCAATCTGAAATTTGTGTAATATCTTCACAATAAAGCAGAGTCACTTCCAGTTTAGGCGTTTTGAACGAAAACTCAAAGTGATAACAATGGTATCCTGTTTCTAAGTTTAGGGTATAGGCAGTGTCTTAGAAAAATCCCCTTCTATCTGCTAGAACAATTTTAAGAGATCCAAATAAAACATAACCTAAATAGACTTACCCAGTTGCTCTATCAGATAGTGATAATAGCGAAATTCGATGGATTTGAGATGGGAGTTTAGCCGACTTGAAATTTAAATTCATCGGTTTATTATCATTCACTTTGTGGCTAATAGTAGAAGACCCTCGTAAGACAACGCGACGTGTACCAGCATAATATTTATATTTTATTTAGTAATAAATATAATAATATATTTATATTTAATAAATGTTAATTATAATATTTTTCTGTAAAATAAGTAGTAATATATTGACGCGTACGTTCACAAAAATTGTTGAAAGGAGACCATGGAATTGATTATTGATCGAGAGAGAGTTTGTGTTGAATTCTTGAAGAACTCGGGAAAGCAGAATCGAGAATGGTTTTTTTAAGAGCAACCTAAACTAGATTATTCAGCTTTAGTTATCTTCTATCAAGGATTTTGTCGCTCCCTTTTACCTCCACAGGACTCCAACTCTCGGACCCATGGCTACGCTTCAACCGGCAAGCCGAGACTTCGTTCCGCAAGCACACCGCCGGAAGATTTTCTACAATTTCCATGGACTGTCGCACCCGAGCATCCATGCTACAACCACCGACCGTTTCGTATGGAAGCACATTGGACAGGTTAAAACGAGCATATCTGGAGCCTTCTTCTAAACCTGCGCCATTCGTCGAAATACAGCTCTCTCGCTCTATTGCCCAGCCGTCTAAAAACACTGTACTACCTTCCTCCCAACCACTACGACCCTTTCCCGACTGTACTTCGAACCGTTTAGTTCCAATTCCTGTCCCACCTCTACTCGAACAATTATGGAACTAAACCAAATCGTCGTACCCTCCCTGGATCTGCATCCGAACAGAGGCTAGACCTTAACTTCACAGTAGCTTAGCTACTTCAGTGGGAATTACCAACCAGGAGAAATTGCCACTGAGGTTTCTGAGTACATTCAGGCTTAGTTAGGCAGCTAATCTGCTACAATTTACATGGGAGGAGCACTTTCAGTTAATACATGACGAAATTTAGGTTGCGTGATTTTCAGTGATCTACTGTTAGACATAACTTTTCAAATTCCTCGTATTTAGCACTGAACAATGCAATAAAGGGATTCATGTTATGGGTCTTTCATTTTTAATTAAGAAGTGTTTTATTCACTTACAGTTCATTAAGTGATTCCGTCATCGTTCCGAGCGTATAGTTAGCAGAGAAATAAAATTGACAATGAACAATGAGATATGGCAATTTTCTCTCAAACCCCTTAATTTAGGGTCCAAGAGTGAAATGCAGGCGATCATAAACTTTAAAATACAAATACGATTAGTTTAAAGTATTTAATTTGCGTTCATTTGACACTTTCAGTAAAGGTGAGGCATAAATCTTTTCTGCAATTACCTTTCAGAAATCAACTGTGAAGTGTCAATTAACAACCAATTTAAATTAGTTGTAAAATGTTCGAGAACAAGCCCAAATAAGTTGTTGGCATTTTTACATGAAACAGTTAAATGTGACTATTAACTCGTCGCAATGAAATTTCAGAATTTGAAAATTATTTCTTGTTAAGTCTTAAATTTGACTGTGTTTCTATTCTGTCTAACTATATCAAATATTACACACGAAGAGAAATATTTAGGATTATTTCAAGTAAAAGTCAAAGTATCTCAGTTATTTTTTATAAAGAACTTAGTTTAAAGTTGCATATACTTTTTGACCACAAATTAACTATTAAGTTATAGCTGTAAAATTCAAGTTAACGTTGGCATTTATACCAAAAAAACCAAAGTGATGCCCAGGAAAGTTTATGATGGTCGATGAAACAAATTTTCAAAAAGTATTTTTTATTTAAAGGAATAATATTCATTCATTAGAAATTTCAAGGTAATAGCATCCTTAGTAATATATTTATATATATTCTTGTATTACTAACAATGAGCTAACAGCTTGTAAACCTATAGAATCATGACCCTCAGAACGTGAACTTACAATTAACTGTCGAAAAGATATTTGCAAATATGCATTCATTGGCTTCTCAAATCACTAAAATCGACATAATTAATTTTGTTCAATTTGTTCAGTTAATGTGATATGCTACGATTAGATGAACTTACTACTTTCTCCATTACATCATAAATAATTATTTCTTGATAGAGAGCCTTACTTATATGAAATCACCATCGACTAATGTTTGTTCTGTGCTTCCTAAATTTAACCATTTTAATTAAAACAACTGTTTTCGTAACATTCCAGTTGACATCTACTTAAAATGTTTTTTTTTTATGATTTCTCCTTGCCATGTTGAACTTTTGTCTGGAAAACGATTTAATTAATTATGCAATTTGCTGTTAGTCTGTTTTCTAAAACTCGAATGTTTCGTATTTATTCTGCAATTAAAATGCAAGTGTTTCGAAAAGTTTTAAATACCGAGGCATCAGGATGAAGAATGTATTGACTTGCATTTTATAAACAAAAAAGATTATTTTAATCTTATATGGAGCAAATGATTTTCTGCCTGATGGGAAAGTAATTGTTTCAGTGATAGGTTTACGTATCCAGATGCAAATGGAGAATTCTAACAGCTGATAGACCAATGCACGAAAGATGAAGCTTATGAGTTTAACTCAAAAATATTCAGGCAGGTTTCCAAACCAAATTTCAACTATAATCATGCTAGTCTGTTCTAACATGAGGTCAATTTTTCTTAAGTGGTTAACCAACCATTCTTATTTAACAGTCTTGGTGGATATCATAGGCTGGAAACCATTTTTAAAATGGGATGGAGAAATTCAGAACACTGGCCTCTGTTATATTAAAATACGCTAATGAGCAAAGGAACGAGATCTTTGTTTGGCTTAAATCCAACCATCTAGCTCTCCGTCTCATAATGAGTTGTTTCTCTATTTCTGTTAAATTGATGCTTTGAAATGGTTTAAAATCCTAACTATTTTCCCAATGTCATAGAATTTGGAAATTGCATTATCTGTCTAAGTAATCGATAAATGAAATACTGAGAGTGTCTCCCTTTCCCATTTCTTAATTATGCAAAAGAGTTGGAGTAATCTGTCCCATTAAGTCTTCTCTCCTAACAGGAGGGCAAACGCACGGAATTTATTACCGCTCTTAAGATCGCTTCATTTCACAGCGGTGTGCTTTGCAACTCTGAGCTAAATAAAGCTCCCCAATCTCGACCTTGAGGTAGCAGTTCCCTTTATGTAATGTTTGTACTTAGCTTAGTTTAACTCAGGTGTAGTTCCAGTTCGCGTAACACATCCAATATTATTATAGAATAACATTAAAGAAGCAGAAAGTAAAATGGGATATTGAAAAACAGGAGGGAGTCAAGGCGAGACCATATATATTTTTGCCAATAAACAGTTCAGTAAAAGTGTCATTTTTGTTTCAATCCTTTGTCTCAATTGAACAGATGATAAGGGAATTTATTGATTACTCCATTAAAACTAGGTCCATACATTGATAAAACCGATGGTATATGATGCGAAATTTGGAAAAACTGATGCATAGCTCCAACAAAGAGGAAATAATATAATTAAAGGGTGATTACTTCCCTTCTTCCCAACCCACAAACTCACATATTATAACTTTTAAAACAAATTTTTGAATAAATTCGGTTAGAGAATTAAATGTCAACAACAAATTTGAAAAAATTGCAATTTATATGCCTTGCGAAACCTTGAAAATGGCATTTGAAGTCAGTGCTGACCATTTCGCCTGAGAAAGAGTGGTTCTGTTGACAGAGTATGAACATTACTTTCCTTTCCTTGAACACTGGCAAATATTTGACAGCTCCAAACTTCCCAATTTGGTCAGAATTATCTTAAAATGATGATTTTTACAACTAGTAACAGAAATCAATGCTTTTGTTGCACATAATCATGTCGACGTTCATTTTGAGTTACCTTTGCCCTGACATTTTGTATGCATTAATTTTAACTGCCCTTGGAATCTGTTGTTACTTTCGCTCAATTGACCCGTCCTTCTGCCTAGCAGAGATCACTCGTTTCACATGCTGCCAAATCTGTTGATTTAGCCAACCACTTTAAAGCTATCTTTGGCATTGATGTACTACCTCCCGCTCTGTTGGAGAGGTAGAGAGGGGTGCTAAACGCAATATTTTGAATTCAAAGATAGCAAGCAAATGACCTTCCTTTTGCAGAAAACTATTGTGCACATAAATTCCTTTAGGTATGAGGAAATACTTATCATTAGAGGAAACTCATCAAAGACCCATTTAACTTCTTGAGCGAAGATGACGTGATCATCTTCTTTTACAGTCAAAACTAAATGCCCATCTTAGCGATCATATGCTAATGCGATTAACTGCGCAGTATCATACAAGATTATTTGTCCTCTCAGCCGTTAGAAGAAAACGACTGACTAAACAATTTCAGTCAATAAGCATCTAATGCAATCATAAAATTTGAATCAAGGAATATGGATGTCCGTTTAGAAAATAAAGCAAAATTTGAGTAAAAAATTCTCATAAAATAGAAAGATTTAATAACTTGACTTTTGTCGCTGTGTTTTTATGATCTCAATATTTATATTTAATTGGGCCCAAGGGTATGTGATGCTAGTCGCTTTCCACACCGAAAAGATGATTTACATTGCATTTGGTATTAATAGAATTTTCCACTTGCTACTCAATTAACCATATCGTCCTGAACTGAAACCCACTTTTGCTTCCCAATATCCACTGTTTCCTGATGATGTGCCATAATGTATTCCTCCCATGCGTTCGGTGACCACAACGGCTTTTGAATTCTTTTTTATAAGATTAACATTGATTTATAACTAAATCATGACCATACCGGCTTTTCATTGCCCTTTTCTTAATTTTTAATGGAAGTAGAATTCAACATTCTACGACGTTTACAGGACACGGCAATATCTCTGACAAAGGATAATTAAACCCTGAGTGCATCTTTTATGCAAAAACAATCACAATTTTGAGGACAATTTTTTGGACCTGTTTTGGAATCTTCAACAAGATTACACTGCAGAAAGCCAATCTGAGAAGAGAAAGAAATAACTGTTCCGAATTTTATTAATCAAATCTTTCAAATTATTCTCCTTTCTGGGGCATTTATTCATCCTCGTGCCCAGTGAAAACATAAATTTTCTGTATGCCTGAGAAAATGTAACTCACTGTCCCATCAAAACACTACATGTCAAACCATCTCTTGACTTTAGCCTTACGATCATCTAACTCCGAAAACAAAAAATTTGAATTTTCGCAAATCGTGAAATTCACATACAATACAAATAGAATGGACTATTCAAACTGCCAGAACTCCTAGCTTTATTGACGAATTTAAAGGTACCTTTAGAATGGAATAAAAGTTATAAAAGAACAGAGTGAGATGCAGGTACTTATTACTTAACAAATGACTTCTTGGGTGAATTCCTTTAACTCGATTGGCTAGATCACATCTAAAATAATCAATACGTTGAGGCAATGCTTGTTACCACCAACAAAGATCACCATAATTTAAAATGGTCTCCTACCTTTCTCCACTTATCTCGAAAAGATTCTTCAGCAACTTCTTCAAAATAAAACTGAAGAAGAAAAATTTATTAAAAATGTAAAAAATAGTTTTATGAAAACACCTCATTACATTGTTTTGAGCTTTCATTCATTTTACGGCCTCATTTTAAAGGGTTTTGTAGATAGGTAAAAACATAAATTGCGTCTTTTAACTCCCGAGTTTTAAAGATTTGAGCAAGGTCAAAAAACTCAGTTTAAAAGTTGATAAGTTGCGGGTTTCAAAAAAAAAAACAAAATTAGCAGTTCATAAAAATTGACTGATCATATCAACCTGCAAATAGGATCTCACCTCTCAATATTGTCTCAATTTATACCGAGATATACGGGTACCAACTGAAACTGATATGCATTAATTGCAAAAATTTTAAATATTTCACTCCTAATAAATTGAAAAATCAAAGGTTTTCATTGGCAGTTAAGATTACATGTTTTATTTTATTTTAACAAAAATTATTTTTATTGTGAATATGTTAAATAAATATAGATGTGATTAATTCCGCAAAATGCGTTTAGCATTCAACCTTCCACTAATAATTGAATTATCGGTTTCCTTGCTGGCTTCTCGAAGCTAAGAAGAACATATCATACTGGATTTACTGACCAAATGCCAATATTGATTATTTAAAAGTACAATGAATAGGAATTCGTCTTGATGGTCTGCGATTAAACGTAATTTTAAAGATCCTGTAAAGGTGATTATTTAATTATAGATTTATTTAAATTTTCATGAAAACGATGGAAAGAGAAGTTAAATTTCAGCTTCGCAGGTATAATGATCGTCATGTCTTCTTAATGTTGCAAAATTCCAATATCATGTCGCAGGCGTTCAAACCAACTGTTTTGGAACCAACTGAATGGCTGGCCAAACAGCTTTTCTCGTCTATCCTTCTGTAAAAACAACTTAGCATTAGGCGGAATGCCTTCTTTAATATCATAAGTTCAAGTCGGACAACTATTTATGGGTTTGAAACAATTATTCATGCAATAATACTTTTGTAATCCGAAAGTTCTTCACACATTTTAAATACCATTTTTATTTGTCTTTGAATATATTAATAGTCGATGTTTAGAAAATGCCATCGTAATACTCATTACAATTAATCGGAATTTCGTGGTAATATAAAATGCACACTTAAAGAGCAAATATCGCCCAGCATGTGTTTTCGAATGCCAAATTTCAGTTTCCCTCTGGCTGTAATAGCAGTGTGCATGCTAAAAACTACCTGCCATCACGGCGGAAATAAACCGTAGAAATGTTAGGTACATTGATTAGAATCTGAACAAATTATACCTTCGGGCTAGCTAGACAATTGAAAAGCCAGCACTATTTGAATAGATCTCAAAGCGATTATTAAGACTGTGAACCACTATCATTCTACCATACGGGGTGGAAGGAGGAGGAGGGGGTGGAGGGGCGTGTTGGACAAACGTCACTACCGAATTTTGAAAACCAAATTAATGAAAAATGTGCTCACTTCCACACTGAGATGAATGTGAAACGGATGCGATTGGAGGAGAATTCAAACTAAAAGAAACCTTCTTTCTTGGATACTAAAATCTATTACCATTCAATCTCATTTGTGATCCAAACGAAAATAAATGTGGAGATTTTAATTCTTAGACGAAATCTCCTAATTCACATTTATTTTCACTTAAAAAACTGAATCACTGCTTTTAGCTTTAATGAAATGACTATAAATCAAACGGGAAGTTTGGAAAGACCGAATATAATAAGGAAAACTTTAGGCTCGTACTTTTTACTCCTACTTCACTCAATTTCTGGATTTTTTTTAATAACTAAAGAGTCGAACTTATTTTCTAAAAGTTTACCCGGAACCAGGGGGGGAGGGGAAGTGTGAATTTATGTGTTTTGAACAGTTAATGTGTACTTGCACTGGGCATGATTTAATGGACGTAATATTCGCTTTCCATAGTAGTAAATGGCTAATAATAATGCCGTTTATGGGACTTTATACTGAGAAAGTGCAAAATCATCTTGCTCAGGGTCCAAATAAAGGCTACGAAAGACGCGCATGGTGGTCGTATTGAGTGAATCACCTTGACAATAGTGTAATTTCACGGTCTATCAAATTTATTTTAAATCTATTAAAGTTTGTTATTACCGCCCACCTTTCTTTTTTCTGATGAGACAGTTAAAATAGTCCTTCATCGTTCTTAATCCCGGAAGTTGGAATAGAAAACTAAAAGTATGGATGAATACCTTCACGAGGTGACAGGTAGAACTTAGCATTAATTCTCATTTTCTTGACCATCCTGTGCGCAGAAATTATATATCAAACAATAATATTAGTATGATAAGAACGTGTTAACTTTTGCGATTCGGTAAAAGAAAATGACAAGCTCGTAGGCGAAAATTAGTTGAAAAAAACTCCCAAAAATTTGCCTTCAATCAACCTATTTTTAGGGGCTCTTTGAAGGCAATTTTTAATTCTCTATGGAATTCACGCTTTTGTGATTTGTAATCAATGTAATGTAAGGTAAATGTATGGATTTATTTTATTGTTTTGAGCATTTGAAGGCTCATTATCTGCATTCCAAAAATGCATGCACTTGAATTAAATTAAGTAAGGATAAAGATTCTAAATTCTGACCAAAAGTCTCTCGTAATAGTGTATCTCCTCAAGACTAGATAATCTTTTATATGGTCCCTAGGCGACAATCATAGCACAATTGATCACTACATGCAGTGGACATTATTTATCAATATGAAATGTTTAAATCGTTGCCCCTGGAAACACTTTATAAGCAAGGCAAATTTAATTCCATTAGAAACGGAGGCAATGCCTAATTAAGTTAGATCATATTTAAAATTGGTAAAGCTTTAAAAGACAATCTATACATCGAATACTGAGAACTTGCTAGAAATCATGCAGTATTTGAAAAAAGCGTCTCATCTAGCAGTATCTAGACTTCGCTCTAGATTCGCATATTTCGCTTGTAAGAGCTCCTATATAATTATATTAAAGGCATCAAGTTGTACAATCTCATAAGTGAAGTATGGTCTGTACTTCTGGAAATTGTTCTGACAATCAATGCCATGTCAAGCTTGATTTCTGTTTGTTTTATTGGTTAGTAAAAGTAGCAGTATTAGAGCTGAATTGAAATGCTAAATCATGAAAATAGTTGCTTCGACATTTGAATTTTGTTCAATTGCTCTTCATTGCCATATATGGTAAATTAAATTTGAGAAAATAAATTAATTCGGTCGCGATTAAATACTTGCTCAAGATCAAGACTGCGGTTCAAAATTTTTATTGTTTAAATGCGTGCGTAAGGAATGCGAGATTCACATCCATCTCTATGAAATATTTCTTCCCAAAATCTGAAATGAACCGAAATTTCAGAATGCAAAAGTCATTTAATTGAAATAAATAGAGGGTAAATACTTTGTCAAACATAGTATTTGCAAAGGTCCTGCTTTGTGAAATATCTAAAGTTAAAATGTATTCAAATACTCTGAAAATAAATACCTTTAGCATATTGATGAAAGCAATTAAAAAATTGTTCATCCAGGAAAATTTGCAATTTAATTTCTGTTATTTTTTACTTTAAAATCTGGGATATTCAGAATAATTTTGCTAACATTGTTGAAAATTAGAGTGATAAACCTGAGAAGTTAAGATCGAGGGTTAATAAAATAGTTCACCTAAGGAGAACATGAAACTGCTCCTGAGAGGAAATTAGCAGAAAAGTTACGTTAAAATCTTTCAGTACTATCACACTTTAGTTTTACACTTAATAAATATGTGAAACAATACGACCGATTTAACATTAAGGTAGCAGACAGCCTTCAACTTTCCATATTTCTCAAACCATTGAAATGACCAAGTTCTCAAATTTGAAGGAAAAAGTTTAAAATGAAATCTCGTACCTTCAATCTTAAAGATTATTTCTTGACAATTCTAAACATAGAACTTATTACAAAAACTATTGACAAATTAAAGGAGATATTCGTTGGCGTTTCCAATACCACTTAGAGGAGGCTCAAGAGGCAGATGTTGCCTAAAATTCCAACTCACTCTTGAAAAAAAATAGTATCACAAATTATTAAAATCACAATGAATGGATATCAATGACATGAACTTTATCAGAAGTAATTAATGAAAAGCTAAATTCAGGAACTCCTAGCAAAGAAACAAAACAATTTATAACAAAATTAACAAATAATTGTCAAACGAAATACATTGCTCACTTCCGCCAGTGTTAACTTGACGCTCGGGAAGCGGTCACTTTTTTTGTTATTTTCGCACTGCTTATGGAATGACCTATGGTCATTCTGGATAAACTATTATGGTCTTCTCTGAGATGGAGAAATGTACTTTACACGGTTGGGGTTTAATAATTTTCTAAAGAATCGTTAACGGGGATGTTGATTTTAAATAGTTCACATAGATAAAACAGTACAAGTGATTTAAAGTGGTTCGTTTCAATTGAAATTCCATCTGCTCATACTGCAATCTGTCCTTTGCTACCCCAAGTTGGGAAATGCCTGACCCCTTTTCACTCCTCAAATGGTAATGTTTCTACATGCAAATGCAACGTGCGGAGTTCAGTTTTTATTACCTGATTCCATTCGCATGTCATTTATAAATTTTACCTCAAAGTTTACCAAAGGCGATGCACTATTTGTGTGAACTCAAGCAATTTATATTGAAGATATTAATAATATCAATGCGTAAGTGAAAATTGACTTAATTTAACCAAAGTAGGTATTAAGTTAGAGGAATTATTAAATGAATATTCATCAATATTGATAGTTTAGCGTTGACCTCAGGACTCAAAGTCGAACTTTTAATACTACAAGCAGTAGACATTGGGAAGTGCTAATGGTTTACAGATGTGAATCAATTCTGTTCATTCATTATTCACGGCAAAGAAAAATATAGTGGATTGATTACCAGTTAGAAATGCAAATGACGGCGTAAGTAGCAGTGAAACCGTTCTGTTTAGATTAAAAAGAGGTTTAATAGAAGTACAAATTAGGATCTACATCAAAATACTCCTGCAAAATTTAAATTTTGATGCGGCTCTATGGAAAATTTTTACATTTTACCCTCATTTTCTTGACTGGCTTTATTTCTGTCAAGTCCGGTGGCTAGTTCGGACGGATGATTAGCTAATTTTGTTGCAGACTATGGAATTCATTTAAATTTTCCTCAAAAAACATGTTTACGCGAGACCGTGCTAAGGCTAGGCATACTTTTCCGTCCAGCAAATTGACATTATCTATTATCTTTGCTGCTAGTTTTCACCTAGTATAAGTGTAACTAATAGAGAATCAAGACTAGCATAGTAAGGTCACTTGACCTTATATAATTTTCTACTTAATGCATTCTAGTTGTAGTTCTTTGGTAAAAATAAATTTATTCAACTATTTTGTTTATGAAATGCGTATGTTTGATTTATTTTTGGAAATGAGGATAAACATTTCACTTTTGGCTTATTAATAATCTTATAAACACTCCATGTTGAAAACTTCCCAACTCTTCTCATTCAGATCTTTGGCATTAAAAAAAATACATACTGAGATATATTAAATAAAACCCGACTTCAAGAGTTTTCAATAAGATTTGGAGAAAAATCCTGATATTTTGTACATGGAATAGTATGATATTAAGCAATTAGCTTAACGCATAAAATGAAGAGGAGTTAATTTAGATTTCAAGCCCCAAATAAAGTATAACTCTTCAATGTCATGACCCCCGTCTCAACGTTTAATTCATCCTCATTCTAATTTCCTGCTTTGGAAAGCTTTTGATTCTGTTCATTCAGATCTCCTTTGAAAGGAATAAATGCAATAATTAATAAATCAGATCTAACTTATAGATACCGATTATAATGAAGGATAAGGCATTCGGAAATCTAGAACAACGTCTTTTTCACTGAGACACAACATTTTGATTGGATTAGGAAAATGTCTATTTCCATCATAGTGAGGAATTTTCAAGGGTCAATATAATAACTATCCATTATTGCATATATTAATTAATCAACATTAGTTGAAATTACTAAAGCATATTAATGGGTTGAATTTTAAGCCTAAATGTTTTATTTCTGTCAAATTTAATTTAAGTTCCTAAAGTTAGCCATTAATTTTGTCATAAATTAAATGAGTTTATTTAATGCTGCAATTGTGTGCTAACTTAACTAAATCCTGTTTTAATCGTGTATTATTTAATTCCATTTTTATTAAAAATGGAAAAAATCTTTTATTTTTCACAGTTTGATACGGCTGTACAGCAGGAATTAAATTGGAGGGTAAAAAACCTTCGTTAAAACCATCTTGAAGTGCCGACAATCCCAGATGCCTTCAACGACGGGAAATCTCATATTAATCTCAAATTATTTTATCATCATTCAAAGCTTGAAATTATCTTTTCTAAGGAGTAAATGCTTATGCAGAAAATTCTGATTACATTTGGCATCTAAAAGAATTTGGTCTTCTCTGGCCAATCGCATAGTAATTTCTACACAATGAGGGGAAAATAATTTTGTTTACAACTTAAAAAAATTGAAAATTTTATATTAGAGAAAAAATAATCTTAAAGGTGGTGGGGCTCTACAACACGGTAATGATGGTGAAGAGCCTTGCCTTCGTTCAATACGCCTTGAATACAAAACTATTCATTATTATAAAGTAACAATTTTCGACTACATTTTGTAACATTAAACACAGTTAAGATATGTTATCACCAAAGAGTGCATCTGTAGTCGAAGAAGTTGATTGAAAATGGGGAATACAACCACTACGATCCAACGAAATCCGACTCCATTTGACATACCTATATTCATCGAGTATTGCGTCTGCTGATTTTTTTTATAATGAACGAAATAAAATGACTGAACAAGATCAGATAAATAGTAGAATAGCGGTCCAATTGATTCCGTTTATAATTTTTTGATATTTTTTGGCTATAAATGTCTTCATTCCTTATGGGTTATTATTCATTGTAGAATTTGAAGTAATAAAATATCGTAAACTTCATCGATTCTGTGTGAAATTTTTAAATAAAAAATATATATAAGATATCAATTTCAGTTTTTAAATGCAAAGTGAGATTAAGTATATACTTACTCTAAATAATCGAAGTCTAATCTCTTGAACTGTTCGAAGGTGCAGTTTAAATAGAACTAACTGCATCGCAATATTCCTTGGAATTACGAGTCGCTTCAGTGGTTCAACATCGACAGGTTAATGGTTGGAGAAGGATGACATTTAAGAGGAAGACCGATAGTCTGATAAAGAAATACGCGAAACAGAAGACGAAGGACAGATATTAATGTAAATTGTTTTTCAATGCTCCTCGCAGAAATTCTAGTCCTTAGCCACCAGCAATCACCCAAAGCTGTGATTGGCCAGTGCCCAAGGAATTTCCATCAGCTGCATTTGCTACTTGACTTTGCCAACGTTAATGCAGATTAAGCGGGCTGCTGAATGTACCCTGTTAGATAAGCTCGAGAAAAATTGTCAAAGAATCACGAGAATACATCTTATTTGACCATTTTAAAGAAATAGCAAGTTTTCCATGACAAATCTCAATGCTTGTATTATTCAGCTTCAAAACATACACTTTATGTTAATAAATGTACCAATTATATTTGGAAAATTTAAAATACTTGCAGTAAGCAGTAGCATTTTAACTTAACAATTTACGATTTCCTATTAGGAAGATTATCCATTCGTTATTATTTTAAGAAATATTGTATGTGTGTTAAATTTACGCAAAATATTCAGAACTATTTCAGTCCTAATTAAATCAGCAATTCATTAATGTCCAGTCAATTTTTAAATCAAATAAATAAAATTAGAGTTATCAAGAATTTCATTTACAACAAAACTGATAGAACAGTTGCTTTTGGATATTCAAATACATGGAAGATACAAATTTCGAATGACATGATCTAAAACATGTACAGGGTCAAATGTCAAACAGGTTTATTGCTTCAATTAAAAAAAATGCAAATAGAGTAAAATAGTTAATAGGGTATTTAAATTTTATACTTATTATTATTTAAGTATAAACAACACTGCTAACACGTAAGACGGCGGATAATTTAATGACCAGTAATCATTTAATAAAACTTAATATCCATTATTTGAGCAAAACATTCAAAGCCTATGATAATTTCTCAATATCATTAAAAGCCATTTATAAATAAAACCATTACTTACGAAACGATGGCTGGTTTATGTATGTTCATTATT
This sequence comes from Hymenolepis microstoma, assembly GCA_000469805.3. NCBI lineage: Eukaryota > Metazoa > Platyhelminthes > Cestoda > Cyclophyllidea > Hymenolepididae > Hymenolepis > Hymenolepis microstoma. The sequence continues at coordinate 23,056,568 of LR215991.1, read as the reverse complement.
TTCAACCATTAATTGAATTGATCCCATAATCCTCACAATTATCTCTTTTTACAAGCATTACTAATGTCTGATCTAGCATAATTTTCCCACTACGTTGTCGTAAAGACACCAAATAGGCACCCTGATTCATTTGTTCGCAAGTTTCTTCCCATGTAGGAACAACCATCCATCCATCCACACACGCATCGCATTCAGCGGAATCTCAAACACTCCTCCCTCTCCATTTGTATTCACTAAAGCACCCTCTCGTCTAATGCTGGTAATGACGATTGGTATATAATAAAGTATATTGACTGCGGAATAGAGCGACACCCAAGTCACACATCGAACTGACTGTCTAAATTCCAAATAATAATTTGCTTCACATAGATGGAACCAATCGGAACTGATTTTATAGGGTCTCGTTGACAAAAGCAGAAAAAGACGGTAAAAGTTGGGTTCGAGTCTAATCATTTAATTTTTATTGAAATTATCTGAACATTTATCAACTTAACTTAGATACAAGAGAACAAAATTATCATATAAGAAAATTCTATTCTCCAGGGAACATAGAAAATAAATTATAGAATTCGATCAAATTCGCAGGAAATCACCTATGTGTCGTAAGTAAAGCCGACTCATCCGTTTGCGCTAGTTAAAATTAAAATACAATCTTGAAATTAGGGAAAAATCACTTTGATTAATTTTTGGAGTACGCAGTCTTTACAGGATTAAGCTGCGTACCCGAACATTCTGGAGGGTGCGGTCGTACGTGCAGTGGGTTCCTCAGAGAGTCAGCTATTAATGCGCATTCAGATTACGTTAACTGTATTCAATTACTAAGCATGTTGCTTTGGGCAGAATTTCAATAAACACTGTACATCATTTTAATAATTCCAGGAGCCTATTCATACTAGAATATTTTGCTAAAGAGATTACTTAGGATAAGTCAAGGCTTATTTGTGTTGCAATCCGATGCAAATTCTACTAAACATTCAGATCGAATTGCTTAGGCATGACAATTCTCGACGCAGTGTTTAAACTTGCAACATCTATATATTTGGACTTTGCTTGAATTTGTAAATATTTGTTAAGACAATTTTTACATGTTCGATTATTCATTATCAACCTTTATTGTAATTTAATGCATTTTATCGGGCCATTTACATCGCTATTTTCAATTTTGTCCTTCAGTCATCCCTAAGTTTTGTCAGACTTGAAGATATCTATTCATTTGTTAAATCCTATTAATAAAAAATTAAGTAGGATCATATTGTAAGATGGAAAGGGACGTTTTAATAGGAATAGCAATAAAAATTAGGATTTGAATTAAAAAATATTTCACTTCAATTAGTTAAGTAATCCATTAGGAAATTGTAAAATACTCTTTTTCAAAAGTAAAATTTTTGTCTAATCCATTTAAATAGCCCTCATCATCTAAATGGACATAGTGCAGGAAAATCTCATCCTGGTTGATTAGTATCCGCAGCGGCCTTAGGTTTCACCAATTAAGCCTACTATAATCGTTACTATTATTTAAAGTTACGCCAGGTATTCAGAAATATGGGCATACTCAAGTTCGTCGCGATTTAGGGGCTCTGTTGCAGTCGAAGTTTCCCCCTTCCACACTCACCCCCTAGTCTCTATGGTCAGGATGTGTAACTTTTAGCAAATGTGAGGAGCATCTGCTCATGTCTTACTTCATTACTATTTGGCCATTGCAAAATCTTCTTGGTCTTAGAACCTGAACCGAAAATGATTTATCTGGATGTATTTTGACTTAATTCGCCCAAGAATTTTGGAGAGATCCTAGTACTAATCCGGACGTTACCCCATAAAATGAGCTAAGGTAGAAGATGGAGTCATAGAATGCCGAGGAACCTAACCGTCAATTCATGAAACCCAACATTTTGTACCATTTAATTATAAGATCTTGAATTGTACTCCTTATTAAAAAGCGACCAAATCAATGCTTACAGAATTAATACAAATTTCACCTCTTGACATTTAATCTCTATTAGCTTCTTCTCTTCAACATCTCCTTTATCTCTCTTGGGAAGTCCAGTTGGATATTCAATATTCACTCGGAAAAATCCAAAATGATTCATCTCTAGTGTACTGAATTATCTATTATCGCATTTTCACCCTCGTGCCTCCATATAAATACTTAGCGATGAAGAGCACATTGATCTCTGTTACAGAATAATTTGCGAGAAAACCGGGATAGCTAAGACATGAACACGTTATTATTTTAAGTGAAATCAAAATGTTATACTTTGCGCTTTTTATGCGTAAAAAACTCATCACAATCAACAAAATTCATGCCTTTTAAGAACAATACGGCAGTGATTCTGCCATCTATTAAATTATTTGCTATAACAATATCTGCTGTATTTGAGGATTCATTCCTTTTCGCCCTTCTTAACATATTAAATATGCATTTAACCTTAAGATTACCATTTCCATTAGTTTCCAATCTTGTAGATGTGAATGAGCAGATAATTGAGCTTATTGAGTTATGAAAACCGTTGGATTATGATCAAGTGACACGCATACTGACTCCTTTCCATTCACTACACAAACGTTCTGTACAGAATTTTATTGGTTGCGAAGGGAAACACAACTTTGGAAGCGGTCTGATCATGTAACTTCGTCAGCCAATAGGGAACCACGTGGTAGGAGGGCATATGGGAGAATCATGGTCAGGGAGAAGCAGTCATGTTGATTTAGTGAAATATGGCCATTGTGATATGATTACTACTTCTTTATATCAATCTTCCTTCATTTACCCAGCTAAACAAAGAACACAAAACTATTAAGCACCACCTGATTCCACCACCAAATTAATCCCCATTCGTTCAGCGTCAACTCCAGTTCTCTTTCAACCCTGTCAGTGCGAAGTATGCTTATGAAGAGGAAAACACATTTTCATTTGGCAAAATTTAGATTTGGGTTATTAGTTTTATTCTTGAAAGTAAAGTTTAGCCCATAAATTGCGCATATGATCTATCATGGTTTAAACAATATTGTGCATAGTTCGAGTCTCTGCTACAAAATTGAAAACTTATGCTTTTCTTCTTCTGATTTAATGCTGGCATGGAGATAGTAAAAGGTACTTATTTACTAAAAGAAAAATTCATTACTAAGTGAAAACGAGTGCCCAGACACCTTTTAAAATAAGTATTGAAATTTCCAGTTAAGAAATGTCGATTTGGGAATGAGCCTTGTGTCAGGCCATAGGTAACGATCTTTCTCCACATCTATGCCAATACATCACAAATAAATACTACTGATATAGTAGCTACAGTATTTTTTAATTTTTTTACCAATTAGGCTACCTTTAATAGATTATTCTTAAAATGATACTTTGATGTGCTTGGGCAACCTTGAGCCTCGTTGCATAGTTCTTTGTTCAAAACTTGTAAAAAGCTTCTTTGACAGCTATATTTCATAATATCCTTTATTGCATAAATATAGACAACAGCCATGTAGAATGTTTCCGAGATTTTTAGACTTCTAAACGCTCCAGGACACCTAAACTATTAAAATATTCCCACAACGAAGCAATGTGGTAATGACCAATGAGGTTTAAATAAACAGCTTCGGTATTTGGTCATTTTGTTCATTTTTAGGTAATGAACACAGTTCGCATTTTCCTGCACTAATTCTCCCGATTTCAAAGTACTCGTTCGATTTTTTTATTAAACACGAGCCTATTTAAACTATTACATTGAATTAGGCGGCTTGTAACTCTGTTTCACCAACATTAATATCAAGCAAATGTCAGATCAGTAATCAGATACCAACTCAGAACTTTTCACAAAGTATTATTCGTATGAATATAACTAAACTTAACCCGAAATCTATCGCAAATCTGCTTTTTGCCATTGTTAAGAGGGTTCAACGTAATATTCTAATAAAAAGAACAAAAAATAACAAATAATTTTCAAATGTTTATCCCATTTCAGAGAGAGAGAGAGAGAGAGAGAAAGTTAAAAAATATTAGTACAACCTACTTGTGTCTGTATATTAGCCCCTTTTTCTGGAAATTTTTACGCAGCATTACTATTTTGTATGAAGGAAAAAGTCAATCAAATTTCATATTATGGCGTTATGAAATAGAGCCAGCTGGAATCTGTTAAACAAAGATCAAAATGTCGTCAGTTCAGACACATTTTCTGAGGCATTTCCTAACGTCCAATTCCAATAGCTTAGAGATCAGCGGTATTATCTTATGCTAGGAAAATATAACCACAGTTGTTAATTGCAATAAAAAAGGATCTTAACAGTGAGATCATCTCTTTTAAAAGTCAGTCTTTAATTCTCTTATATTATCTAAGTTAAGGGAAGCAAAAACTTCGTTTTGTTCCAAAATATCTGCTTATTTTTAAATTATAAATCAATGGGTGACCACAGAGCTGCAGTTCAGTTGAATGTTATTAATAAAAGTCCAAATATGTCATAAATTGAGCAGTTTGTTTGAAAAGAAAATTAGGTTCAATTAATCTCTCATACACTTCGACATAGGGTAAATAAATCTTTTATCGAATTTAATTTCCAAATTAATTTTAACTCTAAATATAAATAGTTGATCACAGGTATTTTTAGAGAGATATTCTAGCAAACACAAACACAGGATAAATCGAATCCAATCGGAGAGGTGTAAAAGTCAAAAGTAGCCAAATAGTATTAGTATTATTATATGCAAAAAAACATCGAAAGTCCAAATTTTAGTTTCTTTTGTTTTCAAGACAAAAAAAATGGAAAAACAAACGCAATGATTAACTTAAAATGTAGTAAATGCTGATATATGAGTAGTACAACCCTTTTTTCTTCTTTCCGGTATTTATTTATCTGTTTGAATTTGAACCAACTCTAAATGTACAAATATTTCGTTAAATTCATTTGATCATTCTGCGTTGCGGTAATCGATCATCAGACGTAACTTCATTTGCATTTACTGATGAGTAAATTTCTGATTTTTCAGATCAGATCCTACTCTTATGGAGATTAGACATATTGAAACTTTCTCTGACTAGCTTTGACAACTTCAAGTCACGAATGGCCCCAATTTGAGAATTGCGGTAGGAGAATGGGTGACCACAGGAGAGACAGACCCAACAAAAAATAATGGAAAAGATTTCGTATAATTAGAAGATATTGGGCAAATCGGAATAATATTTACCTTTAGCCCTTTTAAAAATAATTTAATTTGCTGACATGCTCTCTCCCTCTCTCTCAAATAAACCCCAGTTTCTATAGAAACCCTAAAAGTTTAGTCTTGGACATTGTAGAACAAGTTCGACATGATAAATAGAACGTGCTTGCTACCTGTAGTAGCCTTATTAGACTCAAAAGAGCCAAAAATCCATCATATTAGTAACTTCCTTAAGCTGATGCAAAGCAACTACTCAGAGGGTTGGCGCACTTCAGCAAATATCTAAGACTAATAGACAATTAATGATAAAAGTGTTTATTTTCAGTAACATGTAATTCAGTCTAACATGGCAGTTTGAATGAACCATCTTTACTTTGTATTACTGTTTAGGAGCATAGGAAGATATGTTAATTTTTTTGACTAACTAACAGACAATACTGAAGTGGATCATGCCCGTGTATTATTGGCTTAGCATGACCAATACACACGTTGGCAGCAGTGGCAGCAGAAGAAGAGAAGTTAATATTGTCTTATAAAGTGCAGCATCCTATCAAGAGTCCCTGTATGAGCAACAAAATGGACTTGTGACCATGAATAAACATACAATCATAAAGGAGAGGAGGGTAGAATAATTTTACGTAGGAATAGAAGCAAAGGATTTGCTAGTGAGATCAAAAGAAACGACTTTATTCTAGGCTCCAAATTAGTCGCGATAATCACATGCTCGATTTAAAATGTAATAGGACATGCCTAGTCTGCCTCTCATTTACTACATAAAAGACCAGCTTTGCTGAGCTCAAAAAATTTCTATCGCGTACTGGTAAGGAGATCAGTCGTGAGTTAATGTCTAGGTATTTGGAAAGAAATATCTTTCATGAAATCCGTTGTATCAGAGAGGGGACCATTTGTTGAAGATTTTCTTAAAATTGGATGTTATATACCCTTTCAGTATCTATTTATTTCGAATAGCAGGCTTTACGATAGTTACCATTAGCCCTTTAGTTGACTTCGGGCTTCACAGAGGGAAGGGAAGGAACATCAAAGTCCCAAAAGTCGTCGAGAGGGAGAACAAAAGAGTGATTCACAGATGCAAGAGAGAGAGACAGACTCAAAAGTAGAGAAAAATGGAAGATGAGTACTGTGGAAGTGGTGAAATATGACATACATGGGTAGTTTGAAGTCAACTCTCCATTTAGAAACTTTTTCCGTATGAGTATACGCTGCCCAGGGTGTTCCACGTGAAGTTAAGTCCCCCTTTCAGTAAATTGTTGTAAAAGGACACCTATTCAAGGAATGTCTTCTTGTTGATATGAGTACAGTCATTTATGCCGTGGATGAAAAAGAAGGATTTCCAAATAACTACACAAGATAATTATAATTTGTTCTAATTTTTTATTTTGATCAGGAGACATATAAGGTGATTTCTATTGACGTTCAGAACTTGAATGAATATTGACTCAATAAAGAAAGAGCTCAAGAAATCTATGAACTCAACCCTATCTGGAATTCGTTTATATTTTAATACCGATCAGGGTTTCCATGTTATTTTTGACTTTGTAGTATTATGACTTTGATATTATTGAAGCTACTTTTCCTATAATCTCGTTCAAGGACGGGAAAAGTTACTATCCCAAGTACATCTTTTATCAATTTTGACAGTGATCAGCCTTCAAATGAACAGAATTTCAGTGAAATTCAAGCTTTGAACAAAAAGGGTGATATTCTAATAAATGATACTGAAACTGAAAGGTCAGATGCTTCGGTCAAGCGGGAAAGAAAAGTTGCAATATTTGATCCACCTGGAATCAGCTCAAATTCCAATAATGACAATTTTAAAACGAAGTGTGTTCATAAGAGAATCAGGATTTAAAAATAGCGTAACTCCATAAAATGCGAAAATAAGATATAAACGCAAGATGATCAACGCAAATATGAACAGAATTCTAATGAGGGCCACCACTTGAACAGTGAGGAACAAGCTAAAGGTTCCAATAATAAAGATTAAGATGACCAAAGGCTGAGGAGAGGGCGATGTAGTTAAAATTCTAATTAGCGGCAAAATGAAAGGAGATCAAATAAAGTTTCAGACTTGACTGAAGTGGCATCTGCCGATAAAGAGGCTAACGAGTCAAAGTCGTTAATGAGGCTATTTGAACCGATGGATGCAATCCAGGAACCAGCTTTTTCCAGATCGTTATCTAGTCCAGGTTCAAAGGGAGAAAAATAATTTTCGGGCGTGTGCACAGTCACAAAACTTAAAATAACAGCATTAATATAGGATGCAATGGTTTTTTATATATTCAAACTAAACGTATACAAACTGCTATTCATTTCAAAAAGACCCATCATTCACTTGCCTAAGGTCTTCCAGACTTGCTCGAGGATTACTTTTGTATAGGTATACATTTCCTCAAATAATTTTGATAAACAGACGTGGAATTCCAAACAATAACCATCTATTAGCTTTCGACTCTGTAATCCATTTAACATTAACAAGTTCATCGAAGGAAACTAGGCTATTAATAACGTAAAACACCTCTACTCTACAATACTAATGTTAATTAGCTTCCTCCGAATCTTTTCATGTAATAATTATGTACATAACATTTTTTTTACAAATACTATTTTGAGAGGAGATCCAAACATTTTAAGTCCTAAATGTTTGATAGTATCGCTGAAATGCTACTAAGTCATGATCAATCATTGTAGTAGATTTTTTGGCTAACTTTTATAAAACCCATCAAAGGTTTTATGCTTCAAGGAATTAGGACTGGGAGAATATTAAATTTTCTTCAAAGTGTCCTTTCCAGGGCTTCGAATCGAATCCAATTTCAACGTCGAAAGTAGCATTTTTCGTGGGTAGTTTCAACATCACCATCCCCTGAAATTGGAGAATAAAATTCTTTGTCAACTGTTTTCTCCGGAAACAATCCTCTTAATGACAGGGTTATCGCAATGCCTACGTCTTTGCAAACATTCACTTATATTTGAGACCTTAGCACTAAAGTGTTTTTGTACGAAGTCCCTTTAAAATATGAGAATTTGAATTGTTGGCAGTTTCAGCCATGACAGTCAGGTCAAACCAAAAAAACTTTTTTGGTGTCGAATTAATTCACCGTAGTTCTGCTATTGTTTGAGCAATATTTCAAAGTCTAGCTAGTAGCTGAGGATGAGAATTACGTTTTGTTTTAAGCGAATTAGATAGACTATTCAAAGCACCCAAGAGGTGATAAGCTCTTATTTTTGTTTTCAGAAAATTAACGACTGCCTGTTTATACTTGCGGTATAAAGTGTTAGAGGAATAAGGGTTAAGAAGTGCAATGCGTTTGGAACTATGCACGAGAGGCCCACCAGATCCCCAAGGAGAACACATCTGGCTTAAATCACGTACTATTTCAGGGAGATTTGCAAAATATCGAGGAATAGGGGAGGTAATTTATCATGATAATTAGGAAACCACTAGAGGTCCCATCTTTTGATCTCTTTTTTTGGATCCCTCTATCATCATCAGCAGTGAAAGTCATTACCATCTCTCTCTGTTGATATTCAAGAAAATTTATTGGCATTACTATGCAGTAGTGACAAACTTAGGTTAATGAAGGTGTATTCTTCTAAAATAATGAAGGGGAAATATTTCAGAAATAGCTTCTTAATCAGGGAGCATTGCAAGTAACCACTTTGTATGTCTTTCTCCTGTAGAAACACATAAGAGCCAAAGCATCACTATGCTTCCAATGTTTGCTTTCAGTAGCTTCTATCTTTTTACAAAGACTGAGTAATTTATTTTTATTAATAAAAATTTAGTCTACTCATCTTTATTACATTCTCTGTCCCCGAAACGAGAGCAATTATTCCAATTCAAACCATGGCTGCACATCTGGAGACATTGCTGTCACTACTCCACCACCGCAGTAAGTAGGGTTTCCAAAGAAACATCATTTTGCAAAAAAAGATAGACTGTAAGTTTGGCGAATTGGTGTTGATTTACGTCAACGTAACCCCTCTAATCTGTCAACACTTCACACTCTCCATTCATCCGACGTTTTATTGCTTCAATAATTTTGAAGTTACGTCTAAGTAATGGCAACTTTTCTGTAATTTGTAGTGTTATTTGCAACGCTAATTAAATCCGAGGAAGTGGGACGATCGGATGCGTAGCTTTTGGAATTCGTGGTATTTCTCCTATTTATTATTACTTCGATTAAATACATCGTTTTTTGGCATTTCTTGGATATTTATTAAGATTATCGACCTTCAAACTTTATAAATGCCTACGTAAGTTGTTAAAAGTTGAGGATGAAATTTTAACACTTAATGACCTAAGCAATGATTAAATTTGGTTAGAATTTTGTTACTGAAACAGATATTGAATTCAGAAAATGAATTCGAGTTTTCTTAAGTCAAAATAGGGTCCTAGTTACCACCTACGCACTGAAAACTTATAGACTCTGACGTGAAAATTTGCGTTTCGAAAAACCAGTCTTATCTTGTGGGTGCAGTTCTAACAATCAGGTACACGCTTCTCAACCTTCAGTAGTTGGCATCTCTATGGTGCTATGCCACCAAATGCACTAATTAGGTTAAATTTGGGTTGAATTAATAGGCTCGGTGAATTTTGTTGTAATATATTTCGCGAGTATAATTGCACAGGAGAATTCTATTTATCCATTATTAAAAATTGCTGCCCAACTTTTTTTACTAGAAATTGGCGCAAAATCGACCCAAAAATAGTTGCTCTATAACATTTTGACTCTACTCGTTTACTTCCTCACATGATTATGAACATTTGTCCAAATCCCCATTATTATCCCATCAGTTATTTGCCATATAAGCTTTGCTTTCGATATAATTGGTACTTTGAGAATGTAAAATAGGTTGACGAGGTGTTTTGAACTCATCGACCTTCTGTGTTTAAATATGTCTTAAGTATACTTTTTACATTGCTTTGGAAGAATGATTCCACATTATTGTTTTGCCTCTAAATTGATAAAATTGATTAAAAGGACAATGTTACCTCCAAATCGCTTACTTTATAATAATGAAGTTTGTCGAAATGTCTGTTTCAACCCCAAAAATGATGCTTTATAAGTAATACAAACGTCAATAAAAGGCTCATTCCATGAAGCGATTACACCCATCGAGATCACTGTTGCTGCCCCGTACTTCCTTGATGCAGGTTGTGATTGCCTGTCGAGAACAGGCACTCACGCAATATAGTCTTGATTCCCAGCTGTCATGGTGTCTTCATTAATTTTGGCAGGCAAAATAATTAGTAATATTCACATAATCGATATCCTGAGCTGTCATCAATTCGTTTAAGATACAGTTATTAGAGAATGACTATCTTTACGTATCTAACCCATTGAACCAATGATACTCCTTTAAAAGGTGCTAGAAACGCTTAATCAAATCTATTAAGTCTACTAAGTGCCTTTAATTAACTCAAACGACATTACAACTAATTGTCAAGATTAGGGTAGAATCAAGTCTATGTGAAAATGATCTTGGTGTATTCGTTACTAATAACGTTAAGTAATGTCACTTTTTTCCTTATGATAAGCTACTTTTGTTTGACATTCTAATGTTCGCTATATTTACACTAGATGCAGGTTTTCTTTGAAAAAAAATCGCGTCAATTACTATACTTTTTTATTATGAATTTCAAAAAAATAGTTAATTGTGGGTCGATAATGGGCTTAATGGGCTGATGATGATGCCACACCCCTTTCATATCTTCAAAAGTTTTATGCTATTCGCAGATTGGAGAAATGAAGTCATCTCAGCTCGAATTAATGCCCTTATCTTGAATGCATATCAGTGAGCTGACCTAATAACTAATTATACTTACAAGACGCCAATAAAGTTGGATGTCGTTAAACAGATGCAGAAAAAGTCCGAGGAGAATTCGTTTTAACTAGTCATTACCTTAACCATGCCAATTTCTATGTCAGCACAATGCGGAACATTTAATTTACACCAAAAGAATGTAATCAAGACTTCACAACTAATCCGGTTTTACTGTCCGGCTTAAGTCCACCACAAGAATAACATAAAGTAGTGTGTACGTGTTAAGCCTATACATAGGAAGAGATACACCTGTAATGAGATTTATCTATTTATTCACGTTCGCTTTCCAGTTTTAGAGTCCCCGAGATATCAGGGTTAGTACATTCCATTGGTAATTCACTATCAAGTTGTTTTTTAGGGTAATCAGACCACGCTTCCTTGTGGCTCACTAGCACATTTACACCATTTGACATCATTCAATTGCCAAAGCGAAATTATGTGATTTAGTGCTTGTAGCTTTAAAGGCCAAAATTGTTGTAATATTCAATTTCCGTTTATTATGAAGTGCTCCTAACATTATCACATTTCTTCGGTTTAATTAGAGTATCATAATTAATTGAGTGTTTACGATTCAAATAATTATTTTCTTAATGCGCTTGAAGTAATTTGAAACCAATATTGTCTTTTCCGCATACATTTAAAAAAATAAAGAAACCTTTTAGAAATGATAATTAAATCCAATCTAATAAGAATATATTAAATTAGTTCTAATTTTAGTAGTAACGATATTGGAAGACCTAGGAAAAATTGGACAAGGTATCCGCACACAGAACTTATGAACCTCTTAAGGGCTAATGTGATGAAAAAGCCTTTCCTAAGTAGGAAAAGCAAGGGTAAAGTGGAACCATTTTATGCTTGACAATGGGAAATGAGTGAGAGTAGATGAATTTTGAAAGAAGAGGAACAGAAGGGTGCCAGCCCGGACAGCCCGGTTTTATGAAACAGACGAAATGAGATGCTATTCGGCTGTCGACGGATTTGGCGTCCATTGGTAGCTGAGAAGCCATTGAAGAATCAGTGCGGGTATTTCAGTATCTCCTCATCTAACAACAGGTGAGTTGATCAAGGCAACTTCAGGGTGATTCTAAACATGCTTTCGGAGCGAAAGATGCCAAGTTGAATTATGACTCCTAAATTAAAATCCATTACGCGCACTACCACACATTGAGTAAACTGAAGTATGATCACCTTTAATGTCATTGATGTTAGTGGAAATCATTTGAAATTTGTCTGCATTTATTTTGATATTTTGTTACTTTAATGCATGAAAATATTGAAACTGAAAAGTAGCCTCAAATGTGTCCTGCTCTTATTTTTGGTAATTATAAGTGCAAAACAATATTCGATACTCGATTCGAAATTCCTTCAGCGATATTCACATCAAACAACTGAAAAGGAATCTTTTCATACTTCCAATTTGTCTCTCATGTTTTAACCTTAGAAAATGATCTCCTTTAACTAGTTCGAAGTCTTGTTACAATGATGACTTATTAGAACTCTTGCATTTCATTTCAAAGCTCATCTTGAGTTTGTGGATAATGCCACTTAGTCTTACCTTGCATAACTGTGACTTAATCAACGTGTTTGACCATTCTCTTCGATGTATCAGTGATTTATCCTGTTCCGCCCACCAGGTGTCTGCACCTCCAACTAAATATTAGCCATCGCCCCTTTTATGCTCAGCTTTCTGCTGAACTACCAGAACTAGCAGTGATTAACTACTGTTCAGTTGACATCTCCTTCTTGTCTGGCTTTGGCATTTTAAGCAAAGATCTCTCCTCTTCTTATTAATAGGTCGTAATTATTTATAGAGTATTAACTTGAGTCTAAACAACAGCCGTCAACCTATTTCCAGTAGAGAGGCCAGAGTGGCCTCTGCCCTCTGTTAAACAATTTTATGCCATTTAGGCAACCAGACTATCGATGTCGTATCACGGTAACTGGAGTATGATTGCCTGTCCTAAACCTGGGTCTTTTATATGTAGCTACCGACGGTTCTCAACATATTACACAACGAAATCGGAAAAGTACAAAGATATTTTTCCAGAAGTAGTTGCTTTCCTCTTCTGATTAGGGATAAGTTATTGCCAAAGCTGGCATACATCGAGTAGATTATAAGAGAGCAGTCGGCATATAGTCTTAAACGAATTCCATTCAATAGTTCCGCGTTGTTGAGAGTCATCTGGTATACCACACCATGTCAGTTATGACCTCTACATAAATCAATTGCAGGAATTGTGCTCACAAATTTTGTTTGGTACTATTGCTTACCAATTATTGGTTTACCACGCTCTTTCCTAGGATTGAAACCGGATCTGTGATTAATCACCGGATAATCTCTCAGTTAATGAGCCAAGAGCCTACAAAGCACTCTCCTCTCTCCTCCACGAAAAGAATAAACGGAACCCATTTGTGTGATAACACGATTTCTTGGTTTTCTTAGGGTTTTGTGCAATGCTATTATAAATTTAGTTCAATATTTACCTTATTTTAGGCTCTTAATACTTGGTATTAATGAGAACTTTTTGATATTATTTCTTAACTAATCAGTCCTGATGTAGGCTACGCTTAGTCGGAGTTCTGTATCACCTCAAGCTGAGCTGGTCTCGTTATGTATTAGCACTATGCGTTCACTTTAATATACGACGACTTATAACTCCAATAAATTACAATTTAGCAAACCTGAAAGCAGTGTGGTGTATTGGAACAAATTGCTAGTATTTTCACACAGCAACGGGAATTTTAATAATGCTGACGCTAAGGTACCTTATCACTTCTCATTAACAAAAAATCGTAACTCATTAACTGCTCTACAACACATTAAATCAATTTATGTAATATATTTCCTTTTTCTAGAAGATGCAATATTCCATATTTGAACATGTTATTTTTATTGCGTTGATTGTGCAATAGCTTCTTAGGCAACATCCTCTAATTCAACAGGCGTTGTATTAGTCAATTCCTTTAATCGATCATACACCAGTCTATATTGGTCTTTTGTGGTCCTCTCAAACTCAACTGTTAAAAGGTGACTCATCAGAGAGATAAAATTAGGTTGCCATTCCACGCCTACTTTATTTAAACCCTCACTGCATTTCCACTTTCAATTGCTCAGTTTAGACGTGCAACCAACTCTTCTTCATAGAAGACTCATTCTTCCTCGCTCCTTTCTGTGCTCCTGTCTGCCGTAACACTTCTTCATCCCTATTCCATATCAGTTGATATGGAAAAAGTTATTGGTTTCTCTTGGTCTTTAAGGACATTAGATTTCAGAGGAGACATCCCATTCTCAAAAATGTATTTTATCTGGGGCTAATATTACATTTTGATTTGAAATAACACAAATAAAACAATCGTTGCAATTTTAATGATAGCAGTTTGCTTGCCAAGAGTACTTTTAAAGTATACATGCTTTTATTTTAGTCATTGCAATAATCGTAATTCGCACTAATAAATAGCAAATCCATCCTCCCTATAAAAGAATGGGAGACAGTTGGTGGGGTGAACATTTGTGCAGCAGATTGATTAAAGATTCCTCTTTTGCAACTAATGGTGTAACCACTGCATTTTGCAATTGCGTCATCTTGTTAAACTAGTAAAAGGCGCAAATATATATGTGTTTTGTGCTAACTATGAGAGTGGAATTTACAATGAGACTATAATGAATTCAAAGCTGAATATTGAGTACTAAACATCATAGGCAGGCGCTAGGATGAAAAATGAGATTTGAATTTTGGTGCGCGATATCCCCATTTGCAGAGGATAGTGGTAGTGGAAACAAACAAGAGTGACACTGTTATGGTTGCTAATAAAATTGCCATTGGAAGGAGCTTTTGAAATACAGAAGAATTTTATCTACTGGAGATACTTTGATATGCCAAGATTAAGAATACAGATTAAAAGATCCAGAAATCTTAAACGAAGGAAATCTCGTTGATGGCAATAATGGGAAATATCGAGTCATATTAACAGCTACCCATTGGAGAAAAGTGAATGTCACTTATTGTTACCATGATTGACCTTCAACTTCATATCTGAGAAGCGCTGAGAATAGATATGTTTGTCACGCGTCGGAAAATGTTGGGCGTTTTTTATATGTGTATCGAATTTAGTATATTTTTAGTTACATTTCTTTCCGTTAGACTTAGAGATATTCTCTACTTAGTTAAATATTTGCCGAATCTTTGACAGCTTGTTCATTAGTTCTGATCACATTAACTATCGCCACGTTAAGAACAGAGAACAACAGAAGCGGATATTCAAATACCTATTCATAGTTTACATAAAGACCATACATGTAACACGCGACCTTGAGTCCCTTTGGTATACTGTTCTAATTACAGAAGTTCAGTAGCATTACATTCGGTTGTTGTCGTTAACTTGGATGATGGAGCAAATATTCTCAAATGATGAGGAATTCAATGAGATTTTTCGCGAAGAGTTTATGTGAATTGACTGTTTTTGCTGCGTTAGGAAGGTCACAAAGCACTGTTTCCATGAAGCTTCAGGGCTTTACATGCTACACAGGATCTAGATTCGCATTTCTTTTTTAAAAAGATGGTCATAAATCTTCCCTAAAAATGAATGCGAGATGCATTAATTTTAAAAAAAAATTTGATAGAAGAAAAATCGTCCAAAGAATATTGACCGTTTCATACTATCCAATGGGAGTAGTGCATCGCTGTCGTGACTTGCCCGCATGCTCCTGACCTCTTCAAAGCATTCACACATATCAATTTTTCGACGTTTGAAAATAAGTTACAATTTTTATCGAACTCCTTATCCCTTGTGACTTCTATTATTGAAGATCAATTGCTAGCAAGGACGAATCGACGGATCAAAGAACCAAATATGACAACTTAAAAGACGATTCAATTTTGCTTTATTATTTCGTCTGAATTAAGGTAAAAACTTATGGTATCAATTAAACAGGGGATGTATTGGGCAATTTAAATATTTTTTCCTTATTTAGAATTCCCCTTATCCTCACAAATCCGCTTTCCTCTGTCATATTACCAGCTACTAAGATGTGCTCAACTTTCAAAGTTGGAACAGTTTGATTTCTAGTGTGATCTCAAGGTACAGTGGGGAACTATCACGCCATCTCAAGTGGTCTATTTGCAATTGAGGTAATTAAAACAACTAAATATAACGCTGTGATCATTGCTGGGTGTCTGTGCCTGATCATCACGGACTTTTAATTTATTCAAACCAACTCTGTTTACGCACACGTCGTCTGCTACGCGATCAATCAAAACACCAATTGATTTTCCACCTTCTTCGATTGGTTCCCGGATAGCCATTAGGAAACCATACAACTTTTCTTTGTCTTAGTGGAGAAATGTTTGCATAGTCGCAAGGGGAAAATCAGATAACCTAGTTGTTAATTTTCCTTCTAAAAGTACTTGAGAGCAGATTCTTTTCATAAAGCAAATGGAATCGTCTGTTGCACTCAGAGATTTCTATTAAGAACATATATTGTTCCATTTGTCTGCATTGTCCTAATTACAAAAAGCTGTCAACTCTACTTTTCTTCCTAATCATTCGTTTTCACACATTTCTTACTCCTTTTCTTCTCATTCCTGGTCGCTTATGATCAGATCGGTAGTTCTGTGAGGGTATGAGTTGCCTAATCTGATCAGGGGCCTTAAGTAGCTTTATATTAGGGATTTGATCCTCCTTCACTTTGCAAACGTCTAATACCAATGATGTGCTTTGAAATAATCCCAGATGTGAACTGGAATATTTTAAACTGCGATCCGAGGTGCATTGAAGTATACAGAATCTTACCTATTTAACCTAAGTTAGTGCTATGGGAATTACGCAATATTCATGCAATGGAGTATGATTACAGGGAATTAAGTAACACGAAGATTATGTCATCGTTTTTGGCAACAAACAGAGTGGAATTGAAGAGAGGTGAACGAACACATGGAATCACGCATTTAAAAACCTACATATTAGGGGTAATGGGGTGAAGTCAATGCGTCCAACAAGGCATTGAATAATGCGCTTCCTTAAATGATGGTGACGCAGACTGTCACAGACGAGGTGGCTAGTAAAATCCCTTGGGGGCAAGAATCAACTAGGGGAAGCAAAGCTGGCAGATATTAGGAGGAAAGCGTAAAAATGATCGAATTAATGTTACCTTAACTTATAAAATTCAATTTAGGAAACAGTTGTTTACTTGGAATTAATGGTTCTTTATGTGATTGTGCCATTTAGGAATCCCTGATCATTTGCAGCTCTTAAAAACTTGAAGAATAATCCTGACCCATTGATTTATTACGTTTTTCTTCAATAAATTACCATTAACGAGCCACAATCCTTTATATGAATTGAATAGATTAAACCACAGGGATTAATTTCCTCAAACATTAAATCCCTTTCCTAGGCGAAATTCAAACGCGTCATAACCTTCAGATTGAATTATTGCATGATGGTTCCTGATCAAGTTAAATAATCAAACCGATTCCAGAAACAATGATGTTTTTGCAAAAGAATGTTTCAATTTCCTTAATTAGGCCTTCTATCTCCGCGCATACAATGCAAGTCAAAGCCCAGAAAATGCGTGCTAAAAATGGGTGCTCTAACTGACTGCTAGAGGTTACTCCTCCGCTAATGTAAATTCATTTGAAACTCTTAATTTGCTTGAATGTTTTCTGGGTCTGAATTAAGAAATTTTAGGCAGCTTAACGGTTGTCAAAACAGCTAGTTTATCTTTTACCTAATCTGATAAGTCGAATCAACTCATGATTCGACAAAGCTATTCACCGACTCTATCTTTAGACATACCGGTACAACCTTCGTCTTGGCTCTACTCAGTCGATCACTGTTTCTATGACACATATTTCCACATCCCTCCTCCAACTTCTACCATGAAGTATACCTCCTTCTAACTAGTCGCACTGAAATACTTCTTTACTAATCCCCTGGAGTTCTTTGCGACTTACCATTTAATGATCTCAGTTTTTTGCCAATCTTAGTATTGAACTATTAAGAACAGTGTGCACCCTCACATAAACTAGGGTCAAAGATAAAGCGAATGAGTATTCTAGAATCCGGAATGAATGCATCAAATTTCATAATTTACTTGCACAAAAAGTTGAAATAACTTTAGGGGTACCGTTCCACCCTATTAAATCAAAATTGGCGAGGTAACAGTTAATTTATATAGTCCAGGAATGTTATAATTTGTCAACTCAAATTTGAGGTCTTTCATGACTTTACTCATGTGACATCCTTAATTTGGGTCAGTCGAATCCTCCTTTTTCAGAATTAAGATATATATATATATAATGCAAGCGTATTTCTAAATATAAGGCAAGTGTTAGTATTCCCTTACAGGTAATTCTACGACAATTCCTGTCTAGAGCAATTTAAAGTTGATTTGCACTTTAGAGAATGCGCTAATAGCATGAGACACGTTTTAGTAATCACGCCCTTAAAAAATATGCAAATACATCTGATGACCAGACTACATATATATTCTCGAATAAGCGAAGTAAGATGGCAGTCTTTTGCATTCAACTTTTGCACACATAAGAATTATTATCACTACGAGTCGGACATCATTACAATTTTATCCGCAAATCGAAGAAGTGTCATTCTTCGCTAAGCAAGTTCAAGGCGGCCCATATTCCCAATCACTAAGACGAAAAATACACCACTCAATATCACAGATTGGTTACCAATTTGGTGGACGAAAAAATACGCCTTACAACAGGTGATCTAAAACAGAATGTTGCCATTCTTCGGTATCATTTAGACCTTCTGTCTTCAAATATTCAGGAAAGTCTTAATCAGCTAAAGCATAAACTGCCACTATAATAAATTTTGTTGAAGACGCCACAATTATACACTCTCAAAGGCCTGACGTGAGAGCGACCATAACCAGCCTTCAGTTCCAACCTGATTTAATATTTGTAAACATGTTCTCATTTCTCTTTGTGATCGTGATATATATATATATATATAATGATATATAATCTCTGTTAAGAGAATCGTAGAGAAAACTACGCCAATGACAACTTCTGCTTTACACATTCTTCAGTCGTGATTAATAACATAGTGCGGCTGTACAAAACTAATACAAAATATATGTAAACAAAAGAAGCACTCTAGTTGAGATGAAAGCCAGTTTGGGACATAGAAATCTTGAGAGAGCGATAGAGATCCTGAGCGTCTGTGAATTCTGGCATCTTGAGATAATGCGCACAAGTATTAACGCTGGGAAAAGGTCCTTCTTCAGGGGATTTCCGAGCAACTTTCAATCGGGGTTGAAGGTTCCTTAAACCACCAACAGGAAGACACGAAGTACCGGTTACGAATCGAAGGAATGACCGCCTATCATCAGCATCCATTTTAGCTAAGACATCAATCAATAGAAGGTAGCCAGGTGAATCACGAGAGTAGTTATTGACTGGTTCTGTGTAATCGAGGAGTTCCTGACGACCCCAGGATACATCTACTGAACCTCTAATGAGATCACCCAACTCAGAGCTTGTAAAAACAGATAGCCACCGCATTGACAAAACGCGCTCAAGGCCAACTAAAACCGAGAAGAAAGCAAGATAGAGCTAATATTAACGCTTTACTATTCTCAAATCACATTTGAAAAGGCAATACCTCTAAAAGCGTCCATCTGTGCCCTAATACCCTTATCTAGGCAGAATTCCAGGGTTCGGCGAATGTAATCCTTATAGTTACCAAGAGTCAAATCACTTGGTGGAAGCTCTTCATTGACATCTAAAGATGACTCCCAAGGATAGACGTCTTGAAGAGTTATTTCTCTCTGAAAAATAAGCAGGAGATTGACTACAGCAGTTCAAGAAATGATGCTGACATCAATTAAAAAATTTTCACACATACGCCATTTACAAGCTGATACGACATGGTTAAACAGAGACTTTCTAGGTATGCATTAGTGAGATCATCTGGCTGTTGCATCCATTGGCGGAAGAAAGTGGCTTTGTCCGGATATATTTCAGCAAAGTCTTCGAAGTCTAACACACCTGTTAGCCAATGTCTACCGCTAACATAGCTATTACTTCCTATTAACATTGCATCTTCTGGAAGTAGCACTTTCTCCCTTGATTGCTCAAAACTGGTGGCACATTTCAAGATAGTTTCAAGAGATCCAGACGAATCGAAAGTACTCTCCAATTTTTGAACTGATGAGGCATAATTTGCAAGCAGTTGAAGGAAGGGCTTTGAGAGAGGGAGATCAAGAAGATGCCTATCTTGAAGAGCTTTTCCAACGGTAATACCCATTATGTAAAACCGTCGGATTACTTCAAAAGGTACTGCGTTTTTAGGATATGGTGCAGGGAAGAGACCATTTTCATGATGAACAAACTCTCCCAGTCGATAGGACGGTACCCACATTCCTAGAGACTCTCGGCGAAATTCTAATGAGATCAGATTGTAAAACTCTAGTGTGGGGCCCGAACCCGTACCGTCTTCGCCTGAAAAAAATACGTACACGTATTTCTCGACCTCTAATACCTGATCAAATCAAGTTCGCAATTAGAAAAGCCAGATTTTTAAAACCATTAACCTGCTGGTTCAACTTAACATTAAGTTATGAGACTTACCTTGGAAGCGCACTTCCAGTTCGGATTTGCATTCTGCATGCTCATCCATTATACGCTCTGCCCAAGCGTAGAAAGATCCCTTCCCTTCTGAGTCTCTTGGTACAAAGGCATAATTCTTGAAGAGTCTACCAATATCTGTGCCACGTCGGCAATTGCAATCGCCCCTGTGAAATTTGAATGTCTCGTCGTCCAATTCATATTCAGCATAGGAATCCTGTTGCTGTTCAATTGAGTCTTGTTGGTGTGCTGAGCCTTGACCAGACAATTGTCTAGCTACGACAGACGTAAGGCGAGAAGCATAGCCGAGCTCCACACTACTTGCAGAATCATCATTATTTGTATCGTCATCACTCTTAGGACCTCCAGATAATAGTTCTTTCAACCACAGAAGAGACCTTGCAAGACCGAAAGCGCATGTACGGAAGAGATTCATTCGAGCGTTATAGTCAAAGAGGGGTGTGATAGACTGAGTCAAAGTCAAGCACCAATCTGGCAGTAAACCTCCAGACGATACCGCAAGAACATCTTTCAGTTGACGATCCAACTTCTGATTCAGCCTGAAAGACTTCAAGTCAAATTTCTCACTGCCACGAGGGAAAATTTTTGAGAAGAGGCTAACAACTTCCAGCAAATTTTCCGTTCGTTTTGGTATATCGCCTGACGATGTAAATACACCCAAATTTACCAGCAATTTGCTTTGGAAGTTAACAAGACGAATATCCCTCGAGGATAGGAAAGAACCTGTTTTTAAGATTGGTCTTGATGATGATTTTGTTGACTGATGCTTAATACTTGGATCGCGGATACGGAACTCTAAAGTTAGGCTCGTTTGAGGAAAGTCATCCATGGCTAATTCCTCATCAGATTCTGAAGAATAGAGGACTTCTTCAGCTAATCTCAGAATGTAGTGGAAAATTGGAACTGTATTATCATCAATCAAAAGCGATGACACTACCGTTCCATCTTTCTGCCGAGCAAGAAGTTCATATTCAAGTTCATATGAAGCTAAAATGGAGAACAAGGAATGCAAGGTAAGTCTGCTTGAGAAGTCTGTAACTGATTTGCACATAAATTACAACTAACGTGGTTTTTCGAGAAAGCTTTCGAACTCGTTGACGGTAACTTCAGGAGTAATACGAGGAGTGAACAAAGCGAGAGCTGACTCACTAGAATGCATCTGAGGATGATACTGCTCAACCAGTGAAGGAGCAATCGCATGTTTTGGCACGGTTTCTTCAGGGACTGATAACCGATTGAGTTCTCTTCCCTCCAGTATTCGCTGTACTTGATCAGCCATATAAATTTCCGCCAGTTTACCTACCTAATAATAACAAAGAACAAAGCCCAAATTAAAAAGATAAGGAAAGGGTTGAATAGGTGGATATACAACTCACGGGAATTACTTCTGACTCAGGATTATCAGCAAAATTCTGTTCGACAACAACTTCAGCTTCTGCTTCTGGTTCCTCCACTTTGTTGTCATCGTATAAAGAAGCGACAGGAATGACTTCGACGGTTTCAGACACTTCGGTTGGTTCACTCCGCACGCTATCGGTAATTACAGTGTGCGTGATTACATCTGAAGCATTTTGATTTTGGTTTTGCTCGGCGACTGTTACTTCAGTCGTTGACGCATTTATAGATTCCCTCTCATTTCGTTCGGTTTCGGTTTGGGTTTCCTAAAAATGACAATATGATGGCGACTATGGTATTGATACCATTTCACACTTAAATCACTGGTGAAGAAAACTCGAGACCAAGCGACTTACTACTAGTTCAAAGTTGTTGATTAAATTCCTCAAAGGCAACGACTCAGGTGAAGTTAACGCCATTGAGTTTCCACTTATTAAACCGTCCGATGCTGAACTCTTGTTTCCCGTTCGACATTCCTCAACAGTCTAAAAACGCCAAAATTTCAGTCTAACATAAAAGATTCAGTAATATAAGCTATACTTGTTGTTTTCGGAACGAGCTAAGGTGGGTTGGTCACATTGTACGCTATATGGTAAGCAAATAACGGCTGAGGTCTGCTAAACCAAATTTGTACAAAGAAATCGGCCAAGCCCTCTTTTGACTATTTCTCCCTATCAGGGCTGCGTTCGAGTTTTTTCCCTCTTTCATCCCTTCGCCTTTCACTTAATTAGAATAATTATGTTCCGTCTAAATGGATCCCACTCTTAAAGGAGCTTTACTGTTGGTAGTGCTAACCGGTAGCGCAGCGGTTAGCGTACCCATTTACGAGGTCAGAGGTTATGACCATTAACACACATCTAGCTAGAGAAATAATCAATCCTTAATTAATAATTAAGTCCGGTTAATTGGGCTTCTCGTCAGTAGGTTATTGAGACAATTGTTTGAAAACACTTTCACAAAATGGATTTGGCGGTTTTACCTAAGCTTAGTGAACTCTACTAAGTTGACAAAATTTTAACAATATCAATTTGATAAATACCTTCAAAGCATAAAGGACAATGCGCCTCAAACACTGGCTGACAAAATTCAAGAGAAGAGAACTTACTTCTACATCAAAAAATTTTTCCGATTCTGGTGAACCCGGCGTCATCGGAGATTCGAAGGGAGTCGATTCGACGGAATGCGAACCATGGAAGCTACCACCATTCTGATCTGGCGTATCAAACATTGCCAAGTCCTGCCCATAAAAGACTACTTCAGAATCGTCATCTGATTGAACAACTGGCTGCCCACTTGGAACTTCATCTCCACCGCATGAGCCTCTACTGTGTGTGGTTTTGCGCGTAGGCCTTTTCTTAGCAAACTTTCCACTAGGCGAACCAGCAATTCGATATGAATCGAGTAACTAGAAAGGAAAGACAACATTATGACATTTTAAATCTCTGGAGAGAAATTTGCATTCTGCTACCCCTCTGTCTTTGCCATATGGAATTACACAAATAGCAGCTAAAATTCCCTGTGTCATTTTTATCAAACAAGGCATATTAAGGGATTACTGAGACCAAACATTTACACACCAGCCTTAAGCATAAACTACCTCTCGTCATGCACCGATCTCGAAAGCTGTGCACTCCAAGTTGCAAACGAAAAAAAAATATGAGATGATGCAATAAAGTGAATACAGGCTTACATTTTGGTGAACATATTTCACCGTTCCAAATAGATCAAATCCGCTCACAAAAATTTTCTTGACTTTGCCAAACGACGTCAGATCCATTATTCGGAAAACTCGGAAGGAAGGAGGTTCGAAATCGGTCACCTCTTCTCCTTGTGTACACACATCAGCTCTTACAAGGTTTTCCTCACCATGAGACAATTTCCGAGCATGTGCTGTGGTGTAAGGGCTACCGCTAAGCGGACCAGACCAAATCTTATAGTTTTCAGGGTTCAGAGGAAAGATTACTGGTTTATCACCCTTTAAAGCAGTCTCGGAGACATACAGGGTAACCCAGCGTCTTGCGCTTTCAGAACCTTGAAGGCACCAGTGCTTAATCAGTGGACCGTTTATTCCTCCTCTGCGAATAGAATTAACTTGAAAAGCGCTAGGAATAATATGAACACCTGATTCAAAGGTCCATCGTGTGCCAACCATATAGCCATCCAAGATATCTTCATTACACGAGAAATCATCTATTTTTTTAGTTTGCTTGGGCGAACTACTTTCTAACTCAAATGCTGCATTTTCCGGATCAGAGGTAATATTATCGCAAAATGCAGCAAAGATGCAAGATAGCACAATACGTTGGGTACAGGGATTTCTCCACTCTGTCTTTCCACCACACGTTCCCAGCCATCGTACAAGACCAGTTGTTAATTTTAAGGGTCGCGGAAGCCTTCTAATACTCCGCTCATCCTTCTTCCCTCTCATTAGATTATAAAGGAAGGGCAGTGAGTTGCGAGGTCTCGTATCCCTATGAAAGAAAAACATAATTAAGGCAGTAGAACTAATAACGGCCTTAACATTTGCATGGAAAGCACAATGGACTTGCCATTTTTGTAATACACTATTTGACTGAGCTATCTGCCCCATATTGTCCAAGAAACTGAAACCATTTGAACGACGATAGCCACGCGAGAGAATAAAGAGCTCCTTGTCAACAAGGATTTCACAACAAGAATTCTGATGGGGTTTCATCTTCAAGGTAAAAACCTTGTCAATCTGATGACGAGTAACACCATCTGTGCATTGATCGCTATAGAATAGAAACCATGAGCCAAGTAAGGTGAAAAGACGATTGTCAATGACACCACGAATTCCTCCACCGGTTAAATAATTATGAAAATCTGTGGAGTAAGTCAATGGAGGGGAGATAATTCCCAGAGGAATTGTCTGCGTTGCCAACTTCGGTGAATTCTCTGTCATGTCATCAGTGAAATTGAAATGTGTCATTGAATTATTTTTATTGGGAGGCGCAGACTTTGGATAGTTTCTAATCTTAACTCGATTTGCACCCGACTTCAATTGATCTGTTAGCTCATAACTTGTAGATGGATGTGGTAATTGTTCAAATATAAACAGGGGAAGACATTCTGTTTGATCCAGTGAGTCAAGAATGCACATCACTAAGATCTGCAAATTTTCTGTACCTCCGAAGATCCCACGAAATACATTTCTGCGTGCTTCAAGAAAAGCCAAATGATCCTCAGCATTATTGGATTGAACCTGGTGAACAGAAAGAGGGAGATTGGGGACATAAGGCAGGAGAGGATTTTCGAGGCAGAATAAGGGAAAGTAAGGAACTTACCAAATTTCTCCAGCCTAACAATTTCTTTGATGAAAGACATAATAAAATTGCGCTAACAAGATTACTTGACGCAATTTCATAGTGGGTGATAGGTTCTTTGTCAGGAGAGCAGATGTCTTTTAGGCGAGTGAAAGCTTCAGCCAAAACTGTAAGCGCCCTCTCTTTTGAGCTCGACTTAATAGCAGATCTCATTTGACATTTAATATCAAAGAGAGTATCAGTCAGAGGTCTGCTACTTTCAACCTCCTTTTGCGTCTGTACTGGGGGTGCGGGCTGGGGAATTCGGTCATCTATGGATGCTAGTTTCGAAGCCAAATTAAGAACATCCAAGTGAATCGCTCGACTTCCTTCTTGCAAACCTGTGCGATGACTATAAAAAGGGAAATAAGAAACTATACTATGTCTAAAGAAAAGCAGAAACTGTACAAATAAACACGAACATATTAAGCTTTTGACTGAAATCTTTTTGCAGGACTCCACTCAAATGTTGCACCACCCAATTACGACCATCCATGCGCACCGGTATCAGGCCAGAATCTGAGTAAACAACACCTCCGTTTAAATTGAGGAGATAGAAGCCCTGTTGAAAACAAGCCGAAAACAGCATAGCATGGCCTGGGTCCTTGTGATCAGGACAAACCCTCATGAAGGGAGTACCACTAGGCGTTTCAACTAAATCCAACAATATGTCTCCGACCTTAATAGCTACAGGGTAATTTCCTTCTTCACTCATTGCATAGTGCACTGTGGTAGTAGACATGAAATCTTCACCTTGAGGCTCAAACGTTCTCGTTGCAGGAGCAGATGAATATCTTCTGGGCCCATTCTTTAAAGAAGATAACTGTCTGCGTTCTTGAGATCTAGACCTCCTTCTTTCGACTAGCATATGTCCATTGGTATTAAAGTAAGGCCAATTAAGAAACAGATCACCCGTTTGCTCAAATCTAAACTCTTTGAACTTGCGAACTAAGTAGACAACCTTCTCCCACAACTCTTCCCCTACAAATGCATAAAAATGGCGCATTAATACATATAGGACAAAGTAGTAGAAATGAGGATAAAAGATGCAAACAAACCCGATTCCAGTGGAACTATAACCCGATCCTCAGTTAAATAGACATTTTTATCCTCTGAAGTGCAGTAAGCTGCCTTAAAGACCGACTTATTTCCACCTTCTATTAGAATCATAACCGCCGCTCTTTGCGAGAAGATAAAGAGAATTCCTCCGAAAACAACCACCGACCATTCATGCCACGTCTCGAGTCGAGAGCTACCTAGTGGTACTACATCCTAAAATGGAAGGCGAAAGGAGAAACAAAAATTAACCCCCTTCACGTCCACCAGTTATTGGATGCAAAAACAGGAAGGAATAGAAAAAAATACAACCCAAGACGAGGTGAAATTTAAACCCCAATCAAATCGTTGAAGGGACGTAGACAGGGGAAGGGGTAATATCCCAAACGAGATTAATCATTAATTACCTAACTACCAAACATGTGCAATATTAGAAATGAAAGTATAGCGAAGGCTATTACAAGAGAGAATAAGACCCAACTCCCTATAATTCTTAGAGAAAAAAAGAAGCCAAACGAAAATCAAGCAGATGCGCAAATCAAGTAAGGGAGACGCTTACAATGTCACTTGGCCGTTGATAAACGAGAGGCTAAATAAAAGGAAAGAGAAAACAAAGCCACTCATTAGCACTCCTTCAAGTAAAAAATAGGAGAGTGTATAAAAAGCAATTTTGTTGAAATACCGGCGGATCTGGCAGATTGGAAACCTAGAAAAAAAAAGAGCAAATAAAACCACATATGCTACTTTAGGGTGATGAGAGAGTGAATATTAGCGTGTTAGTAATAGCAGTAAGACATCTGAATCGAGATAGTCTTACTTGGTTCCCAACAACTTCTTTCTCTGTTTCGTTCTCAGGTTTTGGCTATAAACGGAGAAGTAGACAACATCGAGGTAAAGCAAATATAACCGCTTTTTGCTAAGCATATAGAAGGCAACATCTAGCTTACGCTTCCAGAGTTGCTCTCATGGTCATTATCATCATTATGGTCATCCCCACGGTCATTATCCTCATCATAGTCATCGTCCTCATCGTTTACATTGTATTCTTCATCTGAGTTTACGTAGTTTGCATCAGAATATACACTCATTGAGTCTTCTTGAGTTTGGTAGCGATCAGAGGTATTATCCGGTAGTTTGGAATAGAAGTTCGGCAACTCCATCACAGAATTGACTGTCTTTATTAGAGCAATGATTCCATGTTTTTCCAAGAGAGGGCAATAAATCGATCCGGCCTTCTTTACAAGTTCATCACACAGTTGTAGTGCCAGACGAACTATTTTGATAGACTCTTGAGATAAAGCCAGGCGGATCATGTGACAGACACGGAAGTCTCCACGATTTTCACTTATAGCCTCCACACACCTCGAGTTAAGACCTCGAACTAGCCGTAGAATGAATAAAAAGGACTTGTACTTTATCGTTTCCGAGAGGGTTTTCTCGAACATATCAACCAGCTCAAAGAATATTTCGCTGGCTATAATGAAAGAATTTCCTTCCTTTGAATAAATTACTTCTTCTTTGTAAATTGGAAGTAATCGATAAGTTCCAAGTTTAACATTTTCTGCTGCTATGGGAGATTGCACTGAACTATTTATCAAATCAACTATTTCATCACATGGAGACCCGAATTTTTCCAGTAATTGAAGAGTGTTCATTCCGTCTTTTACGGGAATATAAGGATTGGCCCCAGCTTCCAGGAGGACTTCACATATCGATTTTCGTCCAAAAGCTGCTGCAGTAGCCAAAGCGAATTCAAGATTAGAATTAGGTGAAAGATTAATCAACTTCTCAACTATTTCTACATTGCTGAAAGCAGCAGCCCAGGCAAGTATACTCTGGCACTGATTGTCCACGTGGTCAAGTTCGAGTCCCATAGACAAGAGATCTTTTAAAGCATCTATAGAAAGAGGAGAGAGTAAAAAATACTATTACTAATCAATACTACTCCACAGGTTCCAACGTGCAACTCACCAGTATCATTGCTTTTCACCGCCACAATGGCTTTTTTGAAAGATAAAAAACTGTGCAGGTAAGTAGAGAATACACTTTCACCAATTGTATTCAGCTCAGTTGATCTGAGTATCAAAACTTGCAAAAGCTCAAAGGTCAGAGCAAGAACAGCCTCTTCATGAACATGCCTCAGAATGATCACAATGCAAAAGGCAATTTTGTTCTCCTCTCTGAGTATTTTTTCAATCATGTCTTTTGAACAAAACGCCAGTCCAACTAAGACTTTTAATAACTTGATTATGTTCGAAATATCGCTCTCATCAAACCGAGGGGCTGATTTGTTGACTGGAAAAAAAAAATTACTAAAACAACCAAAATTAATGCAATAATAAAAATAACAAATTCAAAACTTACGGACACTCCTGGAAGCTGCGGCAAGCTCAAAAAGAGAAGGATTATAGAAAAGTGATTTTCCGCTGATCGGCGATTCGTAGATTTTCTTGCAAATTATGAACAAGTTATGTGAAAGTTTTTGATCCAAGCCACCAGTAGGAAGGACTGAAAGGTCTTGACCTGTTTGAAGAAACCGGTTTAAAATAGTGCCCAAAATTTGCAGAGTCCATTTGACAACCTCGATAGAATCACTACTGTAAAGCTCATTTAGGACTGACATCCAATCTTCCACATTTGAATCGAAGGGTTCACTGATTCGGAAGAGTCGATCTGCAATTGTCCTTGTCGAATTAATGACATCCCTAAAAGGGTTTTGCAAACCCAAATATTTTACAAGAAATCTAAGCACAATAGTGGGAGCTCCAGCCTGGTATAATTTTTTCCCATTGAACTGAGCTATGGTCTCAAGCAGCTGAAATAGAAAATAAAAATTGTTATATGTAGCTAAAAATTAAGGACAAAGTATAAAAAAATAATTAAAGCTTACTTTAACCAAACACTCGGCGAGTTCTCGTCCTGATGTGGTTGATAGATCAACGATAGCAAGATGATTACAAATATCTCTATATTGGTTTGTATTGATTTTTGCCAATACTATCGGGTCACATAATTCTATCAAGTATATGAGCGACCTAGATGTCAATTCGAGAAGCATGTCAGACATATTTTCCTTCGAAAATATATCAAACATCAATTTGAGTACATCAAAAGCCTCATCAAAGCTATATCGTCGATTTTCCGAATTCGTCGAAAGTTCGAAGCAGATATTTGACAAGCATTCAAAGCGAACATCCGCGTCTTCCACTTGAAGCAGTTCCTTCGCTTGATCTAATGCCATTGTCATTGCAGCTAATGACAAAATTCGACCACCCAATTATGAAAGTTTGCCAGCGTTTCTATTCAGATAAACAAAATTTAAATTTATATTTTAAAAATACCATATTTCTAAATCAAAAATAAAGAAAAAATTAAATTTCGTGAGCAGCATATAATAAAAATAAGTTTACGGTTTAATTTGTTTGAAATTGCTTCTTACTCTTAACAGACATGTTTTTGACCATATCTTGTAGTTTCTTATTAAAAATTTCCATGCAAGTACAATGATCAGAATGGATATATTTTGTAATCAAAAGGCATAATTATATCAGTGTTATTATCAAAAAATAAAAAATATGCCGGCAGAACTAACATGTTTAGATTAATATAAGTGCCAATTTACTTTACACAGTGTTCATAAGAAGCTCGAGCAAATATTCAAATATATTGACACCAAAGTCTTGCTACCCATCCCCCTTTAGAGTTATTATTTTGAATGGTAAAGTGCAAGTCCTGGAATATCATGATTATCACTGCAAATTTCAACTATTAGCTCTTGCCGTGCCCTCTGCTCCAGACATGTTTTGCTGTTCTAATAGAACCAAAATGCCCGAAAGACTGTCTTACTATTAATCACTCAGTATACAATAGATATCTTATGACCAGAGGTACAACCACACTTTTAAATTGTATTTGTAGTTTACTAACTCGAAAATTTATTTTAGACAGAGTATGCACAATTATAACTAAGTTTGGTGATACTGATCCAAAACCTTGTTAGATATTATGTGCCATCGAAGTTGGATCTAATTTATTTATTAACGGACACAACCTACCTATGATGCAACAGCAACTGAGATTCGAGCAGGCAGGCGCTTGTCATTTCAGATACTGTCCATATAATTATGAATTCCTCCGATTGACATTCACACCCACCATCTCATCTAAAATTTTGTGGCAATTACTTTACTGCATCTCTATGGCTTGCAGTCATATACATGCCACATAAAATTGTTTTTAGTTCTTTTCTTGTGCTCTTCTATAATTCGGTACAATCTCATTCTTTTAATATTCTGATAAATTTCTTGGTTTTCTCGTAAACTATTAGAAATGAAGGGTGGACGGCGTAAAATCTCAAAACTTCTCTCCACTATTGAGAAACTCCATAGCACTAGACAATTATGCTCTCCATTTCTAGGAGAAGATATTTTTTATTTTATGTTCATAGAATCTTATATCCCAGCTCCAAGGAGAAGGCAGAAATGGGTGGATGGGGAACTCACAAAGTCAATTAAACAATTCACCAAATTCAATACGCACTAATGATATATACCTTATTGCTTACGAAAAGGAAATATTTCATAAGTATTTACTTTACACAATAATGTAATATTTCCAGTTGATGTCACTGAATCTCATATTACAATAAATGGCAATCTGTTCGTCTGTTAAAGGAACTCTAGCCATTTCAAAGGGAGAAAAAAAACACCTTTTTTCATCACAAATGTCTGAACCTAAAATCTTTCTCCAAAATAAGTAAGCGAACTAAAAGAAGTGTAGACTTATGTTTGAAAATAAACATCTTATGAAAATAAAAACGGTCTAATGCATTTTAATCTGGAGTAGAGATGTAATAGGTGAAAACTAACTTGATCATTAAGGTGCTTTACACTACCTCAGGACAATTAGCTAACAATCCCCCTGTAAAAAAATAATTTTCTGGTGTGCACGTGATGAGTGGTTGAATTATTGATTGAACAGAAGATCAACGCCAAAGAGTCGATTAGAAGGAATTTTGTAAATGGTACCCGGCAGAATGTTTATCAAGCACTCGAAATAGGAAATCGTGAGTTAGAAAGCATAACATGGTGGACATCGAGGAAGTACCTCAGTCTTGCATTTTCTTACACTGTCTTACATGAATCATGTGTATACGATAAAATCGTAATTGAAATTGGTATGGTGACTAAATAATTAACTGTGTTCTCTCTCCCTCTCCTCTATATTCTCTTTGAAATCTGATATCGGGCTTGCTGATCGTAAAAGTTACCGACGTGGTGCAGAAAAAGAACTAAATCTTGAATATTAAACTCAAAATTTATCAAGAACGTGGAAGAACCTGGTCTTATCCTAAAGAAACAATGGGAAGATTTTTGATGATGCTAGAATAGTTATCA
Organism: Hymenolepis microstoma; assembly: GCA_000469805.3. Lineage (NCBI taxonomy): Eukaryota > Metazoa > Platyhelminthes > Cestoda > Cyclophyllidea > Hymenolepididae > Hymenolepis > Hymenolepis microstoma. The sequence goes on along the minus strand of LR215991.1, from coordinate 23,024,800 downwards.
AAATTACGAACTTGGAAAGTGGAAGCTCGGTTACTTCCCCTCTCAAACTATCCGCGGAATCATCTTTCAACTAGTCAATGAGTTCAACTTCGGTCCAAACTTTGGACATGTGATAATGCTTCCCGATATAATTTTGGCCATATCCTTGATAGAGTAAAATTTTGTCTATTTTTGAGATGGTTAGAACTGTTGAAATTGAAAATTTCGTAGGTTCCATCAATTCCAACACAAATGTAAACCTCACTTTCGACGAAATTATCCTAATTCTGCAGAATTTCTTTGTTGAAACCTAATTTGTAGCTTGATTTCAACCAAAAGCAAAGCGGAAATAGGATAAACTAGGTTTGCTATGTGAATACAGATTAACGAACTCTTCATTTTCGAAGGATCACTACAACCTCTGTTACTGGAAAGAGAATTGAAAGAGATTGCTATTAGAAGGTAGATAATGAAAATCTACCTTAGAAATAGGAGCATGAAATCAAATCAATGAACTGGAACATGCTGCGTCTAATTACAAAGGGAAGGAAGCTGTGGCAGAAATGTTGAAAAATTTTTGTGTGAAATCAAGGTAGAAAATCTCAAGATGCATCATTAAAGAAAAGGAGATGTAATTTGAAAATAAACCAGTCGTATTCTAAACAAGGAAATTTTTAACGAACTAGGAACTTCACGTCAAAATGAAGATGAAGTTCTACGAATACTGACTTAACAAAGAGCTCTCTATTAGACAATATGCATGATAAGTATTGCATATCTTTTGAACAAAATTAGCCTTTAATTTTATTGATTTCATCTTTTTATGTTAAATACAGCTCAATTAAAAATTTTTTCATTCGTACAGTGTTAAACAAAGCTTTTTTACTGTTCTATTTCCTCTACTACTACTACTTTGTGACTGCTAACTCGGAGAGGTGAAAATCCAGTTCAAATATACCCTAAGTTGGCGGAAGATTTGAGTCTTATCAAGTTGGCGATGGAGCTGTTTTCTGGAAAGGGCTATTTCGACATATAAATGAATAATGGTAACTCAGTAGCAAAGTAGAATAAAGGAATACGCTTCAATATGCTGAGTTGGAAGCGACTTCATTCCTGAAATAAATAGAAATCATATGGAAGACTTAAAATTTTTTCTAAGATTTAAGCCCTCAGAAAAGCAATAAGTATGACATGATTCTATGAAATAACCAATCCGTATAGAGCAAATTAATTTTTTTACGTGATCTGCAAGTTCAGAGTTTGTATTTGAGTTGACGAAGAGTATATTTCTTTTTACGCGTTACTTTAGTACTGGTAAAAGAACTGAGTTCATGTCCTCTAGAAAGCAAACGGATTTTGTCATATTTGAATAAGAATCGATCCAAACAATCTTCCTTGACTCAGGCTTTGATCCTCAAGTTTGAAGAATTTAAGGCTACTTCTGCGGCGCACCAAGCAAACATTGAAGTCAAAGAAGATTAGCCTAGAGATTTATTGTATTTTGTTAACAGTTAACAATCTTCGACTTTGAGGTATCTAATATACGATAAAAAAGGGATTTTCAAATGCCGAACGATCGCTCACGTGCCAACAAGTGAAAACTGTACCTTTCATAGAACATTGTCAACGTAATTCAGAGGAATCATCCTACTTAATGATGAGTGGATTTTGTAATGATTGTGAGAGCAAGTTGTGAACTAATCGCCCCCTAGAAAAAAGTTCAGTCTATTGAATTTTTCACTCCACTGAGACACTTAGAGGAGATCAGTTTTTGCAACATTAAAATGATGTAAAATACTATTATTAAAAACGAATGGTGAGGATTAATTTTAAAACGAGATGATGTATCAGTGAAAATGTGCAATTATCGACAACCCAACTACCCTTGTTTAAATATTGCTAACAATGTACAGCGAATAACATTTTATATCCGGTAATAGATTTGACCTTACAACCTACGTTAATAGTGCCCAAAATTCAGTGGAAGTCTGCTTGAATTAGGAGATTTCAAACTCTCCAGGGAAATGAACTATCAGAGAACCTCCGAATTCACGAAGGCAGTTTTTGACGCGACACAGGACGGTCGTTTGATCGCAATGGAAATATTTTGTCAATGATCCCTCTTCAAATGAGTCGGGCTAAATGCTGTCTAGTGGCGCGAAAATCGACAGCTTCGTCAATAAAATTGTTAAATTCCTTTATGATTATAAATTTCATTCTTCATTAAAATGGTGTTGCTAGCTTTCATTCATTATTTTTATTAAAATATCAACATATCCGCTGAACCTAGCGCCTTTATGAGTATGTGGTGATCGGGTCTTTAGGAATCCCAGCTTTTATAAATCGTTTTGAGCCGAATATATTTCTTCATTATTTTTAAATTTCAACCGTTAATCATATTTTCATTAATTATCTTTCAGTTTAGAGTCTATTACTATTGTAAAATCACTTTACTAATTTCCTAATTTATTCCTCATCAATATGTTCTTTGGGATTTTCCTCTACAACTCAGCCTAACCCAACCACCTATTCCAGCAACAAAGATTCACCTGGTCTCTAGAAACGTCGTAGTAGAGATTGATCCGCTGTGTCATCTGAGCTTAACTTCGGCTTCACCTGGATTAAGTTTTGATTATCTTTTTAAAACCAATTGCACTCTTTTGGCCTAAAGCTGAATTTGCCACTCATTTCAGGTTGGTCAGCTTGCTCAATGATGTCATGACTGATTAGGGTTGAATATGTGTAGGTATCTGTAGGACTTGTCAGAAGCATATGATTCCTCTATCATTACTAAACGCTTTGCCTCCCTTCTCTTTGTAGATTTGAAGTTAGTGACCAAGGTATATTATTCTCTCATTTATGCAAAATATTCTCCACCCATATCATCGGATGAGTAAGATTTAATAAAAATTTTAATTTTGAATTCCTTGTGCCTGTATGCTCACTAAAGAGCTCATTAGATATTTCAATGCGAGCCCTAATACGTTACATCTAATTTCGTGAAAATAAATTTGCATCACTTAACTCCTGTTTTGAAGCATATTTGGAGTGATTAAAGCGTAAGAACTTCCAAACCCTTTTTAAGCGATACCATACATTTAATTCTGATACGATTTGAAATAAGGCTTTCAGAGAAATTGCTTTGTTTAAATGCCTGAAAGACACCATGTAAAATTAAATTAGTGATTTTTGAATTCCATCAAGACCATACCGTTCGCCTACCTCACTGATTGCAACATTTATCATTCAAGAAATAGACGACACTAAGTTTGCTCATCTTAGCCCTTGTCGAGAAATGATGCTTTAGGAAACTGCATCATCATGTGGTGAGACGTGATATTGCGTAGGAATGAAAATGCGATAACGACTTAGCATCCTATATATCTGCAGCATTCATATGTGCGGGGACACAACTTCAGCATGACTAATGCAAAATCGATGACCAATACCAACTACGATCAATCAAGGTCAATCACAGTACACAATGTACATTCAGAAATTTCAGTGACAGAATCTCCTGGTTGGTAGTTCCCATAAAGTGTACGCTACTGCAAAGTTTCAAGAAAGAGTTACGTAGGTGGGAGAAGAGGCGTTTATGTCGCCGTGACAAGATGGCGGATGTACTGTGTAGTAAATATCGTGACTTAGTAATTATATAGCTACTTTAGTGATACGATGACCTCATATAACTTGGATCATTGATTGGTCGGAAAATCGTGTACTGTGATTGACCTTGATTGATCGTAGTTGGTATTGGTCATCGATTCTGCATTAGTCATGCTGAAGTTGTGTCCCCACATATGAAAATCACATCTCTTGTGGCACATTTATTCCGCCAGGATAACTGAAGGAAATACATTTAAATCATTCTTAGTTAGCAGCATGAAAGCCTATTCCCTAGACAAATGGAGTCGTCAAAACAATAAAAAATTCCGACCAAGCACAAATCTAATGAATAATGGAAATGACTCTGGTTTGATATCCAATCAAGAAACTATACCTGTCGGGATGCTTCACTAATAGTGGCCATTTAGAACTCGGGCTCTTTTACAAGTTGCACCCACTTCCAAAAATTTAAATAACTTTACATGCAATAATTTTATGACTATTAACAGAAGTCTTATAAAATGAAGGTAACTGCTTTGGTCCCCATCTCCACCATTAGCAGCTGCTGAAGCCAAATCTGTTTGTTCTTGTACGTTTCCTGATAAACTTTGCATTCTTCATGCCTATGTACTCTTGATAACCATTTAGATTTCAAAGCCGTCGGTGGGAACTAGACCCGGAAAAATCGAAATTTCTAAACCCGTTTTTTCGAGAGCAATTGTGCCATATACCTTTAGAGAGAATTGAGGTGTAGCCCATCATATGGCGATCCTTCCTTCTCTTTTAATATAAATTTTGCTTATTAAATAATGGCAGCGAACTTAAGATATCTTCCTTGTCTATGATGATGCATAAACGGCTCTAAGGCTTTTAATGCTAATATTATGTTGACATTTTTTCAAACAAAAGCAAACATTCGAATATTTAATGATCTCAACAGAGAAATTGATAAATACAGAGACTTCTAGTCAAAGAATGATACTGATACTTAATACATATTTCTAAATCTCTTACTGAAATGGAACAAGAGGACACGAATGACCTTCCCACCGTATGTTAGTTCATCGGGAAATGTTCCAAAAAGTATTTAGAAAATGACAAATGTCGATGGTAACCAACCATTAAATATTGGCAAACATCACCAAATTGAGTCTACTATCTTTGCAAATTAATAAGAAATTGCTATTTCAACCCATCACGATATCACCTTTGTGGCATACGCAATCCGCAAACCATAAAATGCGCACTCGAACATTTTGGAGTGTCCGGCCGTACGTGCAGAGCACCGCTCAGATATTTTACTATTGACGTTCACACAGAATATGCTAGAACCATCTGACAACTTATCTTGTTTCTCGATGCAATAAACGTTTCACTTACAACACGTCTTCCTACCCTCTATCATCATGACAGCCTTTGCGAGAAACAAATCAATTTAGTAAAGTCGGCCAATGCCACTCATTCATCACTTTACTAACACCATATATTATATATATATATGGCATGAGGTACAAAAATCATTTAGAGATATTTCGTAATATTTTTTGACATTTTACACAAAGAAATCGGCATGACAAGAAGAACAGTTTCGAAATGGAACTGGTGCAAAAGTATTCGGGTTTTACATTAACCCTAGTTACCGCTTTATTTCTCAATGGCAAATTAATTTCCGTCTATACTTTCTGTTAGTCCGTGTGCAAGTACCTTTGCAGAGTCAATGAGCTTAATCGATTGAGTATACGATTTTTCAATTACTAACGCCTTTAATAAGAGTTGGTTTTCTAGCAAACGCGAGATAGTTACCCTTAAGAGAATTTAGCGTACAAATAAGATATATTTTCATCAAATCCCTGCGTCGCATCGGCTTTGAATAGGCTAAGCTTGATTATTATGGAAAGTTTTCGAATACCACATTTCCAATAATTGGCAGACAAAAGCCCGTAACTCTAGGGATTTACTCAAATTTACTACACTCTTATAGTTACACTGCTTGATTTCTTAGGCACTTTTTCATTTCAACTCTCATTTGCCTCCTAATCACTATCCATCGAGGAGCATTCCGAATAGCTATTATGTTGTCGTCATCCAATTTTCCTTAAAGATAGCAGACAGGCCACGAATATGATCAAAGTTGACCAAAGGTTCAAGTAGCTTTGCTGGAGTAATAATCAAAGCACATTAGATCTCAAAAAATGCATAAGCCTTATGACCTTCATGATGGTTAATTTGGAGTGCTATTAACTAGACCCTTACCAAATTTTGACCACAATCTATGCCGACATGCATCACTACATACTTACACCACGCTTTGACATCTACACTTTCCATGATGCGCGTTCAGCGTTATTTGAAACTTCTGGAGACATTTATTCGCATGTTCCCTAGAATAATCAACAAGTCGCATGCAAATAGAAAAGTTAAAGCAAGTTTTGCGAATAAGAAGTGTACCAACCATTTCTTGAAAGACATTACCAACGCACAGTATTCAAAAGAGCAAAATTGGCTAATAAATTACACTCGCATTTTTCTCGGCATTACTTGAAAGATGCAAAATCTGCAAAATCGTGTTCGGTTGCGCTGTTCGATCCTGCCGTGCCTCCAACTGCACTATCTACAAAAAAAGAAACAAATCCATTTCACCGTCATATTTGGTAAAGTTATGTTGTGTTGAATTATCAATACCTGGTATAGTCTTAGTTTGCTGCATTGGCTGAGAGAAAAGGAGATTTTGTTTTTGACTTCGTAGCTGACTGAGACTCGGTGAAGCAGGTTTTTGGATGTTGGTATTGTTGGATGCTTTAAGATCGAGATCAATATTGATAGTCCCCAAATCACTCCATGTTTTTCCAACATTGAGGGGCGCTTTTGACTCAATTTTTGAGTTTTCAAACGCGGGAATAGGCATTTCATTTGAAGTCTGCTGCACTGACTGAAACCGGAAACAAAGGATCAAGTTATAGTGTCTTGTAATGACATTGCTTTAAGGCTTATATCCAACTAAATAATAAGTTTATTTTTATGAAAGATGTAATCGCACGACTTATGAAATCAATGCGTACACTAAATTACCCTCGACCGATTCAATTTCATTTGACTCCACTTGGACTCACTTGGTCCAGGATGGTTCTCCACTGGAAACCTATTTGATTAGATTCGTGTTCATAGGTTTCCACAAATCCATTCTGCTACATCAAGTGGAATTAGGTTTCAATCAGACTTCAATACCAAAGTTGCAGTTAGAAAAATTCACAAAAACGCCTCGACAGAATAAAAGAAGGATTTACCTTACTTAGGGCTAACAAAGTTTGATGATAAGATGAGTGCAGGATGCGATGAGTGACAAAAGTTAAAGTACCTCCAAATTATCTTCACTACTTCTTAAAAAATAAGTAGAAGAATCATGGAGGAATGCTAAAAGTCCATCATAAAGTTGACTGGCTAAAAATGACAATTCCGATCTCCACTGTTATGAAATCTCCTTATTACCCTATCTTCTCTTTTTCTAAGCAAACAGAATATTTAACACGGCATTTTTGATTAAATAAAATCAGATAAAAGGGATACATTTAAATTATATGAAAAATAGAAGGAGATAGGAGAGACCACACCTCCCAATTCCTTTCCAACAGGAAAAAACGCCAATAATGTAAATCAATAACAATGATAGGTAAACCTTTGCTAGTTTGAAGCATGATTAGAAAAAAAGAAATAAAGAAGCTAACAGAAGGCTATCTTAGAAAAACATGCCTAAAACTCGAACACGTATAATTGGCTCTTTAAGGCTCGCCCTAATATGATCATCAATGTGTATTAAAAACGCAGCAACACACTCGTGTAGGCAAGCGAAAACAGAAGCGCCAACACACACACACACACACACACAGAGGAGCCAACACGCACGCACAAATCGATTAAACACACGCACGTGCAGCCCAAAACAGCACCGTTGGCAGATGCAGGTGCGTGTGCCGATTGAAATGGTGGTAAGCCCACAATCCACCAGTAATGAGGGATCACCACTTGGCAATTACGTGTTGATGTACACACAGAGAGGGAGAGAGAGACCCTTCTGCACTCCCAACTGCCCAAGGCCTTGAGATATGATCAAGCTAGGTTTCTCGAGTTAAGATCGAGAGAATATCCAATAGAAGTAACGGGAAAGATAAGTAGACAATCTATTAAGACCTTAAAAATGTCTCCTGGATCAAAAACCCTTTTGTAGAAAAATATTGCTATTTTTGGATTAAAATACCCGCTCAAGTGGTTTCACATTTCGAAATCGTTACCCTCTCAGTGTGAAAAGATGATAATTGATGGGATCGAGATCGGGCGAATATGGAGATGGTAAAATACCTCCTACCTTAATTCCTGCATTTTTAAGGGCTCATTCATGCTTTGTGGAATTGGGCATTGTCGCGGAAAAATTATTCAATTTTGGACGCTTACCTGTAAATTCTGGCTTAGTCTTCTCGATTGCTGACAACAATGACCTTTAGCTATTGCACAACGTTTTAGCGATTCGTAATGTATTATTTCACATACACTCCACAAATGCGTAAATGAAGTTTTCGAAGGATCAACCCCGGCTTGGGTTAGGGAACAAAAGGTATGCTAGATTTGGAGATAATCATTGCTTTTCCCCACTACCGTTGTCGTAAACACACTCCACCTCTCGTTAGTAGTGCCAATTTGGCGTAAAAAGACGAATTCTCTGTTCTAACAGCAAAGATATGTGCGCGTTTCTCTACTCATCTTTGTTATACCGAGGCAGTTGATACGGCGGCATCCAAGTATCCTTCTATTCAATTTATCAATGGGTTTCAAACATGATTTCACAGGTGACTACGGACAAGCGAGTTCCTGAGATAATTCCTCCGTAGTTAACAGATCTAATTCAAATGTAAACCGCATAATGGTTTAAGTAACCTTGCGAGTATTCAAGCACTAATGATAGAAAAGCAACATGCCATGTCTGATTTGTTCTCTGTCTGCTTTGAGGATTGTAACTTTTTTTCTTTTAAAAAATGAAATTTATCACTGCTTAAGAAAAAAGCTTAAAATTGTCGGCATCACTGTGTCTGGACATAAATCAAGCTCAGAAATTTGCTTGTAGAATGTGAAATTTCTTATTGGAACTCCTAATTTACGTTTCTATTGCTAGTACAGCGACAAGAAGTGAATTTTAGCGCCAATTTTCAACATTGAAACCAAATTCTCTTTAACGGATATTTTAAAAACAAACGAACAGTACCAGTTCTTTATAGAGGAGAGGAATCCATGTACAAAATCTTATCCCTTCCCAAATTATTACCCGACGACCAAAGCCATTCATCACCTTTTCCAAATAGTGTAAAACGCACCACCTTTGTTAGTAAACGGATAAATTAAAACAAGAAAGCCACCCCTCATAATTTAGATGTTATAGCTCTAGAGAAGGGAAACCTTCAACAATCCGACACATTAACACTGGCTTGTAGAAGCACAATCGCAAAGGTAATCTTGGGTGCTGGGCACCATCCGAAAAATAGACTTCCAGTATCATGTCTAATAGAAAACCCTTTCAAAACTAGCTCAAAGGAAACTCAATTCCTTCCATTATCCCTCACTAAGAATAAAAACTGCAGTTTTAGGGTAAAATTTCTCTCTTCTTCCACTTTACTATGCTAAATGTAACAACCATCAACAAATTTCCATCTCCCCAATTGTAATCTACTTCTGGAAGAAAAAAACAACTGATAAGATGAACGTGGCGAGATTAGGAATGTAATCAGGTGGGCTTTCTGAATAGAGATGCTTGCAGTCTTCAATAAGAAAATGAATTCGCCCCATTTAAAGTGACTAGTGTATAAAGCCTAATACGGAACAATCAATAACTTTTAAAGATGCCAAACGTAGAAATGTAGTGTCATCCAATTAGAAAAGAAGGATTAGGGGTGACGGACAACTAATAAATCTAAATACAGTGTATCTAACTTAATTACATTAAATATATTGAACTGAAGGAGAGAGATAAGGAATCGAATACACCATAAATTATTGTTTGCACGACTTGATCAACGCCCTAAGCGCCTAAGAGAGAGAGAAAAGAGGCACAAATACTCAAAATTTTGACAAAAAATAGTCTCTTAAAGAACAATGCTCAAATTCTACGCACCACAGCACTAAAACCGGAGTTTTGAATTTCATGCTAAACTAATATCGTTGGATTCCTGATTCCTATTAATAATAAACCCTAACAAGAAATAAGAAATATATTTGATAGTTTGAATTACCATAGTTACTGAGGTAGCAAAAGGCATCGTTGAGGTTGAAGGAGTTTGAGTTGTAGATGGAGAGGAAAAGGCGCTGAAGAATGGGTCGTCAGAAGTATTGATATGTTTGCCATTGCTCGTAATGGGTTTAGCTCCCTCTGGTAGTGTTTTAAAACTGGAAAAATCGCCAAAATCTGCATTATCAGGGAGATTAGAAGTTACACTGACAACAGGAGATCCTGAAGGTGAGGAAGATACTGGAGCGGGAAAGGTAGCGTTGAAGTTGGCAAAAAGACTGTAATGGTAAAAAAATAAACAGATGGCTAGAATTTAGGTAAGCAAGTTAAAGAGAAAATATCTGGACCGTCTAAGTAGGGGTAATGATTCATTTCGAATATAATATATTACTACTGAAAGACCTTAGGGAGCCGCTTTGTCTTAAGCTTATGGTTTTTCGAGTCTTTTCAAGGAACCTATAAAATGGTTAACCCTTTTCATAAACTTGTTCATTTTAAAGATTGACGTTAATTTCAAATTCATATGCCAAAAAACGGAGCTCCTGTACAACTCTTAGATGCCTTGGCTATTTGTCGCAGTTGGATCGCAGTTAGTAGCCATATTATTTGAATATATTTTAGTGCATCAAGAAAAATTTCGCAAGCGATCTCCCTACCAAACAGAACTATTGATTATTAGGATTCCATGGTTGTACCAAAATATGAATTTGTATAACCAGGTACACAATCCATGTTTTTAAAGGAAGTGTTTACCATACAACTGGCTTGGCTTACCTCTCTTACCTTTGCGATAGTCGTCGTCCACAATTGTAACCTGATAATATGTAACGCTATAAGAATTGTGGATGTTTTCTCACTTCTGTTTAACCTTAAATGTGTTATAGGCAAACCTACTTCCAACCATCATCATTGTGCTATATGTTATTTCCACTCGTCCTTCTGGGTCTGAGCAATTGCAGTCAATCTGTAGCCTACGTGGACATCTAGAAACCCGATATTAATTTCACTTGATACCAGTGTTTTGGTTACCTGCATGTGGTTTGATGGGTGATATGATTGGGACATATGACTCAGCACAGACGTAAATGTCACCCATTCAATTCACAGAACATATTCCTGGACCCTGAGAGTTGAAACCGTAATTAATCTGGATTTGCTAGAACGCCTTCAGCCACAGTCAAGTTTTCGACTGCTACTATTTCTGGAGTTTATATTAATTAAGAATTCGATTACACTTTATAATCAATAAATCATACAGAAAAAAACCACGGTTCCCTTCTAATACATAGATTCTCGGTTCGACAGTAATGCCCATACAAAATCTTTGCGAAAAGAATGAAAAAAACGAAAGTGCGACAGGCAACAATACCGGATTTCGCATATATATTTCAGACTTTATAATCATATATCGACAAACCTTCCTATTCACTTAATGGTCCTACCCATGAAAATAAGATACCTAAGATGCATAAGCGGACGTCTTAACACAACCATGACTATTTAGGAACTTGATAAAACCTGCTAAATCATTGAAAGCACACAGATTAACTTGAATGACCCCAAATCACAGCCTCCATCACTGACCTAGTAATTTCATGATTGCCAACAGAATGGGACAAAGTTCTGGTAACCAATACAGGGTCTTACAATTGTGCATTTAAGGAATTCAAGTGTTAAGAATGCTTTAAAGCAAGTACAAAATGTTTAAATCTAGCGCAAGAATTAATCATATATTTTGAGTGATACGTAGGCAGGCACCATTTTGACATTTAAGGCTGGTATTAACGTGTAATGAGGACATATACGTATACGTATGATTTACAGACTTCAAAGGGTAGTAATGCACATTGTGAAAGGAGAAACTGATTAAGACAAAATACACAATGAAGTAAAGATGGGAATGAAGGATACTCATCAAAACCAGTTATTCAATTTCTATCACGACTGGGGATGGAGATAGGCGTAGAAACAATTTTGGAGACAACAAACCCAAAGCAGATACAACGCTTACCGGCTTGTAAAAAAGAAAATGTGAAAGTAGGAAATCACAAGTATGGATGATGGGCTTGAGAATAAACCCAACTTACTCTGCAGAAGAGGCAGCTGGTTTTGAATGTTGCTTGTCAAGTTCGGCAAAAAAGTCAACATTTTCTGCACCTTGGGCATTTTTCGGTGTAGTTGCAAGATTCTCAATTGATGGCGGTCGTGGAAGTCTTGAAGGGTTCTAGCGGTTCAAAAATAACATATCTCTCAATTATCTCGTTTAATAGAAGGGGACTGGGATAAAAGCATGGAAGGTAGAAACCTAACAGCGCGTACTCCATTTATACGAGCTTCTTTATTTTTTTACAAGGATTTAGGAATACGATTTGCTAAATATATAATTGTTATTTTTTTAAATTATGTCTGGCAGCTCCACTGGTCTATATTGAAAGACATCAAGACAACCTGTCGGCAGAAGGAAGAACTCAATAAATTCTTAAATGAGATCAATACCACTAATGGTAACTAACAACGAAGGTCTCAGCAGATATGATTTAACTTGACACCAAAGTTTCATTCAAGCATATTGAGTAGCGTAAAAGATACACAACGACACCGAGTAAGCGTACACTGCAAGAGAAGTGTATTTCGAGTTTATTTAAGCCAAACTAAAATTATCGTCCACTTTTTAATGCAAAATTCATCGAAATGTACGCAGTTTTAACGAGTTTATGTGCGAAATAAAGTCAGTGCAAATTCTACCAGTACACAACGCTTCTTAAGTTACAAAAATATAACTATCAATCAAGTGAAAAGTAAATTTTACTCTACGCAGTTTCTGCGAAATTACGAAGACCATTCAGAAGTTTTCAAACCAGTTGCCCTTAATAGGGAGTTGGTAATACCATTTTGAAAGATGTAATGGTGGAGGCCCTCAAGACACGACTTAAACAAGGGGTTTTCTGGATTTTAGGACTGCGGAAGTAGGATAAAATGCATGAAATTTTGTCCTTTTCAGCTTGCACAATATTACACACTCGATAGGCCATTGGGACACGCGAACTTAAACAAATTAGCCAATAGGTAAGAAACACTTAATGACTACGAGACAAGCATATCCTGCTTGTGATATTTAATCAAATGGAAAAACGACAGGTTTCAACAAGACCCATAGTCAATTGAAATTATAGACAAAATACCACCCCACCAACCCCAACCCTACTTATGCGTACAAAGCATGAAAAGGTTGCAACATTCATTCCTTTTCTATTTACTTATAATTCAATTAAATGCTCTACTCAGGTCATTACGACACTATACTACAACAACCCGTTTTTAGAGATTACTGCAGTTTTGAACTACTCTGTATAGCATGACTATAAACCAAAAGAAATAACAAATAGGGCATTGGGACACCACGCTTTTGAACTATTTCTTCCCTTTCCGCCTTACGAATGCAAAAAAGGAGAAAAACTTCCGAGAAAAGCCAAAATGAAGTGATGGTAATGCAATAAGTAGTACCTTACCTCAAAGCCATGTTTATTTGTAGGTTCATCAAGATCGATAAGAGGTATAGGTGCAAGAGGGGAAGGCAGAATTTCCGACGTAGCCAGCTTCGAAGGAGTGTTCTTGGATTTGGTAGTAGTAGAAGGAGGAGGTAAAGGGGCTTGTCGGAATGAGCTGAATCCTTCACCTTCCTCCTCTGCCTCATCTAAATTTGCATCTGGAAAGCAGAGGGTATCCTCAGACACCTTGTGGGGATCATCTTCATAACTAGAAAAAAAGCAGAGAGAAACATAAAAAATTTCTAGAAGCGTTGCTCGAGAACGTAACGGTTATAGGTTAATTTTAAAAATAAGACAAAACAGGCGAAGCAGGTGAGACTCATTCATGCTGTTTAACATTTAGAAAAAAACGAGAACTCAGTAGATTTGATACACAAGCGCTTCATTAGTCACAATTAAACCAGATCAAGAGACTTGAATTAGATTACACTTCTATGGATTACCTTTAAAATTAATGTGTGAAGTTGGCAGGTGGTAGTAAAGACAAATTTGAAATAAGGGTCAAGAGATTAGAAGACCTTTTGTTACAACTTTTTATCATAAATGGTCGAAGAGAACCAACGATAGTTCTACTTATTAAGATTCGACTTTTCCACCGATATAGCATGCATGGAGGTTAATTCAGAGATAATGAAAATGAATTTTTAATCAGAAAAGCATTACGATATCTTCCTCCTACCAAAAGCAGATTGCTAAAACCAGTCGATTTAGGCAATTTTTTTATTATTTGCAACAAGATATCATACTGACACAAAATGGTATAGAATACTTACGTCACCCTAAACCGAGTAATACTGAGTACATTACGATGAAGATATATTACTGAATAATCATGTGACTAATAAACGCTGGAAGGGCGGCTAGAAACGGGGTGATCATTTGAGGTAGTGATAATGGATGGCGAGAACCGATTCACATTTAGTAATCAACATTTATAATGAAGCAGCGAAGAAATTGTCAAGACGACTAAACACCAAATTAACACTTATATAATAATGACAACGGAGAAGTTATTGTCGAATCAAGAGGTCACGTGTATTCTTTGTCATTGACGTCAGAATTACACTAGAGCATTTCACTCAGAGATACAATCGTGAGTATAGCTTGTCGTCGAACCGTCACTAGTATAAAGCATAAGCCTAAGGCCAATAATGGTAGCCTAGCAACCAACACAAACATAGAGAAAATGTATAAAATAGAAGGGGATAAATTCTGTCTAATAAATTACAACCATATTATGATTAATAGGATAAACAGAATAGTCACGATTGACGTGACGTAAATACTAGTATGTCATATATCAGATTTCAATCAGACCAAAGCCATGAGTTACGTCATCGTTATTAATTACAGGGTGGTTTTATGGTCAATTAGATATAGATGCAACTTGCATTAAACCATGAACTAAGAGACACACTTCCGTCAACCAAATGTTGTTAAAACGAAGCGATAAGAAAGCGTCAGACAGAGGGGTGTGGATAAAGAATCATCATGTCGACATCTGCAAACTGAGCACGAGTGACAGCTGTTGATTAAAGGGAAGAGAGTTTTTTAGTAGACTACTTACAAACTCCCCCCATATCGTATCAGATGACAACATAAGCATACGGACGCTTCTGAAAAGACGACAGAGGCCAAATCAAGTCATCTTTTTACACAAATTTTTGTGGCCAGCCAAACCCACCGAGCAGACAGTGACAGAATTCGACCTTCGACTCCTCTGTATAAGACAAGTGCAGTGAACACCTTCTTCAATAGACTAAGAAACCACTGCTATTATAGCCATTCACCCTAACAATTGAAAAAGTAAAGGGGCCAAACGATGCCATTTCAATCGAATAATACATTCTCAAAAAAACAGAATCATTTCAAGTGGCTTTTGATTAATAAATACGTTGAACAAATACGAAAAAAGAGCAAATAGAAAATGAAGGTTCAAAGTACACACACACAATCAGCTTTATTGTAACAGATTAACAAACAAATAGAAATAATTTTGAAGCGTCCGTAAGGGAAGTAGAGTTAGAGACATTTATTAAACGTATATAAACCTCACAGCGTGCGAGAAATCAGACTTGGACCCATCGAAATCATCATGGAAACACAAAGCATAGTTGATCAGATGCGTGCAATGAAGTGCAATACTCACTTTTTAGGATTATGAGGTAACAAGGCAGATTCATCGGTAACACTAGACACAGGGTGAAGTTAATCGAATACATGGTAGTCAAATAATCATATAAGTATTAAAATAATGGGATATTGAGCATACAATTATTGACTTTGCATCATAGCTCTTGTTTCCTTAAAATAATAAATGAATGGTGACCTTAGAGATATTAGTATATTCTCAAAGGCACTAATATGAAAGCAGCGAAACTGCACTTATAAGGGGATAGAATAAATAAATGGCAATGGGGATTGGAACGCGTCGGTGCTTACATCTTAATATGAAATACCAAGCGGATATAACATTACATAACTAAGGAGTTTTGCTAGACATTCAAAATTAATGATTCAATTATGCAAATAAGATGTAAAAAGGTAATAAAACAGTTAGTGATTGAGTTTTATAATGAAAATGCAAAATGGATCCCTAATTTGCATTTGATTATCACTACAATTTTTAGACAAATCAGAGACATTATAAATAATGTGAATTCGGATTGCGAAAGCTACCCAAAGTTTTTGAAAGGCAATGGAGAAAATCTTCACATTTCTGATAGTAAGGAATGTAAACACTCATTTTGGAATGTATATATATATACACATATAATGAAAATGAATAGTTAAAGACAAATAAACGAACAAAACTGACAATAGCTTTATTTTTAACTTGGCTACCAACACGTACAGGGCCAAATATACACCTTCAAAAGTCTAAAAAATGATTTAGTTACAAAAATATTGGAATTCAATTGCTCAATTTTCATTTTCTACCTAGGTTCAATCGAGCAAAATGAATTCAATATCTGGTCTTTAATTGTCTACAGGTTCTCACAGTGCTAGTGGACAATTGTCCATCAAATCATATTACAGAAACGTCACCATTACTGGCTAATAAGATTAACGCACAGTATATGACTAGTTATAATACACAATTAATAAGTAGCAGCTCTGAATGTATGAGGTCTCATTTTGTTAATGAGACTCATTTAACTGAGAAAATAAAACGAAGTAAGTGGTAAATAGTAAAAAAAAGCGAATTGCTCTGCATACTACAGGGACGTATCCATTTGGGGAAAGTTAATCCTCACAAGTTCCAAACAAGCCCATTTATAGGCTAAGATGAAAAATTAGTTAGGTATGTGGACAAAACCAAAAAGAGAAAATTATTTTTTGAAATCACAATTCTGGTTTATAGCGTTAATCCTAAGCATCAAACGAAGGCTTTAAAACCAGAAGCACTAGAAATTCACGGCCGTGCTCCAACCGGCGTTATTAAAAGTATAAAAAAAAGAAAATTTCTCAGATCGCACATCTTTGGTAAACTCATGTAGATAGAGACAGATCGTAGCCAGTTTATTCTATCGAAAAGGATCACCAGTATTATCGCAGGAACTGACAGAATGATTTCAAAATCCATAACTAATAATAACGACACGATATGATGTTAGGACTTGAGGAGAAAAACTTTTGCTAATATATAGCCATATTAAATGAAACTAAAGACAGAAAGTTAGTTTATGGCATATCGCGAAATGGTAAGTATATTTTGGCGACAGAGCGGTCAAAGTGCATGTATATAAGTAATACATTATAAAATCAATACTCGTTGGTGCACCCTTATTGACGTAGATTACCAACCACACCGCCTAATTCTGGCCGGAAAAAGGGAGAGCAAAATGGGAGGTTCTCATATGAACAGCACCAGGATAGCATCTTTCCATAGAAGTTAGGTATCACTAAAACATCCCATAAGATGTCTACGAAGCAAATATTATTCGTAATCAAAAGTAATTCCTAAGGGAGCAATGAAAACGATGTGAAGAAATAACATTGAGCCTTTTTCAGACAAATTGCATACAGAGTATGCTTAACAGATCATTAACGGTTGAAATAAAAGTGTGAACCAGATAGACCAGATAGACATTTACCATTTTAATGCACAATTTTTACTAAAAGGTGCGGAAATAGAAAAATAAATTGATAAATCGGAAAACACTGCCTACTTAATCAAATTTCGAATTAGATTAAGCAATCATGGGTAAGAAGCCAAACGAACTGAATATTATAAGAGCAAACGACAAAGGAACGATAAAGGCAAACTGGAACTTCGCATTGCATAAAATAAAAGTCAAGAGATGTAGATTTTTTATGCATTAAATCGAATCAGAAGCAAAGTAACACTAATAATACAGAAATTATATCAATCGAAAAATTAAGAAATAAATAAGTAAATGATTGAGCTATACACAGACACTGGTTCATGAAACCGAATATTTAACACTGAACAGAGGAAAATATAGCAAGAATTCACGAAAGAGAAATGAAGACAGCTTCAATAGAAGACCTACCGTCAACTATACGGAAAGTTCAAATTAAACACCGACTAATGGCAAAGAGCCATATATGGGCTTACACAGATGGTGGCGGAACACGAGGTTTGCCAAGCAGATCATTGGTAACAACTTTCGCCGCTCTACAGACCTCCGATAGTTTATCCGCTACTTCATCAACAAATGTTCGTTCATGCGCACCCTTCCAAGACTCAAAACTGCCCAACTTGTTAGAAGGAGATGTGGGATTTCGATATGATGAGGAGGAATCACAACCGTCTCTTGAATTCCAGGGCATTTCAGACTTGGGTGCAGTACATGTTGGGTATCGAAAAGAATCATCCTCGTCATCATCATACCTTTAGGCATTAATGTGTTTGTTTGTTAAAACAAAAGTGCAAAAATAGCACAAAAATTAACAAAGTGAGGCGTTAGTAAACACGTGAGATAGAGAAAGGGAGAGTGGAAAAAAGAACAGAAAAAAGAGAATTTAGCATGAGCAGAAGATATATTACGAAAGAGGATAAAATTTGAGAAGAAAATCTCACCCACTAAAGTTTCTTGAGTAGTTATTTCCACTCAAAAATTTATTGCTTCCGATGCCGTCGTAAGATTTCTGACTTGAGAGGGCCTTCTGTCTTTCAGATTGGAGAAATTCTGGATCTTGTAGAAGCTCCACCACCTCATGTGCCTTAATACGAACTAAAATTCTAAAATTTCATAAATAAGTCATACCTGAAGCGCCTTGATCACGGCCACGTTCATCAATGCACTCATAATTTTCCAAAGAACGGATATTATAGAAGTTATCACGAGCAATGTCATAAACACGATCTGATCCATTTCGGAGTAAATAGGCGAGAACAATTAGACCCTATAAAAAGAAAAAATATTAAGAATATTTATGCAACAAACATTGAATAAACTGTAAAAAATAGGGAAACCTTGTAAGTACGCCGCCAGTTGTTGGGATTATCCGGAAATATACGATTGACTAACATCATCATGATTTCTAAAAGTCCTTCAGCATTATGAGTTTCCCTTGCGAGGTCATTCAAAATTTTGCCATGTGGACCCCAGGGTTCATCATTTGTCGCCTCTCGAACCTTGATCTCAAGCTCACTGTAGTTCATAACGGCGGAAGCACTAAAAGAAGAGGTAAGATATTGATTAGTCTTACATTTTATCAACCCATACTTTGCCCTTCTCCAGATAATCACGGAACATGTTGCGACTAATACCCGTAACACACGCCAAGGTCACCAGACAAGCTAAAATAAAACATAGCTGCGACAAACAAATACGCCAATTGTTTATTGACATTTAAAATCATCTGACCGTGAATAATAAAACTATTTATACTAAGAAGAGTATTGGTGAGATTATAGTACAGTTGTTGATAAAGTAAAAGATTATACTCTCTTTGACTTTATGATAATTTGAAAAAATGTCATGCTGTTGCTGTACTTCGTTACTACGTTCATTATTTCTGAATTGTAATTTTAGTTTGAAGTAAACAAGCATATATTGATTTGATTCAACAGTTTGAACGGCAACTTCACGTTTAATTTCACTTTAATAGGTGGCGGCCTATGCGAATCCTATCCACTTGAAAACAATTGTATGGTTTAGGCTTCGAAAATGGATCTCCATCAGTCGGATTCTTGTCGGTAATCTAATTACTCTACTAATCTTTAACATTATCCTTATTGGGATTTTTTATTATTTCAAAATTTATATTATATTTATGGTTTGTCTCAATTGTATTTACTTTTAAGCTTGCCTTTCTTCCATTTTATTAATTCAACCAATTTATTTAGGAAAAGGTAAAAAACTAACTGGTGTATCAAATCAAAGGCTCCCTTCTTTTTGTTAATATTTGTCTAAATGGCAATATGGTTTTACTCATTTTAGACGCGTTTTTATTAGTTTGCTGATTTAGTTATAGTTCAACCGATTCTTTTAGTCTCGTTTACCTTTATATTCTAGAATGTAACACATTTTTGCTTTCATTAGCAAGCGCAAATATCGAGTCTCCTCGTCGTTGTTAGGAAATCTGGAGGAGGAGTCGTGGGATTGTACTGTTTGCACCTTCAAGAATTCTGCTGAAGCCTTCCGTTGTGAGATGTGTCAAACACGGAAGGGCACTTCCACTCGTAAACCCAAATTAAACCCACAAATTGTCGAAGAGCAGAACCTTATTGCTCGAGCCATTATCAAAGAACGCCAGGAAGAATCCGGTGAGCCTAATCGAAGAAGATATCAGCGGCACTCTGGAAATGGGGCTTCTTCATCGTCTTCTCTGAAAAATTCATCCCATCTCCGTCCAACGTAAGTTATTTATTCTTATTTTTAATTCGTTATATTCTAGAAGTAGATTATAATTCCCATCTTTTTCAGATTCCCAAGAAATGCTGTTGATCGGACTTGTCCTCAACAGTTTGAAGTGTTTGCCAATGGATTCAGCGTTGTAATTACTGAATATCTTCCTAAGGTTTCCTCTGATGCTGCTAATCTGAGTGGTATTTGCAAGCTTACTCCATCCATTCCTGATAGTCCTGCGATTTCGAATCCTCTGTCAGTAGTTGTAAGTTGGCACGTCCTTCTCTTTTTGTTATTTTTCATTTGTTGACTAATGTCTGAGTACTGAAATTAGCAACTTATTTTGGGAGAGTAATAATTGATAGTCCAATTAAAGCTTATTTTTCCTCATCTATATACACCGTTATTTCCCCTAATGTGTTTTTTTTGCTACAATGAAATTGATTTTCAATTTAATCAGATTTAATAATAAACTGATGAAGCTCGAGATTTCATATCTATTCGCTTGTAAATTTTTTTTCATTATTGTCTGTCTTAATAATGGTCATCAGTAAACAATATTTCTTTGTTATTGTTGATGTTTTAAGTGTTTTTTCTGTTTTTTTACATTTTCTAATACACCTTAGCGTTGTAGCTAATTACTCACACATTTACATTTTTCGAGGTCTTTCTTCTGGGTGGTATACTGGTCATTTTCAATTTTATTGTACCACTTCTACTAATTGGAATGGCGCGCGTTCGACACAAATTGGTATGTATTTAGTGAGGTTGATTGCTAATTGTTTAAAATCATATCTCTGGTATTACTACCCTGCTCAATGTACGCGTTTGGAACGTGAGTATTTTCCTCTGACATAATTTCTTCCGAGGAACTTGAAAAATAAGTTTTTATTATCTTTGAAATCAGATCTCAACGCTCTCTTTTCTGCTCTTGACGTTATTTCCAATCGATCGGTGAAGTCTGCAATGTTTGGTTTTGCTTTCAAGTTAAGAATTTAGCTGCCGTAGTCTTTTTTGAGTCAAATTTAGTTTAAAATTAAATTTGTAAGTGTAAGTATTATGGTTGTATCGGTTTTGAAAATAAATCCAATTCATCGCTTTTCTGTTCAAGGTTTACTTTGGTGATTTATCGGGCTTTTTAATTTTTCTCTCTAGATCGACTTCGATACGGATTATTTTTCTATGGTTTTGCTTTTTTTATTCATAGTCATTCACTTATTTAGCCCACCAGTTTCACCTCACTTTCATTTTTATAATTGCTTTAATATTTGATCCACTCCTTCATTACTTTAAACACATGTTAACATCCTT
Organism: Hymenolepis microstoma; assembly: GCA_000469805.3. Taxonomy (NCBI): domain Eukaryota; kingdom Metazoa; phylum Platyhelminthes; class Cestoda; order Cyclophyllidea; family Hymenolepididae; genus Hymenolepis; species Hymenolepis microstoma. The sequence continues at coordinate 23,003,267 of LR215991.1, read as the reverse complement.
TTGTTATCGGAACACATTAGTTTTAAGAGTGGAACAATTTCATACGCTTATCAATATTTGAGACTATCTGACCACAGATGACTAACAGCCTCACCACTATCTAATGAATTGGTTCCTTTCTCTACTATTTATTCTCGCGTATGTTGTTTCTTAATCAAAACGCGCTCAACAACCCCTATACAATTTTTCCATAAATTTTATTGAAATAGTGCTTTAAATCGCCATCCTCAAATATAACCTCTCGTCCGGCGAAAAAGTTTAGCATTTTCTCTCAAGCTATTCTCTTAATTCAAGACTATGGTCGGCTTATTTAGACATGTAATTCTTCTTAATACTGTCAAATCTGTTTTAAAGAACGGAGTTTTGGCAAATACTATCTGAAATACTATACTCTGAAATGAAGAAATATAATTTAACGGTTAATATTTTATATATTTTCGTATTCACACGTTCACTTGTTATACAACGCCCGTTTTTTACGTTGAAGGGCTCATCATCTATTGGAAATGGTACAACAAAAGTGGAAAAGTCCTACGAAGCACCTCCATACAGTGACGTTTCTCCATCGGCTGGATTCTCTGCCGTGATACCGAAGGGAGAAGGGCAGGAGGAAGGGTTAAAAGACCAAGAAGGCGTCGATGAATACGGCATTTCACCCTCTCCCAGCGTTGAAGCACCCTCCCCATTAGATTCTCTTTCCTCTTCTGTAGCTTCACCAGCTCCCCGTCCACGAAAACGTCGAAAACGTCGATTTCCATCTTCACAAGGGGGTAACAAAATCGTCCGTTCCCTGCGCAGCGCTGCATCAAGTATTAGTCCTCGTGCTGCTTCACGCTCTAGACATGCGAGCAGAGTAGCTCGTGCCTCGCTCTACCGTGGAAGCAAAAATAGTACGCCATCTCCTCGTGTCTATAAGAGAAGAAAATTGATGGGAACGACTACTCCTGCTGAGGATGAGGCTATTAGTGTCCATGAAAATCCCCCTCCATCCTCTCCACAAGAGAAATCACCTAATGTTCTAGTTGAAGAGGTTGAACCCGAGCCCAATAGTACTTCTCAAGCCACCTTAGGATTACCAGCATCCTCATCTTAGTGTGTCTGTAAATCCTCTGCTGCCCCTTCTGTATATAAATGCATTTGTATTACCTATATGTAACGGTGTGTTTGCCCCTGTCTATCTTGCTCAGATCTCTCTATTGGTATGTGTACAGTTTATGTGCCTTGACTTCCCCCCCCCCCCTCCTCCCCCCTTTTTTTTCTATATTCAACACAAGTACATGTATGTGGGGAAATGAAATAAAATTCCAATTTAAATCTCTCCATTTTTGTGTTTCTTTTGACCTAAATCCTGCTTTATAGAGTCCTTCGTGTTATATTGTTATAGGAAAGTCGTTTAGTTGGAGAGTTGCACCATGCGGAATTGGAGGTATGGCTATCTTCTACTGTGCTATTATTGTTTAGGCATCAGTATTGGATGTGGACTGTACAGGCCGATTCGCTTTTCTTGCGGGGTAGGTACATTTTAAAGCTTCTAATGTGAATTTATAGGGCCAAGGAGATATCGGTAGTAGATTTACTGTCTCCGTTTGAAAAGGCCTACAGTTATGCAACGGACTCATTGGACCCCTCAATTATTCAATGTCATCCACACGACCCCTCTAGATTCGCTCTAGTCGTAGGTCCATTTTTCAAACATTATACTTTGTTAGAGACGGAACAGGTGCGAGATATACTCCTGGGCGGCTAATGAGAGTCGATTGACTATGACAGCGCATTTACAAGGCTATATTCGAACGATTAACTCAGTTGATTGGTGTCCAATGCAACCGCACCTCTTTGCAACGGCATCTAGTGAACAGTTTCGGTCCATCACAGTTTGGGATTTGAGAGACCCTTATAGATTGGTAATGAATGCGGAAATGTACTGTACGTATCACCTTCTTTCTAGACATTTCTTCACATCCATTTTAGGCCTCATATTTTTGTTCGTTTGAACAGCTCCAACGAGTATTATTCGCTGGGATCCCTTCAAGGAATATAGCTTTGCAACGGGAGGTGAATTGTCTGTACAATTTTGGGATTTTCGCGTACGTGCTTAACACTTTCGGAATTTTTTTGCCTATTTTTGGTTTGGTTTTCTTTTAAATTTGTATTTACTAATTGAAATAGTGGCTAATCTAATTTTATTAATGCAGAGTTGAAAGTTTTGTCATGGTTGCGGGTTTCTAACTCATATAGTTCGTTTTTTTATCTCTCATTGAAAAATTTTTAAGAATCAGGTCAAATTTGACTAGGAGGCATCCTTTTACCAAACGAATGATCTTTAATTCTATTAGTAAACAAAAGATGCTTCCAAAACAGTTTACGTTTTTACTATGTGAAGAAGAAGGAGGTGAAAGTGGAGGATTTTGCTTTTAAAAGAAAGAGGATAGGTATCAGTATAGCGTGAATAGAAGCAGGATTGTGTTTAGAGCTCAAATTAAGGTATGTCAAGTGCATTTGACTGCTTTCTCCTTTGTTCGTCTGATGAATAATCCAGAAATTCATCTGAAAATAAATACGTAGGTATCGAACGAACGAAGATTTGCCAATACATATCTTGTTTGCAATCGTTTTTTTTTCGCTTCATTTCATACATTATTATTGTAAATTATCAAGCCTGGGAGATTTGTTGTACTTCGATTTCACTCGAAATATTAGTCACTCCCTTATTTCGAAGTAATAGCAGTTGGTCTTTCCAAAGTATTATTTATCTGCTTTCCACTTCGCAGCACACATTATGGAAAGAAGAAGACCTTTGTGTCGTTGTCATTGAGTTTATAAAGTCTTATTGGTGAGGAGGCAAAACTGAGATTTGTCTGCTTAACCTTGTAATTTCGAGAATGGGAACAAATAGGTAAATGCATTAAGGGAAGGATAAACGATGAAGACTCTTTAAAGTGAGAATATATTTTATTAAATCAATTAACTTATACCTAGTTTTATACTAAATTTGCTTTGCCAATTTTGTGCCCCTAATTTATTAGTCTTGTTCCTTATCTTAATATCTCACACCACATTTCCAAGCACTTAATCCAAACGTGAAAGTTCTCTCAAATCTTACTTTTAGATAATAAATTGCTTCTATTGTTTTTGAGTCAGCAATAATAATTGGAGTTGGCTAAAGTTACGTGTTATTCATCATATTGTCAAAACCTACCGAGTGGTTAAGGATTTATCTCTTCTCTTTAAACTAGGACACAGATTATGTCCTAGAAACTTACCTTCGTTCATGAATTTGAACTATGGACGACTGAATCTCAAGACAAGGCTCCTCTTGTACTTTATTTTAATAGAATCTTTCAGATTCTTTCTCTTTCTAGGCCATATAGTAGCTTAATACTGTGGACATCCTAGGGGCAATAGGGAAATCCAACCGAATCAAGTTGTGTGAATGAGAAAGAATAAGCATTGTCTAAGGATCTTTAATGGAAAAGAGGTGGCTTGACACTGTCAATACCATGCACATTATTATTGTTATAGTTTTACGATTACTCTTATATTCATCCACTCTTTAAATAGGGGATTTGGTCGGTTTTTTTCTTGTTAAGTTGCACGAATGATCGGTAGAGTTAAGTGCGCTCAATATGTCAGGCTATGAGCAGTTTCTTGGGGGAATTTATCATCTATAAGTGTCTTATTGGGTAGGTTCCGGGAAAGACAGTTTTACTTGAAGATTCTTCCATTTGGTTCAATAGATCCAAGTTATAGATTCCATGTTCAAATGCTTAATATTGCTTGCGTTTTTAGGGAGAGAAGATTTCATGTCTACTGGTCGTAGATTTTTCATTCTAAAACCTAATTTTCTTGGAATGGTTAAAGCCGTCGGATTCATTTGTATAGTTTATTAGTATGGAAAATCGCACCGGATGCTTGTTTTCATCCTTGTCTATTTCTGTAATATCGTGTTTTGCAAGTCAATCTAATGAAAGAAACCATCCTGTGGTTTTTCGGAATTTCATTCAAATTCATAGTTACCGAGCGGTTGTTAGGTTTACGCTTAAATTTGTGGATAGTGTAGTTTAACCTGATTATGTCTTGAAATCGCGTAGATATCTTACCTCAATCCGCCTGGCTTACGACTCCTTGAAAGAGCATCTTGTCATTAAGTTCTTTTTAACCACTATAACCTTTAGCGCACTCTCACATTTAAGCCACCCAACAGCTATCTCTAATCTAGGACCCACGAATGCACATGTCTCTCTTCTCGTCTGCGTGAAAACTCGAACATGAAGTAAGACTCATAATGATAAAATAAGTTATTCCAAAGTTTCGTTCAAATGAGGACTATAGTAAACGAACATTCACCAAATTTCTGATAAATTTCTCAATGAAAGCCGGATATATGTTCGCTCATCTCACTACTCATAGAAAAGTGATTTTTAGGCCACTCGAATGTTGGACCTTAGAACACCTATATTAGGAAATATAGTCAGCATTCTAAAACCTCAACGATGAGAAACTTGCATTCTCCTCATCACCTTGGTTACTAATATTAACCATTAAGGTTGGACATATTGGATATGCACTACTACTACGCATTATGCTGTTCATAATTACCCTTACCCAAGGAACAAGTTTGGAAGCTTTTGTTGAGATGGTGTTCATCTCGCTTTTATTCAGTAATTAGACTAATAAAGGTGTTTCAACACGGATCCTCTATTAAACGGAGTCATACATCTGTAGTAGAGTCAGCCTATTGGCTAACTACTAATGAAGTGATTAAACAACAATTGCAGTGATATTTTACTTCATGTAATTCACCAGTTTTCAGACATTGTATGCTCCATCTGCCTGTATTGACATTCAGTATTTTTCAGGCTAGTACACCCTCTCGCCACCTTTCAATGCAGTCGTCCCGAGTGCTTGCAATGGCTTGGTCACCTGGTCGCTCTGGTGAATTTGCAATTTCTACTAAAGATGGGAGTTTACGTATCTGGCACGTCAATGACTTCGACAATGCTCTTCTTGTCAGCAATTACAAGAAGATTCCCATGTTTGGTCTTCGCTATACAGTGAGTGCATGAATTATAGTGCATTAGATTTGGATGCATAACGAAGACTTCGGATAAACCCCATATTTGTTATACATTTATTTACTTATATCAGATGTGTGTTCATATGAGCCAATCCTCAATTGAAAGTGAGCATAGTTAACAATTTCGGTTCTTTGGGAAGTGTGAATCAATAGTGAAACTGGTGTGCAGAGTATCCGCATCATCAGGCTAGCGGTTAATATCCGTTATGGCCAGAACGTCGCTTCACCCTCACCTGTCCAGCTTCTGCGCTTCGTTGATTATTTTGATCATGTTTTTTAGTTAAAATTTACTTAGACTGCACTCGTATTATAGACGACATGAAGCATAACTGATTGATCATTTTACAAAATGTGAAGAGAAGGTTGTCACAATAAACGCCCTAATTGTAGAAATTCTTCCTAAATTTCCTTTATTTTGACTAATTGTGTATGCTTGAATCATTTGTCGTTGTCTAATTATTCATTTTATATATGCACTGACTTCCTCCCTTTGAAACATAGTCTTTTTCCCATTCCAAATTGTAAATCTTGTTGGATCGTTCATGGTTACCTATTAACAATTGGTCTGTCGGATGCGTTACAATGAACTATAAATCACTATTTCAACTTTTTCACGTTCGGTTATTGTTTGTGTCAGCCAATAAAAAGGCTTACTCATTCCATTTATGGTAGGCAATATTTCATTTGTCCATTAGCATTAGTTTTGTTAAAATCGTGGACTGGATAAGCTCAGTTAAGTAAAAAAGGGGGCAATTTTGACCTGCTTTTCAGCTCTTTTCAGATTTATGGGTTCGATTTTATCAAATATTATTCTGATTTTAAAATTTATTTTCATGGTAAATAGGCAAAGTTGTGGAAGGCGAATAAATCCTTTCACTGGAACCATCCTTACTACACTGGAGACCAAAAATGAGGAGACAATTCCGGATATCAACCATAAACTATTGGGCTACAGAAGACCTATAGAGAACAGATAATGTAATTTTTCAATATTAGGAAGAAAAACTAAATGTATGAAGGCAGATCAGTCATACTCAGGTTCGCATTTCCTAAATGTGGTCCAACATTAATGGCCTTGATTTCACGCTTGGATCTCCGTCAGAATTACGAAACTATATTAAACGGCAGGGTTATAATATATAGTAAGAGTGTTTCCATGAGGCCGGAAGGGGTTAAAGATGAGTTAACTTGAGAATCGACATAAACTAAGCGATAGTTGTTTATTTGGTAAGCTGTGAAATTTATCATAGGCAAGGCAATGTACCATTACTATGGAAAATTTCGGTTGCTTTTCCACAAAGAAACTTTGCCAAGGTGTTTTGACTTGCTATGGATTATGCATTTTATTTAGCCGAAAGGATCGGGAATTATAAGTGTTCCTCAGCGCACACGTTGGACCAGCTCGGGTCTCATTCTCTGGCGTTCGGATACCCTCTCTCCAATGCGTTTGGTGCCCACAATGGGTGGGGATGATAGTTATCGGACACCAAGTAGTAGTGCTAATGGAAGTAATGCTGAAGTCAATACAGGCTCAAGTGTTGGCAATATCAGTGATGATAGCTGTGTCCTTGGCTTTGGTTGGTGTCGAAATGAGTTCCCACCCACTTATCCCACATCTGAAATAGAGTCTGAGGATTTCAATAATCTTCGTGAAGCAGGTATGCCCTACGCCACTTTACATGCTTACCTCATAATGTACGAATTTAATTCACCTTTTTTCCTTTAACTGTAGCGAAGCCTGCGAACCTTGTCTCCTGGTCGCGTGATCGTCATTTGAGGGTGCATAATCTTCCTTGTGCTTTTCTGCATGTCGATGGGGTCAAACCACCAACTTATAGAAATCCGCAACAGGAAGTTTCTCCTGTTGAAGCCAGAAAAGAATCAAATTCTAAAGGGTCTCTTAACGAGGTAAGGATTTAGATTTATTTTTTTTCATTGACAGATTATCCTTGGATACTTCTGGACAACTTTAATTTGAATTCACTTTGTGATGTTTTTTTGATATTTTAGAATGCCAGTAGTGCTTCAAACCCTGCTGACTGGACCTCTGCAATGCAAACTGGTAAGTAATTAGTTTTTTGTTACCTATGTATATTTCTACATTTAAAGGTTGATATGGATTTTACAACATAGGTCCGTCATGTTTGAGTTCAGTGTGTTTTATAAAATAGTTTAATATATGCAGGTTTCTAAACTAAGTTCCTCTATCTGACCTGGTATCATTATTCCTTATTGCATGCAGTTAGAAAGGTCTGATTAAACGTGCCATAGCATGGCCTAATTACTTCGTGTGTATTCGGCTATTCCAACCAATAGCTTACGCATTGATTAGAGGCACTCACTTGTCGTGTTCCGACCCATCTTGTCAAGAAATGAACTGACCCACTTTATACGATGGCTCCCAGGTTGGCATGGTACTACCACTTCAATTTCAAGCGCAGCTGTGCTGTTTCCATTCTTTTCAAGTTTAAAAATAAGCAAGCGAACGACTGTCTTTTCACCAGTCTTCGAATCCTTCTACCAAAAGCCGAGGTCTACAAAACTGACTTAAAGACAGTCTGAACTTATTTTTTTACGATTTCACTCCCAATTATTTCACAAACTGGCGTTCAACAGTTCCTATCTAAAGTAATCTCCGCATCATGATATCAAACGTCTTTTTTAGCTCAATCGAAGTCTGAGGAATCTGAACCGCCTGCTTTCCAGTTCGTAACACAAGAGGTTTCTCTCCTCAGTTCTTCAATAGGCCAGGTTAGTTTGCGTTTCTATTCAACTAATGTTGGGAATGCTTCTGAGTCTATTTGGGCATTTTACGAGTCTGACATCTTTATTTGCAAAGAAGTGATAGGTTCGACACCAAATCATTGTTTGGACTTTATTTGACTTTTATTTCAATTGAATGAAGTTGTTTTACGGGGTACAAAAGGTAAGAGGAAGCAACTCTCTTGTCACAACAGCTGCTTACCTCTAAAGCACCATTGAACTGTGGTTGAGAATGTCTGGTGTTCGTGCTTGCCTATGAGATTTCTAACGTAGTCAACTTCAATATCGTTAGCACCTTGGGTTATTACTATAACAGTTCTCTGATTATCGTTTTGCTACAACAATTTTGTGATGCTCAATGTGAGAATCTATTGTCCGAAAAAAAAGCTGGTAAATCTGCCAACCCATTCGTAGTTTGCTTAAGGCGCGATTGAATGCATAGCTATGCACACTTTGTGTTTCTGTGACATCCCTTTCCATTTTTATTGCCATACTTATCCCCATTACTTACTTTGAGACTCTTGTTTTAATTCCAATGGACAATCCTGTTTTCCGAAGTCATGAGGATAAAGTTCTCTCTTCAATTGAAATTTTGAACTTTTCACGTCATGTTCTTCTCTAGCTTCTAAGAACGTAATAGCAAGGTGGTTTATCTTTTTGATATTAGGTCATGTTATTCATCCGGTAATTGCATTATTCGTTAAAATGGGCTAGCTACAGTGTGTTTATTGAATCCAGTTATTCACTAAACTATTCGAATTACTTTGGTATCAGAGCCAAAGTTACTGACATTAGCTTGTAGTAATTAAGGTCTTTGCGTTCGTACGCTGTACAATTAGGGGTTGATCAAATGGGTAATTGCGGTAGGTACGACCTCTTTTATGGATGAAAGTGTTACGGGACAAAAGTATAGCTATAACCATAACAATTTAATTGTTATTTCTTAGATAAATCAATATCTCCACCCCCTCTCCCCTAGATTTGTTTTTCCTCCCTCAAAGCAGCTTCGAATATAGTTTGTTTTTGTGAATACTTATAAATAAGTCCTGTCTTATAGTACACAATTGAGAGCGTGGATCGTGACTCTACTCAATGCGCTGTACGGCTTCGTCTCTACTACTGCCGCCGTAATCACTACCACCACCGGACAATCTGCGGTTTTGATCTTTTCAATGGAAGTTCTAAAACTGCTTCTAATTCCCGAACTCGTTCAGATTCCCTTCCTCTAGCCGACCTAGACGCTTTATTTCAATCCACGACTGACCCCGTTGCCATGGCATCGGCCACAAATCTTATTAAGACTGGAACGAGGACTCTGGAATCCCTTCCGAGTGCTGGAAATATGACTCTGTTGGCTAAATTCCCTCCTTCGTACCCAGCAGCAGACTGTCCACCTGTTTTCCAATTTATTGCATCGGATCCTGTGATTAATGAAGTGACGCTTTCGAAGATTTTAAAAGTAGGTTTGCTACGTTATTATTTTTATTGTGTAAATTTGGATTGAAGGCGCCCTGAGGCTTATCTAGTGAGTTTCACTCCCCTCGCTATCCGTAAGGGAGATCGAGGGGGAGGGGGCGGGGGGGGGGTGTTAATGATGTGCATTAATCAAAGGAAGACATTTACGAGAAAAATAATAATCAGAAGAGATGAGTTTGAGTAGTTATTTATGAAAACAATTCTTCATAATCACTGAAACATCTATAGAAGTTTGTTAATAACACTATTATAATAACTATAGGATATCTTGCTTTCTCTTCTGAGACTCCCACTTCATTACCCTTTCGTTGGCCTACTTAACCGATCAGGTTTTCCATTCACCTCATTGAATGTGTGCCGATCTCGGGATGCCTTATTTGACAGACGTTCGCAAATTACTTCGCCAACAGCGCGCTTATGAGCTCTAATGTTTCTCACCTACTAAAATCTAATTTTTAAAGGCTTTTAGCACGAACCTATAATAACAGTAAGAATGAACTCATCTATAGCCCCCATTAGGTTTATCAACCATGTTGGCTACGAAATTTCTTCTCTTTTTCAAGACATTTTGTTCCTTACATAAGCTTTAGTAAAGGACTAAGAACTGCATGGAAATTTAACTAAGACTTGGGAGGAGTTGAAGAAAGTGAAGGATGGAATTAAATCGATTTACTTTAACAGGGATCGGTTGAAATATTGTCTACGGTTGATTTGATGTAATTGCCGATCCTATCATGAACAATTCGTGTCTTGGGTTAGGTTTGGAATTGTCATTGCGCAGAGGTACCTTCGTTAATTTCCGCTTAACTTCCCTTTTTTATCAACCTTGAAATGATGATCTCGCCGATGTCAAGGTAACATCTCGTCATGCAGCACTTAGCTTTCTTACTTTATTCGGATGATTTCACGGATCAGACCTGCATTTAAACAACAGTTTGTCTGACTTCTTTTCTAGGATGTCCAAAGCACTGCAAATAAGACTGTTTCTACCTCACGCGGGTGTTTAGAACCGTGTATTCGTAAAGTATTCAAGCACCTCAACTCTGCATACCTTTCTTTTTCTTCAGATGAAGAATCTGTAAGTTGTAGTTTCTTTTAAAAAGACTGAATTTGTGGAAGATATCTGTGTCGGAGTGCTTTATTTTCAGAAAAATGATGGAGATGAGACTGTTCTGGCGTTATCAGATCCCTACCTTTCATATCTTCAAGATAGTATTGATGGCCATGGCTCTGGCACTTCATCAACCCTCGACAAGTCCAATTTATCTAGGACGAAACCGCCATCTCAAGACGTCTTTATTCCATTTCCTCGAACATCAGGGGTCAGTATTTCACCCTCTGGATTCATGATCACTTTTGGTCTCCATCAGCCACTTGTCAAGATTGTTGCAGCCTCCGCACCTGTAAATAACGATTCTTCGACTAAGTCTAATGGTAATATATATCTTTTTGTCTCAAAATCTCTTCAATCTACGAATTAGTCCCTAGTACTCCTACTATGTGTTTAAAATTGATCGTTTGCTGAATGTACGTGGTGTTCATTTATACTTCTCATCAAGTCTCACTTTTGCTTCAGTTCGCCATTAAGTGGTCAAAAAGTCGGTACACATCGGTACAAATTCTGTGACATGTATGTCCAACCACACTGACTAATTCTGGTAAACAATGGGCTTAGTAGAATATAACATATCCTAAAGAGCGGCGCCTTCTGAGACAAGTTTATCTTGTACTTTCTTTAATAGCCTCAGAACCGCCATCTGGAATGTTTTGGGTTGTGGGTGGCTTCTCTAAACTGTGCCTTTCTTGATAATCTGCCATGCGATAAAACTATAAAATATTTTAGAATGCAATGAGAGTGTGTGTGTGTGTGTGTGTGTGTGTGTGTGTGTGTGTGTGTGTGTGTGTGTGTGTGTGTGTGTGTGTGTGTGTGTGTGTGTGTGTGTGTGTGTGTGTGTGTGTGTGTGTGTGTGTGTGTGTGTGTGTGTGTGTGTGTGTGTGTGTGTGTGTGTGTGTGTGTGTGTGTGTGTGTGTGTGTGTGTGTGTGTGTGTGTGTGTGTGAGGGGGAAAGGAGATTGTACATATTCCACGCATTTGAGTAACGAATAGTTGCAGTCATGAATTTTTTCGCGAGTTATGATCATATTGCTTATTTTTGAAAACAAATTGATGAAGTCAAACGAATAATCTGGGGTTTGAATGGCACACTCGAAACATTTTTTTCTCATTAGAGTAAATTTTGACAAAGGAAGGTGTCTCACTCTGCCTTCACTATTATTATCAGTATTTTGTGAAATCAAAAAGTAAGTAATTTATATGCCCTTTCCACTTGATAGCCTCTATGATTCGTTGTTTGAAGCCAGATCGAATGCGCTTACTCATTTTCTTCTCTTTTAGAAGTCACTCGAACTCCTCGTTCCTATCATGATTACCGTCAATTAGTTGAGGGCAAAGAACATCTTTTCATTAAGGCTACAGACTCTCCATTGGGTGCTGGTCGACAACAACAGCTACATGCACAATTTTACCATACTCCTGCTAGTAATTTCCATCCTCCTGGAATATTAAAGCGCTCTCGCAGTGCTGAAGACATCTGCATTGATTCCTCCCGTGTACACTCTTCCACGAATCCGTCAGATGTTTCTTTTAGAGGCTCTGATTCTCCAAAGGAGGTTCTACGTAGTCGACACTTCTCAGGAAGGAATCCAGAGACCGGCGCTAGAAAAGTACTATTGATGATATTGCACATATATTGTCTATGGTTCAGTTAAGTTGATAATTGGAGAACTGGTTAGCGGGTAGATTTTCAATCGGGATTTGGTTATCCCCTTATATATTTCCCACGTTTGTAGGTTTGCCGTCCCACCAGTATCTACGACTGAGAAAGCGGGAAGCTCTGACGATCGAACAACCCAATGCGAGGGTAGTATGACCGTCTTGTTTATTTAGCTCATACTTGTCCTAAATAAATTTTAGGACACGCGGCGACTTTATAATAGTAGGAATCCGATTTCGACTCATATAAGGACACGGGATCATTTTGGATCAAGTAAGTTATAAACTGTGCCCTCCCAGGGTCGCTTTGGGTAATAGAATCTGGGTACGTCCGGTTTTGGAAAGTTACAACACTTTATCCCTAACCTATATGCTCAAAAGCGGCTTAAGCCTTCCTTAAACTCGATAGCTTTCTCATTGTAGCCAAAATCGTAACTCTTATTGACATCGATGATGATGTTTAATAGGGGCAGTAGCCCATGCAACCTTTTAGGCCCTCGCATGATTTAGTGCCGTTGTATGTTTCCTTCTCTCAGGTGGTGTCATTGTCACCGGTAAAGAATATGCAGGTGGGTAGTAAGTCTGCTGATCACAATTGCACTTGGTGGGTATTTCAATCTTCAATTAATATTTAATTTAAAATAAAAGTTTCATCTCACAGTCGCTATTGTTGAAAGTACGATTGAATGCTCTCTTTTCGTTTGCTCTTGCCTCGGTAAAATTGCTCGATAAATATTCGTGTCCATTCTCCCAGTGACTTTCATATTCGGCTCTTTGGATGCTATAACTTCATTGTACCTATAAATTGCTTTTCATGCTGCTGTCTCAACGGTTAATTTTCCTCCCTGTAAAGTTATAAATCACGGATCGATATCCATCGGTAGAACGCCCAATCCCACTGGTCTGGCTAACTATGGGAGGCTAGCGGAATTCAAATTCCTCACCGGCAGGAGTCTATGATAATTCTTCTACCTTCATTTTAAGTGGTGGAAAAGCTTGTCTAGTTAGGATCTGAACCTGCCTATTATCAGTCCTTTTTTCCATTTTCAGTCATCTATCACAGCATCAGGACGGAAGATAGCCGCAGCCCTTGCTGCTGAACACCAAAAACAACAACACCAACAGCACCGCAGATCCTCCTACGTAACACGGTTTACAAATCTTCCTCTGTCAGCTCGGAAGAGCTCTTGTGATCGCACGTTTTCTGCTGGTAAATTTCTTCTTTAATGCTAATGAGTGACGTTGTAACATACGTGGTCGTATTCTACGCTCTTATGGTGAGGAGCGTTATTGAGTTGAGTGTGGAAACAGGTAACAGGCAGCTTGCATCTCATCAGCGTAGATGGTCCATGGCCGTCCAAAGCTGTAGTCTTCTTCTTTGTTGGTTGCCTGGTTTTAGGTTTTTCTAAGTCCTCTCATTTCATATCGCGACTAACTGCGATTACTCATTCTTTGCTAGTAAGCAACTGATTGTTTGTGGTTGCAAATTCATAAATGATAGATTGATAAATTTAACATAATGAGACAATGTGAGTAAATGTTCTATAGTGTATGATCATGTCATTTTCAGGACAAGTATCATAGGGACAAACTTTCGACAAGGCTAAAGCGGGTAGTCGTGGTGATTTGAAATATTAACAATTTATGTTATTTAATGCTTAAATTCCCTGGATAAAACCTTCCATTTCCGCTATGGATCTTCTATTTGACAATGGCTTCCAAAGGTCCTAATGGTTTCACATTTACCAAACCATGATGAAGATGTAATTGTTCTATGATACGAAAACTTTTGAAAAATATTGGTCTTCCTACAGGTGGTTACGAGTGGGCAAATGCTCTTTCTAAAGCATAGAATCTACAGGAACAATTACTGAAGTAGTCGATATGAATAATTGGAGAATATAAGTTTAAATGCTCATGGTGGATGTACACAATCCAAATTAACATGGGGCTAGTGTCTAGTGTCCTCCTTTATGAGTTTAATGAGTACTTAAAATTATGTGACAGACCAGAGCAAACTTGAGTTAATACGCTTCTCTGTGCCTTCACATATTAATCACAACACCAATTGTCTTTATAATTCATGATTTTAAATCGTTTTTTTTGTCGTTTTTTTGGTGCGTTGGGGAGGGTGATTTTTATATTGATTCTTGTCTCTTAGGCTCCCCACTTGCGACGATTAGTGATCTTTCCGCTCTCATTCCCATCTCAAGGCAGTTGGCGAAGAATTACTCGTAAGTCAGATGGTTGTATCTTTTATAACGACCATACACACCAATCTATTCCGTACTGTAACTACCAATTTCTTTTTTCCTATCAATCTCTCTCTCTCTCTCTACTATTATTTATTACACTACTTTTGGATTTATTTTTTTTTATTTCATTTAGACTTGATATTACCGATCCGCGGCATATGTGTTCTCAAAATTTGTTAATTGCCCTTTCAACCAGACGAACGGATCTAATTCAGGTTTGTTTTGTGATTGAATGCGTTACTGTGCTCTAACATTCACCACTGTTTCTTTGCTCCTTTTAGCTAAAATTTTCGTATTCGAAATGATCGTATCAGCTATTTCAATTGTAGAATATAAACTTCAAAATATAAGCTTAATTTCTTGGATATGTACTCAGATCTTCCTATTGCTTAATCTAGGGTTAATATAGAGCCAGGTGGTGGTTGATCTAAGCTAAGTTGACTCGATTTGTATTAAACTTTAAATCTAAGCTTATTTCTGCAAACTTACAGTCGTGCAACTATTCAGCTATCGAATATTTTAGATCTAGCTTAAGAAACCTATCATTGCATAGATTCGAGATTAACACTTTTGGTTACGAGAAACTATTATCCAGTTAGATATTGCATTTCAATTTTGTCGGTTGCGAATTATTTAGAAGTAGTTTATCAACCTGACCTTACCTATTTATGAGTAATTTACGAATTTCGATGTATTTTGACGGTTAATAATTGTGATTTTGTGTTTCACTGGTTTTTTTCTTTTCCTTATTAATTTTTGAAGTAATGCGTGTTGCCTTCTCTAATCCTTGTTTTTTTCGGAATTAATAGTTCTGGAGCTTTGTGACAACTCTCTCAGGGGCCAGTTTGCGACAGGCTCCTTTTCCAGGTCTTGTTCCACCTTATGCGAATCAGTCCATCGGCCAATCCTTCTTCAGAACTTGGTACGCTGTCATTCATATGTTATAAGGGCAAATGGCCTTGATATTGAATGAATGTAGGCAATATGAAGTAGGAGTATTGGGAATAAAGTATCAGGTGGGGAATAGTTGATAAATTGATAAGATTTATTCGCCCTCATCTAGAAGCATTGTGGTGGCATCGCAAGAAATCAACCTTGTACTTAGACTTGAAACGATCTTTGTTCTCCTTTTAGGCTCTCGCATTTCCTGCATCTTGGTGATGTACAGAGTTTGACAATGCTAGGGTTCGTAATGGCTGCACTTGATGCCCAGTCTAGTCCACCAGCTCTCCTACTCACAGCTCCTTTTCTACCCGCAACTGTTTCTGACCTTGCTAGGCAGCAACAGTTCCATCGGGTCCACAGTTTATTACCATCTATGGATTCCTCACAAAGAAGTCCTTTTCGAAGAAATGCAACTAACGTGCAGCAAGCGGCTGCCACCGTAAGGAGAACAAAATCGACAATGGCACCACCGAACCTCGCTTTGCTTGATATTCCGGAGATGCATCCTCTGATGGCTGTTGAAGATGTTAGTCCTTTGGATGCTCGATCTCTTTGTTTTATAAATTCTACAACCGCTGATGATATTTCACACTCAGTGGTGTGCTTTCGGTTATATTGTTGTTTAGTCTCACCGATCTAGTTCAGCTAGACGACATGGGATACTCAATCATACTAAAGTCGTCGTGTCTCAGGAGAAGTTTGCGTTGTAGTCACAGTCTTTCTTCAACACAACTAGAGGCGTTTGTTAGCAGCAAACATAATAGCGTCCTAGAATTCAACAAAGAAGACTGCGTATTTGGGCTGATAGCTGGCTTCGAAGCTGAAGCGTCTTCAGCCATGAGGAGGAGGTAGCAGTAGGAATCGGATGTTAAGCTATTAAGCAAAATGTAAAATAAAATAACATTTTCTGTGGTAGCTGTCTTATCACGTCTGCCATTGTCATTTTATTAATAGGTATAAAACTCTTAGTAAATCTTGTATTTTAAACTTATTTCATCGCATTGTATACTTTAAAAGTTTTTAACTATAATGTTCCTCAAAGTAGGCAAGTATATTTTCCGTTGCCACTGCGACGGCGAGTATCGATTTTCTGAATAAGTCACCGTGATATTGAGCTTCGTTTTACTTCTATCATGATTACATTTTAGCACTTTCAAACTACCCTCTCATTGAAAAGGTCAGCACTGAAACGCAAAGCGATCGAGTCTACCCAAAGCCAGCAATTGCTTAACTCTAGAGGTATGTTCATTTTGCTAAAAGCTATTGTTACTATTACCCCCAGAAATGGGAGAAAACTCTACTTTTTAATTGTTTTGGAAGTGAGCAAGGGCTAACTGATAGTGAATAATGCAAATTTCAGTAAATAATAGAAGGTGTGATATCAATGGTACTCAAGAGTTTTACTTAATTTGATTTTCGGTCTCGCATCGGACAGTACTTGCTAGATGGACAGTTTGTCTCGAAGTTCGAATTTCACTGTTCGTCTCTGAGTTGCAGTAGATACTTGTCTGCGATGTTCAGTGCTTATTGATCGATATTATTTAATCAAAAGGGTCGGTTCTGTCGTTTTGATTTCTCTTTTCTATTATTGATTGAAAAGGCAAGCGGTCTATTACGGCAGTTCGTAGCTTAGACCTTTACCATAGCAGAGATGGGATAGATTGCTTATCCACCCTTTCACTTTTCAAGTTGAAAGGAACTCACAAGACCAACCAACAGCTGAATTGGCTCTCAATGTGCCTTCTGCTTCAAGAACTCGATCCAACAGTTACACTATTCACACGTCTACTTCATCTGAGATTGATAGTACTACTCCTGAGGTCTCAGAGTACTCACAACGTTCTCCAATGTCTACTATCTCGTCGTCAGGATTTGAACACAAGGAATCGACAATGACACTCACTCCTGACAATCAGAATACTACATCCTCTTCAACTCGTAGTCATGAGAGTTCTACTGGCGAAAGTGCAGCGATTACTCAATTTTTCCAGTACTTCAAGGAGCAGGTGTTGATGGACAGAAATGGGTCGACAATGGAGAATGTGAAATCTGATTCGCCTTATACTTCGCATGTATGGTAAGTTGCTGAGCATGAAACGAGTTTTGTGTTTCTATTGTCCTTGGATGGGTTTATTGCTATTCTTGAAGATTTGTTGGTAGTATGAAGATTTAATGCCTTTATATATCTACAGCAGAATCGGTTCTAGCTTAGAGATACTAATGCAAATTGAAAGTAATCGATTAAGCTTTGGTTTTTGTCACCCACAAGAACTTCGCTACTACTAGATAAAGGCTCTAAGAGACAAGAGTGGTATCTCTTTTATTAGGAAAGAACAGAAGGGTTACGATGGCCTGTAGCTAGTGAGCTGGACTAAGTGGAAGGGTAGAGCTTATTTAAGAGGAGTTAGATAAGTGGGCGATAATCGATAGATATCTTAGAATGCAAGCGAGAGTTGATAAATGGAAGAAAATACCAATTCTAGTAGTTGGTATGAAATAAATTAACTACAAACCGTTTAATCAATTTTTCATTGCATCTGTTTCTCTCTCTATCAACATTGGTAAGCAAAAGAGGCGTGAGACTAAGGGATATCCAGAATGAGACGAGCAAAGCATATTTTAAACGTTATTTCAACTTAATTGTAGGTTTCTTTCCTCTAAACATATGCTGCAATACACCCACTTCTTGAAGGTCTACTTGGATTTGCTCACTGCCTGGGATTTGATTATTCCACGAGCTAAAGTCTCTTCACAATGGTACAAGGTTCTTACTTGGATGTACGCCCGTTCTTCGGCCGAATATTATCACCTTTCTCTCTGTGAGCCTATCGATCGGCAATGTCAAGTTCTCCTCAGTCCATGCGAATGGCGCCGACAACATATGCCCATCGTGCTTACCCATCTACTTAGCTTCTCAACAGTCCATAGTGAGGTCATCCGACCAGCAAGTATATCGAGTTTGTATGCAGACAAAAAGACTGGGATTCGGACACCGCTACTTCGTTGCGCAGTTTGTAACGTAGCTGCGAGGGGAGTGATTATGACCTGCCCTCATTGTCTCCATGGTGGACACATGGAACACATGTCGGCTTGGAGAATTCGCTGCGGAAGGGTTGGTGGCGGTGAGGTGGTCTGTCCCATCCCAGATTGTGAATGCAGATGCACCTACCTAAATGTCAAATCGTTGGATCCCTTGGAGACGGAAGTTCAAGGGACTCCTTTAAAATCAGTTACCCCTGTGCCTACTTAATGCACTCTCTTCTTGATTGCGATTTTTGTATGCTTTTGGTTATTTGTTTTCTCTAGACGGAAAATAAAAATTCCTTTACAACGGGATATTTTTTAATCTTTGAGTCTTTGATGTAAGTAGTTAATTGTGTATGAATATTGATCTTTCATATGTGGGTCCTTCTCACTTGGTAAGAGTTAAACGAATAAGAAGTGCCATTATCAATGCAATTTAAATTTGCTTATCTTATTGCTATTTTATCATCATTGTTTAATCGATTTTGTCTCCGATGTTGCTAGCCTAGCAACAAGGCAGTGGTCTTCATATCTTTGAATTTTTTATGAAGTGTTTGTCAGCTTTTTACGGTGAAGTGAAACCACAGATAAGTTATATTTTTATTGCCGTAGTGTTTTCCCTCTGCCATGCGATTTGTTGTCGATATCCCAATCAGACATATCTGAACCTTTAAGTTAGTATTTGGTCTACTTGGACTGCAAGTATTGAAACGGCCGAAGTGGACCTAATAATTCAGACCAGTAGATCGTAACAATAGGGGAATTGGTTGAAAACGGTTTAAATATGTAGATGGAGTATTAACTAAGTGGGTAATTTAGACCGCGGAGAAACGTAAGAATAGTGAGCGGCTAGTCAATCGAAATGGTTTGAGTTGTTGAATGTAACGACACTTTACACGATTTCGTAATCAGGCGTAAAAGTCTCAAATCATTGATTGAAATTCACCTCTGGATAATAATGCATTACACTGGCGTCTTTCGTCGCAAAATATTCTGTTCGGCTTTTTTCACATCACACGGCAACGTCTGTTGGTCATTGTGGCGATAAGTAGATCTTCAACTCGGCAGTGTCGTTATTCTTTGATAATCTCCTTTGTAATAACAATTTAAAACCGCTGAATTTGTGTTTGTAGAGAGAGACAATGCATCTTGGCAAATTTGCAATCTAGTTTCTCATGCCAATTTCAGCTAATTAGGTAAACATATCAGACGCACTGGAAGACTGGAATAAATCAAATCTGAGGAATTTTTCATGCGACTTGATAGTTTGGTCCATATTACCACAATTCCCTCAAGGAAGTTTCCGGTGATCATCTTCTGGTAAAATTATGAGCATGTGTTTTGTACAAATGCCTTTAGTCTCAAATAGGGTTATTAAACGCAAAGAAAGCGTTGATTTCATGGGGAACATCATTTTACATCTAGGTTTTCCTAAATTTTCTAGTTGTGCTGCAGTGCTGATGTTGCATCCTCCTCCTCAACTCACATTATGCAGTATGGGGGGAAATTTGTTACATCATTTAGCTGGAGCCATGATTTTCTATCCAACTCCCTTAATTCGCCAATGCTCTGCTTTGTTGAACATGTTCAAGATGGCTATTATCCATTCCGACTGACAGGTATTTTAATAGTAGTGTCATTGTTGTTATGCGGCTCCGGTTAAAATAGTACTAAAAGCTTCCTAATACAAATGTAAATTTCTACTTGTGAAAAAATTAGAAAACAGATTTTTATAATAAAATCTTTAATTCGTTGTCTGTTTTTTGTTCTAATCAATCAAATGTTTCTAATTGATTGAGTGGAAAGTGTGCAACAGAAAGCACTGCAATTTTTAATGCTGAAATTGTGAGGATTGGCGTATAAAGTATGAGAATGCTGTTAGGAATCTTTTGTTGCAAGTCTATTTTGAATTTCACTTTTCTGAGCATTTCTTCCAGCGACTTTTCAGAGTTCCCTTAACTTGGATCGAAAAAAATAATTACTCATTTTTAAAAATTCTACAATTTTGTAAGTTCTTTAAAACACTTACTCCACCTATTATTATTGTTTGCAATTTTTTCTTTTCAGCAAAACACGCATGCCACGTGTTTTCGTTCGGAGCCCTAGACCTAATCGATTAGCTTGTAAAACTTGGACAGAGAGAGTATCGCTTTCTTGGCGGCACTTTATGGAGCGTGAAAGGATTCTCGCTATAGCCTTTATTGCAATGTGCTTGCACTCACTAATCTTTGACCTGAGTTATCAGTGCGTGTGGTGTTTTGCCTTCCTTACAGTGCTTAACCTTCTCTCTTGCAGAAAGGAATTTGGGAAAACTAAACAAAAAGCCTCAGGTGCACGATACGTTTTTTTGCTACCATTATTATTATATGGCTAATCATCTAAATGGGAAGTTTTGGTCTTCCTTTAACCTTTTACTCACTTATTATTGATTTACACAGTTCACTTGCTAATTACCGTGTATAATAGTGGAAGACTAATTTTGTCAGATTCGATAGGCTAGATTGCATCAGCTTATCTTTCTTCCACCTTAAAGCCTAAGGAACTTACCTAGGCCTGCTAGGTGTCGCAAGATAATAGGTCAATGAATTCTAAACGGGTAAATTTTGGACATATCAGGCAGAACTACGTCTATTTTGGCTATGATAAGCTCTTCTTAAATACGATTAATGCTATCGCTTGTCAATTTTAGCCAGTACAACTCAAAGAGAATGCGGTTTTGAAATGAAGGAAATCACGGAAAGTATAGCTATAGAGGGTGCTGAAAGAAGTGAAGCAATTAATGGAAATTTCCGAAATGTCGAAATGGGTGGAGTCAGCAATGAAGAAATAGATGAAAGTGAAGAAATCGGTAAAAGCGAAGGAAGTTTAGATGTGAGTGAGAATGACAAAAATGTAGAAAAAGGTGAGAACGAAAGTGATGACAAAATGAATGGAAGTAAAACACACGAAAGAATTGATGAAGAATGCGATGATTATGAAGGCAAGTAATAATTAAGCGCTTGTGATTCTACTTGCTCTACATCCCTGTTTAATTATTAATGTATTGCACTGAATTTTTTGAAGCGCCCTCTGGTTATTTAACTATTTAATCCATCTCTTTGTATTACATCGGCGTTCATTCATCATTGACTGTCCCATTTACACACGCATAAGAGAAGCATTAATTAAACGAAGGAATGTTGATGCATATACTTATTTTTACCGTGATTCTTGCTCCAACTTGACTCAGTATCGTTTTCACACAGTTAGACTGAATTAATGCATTTATGACATCATTTTAGAAGGGAACTCGGAGTGGTTTGATGTGTGGGATGGTAAGTAATATTATTTTTGATCGACATGCTTACGTAATTTACATAAAAGAGATGATTGATATGTTTTAAAAATAGCATGTTTAAGTGATAAAGTTTTTCAGAATTTACACCCAAGAGCCGAAATTGCAACGGAAACTATAAAATTTCTGCATGTTATATTATGTAGTTTAAAACACAACTGTCAGAATAACATGAAAAATTAGCAATTAGAGTTTTCCTGTGAAGAATAGTCATGTATTTTTTTAAGTTTTCAATATTGCTTCCACAAGTTCAATTTCAGATGAAGGAAAAAGACTTCGAAAACTGCTAAGATTAACACGCTATTGGAACATGTCTGCGCTTAACGAAGCGCAACGTGAGTTTCCATTCTAAATTAACTCTATACTACCTTTAAATACATCAATCGAAAATGTGTACATACATGTTTCTTTTGTTTAATCGATCTCGAACCTGAAATCCTTAAGTGAGAAAATAATGTTACTACTGAACTTTGTATTTAAAATATAACAAATCTGCTTCCCTTTGCCTTGCTTAACAAGAAGATACCAGAAGTCGTTTTTATTGTTGCGTCTATGGAGTTCTTTTCTGTATATTTCAGCATGTTTGAAAAAGAAGTTTAAATCACTCTAACCGCACATCGATAAGTTACTTGAAATTTGGAGTCGTATATTTCAATCCAGACTAGGTGGATTTCAAAGGAAATGAAAAAGCGGCCTCCCACATCGTCACTATTTCCCATTTATTTAATGTTCTCCCAGAGTTATATAAAAGTAGAGAGTTTGGAGGAGTTGGTTCTGCTTAAACCTTTGTATAACAACTAATCAATCCGCCAAATGTATTAGCGACTACAATTAAGACTAATGGACTATGATGTGAAATAGGAATGCATTCATTCCATTTTTACTTTCCACTGTATATTGTTAGATAACTTTATAAAAATAACAGTACTTTAGGCAAAAGTTTTCGATCAAATGCCTAAATAATTTCTGCTATCGGAAATTTAGATCGATCTTTATGGTTTAAAAAATGAGTGATTTACCAGTAAGGGTGTTTATATATTGAAAAATATTGTGATTTCAAGTACTTTGCTAAATGATAGATGCGGTCAAAGAAATTGCAAGTGAACCGATTGCAAATATGTTATCTGCTTCTGCTGAAAAGTTAAAGATGGGTTATCCAGGCTTTAAGCGGAAATAATTTACATAATCTTAGCGGTCAGAAAGAATAAAATTAAAATTGACGGAATACTATTTTTGTGACAATAAAGGGTTAACCTCGTACACGCCCAATCTAACATATTTTATATATTAATAAACATATTTTTTCAGCTCTAATATTAATAAATGTCTTTTCACCAAGTTAATTGATAATATGTTCAGAGTATCGAATAGTCTAAACGGATAAACCTTTTTATCACTTAACAAATTAATACTACAAATGTTACTTTTTAGAGCTAAGATCAAATTGGTTCGAGAAAAATTGATGCTATAAATTTTCTTAGCATTCATTAATGCACAGAGATTGGCAAACGAAAACACAATTTACTATTACGGAGAATCATCACTGAAAATTATAAAAAAGTAGCGCGAAATAATATTAATAAAACGTGAATTTTCTCAGGGAATATTGTTATCTTATTCCTAGCAATCATCAAATAAAAATACGAGAAAAATGAAAATAAATAAACGTTGGGTAGCAACTTGTAGAAAAGAAATCGGTTTTCGGATTTTACTCCAAAACTTGGTTACGAAGAGTTCGGAAAAAAGCGAGAAGCGGTACTATCAAGTAGGATTAGATTATCTTTAAAATTATTAGTAACAGTGAGTAATAATAATGCTTCCCTGTTCAGTATAATACGAAAGAAGAAGTCAGAATAAAGCGCAAAAATGTTAAGCAGGACGTTTTTGTTAATATCAGATATGCTAAGATCGAGAAGCGGAGAAATGTTGAAGTAGAAACAAACAGTGAGGTCACACTCTCCAATAGCAAAATCTGATCATTTGTATGAGAGTGGTATAATGCAAAAAGTCGAAATCCAATCTATTTTTCCTTAAAATTGGTACATTTGTGTCATTCCACATAGTAATATTTTTTCATTCTTTAAGACAATATCGTTAAGGAAACTCAAATCGAAAATAGCTAAAATCTAGGAATAAATTGAAAAAAATTCTAAAAAGATAAAATATCTACAGATCAACACAGTAGTATCTAATCAACTGCATGAAAAGGCAAAACCGCAGATGCGCTGAAGAAATAGATACTCGTGATGAGGTATGATATACTTCTTTCTCTAGTTTGTAGCGGATTGCTACACGAATTAGTCTTATCTTATCCTCAGCAATCTCTGTGATATAATATTATAGTATGGATAGGCTCCTGGAATTGTTTAAACTATATAGAGTGTTTACCGAAGTTCTGCTCACAGCAACATGACTAGTAATTGAATACATTTAACGTAACCTGATATCTGAGAAGTTCACTGCACTTGCTACCGCACCCTCCAGAATGTTTGGGTATGCAGATTAATCGCGTTAGGAATGAGTACTCCACAAGGTTTTTCACGTATTAAATATTGCCATTTAAACTCGATTGAACTCGGTTAAAATTGCATTTTGCTAAATGCCTTTAAATTAACATCCCTTTGATAATTTGCATACACTTATGAAGGCCGATAGAAATACAGAATGCTACCTTTTTTACCATCGTTTTATTTCTACTTAAACCTTCGAGTCACATATGATGAAAGTAAATTTAACCAGCTTGCGAAGCTCCGATATTTTGTCTATTACTTTGTGTAGGATTCTTTGTTGGCACGGGAGACTTTAGAATAAGATTAATGAGTTTTTTCCTTGATTGCTCTGTTTCCTAAAGAAATTCTCCGAGCAAGCTTTTAACACGCCGTGACTCTACAAGGTCATGGTCTCAATGCGAGAAGATCAAAATTGACTATTGACCATCTTGTCTTGTTTTTTATTTTGTCATACAATTGCAGACATTTTTGAAGGGGTTCAGGCTCATATAAGCTTATGTTTGACTTTACAAAAGTTGCTGCTATAGCATTTAGAGCAGATCGTATCCAAGAATGGAGAGTAGAAGTGAAAAACGAACCCCTTCAGATCTTAATTGATTCATTCTTGCAACTGTAGGTGCTGCCAGGAGGATCTTAGATGCAACATACGTTACCATCGAATTTTTTGTTCATATCCCCGAACAGCAGTTTCAGTTGCAACTCACGAGGCGACTAGCGGCCTTTGTGCGAGCTATATCACAACCAGCCAGCCTCTTCCAACATTAGTTCCAATCTGTTTTCGACTGCTACCACTGTTAGCTGATACAGGTGAAGTAGTGCCCTATTGAGATTATTCATTTTGCCGACACTCCATTACAGGGTCCCATAACCAATAGATTAAGTTAAACCTGGTGTTAGTTCTCCTTCGGCCAGATAGTAAATTTTAAATTCCACTTATAGATACTACATTTATTACAGCAATTAAATGATAGGGAAAATTTAACGTTTAATGACACAAGGGTCATATAGACAGATAAAAGAGGCAAATGCACCAAAAAGAGATTACACAATTAAAACAACGCAATCCGAAAAAAACTAGGAGCAAATGCAAGTGGAGGAGAGATTAACCAATCCCTAGCGCTCCTCCTTCCATTTCATTACTGAGCAGGTGGTGTTTGTACAGAAGGTGCAGTAGGTTGTAGTTGAGGTGAATTCGACGATGGCCTATTCTGCATTATTACAGAAGGATCTGAAGGGGGAGCCGGTGAGGGAACCGCTCCCCCAGTGTTACTACCTTGTCCTCCAGGTGGTTGAATTGGTTGAGGCTGGGACTGCTGTTGTGGTGGAACTGTTTGAGACACTGGAGGAATTGGCTGTGCCGGCTGCCTCTGTGTATGTTGTGAATAGCTGCCAGGAGGGTATTGATGTTGCGAAGACCAATGTTGTGAGAGCTGTTGTGGCGGCATGTAAGGTTGCTGGTGACCGTAAGGACCTCCCCCTGGCGGTTGCTGCTGTTGAGCTTGTTGTTGAGGCGGTCCATTATAATAGACTCCTCCTTGAGACGGTGGCATACCATAACCGGTGGCTGGGGCTCCACCGTATCCTTAAATCAAGAAAAAATTAATTACAAATATTTACAATTCAACTGAAAAACAAAAAACACACCTTGATGATAGTATCCAGGACCGCTCTGCTGAGGACCTTGCCCTTGTGTAGGCGGCATCATACCTCCCATCTGTTGTTGTTGTGGATCAACAGGGTAATGTCCAGTCTGTGGAACGCCCTGCTGACCCATTTCTGACTGTCCTTGTCCTTGCCAATATCCACCGTGTTGAGGGGGATGATGCATCACAGAACCGGTACCCCCTTGTTGCTGATAAGGGGGTGGTGCAGGAGCATCTGAATAAGGGGGTCTTTGATATCCTCCAGAGTGGGGTGACGGCTGGGGATATCTCTGAGATGCCATCGCACCACCACCTGGGTAGCCCTGTTGTGGCGGTGGATATCCACCTGGTCCACCACCCTGGTGCTGTTGCCACGAAGAAGGATACATTTGTTGTTGTTGATTGACAACAGGCTGAGAAGTTGGATAACTTGGTGGTGGGGGTGCAGCTTGTTGAGGATAGCCCCCTTGAGGTGGATACTGTGACCTCGCACCCTGAGAATAGTAGTTTGGAGGATATCGGTTTTGCTGTTGTTGATGGTACTGCTGATATTCAGGAGGCGGAGGAGGTTGAGGATTGGATGACATGGGGTAATTTGGAGGAGGTGGCTGTGGCTGTCCCATACCTTGAACTGGTGCTCCTCCTTGACCTTGAGCTACCATTTGTGGTGCCGGTGGTACTTGGACACCAGGTTGATGCTGTTGCTGTTGAGATGGCTCTTGTATGGCTTTCTCTTCAGCTTGCTCTACTGTAGTCGTTTCCGAAGCAGCAGCAGGCTGAGCTTCTTTCTTCCCCTCTTCAACCAAAGCACTGTTGTTTCTCTCTGACTCAACAACTGGATTTGTTATGTTTTCAGGAGGCTGTGCCGTTGTTGGGTGCTGCTGTTGAGTAGGTCCCGAAAAAGACTGTAAAAAAGCGGGGAATGGTTTGCGATTGTATTGAGCTTGAGAATAAGCAGGATCACCACTAGAGGTTTCCTATCAATTTTAAATACTAAAATAACCAATTGAAGAGCAAAAGGTGTTGCAGCACCATATCAACCGATAGCTATAATTCAAAACTAATCGTGTATGGTAGACACTTAGAGCAAAACTTTATAAACCATTTGTGAAATATTTCACCTCAAAGGGTTAATATATAAAAGAAACCTTCTCATACCACACCACTAATTTCAACCAAGGCAGAAACGGAACCGCGGCAGATAAACTGGACAAAGCGTAGCTCTTATGAAATTACACATACTCCTCTCCTACCAGTCAGAAACATGCAGTGCGATCGACTTTTAAGTCACCGATATGCGTCGACCTCGCTACCAATGACCTAGACTGCAATGATTGCTGCGCACGAAAAAATAATGTAAACAATGGGTGTTAGAAAGGCAAGAAAACCGGTTTCTCAATACCCAAAAAGTAAAACCATAATTAGAGTCCGTAAGAAGAGAAGATAGCATATGAAACAATGTGCGTTTCACTAGATAGAGGGAGTGTACACTGACCAAAGATGCTAATCTAATAATGCTTACATTGGATGGGGCGGCTTGCATTTGTTGTTGCTGTTGAATCATTTGAGCCTGGCGTTTTCTTTCTGTTTCTGCTAATTCCGCTTCATGTTGCTCAGCTTTTCGCTTTCGAGCTTCGTTTTCAGCCGCCTGTAGTTCTCTTTTCTTCAGTTCCTCCTTCTCTATGTCCTGCTTTGCCTTGATAATCATTTCAGCAAACTGCGCATCCGAAATTCTCGGAGTTTGTATCATCAGCTTTCTATATTCATTATAGAATACTGCTGATTCATCCTGAATTCTACGCATCTTTGCCTGATGACGAAGTTCGCAATTCTCTATTTCATTGCAGAGATTCATTTTGTGGGTCTTAAGCTGCTTGACCTGCGTTTGAAGAGTTCGAATACGATGCTCATTTATTAATTGGCCAGGATCAGGCAATTTTGAATCACCGAGAATTTCGAGCATTAGACGATGGTTACGCTGATAACGAGCAGCGGCCACGTGTTTAATGGTAAATTGTTCATCCGGATCTTCCTCATTATCTTCCAATATGTAGGATTCTCGCATATCAACCGCCGGTTCGTGTTTCTCGCGAGATCTAGCTGCATTCCTTCTTTCTTCCTCCTCAATAACCTTCTCAGCTAAAATAAATAGAAGGGCATTACGCATTGAGAATCTCTCAAAACGCACACATCATACACTCTATCAACAAACCCCTTTCTTTAGCAACCATCCAGGCTTGATAAGCCGGTGAACTATGATACTGCCTCAAGGTTTCGCTATATCTCTGTTTTTCGGCCTCATATTCCTCAATGTAAATGTTTTTCTCTTCGTCAGGTAGTTCACGCCACATTTGCCCAATTATTCTTCCGACTTCCCATAATTTCAACTGTGGATTTTCATTTTTTACTCTTTCCCATACCTGAGAACTAAAATATGAAAAACGCGTTTACCTTTCTGCTATAACGCATGTAAGGCATTAAGGGTTTTTCCGGAGCTTTCGGAGGTTTAGGTATGCGAGCATCAGCCTAAAATTAAATATATGAACTAAAAACTTTACTCTTGACAAAGTCTTTCCTTGCTGAACAATTCCTGGATGCATTGTTAGCTGGTTTGATACAAAGAAATAGGCCAAGAGGGTTTATAATGGCGACTGGGTGCTAAATTGGCGGGCTAAAATGACCCCAAGCAATCCACAGATAAATAACAGCTCATCTTTCGATTTTTTACTTTGAGATTATTGTAATTTAAGAAAATTAATTTATTCTTTTCATTTTATTATATTTATTATTTAGCCTACATAAGGTCCCAAAAAGCGATCACACTTTCTAGGTTTGTTCTTTTTATTTACTGCATTCCAAGGTTGTAGATAGCCAGTTCGTTTAGAATTATAAGTCTACGGTTAGATAATCTTATGAGAGGTTTTTGGGTATAATATTTTTTAATATACATCAAATTTTAGCTTTCTTAAGTATATTATTTGTTTGTATTTTATTAACGGTTTTTTCTTCTATCGAATTTCAATACTAACAAAGCTCTTTACTATAATAGCATTCTACGATCTTCTTAGAATGAATAATGAACAAAGGCAACGACTTAGCCGAATGCAAGTTGATTTTGTGAAAAATCTTCATGATGTTGAAGATATTTTGGATTATTTACTATCACTGGAAATTCTCTCGCGAGCTCAATCTGAACAAATTTTATTATCCGGTCCTACGATTCCCGATAAAGTTCGTTCTCTCTTAAATACCCTTGTTAGATGTGGTCCCAATGCCTATGATGCTTTTATTGATGCACTTTTGAAAACAAGCCAATGTTCCCTTGTGGATAAAATGAAAAGTCTTACTGTTGATTCACCCTCCTTTACTACTTATTCTTCACCTAGCCTTGTGCGAAACCCGCAACCAAAGCCCTTTGAGTCTGCTGCCAACCAATATCTTACTGCCTATCCTGTTAATTCAACCCCTCGTGGTTATATTCTTTTAGTCAATATCGCAAATTTTGAACCGGGTTGTGGTCTTAGTAATCGTCTTGGCTCCTCTGAAGATGTCGCAGATTTGGAATCCATGTTAACCGATCTAGGATATTCTGTCCAGGTTTTACTTAATTTAAGCTCTACGCAGTTGGAAGCTGCTCTAAGTTCTTTCGTAAAGAATCCCGTTCACTATTCTGTTGATGCTGGAGGTCTAATTGTTATGTCTCATGGAGTTCAGGATTATATCTACACATCAGATGGGAAACTGTTTAGTATTAATGACATTCTTGAAGCTTTTACGAACAAGTCGTTCCCTGCAATGGCAGGCAAGCCCAAGCTTATTCTCTTCCAAGCCTGTAGGGGAGAAGAAAAGGATCGGGGATATATATTTGAACCCGATGCTGTTGCCCTGAATCAACATTCTTCACATCTTGAAAGTGTAGATGGTACAATAGTGGTCAATAAAACGAACTGGAAATGTCTTCCTTCAATGAGCGACTATATTATCGCGTACTCGACTCTTCCTGGTTTTGTATCATGGAGATCTGAAACGAAAGGTAGTTGGTTCATCCAGACTCTTGTGGGAGTGTTTCGAAAGTTCGCCTCTACTCTGCATGTTCTTGATCTCTTGACTGAAGTTAATCGGCGATTGGTTGAAGAGTCTCAAGATAGGGAGTTCAAACAAATTACTCAACAACAGCATACTCTTACTCGGCCATTTTATTTATCAACTGTAAATCTTAAGCTTTGAGCAATGCCCTATTCTAATTATGATTTACTACTTGGTCTTGAAGATAATTAATTATTTGAAATGTGAAATAGAAATTCGTCTTTGCTTCTACCTTTGTATTGATATCTGGAGACAAAGGATATTCGTGTTGTTGAAATTATCTAGGTATCTGTGTTCAGAAAAGTTCATCTGCTGAGACGAAATACGGATTAGAGGGCTGAGAATTCTTGCTGAATGCAATTATATTTATTCAAATCGCTTACTAGAATACTTAAACGTGTCAGTGAATACATACATTGACTCAGAATAGGTCTTGTGGGGTTTATAATTACAGCTGTTTTGGCAGTCAAATTGGACGCATATGACGGCAGAGGAGTTAATATGACCCATCTTATTTCAAACGGTGTTTTTCACATAGTTCAACGTTAAGACTCCGAATTCAACGAACTTGACAGTTATACAGTTCTTCAAAGTACTTAAAATAGGACTTCGGTGGTTTTGACGCTGAGTTCCCTCCGTTTAAATCAATTTTTATTCATTAAAAGGGATCTGGGATCGGTAGTATAACAGGTACTATGAATATGTCGTAAACGGATCCTCTTGTATAATTGTTGGGTAGATAAACGGGACATATTTTAGAACTGAAGGAAGTCTGTCATACTCAGGTAGTCGCATCTCAAAGGAATTATTCGTGCTATCAGGTTCCGAGACCATAGGTATCAGTCGCTTCTGCTAATGTTCCCATCAACGCTATTGTTAACTTATAGCAGCAAATTCGCGCCGAAAGACTGCACCAGGAGTCGTGGTAATGAATTTTTTACAAAATAAAAATTTCATTGGAATTCACAAATGTTAAATGATCATGAACAGCTGTTAAGTTTGTTCAGATGATACGACGAGATGATGTAACTCTCATTTATCTATCATTTCATAGCTTCCTTTCATATATTACTATTATAATTAACCCAATCTCATTGACTAGCCTCAACGATTAGTTGTAATTTCGGTTTCTGAATCTTTCCAGGTGTTACCAATCGATACCATTTGGTAATAAGCCAGCAGACGAAACTAAGAGTTTCAGTTATTGATTAGTGTCTTGAAAACCATGTTGTCTCCAAGCCGTCCATCAGCTTCATCGATATGCGCGCATACTCTCTTAAAATGTTACATGGCTCCATAACTATTTTCACAGCGTGAGCGCAACCAGTTAGGTTAAATGAATGGTACACTTTATCTCTTAACCCACTAACAAAAGAAATTCAACCCTGAATAAAGAGTGTGGCTATGTTAAAGGAATACAAAATTTTATACTTCACAAAATGATAGTAACATTTGTACAGAAATCCAGAGGACAATTTTTTCTCTCTTCTACTCTGCCATAGCCATAAGTTCTGAAAATGACACAGGGCGCCAAGTAGAGTCATAAGAGTTGAAACAATAGGCCACATTTCGATCGAAGTAAACCTGCTGACTTTCCAATCGATAAACCTGTTTCCCCTCGAGGAATCGATTTGCTATTGGGTGGAAAAGAAATCCTCGTCTTGCAGCGGTCTGTTCCACTTGTTCCCTAAGACTAGTCGGTGGCATAGGCGGAAGAGTTGGGGTAGGAATAAAAGAGGGCCTCTGATTGTTGAAACCTCCCATTCTACCATAGGGTTGCAAAGGTTCAACAGGGGCACCTCTCATAGCCCGCTCCATAAGACTAAGCGCTTGAGTGAACGCATCCTTTACACTGGGATAATCGGCCAATGCAGTCGGAATTTGACTCTTCCAGCCTGAATACCAGGTGCCGATTTCACTGAATATCTGTCCAACATTTGGGAGACGTCGATTTCGAGCATCGGCGGCTTGGGCAAGCCAATCGGATAAGCAGTGAATCCAGCGGGGAAGGAAGAAACGTTCAAGCAAGTCGACAATTACAGCCGGATCGATAATGTCCAACCAACGCATTATCCAATTCCAGGGTTCCATTTTTTGATCTGCAGGGTTAATCTGAAGGAAAGAATGAAAATCAATAAACATTTCCATCCAGAATGAAGAAAAACAATGAAATTTAAACAATAGGCAACACTTTGTAGGTATGATTATTATTAACCACGGAAAGCCAATAAATTGTAGAATGTCCAAAAATAGGAGAACAGGTAAAATACGGAAAAGAAAAACTGTCTAAAAGCGGAACAAGTAAAAGGAAGAAAGGATAAAGCTGAAAAAACTGGTGTTTTATTGGGAGACAATAAATCCCGGTAGACTACCTCAAGTCTGCTATCATTCAGACAGTTTTATAGTTTTCCTGAACTATTATCAGTCCAGCGATGTTTTGACCTACACGCATAGATTGTATAAATACCACGTATGGGGTCCGCCATGACGAAACAGAGCGGTATATACTTATTACCTCACAAAAAATCAGATATTTTCAGTATTTAACTGCCCAATCAGTCCTTAGCCTTTTTATGATTACCTCGTCCAAACTGGGAAGAGAGTCCTGATCAACTGTGGCCTAGTGATATCTGAAATTTACACGGATTATAGCATACTAATAATAAGATCATAGAGGTTAATGTTATGAGAGGATGAAATCGAATCAAAGGGTTCAGTCAGGACATGAAGATTCTTATTTAAGTAGAATTTTCGAGTCAACAAATTGTCGAATTTCTGATTGATGGATATAGTATATTTCGCGTATCCTAATATAGAATACAAAGTGACAGTTTATGTCCAAGATGTCCAGAACTTATTAGGCTCCTTATCAAATCTTAATGCATCTACAGCAACCGGACGATATCAGATAAGATGACTTACTTAGCAGAGCTCATTGGATTCCACCTGGGCCTGTTTATTTACTTAATATCCAACCACAGAAAGATTACCCTAGGTATACATGGAAGCTAAATCAAAGAATGCTTTTCACGTTTAACAGTCCTCCATATCATATCGTCCAGCATAAAAGCAGCGTCGTTTGTAAAAGTGCTTGGCTTTGAATTCATGAACATCAGATTCTATAATCTGATCAAGGGTTGAGTATTGGAATAAAGTTATCTTCAGCAAAAATCCCCAAACCCATCTCTCCATTTCTTTGCTAATTAAGGCAATTTTAACGTACGAGATGCAAAACTGCATGCCTCATAGTCTCAAAACATAAATTCAATAAACTCATTTGAATCGATAGTCCCCACCGAGTTTATTGTTAACTCAAATAATCTCATCACCTACAACAAATTCAAAACCAATAGGAAAAAAAAGATGTCAATGAGGTGAGAATCTCCCCGATATGCTATTTTCTACGATGTACCTCGTGGATCAACAAATGCCTTATCTTTCCTAATGCGTTTTAAATTAAGCGTAAGTTCGGTATCACTTTTATAAAATTTTGAGACGAACGCACTTGGAAGTTTTGCATTACGTGAGCCAGCTTCGGTACAACATTACGATTGAGAAATGAGGTCATCTGAGCCATAGGGATAACATTTCGCCATGGAAGGAGAACAGAACTTGCGGAGGCGTCTGAAGGATGCCAGTTGGTGAGACAAGCGGCCAATTTCTGGAGTACCAATTCGTGGGTTGGAGCGAGACGGGAGGCTCCACCGAACCAGGGTAACCAGGGATGCAACCAAGTGTGGATTGGTACTCTATCTGTTAATGGATTCCAGGCATCAACTGCTTCCTATAACAAGAAATCATGACATGAATATACGATTAGGTAATTATATCTCATGAATGTATCATCCGTCTAGGCTACCGAATAGCTCTTCTAACTCCATGAATCACAAGACATGGGCAATAAAATAACAGAAACCTTACAGAAATCAGAGTTTGGTTAAGGACTAAAATGGAAAAGTTTCGCCATAAACTTGGAACTCATCCAGATTCCATTCCATTGAGCCTCCTCTCTTTACCTGATATTTTCTGATTGATTTTAAATACGGTCGGTTGATCAAAAATGCACCGCAGGGATTATTGCTGGATCTATACGAAGATGTCGGATAGAATACAGCCAAATTAAGACATTTGTATTGCCATCTATCTATCTTGGAAACTCCAAAAGTTATCTATCAGTTGGACACAAATCGACCGAAACTTGCGTTTTCCACACGGCACCTTTTTCAACTCGACCAAATTTTTAGCTTTTTCATTATAAGGATTAAGGTATATTAAGCACCGATATCTCTGAGATTCCAATAGAGGAAGTACCTTAATCCCCAGCAAAGAAAGCTTGGACAGTGAGCACCTGTTTAAAAGCAAACTACACAGTTAAGATATATACTTGTATTTAAGAATACATTTGATTGTGCGTTTGTAAAGTGCATACCAGATGCAATAAGACGATATACACCAAGCAATCGCATTTCAAGTCTCAAGTCCTTACAACCGTTTTACTGACGATAGTTACTCGAATCCAAATCGAATTAAGAAACAAATGATATATACAGAAAATTTCTTCAGGAAGTTATGCAATTATATAGGACATTTCTGCATATCTAAAACTAAAAGTGAAATGTTGCTGCCACAAGATAGAGATTTGACCATATTTTAATAAACCATAAAAACAAGTTAATTTACCATCAATTTCGGCAACACCAAAGAATCCAACAAATCTGCCTGCAGAAGGTCTTCTGGTAGGAGAGACTGCCAAGCTTCAAATACAACAAGAAGTCGTTCACAGTCGTGTGGATCCCATTCTGAGACTATTGTCTTCCGCAGTGGTGGCATCCAACTTGATTTCAGGAGGATCTCGAATGCATTTTGATCATCCAGAGCACTACGCCATTCAGTTAGAACCGACACCCCAAAACTTGGATTCTGTAACGGGAAAAATTAATTAAATCGTATAAGTCCTAAAAAAGGGCACACGAATACTTCTGAGTCATAGAAGTATAACGATTTATAATTGTCATTTCTAAGCATAAACTCTAAAATGGCCAGGTATATATAATTTCTGAGTATACCACATCTCAAAATGTCCAACGTTATAATACCATTCCAAACGAAAACTTGAAAGTGTATTGAATGAGAGCCCCACTTAGAAATCACCAACTGGCTTCATGCCCTTTACCAGTGAAATGGTAATATAACACATAATGAGAGATTCTGCAAAGAAAATTTCGTTGCTAAGCCAACAACAATGTCGATTCCTTCCTAAAAGTGTAAATCCCCACCTCAAGGAAATTCGAGCGAACTGCAACTGCATGGGCAATTTTGCGGAAAAGAAGGCGATGGCTCTTAAAATATCGGAAAGATCACTGTTGCTCAGATGCTAACGATCAACAAAGACTTTAGTGCTCAGTTTCCGGTTCCTCAGCGTTTAGAATAGATTCGATGTGAGTCACTATAAAGGATTCTTTGAAAGAACCAACGGTACATAATGACTATAGTTGACAAGAGAAGTAAATATTCAGAGTCATATGTATTTCCCCTCCCCCTCCCCCTCCCCCTCCCCCTCTTCGCCCAATATTTATCCCTTTCACCTTTCCCTTATTGCCATGCATAAAGGATAATATAAGCAAACGGATTTAGTACACTAGAAGGCGTCAACAGCCTTGTAAGCAGTAAATCGAGTAATAGGTGGGCCAAAACTCAAAATTCAAATATTAGGAAAAGTGAAAATTGACAGAGAATGCGTAAGAAAGCGGAGAAAACACAAATAAGCCCAAAATTACGGGTTATACGTAAATCGGTCCGAATAATTATCACAGTTTAGCAAGGACCAAATTAGTTTTAACACCTTTATCTTATACTGGAGTTCACCCTAAGTGAGAAATGCTGCTTGAAAGCCGTTTCTGGTCTCCCCTATTTCCTCTTGATTGTAACAAGGTAAGGAAATCACGGTGGTGGCATGACCAATCACGAAAATTCGGCAAATAGTTGGCAATTTCTGTAAATTATGAGTGCAGTCTCCCCAATGATGCGCGCTAGCCTATTTGCAGAATTTGAACATTAGGACGTCGAACTCATAATGAAAATACGAACAACCCGATTTCTCCATAATTCGAACAAAGTATAACTTTAGAAGTCATAAAACGTCAATATCTGGTTCTTCTTGTCCTCCCTCCTTCCTCCGCTCTCCCTATCTACTACTTCCTTCATTCAGATGCTTTGCACATCCAGAGGCGATAATAAAGTCATAAATGTGTGTCCTAAAATAGTACGTTTCGTTCGATGTCCTACATCACCACTTTATCAAACCAGAGGAATTAAATTCACTCATCAAAGTCATTTAACTACAACGCAATAATTCCAAAACCAGTAGAACAGTGCTTTCAAACGAAATTCTTTTACAGGAAGAAGTTACCCAAGGGTCACCCTAAATAAGATACTCGCATTCTATTATTGAACCGTTATTAGTGATCATAGTTGAAAATTTCAAATAGGTTCAATCCACTTATCACGAGGCTACTGAGGAATTATAATCAAGGTGTCACAAACAAGCATGCCGAGATATACTCGATTTTATGCTTCTTGACCCTTATTTCTACCTGTTGCACTCTCACTGATCTTTGTGCCGCATTTAATTGCTGTTGCCAAATAATAAAGCATACAAACAATAGATGAGTACTGAATCCCGTTTGACGGAAGTGCATGTACATAACGACAATCCATCAGACACCTCTTGATGTCTATGGTTAAATAAGATGAAAGCGACTCACCACAAGAGGCTGCCACGTTGCGAGTAGACTGTCCAAAATAGGTCGCGCCATAGCAGCAAGGAGGGCGGGTAATTCCGGAAGACCAACGCATTCACGGCGAATTCTATTGACCCAGGAAGAAGCGGCTTCAGAACTGGCACCTATTTCACCACGCTTCAAGGCTGCCTCGAATTGACTGATTAGTTTAAGAGCGACATCTAGTTCGTCTACGTCAAAAGCAGCTTTCTCCACAACCTTTGAAAAGAAAGTTTTGATGAGAATACTAGGTTGAGCAAACAAATATTCAAGAGAATTACTTGGGGTGGTAATTCTTCAAGTCAATTGGACTAAAATCCGATATACCCAATTGACCTAATTAGTCTCAACTATTTCAAATCAAGAATGTACTGAGGAAGAAAAGTCGTTAGCCATAACTCGAACTCAAGCTGAGCCTTCACGTTTCCAGATCAAGTATTCAAATTTAACTATCCAACTTAAATCCGAATTTTTGACAAGAATATTAATCATTCATTTCTAGCAAAATTGATTGGACAAATTATTAAACATATATATATATATATATTATTATACATATTATTAAATATGCATATATGCATATATATGTATGAAACTTTCAGATGTATCGAAAAATGATAGCACATGATGTTATGATAAGACCTCAGGAAAGATGGAAATAAAGTGTTGGGTTAAAAAGAAGAAGACAAGTAAGTGGATTCATTTAAGTATTCAAAGTTCAATTAAATCATCATTCAGGGAAATACCAAAATGTTTAACAGCATTTATAGAGTGCATTTTTGATTTGAGTGCAGCAAAAGTAATTCCACTGTTGGTTTTTGTTCTACAATCTCCACGTCTGGAAACAGTCTTGACTTATAAAAAGATATCCGACAAATAAGCCATGTACACCCGCCTAAGAGTAACTGAAGTTCGTTTTTCGCATTGATATCATTCATCTGAGCACTGTATTGCAATTCTAGCATGCCAACCAACATGTCAGCTAAAATGATGGGGAAAAGGCCAAGGAAAATAAACGTTTACGCCATCTGTCATCCCATGCTTAGACAGTTCCATTGAACAAGAAATTAAGATGGAGAGATACCTAGAACATATACACTGTTAACAATAAATGTACGTCGTCGCTGACGACTGCAAGTTAGTACTCCTACATTCTCTCACTCATCTCTAACCGCCCATTGCCAGCTTACAAGCAATGAGGCAGACCACGTCTTTTGCCACTATCGATACAAAAGCAGCAGCAACTTACTAAGCGAACTCTAAGACCCAGCCATCATAAATAATAACATCAAATTAAATGGACGCAGTACGTGACAAAGAAAAGTAGGGAAGTATTAAAGTTGAAGTAAAAGGAATAGCTAGTAGGGTTGGGTAGTTAAGTAATACGAAGGAAAAATTATGGAATTTAGTACTCTTAAACAATACCAATTGTTATTAACAAGAAAACGGATCTTTGCACAAACGGTGCACTAACGTAGACCAATCGAGATGAGAAGAAAGGAATAAGTACAATGACTGCTAGTCCATAATAATAACAACGAGCTCACCTTATTAAGACGTTCAATTTCATGCTCTAGGCCAGCTGCCCTATCTTCCTCATATCTCGCCCCACGATCAAGTCTTCTAATCTCATCCTCCGTGGTTTTGATAATGAGATCGATATTGTGACACAACACCGGTACCTCAAAGAAGTGACCTTCAACTCGCTTCTCGCGCTTCTGTGATTCTGCGTCTAGAGTATCTTCATCGATATCATCTATACGTCGACCATAACGAGAATTCGACAGTGCCTCTGCGTAGCCCTCGTAGACTCTCTGTTCTCGCTGAGTCATGTCAATCACTTTGACTTTGCTCAATTCACTAGAAAAGGAAATCAAGCACGATTTGAACAAATATACAACAACTGCCTGTCAATTAAGACGAATTATTTATTTCTGAATGCTTCCATAAAGTAAAGCATAAAGTAAAGGTCGGTGGGATCCTCTGGACTTTATTTTAGTGCGCTTTAACCTTATCCTTACATTTTATCAATAGGTCCAAGCAGGTACTGTTTTAACTTAAACCACTGGAATAGAAATAAAAATACGAAAACGAAAAGAACACCTTGCGATCAAAATCCAACAAAGACAACTAGATCACGAACTATCTACCCAGTTTGAATTCGTGACGGCCTTTCAATCACAGTGCTAGTGATATGACAGCAGGCTGTGAAGCGTAAATAATCTAGATATAAAGCTCCCGGGTAGCAAAATATAGTCTGTTTCAAGGTTTTTAGAAGCAGGCTTCAACTAAGAAAATCCCATCTTTGGTGAACTGTCATAAATTGCTTATCTAATCAAAATTCTTTTACGTCGTTGGCTTAAATTAACCAAGCAAATTAATCCCAGCAAAGCACATGGCAAACACTTCTCGACTTTCTGAAGAAGGAAAATCAAATCTGAGGATCCAGTTACATAAGGACGGTAAAATGCGATGATCAAACTTGAATGCGAATATTCAATGAAAAAAACACATGTTAAGATGCAATTACAGATGCGGATAATCTCTGAGCGTTTCGAGATCCTTAAGTTGGATGATGATTAGGCCATTGTCTCGACGGTACCCTTGGTAAATTAAAACCAACCTTAGGTTAATTCTAATGTAGAAACCTTAGAAGTTTGGGCTAAAGTAGGCCAAAAGCATTTCAAGTATAAGTTCCAAACTACACAGGCCAAACTCTCTCACTCTTCTATGTTCAATACTATCTTTAAACATAAAGGGATTTGCATTTACGAGAATGGAAAACACGTCTGACTCACCTATTCTGCATGAACGGTCCATGAGATCTGATAGCTGCAGCTGGTGTTGCAGGGCTAACACTGGCTATCAGCTCGTCTGCTGTCATGTAGATAGTCCTCTCAGAACGTTTCCCATTGCTTCCTCCTGAACCGTCTACCTTTTTGTATCGAGGATGACCAGCTGAATAACAGGAAATATGAAACATGAGTGTAAGATTCATTATCTTCCATCTACTAATTCCGCCTCAAAGGCTTTAAACAAAAAAAAAGAAATGTACAACTACCTAGAGAGAATGCATCAAAAAAATATGAATGGGATTGACTCTGAAATTTAAACATAGCCTGTTTTAACGATACCCAGAATGAAATAAGTTAATTTGTAAAATTAGGGAAAAATGACCTTCTTTTTGAAAGATTTTACTTAATCCCGGAATTCCCCCATTGAAAATCCCATTAAATTTTATACCTAGGGGCCAGAAACGATAACTTGGAAGAAACGCAGAGAGATAATAGATTAGATTCATACAAGAAGTAAATAAATCATTTGGCATAACACGGGCATCGGTCCTGAAATTGCTAAAAAAGCAGACTCCCTTTCCTAAAGATCATTTATCCAGAGCATATGAAGGTGTTAAAATAACCAAGAAACACTCACTAGTAAACTGTTTGAGCACAGTATTAAATTGGTCAAATGTGTAAAGATGAAGCATGGTATTATAAGTGGCCAAAATTGAAAAGAGGCGTAACTTCCAAAAAATCGAATATGACAAATTTAGGAAGCAAATTATTCCTCATTTCAGGAAGACTAAAACCATAATTGAGAACAGAGGTATTTATCATATTTAGAGCTACGTTGGAAAAAAGAAAGAACTAGAAAGAAGCGCACATATAACAACTAAGACATATCAAACGAACCAATAATAGAAACAGTTATAAATTCGCAAAAAGCACTGGCTTACAGTTTTTCCCAACTTTGGTTTCTGGAATCGGTGCAGCTTCACCACCTCTACGAGGTGCAGGAGCAACCTCAGAGCCAACGGACCCAACAGCACCCTTTCCAACACGTTTGACGGCCTCGACCGGAGTGACAATTCCTTTTCCATCTTTTCCCAGGCCTTCACCGGGTTTGAAGCCCATCTTCTGCAGAAGCTTCATACCAATTCCTTTCGTATGTCTCTCCCATGATCCAAAACCCTTTGTTGAAGAAGGTGCTTTAGCTCTTCGAGCCTGACTAATTGAAGGTTTTGTAGCCATAGATTGCTCTGCAGAGTTATTCGGAGCAAAAAAACGCTTGTCCTCTTCCTCATCAGATATTTCAATATTAGTATCTTCATTGATATCGATAGTTTCCGCCGGTTTAGAACCCTCCTAAATATGGGAAAATAAAGCGGCTTGCTAAACCCAGAGCAATAACAATACTCAAAAGGATAACTAAAAGAAAAGTAGGAATAAAGCTTTCTGATATGGTAAATGTCTCAACAGTCTGATCAAAGGAAAAATCTCCATGGTGGGACTTTAGCAAGAGTGAAACCTTCCCATGAAAGCCAACTTAAATAATAAGATACCTTAATTCCACCACTGACAAAAGTGATGGGTCCAGAATAGTTTGCACCCTTACGCTTGCGTATGGAAGCCATAGAGCTCATTCCACTTTTTTCTTCAACCTCGGAATCCGAATCGGAGGCGAAAATGCCATAAATTTGTTGCTTTTTGGAGGTGAAATTCCGGCGTTTTAGAGGATCAAACATGTACTCATAATCCTCTTCGGAAACCCCAAATTTATCCATTTCGGGCGACGAATCCATACCGCCGATAGGTCAAATTTCGCAACATTCAACGTGAACAATCAAACACCGAAGTGTGAATGACTAAAAGTTATTGAAATGATAGTAAACTTATAATTGATTTGCAATTCAAGTTACTGTACATTTTAATAATTATCAAACAATTTGGTGAAGTAAATTTAATTTTGAATGAAATATTATCGTGCATAATCTATTTTAGGGCTACCAGCATCCAAACAGAGTAATATATATCTTACCTTATATTTTTTATCATCTTATTTGTTGAAAATATATTAAATACCATAAAATTACGCTTTATAGCCCATATTGAAGTGCTTTTTGCCAACTAGCATTAATGCTGACACTATTCAACCAAACTGAGATCAGATATTCTTTACCTGAGCTTAGTAAGTCATTTTCTAAGCTTTCACCCGAAGTAGATATTCGTTTACTTTGTTAGACAAATGGATTACTTGGTAATTATTTGTGAATATGGAGGCTACCACTGCACAATCAAACAGGAGAAAGAAAATTGCCAAAAATCATGAAAAGTGCATATATATGTAAAATAAAAGTTCGAGCTTTAATAAAGTGTATTCTTTCACAGTCGTAGCGCGGCCTTTCACTTACCATCATTCTCATTTGCTTTACTAGTGTGGTGTTCTGTTGAGATTTATAAAAATATAATAAAATGTCAAGTCATTCATATCACTAGATCTTTACTGAGGCAACCGAAAACCCACACAGGTTATTATTACTAAGCTATATTTTCCCTAGAAGTTATGAATATCATTTATGTTGAGAGTTGTGCACGTAAGGGCACAAACAAGCCTGTAGATACTGCCGAGATCTTATAATTCAGACAACCAGGTGTTTGGGAGGCATCTGATGGACAAAAACAACCATTTTATAATAAAATTTTTTGGTTAACCTGTTCTGTTGACAGCATGCTTACTTAAACCAAATTTCAGGCTGTATTTGGCTCAGCCACCAGGTTCTTTTCAATATTCTAACAAATATTTATCTATATGTACTGACTACAAAGCAAGCTTACACGTCACAAGGAAATAAAAACACTTAATAGAGTCAGAATGGGAATTTACACCTTTTTCAGACTCAGATCATAGGCAGAAGCGCCTTGAGAACAGAAAAGAAAAACTGTGCTTCTTTTTTGAAAAATAGATAACTATGAATTCATAGTTGATAGTAAATGAGTGGTTTGTGGCTTAATTCATAAAAGACTGTTTAACTAACGAAAATACAATGATGCAGTCCGCACCAATGCAAAATATGCTATTTTATATAAATATAATTACTGAATACCAACAGAATAGTTTTGTAACTTGATCTTTTAGTTCCGATTTTTTCCAAAGAATATCTGAATTTAACGAAATTTTCTGTAGGTCATTTTTATGCGACTCTGAACGAAGGAATAATTTTCATCAAATGAACTTCGACTTGAACATAATTTGGAAATAAAGGAAAGTCAACAACAAAAGAAATTTTAAATTTAAGAGAAACAGCTTTGGTGAACCCGAGATTTAACAACACGACTTATAAAATTTCCCTAATATTTTATTTTGGAAATTTTATTGTCCTTTCAAAGCACTAATAAGGGTTCAAGCAATTATTTTCTAATCCAAAGCTTTTAATGAAGATGTCTTCTTGGTTTTCGAACTCATTGAAAAACTTGACCAAATGTCGTTATAATCTACTGGAAGCGGACGAATATCT
This sequence comes from Hymenolepis microstoma, assembly GCA_000469805.3. Lineage (NCBI taxonomy): Eukaryota > Metazoa > Platyhelminthes > Cestoda > Cyclophyllidea > Hymenolepididae > Hymenolepis > Hymenolepis microstoma. The sequence continues at coordinate 22,960,308 of LR215991.1, read as the reverse complement.
CCCCTAAGTCTATAAATAAGTCTTCCGATATACTAAAAAATTTTACGTTTGGAAATACCTCCGGCTTCTATAAAAATTATCCCAGGCCAACTAACTTTCTTAAACTTCTCATTCTGCCCCATTAATCACTCCTCCGAAAGAGACAACACTAACCAATTCCTCTATGTTTCTTTGTTTCACAATAATTAAAAGAAAAATCAATTTCTACCTAGAATTTTAAAGTTTGATCCATTTTATGAAGTTATTAATACATAAACATTAAAAATTCTGGAGCTTGGCCTTAACGAGTTACTTAAGGTGAAAGATAAAACCTAACTGGGAAATTTTGAATTGCAGAAGATTTCCAATGCCCTATTTATAAATAACTTTTTGAATTTGCTCGTTTTTCTCATTGAATGATATTCTTATCCGATCTTGTTGACGGAGAAATTGTTTCAATATTTCTTTGGGCGATTGGTTTAATTTCTCATATCTTCGTAAGTAGTATAATACTAAAACCGCAACCAACACTTTGAGTAATACTCTATTCTCCGACACAATGCAATAAATGGCAAATAAGTTGAGATAGCCGGCTTCCAGTCGATTCATTACTTTTTTCGAAATCTGAATAGAACTAATCTACGTTCCCTCGTCTTGCCAGGTCAGATAATAAACTACTTTGTAACCCATATTTCGGTGAGTCTTACCACTATCTAAACAGTCTAAATACTTCATGGTCCCTCTGAATTGTGCCTAGATAATTCTTGATACGTTAATGATCTGTGAGATAAGAGCATAGCAGTATTTAAGGGGATTACGAGCTTTAACCGGACGCTTAACGAAAGTCAGGAGTTTGATCCCATTACCTGAAGAAGAGTCTGAACCAGCATTCTTCTCCCTTTTGAGGGATAAAATCCCAATTGATTAAAAATAAAATCACTACAAAACTGTTAAAACGGATAGTGAGACTAGGTCTGTGAGTAAGTGAACAAGTGCTCGTCAGCGCCCAAGGATATCAAATACAAACACAGCTAGGGCGTTGTGTAAGGATATACGAATGTGTTGATTTGAGTGTGAAGGTCAATTAAATGACAATTGTACTGAGAAGAGAACACACGATTTCATGAGATTAATCGAGCGTTGCATGCTTCAAGTCGAATTAATAGAACTCATTTAAAAAAATGAACAAATATCTGTATTCAAGGTATTCATTTTACTCCACTATCATACTATTTAACCAGAAGCAGTCAGTTAATTTACTAGGATATTGGTGGTTATTGCCATTTAACCATTTACAGTTAAGTTCATTTTCGAACAAAAATGGCTTTTTAAGGCTTTTAAGTCTGGGGCATTTGCAAACGTCAGAGTGAGAACAAACTTCAAATGTTGACCTCAATTGAATGCATTTTTAAGGCGGACAAAGTCCGCCAAAGCTTTCTCTTAATAATGATTTAGATAGGGCTTTCAAAGGAGAGGGGGTGGGGATGGGGGCAGGGGATGTGAAGAAAGGAAATAAACTATTGAGAAACTTAGGTTACCGGTTACCATATGATCAAAATGGTCTCATGATTTGTGGGTGTGCGTCCAAGTTGGAGGCCTATCTATGAATGGCCAATGCCCTTTCCTTCTGAATGGACTAATATGCTGTTCATAATAAAACTACTAATGTTGAGCATTGTTGTGGGTATTGCATAGAATATGCAGAAAAGTCCCTCCTGTTCAAACCCCCTAAGTCAAGAGTGTCGATATCTTCGCTTTCCAGATAAGTTTTTCATGATAATGAAATTAGTATGTTTTGAATGACTAAATTTTCAAGAACAAAATCAGGACGCATTATTAACTGTACAAGTATTGTGTATAAAAGTTTTCCATTTGTCCAACACGGCCATGTTGCTCGGAGAGCCGGGGGAAGTGGATTAAAGTGGAGTTCAGAAACAAATGCCTACTGTGTGGTTGAAAATGTGAAATCTCATTGCAAAAATTTTTTCTTCGCCTTTGTAATATTGTGGCAAAGTTTCTCAGAAGGACCTACTTTTTTGAGACTCTAACACTCATTTCTCACCCACTTTATAAGTTATATAACCTAAGTGTAGCACTCAATGTAAGGGGCATCGATCACCCCGTTTGAAATGATCTTACTATCGTGTTTTATATTTCGGACACTTAGCGTGTTTTGGCAAAAAAATCCTGCTTTATGAGTTCTCTGTTAAAATTAAGCGAAACAGACCCTCAAAATAAATCTTAATTTTGTACCAACCTAAAGGATGTGTCGGTTCTTTATTGGATCTTTATTCCCTATAGCCTCTACTCTCATTTTGGAAATGGTCTAAGCGATTGTACGTTAATCTGTCTCTTCAAACTACCTTAATGAGAAGTAATGACACCTTCGTGAGTCTACGCTTGTTCCTCATACCTGTCATATCCACTCACGCAATGACGTTTTTGACACGGGTCACTTCCTTAAGAGTACCTTTGCCCAACTGGCTTCTGCTTACATAAATAGCCCATGCAACACGTCAAGGCCTCTCATTTCAACGCTTGCAGCCTTTTCTCCGAGCTCTCTACCTAGTTCCATTGTAAGAAATACATCAATCAGATAAAAAGGGGCATAAAGACCATAAGATGCATGAAAGATGAGAATAGGGACCAATACAAGCGATGAGAGCGGACGAACGTGCCCATTCTGTCTGTATGACCAATGATTGTGTAACTGATCGGACCATTAACCACACTGCGATTCCAATTGGTTCACTATGCCTGTAACTTCCGTTTCAGTTTGGTCAGGCAAGGTTGCGAGTTTGGCCTATACCAACAGGTTTTTTAAACGATGGCTCCTTTTTCTTCATGATCTGGGTTTGTAGTGGAGTGGTTATAAGAAAACACTTTATGGTATGAACCGAGATTTGTTAGTTGTGTACCTCCCAAAAATCCCCCCACCTTCTAAGGTTTGGTAAATTCGAGCTGGCAAGTTAGTGGCATAGATTTGCTGTTTTTTAGTTATTGCGGGAGATTAATACTAGGAGCCCCTCATTTGGAGTAAACAGCGCCAATCATGTTCCTCAACACGCTATGCTAAAAGTCAGGTGAGTAGCTACGACTAATACCGGTCTATGTTGCCAAGCCCCTTGATAACGCAAAACCACGGAATTTCCGCTGAATTTGTAGGGTATGAACAGTCCTCATCACGAGTTATCTCAACCGCAACCTGACCCGAATACCTTGATAGGTTGCCCAGACAGTCACCCTAGAGTCATTAATTCTATTTTCCTATGGATGATTACGACTTGAAGTAACTCAACCTCCGCGTATGCGCAAAATGGGCCTAACGCTCTTAACATTATTTTTCACTACTATTTTAGTAGCGCCAAACTAAAGAAACACACCTAAGACATAGTGTGAGTTCCATGGGGTACAAAATGCCATAGAAAATCGTCGTCATTATGTGTGTGCGAGAGAGTGGAACAAATACATAGAACGACATTTCAAACCCACTGATGTTAAGACATCACATGCACATTGACCACATATAACTGCGGGCTCTCCCAAGTATTTTAATGAGCTGAAAAAGTCTCTTTGATCAATTAATCAACCTTTCCACAGATTTTAAAAGCTGTTTAAGAAGTTTTAATTGGAATGATAGTCAAATAAGACACCTCAATTTTCCTCTATAGAGTTGGTGGATTATTTCGAACCCATTTTAGATATCATTTGACACGAAATGAATGACTGGCCAATTTCCATTTTAATATTATATTAAAATAATGATGTCAAGTTGGTGGGTATGAGGGTTCCATATTGGCCCATTGTTCAATGGTTTGATTGTCGTAAATAAGAGCGAAAATATGGTCAAACAAAATTTGCAATTCAATAATTGTGCAGGAAGGATGCTGTAGAACCTCTAGGGCTTTGTCAATGTGCAATGCAGCATATTTTAACTCTGCAAACTTGCATGCCTCCTCATGGCGATATTGCATTAACTTCGGGATAACAATTTTGCGCAAATGTTTGAACAAATTCATAGATTCCAATGACCTACACATCGGACATCCATTAGATTGTTCAAGAAAGATCTCATGGCAGTTCCGACATACAAGCTTTTCCCGTGCCGCCAACGTGGACTCATTCCAATCATTCACACATGCGTCACATTCGCAAAAGAAACGATAGTTCGATAAGAGAAATTCACGCCGATGATCAGTCGGCTTGACGTAAAATAGGGGTTGATATGCTAATGAAATTTCACTACCTGCATGAAGAGGTTGAAGGGCATATAGAAATGCAACGCCCTTGTCACTAAATCTGACAGCGACATTAGGATTACATGAATGGTTGATGAGGGATATGGTGGGATAAATTGCTGTTGCGAATTCTTCTGTTTTCGACAGTTTTGAATTAAGACAGGGTCTAATGGTTTCAGTAATGGAGAAACCATTAATACGTACTGCCTGAAGATGGTACAACATGCAGGCTGCAATCCAACTAGCAGGAATAACTTTTGCTCGGGTCGTGGATGAGGGATCGGTATAGAAGGCATCAGTTTCGTCGAACCATTCCATTGGATATCCAGCGGACTAAAATATAAAAAATTGCTTAGTTTAAATGATCAATTGACGTACCTTATTTGCCCACTCTCTCTATGGGTTTGATAACCCGGTATGCAGATATTACTTGTGATTGGACTTTCAGACAAAGGGCGAATCAGATTTGCTCAGTCACCATTAAGCGGCATAAATTACCAGTTAAAAACGTCTTAATGGAAATCCAAGAAAACTGAAATAAAGGAAATCATGCGGCAAGATCTTGAAGCTTACTCAGTTGAAATAGCTGGAGCAACAAATATTGTCCAATGTTATTAGAAAGCTAAGTCCGGTATCTTCGAGAGCTTGGTACTCTTGGTAACCACTATCAATGGGTAAAAATCTGATCGCGATGGATGTGTTCGTTGTGTTTAGTAAACTACTGAAGAGATATCAGCGATTTCAAAATAAAAAATTGTACTAATCGGCATGCATTTACCTTCCAGCGCCTAAAGTAATTCTTCATTACATTTAAGGTATTTTACTTGTCTATATCTACGCTTTCTCTATATGATCCTCGGTGTACTATTAACCATGGCTGTCCACACCCTACTGATCACACCTTTCTTCAGGCACCCGCTTTCTACCTATAGTGTTTCCTAACTTCGATTTACGTAGGCCTCTCCATACCCTTTCTCATTAAGGCAATGTCTTTAGCGAATTCTCATCCACTTAGTACTATGCAGCCGTACATTTGGTGATTCTTTTTACTGATAGTCTAAAGGGAAGTTTATGAAAATTAACAGCACTTCTCAAAATGCAGTCGAAATGTGGCAATACAAGCAAATATAAAGTGCCCATCGATGAACTCTTTATAGACAAATAACTCTAAAGACCGAAATTTATCAGATAATGCACTAAATTTCGCTCTAATTGACGATGAACACAACAAGAAATACGATGTCAAATTCCTGGTTTACCTTCTGCATTAATTTCTAATATTCGCTAATGATTTCTTTTTAAAATATTTTCATGATGATTAAGAAACAAACAAGGAAATACAACTGCCTTACATAGAGGCAATATGTAAGGAAGACTGCAGTTTGTGTGTTGAGCCAAGTTTCCCTTTCACAGAGGTGGGCTGAACTTGTGGTCAAGAAGGCAATTGATGAGTAATCTGAAGGATCAAAGACTGCAGGTGGTACACTTCGAACTTCGTCCGCTCCTTTGAATGCCTGGTGACCTCTTCCACCCTTAAGGGGGAAAAAGAGATAGATTATAAATGTTCAATAATAGAAATAGAGGGATAGATTCAAATTGGTACTGCATAAGGTCCAGTAGAATAGATATAATCCATAAGCGTATTCATTGGAACCTTTGCGAGGCTATTGAAAGCAGTGTGTGTTGCGTCATTGTCAAGAACAATTAAGGAATAAAAGCCCTGACAGTCGTATATGTGTTTATTTCCTCCGATGGGCAATTCGGCGGGGTTTTTTGCATTTACCTCACATTCCTCGCTGCAAAATCCCACCTGTGAATGAATAAATATCGCATTGATTCGAATCAAGTGGGAATTAATTACAATAGTTAGAGAATTTCACATACGTGTGGGCAGCCGTGGCAGGGTTTGAGATTGTGACATCTCTTGGAACAGAAGTAGCAGTACTTTGTGCGTTCCCTCCATAAGCTCATGGCCCATGGCTTTTCAACCATCAATATATCTCCTAAATTATTGAAAAATATGCAGCTTACTGCGTATATACACGTGTTCTAGCAATACTTTACTAAACTAGTGATTGTCTTAGAAGCCATCAATTTGCAAAAGTTTTTCCTGAGATTAGAGTTAGACCAGGAGGGTACGGATGAAGTAGGTGAAAGAATTCTTAAGACAGGGAACAAATGAAGCAATTTAGAGTGGAAACGGGATTGAGACCAAGAGACCAAATTACGACCTACTGTTCGTTTTAATTGCCTTAACCGTGCCGATTTGAATCCTTATGCCTTTTTGGTCACATGATAGGAAAGGTGTAAGCAATTGTCAACTTGTGGAATGGAATGGGCCAATTCAGATCCTTTTAAGGCTATGTTCAACTACTTTCAACATCCTTACACTTAAGAAGTTTGAATAATTCTAAACAGTCATGTCTCTGTTTGCATATGTATTCGTTCCTCTCTTTTTACTTACGCAAATTAAAAGTGGTTAAGAGAAAGCAATGAGAGCTCCAATCTCTTTGAAAAAAGAAGCAAGTTGTCCATAGACTGAGGGCATGGGTGCCAATATATTTTGCTGGAAATAATGAAAGAATTACCTGTGGATACACCATGAGTTACTTCCATAGTCCAGCCACTACTAATACAACCAGTATATTTCAACCTTACAGCACAATTTGGTGATGAAAGAAGTTTGGAGACAACGGTATTTGATCTGCTGTTTTTATTGCATTTCGATTTCCTTGAGGATCTTTTCCTCTTGCTTTCTTTTATACTCGGCGCTTTTGAACGAAAGCATTTCCACCTTGGTTCGTATGGCCCTGACTTGTTTTCGAATATTGCATTGAAGCATTCATTTAGCCCGTCAATTATGTTAGAGACATATTTGAAATTTCGTTCGATGTTACTCTCCACAAAAGCCGTTAGAGCTTGAGTATAGTGAGACATGGACTCAGAGAGCATATATTTTCGCAGATAACAATGGCCCAAGTTGAGGTGTACTTTTCCAATTTCTGATTTTGGACACGATAACTAGAATACAATTGAAATGAGGTGAAATTTCTACTCATATTTCTCAAGGAGTAGAAAATAGAGTTGTAATTAAATACTGAAATGAAGTATATATTTTATTATCTTTATCTTGCCGATTTACTATGATGGTGTCGTCGGGGACCAGCCAGCCAAACTTATAATTCAATGGGATCCTGCAAATACGACGTGATCCACATAGTCCACATGGTTTTGCCTCGGCGTGAGGTCTACTTTCTATAAATGGTCTATGTGTCAGTAATGGCAGAACAAGTAAGCCAATGCATTTAGCGCCTGCAATCGGAAGAGGTATTCCTGGGCAAAATTGATTTACACCATGGACCGGCATGGAATGAAAAATTCGCTCTCATAAATGGCGTGTTATAAAGTCAATTAATCGGAGTTAACAATAATGCAAGTTGTATTGCTATTAATGAATTATCTTAACATTAAAAACTAGTTTAATTTAAAAAACCCTAGACTAAACCTTGATAAAAATGCTCAATTTGATTATAAGAGTTTACCATGAGTAAGTAAGCTTGCATTATTCTGGCTGTCTCCTTGATAACAAAAAACCGAAAAAACGGCTGGCTCCAAAAGATAGGAATGACAATAAGGAGGGGGTTTTCTATTATCCACTGAGTGAAAACTGGCTTATGAATTACGAAAGTGTTACTCTCAAATTCCAAAGTCATCAGGGGCTTGGGAAAAATGGCGCCGATTTTGCTATAGCCAGTAGATGTAAGTCGACATCTGGCACATAGATACCTATACAGATGTCAGTCATAACGGCAAACAGAAAGAAATTGTAGAAATTGTTAATTTGAAACAGATTTTTTTCGCATTTCCTTAAATATACTGTTAACAATTCTGGCGTAACTCAAATCCTTGTTAATCCACTCAATATCCTATTCTTTATTACATTACAACTAGTTCAAAGTATGCAAGCACACTTACGCTCAAGGCCTTTAATCCGTCTTCAATTGCCTCATCAAAAAGCCTTAGATGATGGAGAAACCGGCACCGCAGCACGAGAGCCCTTGATAATTGTTCTGATGAGGCGGCATAAAAGACGGAATATGTTATGGCCATTAGGCTTGTATTCTTATCCTCTTCTCTTATTGCTAATTTTCCATACGAGAGGTATCTTCTTGATATTCCATCCGATTTTCCATGGAGTCGAAGAATTTCTTCGGTCCTTATTGAGAGCCCAAGTTTATCAACTCCTCGTCTATTTTCTAAAAGGAGAATTTGGGAGTAGTGAATTGCATGCATAAACTAAGCACATACCTCCTACTTCAGATTCAATCGCTCTAAGAAGAAAACAAACGCTCTCAAAAGCGGTTGTAGACTGATGAAAGTCATTCCACCAGTTTTTATTAAATTGAGTCAAAACGGTTCCAACAACAAATTTGTATTCGTTAAGGAGGGGCAGGTTCGCCGCCGATTCAAGATTATCTGTAAACTGCTGGACCAATTCTGCTGGATTCACACGCTAAAACGATTATAATGCAATGTAATAGTGAAGAATTGGCATAGTTTTTATTAAAATCAACAGAAACTATACCTCGATTTCCATAGTACACTTTATTGAAATGCAAAATGAAAATTTGCCACTGCCTAGGGAAATAGAGTTCAGTTGAGTTGTTGAATGAATTTCATTCAAAATGAAAGCAAATCAGATTTTGTAGATTCATAAAACCTCAAGTATTTTAAAAATCTATAGATTATGATTCTTTATAATGTGAAACACAATTCTGTTAAAAAATGTCAGCAAGATTAACCTCGTCTCTCGAATTTTCAAAGTACAAGCTCCACTTTCAAAAGGTTGCTATTTGGCGAGAGTTTATAATCGTTTCACTCAGACCTGATTGATCCTTTGCGTCATGACGTGTGAAGAGATAGTTCAAAAAATGTCTCTAGAAATCCCACCTCCAAACTTCTGCGATGAATTCCGTTTTGGTACCTATTTATTCAGTACTGCGATTTATTTCCTATGCCAGGTGATAAGGTTTTGACATGTTTACTCGAGAAGGTACGGACTAAAATGAATTATATTTTTTCTGAAATAATTTAAAATAAACTCTGAAATTTAGTCTGATACAAATACGTTTTGGATAAATTATTATTGATATCGAAGTACACACAATTGGATGATAGTTAATAAAACCATAACGTGGGGTTGATCTCTCCAATTAGGACCAAACAACATGTTCGTCTTACAAGCCAGAGGTCATGTGATAAGTGACTTGAGAAATGCGTCAAGTTGCGTCGATGAAAAATCAAATCAGTTAATTCTAGTTTTAAGAAAGCATAGTTAAATGCGAGTTTTTCTATAAGAGTACCACCAGACTATCTTTCCTTTACCATAGTCAGGTGTTAGCAACGTCTCGTTTACTGGGCTTTAGAGGTATAATTAGACGGAGGTGGTAAAATCGAAGGCATAGTCCTTCATGGCTCATTTCCACCGGTTCCAATACACGTTTTTGTTAAAGCGAACAGTCTTTGAGGTAAGGCATTTCTGTCTCACACAATTAACTTAAGTTCATGTGATAAATGTTATAATTACCAGCATTACAGTGGCGAGCATCTTACGCATCTAATGGAAGGATAAGAGGCGTGGAATTTGAAAGATCAGCAAATTTAGATCTAAAATTCCTTTCCCGCAGGAATTTAAGGAAATTTCTAACTCAAAACTTCTCATTCTAAAGTCATAAAAGAAATCTGTTCTCCTTTTATGATGTGAGTTATCGCTTGTTACTGATTATTTTTTAGAAAGTTAATATGGAAATGTAAATTCTTGACAAGATACTTATTTCACAATACCTTGGTGCATATAGATGGACTATCACTGAATACTTGTATAATGAAATTTCAGGTTGTTGCATTGTTTTAAGAATGCATCGTCAAGGTGTTTCAGAAGTGCAGTTGAGGTGATGTCTTAGATACGAGATAATTGCATTGTTTTGAAAAGTGCTAAGACCATAGCCAAGCAGTGCTCCGTTACAGAATTCTCTCGGAAGGATGTAGTTAGACCTCTTGACAGCGATTTAAAACGCATATTCTAATGAAGTTGAGATATCTCTCAACATTTTAGCTTTTCAATGGTCAATATTCTCTGTGTCAACTACAGTTAGTAGTATATATTAAATTTGCAAGCATTTATTTTCGGTGATGCTATTGCTTTACTTTTCGATTAATCCCAATTTTTAACACCAACACCATTCTACTCCCATATTTTGCACCATTTCTCTTCTGCCTATGGTCTAATGTTCTGCTAAGTGCAATCAAATTGTAGCCTACCATTTCAATTGGCTCCCTCCTATTATAAGCCTTCGCAGAGCTTTAGTGTTAATTTTCAGTAACCTTTTTCGTTGAAACTCAAATAGCCTAACATGAATGATAGATTGGGAAGGCCTTCGATAATTCCCGGAAGTAAGCAGAGAAGGCCAACATTGACGAAAGTTTAAATTAGCTCATGTGATTGACACACTTAGTCAAATAATCCTGAAAATTTGAAAGGGGAGAAAACATGTCAGTTAACTGAGATTCAAGAGTGGAAGCTTAGTTACATGTTTAAAATCAATCAAGATAGGCGCGTTAATAAAATACAATAAAAAATGTTAACAAGGGAATGACTTTATTTTTGCGATTAACTAAAATGTGAGGGTGGGGGTCAACACGCAAGCTACAACAGCGTTTCCAAAATCAGGGGAACAAGAGGTGAGTTGGATAACCATAAAGAGCTGAAATGGAAATCGAGAAAAGGGAGAAGGAAATAGGCACTGGAAGGAAAAAGACCAAATGTCATCGCTGAACGAATGGTAAGCGGTCATCGAGATAAAAGACCAAAAAATATGCATCATGAGAAGTAGACGGCTTTAGGTTACCTGTTCGTCAGATGAGCCAACAGTAGAAAATCAATCATGAGTTAGAAGTTAAAGTGTACCATTTTGTAAGCTCTTTTTTACTCAAATACTACTAATTGTTGTAATCATTAACTTTCGCTTTACTGTCGGTTCTGAAAGGTAAGCATTTTTTAGCGCTTCTTCGGATGGTTCCTATCAAATTCCGCAAGCTTCTAATTGAACTCGCTTTAGAATAAAAAAGTCTCATTTGACTAATGGAGAAATTCTTTTACAAATGAACAATACGTGAAAAGAGACTTCGATTATAGCTTTCCAATTCATGAAACTCTCGCCATTTGCCAGTTGACAACCCTGGTCCTTGGCAAAATGAAGAGATGGAATGTTGAAATAATGTTGTTTAACGGTTTGGATATACCAATCAATTGGGAAGACGATATTTGAACAGCTTGAACAGCTGATTAACGTCGGTTCAATGCGATTAGGATTTTCACTTCTCATTGAATGCGTCGTTTACTAATGCATGGGATTTAGACTCCAAGGTCAGAGAATGTGATTAGAATTCAAGCATAATTTTTAGACTGAAAGACAGGCAAAGGAAAAATTTTGGTTCGCCATTTTGTTTAAAATGACGGTTGGCTAGAAGTATATATTTTCGTAACCCTAGCAAAACATTTTAACGAAAACCAGTACCTATCTTGTTTTAATTAATATAATTACACCTACTCTAGAACTTGTTTAGTACAACTGGTGAATAGTGTTTAATATCTTTCCCAGAAATGGGCAAAGTTGGAGTGCTTATTGTGTATAAAAATGGATGCGGTTGAGTCAAAATTATCTTTATCCAGCTGTCATTTTTTTATGAACTCAAGGTCAACACAGCAAAGAATTGAGTTCGGACTAATGGAAAATCGAAGATTGCTGGTTGCGTGGTTAACATCTTTCGTTACATTCTAATTATTACAAGCGTCACGCTAACGAATTCCATAAAATAAGGATGTTTACAATAGTGTCGTTCATATATGATGTATCCTGACATCTTTTCCAAATATACTGAAAGAAAAACCATGGGAATTTTATCTGATTTCAGAAATCTTAAAATTGGTGGGAGTGGAATGAAAAGGTGAGTCAGTGTTTGGATATTGGTATTACGAATAAAGCAGTATATGCATAGCTGCATAACTTTACACGATTCATAAATAGACTATAAAGCACAAAAGCGCGTGCGCGAAGAAAAATTTTGTGTTTTCATTGGAACTTTAAAAACAAAATAACTCGTATTTACTTAAAACGGAAATTTGTTCAATATTAGAAGGTCGTTAAGACTTCTAAAGTGGGGACTATTTTGTAACCTCCGTGATATTAAGGCTCGCCTCACTAGGCCACACTAATTACTTTCAAATTTAATTACATGTCCAAGTGAAACTCAGCAAAATTTACTTTAGTTTGCTTTAGTTAAATTCGACAGATTTGTGATTAGGTGAAATGAATAACAAATTTACCTGTTCTGAGAAAAGATTTTTACAAAATATTGGCATCTTTCAAACAGGTAGATTGCAGATTTATTTGGAATCGAGAAGTTGAATTGATTATCCCACTGGCTACTTCTGATAATCAATATCGATCGATTGACTACATTGGATTGATCTCATTTTTTGTAGCTTTTTAATCATTATCTAAACTTACTACCATAATCCAAGTTTTCTAACACTTTTACATAATTCTACGTGTGATTCATTTCTCACTCTCTAAGCTCATAATTGAATTTTGAACAATTACAATCCTTACATTGCTAATTAGTTTTCTGCTGTTGAAATATTCTCAAAAATGCGGCATTTCCTTTGCTTTCTCAACGGCTCAATTTGTAGTGCTCTCTCTGTCCTCTCTGTATCTAGTGACGCAGTTCACGAAGTGTCAAATTGACACACAAGGAAGGGTACTAATACCATTCATTGGGTTGATTTAGGTCTAACTGAGCTACGTCTTGAACCGCTTTGACATTTCGATTGATTTCAAAGGTTGAAGAGTGCACAACGCTGTCGTTGCTGAACAAAGAAGTCTCATGCGCACCATACAGACTCAAAGGTTTGGCCGTGCCACGTGCCGCGTAGGGCGCAAGTGCGGACGTAAGCACAGAGACCTCTCGGTCAGCCGCTAATCAATAGTTTCTGCATTGTTTAACAAACAATTAATTGTATTACAATGACTAAGGTCTGTGACAGACACAACATTCTGCGTCTGTTTCCTCTATATTTTTGAGGGGAAATTGCTATTACGAGTTCTGAGCAGGGCTTACTAATGTAGGAATTTCTACAAGGGCAACAGGATGAAACAACCTTTCACAAAATCAGAAAATCATAAGTCAATTTACCGTTTTGGTAGACTGTAAGATTTTGAATGAATGGGGGGGGGGGGGGGGGGGAGAGGAAGAAATCGCAGTAGGTAGATAACCAGGAAGAAAGGAGAGCTTTGTGAAAACGTTCAATCAGCATCGATATTGGTGAAGTTTAGCTGCAAAGATAAAATGAAGCAAGCTGAAAGGGGTTGTCTCTGACTTTTTGATTCAGTTAATGAGAGCAGACCTACGAGGCGCTTTGTGTGCTCTACATCTCTTTCAGATTATATATACTGCATTATACAGCACATTATATACAACTTCTACACGCATTTTCTTTTATTTTTTTCGTTGTGAAAACACTTCCTATTGGTTACTTTCCTTCAACTGTTCTTTTTATTCATTCTTTTCAATAACTATGGCAAATTAATAGAATATTATTAAGAAGATATATATCATATATTAAAAAAGACTAACGACTCGCAACAATCTACAGAGATAAATTTTTTGTAAGAGATAGAAGATTTCGCTGATTTTAACTCTCCAGACGTTCAATACCGACCTAGATTATCAGATAATGACAGATCAATACAGAAATATACGCCCGAATTGGCCCAGAGACCGTCAATAATTTTCATGCATGATCTGGCTCTATTAAGACACCTAGGAAAGTGTAGGAAAATGGCACAGGTTTGCAAGTTAAAATTAAATCTTTCATCGTGGTTGCTTCTATTGTTTTTCATTTTTGAAAAAAAAATGGTTAGTAAAATGGTTCAATAAATTTAAATAAGGATTTTTTTCCTTATCATTCTATAGAATAAACTAATGCATTAGAATAAAGATCAATAGATCAGTAAGATCAATAAAATAAAAGTATGGCAGAATGTCATTGGACGAATAAACAAATAGATCCAAGAAGATTGGATCAAGCCTCTGAATCTAAATGCAATCTCCTTGTTTAGCAATTATAGGCATTCTTCTCATTAGTAAACTGATAATCAGTTTTGAGATTAGGTCTAAATCCAATGGGCATGAATTTGGTGGAAAAGAGTGTATGATTTTATTCATAAGTAATTCAGGTTTAAATCGACCATCTGGCGAAATTAATGGTAGAGGATTACCAGGGACAATCTATTTAGATTTAGAATTAATATGGGTCGGATGCTAAGCCTTTATTTCATTTCCTTCTTCCTTCAAGCCAAAATAACGTTTTTTGTGTGAATTTAAAGTCGTGGAAGCGGGATAAAGGGGCAAGTCTATTGCAGTAATGATGCAAATAGCCCAAGAAACTCCAAATTAAAACCTCCAATACACTTAAAATACATCGAGCTGAAAGGAAACTAATTTTAAAGAAGTAATATAGATAGAGAAATAATGACTGAAGACACTTTGGATGCTTTATCTGCGCATTTTCTAAGCAAAACCAGCCAATGATGTGTCTTCGCTGTGACCGATTCAGAAGAAAGAGTAACTTCGCAATTACGTGCCCAGTGTCGGCTAATGATTGTACCAAGATCTCATTGATTTTGGACAATCAGCATTAACATTCGTGTGCTATTTTGACACACTTCCTAACGAGAGTTAATTGGGAATGGTGAACTCTGAGTCAGTTTCTTACATTTGTTAAATATGTTATTCATAGTGAAATATAGATGAATCAGTTGTAATTTATTATTAACCGGACGATGAAAAAGCACATTATACTCCACGCTGGAAACCCCATCGCAACATTTAATAATAATTCTGTAAAGTTTATCCTTTATGGAAATCCAGAATCGGTCTAATTCGAGGGATTTCAGAACTACATAGGGTGTGAAAAATAGTCATAGGACATTAAAATGGCACGTTAATTTTGTCCCTTTAATAATAAAATAAATGAGCTCCGTTGTTTTCGGTTATTAAGTGCATTATAATTCATTTCAGTTCATATGAACAATTCAACATTTTTAATTGAAATTTCATTAATAATGCTAATGAATCATTAATAAGCATTGATTTAGTTAAAAGGAAAGTGTTTTTAATTTTTCATTAGTAAATGTCATTTTTTTGGCAAAATGGCCAGTAAGGTCTTAAAAATAAAAATTATCATCAAGATAAGAGGCAAGGGAGAAATATTCTTTAAGATCTCAAACACGAAATCAACCATTTTCTTTATTTGCATTCTCAAGATTAAAAATTGTGCGTAAATGTCAATCAACCGTTAAGCATCATGGAATGGAATTGTAAGCGACTACAGTGTTTGCTTGATAATTTTGATAATTTTCCTTTTAATTTCTTTGTAAAACGACTCATCGGATATTAAATGAGCATAAGGTACCGAATTTTGGAAGGAGAGTTCATTTTCATTTAAGATTAATATACGGGTAATTGCACTAAAGATGTTTTCGTTTATGGTTTCAAGATTCAAGATCTGGAGACCTAAAGGTACTTTCTAATTTTAGCTTTTAGGCAATTAACGCGTCCTTAAATTACAGGTACGTCGGTACAGTAAATCTGAATATTGCATTCTTTCGCCACATTTACATAATTATGGTTTAATAGGAAATTTGTTAATATTTTCTGAAAAACAAACACAAATTCTAGCTGAATAATTCTGCTATTGAAGGTTCGATTATTGCAGAACAGAGTTTCATTATTTTGTGGCAATTTTGTCTTACGTTAACAGAATATTATTGCCCAGGGTGCTCAATTAGTCTCTCACAAGTATTTCCAAACAATGTGCAGAGTTAAGCGTGTTTACGCCAATAGATCTTAGCTCGAGTGCTTGAAAAAATCGAGTTCATTCACTGCATTACATTCTTTCCCGACTAAAGTTCACTGCGAAGTGATTTTACGATTTTCAAACGCTTCGTCATACGATGAACCGGCTAATTTACCGGTTTAGAAGCGTTTAATGCGAACAGTCTGTTCAAGCGCACTCCCCTGATTCTGAGTTTATATTTTCTCCCTTTCAAAGTTTAATCGCTGTTTGAAAACATACGCCACTCTACCATCGACTCTTCCTTGTATCATCTGGGATGGGGAGGTCTATGTTGTTGGTCGCAGGCTGTACTCTATGTACCTCTGCTTCTACAAGAATATCTATGAAATACGAAATATTTCAATACGATATCATTTTTTTCATTCGCATTTGAGTCTAAAGTCGAATTTTCTTTGGATCACACGCCATTTCTCTCCCATCATTCAGGCGCACCACCCATGAGACCTCATTAAAGCATTTTACATTCTACCTTTACATTTTACTGCTGCAGTAAATGAGGAAATTGTTTGAGCTTAAACAAATTGGCACACTGATTAATTCATATAAACTGGGTGTTATCAAGCATTGGACACCTTAATAACCAGTCAGTAATCATTTGAATTTTAAGAACAAAGCATATCTTCAGCACTACGTGTAGTGATTAAAACTCAGTATTCAAAATTCAAAAGTCCGGAATAATTGCGTTTAAGCATCAACTACATAAATTAAAGATGTTTTTGTTTATGTTTCTCAAAGTTACGATATCGGTATCATAATTTATCTTGGTATTTATTGCATATATATACACATATACATATATATACATTGCTTGCATAAATCACATTTGACGTCCCACATATACTGTTGCCTCTGACAATTTTCATCTTCTCCTATTCTGCAGATGGCAGTCTGGGCAGATTAGTCCACAAAACGGAACAACATCAGAACGAAACACTGACAAACAGTATGGCTATGTGAATAACTAGCACACTGCTTTACAGGAGCTATAGCAGTATTCTGGGAGGGAGAAGAATACGTTCAAGTAGGTAGAAATAAAACAGTGGGCTAAATTTCATCCTCGCAGACCGGCACATTTTTCCCAATTACTTTCTTTGTTTACTTTTGATTTTAGGTTAGTTGCTAATTAATGACTTACATGCATTTCGAATTTGTCTTCATTTAAACGAAAAGCAAATCACCATCTCATTTTTCAAACCACCTTAAATTTTGTCAAAAAAGACTTTATGTTTTTAACTTTGTATTTTCGTCTTATTTAGAATTTCTTTTCGTTCATATCATTTTATATTAGCTTTGTAAGGCATTTATATGCAATGTCAGCAGTAGACCCTGTAATTTAAATTTGAATTTGGCAATGACTAATGGTCGGGTTCTGATAAATCAGTTTCGTTTAAAAATATTCCTGCTGGAAACAGCAAACTTTTTGCAAATAATAACTTAAGCTCTAACAATAGCATTTCAAGCATTAAATATTTCATGTATTTTGTTTCATAAACTGGCGAAACTGATCTTAAAAATTTCGTCAAAAATTCGTTACTACAATGTCGAATGAAGAGACCTCATCAGTGCAAGTTCGATGTTAATTGAGAACTTGCTTATTTAATGGAGTATAATAGGCATTTTCTCCTGCTTAAACTCGCCAATAGGGACTTTTCTATGCGACGTTTTGATTGCTTGATAATTATCCATAAAGCATCCAATGCATACCGAAAATGTTTGCAACTTAAGATTATGACTGCACTTCATAAGCGCCATTTTTTTCGACAAATAAAATTTTCGAAAACGATGTCATGCAAAATAACTACTCTGTTGGCAAAAATTTACTCAAAATCAAATAAATATCTCAATTTCACTTGGATTATGCAGGGTATGTTTTTTCTGTTTACTTGTTGGGTTTGAAATCGGCTTAGCGAGGTGAAGAGAGTATAAGGGCAGCAGCGTTACAGGACCTGAAAAGCTGGTATAACAAAATGCCTAAATCGATAAAATCAATAAAATAGGTATAAAGGCAGCTGAAAGTTTTATCCATTTAGAATTTCCTTATTCTGAATGAGCCTGTTCTGATGTAAAATAAAATGCAGAATCAAGGCACATCTTCAAATAAAAATATAAGTCACAGTGAAAATCTTGGAGTGGAGGAACATTTCATTTTAATATATAAATCTTATTTGATTTATGAAAGGCAGAACTGCAATTACTTTGAGTTAATAAATGACTTCCCATCGCTTTCAACCCTCATTTTTCTATTTACTCTAAACTTGTTACAGTCTCCGTTCTTTAAGCGAGCGCACATTCATTACCTTACCAAAGATGTAAACATTTGCTCTCCGATTGAAAAACGAACAATATATTTATTCCATTTCGTATAGGTGTAGACTAAAAGGAATGGTGCATTCACTCAAAGAGGTCGGAAAAGCACCTAACACAGGCGGACTAATCTATCAATACCTGACAAAATTTTCTAGCTCTCAAGTCGCTTACAGTTACTGATTATAATTCGGAAAAGAAATTATACAATTACTTTGTAGCAAAAATTTACCATGTAATACTGAAATAGAGTAAATGAATACGCAGTATCTCTGCACTCTGACTCGTATACCCACTCTGTCTCTTTATGTATTGCGCAATTGCCCACTCATATCTTCGCTCCTCCCCCCAACCCTTACTGTCAGGTACTGAGAATACAAAGTCAGTCCTAATTTCGCTTTTTACTCACTACGTATGTTTTCCTCCTTCAATGCCTCTTCAGATCAGTCACTCACCTTAATTCCGGCTCACCTTACTTAACGAAATGGTGTTGTTTCCTCTTGGGCATGATAAGATTCTTAGTTCTGTGAATGGATACCAAGCTCAATAAAAGTAAGAGGTTACTAGGTACCACCTACCACTTTAGCCACCTAGCCAGCTAATTGTGCTTTGACGACATGTGTGTAAAATGAGAGAAATTTGTGGTTGACACAGTTATGCACAGTTTTTATTGCCACAAAATTCAATGAACCTTGTTAACAATGGCGGGATAGTATTACTCAGAATATAATGTAAATGATAATTGGATTCAAGGAATACTGTCAAAATCAAAACACAGGTCACTAAAACTAGTTTGAGATTATAATAACCTAAAAAATTTAAAAGCATCTTTACTAGTCTCATCTTCTTCCGAATCTAAGTGTCAAGGCTAGTTGTTGAGTTAAATCAGTCGCCAATTAGCTTCAACTATAGTAAACATAATCCCACCCAGGAATCCGAAAGTCAAATGATGAGGATCACAAATCAGGACATCACATAATGGATTCTTCCTCTTTTGAGGATGTGTACCATTAAATGCTTCAAAATCCAAGAAGAGTAAAGCCTTCCTTGTGCCAACTTCATTATAAAGGAGGAGAAAGAGGATGGTGGCTTGGATTAGTAATCTATTTAATGTATTAACAAGGAATTATTTGCATCTTCATATCCGGATTTATTACCAAAATGTGTCCATATTTTGAATTGGGCAAATAGAAAATGGCGACATTGAAGTTTGCATATATATTTAAACTTCCTTATAATAAATGTTTCGAGGTTAAGAAGATATTAGCAAACTAACGTTTATACTTTATTTTTTTATCAATAAAAACGAAAATATTTTGGTTGATTATAATTTAAACTAAATTATAAATTAAATTTAAATTATAATTTAAATAACAATATATCTTATATAAGGAAAATAAAATAATGGCTCTAGTAAACAATGGCAGGACACTTTGATATTAAAGTTATACTACATTACACGCTGTTCGATCCCCACATTGTGCTATGAAAAAGTCAACAGGTCAAGAATATTAAAAATGAAATATCATCCTCTGACATGGGAGACGAATAATGAAAGTAGAACAAATTCACTAAATTGGCCTCTCCCCCACCATTCATTTAGTTCATTTACATATGTTGGTGTTTTCGTCAATTTTCATGTTCCATTATAGTGGATTTCCCCTTTCCGTAGTTGATAGTCTAATAAGGAATGGTCACAGAACAAAACACGCGCGGCAACAAAAGTTCAGAACAGAACATTGACGCAGATAAACAACATAACGGTGTTATTCAGAGTTAATAATAGATCTCCAAGTGAAGAATATCACGAATTTTAATAAAATTGT
This sequence comes from Hymenolepis microstoma, assembly GCA_000469805.3. Lineage (NCBI taxonomy): Eukaryota > Metazoa > Platyhelminthes > Cestoda > Cyclophyllidea > Hymenolepididae > Hymenolepis > Hymenolepis microstoma. The sequence goes on along the minus strand of LR215991.1, from coordinate 22,939,981 downwards.
ACTGATTTATCATTTCAAAGAAACTTATTGTTTCAATTATATTTCAATTAAGCACAAAGCAATTTATCAATATCAAATAGTAACATGATTTTCATTCGATCGTTTGGATTAAAAATAAACAGAGTAATTAATAAGTTTCGGATCATCAAAAATATGCGCATTTTTTAATAGTTACTCGGATCATCTGTTGGGCTTTCTTTAAGGCTTTAAAGTTCTTAATTGCCTTCAACAAGCCTGATATTTACCTTGTTCTACTTTTGTAATGTTAGGGGAGGGGAGGAGGGGAGGGGAGGAGAGGGGAGGGGAGAGGGAAGTATGAAAATTTTTGTTAAAACTAATAGGGTTACAGAACAAACAAAATTCAAGTGGAGTAAAAATTTATTCCCTGGTTTTATTTTTAAAGACATACACTCCAATAGGCCTTTCATTACATCTTGTAATCACTGGAGCATGAAGAACAATAAATGACCAGTGGCGACAAAATAAGGCACACACAACCCACTTCATTTCATTTCCACGACCACATGTGATCAAAACAAAAAATTCCATAGTCATTTTACCTACCAAGCAACTTTAATCTAAGAACAAAGTTTTAAGTAGGTTTGGCTCAATTTCTAAAAGGGCATAAACACTCTATTTTTAGTCAATTTGTAAATTTATGAAGCATCCACAAATACTATTAATTACCTTTAGTGATGACAAAATTGCAAAAACCCCATCATTAACAATAACTGTGGAGCTTGGAATAGGCCCGCAAATTTCCGATCAATAAAATGCATGAATGTCGAAGTTAAAAGCAGTTGGCTGAGTTTCACCGTGACCAAATATATATCTGTTGATGTTTGCGACCACGTGACGAATAAGTAAACTTCAGAGTAAATCAACTATTGTCAGCAGTTTGGGGGTCATCAGCAAGGCACACTGACGATTTTTATAAGTCTTGACAAAAAAATTTTCTTCGGGCCTATTGTTAGCTTATTACCTGATTGATTGAGGATTTGTCTGTAATGAGCTGAGTGCGTCCGTAGTTTCAATTCATTAAGCTCTTCGTGACCAGCCAAGCCCAATTCTGATTAATCAGTTGCAGAGCATTTAGTATGAAATTTTATATCAAATATATATATAATTTTGGAAACTCACCGGAAGCATTCTTTGGAATAATTTTACTTTCTGCCTTTTGTGAAATCAGGATAAGGTTGTGATCGGCTATATTCTGATTCCAGGATAATTTATTTGCACAGTAATGTATTGCTTTCATTCGCATAGCTTACCTACTTCGTAGGGCAAAATATGCTCACGTATTATGGAGAGTACATTAGTTCAACTATTTGTGTCGTGATTGTTTGTCCACATTCAGTTTTCATTCTAGAGCTTACCTCTTCATGTCCTTACATTCATCACAACTTGCAAACTTGAGATCTTTATGAACAAAATGTGGCAAATTGCAATTCAGTAGAGCCAACATTCGGTTCATGAATAGAATGCCAATCTGAGGTCCATTTTCTGTGGATGATCACCAAATTTCTGATGATTTGTGATGCTTTCATATATCCATTAGAAGGATTTTCCGATATGATATTAACATTTTGCTCAGTTATTCTGGGGATTCAACAGCAGACACTCGGTTGATAAACTTCTCGAAGAACACAGAAAAGACTAGACATTAAGCAAATTGTAATTTTGAAATAGTCGCGCAGTGGGAGGTTTTAAGATAAACGCATACAAGGCGAACATCGGCTTCATCGCGTTTTAATAAGACGATAAGACACTGAACCCCCCTTTGGAAGTTTAGAAGAGGGAATTCAGTCGATTTCACTGAAACCAAGATCGAAAATTGTCCTTGGATAAATGAAACTCTTGTCTTTCGTCTTCACTAGTTCCAAAAAGCCTTAATTTTAGATTGATTTTTTGTCCCCATTGCTGGGAAGAGATATTGGGGTTTTCTATGAAATATATACAATTCCATTTAATCACACAATTTCCTTGCCCGTTCCACAGGATCGGTTTAAATTATTTCATATTCATATTTTTAACATTTAATTGTTTAGTTCATTTTAAGACCACGACGCCAACTGTTAATGCTTCAAAATAGTCAGCTATAAATAAAAACACGGAATTAAATGGATCTCTGCAATATGCCCCAAATTATGCAAAGACCATGCAATTGAGCACTTTCTAACCAACACGCAATTTTTTATGAATAATTAACAAAAAAGTTTAATTTAAATTGATTTTCACCAAATTTGCCATTTATACTACCACCTCCTGACAAAAAGAGTTCATTCATAAATTTGAGTGTCAGAGCAACCTTGAATCTTTTCCAAGGTCCTCTGAAACGCCTAACTTATGCTTTAGTCGATGATGACCTCGAATCTCCGGGGTTTCAAAATTCTCGGCAGAGAGAGACAACCTCCTTCAGGTAAATCTCCCTTAGATTCACTTTCAATTTCATAGTCAAATCAGCTTACTATGAAGGAGATTTTTTTTGTGCTGACGCGCATGAATTATAACTCATGGTTAAAGGCCCCAAAAGCCACCATGTGGTACTTAGAAACTCATAGTTTTCACCATTATGGCCTAATCTAGCTGCTTTCGATCTCCTATTGACTTTAATTGACTTCTTTGTGTGATCGAAAATGATATTCTTCTGTTGAGTGTTTTTTCATACTTTCTGCCGATTAGATTTTCTTCACCAGGACATGCGCAGTATTTAATATTACTCTTCAATTGCGTGCGGTATTCTTCTTAATGTTTGTGCAATGTTCGATTTATGGATAATAAAGAACCCATTTCCGCCGCTTTGGATTTATGAGCTTGGCTCGGGGATGCGTTATTGACAACCAATGTATCGCCAAAGTCTAACAGTGGCACGTCTCGCTCTCCACCCCCGCCCCTCATTCCCCTCCTGCCCGGATTTTTCTGTTTCGTCGTAAACTTATGAAATATCACACTCATGATTGATTAGTGTAGAAATTTAAAACAGTTCAGAACATTTAAACTGAACTAAATGACAAAACGTTAAATACAAATTCATATTGGAGGGTGGAGATTTTCCCACGAAAGAGTTCTTTTGGAGAGCAGGTGTGCACAAATTTAAGCATGATTGCTAGACTAAAGTATTGGCGATCACCGTCCTTGAAATTTCTCGAACAATTAAATCATCCAATGATCAATTTTTTGAATTTTGGCAAGGTGCAATTTCTCAGAATGGTGCTTTATTTTTACAGATCAAAATAATTCCGTTATTCATCTGCAATCCACTTTGATGTTATTCCATCGTAATTATTAGTTACGCCGACTTCAAATACTATTTTTAAATTCGGTACATCGGCCGTGTTCAGTATTCATACATAGAACATAGATATAATTGTGAGAGAAATCACTAACTTCTTGTTCGTTAGTTACAGCAAACCTCCCCAAAATCTCGGCCTTAAGACCACACAACAATTTATTCTAACAAAAGATGTATGATTGTGACTTTTAATACAGACGGACAATTACTTTTAGGGAAATTTATTTGTCTTTGTTCAGTGTTTGAAAGAAATGCCGAGTTGCGCTATTCACCAGGGGTCTCCAAGAGATCAAAGGCCTACTAGACATTGTTCTATACATTCATTTCGCATGTGTAAAAGGAAATTAATGAATTTTAGATGTGCTGGCTTTAAAAATCAGAGATAAAGGGGTTGCGTAATTTGTCACAAATCCATATCAAAAGCCCTTTACTTGCGCAACACTGCAAATTGAAGTTTGCCTCTTTGTCGAGTTTTTGTTCCCAAAATTTGTTAAAGAAATATTCAAGAAGTGAATATATTGACCTCATAAAGTATGTCTCATAAATAGAGCATTTTACTCGGACACATTTTCTGCCAGTATAAATGGCTTTATGAGAAAATAAATTGAAATTCTGAACTGCCGTTAGTAAATTTTCTCGCCCGTCTCCATTCTATGCGCCATATTTTGAAAGCTGGATAATTCTGCCTTATCTCTGATCCTATCTGCAAATAAATGAACTTATAAAATATGGAGGATGCGGGCATTGCAGACGCTCAACTTGTGAATACTTCTAAATTTAGATTTATGCTCCAAACATCTCAATGCTTTCGATACTACCGACCTAATGATTGAGCAATATTTAATTTTAATCTGCTCAGGTGCCTACAATGGTGTTAAGGTGTAATTAATGAAATCATATGCTACTTCTCTTGAGAAAAAGCCTTTCATAACTTTTCAAAATTTCGAAATTTATTAAGTATTAGGTTGAAATTACATTAAAAAATGCAAGAAGTAACCCATAGTTCACATTCTACGGCTGGTTGGGTTGACATTCACAGCATATTTTCACATATATCTTAATGAGAATCACTCTCATTATCATTCTATTAGTATGGACGCGTTATTTTAATTGTTCTATCAGTAGTATTATTCAGTAGGTGGTCCATTTTGTGCTGAGTTAAAATTTATAGATGACTTACGATATGCACGAGGAATGAATCACTAATTATATTAAAGAGTGACTCGTTTAGAGGCCTTGGTTCTCCTTTAAATTGTAGGGTTGAGCACCAGCATTTCAGCTACTTGTTTCCAAAAGTGACAATATACAACTTTACAAAACCTTAAAGCTTGCGTATAGGTGGTATAGAGGCAGTGTTGAAATGATAATGTTCAAGTGCTCCCAAGTGCCTTCTCTTGAATTGAAATAATCAGGTAAACGTATTTTGAATGCAAATTTATGGGTGTACCTTCTGGGAGTTTTGCCTGTAATGTTACGAATCAACTTACCATAAAATAATAGTTAAAAAAAAATTGAAATCCAGAGTAGATAGACAGCGCAAGTAGGTGAAATATTGGCAGGAGCTTGATGCGGTCAGTGAAGTACATTTTCACACTAACATCGCACTTGAGTTCTAGAGCCAATAAAAGTTATGCACTTTATCAGTTGTAATATTTATGGACGCTTAAATACGCAGTCCTGTACTAATAGTTCACAGTTTGAAAATTGGAAGGACTGTCTTCGGAATCTGGAATAAGAGGTAATTAGAACGGTTCAGGAGAGCAAAAAGGTGGAGAAGAATTTCAAATACCCATAGATAATTTTGTCATAAGGTAAAGTGTTAACAATAAGCCAGTAAAAAGCTGTATAACGAGTGGATGGGGGAGAAATGGAGAGTAGCGTCTAGACATAAGGGAGACCTCCTTCATTTGTTTTTTCCCCATTCATCTAGTTGCCCACTTTTGCTCAAAGGGAGCAATATGCTACAATGAGGCCAAATCTTTCTTACCTTGAATTTCAGTCGTGGTAATTTGAATTTGGAATCACGTTAACATCCACTAAGAATTTGACAAAATAGTTATTTGAACTTTATATAATTTGTCTTCTTTGATATGAGAAGTATGGTTTGTTCATACTATTCAATCCATTGAGAACAACCAAAAGACTATTTACGATGTCCAAAATAATGATAGATGGAAATTAAAGACAGATATTTATATCAAATGACAGGCTTTATGATAGTTATCATTAGCCCTTTAGTTGACTTCCATCTTCACGGAGGGGAGGAACATTAAGGTCATAAAAAGTCGATGGAGAGGGGAGTGGAAAGAACAGAAGAGTGAGTCACAGATGTAAAAGAGACAGACACAAAAGCAGAGAGAAAGGACAGATGAACATGATGGCATACAGTCAGGTCGTGGTCAGTCAGAAGTCAACTGCCGGTTTATAGACTCTTTGCCATACGAGTATACGTTACCCAGGGTGCACCATGTGGAGCTAATTCTATCGTGCGCCCCTTATGGACAAATATGATGGTGACAATGCGACAAGATCATGTCAATAATTGAGTGTCAGGTGATTATAAAAATATTCCACTTTGGAATTCCTCAATTTACATTGCTAAAATTCCATTATTTAGGAGTGGAGTTGGATAAACTTTATTTCTCCCACATACACGTCGACCGCACGTTGTTTGAGCTCATTGTAAAATATTGAAAATGAATGCAGGAAACTATTCCTTCTTTGAAAAAGAAATGCCGAAAGCTATCTGAATATTATTTTCCCTTTTTTATGCATTGGTTGAATAAATTTTTAATATTTTAGAGTTGGGCTGAAAGGGCGTTGGTTGACATTCAATGTTGACATTTAGGATTCATATAAAAAGAGAAGAAAACAGGGATTTCGTAAAAATGTCTCTGCTTTTTTCAACCATTTATGCAACCAACTTCCGATTAAAGCACTTACTCTAGCTGACTCCAAAGGTTAATGCATTTGCCAAAAACACCTATTGTCAATCAATTTAGCTCAATCGTCCGTGCAGTCAGCGAAACAATTTAATGGCATATAAAGGAATAAATATTGCTGGGACCTATGGAATGACCATCAGTAAGAAAATGAATACCTTCCAGAATAGAGCTTTATAGAGTCATAACAGATGTAGAGGTAGCCAAAAAGATACCTCTGTTAGCTTACCTAGAACAATTTTGGATCACGACGTTTGGAAAAGAACTGAAACAATTGAGAAAAAGTGATTCACACGGCAAGGAAGCTAAAACGTCCAAAGGCGTCGTTTTCCGTCTCCAAAAGCTCAAATCTAAACTTTAATTAGATTTGGAAAAGTGCGAAGCCTCCAACTCTATGAGAATCCTTGCAGAAAGAAAACAATACTTTTGCCTAATTGATGGGATTACGTTCACACATTTTTTTGAGTGATGTCCTCTTCGCGGAATCCACAACCATTTCGCATATAGAAATTTATTCAAATAGCCAAAACACCAACTGGTTTAAGAGAAGTGGCAAGAAAGTTAATAAGTTCATTCAAAGCAAATATATATTCAGAAAAATCAGGCTCCGTCCGAGCATAACTGACTATCCCTTAATGACTATTAAGTGCGCACTAATTTGTCACAGGAAGGGGGGAGGGGGGAAGGGGGATGGGGCAGGGAAGAGGTCAAGTCGTTTTGGAAGATGAAGTGGAAACCGTAATTGTGAGTAAGTTAACGGCTTTAGTCACTTTTTGGAACTAAATTAGAAATCTGATATCCGAAGTTGTTGCAGATGCGAAATAAATATTGGACCTTTGTAAGTTATTCTTTACCTTAATTCATCAAAGAAGTGGCGAGAAATCAAGGGATTTAAGTACTCATTTCTCCTAAATGTGCAGGGTTCCTAGTCCAGCTAAAAGTATGCTTTCCCTAGTGTTTATATCACTGAAGAGATCCCTATTTAAGATACCTAATACGGGAAGGCAGAGCCTTCGGACCTTAGCAGCCTTCAGAATTTCTGGGAAAATGGATGCTGAAGAGACTTCATCTTGAACCCGACTCGTTGTATAGTAGATGCTCCGATGCTTTATAATACCAATAACATGTTCTTGAAAATATCGAATTCAACAAAATTCAAATCATCCACCATACGTAGAAAGTCGAGGAGACATGGCAATTTTTCGTTTGGGAAATATTCGCTTTTGGGGAACAGAACGATCATTAAACTCAATGTTAGCTCGACAGATGAATTTGAGCTCAGACTTCCAAATTGTAGGCATCGATGATATAGAAAATACAAATAGCAAGTGAAGAGGCAAATTAGAGCTCTTAAACTTGTCATATAACAAGCTAACGAGCGTTACGAAACTGATTTAATAACTTCCTTTGATTCCGTGTATAACTGAGAAAAATTCTTTAATAAAGAGGAATTTCAATGACTTCATTCACTAGTAAACCCACTCATATACTGTCCAAGCTACGTATTTCACATTCATAAGCATTCGGAATCTATGAGTTTCAACTTTTAATTGAAACTTCCAAGAGCTTGAAGAAGAAGTTAAAATTAGGTTTCTAAAATACTATAAGCGCATTGAAATACTCCAGTTGTATTGATGCTTCCACATTAAAAGTTGTGGGATACAAACACGCAATATATCCCATGGAAGTCTTAAATCAGCACCAAGTTATGTTGTGCATAAAAGTGTCAGCGTTCATGGTACGTGCGTTTATAAAGTTTTCAAAAAAACAAACGATATGTACAATTTTTTCCTTCGAATAACTTGATTTGATTTCAATTTGACAAAATGGAATAGCCGGAAATTATTGATGGACTGTCGAAAAAGTGCTTAGAAATGGTAAAAAATTCGGTAAAATTAGAAACTTTTTGGTGCTTATTTATGACACTAGAGAACTGGAAAGTATTTGCTTTATTGATTGCCGATCTCAACTATCAGCGCGGATCTGCGCGAACATACAAAGTGATCAAGTCAACTGGTGATCATTCTCTTAATTAGGCGAACATAAACTCAGAAACTCGAATACAAAATAAAGAAAATTAATAATAAAAAAAAATTTAGCAAATGAAATCTTTATTGCGATTTTCATGAGAAATAAGACAAGTCGATGATTCCTCCATTCAAGAGGATTCAGACTCTTGACATTATGACTCTCGTCCACATTTCATATGTTTATTTACCATATTATGCTTAAAATTGTCAAAACCATTTTTTTGCATTGCATGCGTTTGGTAATAAAAATGGCGCTGAAAATCGAGTGAATATAAAACTGTCGGAAAATAAAAAAATTTTAGAAATCCAAAAGGGAAAAAACTATTAATTAAATTAAATTTGCTTTTCTATGACTTGAATGCCTTCTGATAAAAACAGCGTAAATTTTGTGCTGGAATTTAATTTTGAAAGAATGAAAGCGAACTTTGGTCTGTGACACGCACAATTTGTCAAAAACAAATAGATCAATGAATGAAAAGAGGCATTTTCAGTCAAACAGGTCCTGTTATTTCAAACACTTTTCCTGAATAAAGTCGATCATGGCACGAAATCAGAATTAACTTCAGTTCTTGATGGATAACTATCCAATTTTGCTCAACATTTTAGGAACTCACTGTCTTCCTAGTGACAATTTAGAGATTTAAGACCAACATTATATTTACGATGAAAAGAAGAAGAAGTACTTTTAGGTGTCATGAGACTGGAGTGTTTACCTTCTTATCGATAGTTGTGTCAGATCTTGACTAAAAATATATGGATTAGGACGCCAGTGAACGAAAGTGGGACTTGGAGTGATACAACAAAGTTGAATTTGAGACACTTGTACACTTGTTATATAGGAAAAATTATTACCAAACCGGAATAAAGTTAGGCATCGAATACACAGACAAATGAAATTGTGGGCTTCGTGAAATTAATTGCTTCAATGAGCATAAAATGTACTTGTTATATGATTCCAAATGGCTGAAATTTGTCTGTGTTCCTGGTGAGTTTTGCCAACCTATAACTACTCTAATTTCTTTCACTTTTAATCGCGCATCAAAATGAAGAGAAGAGAGATCACTGGTTAAAGAGGTAAAAGCTCAGACGAGTGAAAGAGAACAGAGCATCTGCACAGGAGGGGATGCAGTGACCGTTAAAATGTGTGTGAATTTACAGAGAGGTAGGAAGTGGCGGTCTGGTATTCAGGTTAGTGATTCATTGCAGTTTACCTAGGGCTATCGGCTTTCACAGATATTGACGCCCCGTAGCTTACTAGCTGAATTAACATTATATATGAATTTTGATGCAATAAAATTTAATATGCTCATTGCACACAGTTAGCCTATTGTAAACACAAAATTTAACACTAAATGCATTAATCATTCACGTCTATTAACGTTTCAAAGTTTGTATGCGCAAAAAAGTATTTGACATAATTTTAATTACACCAAATCTGAATTAATGCACGATGACCCGAGTTTTCTTATTGAGCCAAGAAAAAGTCCCTTTGTGAGGAAGACGTGTGACTGGCAATCCATGGAAAGAGATGTCAATTATTTTTAGAAAAAAACATAATAAATAATAGTCATTTTAATTAAAAAACAAATAACAAAATTATGCGCTGATTTTACATGCAGATAAAAGAGAGTTGGTGAGTTTTTGAAGCAAATAGTAATGAATGTAGTGATATCATATTAAGATGAGTCAGGTGCCAATATAACCGATATAGACCTGTTTGGGTTTGCTGGTCCTGCAATAAACACCCTCAAAATTGACCATCTACTTGTTATGAGGAATGATAACTAACTGTTATTGGGACAGGACCAGAGATCCAGTTGCCTAAAGTTACTAACGAAAAGACTGACGTAAAATGACTATTCTATGATTGTCAGAGGAGGAAGACGTATGAACATGCCAAGACAAACCTCTCGAGTCAATTTACTGTTAAACTAACATTAGATATAAACGATCACGGTGTGATCAGGAGTTCAACCTTTTGAATGTGGGAAAAGTTTAGGCAATTGACAAACAGTTCCAAGACCCAGGGAACTCTTATATAATAGCTCTACCAATTATTTTCATCATTGGTTAGCACTATTTAATTGTTCCCTATACTTCCATGATTCTGCGTTATTGTGCATACATTTTGTCCTAGTAACGTGGATAAAATTCCAAAACAAAGAGTAGGGCTAGTCTAAGATAAAGAGTAAATACGAGGAATTAAGCATGAAATAAAATTAAGAGTTTTCAGAATAATGGAACAAGGTGCATATATAGCTATCAAAAATGGACTTACATCGAAGAAAAATGTCCTAAATACGGTTTTTATATAAATTCAATGTGAGGGAAAATGTTCCTCTTCGTCGATGAGGTTGGTTTGTTATAATAGTTATTATAATATTTAACAATAAAAATTATAATCACATTCAAAAATAGAAAGATAGTTCATAGTTTATGGACAATATTGACATGAGTAGAGAAAGCAACGATATCTGCGCTTCAGATCATGTCATAATGTTTGGTTCAAATTGCTTTTTTATGGGTTTATAATAAGTATATATTTATCAATAGGTTGAACCTTATCATATTCAAGTCTTCCTATCTCAAAAATTGATTGTCTTGATTCAGAATTCGAATATCTCCATGACACTACGAGTGTTCAGTGTATTTTGCTACTGAGGCAATATTCTTATCAAAATGACTCCCATATTTGCACTACATAGGCCTAAATGACCTTGAGAATCGATATTTTTTAACAATACATACTTTTCAGCTGCCCATAGGGTACGTTTCCTTTTGTTACCCAAATAAACATCATTTTATTTCTCCATTTAAAATTATGTTCAAGAGGCTTCTTCTGGTTAGAGCAGAAATTAAGAGCATAATGTGAAGGAATATATTCAGAAATGGCGTTCAAACGCCAATTGTCAACCTTCAGTCCACACCTCCCCGACGGGTGTGAGGGCATTTCTAAATTTCCGCCCCAAACCACCTGAAATTTGATAGGATATTTTATTATTGTTTATGCAATAGTTTTTTCCCATTGTCATATTTTAAAAAATAAAATTTGCAAATCAAGTTTCATTTGACTAATTTTTAAGCCCGAACAAGCCGCCTAACATTATATCATTGAAATAGATCCAACCGATCCTTCTAAATGCAATTTGGCCTTGCAACGTTGTTAGCTCATTAAATACCGTGCGATCACACCTCGCAACATTTAAAATTACATCACAAAATTATGCCAGACACTTCGAAAGAGATGCCTGTGTGTAAGGTCCTTTAAAATAAAAAAATGTTAAAAAATTGAATGAGAAGATCTTAGAGAGCGAATAATGGACTCTGCATTCTTCGAATAGGCTAATTGTTCTATATTTTGGCGTGAAAATGTCCTAAACATAACCAAAATGGATGTGTATATTATACGCGACATTGGCAAGCAGAAACGATGGAGGCAAAATATCTTCATCAAAGGCGATTACTAGTTTGAGTTTGGTTGCCTGAGGCCTCATTGGCAATAGGAGATGTACCATAAATCTGAAGTATATCAAGAACACGTTGCTCAAAGATTGCATTTATTCCACATGCTTAGCTACTTTGACAGTTGGGTCAAGCAAGTGTATATACTAAATCACAAAACTAGCTTCCTCAGGGTGATTGAAGAAGGAGAAGATGTACAAAGAGCAAGCAAGGACAGCAAAGGACGGAAAAGCACTGAAGGGGTGGAAGCGATGTCATGATATGGAGATTATATCATTGTAAACCTAGAAATAATGATCGTTTTTGTGTTCTTTGTATTGATAAGCCATCGGTAAACTATCTTTGTTTTACAGTTACGACATGCAAACAGCTAGGCGATTGAGTGATACCCTGTTAGAGCCCATTTTACGCATGTACGTCAAGAGTCAATCAAGAATCAATATATATATATATATATTTACCAGGTTACAATTTACTAGCTGATTACCAATGCAATATGAATATAAATGATCAAGTATAGTTAATAAATGAAGTTGCTTTGAAATTTCGCTAGGCTACTGAACTTTGTCTGGCACTAATTGCTATGCAGCTGGATCATGTGTTAAGTCACCAGATAGGATGCTAACTAGTAAAGACCTTAAAAGGTGAACTGGAAAACAATAGGTGGCAAAATGCAGACGTAATAGTACTGACTGCTACTTTAACGCTTGTAAGCTCTATAAGCACAAAACGTCCATGTCGAACATAACGAGCTTGTCAAGAAGAAATCGGCTTTCCAACGGCCTCTATTGTCCTTTTATTGCTATTAGATATGAACATTCATGCGAGTATTTAAAATTCAATGTTGTTTGACAAAATGAAAAGCTTTCAGACTAAAAAGAATGTCAGAATGCAAAAAGGGTGGTCATAAAACCTCCCAGATCGACTTCTTAAGTGTACTAGAGCCTAAAAGCTATGTATTCTATTGTCATATTCATGCGCTATAAAGAATCCTAAAACATCTTCAAAGAACATTATGTCGTCTCAGGCATTAGATAAGCAGAAAATAAATCTGCAGAAACCATTTCTCCTAGTTAAAAAAACCATTATATAAGCATTGAACCTCGTAGACAAGCATTTGCAGAGATCCTTGAGACGCATTTTAAAATTTCTAGATTTGTCATTAGAGGAGCAACTACGTGAATATTGTACTCAATTTTATATAAATTAATAGTTTGAGAAGTCTTTTGTCACTAAACGCTGACAGGTAACTGAACTAGATTGAGATGCCTTGATGTGTCCAATACAATTAACTGAAAAAATATAACAAATTAGGGGTGTTTGTCAAATTAGAAAAATCCTCGACAGTTCAGTGCGTGGAATTACTAATAAGTGAATTAATTTTTTTTCGGAATAAATTTGCAATTATTGATATAAAGGCGTGATCTCCAGGCGCAGTTAGAAACCTTGGCCTAAACACCACACTGGATTTCAATGGCCTTTGGTTCGTCCATGGAACTCTCGAATCTTTGATCCAGGAAGACGCTAAGGGAAGAACATTCATTAAAGAGTCAAAAAAGTAACATAAGACCGCAAGCTCAGTCTAGACTAGAAAAATTTCAATGCATAAACGACGATCGGCGTCAAATACATTTTCTGGCCGTTTGCGATGCTACATCCAAACAACCCTTTAACGCCCAGCAGGACCGTACGGTCCTCTGTCAAAATAAGCTCCATTGGTACTAGACTCTTGCCAGAAGTCGCTATTGCCGTTTGAAACATTTTCAATATGTGTCTATAGCCTTTGACTGATACTACCAAAACTCATCACGTCAGGTTGCATCAGTCTTCTGTGAGGTATGAGTGAGTGCGGTTGGGTACATTTTTCAATAAAATAACTCGAAATTCAAAGAGTTAAATAGAACTACTGACAACGAAATGGAAAAGAACCTTCTTTTTTTCTTTTTTGTTGGCAGAAATTAATTTCTTAGCCTCCCGCCTTATAAGAAAGTGCTATTAAAAGCGAGCCATGAGTTTGTAACATGTGTCTAGTATTTAGTAAGAGTGTAGCATGTAGGCTCTAAAATAGTGAGCGTAGAAGAACAAGCACATCCTTGGCATGAAATCACTCAGCAATAAGGTGGACTATACTGTTATAAGGTGTTATTCGTAGCTAGTACATCTCTCGAATTTTCTTTATAATTTATCTTCTCTATACGTATGTAAACACAAAGGAAAATATTAAAACTGTTTCTCACATCGTTGAAGCATGTCAGTGACGTTAGATTCCACTCTGGAGAAACTCTCATTCAGTCTTTTTTCATAAATCAATATACTTGCTCATTTCCACAAATCAAACTTCTTCAAAACTACATATTCGCAATAACCGTCTCGTTTACTGGAAGTTGGTATGAGTTAGCCATTTGATAAGACATTAACTCTGCTTCTTACGTTTTTTTCCTTTTTTGTGGAAGTATATTGGGGTGGCATCTATAAGCCATTTAATTTAATCATTGAAATTTATGCCCAAACCTCTGGTCACTGATGCTTAATTTACGTTTAATTTATTATACACCATAAACATAACAACAATGTATTCTATTCATTTTACATAAACCTTGAAATGCAGATTAAACACAGAAGTGGGGAGAGGGAGGGAGAGGGGGTGGGGGTGGGGGAGAGAAAACGTTTTTATCAAGGTAGGAATGCAATGTTGGAACATTGAGGTCAGATTTCATAAGGCCAAATGTTAGCCTACTAAGGGGGTGTCAGGTTTCGTGGGAGGTGGGGGTAGGTAAGGAGGGCGGTAGATGGGGAGGAGTTAATTGAGGAAGACACTCAGCCACAACTTCGGATATTTCCTGAGGACTATTTGTGCGGAAACAATGCAGAATTTGGGGACCTTGCGTGTATGGGGACGCTTGTAAGGCTTCTGGCTGGATGGGTAGTTTGTCCAAAGTCAGCGGAACAAACCGGAACGTAGATGAAACTCGAAGATTGTAGGCACTGCCGCTGAACGCCTAGAAAGAAAATTTAAAAAATAAAATTCTTGGAAAATCTGCATAAATTGGATAGGTGTCATTTATTACTGGGAATAAGTTAATTATGGTTCTGATGACACGTTTTTCGGGATCATAACGATAGTATATCTATTACACAAAAAATGGTGAAAAGGCACAGCACATCACGAAGACATTCGATTTTCTAATAAGCATAATTTCTATGAAAGAATAGTGATAGAATAACCAAACAATAGTTGCCTCTTCCAAAACATGGAAAAACAAAAGACTACATCGAATACAAGTTGAATAGATCTTCGAAAATTCAGAGACATTTATAGATTACAATTTTAACCTAGTTTTCAGCATCAATTTGAGAAATTTACTGTTTAAACAAATTCAATGGAAATTAAAACATAGTAGACGCGTCTAGTTTAATTTGCATTCTTTACTTATACGTACTTGGCACAACTGAAGACAAGGTGAGGTCAAACTTATTTAAGTCATCGGGTCTTTGTTTCCATCACGAGGTACCTGCTGAAAACCTGGATACCACCATTATTATTGTCTTTTCCGTTCGTCAACCAGCTTTAGGTATCGTCTTGTAAGAGTCCATTATTTCCAAATTTTTCATTTTATTATAATTGAGCATTAAACATTTTATGTCTTTCGTTAGCCTATCAAATTCAGAGAGCTTTAGGGGTACTATGCTGGATTCTTTCAGAACACAAACGATTCCTTTACATCAGAAAGTTTCTCCGTAAAAGTGGAAAATTGAGCTTCAATAATTTACAATAATTACATTACCTAATTAGAAGACAGCTTAAAAGTCAGAACAGGGATTCGAATCTTAATAGTTTCACTGCGATTAAAAACTAAAGTAAGTATGTTTTAATTTAACTTACAATTAGAAAGTCAAAATAGTCGTACTTCAGCATAAATTCCAATTGAAATTAATGTAGATTCACAAATTTATTCAAGCGAAATTGTTTGTTGAAACAATTGAGGGATTTTACCTTCGTGAAAAGAAAATATATAGGATAATTGCATTTGCCAATGATGCTTTTATTCAATTTTTGCCAAGAACAAAGACTTCTCTTCTGTAAAGAAATACGCATGGACAATTCTTACAAATCAATTCCCATATAGAATTTTGGGGTAAGTGTGAAATTTGATCTATTGTATTAATCTTTAAAGAATTTAAGCATTACTAAGTTTCCTAGTGATTAAAACAACAATCATTACTATAATAATACTGTAAACAAAGGCGACGTCATTCGAAGCTGAGAAAATCGATAAAATTGTTAGAAAATTTAATGATGAGTCATGGATAAGCGAATAAAACTCATCATTTATTAGAAAACAGGTTAAATTAACAAAATCGAAAGTAATTAGAAATTTAATAAATGGACAGTTTTCTTATTTCAGAAAGATTAACGTACTTTCAAAGAAACAAAATAAGGCTTTAAAATCACAGAAGCATACAAGCTAATTCATATTGATGCGGTTACCTTTATCATTTATGATATCTGTAAATAACGTTTGGAGAGGAAAAAAACGTTCGCTTTCAAAATCTAAATGTCATATCGAATTTCTTTTAAAGTAGAATTTATTTTTAGAAAATGTAACTGTATATAATGCGCCTTCCGGCTGAATGGTATTCATTTATTTCTTAAAATACAATGACAAATTTGATAAGAAAAGCAATGGCATTTTGCATTGGCGCCTGAAAATTCTACGGGCTCCTACACAACATAAGAAAGTGTATAAATCAGAACTACACGAACATAGGTTGATGAAGAAGCAGGTCTTTTAAGAATTACCTACTACAGCCGTCTACTACGTGTTTACCCTCTGTTCTGTAACGTAGAGGTTACTAATTACTGGGGAATTGATGCATACATGACCAGACAGAGGCATAAATTTTAGAAAGCTAGGAAAGTAAAATGAAGTCATTTCAAATAAAATTGAGAAAGAACAAGTTAGCCACACTTTGGCTGTCTTTAAAAGACCTAAAAGTTTTTTAAACTTTGTTTGTAGAAAATGCGGCTAATAGCAAATTTCATTTGTCAGCTTTCCATTATGCACATACATTTTAAATGAAATGTGGTTTAAAACTTCTGATTAAGGGAAGAATGGAAGGATGTGAATAGTGTTCGGGTTAAAATGAGACTAAAAGCCAAGGGAGCAAGGGGAACTGCACTCCTTCAAAGTTCTTGAACCTCAGGTGGTCTGGAGCATTCCGATTTTGTTTATCCAATATTTTCGTCGTTCCTTTCATATTGGATGACATAATTTCACGTGATTTCTCAGCTATCCGTTTTCACTTAAGGTTTCCATTAGTTGTTAGAACATCTTTGGCTATATTAAATATATATTTAACTAATTAAATATTAGTAATGTGCTGAAATAACATCCTATCCTGAGTGGATAATGAATGCTCTTTTTCGATGTTAAGAAGCGTTAGCAATGCTTCCTTAGAAATGGACAATGAATTGGATGAAGTAGACCTCCGTTTACTAAGTTCCTATGAAAATTAGTGAGCAAGAAATCTTCAAAGCATAGAAAGGCTTTCTCCAACGGAATTTTAACTGGTAAAGGTTTTCAAGTGAGGAGAAACTGGTTTTTCATAAGTTTGTAAACTGACCCGTTAGGTTTGGTATTTTGTAAATTCAATTAAAGTCTTACAAGTTATTAAAATATAAGAGAAAAATAGCCATATTTGTTATTTAACTTGATATACTCTTGAGTACTAAGGTTGAGTATTGTTAGGGACATTACTGTAAGGATATTATGTACGTTGAAATTCAAATTACCGTCTTTTGAATGTTCAATGGGTGTCGAAAACCCATAACTAATTCCTTTTCACGCATAGATGTAGATAAGAAATATTTCTGAGGAATGCATGGTCAAAGACTCGGTAGAAAAACTGGAACCTTATTTAAGTGTGCAACAAGAAAGGTAAAAGGAACCAACCTTTCCGCATTTATATCTAGAACTAGCAATACCTAGCATTAGTATAATTCATTAGACGCGTTTGCATGAATTTTCTTAATTGCTGGCCACAAATGAATTTAAATTTCTCTGCATAATCCTTATCTATATAATTTTTTATAATCATCGGAAATTTGTCTCACAATGAGTCAGCTAGAAGATAAATTTGTCACTTAGATATCTGTGGGTACGACGATAGACAAAAATGTAGGCCTTTTACAATGGGTTCAAATTGGTTGAGAGCCGATGAAGACAATTGTAAGTTCACCAAAAAAGTGAATCTAGGGTTTTAGGAAATTGCGCTGAAGTATTTCATTCGACACTGAAAAATTGTCTATTATTTATCGGTTGAAAGGTGTGAAAATTCAATAGGTGCCTTCTCGTTTAGTTAATCGTGTACTGAAGGCGAATAAACCTCAAACAAGTTAGAGACAATGAGTACTTTAAATAAAAAAAGATAATTTTTGTACGCTGTATTTTATTTAAAGAAGAATCTTTGTTTGACTAGTAGTTAATACAGTCACAACTAGGATAATATTGACCAATAAATTTTATTTTAAAGCATATAAGGAGTTAAATAAAACGCTTTGGCCTTGAGATCTGACCTCAAGACAACTTTGATGGCTGAAATATGAAGAGTTAACAGTCTTTCCTGGTCTCAAAGCTGCGAACACACGAATTAACTTTTTGATTTTGGAACGAATTAAAACTTCTTTATGAAAGTTTCATCTTCAAAATTGTACCTTAAATTAAAACTTTATATATTGTATCAAAACTAGATTAAAAGAACGAAGCATTTCATTTCTTTCTTTCATAATTCTGTTCTGCTGTAATTAACTTTAGGGATTAAATTAGAGGGCCCTTCAATTACAAATCTTAAAATATGTGAAAAGTGTTATCTTCCAAACATCTTTTGACCTTTCCATAAGGATATAAGTAATAACGCTGAAATTTAGGAAATATCATTATAATAAGAAAAAATGTTTCTATTTTTTAAATATTCCAGTACCGAATACCGCCGTAAAATCACCTTAACTGTTGAAACTGGTTAAATCATCAGATCAGTGAACTTTTGAATCTAAATTTCAGTTTTCAAGATTCCTTTTACATTACTTGAATAACATTGGTGTTTAAAGGTATCACATGCTTATTAAATATCTGATTTCAAGGTAACGGTGAAATATCCATTTTTCAATAGAATAAACTTAAACTTAGAGGCAGATCTATAATAAAGTAGAAAGAGGAGCAGATGTCTTTTGAAAACGGTAGGATTTGCACAAGGATTCCATCCAACTCCAATTTATTTTCAACTCATCTGTTTTAATACAAAATGAAGGCAATATATTCCAAATTCCTTCAAGAAAATGTTTATATCAAGCAAATTTAATAAGGTCATAGAAGTAGCCCATTTGATCCAAAAAATGAAAACGTATTATTATTTGCATTAAACTATTATTCTCTAATTGAGGTGACCAACTTTAAATATAGCAGTTACCAAATGAGTGGAATATAAAGCTGTCTTTCTTTAAAGGTAAAGATATCTCTGGATCCCGAGTTGCATTTCCACAACTTAATCGCCTTCAAGGGGCTTGAGGGTTTAGTTATGTCAGAAGATAGCTTTCAATCTAATTGTCCCGCAATTGCTTTAATTGCTTTCAACAGAGAATCGATCTAATTCTCAATTTTTCTTATTTTTTGCTTATTTGAAGCCGAAATAACGCTAACATCCGAGAGTTTACGATATTAAGACAGCTTAGTTGAGGTTAAAATTGTAGAATATCAATCACGATTGAAAGTAAAGCACAAACTTATGTGGAGTTTATTGATTTAACTTTATTACAGAGGGTTGTCTTAACTGTACGAATAACTGTCAGAAGCGTTTAGTGCAGCACCGATACGGTTTTCCTCCAGCAAAAGGTCATTGCTGAAAAGTTTCTTGAAAACGTGCTCTTTTATTTCGAGTTCCTGCTCTCTTTTGAGAAGCACTTGATGCTTACTCATCTGTCATGAATATAAAGGATAAAGACTTTTTTAAATTATCCTAAAATAAGTGGAAGAATTCCAACTTTTCATGACAGGATAAATTCACTGAATGACTGGAAAAAAATGGAGTCTTTCAATTTCCCGTCTAAACTCAACTTTCAAATACTTGACACTTCATCCTCAAATAGAACCATTTTTTAATCAACATCTTATGAGTCAACGAAAAAAAGCATTATCACGTAATTAAAAAGCTTATAACGCAACAAAACTTAGAAAAAACTGAAACAGGAAGAAGACTTATGTATATATATATGTACATATCTCTAAAAGGAAATTATACGACATGGAGTGTGATTCATAAATTTTCTCCTATGGGACACATTTTGGCGCTTAGAAATCAGTTATTCCTAGAGAGGATCAAAGTAAATGATTTCAGAAGTTTATGCACAGTTCGACGCAATTTTTGTCAAGAAATGTCTCACTAAGTGCAGAAACACGTCTTCTATAGTTGAGTTGGGAAAGAGTTAAGAAACTGCGGATGAATTCTGAAGAGGAATTCAATGTCATATGTGACACTTTAGCCTGAAGTATTTTCTTCGATTTTGCCCACCGCGTAGAGTAAATAAAAAAGTATATAGAATTGTCAATTTTCGTTAATAATAATCAGATGATTCAAATCAATTTTAGTTATAATGTTCTATTCTGATTTTTTTTCCTAATTTGGCGCTTATAACTGAAAAAATAAAAAGCCCACTTTGGGTTGGCCTAATAAGTTAGAAATGAAAAATGCCAAATGGTGCTAATAATTTGCCATTCAGTCACACTGTGCAAATGAAAGTAAAATAAAATGATATTTATTTATAAGCCCTTAGTGCAAGAAAGGGTAAAAACATTTTATTAAATTTATTGGCAAATTGCTGGGCTTATAGACACAAATACCACCTTTTGTCCAATTATTATACATTTTTAACAGGTAAGTCTATTGTAAACAAAATTAAGCACACAGTAATTAAAGGAAATGTCCTTTTATTAATAAGTAGAAGCATTATTTAACAAGAGACTAGTTAATTTTGAAATTATTCTTAATTATAACTTTGGATTGGCTGTATCGTATATTAATTAAATGAAGTACTGTCGAGTAGCACATTTCACTTTGGCAAAGTTCACATAAACAAATGCATCTTTAAGCTGCTTTAATAAACCTTATGTATATGCGTATAGTTAAATAAAATAAACAGAAAGCTGGCCTTCATGATTGAAAACATCTTCGTCACTCTGGCCCTTTCCAGAATCTGCACTGGATTTGTCTGCGTCGGGACTCATACAGGCCATGAGAATACCCTAGAATGGAAAGGAAATTATTCATCAACTGAAAAGATTAGTGTCAATTGTAAATACAGGCATAAAGACAAATTAAGGAATATTTTAGCAAAGATTATAAAACCAGCTCTCGAAATCTCTCTACCTTTAATGTTGAACGGTCAGTGAGTACTGGCGCATAACACTTAACGAAGTTACAGTGCATATATTATGAAAGCAATGAGCTCTGGGGGATTTTCAATATGATATAACATCTGCTCTTTATCTGTCCTTAGAATAGAAAACAAAGATTAAAAGTGATAGCTGATTAACCAATCAATAAACATGGCAGAAATAACAATCAAGTGAATATTTTAATTGGATTGCCAAATTTCAATAAAACGAGTGTCTTGTATTACTATGAATTAACTTTCATAAATCATATCTACATCGTGTTTTACCGTCGACTAAAATGTATCTATTTTATTGTAGTGAAGAATTGTTAGCTTGACGCAAACTGTGATATAATGTTAACACAATGTAAACGAATTTTCCTTATTTTAAGTAAAGAAACTGTTAGATAGTTATTCACTGCTCTAAATTTAACTTTGTAAACTTCTATTTGCCAGTCTGATTAGTACGTTTATGCATATACGGTTTCATTATCTTTATTTACCCTTGAGAAACAACCACTATTGAAAAATGGTAAATTGCATATGAAAGGGATATCAGAATTAGTTGTCAGGAGAAGACTATCAATTTCTGTATTCTCTTCAAGACAAATTTGAGCTGAAGCGATTTGAGTGTGAAATAGTGGGTTTTAAATTATTATCAGCTGATTATATTAATGATAAGGGTGCAGATGTTTCACTTTGGAACAGCAACTGATATGTCAGGGTGAAAAGTGTCTCCTATCACCTCTTATCGATACTCTCACTGGTCCTCTCAATTCTATAGATCCACCCGAATTTGGACGAAGAAAGATGATAACTCTTAACTCTTCCAAAAGTCTCCGCTTTAAAAGCATAGCACCGTTAATACACATATTCAATATCAAATGCATTAGTTGGACAAATCTAATGCCCATAGAACGATATTTACGAGTTGCATTCAAAAAATTAAAATTCTTGGTTGAGAGTTCCTACAGTGAGTATTGATTTTTCTAACTAGAAACTTATTTAATTTCTTTCCAAAATTTCGAAAACAACTGGGTTCTACAAAAGATGGACTTAAGGCAGATTATCGAAATTAAGTGAAATTAATAAATCCCATTTAGCATGTAGATACACAGCTAATTTTAAATGAAACTAGCAAAATAGAAAGAATCCAGCCTCATTAGGAAATGGATTTCGGTGATACTGAAAGATAGACAAGAAATAAATCGTTTGATTTTAATGGGAAATTTAAGGATTGGATATGAATTTTCCCAGACTTCATCAAAGCAGGCGAATTTGTGAGCTGTTTAGGAATTATTTTCGAAACAGGAAATATGGCCTGACGTATAATTTCTGACTTTTTAAGGATGCTTGCGTGGTAGTACAGTTGGTGAGGTTAAAGTAGAAAGAAGATTGAAAAGTACCGTAAAATAACAAACGCTTATTAGATGTAAAACTTTCACATTTTATTTTAGAGCAAACATTTTGGCTTCTCAATTACTGAGATCAGCGTATACTTCTGATAAGATAGTTGTCATTGAGATTAATACACATCTCATAATATACACATCTTATAATGTGAATGACCAAGCATTCGAGTGTCAAACAAAATCGATAAAATACAAACTTACAACCTTTTCCATGTGTAAGTCAGTGTTTAGCTCACTGCTTAAATTATGCTGTGTCGATAAGAATTTTCTGTTCTTTCAACCAATAGAGTTGCTCTATTTATTCTTATAGGTACTGACATATTATAGCATTGGGCGGTTTAAGTCACCCATATTAAATCAGTAAGAATCATGGTATGAGGTGAATAATTCCATGCAACCAACGGAGAGGCAATGGCACTCAATGGAATGCAAAATTACTTTACCGTATTTTATCTCCAATGTGTTTATTAGGTATACTTGTGGAGTAAATAAAATGCTGGAAGGAAGTTTGTTGTTGCAAGTGTCGAAAAGCACCCTTATCTCCCTCTTAAGGGTAATAGTGAAGTGTCTGAGCTTGCAAGATCAGTGTCTTTAGTTTGTGTTAAATTTACTTTCCATTAATGATTCAAATCTTGGTTTGTAGTAATCAAAGATGCAAACAGATAAATAATTGCTTGGATAAATGATAAAACTATTTCAATGGTATTCAGTGATAATTTCGATCGAGGATTTTCCTATTTTAATGAATACAATGGAGGAAGCAGCACGCGTTTATTAGTATCGTACGCATTGCTATGCGAGTTTTAAAACAAAAAAGTGTGAAAAGGTAGGGATTTTTGTCATCAGTTCCGAGAATCATCCGCTGCAATTTTTGCTTTGTTTTCTGAAGTTTCTTTGAGACGAATCGGATTAAAATGAATTTCACCAAAGCGCAGTTGATCAGGTTAAAAGCTAAATTTTCACTAGTAATAGTGGTCATGGCAAAAGAAACATTAGTTTTTAATTCCGGATTTTATTTTCATAAATGGACACACAAATCTTTGTTATTCCGATATATGCAGAGTTCAGAGTTTAATAAGTTTTAATCACTGCTAACATGTGTACTTTTGTAATTGTTTAAAACACTTTTGGGTGTGTATCGTATGTGCTGTAGGTCTTGGGCTCTTTTACATGCGCCATATCTGTCAATTACCAACTTGAAGTGTGGGACTAATTGTCGCTTGGTGGGTTAAAAAGGCTGAAATTAAAAACATCAGCTACATATAAATTTTGGGACCAAACGAAAGAATGACTATATATAAATATATAAATAAACATACATATATATATCAAGAGAGAGAGAGGCAGAGAGAGAGAGAGAGAAATACGATGTTTTAAAATTTTTTATTACCTGCTAAATGATGTAGCACTTAAAATGCTTTTTCATTTTCTAGTCTTCTTCTGCGCTTTAAGTGTGCCCAAAATAGGGGCATCCAAAAGAGTGAGCAAACATGACCAGACAGGGAGCTATTTCATTTGAATTAATTAGTTAGAAATAGAGGACCATTAATGAACCAATGAAGATTGAAAGATGTGGGCAAAAATTTCGAAAAGCGGTGCTGCTAACGATAAACAAATGTGTGCAGATCAAACGCAAAATACACTGGTATTCAGCGTCACCCTCCAAAAAGCCCCAAGTTTTATCTTAGCCAAGAAGGGATAAGCACTAACCTTTGGGAATGCCAGTTCACACTTCTACCTGCCCAGAGTGAACTTTCTGCGATAAATGAGCCGCACACTTGAAAGAGACTTCTAAATGTGTCTAATAAGTATTTAAAAATAAGTTAAAAATTACCGAACATTTTCTCTACTATGGTGTCTAAAACGGTGACTAAAATGGAAATTTTGTTTCCAACAGAACGAATCTCTCCAATGTACCCTTACTTGTTGCTCTCAGTACCATAATGCAGTCATTTGATCGATGCAAAGCATGCAAATAATCAAATAATTCCCGATGTTTTTGACAAGGGCGGCAATCGAAATGCAATTTCAAAAAATTTTAATTGGATTACGTTAAGAAATCATTGCCTTGTTCTTTTTTTACATTAAAACAAGATTTATTGTACATAGACGTTTATTTCATAACAGGATCAAGTAGTAGGACCGTTATTGAATTAACTGCACCTTTCAATCAGCCAATAATTTACATTACGTTCTTTAATATTTTCAACTCATTTAGAAGGATCAAATCAAAAGCCTTTGACAAAATAGTCCTATTAGTAAAAAAATTAATTTTCAATGAATAGTTAGGAATTAATAATAATAATAATTTTGTTTCATATTGATAGTTAGGAAACAGTTTAAAGGGGTTCGCAACAGTATTAATCAAAATCAAACAAAAGGTTAATAAAACACACTCACCGTCTCCGGCGACTGCTGATTGTCCAGGGCTGGGGTTGCATTAGAACACGGAATATTTCCATGGGAAACTGGTACTAATATAGTCCCCTCTAGTTCAGGGATGCTAGTCAACCGAATTACAGGATTTCCCGCTGTTGGAACAGGACTTGCTTCTCTTGTCAAGGGTTTAAGGTAAATTGGATAGATCACCTTCCCTTGCATTTGAATATCTCCACTATCCAAGGGAAGGGTATCATCCATCTTTGCAAGTTCGAATTCATGACTGCTGCCAGGTCTGATTCTCTGCATGGAGGAAATACTTTTCACATCGGATGTATAGATTATTTGGGAAGTAGAGGGTGTTGGAGACCGGGTTTGGCTTGATTGGTATCCATCAGTGGGTGAAAAGAGGTTCCTTTCCGTATCAACGTTTAATTCACTCATACTGCCAGTATCCTTAAACCCAATTTGTCTTGGATGCTGTCTACGTTTTGAACGGATGATAAATAGAAGGGTAGTCACTAGGCAGCAGCACAACAGAATTGCTGCAAGTGGAACGACAATCATTAATACAAAAACATGCATTCGTTTGTTTCCTGAATCAATACTGCCGTCTGTAGTCATTGAATTTATTACGTCCGTGTGTGGCGAGAATTCACGAATCTGCAACTCAGAGTTGGGCGGTTTATTGCCAAACGCTTCATCAGCTTGAGTAAGGAATGTGGACTCCGGAGGGATATTTAAGACCTCGGAGCCGAGAATGAATTCAATGAAGAATTCAGCATCTTTCGATTGAGATGGAATCCCCTCATCAGTGGCTCGGAGAAGTAGTCGTACAGAATCACCTGGTCTGACACATGACCGAATACCATCGCGCATTCGTAAGTGACCAGACATGGATTCAAGGGAGAACAGGGCAGGAAGATCACAAAGGGGTTCATGGTTAAAATGGACGAAAGATGCATCTTCTAGAGTGTAAACAATTCGAGAATTTTTCCCACTGTCTGCGTCGATAGCTCTCACTCGCGTAATTATACGACTAGCGGGGAATTCGACACCGATTTGAATTCGAGAGTCGTCCGGTGCTCGAGGATAAAGCCAAATCGGTGCATTGTCATTTTCGTCAACCAGTTCAATCGTTAGGGTCGTTCTACAACAAAGCGTATAGGAAAATTGAGTAAAACCGTAGCTTTATTTTGTACAAAGTTTAATGACAGTATTCGCCATTACTGTCACGCTACTCAAGCCTTAAATTTTTCTATTTAAATGCAAAAATCAGCTCTATTTAAAATCTCATTGATTAGTCAAAAGCATTTTCACTTAATACTATTAGAGAGTTTTAGTAATTGGCTATGGTTTAAGTGTTTCCCATAGATTTCCTCTTTTTATTTAATATACTTTTTTATCTGATTCTGCCTTTACATAGACGTGTGTGATAAAAATAGTTCGATTCTGCCTCCATAATTCCAAATTGGAGATAGAGATACTCACTTTACGATAATACAACCCAAATTTCCTTGCAATTATAGCCGAACAATCATCCATATTTCATGAGCTTAGCGAAGATAAAATATACTTTACACTACTGATATCGACCTTGGGAATATCCTTCTGCAGATTCAATAAATTAAGACTTCTCATCATGAAAAGAACCTCTGAAAACAAAGCATTCATTTCGAATTGGAAAATAGCCTTGTTATGATAAATTTTCTTTTTAGTTATACGCAGTGCATATTGAAATCGACATGACTAAAAGCATATGAAGGTCATTTATGACTGAAAATGCGAATCAAGTTCTAGGAATCCTTGGCCCGTATGCTCTGGATTTTGTCTACATACACTTGCTCAATGCCATTTCAAGCCACACAAAATGACTGTTAACCACTCACATCTTCACTCTTCTTTGGAGTTAGGGCAAAACTCTAACAGTGTGACTTGCTAAATGTCATAGTAGAATATACAAGATCAAAGAGCAGCAACTTCCTATAATTTTGCATTGAAGTATAGAATTTTTACAATTTTTTTATTGTGGGTCGACAATTATAAATAAAGTGTACGGATCGAGTACGAATGGTGAGCGTCAAGAACTGATGCGTTTAATTTTCAGATTTCAATACCAAAATATTCACTGTACTTTTGCTGTACTTACCAAAATTTCAATGTCACAATTACATTTCTCGATTAATGATCGAAATTGTATTCAAAATCCCCAGTGCTATAATGAACCGTCTTTCCACTTCAAATCATTTCTCCTTTCAAGGACGAGAAGGCAGCATAATCTCACTTGATCTCAAAAAAACAGAGATTGCTGGACGCGGCATGCATTGGCGGTCAGTTCTTGAATTTGCTCGAGGCTCCATAACAGATCATTTCATATTATGCTTTGCGTGAAAATTTTCACTTGTCTTTATATCGAACTGAGCATATACGTCCATAATGACTCTTATATGCTTAAATGCATGGCTTTTAAGTTTCATAAGTGGTAAAGATTTGACAAATTCTTCCCATTTGTCTCATTCATTCATTCACTGCTCTACAAACTGAATACATCGCTTTATATCACTTTCGGCAAGTTCAATTGAAGATGAAACTTGGGTACATCAATTCATATCCATCCTTCAAATTAGTATGACGAATTGGTTCAATAAAAGCGATTCTGCAGTTTACCTCCAAATTGTAAATGCTATTTTTGTTTAATAATAACACAATTTTTTGCCAAAGATTTGTTTAAGTTCTTGCAAAATTACTATTTATATTCATTATCTTTGCCAAATTTTTGTCTTTAATGGGTGTGAATATTTCTGCTAGCAAATGAAGAAGCTTAGTTTATTCTATTTGGATCTTTTGTTTAACTTTTCTTTAATTTAGGTAAACAACGAGGGTAACGGAAGGAAAGAAACCAAATTCATTATCCATTTTAATTCGAACTCCTTTTATAATTAAAATTCACATTGAACTTTAATTAGCTTTAATTATAGCCAATTTTGTTGTTACAGTTAATGCTAGTTATTAGCAATAGGTTAAGTTTAATTAAAATATAAAGTCTGAACTAAATAAATTAGATATATATATGTATATTTATATTGCTTATTTGTATATTTTAGAGATACATCGACATTGTTCTAGCAAGGGTCAGACCGATCATGTTATCCGATTTGCCACCTGAGACTCTGTGGTGCCCTTGATCAGCTGTCAAGTATCGTGAACCCACGCCAAATGACATTCCATCGCTGACACAGTTTGTCCTCAATGAACGTGTCTACCCTAATTAACTCATATCCAATACCAGGGAACATGTATCCCTACGACAGCCAATCCAAAGAAAAATGAAATCATCAATATCTGTACGGAAAAGCTTTGCTTGGAACGAATCAACTAGCTTTCAAGAATCAAGCGATAGATAATTAAGAAAAAAATCAAACTGCAGACGTAGACTAGACTGCATACAATGTTTTCGACCTTAAGTATGAATCTAACAGCGGCCAGGAGACAGTTTAATTCGCGCAACTAATTTACGTCGAATTCGGGGACTCTTGCAAACGATGATAAGAGAATTTTTATTATCTTCTGAGCTTTACATTACTTCTAAGACATTTTCCTCCAAACCCGAACATTAATCCAGCCTCTAAAGACATGTTTTGAAAGATTAATTAACATGGTAAACCTTCAGTGGCATTTTTCCTCGCAAAAATGTTCTAAGTAGGCCGAATTTTGGACGATATTATAAATTGCTTTTTGTAATTGCGGAAATTTGTATTTTAATAAATAAGCCAAGTCAATATAAACTCAATTTGCTATTGCAATGAATTAGTGAGTGGAAACCACGATAGTAGGAGCAGATAAGCTAAAATTTATGAAGATAAAATTTTTATGTTAAAATAAAATCCAACGGGTGCAAAACTATTGAGTGTGCTTTGTTTAAAAAGTCGGTGTTTTTCTCATTTCCGTAAAAGGATAGGAATGTTTCAAAATGTGGCTGAACCACCACGCGGTTATATATTCTGCTATTGGAGCTCTGAATATCGTGAGCATAATCACATCCTGGAAACAGCATAACATATATCCATTTTTAAGATAAAAATGCTTACTGAAGGGCTATGATAAAGTGGACAAGTCAATGCACTCAGAATTTAAAAATAAGATTTTCGACACCCCGGCCCCAATATTTGCTTCTTTAGACCATCCATCCATTCTAACACTCTACTGAACTTCTTTGCATTTCCCCATTTCTGGTGTTTTCCCATTGTTTTCCCTTGTCATAGCCAATAATAATAATAATAACGGCAATGGCTAATGAAGGGGAAGTACTCTTGAGACATAAATGAACAGTTTCGGAGATACATTTAGGGTGCATTTGAAATTACATACACTAGAACCCTGGAAAAACCTTTTAAGGAGCCTACTTTTATTATCAGGTTTTTTGCGGTTACCAATTAATAACTCAACCACCCTTTCAGTCATTATTCGTGGAAAATGCACAAGACTATTATTCACCATGGCGTTAGGAGTAATTTTACATCAATTTCAATATCGCTTTTTGAGAATTCTGCAAACTTTTCGTAATTATTTGCATCAATGGTCATCGTTTATGTAAAAACAGTTGAAAAGTTGCACACGAAATGATATTAGGTGTAATTATGGTGAAAGAAATTACACAGAAGGATAGAAGTTTTTCTTCTGTTCCATACCCATAACGAGAGCTATTGCGCTAATTTGAAAAGAATTTGAGCCCAAATTCTTTGCCATCACTAGTTGAATTGAAGTTAACTTAAAAGCCGTAAATCTCTTAAGACGGCCTGCTAATTTTGACACACCAAGCGAACCAATTTTAGCTGTTTCCTTCTTTTCGAGTATTTGCAAAAAAAAGAGAAACATCGGTTTGGCAATTTCACACCAAAGAGATCAGATTTGAGACTCGAGCGTAGCACGCGAACGTCATAATTTTTTTTGCTTCTAAGTGGGGTTTCTCACTTTAATTTCTTAAAACCTCTTCTGCACAGAATGGTTCTAAAGTGAGCGAGATTTGCTCAAATTGCCTACAAAAGATTACGTTTACATTTCTAATTAATGATATACTCCTAGGTCATCTTCGGTGTAAGGTAACGAGCCGATCACCCTCCTACAAGATGTTAAAATGAGCGATGGACAAAAAATGGCCCTTTAAAATTTCAGACAAACAGTGGCATGCATTTATAACACCATTCATTCGAATTTACGCGAGTTCGGATAACAATTTGTCTTTCATTTACCATATAACCCCTGGGATACTTTATCTGCAGCATTATTCTAGACAACTGGTGATGAACTTTTATACCATAGAAGAAACATTTATAAACAGCATCCCACCATGTTTTTTATCGGACATTTCAGTAGGTATAAGCATATAGAAATTAGTATCTAAAAACTGCGGTCATGACTAGAGCCATGATATTGAAAATTCACTTAATAGAAGTTTGCTTAATTTAATAGCACTGTTGATAGCAAGAACATTCTGGATCCTCTGTGATGAAGAAATACCCACTTCCTTAAGAATTTACTTCATGAAATGGCCAAGTTTGTTATACTGTCTTCTTAATGCTCTAGCATGCATTGGACCTGCGATCGCTAGTAGCCTAGGAAAATAAATCTACCGCTGCGCCGACAGAGTTTTAAGAAACAATTTATGGATAGAAGTCTGAATGTCTCTGAAATTAGAAAAGGCATCTTTCTTGTGGCGACAAACATCACATCCTAGTTGTGGCCTCCTTTATGGATAGACATCAGACATAAATAAAAAATTTGGCTGACGGGCGTTCGTCTTTGACGCCTGGTTAATTGTCTATTTATTGTTTTCTGTCAATATGTGACTGTATGATCTGAATCGTAGTCTTCTAGTTTTAGTGTTGAACAGGCCATTACTGGAATACTGTCAGTGGACGATAACAGCTCACGGTAATTTCAGATGAAACTCAGCACAGTTCAACATTGAGTGTGGCTTAAGTGTGTCAACTTTAACCATTGGACAGTCAATTTTTTAATCACGCAAAAAATTTTGCCAAACCAGGTGAATGGGATTACGAAATTTGTATAAATTCGCATCCACTAATTGCTAGCACTAAGGTTTTCCCAAAGTGAAAAAACCGAAAATGTTTGCATTTCATAAGTTACCATTTAATTTTAAATGATATCTTCGGGGTTCAAAAAATTTACATTTTCGCCTCACAATTATGCACCTTGTTCTACGAATAAACGTCATAAAAAATAGATTGAGTGAGAAATATATTACATTACGAAAAAAAGTCATTTATTTTATAAAACTGCTTATGTTGATCAGTTCACCTTGCAAATTTTGCTTATGTCTTTTAATTTAAATTGTATACTGTTCAGTTCTTGATGTTTTGGTAATAATTTCTTCACATTTAGCCATTTTTTTAAATTTGTGAAATAACTGGAAAATTTAACAGTCATGAATAAAATGAACCCAAATGGGATTTAATGGTGCATTTATTATGAACTCGACTAAAATGTCATTTTTGTGAGTAAAGATTTACCAAATATAATTCATAAAACATTTTTTTAATAAAGCACAACGCAGATTACAATATAAAATAAAATGTCATCACTCTAGTTTCGCTTAAGAAATAAAATAAACTATTCATAATAATTAAGATTGCGATAACTGGATTTAAAGCCTAATTAATAATGACCAAATAAAATTATCCAAATTACGAAATAAGCATTGAATTGCTGATAGAATTACTAACAAAGGGAATCTTATCAAAATTGACTTACGTTAACGATAATCCGCTTTCGGTGTCACCATCCTCTGCAACCACACTGCACAGATATGCGGGTATATTTTCCCGATCAAGAATTCCAGTTGTCCAGCACTTTCCACTCTCACTCTCAACTTCAAATATTGGTTTTATAGCCTTTGATAGGTTAGACTGAGTAATTGATGCGCCATTTATCCTAGGATAGCAGGCTTCAAGCCTAACTTTTGTATCGTCGTCTCCATCTGGGTCTGTTGTCCTTAGCTGCATGAAGACGGTTCCTTTGTGAATATTTTCAGGAATTCTGACCGTAGTCCCTTGTTCATCCGTAACGAGGCTACCAACAAGAACACGCGGAGGTAGGAAGTGGGGAGGGTTGTCATTAACATTCTGAACGATGATTATAACTTGGCAAGTACTAGTAAGGGTCACATTGTCCATTCCAGTATTGATCGCTTTCACCTGGGGAGACGTATTGACATCAGAATCAATAACTCAGCAACTTTGAATCCAGATAATGAATATTTGTGAAATGCCAATTTCATATAAAATTCATTAGCCTAGCATTTGAAAATTTCAAATTTTTAAAAAAGTGTATTTTATGCGATGCGCTTCTAAGTTGACCGAATTAGATCGGTATACAGCGGAAGCGAAACCCGACTCAGTGAAACGAAATGCTCTGTGACAGTTTGAGTAACGGTAATTATGTAGAGAATACACTTGAAAAACAAGTTTCTTTTTCAGTGAAAATTCAACTGCGTGTGTGAAATTTTGTAACCTGCATGAATAAATATACAATTTTTGGTGATACAGCTACTTTCATTTACACGCATTTCAGGCGATAAAATATGAGCTGTGAATAGTCATATTAAAATACTATTTGAATGAGGAGAGGTAGATTTCGCAAAGGTAAAATGGCCAAAGGGAGTAAAAGACTAAAGTATGTGCCATTGTTTGTGTTAGCTAGATACTCCACAACTACGAGAATGAAAATTTTGATCGCATAAGATATAATATAATTTTAGATACTGGAGCCGTGCGTTTTCTTTTGCTCGTAGAATTGATTGGAGAAATGAGAACCCCAAATGCCCTTAATGACTATGACATCTATTCTCCTGTTGTAAATGATATTTAAGGTTTTCTGAAGGTGTCAAAGGCAATGTGAGAATGCTTAGAGAAAGTTGCTGTCATGCTTTAAAACAAGTGTATATATTTTCAAATGGTTTTACAAAATATCAGGAGATCAAAAAGATAAATCTACACTAGTTTACATTTCTGGGAGATTTGCTGTGAGCATATGTATGTTACTTTCATGAGGGAGCTCTCATGAGAAGACAGATTCTGTTCTGGAACCCCTCAAATAGAAATTCAGGCAAATATAGGCTTTCGAGTACATGAAGGCAAAATGAAAGCATGCTGATAATTGGGAACAAACTGATCTTTTACAATGGTGAATCGTAAATAAAGCTCAAATCCTTATTTTACCTAGCAGTCACGGGAAGTTATTTTGCTGATAGAAATGAAATTATCACTTTTGTTGAGAAATCGGCGTCCATATAAAGCAAATGATTTTACGAAGAGCGACGCTTAGTTCATACCCAATCTAATTTTGTCGACTTGTGTATTAATGTAATTAAAAAATGTGTTGAATTTCGCTTTCATTCTCTTCTTCAACCGATCTGTTTTGACTGACTGCTCATCTCCATCAGGTCTTTAATTTTGCATTTTCAGATAGCTCATCAAATTAAAGTTTAAAAGGGACAGTTAATTAGCCTGAAAAGTGACCAAGTTCCACTTTTGGATAGTGATAACGATAAAGATAATGGAGGAGGTAAATTTGAAATAGGGGAAAGTGATGTAAAATTGAAATTTCAGATAAACATCTTTAAAATAATAGTGAGTCTTACCGAAACACATTCGCTCTGTTTTAACTTAAAAGAAGCCTTAACACGAATCGTCTCAATTGCCGAGGAACTATCATTAAATAAAGCGTCAATGGAGGTGAACCAATCGTTAAAAATCAATTATGATAATAATAGGTAGCTATGGTAACATTTGGGCGTGGAAAGCTTTGAATTGCTTAACCTCAAATATTATTTGGAAAAATAGTTGACATCGTTGGACCTCGCCGGCGAAAATTCGAATTTTGTTATCCATTTATTAGTCAGATTCACTCATCGGTTAAACTCAAATCCTTTTCCTCGAACTTTAAAGACATATCTTTTCCCTTGTGATCGGTTGTCAACAAATGCAATGATTTCTTTTAAATTTATCACAGTTTTATAAGAAAATTACAGAAATTTAAAATAAGTAAATACATGAGTAGTCAGATCAGCATACAAATCAATACTTATTTTGAAATTTTGTCGCTTTGGA
The DNA here is from genome assembly GCA_000469805.3 of Hymenolepis microstoma. Lineage (NCBI taxonomy): Eukaryota > Metazoa > Platyhelminthes > Cestoda > Cyclophyllidea > Hymenolepididae > Hymenolepis > Hymenolepis microstoma. The sequence goes on along the minus strand of LR215991.1, from coordinate 22,905,909 downwards.
GGTTTTCAACTTATCCAGGTAACTGGATTAGTGTCGGTGTCAACAGAAAAAAGTCCTTCTAGGCTTTATAAATAAATTCACAGATACGTTTCTATGCATATTTTAAGAAAAGACCGTGACAAGGAAATGAACTGTAATTCTCAAGTTGAACTCAATCATTTTTCATTGTAATTTTTCATGATTGAAAAAGAGTACACACTTTATGGGAAATATAGGGATAGACCGACATTGAAATAAATTATGTTTTTAGATGTTTGCAATTAATCAATGTGAGCGGGTTTTGATCCATTAATTTTAGCCAAAAGGGAAGTGAAATCTTGACATTTTTATTGGAATTATGCTATCATTATTTTTATTATTAAGTATACATTAAGCATTTGGGTGAAGTTGATTACTTATGGTGTGTCCACAAATTCTATCGCCATCAAATTCAAGGTCCTATTTAAAATTGTCACTCGATTTCTACAAAGCGCAAAAAATAATGTGAATAATTCGATTTGAATTTTATAATTGTGGCAATTTTTACTAGAATCTTTTTATATAAATTTTGCAAACCAAAAAATTTTAATTCAAATGCGAATAATATTCATTGTATGCTTAATGAACTCATAAATAAGCAATAAAATTACTATAAACCTTTATTTTATTTCAGGTATTTAATTTATTTCACTTCCAATGCACTTTATCGGACATGCAAAATGGAGCACATTCAGAATAGTTTTTCAGTATACTATATCGATAAGGCCGCGGTATTTTGTTTAAAATCGCACACATCAATCGGCACTCTAACTTCATTTAAGCTTCAGCTCTAAAGCATTTCAATGGTGGAAAGTAAATTCGTTGATTGGGAAATACACGCCTCACAAAGGATCTGCAAGCTCTTTCGTGTCTTTCTGAGTTGAAGACAGAGAGGCTGAACGAATCAAGCAAATAAAAACGGCACCTTTAAGAGACCCTAAAGCGGAAATATTCTCCCCTCCACCCACCCCACCCCCCTCATATATATGTCCACGAGGAAGGAATGAAACTCTCTTAAAGTCCATTTGTAACTATTAATAATTTTGCTTATAATTTCGAGAAAACTAGTAGGTGCAGGCACAGTTTGTATTGGTTCAAAGGCAAAAGTCATGTTACCTTGACAAACGAACACGATTCTGTTTCTATGTTATTTTTTACATTTTCTAATGCTTTCCAGTAATGCCATTTTTCAATTAAGTACCGAAAGTAAATCATAGTTACCGAACTAAGCTCACGTAATTCTGGACTCTAAACTCTGTATATTGAATTTATTTCCATAATAACTTTGAAAAAGGCAAGTGAAATTAATGTTTTGATTTGTAAGTAAATGGGAAGTACGTCAAGGACTGATAATCACGGTACAGATTAAAATTACTTCATCAAATATGTGCTAGAAACTCGAAAAGTAAATTTGATGAAAGCAACAGAAAGATATACAACTGGAGATTTTTTAAAATTTTATTAATTATTTCCCACCGACATAACCAAGTTACATCATCCATTCTTCTCTAGTTTCTAAAACCAGAGAATTTGGTCAAAGGAAGATGAAAAATAGTATTTCTGTCTTTCCTCAGAAATTCGTCTATAGCCGATTTTTTCTTTTACTCGAACAATCTAATGTCATTTTCTCTACTGAAGTTCATCATACTGATTTCGGCCACAAGATAAGCAGCTCCTCAGTTACTTTGTCAAATATTAAATGATCCAAACTTGCAATTATTTATCTAACTGACTCAAATAGGTATTTACGAGTCCTATGTGGAAACAAAACACTTACAATTCAGATACTTTACCTAGGGTGCCAATGAGTAGACCCCTATTGACGAATAACTTTATACATTTCTATATACTTCAGGAAGAACTAAAACATTTCAAATAGGAAATAAGTAAATTATAATTACCATTAATAATTACAACTGCGACGCTTTGTATCTTTGGGGGATTAGATAAAGCAGTCGCCTTTTAAGAAACTCAACAAAATCCTTAGTGAAAACTATATAGCCTGGCGTGTTTACGATGCTGCGGATACTTGAAATGTTAACGAAGTAAGGCAAACATCTGAATATAATGACCGCTTTAATCCATGCATGAGGCAATAAAATTTATCTGAGTAAATTAAATATTGTAAGACATTTCTCAATAGCAGTGGAAAGTATTTGTCTAGCAAAGCCTTATCCACGACTGAATCTGACCAGTCAAGTTCGTTATTTCAACAAGGTATATATTAATGAATACGAACCCATTCTTGTAAAATTTGACAGTGATACAACACGTGCTTCTAAATCTGGACTGAATTTTTGGTTCAGTTATACTCCAGTGTATGTTAAAGATGATGAATAAACCTTCACAAAAACGAATTCGATTCTTATTTTAGAAAATTTAATTTTATTCTTCTCTTGATCTAACGCCGAAATCATATTTTACTACATTTAATTTGCGTTATCCGATGATCCAAGAGAATATCTAACAGGCAAAAATAATTTAAGTTTTTCTTAATATTAACATTAAACAATATTACAATCTGCAATCTTCGCTTCATGAAATTGCTACTTTACCTTGAGAAAATAGTTCTTAATGGACAAATAAATCTATTCTTTGCTTAAGTTTTCAAATTTATCACAAGTGACAAATGAATTATATTGGACATTTCTCAAGCCTGTTGTAAACATCTATCTTCATTAATTTACCTTGAACATCATGAAGAAACCAACATCATAGTTCCTCTCCTTTGATCTGTAATGATCAAATAATACCAGCTACTGGGTAAGGACAAATTTAATTAGTCTGAACTTTGACACAGTATATGAGTCCATCAAACATTGTCACTAAATACCTGGCCATTTATATTTTCTTCAAAAGTAACTAACTTATTTTTCACCACAAAAATGCGCAATTATAGCTTTTCATTTGTGAAATGCCCCTTTATTCGGTGAACAAAACTTTCATCACGGATTAAATTAAGTGAATCGAGTAGAAGATTATCTAAAAATCAGGTCAGCTAAAAAATTTAAAAAAAAATTGATCTCTAAATTCAGGTTGCACGCCTTCCGCTCTTTAAATATAATTCAATGCTTCTTTTTAGTGTTCCAAAATCGATCACTTGAGACGAAATCGTCATTGCCAAATTTAAGTTAATTAACTAATTTATTAAGTTAGACAGTTATTCAGTCGAAATAGGCATATTTATTTCAAATATTCAAGATATAAGCAGACGTATAGGAGCTAATGTGATTACAACGTTACGTAGCCCACTAGTTGATTAATAAACAGAAATGTATTAGTTTTCTTCAGGTAGGTATTCAAAAAATGGCGACTAAAGTCTACATCCCGAGAATGTGGGTGGTCAAGGTTGACATTTCCTCAGATCTTTGACGAATAAGATTACTTAGACCGGCACCCTATTTTGCGTAGATAAGAAAACTGTTTTCTGTCGATCAGCCCTAAAATAAGGTTAAAATAAACTTTAAACCTTTGTCGGAAATTTAAATTTTTGCTATTAAAACTAATAAAAATGAGTATAATTGGCAACTATATAAAAATTATTGTTTATTTACTTACGTTAAGCTTTGAAATTTTGGAAATATTTGAGTCAGATTTATTAAAATATACCATTTTCGTTAATTTGGAGGTAGAATGAGGAAAATTCGAAGCTGCACTAATTTAACTGAAACTACGATTTGTTTACCGTTGGAAGCAAAAATTTAAAAATCGTAAAGATTTTGAAAGTATAAATTCTTTCCAAACGAATTATCTTCGAAATTCAGAAATTCTGTTAAAAACTTGTTGTCATTCACAGTATTTTTTAAATTTATGAATGAAAATGTGTTATGATATATCTTATTTTCATTTTGAAATTGTAACTTTAATTTCCATAATTGTTGAAGACTCAAGGTTACTAATTTACTTGGAACTAATATTACCATATGGGATTAAGATTTAATTAAAATAGAAAATCTGCTTTCTTTCGGCTAGTCCAAATTTTTACAAATAAGCAGAGTTGTATATAAGTCCCATATCTCCAAGGTTTTTTTGCAAATATGACTCAGCTAAGGCATCATGGAGGTTTTTCTTGGGTTAAAAGTTGTCTTATTTTAAACAATTTTATAAGAATTACAAACTACGTCTGGACCTAATAAATTTCAGTAACTATTGTTCTAAGATCCGAAGTTATCTCCTGTTAACTGGGCGTTTATTGACTAGCTTGAATACAAAAATTCTACGCAGATAAAATTGTGCTCGGGTAAGTAAGCACAGAAAGCTTTGAAGTTTAATTGATAAAATTCGATTTTCCATTCTACATGAAGAAATCGGACACGACAATCAAAGCGTTCAATGATATCTCCTAGCTTTTAGTGAATCATGAGACACCGGGAGGAACAAGAATACAGAGTTATAGCGAAGGTTGAAAGGTACGTTTCCTCGAGTAATCTTGACGAATAGGTAATGTCTATTGCATTCTCCAAAATATTAAATTATATTCGTGAAGAAATGCTAATAAAATAAGGAATGAACTTTTCTGCTATATATGAATATTGGCAAGGGCTTTGGACTATTAATGCAATCACGGCTCTTCAGGAGAAGACGTCAAAGTGGCTGTCTCATAACAAATTCCCTATCGGCTCAAACCTTATTAAAGACTACAACTCATATAACCTTCTCAAAAGTGCGTATTGGATTAACCGTGAGTTCCTTCAAAGGTATATATATACTTTCCAGCGGAGTAGAGAAGAACCAACATATTAAATCTCGGGAATCACATCTTTTACACTTCCACAAACGATTTCCGGACAAAATGGTTATGTATTTGCCTCCCCGGGTGATACAATATATACTAACCTTTCGCTATATACCACTTCTATCTACTATACTATTATATCACTACTAAACATGTACTAATTTGCTCTCAATACCTGCAAGTATCTCAAAAAGTTGAAAAATTGAATTTTTAATAATTTGTGTTTTTCATAGATCTCTCTTTTGGAAGCTCAACTGCATTAAAACTGCGCAAAGTATTCAAATATTTGCAGGTATTTTGAAAGAAATTCATTTAGCCGAGACAACAGACATATTTTGACTCAGTCGTGATAACTAAAACGAATCAGTCTAATTGGTAAATGGGTGGCAAAGATTAGACTTTATCGTTGATATTCTTATAAGAGCAAAATGTTGACTGATGTATATTCAATAGCTTAACTTCTCTTATCCTTGATGTACCTCGGTGTTTTCTTTATTTGGATATCCTTTAACCGAATGCAGTGATCAATGTACTCCTGTCCAATTTTTTTCGCAATAATCAAAATGCATTCACTTAATTTAAAAAAAAATTATACAGATACTAAAAATTCGTTGATTGCTCAACATTATTCAAAGTAATCGAGTTCTTTAAACTTCAAACCCATCCAGAGGGATGAAGAGTAGCATTAGCAATAGTAATAGCATGAACGGATGTGATAGGAAACGCATTTGTGGCTTTGGTCATGGAAATAGTGCGCTTGAACGGTTTCTACAGTTGTTGATCATATTTTTATCCCGCAGTCACCGACAGTTTAAACCTTCAGGCAGTGTTGTAAACAGGAAAATATGCGTCCATGGTCATGGACGGGCATAAAAAGCGGTACTTTCTTAGCAAATAAATAACAAAGAAATAAGCCCGTGTATAAATTGTACGGAACGCATTTTACATGGCACAAATTCAAGCAAAGTAACGATAAGTGCTTTGTTGGGAATTTTTCGCTCTAAGCGGAACAAGTATCACAAATTCGCAAGGTGGAGCACAAGTCACAGTTAGCACGAAATAGGGATTCTATTACTACCGCGTGAATGAAGAGGAGACAACTGATATTCACCGATTTTGATGTACTGCAATTTGAAATAATTGACTTCCTGAAATATAAGCCAGCACAAGTGGTATTAATTTACACCGCTACCTTTTAATTCGCCCATAATTGGACTGGTATTAAAGATGTGGTCTTGGGTATCTAAAGGTTTATGATTTACAGCTTAATAGTACGGATATACTGATTAGCACTATGAGGCTAAAAGTGTATTCCACAAAGGAAATAAATGTCTATGGTGACGGATACTTAAAGGTGTAACCTTGAATGTTGGTTTACTGATTAACTTTTAATATCTTGAATACAAGTCTACTTTACTTCCAAATGCTCCATTTTGGCACGTCTTAGGTTAAAGTTAGTTTTTTGTCAATTTTGAACTCTTAGAGGTTATCTGTGAATGTTACAATTGACCTTTCAGATGATTCCATTGTCAATGTAGGGCAAAAACCTTAAGTGAATTAATAACATTTTCAACTGAAGGCATGGGAAAATTTTCAATGATTACTATGTCTAAAATATGAAATAGAAAGGAAAAAATTCTATTCACACTTTCAAAACCTAAAATGGCTCAAATTTTTAAGCAATCTTTCCTAGAATTCGACAGATATTCGTCAAATTTTCTTAACTGGTAATGATGGGAAGAATTACAATTTTACTAAAAACTTAAATCTTCAATCTTCACAGCTTCGAAGGATAGGTATTAAGATATTTTGTGATGCAAATGGAACCTCGTTTCTAGTTACCATCTGAATGAAATTTCTTATGCCCTTCTCCGAAAAGTTTGAGAAAAAAATGTTAAAAATGCATAAAGGGAGATACTTTGGTGTAAATAACGATTGAAGTATTCACTAATTAACCTAAACGGGTTGGTATGAGAAAGAGCAAAGTATGTTTTAAATATGAATAACTGAATCTCATATTTGAATTAGAAAAGTAACATTAAAGATGTTGCTATTCATATAGAGAGGGAATAAAAAATAGAGCAAATAGAAAAGCTGAATTATTTCGCCCTTGACATTTAATTTGAGATTAAATTTTGCCAGCAAATAATGTCGATTCACAAATTAATCATCTGCAACTAATTTTGTAAACCACTTTTAACAAATAGACTTGGTGAATATCAAATATTTGAGCTTAAATATGGAAAATAAAGATAGTTAATTGGAAAAGAAGTTACCCTAAAATTATATTCTGTTTTGTTTTCTGCATCAAGTACGCCTGATACATATATCCTTCCAGAAAGTGAATCCACTGCGAATGGCAAATCCTCTTTGGAGACCAGTTCAAACCGTAGGATTTGTCGGTTTTGTTGAATAGGCAGATATTTAAAGTTATTCCATTTGTTTTTAGGTACCCCTTGCATAATTGAGTCCGGGTCAGTGACAGAAACTTGCACAATGTTTGACCCCAAAGTAGCGCTCTCCTTTGTTTCCGCTCTATATACTTCCTTGTCAAACACGGGAGGAAATTCATTATTATCAATTATTTCGACAAAGATGCTGTGATATGACTTTTTCACTGGCGTTCCAAAATCTCGACATTCAATCTTAACCGGAATACTCCATCCAGAATTGCAAATAGAAGTGTACTTATCCCTCGAGTGTATCTCACAATCCAGCATTGTTTCTAGCACAAGTTTATATACAATCTTACTGCTGGATATCTGCTGTCCGGGAACCAGTTTAATGCTCTCTCCAAATGGAATTTCAGGTCTGACGTGTAGTTGACAGTCAACTTGGGCATTCTCCCCTACATCAGCATCAGTTACTTGGATAAATGCGATATTAGATGGCGCCATATTGTCCTCAAAAACTTGAATGAGACTGGCCTCCTCGTCAGTGTCAGAGCAAACTTTAGTGGCCTTAACACCAGCAAAGTTACAAGACACTTTCGAGACTTTTGAAAGTACAGATTTAACCGTCTGTCGAGATCCATACTTTATTTTGCTTGAAGCAGGAAGAACGCTGATTTTTGGAGCGTGGTTATTCACGTCAATAACATAGATGGATATAGTAGATCGACTCATTCGGGATTCTGGTTCACCACGATCTCTAGCCTCCACCCAGAAATTGAATTTAGTTCCACCTTGTAACGGAGATGTGAGAAAGATTTCACCAGTATTTGGATCCAGTCGAAAATGTCTTTGACTGCTCATGCTATCTGGAAAGTCACCAACAAATGCGAATCGAATACTTCCAAATGCTCCACTATCTACATCTGTTGCATTTAGCTTTGTCACTCTGGTTCCAACAGGGGTATCCTCAGGTAAGACAAATGAAGCATTTTCATTTTGAAACACGGGAGCATTATCATTTACATCATGAACGGAAATGAGGAGTGGCAATGTTGAACAGTGCATTGGTGTTCCATTATCACATACACCAAGTGTGCAGTTGTAGGATTTCTGTCCTTCATAATCCAGCGGATATCGCAATTGTAGTCTGATCAGACTAGTTTCAGGAGATTCTTCTTTAGAAACTCCTAATTTCCTTGATTGATGCAAACCAAATGGATGATTATTTTGCTCATTCTCACAGTTGAGATGATAGATTAGTTGTCCGTTTTGTGAACTGTCCAAATCGATGGCATCAGGAAGAGGAACTTTTGTACCAACTGGAGTATCCTCAGGTAAATCTATTACTTTATATGACTCCGAGGAATCATTGTTGAATCGTGGTGCACAGTCATTAATATCGTTAATTACTATTTTCACTTTAATCCAGGACTGCTCAGGTGAAAGGGGAGTTGTAGACTTGTCACTTCGAGAAACTGCCACACCGTAGTTGAGGCTACATTCCTTTTCGGTTCCTGAAGCAAAAGGACATAAATTTTCTCGATCAAGACTTCTTGAGTCCAAAACAGTAATCGTAGAAGTTATTGGATCGATTTGAAAGATAGAATCCGAGTCATTGGCTGAGTTGGATGATACTATATGCCCTGAAGAATCTGGAACGCTTCCTAAGTTGTAGATTTGGTATCGCAAATTAGTTCCAGACTTCAGAAAGGGTAGATGCTCCCTAAGGACTCCTACAATAGTTCCACTCGCAGCATTTTCAGATACATAAAGAGAGATCTCGTTATATTCCGCTGTATCAGTGGACTTTAGATAGGGAATGTTTTGACCGAGTGTACCGTACGGCTTCTTTAAGAAAATCATTAATAATAAGATCACGATGGGTGAATAAATATCACCGAAAAATGATAATCCAAAAGTAAGAAAACTTCGCATCTAGCATGGAGAGTAGAAAATTAAATTGGATTTCAATTGATTTTCATAATGGCGTGAAAAAGAGGGTGTTTTGACGACCCAAAAGAACATATTCATTCTTACGCATTTTCCTAGGCAAAAAACGAGCCTCATTTTAGGCAAGTGTGATTGGCTTAGCTGCTGGCCATTAAGAATTTAGCAGAATAACCGACCAATAGAAATGTTAAAAATGTAATGCCGAGGAGATTAGTGTTAATCACAAAGGATTAGTAATTTCTTAACTCAAAAAATACCTTTAACAATTAACAATGATGTCCATATTTGTCCTAGTCATTTTATATTTCCATACACTAACAGACAAACTCATTTTTGTCTGAAATTTTCATATATATGGTAAAATGGTGAGCCTTGTTTCATTAGCTCAATTAATTAGAAATATCTTCCGATTTATACTGTTAATGATGCCTAATATCTGTGTTTTGTAAATGAAGAGCTTAGAATATGCTCTGTCTCTGTGTGAATAAATTACATACTACAGTTGCCACGATGGCATCCACCCAACTAATCGGAATGCAAACACACATTGTCCTAGTCTTTGTTAATCCCATTGGCGGTAAAACTAAGTCATAAAAAATTACTACGTTGTAAAGTGGGCCCTTGAAGCGTATATTTCACCTTTTAATTAGTCACCTACAGTAAAAGTATTTGTTAACAAAGGCTGACAAAACAAAGCTCGAGGCTGTCTCAAGACAATCAATTCCTGCAGATTGATAAGCAGGTTCATATCGTTGCAGATAGCTTGGCAGTTATTTGTGACAAAAATGACAATATGTATTCCAAGACAATGTTTTTGTTTAATTAATAAAATACCTCGAAGAAACTGCATACCGTCTTTACCTTCTTCCTCAAATATGGGTCAACTGCAGTCTAGTGGCATCTGAGGGACACCGATAAAGTGTTCTTTGCAAATCTATTAATTAATAAATCGATGCTACCATCATATTCCATTTACGCCTTTATTTTGAAGTTGTTTGTTGCGAAACTGAACATTTACAATGTTGTAATAACTGAATCTCCCGGGTTATAAGCTTCATTTTCAATACTTTGAGTTAAAAAATGGGGAAAGCAGCTTTCTCAAAAGCGCAAAACGTAAAGTTCAAGACACCGCTACCAAGAGGTTTCAGGAATTGATTTCTAAAATTTTTCATCACAAATCGGAGCTACAAGATGCACTAGATCCAAAGGCGACTACCAAATGCTTGGCAAATTGGTCATTACTTTCCAACGACTTTCTCATCTCATGCTACTAGAAGTCGATATTTTTACACATATTTTTTAATAGTTTCCTTGATAAGAGTTTTTAGCAAACGGTCTTATGATAACAATTGGAACTAATTTGCAAATTTCAAAGTGTCAATAACACCATTTTTCACATTTCAAAACCAACAGCTGGTATAATCATTACGCATTCATCTTTAATTGAGCAGAATTCTTTAAAGTACCTATTTGGATAAGTATCCTTTGCCTTCACCTTGCAGTCTATGCAAAATTCTTTAAAAAACATCAAACATTAAGCTTTTATGTTTGTATTTTCTATTTATCCATATGGTATCATCTTTACAATTCTTTAAACAAATAATTATAACGCGTTATAAATCCTAGGTTTTGCCCAAGTAAATATATAGTCATTAGATACGGCAGGAAAGGTCAAAAACTGAGGAAAAATAGTGCTAAATAAATTATAAATATCAAAATTTCTACTCTTGCCTGACTTATGCGTTCAATGATTTGTTTTTCTCCCATCCAACACTTTCAGAATTTCTGTTCACCAATCAGATATCCAGAAGGACATATCATAACTACAGGGCTCAGAGCCTGTGCAGCACTGACTACAAAGCGAGCCAAACTTAACAATTGCTTCCAGAAATTAAAAGAAATACCAATTTTCATTCTTAATATAATAAAAATTATTAGCATTTTGAGTTAGAAAAACTCAAGCAAAAGAGCAGGCACATTTGCTGACCCTAACGGAAATAAGTAAGAAAATGAATCAATGAAATTACAAAACTCGTCTTGAGTATAGGACTGGTGTCTCCGGCGTGAAATTCTAATCCTTCTATCTCATATACTATTCCGGCTTAATTAATGCGGTTAGTCAGCGCCATCACAGGACGTATGACCACGGCATCGAATCCGCATCGTCTGACTTCCCTGTCGGCCATATTGTCTACTGTTCGTTTTTCCTCAGTCCATAATAATTGTTCACGCTTCTGCTTTAAGTCCACATGTTTCTCTCCTCCTTTATGAAGATGTGCAGTATTTGCAAGTTCACAAAATTTACTTACGCACTTTAATCCACGGTTATGTATTGGGAATTCAAACACTATAGTCTTTTTATTACTTTCAGTTCACAAGATACGCCTGTAATTCACTCATAAAAGTCATGTCTGGTCTTTTTACATTACTGAAGAAAAGGAATTTAGCTATTAACTTTTTGCATACTATTCGATAGAAAAAGGTGAAGAATGCAAGTACCAAGTTCTCTTTTTCCTCTACTTTTTTGGGACAATTTTAGTCCTATGTTTGAGTTCGAGGGTTCGACGGAGAGTTGTAGCGCATATGCAGTAGTTTGATTCTTTGAATTATTTACTCAAAACCGCGCCTTAAGATGTAAGGAAATTTCAGCTGATGGAAATACAAGTATGAACAAATGCACCGAAAAGTACTCGAAATTCACTCATTACCTTTTATACAATTTTGATGATTATTTAATAAAAGCAGAATGACTACATCTGAAATCACCCGGGATAATAGTTGAAACAGTATAATTTTTCTCCAAAAATTTCTTATAATATCCTTGTGCTGTCTTTCAGTTTCTTACATATTATTTCGCATAATTTTACCCTTTCATTGGTACCAACATGTATCAATCGAATGCGCAGATATAGCGGTTCAAAGTTAATTAAGGGAAAGGGCATGAAAATTGGTGGCGTGGATAAAGAATCTACACAAAGCAATTCAAAATTATTTGTACCTCTGCTCTTCCAAGAAGTAGTTAAAGAGATTGAAGTTAAAATTTGGATTAACACATCGTCAAAGATCTATACGAGAACCCTAAAAACCTTGCCTTCCAATTTGGTAACTTCTCACACAGGTGGCATATTACACTTCACTGCTTTCAACATGTATGGATTTTTTGTCTGTGAAAAAACTGATCAAAAAATCATCATTTGATGATCGTATCACAAGTTTAATTAATGCTGTTATCAAATATTAAGGAAATAAAAATATGAAGACCTCTTCCAGACCACTTGTTCCAGTTTAGGCCTCTCTTTGTAGCATATTTAAGGCAACTGAGAAATTCATTTTTATTGGTGAATAGTTTTAATGCAAATTGATGGAAAATCCACTGATTCTCATGGTCACATATTTTAAAATCTAGCTTCAGGTTGTTCGAAATCAGATGAAAGCTAATATCTGAAATTGCATGTGTCAAGGGTGGGTGGTTGTACCACTCCCAATGAGCAGTCCGCTTGGTCGGCACTTACAGCCTTAAAAGGTTTTAATATATCAGAGGCAATTGAATTCTTGAAAAATCTATTCGTTTCTTAATTTTAAAGTTACTATTTTATTAACTTTGGCTTTTAATAAAAAACATTGTCCTGCTAAAGTCGTCTCTTTCTCTGGCTGAAGCTTTAAAGGGAATTCCGATAAAAAATCCAAAATAACAATTCAATTCATTAGCATACAGTGTGATCAAACGGCGATTTTTTGTACTTTCTCCAGATGTGCCAGAAAGCAAGTGATCTTTCTTTAATTTTCATCTATAGCCCTAGGTTCACAGTTTCCTTTGTGCGCGAGAAGGGGACACGAATTTGCTCTATAAATTCCGAAATTATCTCGCCTTGGATAAAGGATTTATATCCACCGCCCTGCGAAAAGTTTTAGCTGTGACAGTTCGTTGTTGCAAATCGACTTGATCAACTTAGGTTGGATAATCAAGTTAAGCAGAAATTTAGAGGTAATCGCATGACCTCTCAGATGGACTATTGAAGCACAAATGATTGAGTAGGCAGCATTAAGCATTTATATAAGGGTTAAGAAAATTTTAATTTACCAAACATCTAGTTTGCTTCCTTTCTTTCCATCCCGGCACTACTAAATGACATAATTGGTCATAATCACCTTGTGTTACGTCATATTTTGTCATATTCTAGGATATCAAGAATATACACTTCCAAGGTCTTTATCATTTCCCTTGAATATGACTTTTTCATCTGAAACTGCAGTTATGTCAAATACTTAGATGTCTAAAATTAATTTTCATTTGTAAACTGCTATTATCGGCTCAGGGTGGGCTTTTAAAATTTCATGAAACTCGGCTTAAACAAAGCAGATTCTGGCCAAGGGCCAAAAACATAGGAGACAATCTACTGAGACTGAAATTAAGACCTCTGCAACAGGCTTCTTAACGTCAGTATTACCGGATAGTCGGATGAACTGATCCAATGATACATTAGCCCAAACAGGCTAGAGAAAGGGCTTAAAATGCTCCCAAAATAGGAAGCCCCGATGGCGAAGGCACAAATAGCAGAGAGCCTGAGAATTAATCAACCAGCTGATATGCTTTTATATGAATAACTGCACTACATTGCATCTTAAAATTGGCGCAAGGATATCGACAAGCTTACTTTTCGGAGAGCCTTAAACGTTGACCTCAGACCATCTCTTTGACGATTCTAAATACTGAGGGTAAAATACCTGATGCATGCACACATGTGTCTTTTAGGTGTGCTTCTTAATGGAACTTTGGCGTTTTGGCACAAAGTTTGCAGAATCCTTAGGTTTAAGTTTTTGTTGAAATATTTTGGTTTTGTGACTTCAAATTCCAAAACATTAATTATTAAACCAAAACGCTGAGATCATGGAAGGTCATGATTTGTCAAATAAGATAAGAAATTACGTGAGAGCTTCCTTGACGACAAACCAATAAGGTTTAGATAAGAGATGGTTCATTTTCGTCCGGTTGTCAAGCCTAAGGCATGCTGAAAAGACACAGGTGTCAAACGCCGACTCTCAAAGTTGATTTGTGACTTGTATGCACATTTTTGCACGACTATGGGGAGACATGAGGTCGGAGTCGTTTTACGTATTTGTTATGAAAGAGTATCTCAATCTTTACTTCAATTAGTGCTACCATTTGCCCACAAAATTCGAATTTCCTTTGATATCTACCGCCTTGTGAAAGTGTAAGTTTAGAAAATACCCAGCCTCAGATCTATTTAATTACCATTTATGGTAATAAATTGGGAAATTTATCCAAACATAATAGAATGCGTCACGAGATTGCAAAGGAGCACCAAGGAAATAAATAACCATTTCATGAAAGACTGCCGACACTCCTGGGTGACTAATTCGCGGTACGCTTAATCAAAATCTGATGTGCCTCATTCCAGCGTCTCAAAACTAGTCCAAACACAGAAAGGATAAAGGCGTCTGCTTGTAGTTTTGCTACAGTTGTAGACCGTGTCTTCCAGTTAGTTGACTTCAAATTTGACAGACAACTGAGAGGTAGGAAAGTTAGGTAGGCCATTTGATATTGGTGATAGAGGGGTGTGCGATAGACTTGCCTCCACGTGGTGCATCCTGGGCAACGTATACTCATATGGCAAAAATGTCTATAATCCTCACTGTATGTCATATTCGACCACTTCCACAGTACTCACCTTTCCTTTTTCTCTACCCTAATGTCTGTCTCTTTTACTTCTGTGAATCACTCTTCTGTTCCTCCCTCCCTCCCGATTTCTTGTGACCTCCATATTCCTCCCCTCTGTGAAGCCCGAAGTCAACTAAAGGACTAATGATAACTATCATTTGATATAAATAAATATTGGTGATAGGAGGCAAGAAAGAATAAATTAACTAATATGTGGGTGTTCAGGAGAGTGTTCAAGGTACTGAATTGCTAATTATTTAGATAGTTGTAAGGCATTGGATTCTTGACAGCTTTCGGTTCCTTTCAGTATGCCTCAGTTCTGTATTCAAAAAGAGTCCAGTGGTAGGGTTGCCAATCCCAGTTCATACCCTTAATAACAAAGCCATCTCATCGTCTTGGTCAGCTACATTTTCGCTTTCAGGATTTAAGGGATATTTCATTTAGAAACTTTCGTGACTGTGCACATTTTTTCTTTCTCGACTTTGGCTGATTTACATAAATTGAAAGATAAAAGTTTGACCGGTCGAATATCGTAGATTTGTAGTAGTCGGTCAGTTTTCTAATGTAGAGGTTCGCCAACCACCCTATTTCCAGTATGTGCTTGAAATTAAACGGGGACATGTTGTCGAACTTCTACAAATAAGCTCAAAGTCGTTGAGCTGATATTTTGTCCCTCTGCTCGATTCCCTCGGATTTTCTCCAATTAGCCCATCATCCTTATCAATACGTGGGTGCACGCTGCTTCTCGCACGTTGACAGGTATTCGAGGCCAAAATCCTAGCATTTCGATGGTTTTAATTTCCAAGGGTAAACATTATGAGGACAAGTTTCTCTATTTATGAAGTCGATGTGGAGCTACTACATTCTGTCTTCCCTAGGTGTCGGAGTCAATGTGTCCTACCGGTATATAGTGGGCAGGTGGATTACAGCAACAGAAACTAGATATCCTGTCAAAACCAATGAGTAAAAAAGTCGTTCTCTGTAATTGCTTTATACAAAATGTCACCTGCGCTATCGAAACGTCCGAAATTTTTTGTTTGTAGAATGCTATTTGAGCCCTTTTATCAGGCGCACTTTCTGGCCAAATGTATTGGGAGAAGTTTCCAAGGGGACACAGAAGGTGACAAAGGGCCATTCAATTCTTGAAGCGCTGGAATGAAGATAAGCCAACGCGAAATATGCATAAGTTATTAGCATCAGGAATCTCATTTAAGCATACTTTGACTACTCATTGTCTACTCCCTCTATTATCATACCTTGACTTATTAAATTGAACACATTTTAAGCATAAAGGAGAGGTATCTGAACTGGGAATAATTTTTCCTTTTTAAATAACCTCCGGTTCTTCGTTGCCAACCACACGCCAAGCACGCTTTTGTGCTATTGTCTCTACATCTATTTTCGCATATCACTTCCGCATTTTTACCTTGAACGAAACAAACATCTTGGTTTACGGAAGTGTTCAAAAGAAGGTTTTATGAAGTTGCCTTGCACTTTCCAATTACAGCGTACAATCATGTGTTTCAGATTATTATTTTTAAAACCATCACAAGCCAAACTCAATGTAAGTTGGAACAGGTTGATGAGTGCATGTCCTCCATATTGGCTCCAGAAAATTGAAATTGTCTTAGTTGATAAGACATGCAATAAACCAATAAACATGATGGACTGTTTCCGTTCGGTTGTTAATACTGATTCATCGAGGAGTGTCAACTGTAAAATAGCAAGACCATCTAGCAAGTGGCCAAGTCATGCTGTGCAGCAGCTTCTTATTAATTGATTGACTCGGATGTCAGATTCCTAAGGGTGGAGTTGGGTAGGGAAAGGGGGGGAGGGCCGGGGCTCATGATAACGAAGGTTGGGGAGATTTCACGACCACATTTTAAATACGCGCGTATTGTTTTTCATGGTTGTATGTCCTTGAAGTGGTGAATGCAGCCATTGACTTTAAAAATAACTCCTACCCCTTGGAGATTACATTCAGAAGGATTAGCTAGAACTCCTGTCAATGTTAAGCAATTGATTTTGACTTTATGCTCACGTTGATAACACCTAGAATGGAATATTCTAGGTCAAATCTATAAGTAAAAAGAATAGCAAGATTCGAAAGTTTCAATAATGCAAATTAACTACCAATTTATTCAATCAAGGCTATTAAGTAATAAAAAGCTGTTCACCCGTTTGTTCAAAGTACTCAATCACCACTTACTCTTAGTTACAGGTTCTTTTATAATAATTGTGAAATACAGTTAAACACACTCCTGTCCTCTGCTTTTAAAAGAATCTGCTAATTTTCATCTCTGTTGCAAGATAAGTGTTAAACAATATTCACGCCCAACAATGGAATAGTTTGTTCTTGCTGAGAGAGGTTCAAATAAGAAAGTCCTTTTCCTTTGTCTATGCAGAGTCATACAATTCTCCCATAGAAAACCGACCTATTCCACCTTAACTGATAGGAGAAAGTGATGAGGCGTGAAAATGAATGCCTCCCGAGTTTTTGCTATTTTTAACCGATTTCATTTACTTTCGCATTCTACCAAAAAGGAATGAATTCAATGTAACTATCGACTGTTTCCAGTGAATCAAACACTTACTGCTTTAATCGTCGCGAACCTATTCTTGACCGCGTGAGGTCCAAAAGTTTGGCGGTTTAAATTTAAAATCATAATTAAGAAGACTGCGCACAGAAGTATCTTGTTCAATGGCCTGAGATTGTGGTAAATGTGTTAATATTTCATATAGCGATGGCAGGCTGTTTTCCAAATATTTTTTCTCATATTTATTTTTATTTATTAATACTGGAATGAATGCGCTTTATTCACACCAAAAAAACCAATTTTCTATTGTGAAATAAGTGCAGATTCAAACTTCAAATGGCGATCCTTTCATGGCCTCAATAAATTTGGCAGAGAATTTTGTTGAATGTATCGCGGAAGTATTCAAACAAGTGAAATTTAAATTTAAAGCAACATTCAATTCAAATTCGAAATAATACAAAACGAAATAATTCTCAACCATCTTGTTCCTGGGATGCTTTAAGAGCAAGTAACAATTACTTACGTAATTCCCTTTTTGTAAGCTCCCAAATTCGCCCTTTTTTCGACTTTAGTTCCAAAATCCTAGTAAAATGCTACTTAACATTGAATATTCCATATTAAGCTATTTTGAAAGGATATATATATATATACATATAAAGTGGCTAGCTTACAGTCCTTGGTTTAGCCTAACATAATCCTTTACCCAATATTTCGTTCATTAATTAGTGGAATGGATATCAATTATTCGACTGTAAGCGACATCGGGCATATTGGATTATTTTACTAATGCATTGTTCAAGTGATCGGTTTTTATAAACCTATATTTACATCTGCATGTATTTTCACTGGTACAACTTGTGCAACCTCAAATACTGAGTGGTGGTATGACTCCAACCTCCATAAGTGCAAGTATGAGATTTTCAGCAATTCTAGATTTGGCAAATATACTTTATCTCACATTTTTAGTGCGGCTAATTGTTCAAATTTGTTTGATCTTGCACCAGTCGAAATAAAATCATTCATTTAGATATATTCCAAAATTTTTTGAGAACTGTTCTACTATTGGCAACTTATTGTTTTTATATTGCAAAAAATCAATTACCTATCTTGCTACAATGTTTTACTACCTTATCTCATTTAGTGCACTTTAATTGAGAGTTGCGTCGTCAATCAATTGACCTTATTTTGGCAGATGCTTTTATTGCAAGAATCTAATTTTAAAGTCTCTAGCAGATTGCTACACTAATAAGCCTTGAATTATGCTCAGTACTCTCTATGGCAAGTTCTCCTAGTTTGGAATGGCTCCTCCAAAGCTATATAGGGGAAATATACGTATTGCTTGGAGCATGTTTATTTGGGATGTGTGTTTTGTTACAGAGCTTAGTCATTAAAATACAATGAAGGGTTTGTTAAACCATGTGGGACTATTGTTTAGCAGCTGGCTGGGAGGTCTCTGCACTCTCAACTCCACTTGCTCCCTACGCGACAAGTAGCACGAACGCACCCTCAAGTCTGTCTGATGCGCATGAGACTTCTTTGTTAAGCCATTACAGCGTCGAGCACTCCACAGGTCTTACTAAATTGCTTTCGGGTCGATTATTGATTAATTATAAAACAAATATTTCTAATATATTTTAAATTTAAATACACTTTTAATTTCACTACGAGTATATGATCGAAGTTTTATTGATTTTTCTTAAAATCATAAAATATAGCGAGGATATGTTAGTGATCGAATGACTTTGGAAATAGAAGTTTCATTGATGCTTTGCTATTATTCTCGAAACATTTGCCCAGGTGCAATGCATAGCTAAAAGGAATTTATTCATGACTGTTAATTAGCGCACCTCTTTAAAAGTGCAACACTTAATTAGTTAAAATAACGATGTCGGCCGCTGATTAACAAGTAAAACTCAAAACTCCACTAATTCGATGCAGAGGAAACAGAATGTGAAATGCTGCCAATTTAATTTCACAGAAATTGAGCATTTAGTTTTGTAATTAGACTTTGCAGTGACAAAATCTAAAATAGTATTGAATTACTACATTAACTACGCATAAAATGACATCCTACATTTAAATTAAACCACGCAGTCTAATTTTCATGAAATATCTTAAGGAATGTGTAAATAGAAAACGAAACCAATAGCAGGGTTCCAATTTTTGTGATGTGGGAGTGTTTAAATAGATTAAGTTCCGTTTTGCAGGCAATTAAAACGCTTGTGACATTACTTTTTAAGTAGAAGGAAGTCTACATCCAGAATTGTCTAAACTGTAAAAACTATGTCGCAGCGACGCACTCAAATAAATGAAACATTGAAGATCATTTGATTTTGTAACTTCAGTTGCGTCCAGCTCTCCTGGAAGCCTTATAATAAATTTATGCAGCTCGATAGTCATTTCCTTCCTCGAATTGTAGCATTCAGTTTTAAAGTTCAAATGTATGCGCATAATCTCTCTTTATTTCGTTCCATTGTCTTGATTTCGGAGTTAGCAAATGAAGTACACTCTTGTATCCGACGAGAAGTTGTCAGCTAAGCATGTTAGAATTGGAGCTAATACTACTCATTTGAATTAAAGTTTCAATATCACACTGCTACGATGTGTCGCTCAAGAAGTGGTTGGCAGTCCCGCGAATTGTATTCTGTCTTAAATCGATAATTCAGATTAAGGCAGAAACATTTTCTCAACTTCGTATGACAAAAGGACCCTAAACACATATCCAATTTTGTATCATAATTGAACAAAATGAGCACTATATTTTTTTAGTGATCAACGAACTTTAATCCCGCCGTTTTTTCTTAATTTGAGGTTTTATTACAACAAAACGATTATATACATTGTGTTTCAAAGTATTATCCATCTTTAGCAAACACTTTGGCCCATCTCTCGGGCAGCAGGCGAATACCGCGGCGAAAAATTTTTCATCTTTCGAGAGGATCCATGAGTTGATCCAATTTTTCACTTCTTCATACGAGCTGAAGTGGTGGTCAGCCAGGCCGTGTGCCATTGAGCGAGGTGAGTGAGGTGCAAATGAGATGGAGCAACACCCGGAGTGTACGGCGGAGGAGGTAAAATTTCCGATTTCAACGTTTCGAGATATTTTTTCACTACTTTGGCAACGTGATTCCTAGCACACTGTCATGAGGTCGTGCTGTGAAATAACCTTATTGTGTCTCTCGTTATACTGTGGCCGTTTTTCTTCTTTCTTGAGCACGACTCAGGCTCGTCAGGTGAGCGTTCTATAACGTCCCTCCCTCCTCCCACCAAACGAAAAGCATGACTTTTGAGCCATGGATATTCGGCCGAGGTGTTGACGTAGCAGTATGAACACCAGGTAATCCATATGATTTTCTGCTCGCGCTTGGGGTTATTTTAATGCACCCATTTTGGGCACGAGTCGGCCCTAGTAACAATTCGATGGAAAAATCCCTTTTGCATTTGTCTTTCCAGCAGTTGTTCACAACTCAACACCTATTCTGGATTTCAATATCCTTTTTATTCTCAATCATTTCTAACTGTTTCAGGCGTTTTCAAATTGCTTGCTCACTGATACCCACTTAATGATTCTGATAATTCTTCTTGAGCTTGACGAAAGTCTTCACTAAGAATCGCTCGTCTCCAATTCTGCTTCTTCAACAACTTTTTCCCGTCAACACCACTACTATGCCGGTCTTCGACAGCAAAATCACCACTCTTAAAACATTGAAATCATTCCCGCCGACACGTTCTTTCACTAATAGCCGCTTTGCCATAAATATCTGAGATTATCCGGTGAGCCTCAGCCAGTCCACAGATTTTTTCTTATTGAAATAGAAAAGCAGTACTTCCCGCAAATGAAGAGAATTCGGTTTAAATTAGGACATATTAAATTGAAATGTATATATATATATATATATATATATATGCATATGCAGACCGATAAATGTACACATTCAAAGCCAATCGTCTAGACTAAGCAACCAAGCTACAAATAAAGTCGTTTATTCAAGTCGGCCCTGAACAAATTAGCACAATGTACTTTTAAAGCAAATTTTAGCAAGAGAACCACTTTTGGATGTTATCTGGGCTATCAGTTTGCATTTGAGCTTGATTGGCAGTCTTCTTTTCTCGAATGTGTCTAATTAGTTGTAATTGGGATAATGGAAAACAATATTCGCGAGTACTCCGGAGTCATATGAGGCGTTTTACGCTGTACTCAAAAACACCACACTGCCAATATTACAAAATATCAAATTGTGAATACATAACTGCCCCATTCTCTCGGTTCTCAGGATATTTTACATTTCGCCATCATCCATCCATCACCTTAATGCTTTTCTTGCTGCAAGAAAATTAGAGAGAAGGTGAAAATTGAATCATATCTCCCAGTAACTTAGAATAACTACTTTATGCATATAAAACATTTTGAATTCTTGCAGTATTTTGCCATAACTTACTTGAATTAAAAATGTTAATGATTATGCAGCCAAAAAAAACAACTTTTACGCGCCATCGAAACACGAGATCCAGCAAAATGGTAATTTAAAAAATGTTGCAAATTCGCGAGCATTATTGGGGAGGATTTGAACATTTAATTACATGCTTGTCATTAAAAGCCAAAACTGTCCTTTAGGTTTGATGACTTTTATGGTGATTTGAGCTCCGTTTACTAAAACAGGTGACTCCTGAATTCCTCTCACTCTGCTACCTTCCGAAAACAGTTCGGCAAAATGTCACCATATTTCCCGGAGGCAAGGTAAATAAGCGGAAGCGGTACAATTCAATATTAGAAATAAAGAGGTGAAGTTAAAACCTCGGCAAAAGAGCCATTTAATTTAATTTTTTTAATTCTACTGTGTTACTTTCATTGGTTCAAATTCCAAAAATTAAAAAAAAATAATTAATTTATTCCTGTATTACTGATCCCATTCGTATCTAAAATTTCCATCATTCGATGACTGGATATTTAGTGATAACGGTTAGTTGGAAAACTATAAATGAGTTTATTCGAGGTCATGAAGCCAGCGCATACGTGAATGAACTGGCTCAGTGTGTACGATTTCACCAAAGAAGAGCAGAGTTATCTCAAGGCGAACTTGATGATAAAAATGTGTATTAAAAAGAATTAAACTGACAATTGGACAACTCTGTTCGAAGCTTGGTTTCTGTTAACTATGACTTTCACTTTTGATAGAGAATAAAAATTTAATATAAATTCATATGGAACGCAGTATCAACAGATTCTGGATGAAGCGCTTATCAATACGCTTTGAAAGTTACTTGTCAATACCCTACTCAGCATGTACTTTGTCAGGATTTACTAAGCTGATGCAAATTGGTAAAAATTACAATGATCAATGAATATACTGCATTGGGGTCTGATGTGGTGAATCGAAAGTATAGAATTTTCAATCTGACAAATAATCTTTTAAGGTTTTATTCTTTTCACTACCTTATACCAGAACATGACGCACAATTATAACATTCATTAAGAAACTACCGTTATTCAATACCAGTAGTGAGAATTTCATGGACTGATTCATTTAAAGAAAGAAGCAGAGCGAATTTTGACCTTAGTGTGATGTAGAGAGGGTAATTATTTTGTGAAATGGACCTCAACTCTCACTTCAGTCATCAAAAAACGCGATGTATTCCAAGAAGCCACAAATTTAAATATTTTTCTTATTTAAGTTTACAGGAATGCTTATTGGCAATTAGAAAAGTCGAATGATTCAGGGTGGCATGATCAAAACTTAATTAAATTAATTGGTCGGCAAGATTTGAATAATACAAACAATTAGGTTGTTTAAATCGCATTATGAGTTCTTACTGATTTATAAAGTGGATAACTTGATGAATTGAAAATTGAAGAGGAGTACTGATCTGTCGATATTCTAACTGATTCAACTAATTTGGGTTTCTCCTTGCCCACATGCTTTACTGTGAAATAACTCATTAATTTTGCGCTTGAACAAATCTTTTACGAAGCAAGTACATTTAATGAATCAGAGAACTCCTGATCATAATAGAATGAAGGGAATTGGATTAGATTACACATTGTAGTAATATATGTTTGATTCGCTTCCGGCGAGATTTGATTTTTTAAATTAGATTGACAGCGGTGACCTCGGGCATATCGAATGAATTTTCTCTTATCATTATCTCATCTTGAAAGTTATATGAAATAAACTTGTTTGAGTCTTTTAAGACGAGTTAGAATCTGTTTAAATTCGACGATTATTTTTAATGGACCAATGATTTTCTTTCACCAGTTCAAAAAGCTTACCATTTGTGAAATTAGGTCACAGGCACATAGAAAAAAAGCCGACTTCGGTACCAATATCGCATTTAGATGCGTTGAGTGCAAAAAATGAGTGTCAGTATATGTGTTTACTGATTGATCAAAAATTATTTGAACCAGGATTGCTTTTCAGCTACTTAATTCATTCCATCAGCCTAGATCTTCTCACATATTGCATTACGTATTGTGCACAAGAATGACCTCTTCAGGTCAGTTTAAAACAGAGTGATAATTCGTATGGCTGAAAGATTTGTCTACTTTTTCGGAAAAAATTATATTAGCGGTTCATAAATACCGTCATATTTTATTACCGCTATTTGAATTAAAATTTATTTAACTTCAATGGATATCCATTTTGTCTCCTTCTCCTTACGCCAGAGAATAGAATTGCTCTCGAGGGAATGTTGTCTGACATGCTTCAAATAGGCTGCGAAAAGCACCACCTACTTGTAGAAATTTATCCAGACGACAAAATCAAACAAGCTGTTTGGCATCATAAATGATCGAACAGGGGAGGCATAGATTTAGACAGTGGCGGGATAAAGATGGGGACAACTGGCTGGAAGAATTGGGAGAATGGCTTACAAATTCAGCATCAAATATTTATTTAGAAAATCAAAAAGATTAGTTGACAACAATTGTGTGGAGACTAAAGCGGGATACTATTTTCAGTCGTTTGAAATGAGAGCAAAGTATTTCATTGAGCAATGCCATAACGTTTCCAAGTTTTAATTTCATGAAGTACTAGCAAGTCCAAGATACGCGGAACTATTTAGTCAACAGATTCGATTAAAGTTTTTGTCCTTCAAGTTAGATTTAAATTTAACTGGCTGCTGCGTTGAAAGTGCAGATTAAACTAACCACCAAATGTAAGATATCGAACTTCACTCTAGGTCACTTTGTTTGGACTTTAAAACGTTAGATGCTCCACTTACCCAACGTGGCTTCCATTTCCGTTTAAACAAGTGCTTTCTCTTTCCAAGTCCATCGCGGGGTTTTTAACAAGTAGACTACCGCATTATAATCTTCAATCCGCACTGGCATTAATACTAGAACAAAGCAAGGATTTACTAG
The DNA here is from genome assembly GCA_000469805.3 of Hymenolepis microstoma. NCBI lineage: Eukaryota > Metazoa > Platyhelminthes > Cestoda > Cyclophyllidea > Hymenolepididae > Hymenolepis > Hymenolepis microstoma. The sequence goes on along the minus strand of LR215991.1, from coordinate 22,881,239 downwards.
AAGAAGGGTAATAATTGAATTGGAGATCTAGTTGTGAAAACATCGGGATTGTATTTTGTCTGTCTCTGGTGGTTTTGAGTTGGAATAGTGACTTCACGAATAATTATGCTCCATATAATTTCGTAGCAAAAGTACGTTGGAAGCACCTTAAAAGGGAGTCTCTTGTAACTGGAATTTCGGAGGAGACAATTTGAGCAGGCAACAGCTATCTTATAGGAATAAACTGCATTCTTTTCAGTTATATTTAAATTTAACTTTAAACTGCGATTAGGTCGAAACTAAAAGTTATTTCCAAAATATTAGCATGTTTGTTTTAAAGATTAATTTCCATAATAAGAGATGGCTTAGTCAACAATTTTGTGGTTGCATTTAGAAAGATGTTATTCAAGCGGTTACTTGTCAACTATTGTTAATTCGGCTTAAGTAAAGGCTTTTAGTAAGGTTGAATTTGGAGGTGGGAGGTTTTAAAACGTAATTAATGTAACTGACCCAAAACTGGAATTTATTTATTCAAATTGGCAGATTCAATCCAGCGATTTTATTAAAAAGTACCAAAAAACGGTTTGGGGAAGGGAAACTGGGCCGTGAAATTCGCGGAGTACAGAACGGCCCCATATCAGTACAAATCTCAATTCCTCTTTTGACAGGTATTTCGACGGTATCCATTCTACACACGTCCAAGTAACTATTTGAAAGAACATGTCACATGGAGTGTTTATGTCTCCTCTGCTTCACAATAAATGATTCATGGAGTTAATGCGTCTGACAGATGCATTTGAAGGAAACGTTAATTCATTTCTCCCTGGTACTGATGGATTGATAGCCCAGGGATTCTGGGACTTTGGCCGCTTCCTGAATATTTTACCTAATTGACGTTTGAATAAAAACGGACAAACACCCAGAGGCGATAAGCGTATCCATATTTAAGGAAATTTCTCCGCAACTGAGTGGAATTTAGATACTAGAAGATGAATGTGTCATATATAATGAATATTTCAAATATTATGGACGACAGCACACGCTAATTGAATTTAACGGTTGGGATGCGAATGCCTTGTCAAAATCATACATTCAGGGTTCAACGACTTTGAAACTGTAATGTGTGTGTCTTGTTCATGTCACATAGTTTTGAGATTCGTAAGTCACGTTCTGACACTACTTAGGGCTCTCTGTAGTTTTCTCTCTTCAGTGATAGCCCTTATAAGCTGTTAGACGCCAGAACACCTTCGAATTGGCTGCTGTTTCATTACCAAAACTAGTATTTTTTAGATCGTATTGTACTGTGAGATGTATGCCTTCCTTTCCATTCTAATTGATTGGCATTCAATCGATACTGCTTGAGATCAGGCTGTAGATGACTAGGTTAAAGACTAGATTTCAATACCAGCATAAACAATCAGTCTTTAGCCATTATATATGAGTCAGACTAAAGTTCGGGGTTTTCGGGGAGTTCTGTAAATATGCGTCCAATTGTCTTATTTTCTTGAATATGTTTCTTCCCATTATCCATTCTTGTCATTTTAAGACAATACCTCTGCAGATGGGGAATTTTTCTTCCTGCTTCCTGTTTTTTTCTCACTAAAGTGGGGCATGTCAAATATGCTGAATCATGCAAGCTCGGCTTCCGGAGACCTCGTGTGATTGGTTTTGACGGAAAATCAACGGCTGATTAGTTGCAAAGCTTCAATCAAATGCAAAGGGCTTAATAAGCCAGTGTGGACAAGAGTGTGCTTCGTGGAAGTTAATTGTAATTTCTTCTTCAGGAAAACGTAGGTTTGTTCTTAGTAGTAATATTATTTCAAAATAACTGTAATTGCCCACTTTCTCGAATTTAGTGAACATGCCAAAGTAAACTAAATGGAACTCATACTAATTTTCACTAGGGTGGAAAGGAACCAACGTTGAAATGGAAAAATTAAAATAATCGAGTCATTCGAATCAAGGTACTCCTACACTCGAATGGAGCATATTTATTTTTAAATGGGTCAATAGTTTGATGTCATAATGATTAAAATATTTAACCTTGCGAACAAGAAATTCAAAAAGATCCCAACAGGAACACAACAGAAACATAAATACTATTTGCTTGCATACTGCTCACTGCATGGAAAAGAACCACACCTCCTCGCTGTAGGAATGTATTCGAGTCTAGGGAACTGTAAAGCAATTTAAAGCTGATTGAAAGAGACTAATCTAGCAAAAGTTGAAAACAAAGTCGGTTGTCAAATGGATTTCGCAGAATTTTATCCTCTGTTTCAGATTTTGCGCTTCTTACTCCCGGATCTCACCAACCGTTTTATATTTCTCTTAGTGTACTCACATTCGCTGCGGTCAGAGCTTATTGACAAGTTTATTTATTTTAATAATTGTTCAAACGCATCAAATATATTTTCCTCTAATAGTCACAATGATGGCAGGTGACAGAAGGTAACACCGCTGAGCTGACTAGAGTAAGCCTGAGTACAGCAAGCATTAAACTACAGTGATATATTTTCTCTTTGTCATTGTAGAACATCTCAATATGTCTGACACGACATGCCCTCCATTTCCTTTAACTTTTAGGATTTATTTAAAAGCGATTTGATACAATAATTCTCCACGTAAAAACTAGTTTTCCTAAGAATAGATCTTTGTTATGTAAGACTATTGCCATTTTTACTTCAATTTTAAGCAAATTCCATGAAATTAGACAAATCAAGATTTTTGATGCATATCTTCGACACTGCATCTAGGCTACTATTGCTGCTGCCTAAATAATGGATGTCAACCTAACTAATTTAATTTGTCATTCCTGACTGTAGAGTGTCCGAAGTTAGGCTCTGATCAAAAGCAATGTGGATTTATAAGTCCTCCACGTGACCAACAAATGTGACTGGAAATCCGAGGGAGCATATCAAACATTGAGATCAGCCATTGGAAATCTCATAGTTTTCCGTTAAACTTCGTCGAAAATCAGTGTCAAATTAAATGAGGAAAAAAGATGGGGCAGGTAAGAATTTCTTAACAGGAGTCAAGGTCAAAATCAAGGACTTACATGGATATTTTAAATAAATTTATGCATTTGAAAGCACAGCTGTTGGATGTGTAGAAGACTTTGATAATGGGTATTCGTACAAATCCAACCTTAATATTTTCACAGTGAAGTTAGTGATACTACAAAAGTACCATAATGTTGTTGCCAGGAGTTAAGTGGTAAATAATTATTTACACTTGCGTGGGTGATTGAATTTTCAAAGTAAAAATGATTAATTACCTTATTTTGAAGGCATGTCACTCATACAGATTTCTGCTCTTAGAAATTGGGTTAGTGAATTCATGATTTTAGTCAAAGTAAGCTAATAGAATATGTAATGTCAATAAATAGGAACTTGAGAGATAACACAAATTATTCTAGCCATCACCTCAAACGTTTCACTCTGTCCTCCCAAGTCATAATTTGCCACAATATCATACTCTAGGATCCAGTTAAGGCAAATACATTCCATTTAAGCCTCTCAGTGAGTCCCCGTTATCCTATAGTATACGAACTGGTTGCGTAATATATCTAACATTTTACTGACTATCTTTGGGGCATAGAGATGAACCCGAGAGATCATTGAATGGAAGACCATTAATATACTTGCTAAATGCGAATAATGCTGAACAGTTATAATTCTCCTGAATTAATGACGGATAGTGTCTTTTTCACGACTAACTTAAAAACGAGCAAATAATAAATAAATAAATAAATAAATATATATATGTACTGCATGCACGTCATAGTACAATATTTTATTGTAACCATTTATTTATTAATACAATTTTGAAATACTGGTTTATCCTCAGTCAAATAAAACCAGCTGTTAAAGAGAGCAAAGGGATATGAAGCGAGCTAATAAATTACTTCACCAGAGTCATGAAACCCGAGCAAAGTTTGACAGAGGCCCGAGTGACTACTTTATACTTTAAAACACCTGCCTAATTTATGAAAGCCAATTGCCAAACTTGCAAGGTTCTATTTCGTACTTCTCTGGCAGCATGAGGGATAAAATTTTAAAATTTTTAATAAAATTTGTTTCAGACCATTCTTGACCGCAAAGAAATATGTCAGTAACAAAGTTGAGACTGATTTATAATTTGAGAAGCTATTAGGACATAGTTACTTCAGTCAAATACGATATTGCAAACTTGACTGCATAGTATGAAGTACCTCGGTGTCTGATCAAAAAATAATCTCACTTTGAGATGCGAACGCCTGACTCTTCGGGTTTCTGCACAAAAGTTGTGAATCTTCTTTGTCTCCTCAATAAGTATTAAACTTTGCGAAACTAGAAAGATGTATGGAAAAATCCTGAAATTTATTACGTAAGTCTCTGGGCAGGTGTGAATGAGCGCCAAAATTTGGCCTTTCGACAGAACGTCCAGTTGGTTAAGTTTTTGGTTATGTTAACAAGCACAAAATATCCCTTGAATAAGAACCGATGTCTCAAATTGGAGGATTTTCAGAAACAGGCAGAACTAACTTATATTTACGGGCTACTTGATAGGCAAACGATTTCCTTGTATTCACCTGGCCAGTCTCTTAAGTGACTTTGAGTAACATTTGCAGTTGATGGAAGAAGACTAATAGCCCAGAAGGAATTAGTTGAATGAGACTAGTTGTAAGTAATCTTTTGTATAATGTTAGACTAAATGGGTGGTAATGCGTTAGATAATGGTCCACTCCAAAATATAATGATTTGACTGACAGCGGTAGATCGCATGTCCTTTAGTAAGTGATTTTTCTTCTTTTTAGATTAAATAGTCGATTTTTAACCAATGCTTTGCATAATATTTGGTTCTTTTCAAGGTCAATTAATTTTGCAGAAATAAAGTAACAAGATTAGAATTATAGAGAAATCAAACACCTCCAATCGAAATCATTTTGAGTGCAAACGAAAAATCAATTCCAACTCTAAATAACAATATGAATTTGGAATAATTACAGGAAAGACTTATGGGGAAGGTAATGGATCAAAGAGGGGAGATGCTATGTGAGTACATTCTTGATTGAAATCGATTGTTATTTGTAAGTGATCTTTATTTTTATTAGCCGTACAATAATAAATGAGATTGGAATATTATTTTCCAAATAGACTGGGAAATTTAGGTGCGTTTTGGAACGTATCTACGACTGTTCTATGCAATTAATCTTTCATGTTAGCATGTGCATGGGAAATCAAAAGCGATAAGAAATATTGTTGTATCTCCCGCCAGTAGGATGCTTTTCAAGCACAATTTAATTAAAAGACTTAACACATTACTATTCGTATCAAACGAAGAAGCTACGCGTTAGTGATAGACGGCGATCTTCTCACCTCTTGAATTCTTGTTTGCCTCCTAAGTACCTTGGCTGGCAATACATCTATTAAAAATCATTAGCAATCTCATCCCAAATTCTGCTCCTACTCCACAGCACTCAGAGTCTGCATCCACTCAGTCAGCTTCTTTCTCAATCACCCACTGTCTCCCTCACCTGCTGACTGTTCAACGCTCGGTAAATCCATTAAAAGAGAGATTTTTGCCAAGTACTTCTATCATTTTACTCTTTATTTCGAGGGCTACCAGCCAATCTGAGGTGCGTGACGTGACTGCCAATGAAGTTGAAAAGAAAGTCAAATTTTGATCTTTTTACCATTCATTAAATCCTTGACCGGATGAAGGTGCTTGATTAGCATTCAGTGGTGATCCGCCACATCAATATTCCTCTATGGGAAACTAAAGTACATGGAAATTATATTAAAATCTAAAACCTTCAAATTTGAGTGATGGAATTACTATACCTTCAAGCACTACAGTGAACACTTTTCACTTTTGCAAAATAAATAAGCACAGTTATTGAAATATTTCAAAATACAAACAAATTTGGGCATTTTGCGTATTTATGCTTTAATCGCTTCGTAAACTAATCTTTAATTGGAATTGGCTTTTGAAACATTTTAAAATTATAAACAACAAAGTAGTACAAATGTTAAAACGAATACAAGCATTATTTGTTAATTTTCCTTTGAACAATCAACATATTTTACCCACAGTGATCGTCATCAAAATTGCCACTAACTTCCACACATCTAGCTACATTTTTGGATAACTTGAAGCAAACCTTCACAAAGCATGATGTCAAAGCTCACGGGAATCATGGCCCCTCTAAAACCGGTTCTTAATAGATTTGAGCTGACTTCTCCAAGATGCCTTGAAAGCATCACTGTTCCAAAGTCTTCGCCCATATCCCGTATTCTTTCTAACTCGGAACTCCCTTCCTGCACAAACTGCATACCCATCAAAGACTGACGGCAATTAACCGTCCTATCAGAATCGAATATACTGTTAGTTCAACTCAACACTTGTTCTATGCCTAAGTTAATAATCGTATCACATTTGCTCAACTCGGATCACACAAAAATAGACTTAATTCGAATTAGAACTTCAATATCTGCTTTGTACCATGCTCATTAAATAATCATTTTCGACCAGATAAAATATATCATTTCCCCTTTTTAAACTTGTTTGTAATTCTAGTGGAGATGAAGGTAAGCTCAAGTCTCTACTGTTTTATTCATTAACACCAAGGCCTCAATGAAAGTTTTTGCACATATTGGATTTCTTTAAATGAATACTAATACAATGAAATTAAATTAAAAATTAAAGTCCCACATTTGAATTTAGTGCTCTGTGTTAATTTAAAGTCAGTCTAAATAAGTCAGTGGCAATAAAAGTTAGTTTTTTGAAGATTTATTTCCTAGCTAATAAAAATGCCACCCATTGTGTTATGTTGGAACTGCCCAAAAGGTAACCCGACTCATCTCAGAGGAATGTAAATAGAGGTATAATTTAAATAAGTTGATTATAATAATTGGGAAAAATTGTAAAAATTAGGAATATGAAAGAAATCGAGAATTCCTGTGTTCGTCTTTGACCTTCTTTCTGCTTTACTAAATATTTTAAATGCATTTTGGGGTTTATAAAAGACGCTAGCAATGTTTATCTGCTTTGGCTATCGGATATTTCAAATGGAAAACTACCCGGCATCATTTCCACCACCAATTTTATCACATTTAACTGCCACTATTTCATTAAAAAGGCATTCTTAGTGTCTTTATTGAGGCCTATGTGCATTTAACTCAAGTTAGGAATACGCAAATACTTTTGTTATAACTGGTAAAGAGACTCCTGAGTGGAACCCTTTTTTGATGGAGGCATGCAGCACATCTGCATAAAAATTAAATTGGCTATTTTATAAAGGAAATAATGACTAATTCACCTGCATTAAGCGTACGACTTATTAAAATTCATTGACTATTGTGTTTAACAAAGAGTGGGAAAAGTTCTTATGTTGTCACCTCTCTATTTAGAAATGAGATTTGATTTGAAGATTTCCTAAACCGATTTGGAAGTTGAAAAGGAAGTGTGTGTGTTCTTGAGAGGTTGCATATGTAAATCGCGTCATTTAAAATGTCAAAAAGAATGACAAGAAAAAATAACATTAAAAATAAGACGACAGATTACGATTTACCACTTTTCTCTCCTTATATTTTATTCAAATTCTGATCATCCGGTACTTCGCTTTGGTCCTGGTGGTTTCCGTAGTGGATTGCTTTGAACGAACTTTTCATTTTTACATATTGAACGTACAAACTGGATTAATTACTTAATTCTCAGTTCATGTAATTATTCATTTATTTCTATTATTATCGGAATCAATTTAACATCGGCGTTTCTACTTGTAAACGGAAGGATCCTATCAGTCTTTTTTAGATTTGATAAAATTAAAACTCCTATCTCCTTTGTTTCACATGAAACACTACGATTTTTTTAATTCTAAATTACCTTTATCCTATCCACTTTAATTTTTCACAATATGTTTTGAGGAATAGCAGATGTATTTGTTTTGGCTGAAATCGGCTTTGACTACTGGAGATGTTTTAGGAGAATTCGCACAAATGGTCAAAAATGATAAAAACGGTTGTCTATAAGTCTTTCAAGCTTACCTTGTCATGTTGCCAATAGGTGCTAATTGCTTAAATGATTAAATCAATGGGCCTTCACCAGACGGTTAAGGAATGTGTATGATCTCCAAAACAGCTGTTTTTAATGAAAATCCACTCTGATTATTGTCATTAATCAGGAATTTTTCCCAGAATTTCCATTAAGTGGACATGTAGTTTGTTAAATTAAACTTATTTTATTGCATGACATTGATGAGGGTAATGAAAAATAAACTTTGGTTACCTTCATTTAATTTCATTTCACCCTTTCTTTTCTTTTTAAGATGCTTCTTTGCTCTCAATTCAGGACTAGCATCAACTATCCAATCTTATTGAGGGAACACTAAGAGAACCATAAATCCTCCAACCAATGTAGTTGGGGCCACTTCATTTAGAAGTCGTATTCTACCGCACTTCTTGCTGAACAGTATTAATTGCTGCTAATAGCCCTCCACAGTAGATTAATCTTATGATTTCTCACAGGTCAGACATGCATTTCGACTGCTTCATGTGAATAGCTTTTATCTACAAGAAGAATAATGTTGATGTACTAATACCACACACGTAGAAATAGGACCTTTTAGGAGGTGCAAACGCAAATGTATTTTCCTTTGTAGTTGGTTGTAGGACAAAGAATAACCACTCTCTGTCCAGGTTGGAAACGCGTTAAAGGGAAACATTTTAGAAAAATTGCAGATTAAAATTCTTAACAACTGAGATTTTGATAATAGCAGAATGTAAATTTGTTCCAATTAGTAACCGAATAAATTCATAGTTAAATTTAATTGTTTTAAAGTCCAAATAATCACTCAAAATCACGCTTGCCGAGAACAAAGGCAGGATTTCAATTTATGTTTACAGTCTTTATTGAGTAAACCGTGGGTATTCACTACTAGCCAGCGCTAATTAACCATATTTGGCCTGAAATTGTGCTCAGGATAATGTAGGCATTCAAGGTGGGCCACTTCGCATGGACTGAATTGGTTGAAACGCAGGGGAAGAAACATCAAACGACAGCAAATGCTGCGGAGATAAACGGCGAGAGAGGAATAAATCAAAATTGGAAATGTCGTGAAGGATATAAACCCACTCGAATTTCCCATTTAAAACCTCATTATGTGTTTGAGGATTTTAACTTCCCAACATATATCATGATAGAGTTTGTTGTGTTTAGATACAACACCTAAATACGTGGCTTAAATTGAAATATATTTTATTTCAATGGGAGAATGGCAATTCAAGGTCACTCAAATAATAGATACTTTTGAAAAAATCACACTGAGGCTAGGCCACGATTGGTGTATTTCCTTTATTGGCAATTTCCGATTGTTTAAGGAAATACATATTAATATAAGCAGCGACGATTCTATACAACAGCTAACTGTTGAATGCAAGTGAACGAAGGCATTAAATTTTTCAACAAAACATGGACAGCAAGAGACACAAATCTCTGCAACAGAGGTAAAGTTACTGACAGACGTGAATGACCTCTCTTTCATGAAAGAAAATGTGTTCTTCGTCTGTTTTTGCATTTTCTGACTCTGATAGAGCTCCGACAGTAATGACTGCAGAGTATATGCTATCTAAGGTAGGAAAAGTAGATTTTTGTGGGACTTTCCTTGTGAAATCATTCATTAACTTGTAGTGAGATGAGAATTCTTTTCATGATATCTGAGGAGTAACTCAAGAGAGGGTGGATGGAGTTAGTTTGATTTGGCAACGAATTCCTTTCAACTATGAGCTCATTCATCTACAACGATCCGGGCCCTATTTTACAAGCATACTCAACTTTGATTTGTTCAATCTACCTATTTACACTTGTAAATTTGACATTAATATACTATCAATTAGTCTGAACTAACGCAATTGGCTTTTCCTTTCACCAGATGTGGAAGGATGGACATGGAGCTAATGACCTTTGACTTTGCAGGTTGGTGCTTCAACCACTGCGTCACCAGTGCATATTCGGCATAGTTGATTTCGATAAATTCCCGAAAAACTCCTTTTATGAATAGATATTGAGTCAACAAATTTCAATTAATGATAATTCACTTCAAATATTGGTTTACTGAAAAGGTATCTCAAGATGTTCTTTGATATAATTATAGATTTCAACGTAGTGGTCGATCGACTCCACCATGTCTTCTCTTCATAATGCAAAAAAATTATTTCACTTACTATATTTCACCCTTCCTTTGGCACAATGTCATTTTCAGTTTTGCATGAACGCTATTACTGCACACTAAAACAATGCCGAATGCATAGCCTCTAGTTTTCATTAAAATTCACACCAAAATAATTTTTTCGGATTTAATAGTTATGCGATAGCAAGAATGGCTCCTGACACGGTTTGCACTTTCACTTTATAGGCAACTGTTTTTGATGTTATAAACAAAGGCCGAGAATTGGTTTGAAATTCACCAACATTTTGCCGTGGGCTGCATTATTATGCGCATATTGTTAAGGAAACTCCACTTGAATTAACCCTTCTTTTAACTTCGCACACCACGACACCGTGTCTGTACCAGCTGTCTGTGACAGCTCTATGGCCATTAATGACTTAACTCCATCTCCAAATATCGGACAGTTAGCTTCCACACCTCTCAACTCTTCAGAACGGCTGTCTCTATCAGTCAGGTTCTTTGACCAGCCTTGTTACAATCAACGGCTACTCAGGCCTATTTTGAACACTCTTCTGTAACTTCCTCTCTCAGGTATTTCCGATTAGTACTCTAATTAGTATTTTGCCTCCTCTTCATCCCAATCAGTCCGAATCATCTAAATCTGCTGAAATGCACCAAATTTACGTACCTACACTGAAAATCAGCTTATCAAAGACTGAGATTGCCTGAGCTGAGTCGTCAAGGAGTCACTGGGAGCTATTTTTTAAGAATACACAATGCTAGAATCCGAAAGGTTGACAAGATACGCGATTGGATTGCATCTGGATAGTTATTTTTTAAGTATTGTTGACAGACCTCCGATCCAGATGGAGACCAAAGAATGCTATATGATAAACAATGTAATCAACTGGAAGGATGTCAAAGAGGTCACTGGTAGGTAAAGATGATCGAAATCAGCATGAAATGTAAATGATGAGCAGAATTAGACAAGACTTTCGATATTCAGGCTGACTGGCATGGAGTCATTGCTTACCTTAATTGATGCCCAATATTGATGGCAGTTTGGTTTTTTGCTGTTAGTGATAGAATTATCGAATTAAAAATCAGATTCATAAATATTCAAGACGATGACGTTCTACTATAAGTAAATTTCAGATTAGCTGATTTAGTTTATGTAGATTTTATTACTGCTTAAATCCATAAAATTAAATACCAAATCTAAATATCACTTCATTTTTATGGAATGACTGTTCAAACTTTATTGCGTCAGGTATCACTTCTATGTGGAAATATTTAGAAAACGAAAGCTTGCAGATTGCCAGAGATTAGTTGAGAGTTGAGGCTTCCATTAGAAAAGAACCTATTCACTATGGATTTCGTGGATATTTTCAAGAGTTTTATGCAATCTTCTTCGGAGAAGGTCCAAAGCTGATACAGCTCTATGCCATAAAAGATCATTGGTCATCTCAATGATGTGAAGATAATAATAAAGTGAGGCAGTTAGATCTATCCTTCTTGATTAAAGAATACCCGTTATACCATTTAGTACCATACGTATTAAATAACGGTTTGTCGTGAAATTTGAATTGCAGCAACTGAACTACTCATTTTATAGGTATTGTACAATTCGATTCCACAAAACAAATGAAGTTAGTCTTTCGTATTTTGGTGCTAGTCTTTATATCGCTGTTCCGATTTCAATTCTCTTCTCAAGATTACAAATGGAAAATTTTCATTGCTATGTTAATAATAATTCAAATTCTAAAGTACATTTACGAAGGCACTATCAAGCACGCAGCTCGAGTATAATGAAGTTTAATGAAACTTCTATGTTTCTGAGAACCCAATCTAAACAGACTTAATTGCCGTAGTTGGCTGCTCCGCCTCTGAGTGCTTTAATCACTGCACCGCAAATGTCAATAACTCCGAGTGAATGCTCGTTCGCATTTTTAGCGAAAGTAAATGTGGAACGCTAGCGATTGAATCTAGCCTATTTTGAGAAAATGAGGTTTCATAAATGTTACTTAGAATATGCTGAGAGAGTCATGGAATGTTTAAGAATATAACACCCCACCCATGGCAAAAAATTCATTATTTTTAAGGGGGCAATATAGCTGGCAAAGAAGACTTGTATAAATTAGAGGATTTTTTTCTGCTTTTAATCGCGGACATCCATTTCGTGTTCCTTTTAACTTCGATCAAATCATATGAGAATCCCTCGGGATTTCCCTTTACGCTCCCATCAAGCAGAGGTGAAAAACCCCGATGGCATTAATTTTGGCAGAGATGTTTGATAAAATGTATTTTTTCTAATTTAAATTTAAAATTGCAAAGAGGGTTTATGTTCAGCTGGCCTAGTAACAAGACAGCTGAGAGGCCACGTGTTTGCACACGTTATTCATAGTAAATTAATAAAGTTTGGGGGAAATAAATGGAAATAGAAATTATTTAATAAAAGTTGTATTTCACAGAAAATCTTATTTTTATTTACTTTAAAAGGCAAAATTAGCCTGGATTTTATTGCTACTGAGAAAATATGCCCTTAATTAATTTGAAAAAGATATTTTAAAGTGGTGAATAATGAGGGAATTTATTGCCTAGCATAAGCGAAGCACCTATCCACATTCATTCTATTTTAACAAACAATTAAACTCACATTATTGAAAAAACGTACATGAATGGTGAAACATAATTTCGCCAGTTATGTAAGAAAATGGCTTTACATTGCCGAATGATTTCAATTCTTCAAGAGGCTTTTAAACTACTTCATTCTCACATATTTTCTAAAAACATCAGTATTCCTCGGAAAATATGCACAAGTTTACCTAAATCCAATAGGAAGGAGTATTTTGTAGTAAATTATAACTAACTAATCTACTAACGCCCAATAAATGAATAGCTATAGTTTATTCTATTCTTCCTTATTTTCTCTGGTGGGTTATATTAGACTTATTTTCTCCAAAATTTTTAAAATTCTCTAACAAAGTAGTCATCCGATGCTCCGACCCTGGGTGCATTTATAAAGATAAATGATTCAGCAAGGAAACGGCTAATTAAAGAGTTATATTCTCCGAGAAGAGATCTGATGAACTATTTGGCAACAGTAGTATCTGGAATGCTCAATTTTCACATGTGAACCTTCATCAAACAGCCAACATGACTTTCATCTGCCCGGCTAATCTCCCAGCATTCATTTAGATTGACTTAAGCAAATCTTTTAACCGGATTCTTATTAGTGCACTCCCATCAAGTCTGTTCACAGCAAAGTTGTCCTGGAATATATTTTGGCAAAATCATCTCTAAGCATGCAGATAAGCGTAATAAATTGAAAATGGCTCGCTATCCTTGGACAGTAAGAAGTATCTGCATCGACACAATAAAGTGTGGGCACAAAATTTCTATTGTATGAACCAAGTGAGCAAATGTCTGGAAACCTTTTGTTGTCTTGACAAGTACTAATCCACAAGTCAACTAGTATTCATGCGCCTGCCATTTTTTTCTTAGTGTGTTGTGAACTTTTCTAGTTAGCGTTCTTTCTCTATACGGTCTGCTATAATTACAGTCATGCCATTTTTTGGTGAATCCGTTCCAAAGAGTATTAACAACAATCTTGCAATTCCACCCCAAAAAAAGAGGAATATTTTCTACGATCTTCATCTACTTTCACTATGGAAAATACTATTAAAAGTCACTCTTCGTAAATTTGACTTCAGAAGAGCTTTTATTAGGCGGAGTAGTCAGAATGTACATTTACCAAATCAAGGGTCATATTCATGCCGGGGCTCTAACTGAATCTAATTTAATGAGGAAGATGATAGGATGAGGCTTTTTCGTAAGGGTTCTGCCAGGATATCTTCCCCTAAACGTCCTAGTGGATTTGGAATTTTCGAAACTTATGAATTAACTTAGAACTTATTATACGGATCAACCAAATTCGATTTTAGCAAGCATACTTCATGAAGTAGTCGAATTTTGATAATCGCTTAATTTCTAATAATGGCCCAAATTGAAAAAAAGGAACAAAAACTATAATTCGAGGTAATCAGTGTTGGTTGGAATAATCAATATTTAATGAGTTCACAAAAAGACATAAAGACACACCTTTCTCGCATCTCGTAGAGCATGAAATTCGCTTAATTGCAAAAAGAAATTTATACCCTGTACAGTAAATTTGGCGAAAAAAACACGTTAGTTTTCTGAAAATATGTGTTGCGCTTATATTGAAATGCTGAATTATAATTCAGTAATAATTATTCAAAGTAAGTATTTCAAACACTGGTCTCATTCACTACATCCAGATCTTGTTTACCGGATGTCTTAATTAAGATACCCAATCTTGTCACTTCGATTTTGGTATTCCTCCTTCCAAATATTCATTTATAGCAAATGGCCGAATTTATGATAGTTATCATTGGCCCCTTAGTTAACTTCGGGCTTCACAGAGGGGAGGAACATCAAAGTCACAAACAGCCAAGAGGGAGGATAGAAGAGTGATTCACATATGTAAGAGAGAGACAGATACCAAGGTAGAGAGAAGGGAAAGGTGAGTGCTGTGGAAGTGGTCGAGTATGACATGCAGTCGGATCATGGTAGTTTGAAGTTAACTGCCGGTTTATAGACCTTTTTGCCGCATGAGTATACGTTGCTCAGGGTGCACCACGTAGAGGTAAGTCTATCGCGCACCCCTCATTCCAAATATAACCCTTAATGGTAGTAATCAGCTAATACAATCGCTGCATAGGAGTTCTGAGATAGCTTAAATTTTTAGATTACCATATCACACGTAACCGCATTTCCTTAAGGTGAACTATTTAATTTATTGACTAAACTAAAATATTGGGCTCTTTTAATAAATTTTATAGTGAATGCGATATTTATATTTTGGAGAATTTGTGGCGACTTTGTTCAAGTTCTTCTTTATTTAATTGCTGCCCTAATTCACTTGGCAATTTGAAGACGCCTTCTACTTTCCTCCACATATAACACTTTTTTCCCATTTCGACTTTTTATTTAACATTCTTTTTTTGGGGGGGGGGTGGTGGGGGGGAGGGGAATTGATGTGATAACATTGTATTTCTAAATTAGAAATGAGAAATTGGTGATTCGTAGTGTCAATAATAATGAGGACAGAGAGAGAGGGGGAGATTCATTACAATTTGTAAAAATGCAGCTATAGTGCAGGGACAGATAGTGCAGTAGCTTTCTAAGTCTGGTAGAGCCATTTTATGTTAGAATAACAAGATATAATGCCTTTCCGGCGACTGTGCAGGAGCCAACAGCATAAAGCCGCAGAGTTTTCAGCTTTGCTAGATGAGCATTGCACTCCCGGAATGGTCTCAGTGTAATAAATCATGCAGCTGCATGATGGTCCCAATGCCTACATAGTCTAGACATGTTCCACATATCGGTGCAGGCGTTAACTACATTCTCCTATAAACAAAATTGAGATTGTGGATTGAGTAAACTGATGCACAGCTGGATCATTAGCAACAGAAACTCTACTTCATTGCATCACAGCAGCATAAAATATTCCCACTTGGGAAAAGAAGTTCCTCCTGAATTTTGATGTTAGGACCGCAGGTTCCTCTTTACTATTATCTTGATGAAGTGAAGAGTTTGCTTCTTCCTTGGTCCTGAAGAGACACATATTTAACATTGCTAATGATCCACTAAAGTAGCCGATTTGGCTCCTAAATGCCACTAAACAGTGGGGTTTTGAATTCGACTCAGTCTCTATGTTATCTTACATTGAGGATATTTGCTGAAAGGCAATGAAAACTCAGTGCGTAATATTTGCATTGGTATCTCTTTGGCATGCAAATGGCCAAAATCACAATTCAGGAAAATTTTTGCTTATCTCGAAGATGGTCTGATAAATCCGCCTTCTCAATTCATTAAAAGATTTTCTTTATATGTTGGACATCTGAGAAGCTCAATGAAATACTTTCAGTGTTCAGTTGATGTATCAACAATTTCAAAATAGGAATTTTTATCATACATAGAATATCTATCCATTTTTTGAGTCATAGCCAAAAAAAACTGTATCGAATTTTACAAATGATTGATAATCCGTGCTGACTGTTGGTGAAGGAGGAAGTATCTTCAATTCAATTTACTGCTGCTACTAAAGTGCAATAGATATCCACTATATTAATTTCCTTTTTAAATCTACCGCTTCTCCACATCATGAATTCTAGAAGAAAATATTCTGGAAATATTTCAATTATCCTCTTAATCAAAATATTTCAAACTACATGGACTATCTCCAGTGGAAACGTTGATTTATATGAAAAATCCATCATTATTATTTACGGCAGTAAGCTACGAGATACCTTTTAAAAGCCATAACCATAATGTAGGCATGAAAAGGCGAATTAATCCAACAAAGGATGGAACAGTGTTGGGACCTTCGAGAGGCAAGAAATGGAATGAGTATATTAAGACTCTTGGGTTATTAGACCCCATGTTTTAGGTACGAGTTAACGTCTGGAACGTGCAAATCTTATTTATCACCAGATAAGAGAAGTAATGTCATTTCTGCACATAAATTAGGGTGATCTCTGTTAATTGTGTACATTCCAAGTAATTTGTTGCTTTAATTCCATCTGTTTTTACAAACGTTTCAGTTAAAATAGTTCCTACAACAGCAAATTAATACGCCAGGACGCCTTAAAACAACGGTCAGTATCTGACGTACTTAAGTGGAACTAGGTTGAGCTTTAATGCTCACCAACCCAACATTTTTTGCAGACATTTGGCCTAAACCATAATCTGCTCTCATTAATCTTGTTGTAGAAAAAAGTTTAGTGTCTTTTAACGTGCAATTAAAAATCATTGCTTACTCTTTTCACCAACCGTCAAAGCGGTTGGCTTGTTTGGTCTCCCCATCACTCACGGGGGGAGAGCATAGGCGAAACAGAGTGAGGTACAAACTTGCTTAAAAAAGGGGTCAGACATGTAGTGACGCATGCTGAATGAGTCAGCAATACACATCATTCCCTTTTGTAAGTGTGCGAATCTCCCTATGCCACCACCCTCCTCCCAACCCCTCTCGCTTGCCCTGTCTTTAGACTGCCGCCAAATGGTCATTTTACACTTCAGGCTGAGTCAGTTTAACCATAGTGAAAAGGAAAAATTACCACCATCTTTCAAAAGCGGCTACTGACTGTAGTTTACGATGAGTGGGATTTGGACTCCTTTCAAGGGAAGTTGTACCACTGATATTACCCATTGTTTATTACCGATAGTGAGAGGCTCATGTTAATAATTTGGCATCCAGGATTTGACTATTTGCATGGAGGTATAATCCCCCTTACTGACGGTGGAACCTTCAGGCTCATATTTCAAATCTTAAATAAATGTCACCTCCATGATCTGAGATTGTTTTAAATACGAAATATTAATATTTCACTATTTTTTTAAATGAAAATAAAATTGAATTAATAGAAGCTGATTTAAAATTGCACAAGAATGAAGCAGACAACCGAATGGCTAAAGAATTTATGTTCTTTCCTAAACTTTTTAGAATGATAATTCTTCAGGAAATTTAGATCTTTACAATGGACTGAAAATTGAACCTTTATTGAGGTAAAGTGGCACTCATTTAAATTTCCAGATGGCACTGTTTCACCTAAATTGGAGGAATTACAGACGTAGACACGGATAAAAACCTTTTCGTTGTAGTGTAACAAGAATAGGATTTGGACTTTTCGTAAGAGAACTGTGTTACGTCAACGCTAATTTTAATCTTAGTGGCGGTACCGACTTCTAAATGTGTCAATTCAGTAAGATGCGGCATTAGATCTATTGTAAATGTGAATATGTGATGTATGTGTACAAAAGCGCGCACAGGTAAATAGGTCATCGCTGTTTCGAATGAAAGGTGAATGAAATTTGGCACTAAATGATTAAAAACACAACTAGCGCCCAGTTCCATTAATTATTGTATTCGAAGTTGTTAGTTATAAATCAACACTCACAATTAGTAGAGAAGTAACATAATTGGATTGGCTTCTCGAGTGCTTTGTTCTCTGTCAATCTCTTCAGTATTCTGGCTTAACCGAGGTGATCGGCTCTTACATTCATTAATCGATCATCTCCTTTCGAACATTTCAGACCTCTAAATGTAATCGGATTTTGTTCCTATTTCCACCCTGGTTATGTTTTTAGCAAACTTCAAGGCTAGCATGCCTTCAAAGCAAAGTCCATACTATTGATACTGCACTGTGTTAATTACCGTTAATATTACCGTTGGTAAGATGTTTGTGATGAAGGGCTTGCCGTTCACAGTAGAGTGGACAATTTGAGTTGATATGCATGACCTATGAATAAAACTATGAGTCATTCCAATTTTGCTAAATTTTAATACGAGACTCCAAACTGTAATCTATGAAGGATTTAGACTTCTATTATAAGCTTCAAATCACTATGGGAGAACCTTTTGTACTAAAAGATTAACATCAATTAATTATTATTAAATACCAACCCCCCACAGAAATACTGAGAGTCATTCTTTTAAGTTAATTAAACTGTTTCACGATGGGATGAAGCTCATACCAAGTAACTGAGAAACTACTAACTATGTGCTTAAATGCAAACGATGGGGATTCCTTTATTGAAGATACATTATTCTCACGATAATTGTATCATTTTGAGCTTTCAAAATGAGTAGTCTACGGTGCCCAGCCGACCCGCGGCTGATTGTTTTAATGCGTTTGCTATAAGTCTAATGCTTCCAAAGCTTCCAAATGACCACGTAGGCTGTTATTAATAATTTATGATGCGTGTTTAGTGTTAAGAGATAGTTAAAATGTGCATAAGCATAAATGTTAAGGGAATTGAAATTTTATTTCTCTCACTAAAATGGAATAAAATGAGTTTTCTTAATCCCCTAATTAAAAATTAAATTCAAGAACCCGTCAAAATGAGCAAAGTATTATTTTTTTTAACATCTCTCAGCATTTGGTTTTTCTGTCTTTCATTTTTAATGCACTGATTTGTTTTGGCGGGTCTGCTTAAATATCTTTTTATTAACAAGCCAATCTTAGCTCTCATTTTGCTTCTAACTGTCACATTGTCAGGTTCAATTTCCAGATTTGTAGGAGAGCGACTTTATTAACATTCAACTTCCAGAAATAGAATATTAAAAATACGCGTGGCATAGACTTAAAGGCAATTGCGTTTCAAGGATATTTCGGGCATTGAAAGGACATTGCAACTTATAGTTGGCGAAGACGTGTTTAGCTTTAAAAAAATTAAAAGCTGGCAAATTTTTGCCCTAATTATTAATTCAACAAGCAGATACCTACGTCATTTCATTTTAAAGAAGTTCTTTTAGTCTATTCTTGAAGAAGGATTTAGTGAAGATTTTTGTATTCTCTCAAATTCGCATTCTCCTTACACCACTTGAAATGAACAAATAAAACCGCACACAATAAGTTGCTTATAAGTGATAAATTTGCATGAAAAGACAAAACGACTTCAAGAACATGTCTTGCCTATTAAAACAATCATATTAGGTTATGGTCATTATTATTAAAAAATATAAATTTGATATACATTTTATGCCAAATAAGTAAATACTCCTAACGTACTATTAAGGCTCAAGGTTCTAGTGGGTTTTGGGGGAGAAATTGGAGGCTTATTCACAAAAAAGAACTTCACTGATTGCTGGCAAGGTGTTCAATGTGCAGACGCGGAAATAGTCTTGATGTTTTGGACAAAAGACACAATAGATGAACCAATAAATGACAAGGGAAATAAGTGGTGTGGAAACAATAGCTTAGCTTATTCATCATCAATTAATAAAAGATAGTATTCCGGTGTCAAGCCCTTGCTTTCAACACCAAAGGGGTTGGATTCAAAACTAACTAATGTCTTTTTTATGAAATGTGAAATCCGGATGGATTCAAAAAATGATCGTTGCTCTTCAAAGTTAGCTTTTACAGCTCCACTCTGACGTAGACCACTCCAAATTGTAGCTGAAAGGTGAGCACATGGAAGATATTTTGATCCTTGGACACACCGACTATGTCAATGGCCCGCTCGTGATAGGTAGTCATTTTGGCCCTGTTAGAATATTAGTAGTTAAACTTATACAGCAAGAGGTCCTACCTTTGAAATACGTACTTTCAAAGCTATCGCATAGCTCAGAGGATTACTCTAGAATATCACATAGCCAAGTTTCAATAAGGAAGGTCTTGCATTCGGACTGCTGTAAACATACTATAAACTGCTTCCGCCTAGACTTCTTTAAATAAGAAAATTCCAAAGAATGTGGAAAGTACAACTTATACACAGTCATCGCTAAGTGAAATTAATGGAGACGTCTTAACTTTGAACTGGCTTTCCTAACTGCTTCAAGAAAAGACGCCAATTCCAGTCTCTAATAATATTACTCCCATCTTAGGGGAATTCAAAGGAAAAAGGTGAAATGTACAGCTTGTAATTTTAAACGAATTTTTCCGGAATACAATGCCATGGACAGGATTACCTCGACTCTGCGTGATGATCAACAACGACTTTCTTTGTCGAAATGCTGGTTGATTCCGTTCTTACAATCAGTAAGGATGTTTGGAAAGACAAATCTCAGGGTGGCATTCTCAGTATTTATATCTGATTCCGTAAAAATCTTATGGAAAGATTGCTTGCCAAAGCAGAAGTTTTTGTTCTGCTGGCTGAGGAAGTAAGAAACCATTGTCAAGAATTCTTGTTCTTTCCAAAACTAGGGTATCTGTGTCAAATAGCATGTTGCATTCTTTACTTATTACTAAATTTCAACGATACTCAATAAATCTGTGCCATCAACATTAGTCAGACTGACGTATTGTAAAGCCATGCAATGTCCTTCTCTAGTGAAATAATATATGTAAGGTTTAGACCTTGTGATTCATCGAGGCCTAAAATCATAAGTTAGTTAAAGGAGTTACTTCTCAAAGGGATGTTAAGCGTTTAGTACCTGACAAGCACGGACTAAAAATTCATTTCCAAATTTTAATTATGTTCTACATCTGAAGATTTTTTTACAACAAAATCAAATATTTTAGCTTTTATGATACTGGCGATCCAGATTGACTGCTACCTCTTTCATCATCAAGCGGCCTTCCCGTAAATCAATTCATCAATTTCTTTATGTCATTAATATTGGGTGCATTGGAGACCTCAATCTCCCAAGACACTGGCCTATTGCACCCAAACATCAGCAATGAGATTGGAATGAGTTAATTTGATTGGTAAATGCTAGGTCTTTATTACTCGCTTAATGACCACACAGAATTAAGAAAACATTCGTAATTTACTCAAAAGACTCCACCCATTGGCATAATACAGCCTAATAAAATCCAAATTCAAGAATGTTTTCCTACATATTGATAATCATTACTGTACTGAAAAGAAAACAATCCGTTTTATATTATAATAGCCATCGCGGGTTCTATGAGGTGCTGCTTGAGACTGAAGGGGCACTCAAGAAGCATTAGAAACCTCTACAAATATTGATATCATCAATATCAATTGAAAAGTACTAAACCCAAAGTATGGAGTCGTTCTTAAAATGCACCCATGCGTGTTCCTAATTTGCTCTATTTGAGAGGTGGTGATTGTATCAGAAAGATTACCAAAAGAATAAGCAGGTGTCTTGACTAATGTATCGTGTTTTCCTATTAGTAACTGATTTATAAATATATTATAAAAATTCACAAAATAATATGCACAATTTAAAGCCTTAAATGTTCACATTTGCTCTCAATAATTAATTCCTTAGGTTCATGTCTCGATGATTAAAATAATTTAAAGCTGGCTCCAATTTGAAGGGGATAAATTAACGAGTATTAAACCGATCTGCCCAATTTAAACTGGATTAGAATTTAGAAAGATTTAATAACTAAACCTTAGGAAAAAATGGAAATTTAAAACAGTAAGGAAGTAAAAATGGTCTTAAATTTGAAAGAAGTCACGTGAAACTTTTAATCACTGATACTTCAAGAGACCGTATACATCGCCAATCCACTTTTCAGACTTTCTCAAACTCCATTGCTCAAAAATTTATTTTGTGGACATTTTTTTCAATAAAAGTCGCCTTACACTAGTGGCTGTTGATGAGCAGCATAGGAAAAGCCATGGACCGTGCATCATACACTAATTCTTAGCTTTTTTGGTGACATAATTGTAAAATATTGATATATATAATAAATTAAACATAATTTTGCTAAGAAATTTCAAAATTAGTAAGAAAAATAGGGTAACTCGGTTTAATTCACCAATCAGATTAGTATGTAAAATGCAATCGATAAGTTCTATTTTATATTCATAGCAAGTATAGAGAAACATGGGATGGTGATGCACTTAAGTCTGAACTGTATTTAGGTATTCAATTTAGATTATTCTGGAAAAAAAACATTTAAGTAAAATTATGAGGATCAACAGTTCAACAGTAAAGCTCATACGTTATTTCATGCAACGGTGTTTAACAAATATACCATGTTATATATCTTTAAGGGTACGGCAAAGGTCATTAACAATTAATGTCGGAAAGCAAGGTCAAGTGATGAGTGTCAAAATAAGCCTCGATGTTTAAAATTTAAATGAAATCCCTTTTCAAAAATATACATTTCATTCACTTTAGTAGAATCATTCCAAGTGGAAAGTAATGGAGTAAATACAAAGCTGTGGATGGAACTTAGATTTTGAGGTCATATTATGCAATAAGTAGTAATGATTCTTCATATTCCTCCAATTCTGGTATGGTCAGTAATAACTTTATGAAAGACTAAATGACTGAGTATTCAAAGCGAAATGTCACTTTTATTTTAAAATATCTGCCACGAATTACTGTAATTAGCTACACCTGGAATGCAGGTAGCATTCATGTACCACAACATAAATCATAGATTAGCATCTAGCGAATTTCTTCCGGCAAATACTAATTACTTCTAGCAGTTGTCAATTCCTATCAGACATGATTGCCTAAATTCGTTCGTTTATCTAACACATATTGAAGGAAAATTAAATATGTGATTGCATAACCTATTAAAAATTGGTTTAATTAAATGGCAGATAGGTTAGGATATTGGTTGATAAAATAACTTTTGAATATTATTTGTGAATCTAACATACCACCGCTTATTAATTGTTAGCACAATTTAACCAATGGGATTGGCTTTTTAAGTTAATTGGTTCGAATCCTAACCTCCCTTTATTCTCACATACCCTATTCCCATGACAAGTTTTATTCTAGCACCGTGTATAATGAAAGTAATAAAAATGCCATCTTTCGGTCAGATAGGTATCTCGTGTTTTCTTAATACTGAAGAGTATGCCTTAAACATATACTGAAAATGAGCTCGAAGTTGGGAAAGGGTGGAAGGGGAGGGAGAAAAAACACATTTGGAAAACGGATAGTTTTATTCCGAAATATAAATCACATGAAGCATATAGCGATGCAACAATGATTCAATGGGGTTCAAACGACCCCATTCTCTGGTGCTATTGAGTCATGAGATAAATTGGGTTGGATAAAGACGAGGAAGGTGAATGACGAGTATGATTAAGGGGAATCAGAGTAGATCATAGCTATGGAGAAGAGGCTTTAAGAACATGCTGATTTTAGAATAGTTCGAATGTTTAATTTTCTTCCAATCCACATAAGAGGGAATTTATGCATATAAAATACAGACATTTTATTGATCTTAAGTCGTGGAATCTGCGTAGAGGTCAACAGTTACACTAACTGAAATACTTTGCATAAATGTGTTATATTGATTTATTTTATGATTAAATTCCTTTTTTAATTTACTAGTTTCCAAACGACCAACGTTGGAGCGGTAAGGCATTGCGTCTCGCCGGTTAAGCATCTATGGCCCTCAACTTAATGAAATTATTCTCGACAGAGGTGTGTTTTAATCAAAACATGATTCGATTTCGTTACTCTCAAACCCCAGCCCCGTTGATCAGCAAATTCGGATAAATGATAAAAAATTCCTACAGATCTCCTTTTTAGATAGAGTAAACGGTGAAAACAAGAATTCAGTTGAATGCTCTGATACTTTTTAAATATAGTATCCAGCTAAGTCTAATTTTAGTTTTATTGTCGGTACTCATTGGTTGGAGTGCATTTGGGAGTTATTAACGAAAACGTGAGCACTCATTTATTCCTATTAAATATTTCAAAGCAACCGTTCTTACTTCATAAGTATTGCAGACAAAATTACCTGGTTACCTATATTCCGCCAAATAATAGCCGAAATAAAATCGCATCTTCTTCTAGACAGCAAGGTGTTTAATGTCATTTTGTCCTTCTAACAACGGAAAGAAAAAATGGACTGACTTGGTACGTAGTTGACGCAATCCAGGGAGCGAATCCGCAAATTTGAATTTAAGAATAGAAAATATTCATTTAATAATTATTTTGTAATCTGATTTCGAAAAGTAAATGACGCATTATCACTCAGCGTTGCTCTTCGGATCTTTCTGCCTCCCTCAATTTACTCGCTCGCTGTATTTTATATCAATCGATTTCGGTTCCTTTCGATGGGTAAAATGTTAAAATTTAATTTACATTAATGTAGATGATAATAATAACAATATCCGACTCCTTGATCTCTTTGACATCTTTACTCTTTAGGCTAAAAAAATAGGTCTATTTGCTATGCCATTTGAGCCTAATAGCACGCAATTTAGCCTGATAGAACCCTGCATGAAGAGGTGTTTCATGAATTAAGATACAAAACAGCCAAAGTTTATCTACTTATCAGGTTCTACTTAGAAATTCAAAGAAAGGGAATGGAGAGGTGAAACTATATGAGATCTTTGAAGCTTTAATAATATCTAGGGTCTACGATCAATCGATTAAGGTCTCTTTTTTTTAATGTTCCCGAACTCAGAAGACTCACTTTACTTAAGCTTGCTTCCGCCTTTACTCTCTGCTTCGCCATTAAAACTTCGCAGCTTTATTTCTTAAGAAAGCCACTAAGATTGATGGATAGCAAAGAGAAGATGGCAAACTTCTGAACTGAGTGTGCGATAGACTTACCTCTACGTGGGACACCCTGGGCAATGTATATTCCTACGGCAAAAAAGTCTATAAACCAGCAGTTGACTTCAATCTACTATAACCCCACTGCATGCCATATTCCACCACTTCCTTACCTCACCTTTTTCTCTACCTTTGTGTCTGTCTCACTCTTACATCTGCGGATCACTCTTCTTTTCCCCCTCTCGACGACTTTTTGTGACTTTGATGTTCCTCCTCTCTCCTCTGTGATGCCCGATTTCAACTAAAGGGCTAATGGTAACTGCCATAAAGCCTACCATTTGATATAAATAAATTCATTAGCTGATACACTCTTAGAATTTAAATAACATGTTCAGTTCTCGGGGTTAATTCCCTAGTTCTTTTCCACCACGTCCGATATTCATTGACAGGGTGATTAATTGGGATCGTAGTTCTTTCCGCTTAAAGTAAATATTTTCCTACAGCAGATAAAAGAAGTGGGCTAAATCTACCTTAGTTTATCCACGTTCTTATTGTCAATTGGGGGGTGGAAGTGAATAGCAAAGAAGGTGAATTAATATAATTGTACTATCAGATTCAGAATGCATTTTTGATCTCTTCTTATACAATTCCTTTTCATTTCTTGCAAAACGTTGACTGAAATATCTGAACAATGAGTTAGTATGACATAACTTTGGGTAAAGAGCAAATATCCTGCCTGAATGACCATCAGCAGAGCTTATGTAATGCTCCACATTTCGCAAAAGTTATACTCGTTATCTATATCGATATTGGCTGAATAGGGTGTTTGAAAATATCGTTTTCCTCCATCGTTTAGTATCATTTTTACAATTGGTCCAAACAAAAAATTTTCCTTTAGTATGATAACAAAAATTAGTCCTGCATCAAACACTGGATATTTCAGTGAACAGTTTTAAGAATTTAGCATTTTTTTCCTAGTCTATTTAATGATCCTTTACATTTAAAAAATATAGTTGCGTATGCTCGGATAAACAAACACTTCTTTATATATTAATATTACTTATTTTGTAAACAGAATAAAAAATGACTATTTAATGATGCACAATAAGAGTGTATATAAATATTCAATATTCTTCTTAGCTAGTGGGATTGAAGATAATACGAATTTTTTGGAATGTATATGTATATACGTTTATGGGTTATGTTCCCATTATTTGAGATTATTTCTGTTTGAACCCAACAATTTAGAACTGGATGAGACAGGAGTAGTTCTTATTTACTGATAAATGTTTGCAATTTGTTAAGCCGTGGTTAAATCAGACTAGTGATCAATTTCCCCAAGGTAGGTTTATTAACTTTCTAACAGGTATTTTTATAGGAAAACATAGTTGACCACCGTCTCAATGTCTTCATTTACTTTCAAGGTACTCGAACCGGCATCCTGTAGGATATCAATTAAAGAATATATTGCTAATTTTTCTACAACATTATGATGAAGGATTCCTATCAACTCCCTCGTTGGAATAGAACATTCACTCTGTGACTTCATTTCATCTCACGTTTTGCTAATTGAGATGAATTTTTTTATGTCAGGGCATGAATTTTGAATTCCTTTTGAATGAGTTTCAAGTCAACACTTTGGTCATTTTTATGCTGCATACATTTAAACTCGGGTTTTGCTTTTCTAGCGAATTTTAACAGTAGCAGCACGTAAAAACAGTCACGAAAACAGGTACAGTTAATTTAGAATTAAACTCTTGAATCGGTGCTTCTTCTTCAATTGCAGGTAAGTGCTAAAATATTTCTCTAGGAAATAAAATAAATTGATCCTGGAAAATTTGATATAGTCAGTATAATTAATACTTTGTATGGTAAAAGTCACGTATTTTGAACATGTTTAGCAGAAAGTTGCCTTAATAGATTTCTTAACTGAGCCTATATTGTATTACATTTTTCATTCTTCCTTAAGTACAAATAATATGGGCATTTCCAAGATCAAGACAGCATTAAATTAATTAATCTTATTAATTTTGAAGTCCACAGTCTGTTGTATGCATTTAGTTCTAAAACACTGCAACAAAATAGAAGTTAACTGATGGCCTTATTATTAAGATGCATTACTTTTGTATAAAATCTTTATTACAAAAATTTACTAAGACGAAAAGAACGCAATCAACTATATGAAAAAACTCGGTATCATGTGTATGAAGTAATGAGGAACTCCATTTTAGAAAATCTTCCAAGCTATGCCATGTGAAATGTAACTTTATGGGTAACAATGGAGCTCAGAAAAGATGCTCGCAGAGTACTCACTCAAAAGTGATTTAAAGAAAGTGGAGGAATGAGGAAATGAAATTTTGATCACTTTCTAAAACGCAAATGTCTCCGGTGCTTTAATGTCTCAAATATTCCTATTTTCTCCGGTATTGTCAGTAAAATTGCAAGAATGAGGCGCATACAATGAATGCTTGGAAATCATTTAGCAAAAATTCTAGACTATGACTTCGAATGCTCCGTTCCGTTCCGCTCCTTTCTAATACACTTCTCTTTAGGTCAAGATTTCCTCAATCTCTATCGTTTGAAGACAATCTACCTCTTTGAATCAGTTGAATATTTCATATATCCAATGGGCGCTAATGCACTATATGCACGGAAGACAAAATATCGCCTCAAACTCTATACAATGAGACTGCCATCGGTACCAAGTATCATGTTTTAATTAAAATCTAGTGAGGTTCGTTGGAACACCTTGACACTACCCTGCATCCTTGTACTTTTCCTCATCTTCTTCTTTCATCTTAAATTTTATTCAAAATAATTATATTTAACTCAAATCCAATAATGCTTCTAAACGCAGTTATAATAAAGTGAAAAGTTTTTAGCGCCATTGCTTCCTTGGAGTTGCGGAGGAGGAAGAGGGAGGGAGAGCAGTTTTCCAGTTACTGAACCAGTTACCGTGGAATAATGCAAAGCCATTTCGAAGGCATTCACTCATGCAACTCCTATTGCTGAAAGGCACCAAGACCTTAAGGAATTTACTTGAACGATCCCAAAAATTGTTACATCATTTCAATGACCCATTTAACACATTCCATTTATCAACGAGACCAAGGAAATTCTATTAGAAAGGCCAATTTTGATAGGATATTCTTATTATAAGACAAGTGGGTGTAATTTAAATGATGGTTTAACTAACTGACCAGAAAGATCAATTCCATCACTTCTTTATTTCCGCAAATTGAGGCTAAACAGCTTTGCTGAACATACCCAATTTATTAGGAGAGGCTGAAAATATTTTTTTTAGTAAAGTAAAACAAAAAATTTAAGTAATATAATATATATATATATATAATATATAATATATATATATATATGATATAAGTAATATATAACTATTAGCTCACTCGGTAATTTTTTATTTTCAATACTCTTCACGAAAGGCTGAATCATCACAGGACCTCTCTCCTGGGAGGGGGGAGGGGAGGGGAGAGGGGAGAAGGGAATGGGGAACTCGAGTTTTATTGCTTCCGCATTTAAGGAATAAGTAATCAAAATGACAAGCATTTTTTTTACTCATAGAGCTTTAAAATCACAGAACTGTACTTTTCCCACTGTGGGAAAGTAGAAAGTAAATATAATTGATTACTATCTTTGTATTTCCCAAATCATACTTCAGTAGGATTTCTTCTTTTATTCTTGTGTCCCTATGACTCAAATGCCCCAAAGTCATATTAAGACACGTTTATCAATTCACCCTTTTATCCAGCTGTTCCGTTTAATTTAAAGGTACCACAGAACTCTTGCTCAGATGAGCATTCCTGGGTAATGAGACCACCTACCCGATTGGCTTTTACGAACTCTCTTTGCCTTCCACGCAAACTTTTCCCTTATCTATTGTAATAATAATTGCATCAATGTATTTAATTAGGGACGTAAGGATCTAAATTCTCCAAGCGAAACTGGAAGATCAAACGCAAAAACTGAAATTATTATGGAAAAAATATGATTGATATTAATTGCACATTCAACAAAGATTAACTTTTCATTTATTTGATTTGCTCTTTTAATTGATTTTGGAAATAAATAATGTCAATCAACTCTGCCACGTAGGAATTAGCCTAAAATCGATAATATTGTAGTAAACACTAGGGAGTATAAAACTTGCTCATCTCCAGCATTCTAGAATAGGAAGTGATTGTTCATTCGAATTAAAACACTTTTCATGGTTCAGAATAATTTACTTGGTAACTGCATTCACAATTTGCAAGATAGAAAAATAAACTAATTTTATTTTTAAATTCATAAGTTTATTTAGATTCCATTTCTGCATATTTTTTCTCAATTTTAAGGTGCACAAAATTTTAAAGAATTTTGTCGAAATTTGTTTTGCCAGAGGAATGCTAATTAAAAGCTTGTCTTCATGTGTGCTCCCAAGTGTAGACCAGACTTATTTGAGAATTTGAATTAAAATGGACACCAAACAATCCACAGGCTTCCTGGAAGGTTTGGTTGCACAAAGCGCACTCGATTATACAGTAATGCGTGTGAATCAACTTTTTCTCTATAATATAGCCTTCTGATTATCGTCCAGTCAAATAAAATTTTAAAGCATTACTGATTGGCTTATCAGATTTTGAAATTTAATTCATATTTTCTTTGTGTAAACAGGTACATATCTCAAGATTAAGGTTGTTGCAAGTACTAATTTAATTAATTAAATTATCACTGAGATATTAATGAAATACTTACTCCAAAATGTAGTAACTTTAGGTTCATTAAAAATTTATACAATTTCGTTTACCTTCAAATGGTAATATTTCATATTGATGTCTCAAATAAATAATAATTCAAAATTGGTTGTATTTAAAAATGCTTCTCTATTGTTCGGACTGCATTCCTCTTATCTATTTTCATTAAATACATCAAAATCGATCATTAATTATGACACCGTTTTCGAATTGTTAATGATTATTTTAATATTTATATCAATATCAATTTATTTTTTTTAAAGGGGTCGATATGTAGTCTTCTGGACAAATTTATATTCCATAAGGTCACAACATCTTATTCACTATTGTATGATAGTTTTAAAGTATAAAATGTATGCTTTCAGAAAGTGCCCTTAAAATGGTTCCTACCATGTTGTGCTATGTTTTTTGAATTTGTAAATGTACCAAAAAGGTTGCACTGACCAATTAAAATTGAGAGGTTGTGGGAACACAACTTCTGCATTCGTCATGCTAAAGTTGTGTCCCACAACTGAAAGAATTTGTTACTGGGGTTTCTGGGAACAGTCAAGGTTTATTAAGGTAGCTAATCCGCAACAAGGTTACTTTGATTATGATGCCTCGAATAAACTTAACTTAATAAGCGCAAAGGTCCGTATCAAGATTACGAGGTGGACGAAATGACACATGGTTCACAAGTTCTTATTCACAAATGGATTTGAGAGCCCCTCGAAACACTTGGCAAAAGTACTAAAATTTTCCAATGTTGTATGAATACGAAACACCAATGGAAATTAGAGAAGAAGTATTCATTCGCCTTTTTGTTCTCTTATCACAAAATATATTTTAACCTACCTTTTTCAAAGTTTGCAATTTTAAATATATTCCCTGGAACTTCCAATTTGGTCGAGTAATGGATCGTTACATATGGTTCCAAAGTCAGCTTAGTGATACCAACCCACACGAGTAAAAATAGTGATTTCGATTTTCATTCGAGTTTAACTGTTTTATTAGCATTAATTTTTGGGTCACCTACCATGTCCTTGTACGGTATTTTTAATATTTTGCTATCATACGTCCTGCTTCCGTGATAATCAAGTATGAAGCATGATCTTCAAGGTATATATAAGGATACTGAGAAATTTGAGTTGCAATTGGTGAGCGTAATATTTCATATGTTGACTCAATTTACCAATCACTGCCTCTTTCTTAGACAACCTCCCCTTTCAGCATCTGTTCTTGCTTTCAATTTGGAAGCCGAGTCAAAAAGACGGGTTGGTAAGGATTTGAAGAAGTATGGCAGCTTAAGTAATTAATGAACTATATAAAATAGTAATTTGAACTGCAGGAACCAACCAGTTTGGGGAAATTCATTTTTATTCAGTACAAAAATATTTTGTTATTTAAGCATGTTAAATAAATATTTTTCTGATCGCAGCAGGGAAAACTGGGCTTTAAATGAAATTTACAACTTAGCTAAGGTGTAAATGTACTTCTGTTTTATTTAAATGTCAAATTTTATTTTTATGGGAAAAAAAGAAATAAGTATTGAAAATAATTTAAAATCTATTTTGAGCTTTTAATTTATTCGCCACTGGGTTTTGATGTCGTATTGCCCTTAGGCAGGGGACTTAGGTCTAATTTGATTTATACTTACCAATGAAACTCGTCCACTCGTCATACAGCAATACTTTATTTCGATTTTATTTAACTTGAACATGATTAGTTGCAATGCTTATCGAATAAAAAATGATTAACCGAAGTAATTACTTGATAATCAACTTTTCAATGAAGTTAATTAAACGCTTTTTGTAATTCAAGTATTTTTGATTTTCTTCACTTTAAATCTCTATATATTCAAATTCAATTAAAATTTCCGTGGCCTAGCGTGCAGTCTCTTACTTTCACCACATATATTTCCTTGTGCACCATTTGAATGACCGCGCAATATTACATAGTTTGTAATTGGTTTGGTTTGATTTCGAGTCTAATGTGCTATTTACCAACGCGTGTATATAAATTCAATTTGACTATGTAGTATTAGATGTACTAGGCACTGATCACAGGCTATCAACATTATTGGATGCTGTGACGGAGGTGTAGGTTCATTGGGATTTCCGCATACACATTGACAGATTGCTTCAGGTAATAGATGGAGTGAAGAATACCTAATTTCTTACAGAGGATATTTTAGGATTCTTTCCCTCTTCCTTAGAAGAGTCCCGTAATAAATTTATGCGAATGGGCCTAAAATCTAGTCGCCTGTAGATGTTACTTTATGGAAGAATTTAAATTATGTGTTGTCAATATGATCAAATGCTTTAGTATATACGCTCGCTGATGTGAATGAATTTTCATTTTTCCTAACTTCTAACTGTTATAATTTGCAGTCCGCCAACCATCACCGTTGCTCAAATTCCCCAGAGAGGTAGAAGGACCAGTCCACAGGCCAGACCTCTATTGACGGAATTCGCAATTCATCTATATCAAAGGAATAGAATTTTACTGGTTTCAGATTGTACCTATCATTAGTAGTCATCGAACGAATCCAATTTGTTTGGCATGTAAGTAGCCTCCACTGCCTGGGCTCTGCACTTCGCCTTCCTAGCATTTATAGGACAGAGGAGTTTTATTTCCCATACCTAAGTGGCATATGAGATGTGAGAAAGGTCATTTTTGATTCACAAATCAAAATATTTGCTTTGGTTTAAAATATTTCTGTCGGCCATTATTCCCACGGCAGAAAAATTAATTTTGCGTGATAAAAGCCTCGAAGAAATTTAAATTTTGATAAAATTATGAAGATTCCCGATAATTGATGGTGGAGAATCAATTCGAGTATAATTCATTCTAAGATCGCAAACTAGCAAAGATTTTAGTAACAATTATAATCAACTAACCATTATAAAAGTAATTTTCGTAGCAACTGGACTGAAGTCGTTTGAATTGGACAATGTCAGAAGCTTATTATCGACCGAAAGTATGATAGGATTTCATAAAATGATCCTTTTTCATCTAATTGAAACCAATTCTCATAGTACTTAGTCTAAGCAAAGACAGTGAAAGCTTCCTATGACGTTTTTTTCAACGAAATCGAAGAAGTGCAAAGAGGTAGAAAGGGGCAAACTCAAACAGGTTTAATGTTATTGCTAAATCAAGGGCAGTGTGCAGTTGTGCAGACGTGAGAATCTAAGGGGAGAGTTCAGCGATTTTTAGTAGGAAACCAGTATCACTTTCGTGATATTAATATTGACTGAGAATATTCATTAGCTGTCATCATTGAATGTAAATTTGGAGGGAATTAAATATTTTACTATATAGCGCACCCATGAAGATAAGATCGTTCTTAGTAAAGCTATCTCAACCTTGAAACGCTTCTTTTTCACAGTTTGTAAAGATTAATGGATTTCTTTCAACGCTTCAACGGCTAATGAATGGCTAATATCAGTGATGAAATGCGAGTAGAGAGAAGATGGAATGAATATCGAATGATGGACGAAAGACAAATGGCGTGCGTTGTGGTTCATGCACCTTATTTGATAGAGTGAATAATTTATCTGAGCTAGCAAATACTTGGCTAATTTATAATTCAACCCGAAGGAATCTGAAAATTACTTCATAATTTATTATTTGTACGGATACAACTATAATGTTACTGCGGTACAAAAATCATGAAGTATCTGTCGCGCACTGGTGGAACTGCTCAGCAGCAAAGTCAGACGTTACGGGTTCGTTATTCATTAATCTAATCTGCTTGATAGAGATGGTCACAGCAATCGAGTCACCCAACATGAAGGTCCCATTGATCTACGGCATTGAAAAACAAAAGTTTCAGAACAGCCTTTTCAAAATAAACCTAAAAGGTAAGATTTATGGCTTGTTAAAATACAGCAGCATCGATATTACTAACAACTTCTTTCCTAAATATACGGCAATTTTTCTGCAAAATCATATAAAAACCGTGCGAAATCTGAATTATTTAGAAGATATGCGAAATGCAAATGAACCTAGTAGGCAGGTTTAAATAATTTCCTCTCTCTCTACGGGAAAAAGCGATTTTAATAATTTTGAATTTGCACGAAGATAATTAAGAAGATAAAGGTTATTTTAATAAGTTTGGAAATTACCAATAAAAAGAAAACGTGGTTGGGAACCAAAAATTTTACTGGATTTAACGAAAAATAGACAGACGAAGAAATCACAATATTTTCAAGGAGACCGAATTAAAATAACTTTTATTGTCAGGTATTAGAGCATAAATCCTACCGTGCAAAATAAACTGAACTTGGAGTAAAAGGATTTTATACTTTCCTTAAGAAGGGTCACAAAAAATGATTGGCTTGTGTAGTGCTGACACGATAACTAGTGTTTTGCTCCAAAGCTCATATGCATAATAGGGCATCGTTCAAAGATCTGGGACGGGAACGTTGGAGGGCAAATATTAATTAGAACTCATATAGTAATAAAAATTGGCTGATAACCATTTGGACTTCTCTGCGAGGTATGGGAAGGCGCCATCTGATTCATGTTGTCGCCATACATGTGGCCTATTACCGGCCACACTCGTTTATCATCCAGGACAGGACAGCTTCCGTGGTCGGCAACTCCACACAAACTTCTTCCCTCTACAAACTCACAGTGTAGCTTCACCTCACTTTACTCTCAGATGTGGAGGGTGTCACTCGTCCCAAAACTATGAAGGTTTTGAGCAAAATTAGTCTGTATCACTCAGGGAGAATCATATGCACTGCACGGAGCCAAAGTCATATGCTATTCTGTGTCTTGACCTTTCTATATTAGCACAAATTTGTCGCATCGTAAAAGAACCTAATTGTTAGTGTTTCAGCAATTGTATTCCCTTTGCACAGAATTTTCTCCGCCTTTGTTGGAGGCGTTTTGCTAGTCTTTTCTGAAGGAGCTTGGCCTCTACAACGATTGAGCAAACATTTACTGATGAAGGTCTTCATTGACTGCAAGTTTCGTGGTAGTAGCTAGGACATTCAATTAACTGAGTCGACAAAGCCACCCGAACTGCGATGTCGTGGTGCTTTAACACTATTCCAGTGCAGACGTCCTCTTGAACCTGCCGTGCTTGGGCAACTAGATCAGGTGGTCTGGATACAACAGTCTTGGAACTTCCTTGTCACTCTTCACTTCATGTCGGAATGTTTTCACAATGTTCAAGGGCCATTAACTACCGATCATAATCGCCTTCTGTTCACAGCCGGTACTAATCCTCATGTAATAAACTAGCCCTTCCATGGTTCTGATGGGTTCCAGTTAGCCACGCTCATTCTCATTATGTAATGACAACGGTTTCAACTTCTGGAGGAAGCATGATGTGCAGGAATACCTTGAACACATCTGCAAAATCAACTTGATCCTGTTTAACAACACTTATTTCCAAAATCCTGTACATGATTTCAATCAATGCTCGAATGAACTTATTAAATGTGTAATTGTACGATGCTACATATCCGAACTCAGTTAACTTATAATTGGCTTCGTACTTCATTATCTTGAATGCACCCCAGCTAACATTGCTGATAATCTCTTTTATCAGCATTTTTTATATAAGTTGCAAATAATTCGAGGCGATGTTTCAAACAGCAGAATTGCATTGATGAATTGATTTTTTACTTATGAATCTGCGAGCCAGCCTACAACCTTTTCATTGAAATTTTTCCCTCAAGAGAATGGAAACAGCTCAGCGACTAGCAATTCTACTTGAAGATAATTTTTTTATTTTTTATTTCAAAATCGGATTTCCTTAATTCACTTCTTATAATTGGAATCCGGAATCTACTCGTATTTTATTAAAATATGTTATGTAACGTCATTGTCAATAATAATAAATTTCTAATTGGAAATAGAAATGAGTACTGATGTACATCACACCGGATGCACTGGCATTTCGATATATAAATCTAGACATCTATCTGCATTGTATGAGTTCGAAGGGAAAGATTTCATGAATATTAAATAATAATTGCCTATTCGACAGTAGTAGTTCGTAAAATTAGATAAAACCGCTGATTGCGAAAATAAGCGATCATGAAATAATAATTTATGCCTGTATTCACTCACGATCGATTCTCGAGTTCATTAATTTCTATCGTGGGAAATAATTATACTTTTAGATTGGTTGGGTTATCCGAGAACCATCGGTCTACTTCATCAAATAGCGAGCACGCATACCGAGTGTTGAATTTCACTCTTCCCCACTTATAACCAACTTGTCCGTACTACCCGGTCTATTTACCCATGCTCTCACACACAATTTATCTTCCTCGTTTTACAATATAACTTTACTCACATTCGACACTTCCCTTTCTCATTTAGAAAAGGCAGTTGTCTGTGTCTTTGCTCGAGGGCAAAAATCTCCTTTTAGCAAGCTCGAGGTCTGCAAATCTGTTAACAATAAACTTTACTCTCCCATCTAGGCTTTATCAAAACCATTAAATATGAGAAGATTGCAGAGTCCTTTATAAAATCAAACATTCTAAAGGTGCGGACCCAAAAATAAAGTGCAGACACAAACATTTGTAATTGTGTCAACCCAAATTTGTTTTTAAGAAAAACAGAAGATTTCACTATGGCTCGTTACGGGCTTCTAGTTTGTCGTGAATTTTTCTGCATGTATATGGAGTCCATACTTTACCATTTTCAACAATATTTTCGTCTATTTCATCAGTATATTTTAAAAGCAAAGCTAAACGAAAAGGAATCAGTAAATGCGGCCATGTGTGTGGTCTTTTCTCATGAAAGTGGACTTTAACATTATGGTGCATACCTAAACCTCCTATCGTCTACAGCTTTGTATTTTAATGTTACACACACAAAAGCGACTTGGGGATGTTTAAAGACGATGCCAAGAAAACCCATCAGAGAGTGGAAATAATGATGCCTAAAATGGCCTTTGGAAAAGCGAAGCCTCATCACATCATGGAGTACTTTGTTGAATAAAAAGCAGTCTTGATGCCTACGCAGATAAGGAAAAAAACTGTAGTCCTGCTTAGAAAGCGGGAGAATACTTAAACGCATTGCAACCTTAACGAGCAGAATTTTGGGTAAAATTTACTCCACAATATTTAAAGTTCAATTTCATTTTCTCTATCAAAATGAAACAAAAATTAAATCAATTCAGAGGCCTGTTATTTCAAAAGTAGGTAAACGACTTAAGGCCATCCGTTTATCGTCCCACTATTGTCATCTGAAAAATTGAGTAAATTAACCAACCAGGCAATAAGCACTGAATACGCTCAATAATTTAGAAGATGAATCACGTTATTTAAATTCTACAACACAGAGGCAAGAAATACCAATTAGTTGAATATCGCTCAATTTGAAGATGCCAAATGCTAGGTCTCCTTCCTTTCATCCGTTTATGGACGTTTCTGTTAGCTGATTTCAATTGTAAAGCTATTGGCCGTGCCAGGGGCTGCAGTGTAACCAATGTGACATATCATTATTGGGATCTAAATTTATGTGAAAAATCTGCGTGGTAGCTGCGTTGCAACTGTGGAGTAATAAAATGGGGAAAACCGAAGTCGATTCGTTTTATTAAAAATAAATGCAATAAGGGAGATATCGCAAATTTTTTATAAAATAATTTTCTACGAAATATTTGCGAGAACATTTTGTCTCTTCCGCCCATCTTTTGAGTTACTTTAATTTACCGTAATTTAATTAACAGACTTCAATTTACCAGAAGACGGAAAGAATAAGCGATATTCAACAATCTCTAAAGTTTCTCTAACAGTCGTTCTTTAACGCTAAGCCGCAAGATTTTAAGATATTTTTTGGAAGATCCCATGAAATGGCGATTGTTTTCGCTACCATTAACAGAGTAAATTGAGAACTTCGTAATCTGTAAACACGCTCTCCATTTGCCTTTTTTTGATATTTGACTCTGGAAGAATGTCCTCACCCAGAATTAACGATTTCCGCAAGCGGTTATCTAAGCAGCCCATCTTTCCTCTTAATAGCTGCTCTTGAAAGCTCAATGGTCTTTCTGGAACAAACTTCAAAAGTCAATCATATGAAGAAGACTGATATTCTCACATGTTAACATTGGCAAATTGAATCTCATTATAAGTAATTTTTGTGCACAAAAGCTCCATAGTCTTAGACTACCATTTTTTGTACCGTCTTTTAACATTGTAGTACATAATACACCCTAACGACAGTACCACACAAGTTATTACAACGTAGGCGTAACCGAGCTATTTTCCCACTTCAAACTCCAAATGCAAAAATGGCATGAGGCTAGGGTTATTTTACGATGGCGACCCCAGTTAGTAGAAGGAAACGATGATCCAATACCTCAAATTTCAAGCTCAACTTTGCAGTCAGATTATGTGAGCAAGGCTGTTTGGGGCACCACTGATTAAACCAGAGTTTATAATTTTTGCAGAGGGGAAGGGTGCGCGATAGACTTGTCTTCACGTAGTGCACTCTGGGTAGCGTATACTTATACTGCAAAAAAATCTATAAACCGGCAGCTGACTTCAAACTACCATGACTACCCGACTGTATGTCGTATTCGACCACTTCCATAATACTCACCTTAACTTTTTCCCCACCTTTGTGTGTGTCTCTTTTACATTTGTGAAGCATTCTTCTGTACCCTTTCTCGACTTTTTGTGACTTTGATGTTCCTCCCCTCTGTGAAGCCAGGAGTTAACTAATGCCTTTCGCTTGATATAAATAAATTATTATTTCAGGACGCATCAGATATCGGAGCTAATTTTCAAAATAGATAAATTATAAGCCAAAATTTACGTGCTTGACATCCTGTAAAATGAGTGAATGAATGTAGCCATTTTTGTCCAGCTTGAACACATGTTACTGCAGCCTCAATGTCGATAACCAAACGAGAAGGGATAAATTTCTTCAGAAAAAAAAGCAGTCAAAAGGGGTACAAGAAAACGCTATATGGGGGCAGGAGAAATGAATATTTTTGAAGAGAAAGACATTCACAAAACAGCAAAAATCCACATGTATGCACATCGGGGGAATATATCATTAAATAAAAGACTTCAAAGACCTAACACACACTTACAAAATAGAATCAGTCAACCGATGAATGTAAAGCAGAAAAAAAGTTTTGGCAATTAAAAGAATTCATAATCTTCATTCTTTTTCTTTTGTTCTTTCTCATCTCAGATCTGGTCATTAGCATATTCAGATTTGGTAGATAACTGCGCTCTTCTCTTTGATCGATACAAAGTTATTCGGGATTTCAGCTACTTTGCTTTCCTCTTACTGGAAGAGATGTAAGCATTAGGACGGTTAATTAATTACATATGACCTTTAATATATCAAAGAACTCGAATTTGGGAAGCTCAAATTCGATAAGATTTTCCTCGATCTACAAAAGGCAATTTTCTCCTAAATCTAATATTGGAAGTCCAATAACTGGCGTTTATGTAAACTGCGCAGACAAAGGCTCCTTGTGTCATAAACATTGTATTTTTTGATGCCTTCATTCATCGTCCAATATAAATTTTCGCCTTGACTTAGAATTGTACTTGCGTTTCTCGAACATATTGTACGCGAGCTTGGCATGGTTTATGGGTTATAAGCTCTTCCATAGCCACCGATAATTTGTCGGAATCACATGACACAAACACTGTCCTTCTAAAATAAGAAAAATGGGTATTTGAATAGATGGACCTTTTTCCAAAATAAATATCTGTTTCACCAAATTCATTTACCGAATCATCCACAGAATACTTCGTTCGTATATTAACATACAGTACGAAGTCCCAACTTCTTTCCCTTCATAAGTATATTACATGTTATGACAAATTCAGCTGTAAAACCCACAAAAATGAAAGAACCACTACCTCATACACCAAAAAGCGGAATACCATTCATTTTTTAAATACTTTTATATTTCAAGGTAAGCAAGTAAGTGATGATTTGATTGAGATGAAATCGTTGGCTCTTTAATCAAGCATTCACAGGTCAAGAATTTTTATCAGATTATCAGAAGGTTATCACATTTTCCCTCCCACCAAATAAAAGTGTTACATCTGCTTCGAAGTGTCTAAGTCAACTTCAGTTCTAATGAACATATGAGTAAATGTTACTTCAACTGCGCAGGAATTCACTATTTCCATTAAGCGTCATCTAAACAGCACTCTACGCAAATGTAGTAGTTCTCTTTACTAGCACATTCGTTTTTATGTATAAAACAAAGGAGAAATAGAACAACTTGATCAATACTAAATTAATCAATACTGAAAGCAAGCGGAAAACTTCCACAACTGTTTTTTTGAAGAAAAGGCTAGATGAAATGCCAAGGTATCAGATTGCCATTCCCAACGTCACCATCAAATTCTTTCTGAGTGTCTCCAAAGGTTATCTGAAAAGTGAATAAGTGAAATAAAGATGTGGTTTTCTATTCTACTTACTGTTATTTAAAATTGCATCCTCACAGCAATATCTATGCATTTTATTATCCACTCTGAGCGAAATTTACTAGATTTATAATTAATCGGCTGCCTTTTGCCTTCCACAGGAGATGTAACAGACAAAGAGGTAAACAAGAAATATTCCATTGGTCATCACAAAATTTCGTATTGTGCAAAGTCTGCATAAAGAATGTTTACGAAAAATAGAAACAACAATCATACATCTTGCTTTCTTTATATCAACCGAATCAAAGGCACCGCACCAAAATAAAATAAAATAAGTTCCAGGAAAGAGATTCATCTTTTTTGTTTGTAGTTCCTTTGGCACTTAAAATGCCGATTGGACCTCTCTCTAACCAATAACAATTTTTGTTCACTTATTCGAATTTTCACAAATTAAAGTTAGATTTTCGATTCAATTTATTGCAATGTTGCGCAAAACTAACAGTCCTCAAAATTTAACTTTTTGTCAAGTAATACATTAATCAGAATATAGAAGTTCAGTGTTATAAATCATAAAAGTACTTTTAACTAGTTGAAGGAAGTATATAAATTTGAACTTTTTGATTATTTACACGCTTACATTTATTTCGAAAAGTTTATTCCGCGCACGTCTTTCTATACATTTTATAGAAACTTAAAATATTCGCCATTTCGCATCGCATTCCACCAGTATTGCAACATCTCCCCTAATGGCACTCTTTATAAACCACCTGTCACTTCCTAACCTAACTTGGAGTTTAAGAAGCAGTGACAAGTGGCTTTATCCACAAGTTTTTCAAGTTTGGCCCATATCTGAAAATATGATAGCCTTTTGTTGCGCGTTATTATGTCAAATCTAATCGAAATCGATATTTTACATCAATCCACCTTAGATTCAGTAGAATATAAACGGCATTTAATTTTCTATCTTTGTGAAATATGTCGTTTCTCTCTATGTAATATATTGAACTTTCCTTCGCACTAAAAGCATGTGCGACTTCAAATATACTAAAAATAAATTTGTAAATTAGACGAAACTTGATTTATTTAAAAAAAATAAGTAGACTACATTTCCTGACTTGTTTAACAAAAGAATTTCTAATAAATTTCCAATTTCAATATTTCTAAAACTATAAAAAATAGGTCTTTGGGATCCATTTGAACCAATCGAATGGTATTTGATAGACCTTCACCCCTTACTACCATTCTCCATCATAAAATTTTAAATATACCTAGTGAAACCATTCTTATTGAAACCATTGACGCCAAGAATCGTCTTACAGAGCATGGAATAAATCATTAGAGAATAAAACAAAGGCCTCTTTAAAATATTTAATGTTCATTTTTTATTTTCGTTCTTACATTGTCATAACTTTCGAAAATATTTTCGTCAATTTCGGGCCTTGACAGGGAATATAAAATCTGGAAAGAAAATTTAAGTTCATGGCAACCCAAAGCAAGAAATTTTATAAAAATTTTTAAAATTATTTATATCATTTCCATATACAGGATGTTGGGGATAAGTGTTATTAAACGGGATCAAGTTGATTTTGCAGATGTGTTCAAGGTATTCCTGCACATCATGCTTCCTCCAGAAGTTGAAACCGTTGTCATTACATAATGAGAATGAGCGTGGCTAACTGGAACCCATCAGAACCATGGAAGGGCTAGTTTATTACATGAGGATTAGTACCGGCTGTGAACAGAAGGCGATTATGATCGGTAGTTAATGGCCCTTGAACATTGTGAAAACATTCCGACATGAAGTGAAGAGTGACAAGGAAGTTCCAAGACTGTTGTATCCAGACCACCTGATCTAGTTGCCCAAGCACGGCAGGTTCAAGAGGACGTCTGCACTGGAATAGTGTTAAAGCACCACGACATCGCAGTTCGGGTGGCTTTGTCGACTCAGTTAATTGAATGTCCTAGCTACTACCACGAAACTTGCAGTCAATGAAGACCTTCATCAGTAAATGTTTGCTCAATCGTTGTAGAGGCCAAGCTCCTTCAGAAAAGACTAGCAAAACGCCTCCAACAAAGGCGGAGAAAATTCTGTGCAAAGGGAATACAATTGCTGAAACACTAACAATTAGGTTCTTTTACGATGCGACAAATTTGTGCTAATATAGAAAGGTCAAGACACAGAATAGCATATGACTTTGGCTCCGTGCAGTGCATATGATTCTCCCTGAGTGATACAGATAGTTTTGGAATGTGTGACACCCTCCACATCTGAGAGTTTGTAGAGGGAAGAAGTTTGTGTGGAGTTGCCGACCACGGAAGCTGTCCTGCCCTGGATGATAAACGAGTGTGGCCGGTAATAGGCCACATGTATGGCGACAACATGAATCAGATGGCGACTTCCCATACCTCGCGGAAAATTCCAAATGGTCGTTAGCCAATTTTTATGACTACATCAGTTTCAATGAATATTTAGCCTCTCAGATCTTTGAATGATGCACTATTATGCACGTATTGGAGAGCAGAGCAAAAATCACTAATTGTTGTGCCAGTACCGAACACACTAGCCATTTAGTGGATTGAATAAACGCACCATGTTCCGTGTGTGTCTAGAGACTGATTGATTGTGCAATTATTTAAGGAACAATCCTTTGACAATAGTGCAATTTTATTTTCTATTAATAATTTGATTAATATTAACTGTCGGACTAATCTAGCAATTGTAATTCTTCTGATGGCTATCAAATTTTTCCGAAATCTATGTCTGACTGTTTTTTTTTTAATTGATTAGATTTATGAGAAATTAACAACTTTGACTTATGTTTAGAGGTCATAATCACAATATTGCATACAACGCCTATTTTCAAATAATTAAATAACGATAATTGTTTAATTTCCTTGCTAAGCTATAGTTATTTCACTGAATATCGATTACTTGATTAAAAGACTGAGCGTCTCTAAA
The DNA here is from genome assembly GCA_000469805.3 of Hymenolepis microstoma. Classification (NCBI taxonomy): domain Eukaryota; kingdom Metazoa; phylum Platyhelminthes; class Cestoda; order Cyclophyllidea; family Hymenolepididae; genus Hymenolepis; species Hymenolepis microstoma. Next base: position 22,838,089 of record LR215991.1, on the reverse strand, counting down.
ACATATTTTCCTGTCTTATCGTTAATCTTTTATTTCGAGTGTAAATTCCTGATTCCTGTTTCTGATTGGTTATCTAGACAACTTAACATAAATTAGAGTTTTAAATTTTACGCATATTTTTTGAAAACTGACATTTGAAATTATACAGAGATATCTGAATAATTTATCTAAACTTTCATTTACTTTGACGAAACAAAATGTGCAAAGAAATTGCGTATGTGAGAAAAAAATTTTCGATAGAATTTTTAAGGGTAAATAGTAATGACCTTGAAACTTGATGACTTAAATCATAATTCATATAACTTTATGAGTCGTCAGAGGCAACATATTATTTCAGCTGCTGACATCTGTAAATATGTGATCTTCAAGCTTAAAAACTTGTTTTAAAAATTATTTTTATTAATTTCTAACTGAAAATATTATTTTTTATACTTTTTATGATATTTCTTTATCTGCGTTTGTTACTTGTTTCACTTTTATACTTAATAAGCATGTAAATGTAATCACAGCACTTATCTCTCAAGTGGATGCTTTTAATTCAGCGTTTTAAAGTGGCAGAATTTGTACAAGCTTGCTGCAAAAATTTTGGTCAATTAAGGTATCTTACTATATTATTAAATTGTGTTAAATGAAGCAAAGGTATTGTAAAATCTTGTTATTTTGCATGCTGGGCCCTCAGTCCATTATAACAAAAAATGATAAATTATTTATAACGATCCATGGAAACAAATAATTAATGGAAAATTATGAAAACTCATCTTATCCGGATAAACGTTGAAATTAATTCTCCCAACAATGTCACAAAATGTTACGTGTTGCTTTTGCACTTAAAACAGAAAGGTACATAAGACGAATCAAATGGTAATGTTCAGTGAAATTAGAATAAAAGTACTCTCATATATAATCTTCAAACCCATCAAAGGTATCCAGATGAGTTCATTCTAACAATTAACACCATGTCATTTGATTCATTCTTAGCCCGGCAAACTCGCTTTTAGTTGTTATAAAGCAAAATGTTGCATTAAAGGAATGAAATTAATTCCTGAATGCATTAGTGTTATAAAAAATTTCCACTCAACCCAAGCTTTTTGCAGCCTTTACGCCAATTAGATCAAATATAACTCATAGCAAAAGATTAAAGTAGGACTAGTAAGAAAAACTAATCGCAATGAACCCATCTTTTCTAACTTCTTATGAACTATCTTCTAAGAGACTCGATTTTTTTGCTAAACTTGTAAGAACAAGACGAAATTTATTTTCCCACTTTACCCTTTTTCTCTCCCCGCCTCCTTCCAGCCTTCACCAATGCAAAATACGTTTTGCTGAAACCGGACACACTTCAAGACACAAACTAATGTAGGCCCTCTAAGGATGTTAAGACGAAATCATGAACTCGATGCTTTCACAATATCGAACGTCTATTAATAACGTTTGTTTACTTGGTGAGGTGAAACATCGTAGAAAAAAGGAGTAAAATGGTGGTTCGGAGCAATTAAAGGAAAGATATGTAGATGATAAGATGTGTCCTGCATCGGCTCACTGAAAAATCGTTTGCCTTCTACTGTCAACTGGAATTTCCCCAACATTAAACTACTAACCATAAAGGTTGAAAAAGCCCAAACTATACCCAGATTAGGAAGACGGGAACGCAACTTATGACTGAATGCAAATATCATATTATTTAACTTTTAGAAAGATCGACCTTATCCAGACATGTTAATGTCAAAAGTGTTCATAAATATTGTATAAAGCATGATTAAAATATGGCAAAATTCCATTTTAATTTTAAACTACTAAGCGTTTTGGATTGTATTTGAATTTCTCAACTGAATATATTCAGGATTCAAAATTCGAATTAAATTTATTATCAGTTAAAAAATTCTAGTAGATTTTGGAGTTTTGTGGACCGAAATCGATCTCCACACAATTGCTTGAGCGTGCATTCGTATGAAAGCAGTGGGAGGGAGAGTGGGGTAGGATGGATGTTTCTTCTGACGCCAAGTTTAAATTTGATTCATGGCATTATTTTCAGCAAAAAAAGAATCTATAAATTATCTCTGTTGTGGATTTAAAATATAGAAGTACTATTGCTTAACATTGTTAATTTGGGTTGAAAATTCGCTCTAACAACCCACAATACGCAAAGTTGTATATAATTGGGAATTATCGTTATTTAACGGAGTTCAAAATAACATTTAAGTTTGAATGCATTAAATTCTACAAAATTTGATTATGCCTAATTGTTGAGAGAGTGATAGGTGAGGAATCTATGGTCAAGTTGTAAATGCCTTCTATAACCCCATACATAAATCATGCTAAAATAACATTTAAAATTTGAAAAAAATTATTAAAATTCACTAATTATTTTTCAACAGCAGTTTGGATGATTAATTTGTTTGCTTTTATCAGCGTGCATCATCTTGCAGCAACTAGATTTATACGTTAATGAAAATGTTTTAAAAATATTTCAATCCATTACCTAACCTCATAAAAATTACATTGATCCTTGTATTGTCTCGAATAATGATTCATGAATCGTTTTTATTGGCTTTAGGAAATTCATTATATTGCTTTTTTCAAGTTATTTATCCCTCTCATTAATATTTATTCAAACGAAATAGGATTTTTCTATTAGTTTAAAATTACCTTTTTTTCTACCTGGAGTCGCATTTTGAAATGAAAATAATTTAATTTTTGCAGGAGGCGAATCCCCTTGAGTATTCAAGTTGCGTGACAAAATTCTATAGAAATGGTAAAAAATACATTCGATTTTCAATTAATAAGGCTTAGTGATGTGGTAAGGCAGGACTATTTTCCAATGGAAGACTCTAGCAATACCTACAAGATTCATATGAATTTAAATAAGCCAATGTATTTGCATATTGAGACTTAATCCAGTTAAAAACTTAGTACTAATTTCATATTCGAATCCAATTTGACTTTTTTTAATTTCATCAATTTCACAAATTTATATATTTGCATTCGCTGCATTTCTTGTTTGAAATATAATGCACGCGATTACTTTATTTTAACTAGGAGAATTTAGTCTTCAAGCGGGGAACACAAGAGAAACTGGTAAACAGAATATTTGTTGATGATTGTAGGATGAATTTTGTAATATTGACAGCCATTCGAGCACCGATGAAGCCAACTAACTTAAAGTCTAATCATCGGGTGGAACACAACTTGAAAGCAAAATTGGTCATGCAACCATTTCTCTTAATTTGTGTGTTGCTGTTGCTGCTGCTGTGCTTTCATGAAAGTATTTCGGGTTCAAAACCGCTTAACAAAAGGAGAAGTGACTATTTCTAAGAATATGACCTTCGGAAAGGAGTATCAATGGTCAAAGCTGAATAGGGATGTCAAAAGATATAAACCGCTACAAAACTTTCTCTCATTATTGTATTAGAACTTAAAAATTATGCATCCTATTGGATTCAATCTTTAAATAAGGGAAATTATTAATGATATTAAATTCAAGCTATTACAATCTCCTGCTTGATTTGATTTTGGGGTTGATTTGTAAGAGTTTTACTAAGTAGGCAGTACATGTTCCAAAATTTAAACTTCATGATCTGTCAACCAGTTTATTGTAGACTTCCTTCCTTTTTCCTACTTTACCGTCTGTTTGCAAAGCGTTTAACAATAAATGTGAGATCTTGTAACTTTAACGCGAAATGCAGTTAAACGATGATAGATATCTGTCATGATCTTAGCATAGCAGAGCTCTGATGCAATCTGATAGACTTGAACAAAAGGTTTTTATCTTAAGTTGTTGGAATATAAAAGGAACTTCAATTACCCGTCATCAGAGTTGGTGCGATTCGCAGTAATCTAATGTTTACAAGTATGTCCTTCACTTTTGAGCATTATTGATCCAATGGACTTATGAGTACATCTGGGCGATTAATTCGTTTTATACTTTGAGGCGATTCACTTAATCATTCTGAATATATGATTAATTATGATTGACTATTTTAATTGTCATTCTTCATAAACCACTTAGTTGCAGCAACAAGTAGCATAGATAATCTGACTAGGCTAAATACAAGTGACGGGAGAAGGGTTAGTAAATGACTTTCAAGTTAACGGAATTGTATTAAGCAATAGGGAAGTGACACTCAATTTATAATTAGCTGTTTTATGCAATGCTATCAGGTGCATCAAAATTAACACAACACTAACACTAAATTCAAAAATAAGACTATGCCTTTCAAATTTGACTCAAGTTGTCATTGTGTCAGTTTACACGAATGGACAGTCTTCTTGCAAACAATTTCTATAAAAAAGCATTGTAAATGATATTGACGTTCCAATTAGAACCCGTTAATTCATAACAAAAGCGCTACCTCAAAGCATTACGACTTTGGAACTACTAAGACGAAAGTACTTATTTACTCAACTAACTGATAAAAGAACATTTCATTAATTTTCAAAATATAATCGATTTCCAGCAGAAAGAGGAGAATACATTTAAGTTGCAATAAGTGATCCTCAAAAATTCACAAAGATGGCTGCCATTATTTAATGTTTTATTTTTATAAGGTGTCAAGTACTTAAATTTTAGAGAAAATAGTTTCCACTTTCTTTAACGTCAATCTTTACTTGTTTTTTTCTGTTGTATCAGATTTTGACAGTTTAGTTTGCCATTTTTCTCCTCCACTTATCCAATGATAATTGCTCTACCGTTTAAATAATTTCAACCGATTACTCTGGCTTCCGTCTTACTGACATCTTCAAAATCAGGAAAAGGACGTCGTTTGAATGGCCATTTCCTTTCGCGAATAGCGAGCTAACTTTGAAGCGCAAATTCAAATGGCCATTATATCGAATTCTTTAGTTCCTCGTAGGAAAATATTTTGCTTTCATTTAATTAATGATGCTTTATAATAAACAAAACCCTTCTTAAAGCTTTTCAGTTTTTGCTTTTAAACTGAATGTTAGACAAAGAAAATCCTATTTTTTTAGGAAAGTCATGGAAAATCATTAACATGAGCCTCGGTCATGACGAATCTCCTAACCAAATAATATTCGACTTTGGAGGTTAATAGCTTAAAAAGACAATTTTCATTTTACTTACGAAATATCATACGTCAAAAGAAAATCGCCTTCAGGTTGCAATAAATTTACACCTTTTGATTATTCTAACCTGATTTTAAACTTATAGTAAAAAAGTAAACTGTAAATTTCGAAATTACATGAAAAAGATGGACTTTGTATTTTATGATGGCTACTTAATCTTGATGTTTTGTAATACTGTGAATATAATTTCGCTTGATATATAATAAACTAAACACGCCCTCATCAAGGATTTCACAAATTCATTTCCGCTCTCCATGGTAATCTCCAAACTGTATTAACCTTCACATATGACTTCTCTTCCATTTGTACTTGGGAATGAAGAAGTAGAATTTGAACTTTTAAACCCTTAGATTGAAAATCATTATCCGTTATGACCTCTTACCCTCACATTAGACTTTAGGCGGTTATCATGTCAATGAGCTGAGGCCTTTTCTCCCAATGGAAATTACTCAGAAGCAATTCCATCTCTTTTCCATTAAGTGTTAATGGAATTCTAAAAAATATGCAAGTTAATAGAAGAATAAGTTTTATTGTAACAGAATTGGATGTGAGATAGAAGGCTTCGTAGAACGGAAATTGAATCAATGTAGAGAAATGATATTTGATTCTAACTTTGGTTAAACTGTGAATAAAAGTGCATGCCAAGGCGTATCATATATTTGATTCTAACGTTTTTTATGCCGAACCTAAAATAGAGTAGAATTCAGAAAAATAACTTTCAGAGGTCAAATTATTGCAAATTAAACTATCAATTTGGGTTGTTTCATTTTACACACATTTTACATTTTTCATTTACACATTTTAAAAATGCTACTGATGAGGCATAGCAAAAGTTAGATCCAATTTCATGAAATTCAAATGATTCACTGTGCTGCGTTTTTGTTTAACAAAAAATTGTCACCTTTCGATACAGACAGATGTCAAAGTGTAGCAGAACTTACAAACATGCAATCGAACAAACACTAAAGTAGAGAAGCAATTTTATGTCCAAAGTATTCGCGTTTGTCTTATCTTTGTGCTGTGAGAGCGGATTGATGGTAATAGCTCTGAGGTGGTGGGACCAAACTCAGATCTAAACCCATCAGTCAGCAGGACTTGAAATTGCAGACGCTACGTCAGCCATGAAACCGGAAAGTAAATATCACATTTCATCCTTTTAATCGTCTTCCTATCTTTATTAACCACCACTTGTCAACACTCCACTGCATCGAGCTGTATTAGATTCGACTTGTTTGTCATATTCACATAAACTGGTATAGTAAAAAGGGAGTAAAGTTGTATCAATTTGATATTATGAAGTGAGTTAAAACGGCAATACACTACTACTTCAGCTGGATATTTTCAATCAACCGCTTTTTCAGCTACATTGCCGTACAGTGGGACTTCAAAAATTGATTTGAAAAACTTATTGCCTCTACCTTGTCTATAATTGCATTTTATAAACGTTCCCTCAGTATAACGAGGATCAGCCAGTCTAGATTTTTTGCATTTTTTGGGAAAATAACTCAATGTGGTGAGATTCTATTCGGCGCCAAAAGGCATTTAGTTTTGTTCTACCGAAATGGCTGAACCTCGATAACAATTCGAATAGTTATGGCATCTTAGCTTAGAAAAAATTGTGACCAAGAAAATATTATGGCATTTCTGAATTTAATGCCATTCCGTTTTCAAAAGGAACTCATACGGTATATTTAGTGAAGATAAAAGTCAAACCTGACCCAATAGTTTTTGCGGAAGGTGATATTTTTAATTGCTTATAAGCTATTTGCAAATCTTAAGCAATCGGTGAGTTCTTATCGATTTGAATACATGCCTAAGAATCAACCACACGATACTTGGGGAAATATTAACCAATATTGTTCTTACAAACACAGCTCACAATACTTTACTTAAACCATTTAGGTCGTTAAATTTATTTCAATCAGCGCAATAAGCTTTCGTTGTGAAAATGTAACTTGCTAGCTATTAGGGAGTTTCTTAAAAGAATACTTAAACGTATGACAAGGTGGACGCAATAAATCAATTTTTGAAGTCCCACTGTACGGCAATGTAGCTGAAAAAGCGGTTGATTGAAAATATCCAGCTGAAGTAGTAGTGTATTGCCGTTTTAACTCACTTCATAATATCAAATTGATACAACTTTACTCCCTTTTTACTATACCAGTTTATGTGAATATGACAAACAAGTCGAATCTAATACAGCTCGATGCAGTGGAGTGTTGACAAGTGGTGGTTAATAAAGATAGGAAGACGATTAAAAGGATGAAATGTGATATTTACTTTCCGGTTTCATGGCTGACGTAGCGTCTGCAATTTCAAGTCCTGCTGACTGATGGGTTTAGATCTGAGTTTGGTCCCACCACCTCAGAGCTATTACCATCAATCCGCTCTCACAGCACAAAGATAAGACAAACGCGAATACTTTGGACATAAAATTGCTTCTCTACTTTAGTGTTTGTTCGACTGCATGTTTTTTTAGGTTACATGCTTCTTTTGTCTTTTCTCTTCCTGTTTATTCTTACCAAAGAATGAATGTCAATATAAACTGACGTACGCTTAAGTCCAAGTAAGTGATGTCAAAAATAAATTTAGTGTGACAGTAAGACGCGTTACGTATCTACTTATATGGGTAAATTGAAAATTATTTCTCTTTGAGCCGAACCGTAATATTAAAAATTTTGTATTGCTATATCACGCAAGTCTACCTTGTCTTCTTAGTAAAATACTTCTGCGTAAGCAACATTGACTACTGTTTTTTCCGTTATGCCTGGTGTAGTAAATAAATAATATCGATGATAGCTTAGCCAAAGGTTTTCATAAATATCTCAATAAGTGGTCTAATCAATATGAATTTTTTAGAATACCTCCAACAGAAAAATACAGTGAACTATCTAAATATTCTTCCATAGAATTGGATTCCAATAAAATAAGCTATCAACCCCACAAGTATTCCTTGAATTTAACTTTAAACTGCCACAAATTATTTGAAACTGCTAAATGTTATATCAAACTTAAGCTTTGACAAATTCCTAGGAATTCTTCCTAGTGTCGAGACGTCGGATAACCGACAACTCAATTATTCAGTCTAACAACAAAGTCTGCATTTCCCTCACATAAACCCTCTCAGAAACTCTGACATAAATCCGACAGATTGGACTTTGGTTCACTTGCCTTTTGTTTTGTGAATTATACCGTTTTTGAAAAAGTGTACATGCCACGTTTTCATATTTTAAAGTCTCAGTTCATGAGCAATCATCTCTCTATTTAGAGTGCTTTGATGCTCTCTCTGTTTCACCGTCACAACATGAGATGTTGATCCACTCCAATGAGCGCGACTATATTCGTTTTCTTTAGATTTATAATGCAAGTTAATTTAAGTAAAATGTATTGTGGTAAGAGGGTCCTATATTTTCTATAAAATATATTTATTTTAAGCACAATCTAATTGGTCTATCTTAGTTACAACCAGGAGATGCCATTGAATTGAGGAGCAATCAACTTGTTGCACTTCTCAGTTTCCCACTTGTTCCATTTTAAAACAACCTGTAAACTAAAGCAATTCGTAGACTTTTTACGTGGTCAACAGGTGGTATTTCCATGCGAATTTCTGGTTCAAGCAATGTCAAAATTGACAAACTGAGAGGACTGAAATTTACTGGTCACCCTAGAATACAGTAAATCGTAAATCCCTGCTCATTACCAAAATATTAATTTTGGAACGTCTCCAACACTAAATTTAATTCCATTTCTCAATCCCATGAAAAGCATTCGTGGGAACACAGCTTTAGCATGACAAATGCAGAGGCCTTTTGACCAATCAATAACCAATGCCAATGCGATCAATCAATAGTCAATTCCAGCACACGGTTACCCGACCAATCAATGACCCAAGTCATATGAGGTCAACATGCCATGAAGTGTATATAATGGCTAAGTTCCACGTCATATACACACGTATCACGCTTGTACGCTATTTTAAGTAAACGTGTTCCACGGTGTACGTCTGTTTCTTCTATTCCAGGAGACTTACAAACTAGGAGAATCTGCCATAGTGGTTTCTGAGAATAGTCAAGGCTTATTAAGGTAGCTAATCCGCTACACATTTAACAATTTCGAGGTTGTGGTGAAGAAACATAGACTCAAATAAAATTTGCCAAGATATTTATATAAAAAGTATTATGTGAGCATTTTTATAACAGCTAGTGCAAATAGTATTACCTAAACAGTTTTCCAGAATCCAATGAGTAGTAAACGCTAAAAGTAGTGTTTGATTTGTATTCCTTCAAACATATCGGTAATAAAATTTATTTCCCAATTTCAATTTTCAAAACGTACCTTAATTTAAATACCTCTTAGTAGTAAGTTGTAGTGCAACTAACGCACGAAATGGTTCGATCGCATGAAAGTAAATTTTGCCGAAAGAAGATCGTGGAGGCTATTGACGAGCTTCAAAGGAAAAGAAAGGCAACTACTGAGGAAAATATCATAAAATACCTCAACAAAAAGCACAGACTATCGCCCACCTTGATTCATAAAGGTCTTCACTGTTTACATGGACATGGATACGTTTTCAAATTTCTTAGCGAAAAGGGTAGATGTTATGTGAGTGCTCGAAATGTTTATCAAAATATTAAATCCCTTTTAAATAAACCCACTTCCACCACTGAAGCGTCGCAAGAGTATTCGAGATTATTCGCCATTATGTCCAGCGAAGTCCTTATGCGAGCTTTTCTGCATCTAGTAAATGAGAGAGACGAGAGTAGTATGTGCGAAGGATTCTTCCCCTATGAGATAGAGAGGGCTATAAGAGAAGTGGTTACTAAGAGAATGCGATGTTCTGAAATGTTGGATTTAATTATAAAAGTGTTGCCAGAGCTGTTGAAGAGGGAGAAAGAGAATGGAAATCTTACATTGCTGAAAGATGGACGATATCAGGCTAAAATTAAAAGATTGCTTGCAAACTTAGATGAAGAAAATAGATTTAGTCAGCATTTAAAGTCCGTTCTGAAAATGGGTGGTGGAGATGAACGTAACAAAGAATTTCGATTGAGTCTGAATCGAAACACTATGTCGTCTACAGATACAAAAGTTGTAGAAAGCCCTGAAGAGTCGCCAATAGTTACACCCGAAGAACTTCTATCTTCCACTTCTTTCGGTCAAATAAATGGTGATGCAGCAAAATTCTTTTTAGATGAACTCATTCGAAGCACCATTAAATCGACAGAATATATGAAACAATCCCAAGAACAAACTCAAGCCCCCTGCAGAATTGAAAGTCGAATTCAGTTTTATGAGTGGTTAAAGAATCACCTTTGATAATAACGCTTACTTAACAGCGTAGGATTTAGTTCAACTGCTATTTATTTTAATAAAAATGGAATTTGCTTTTTATTTTTTTATTTTTTATCGAAACGATGAGGTTTTAATGGCTAGGTAATGGAGTTGTCATTTATTCCAAAGTATGCTAGTCAGCGAAGCTACTCTGGTGTGACATTTGAATTCGTGCTTTCTACAGATACATAAGATATCCGTAGTACTAATCCACCAATAAAAGGAACTTTTCCGTGTCCGTGAAAAGGTCAGAGCACAGGTTGACTAAGTCAGTTTTGACAGATACGGTACGGGCTATTTTAAACCGTTTGATGTCATAATATTTTCGAGCGATAGACCAAAGCTAGTGTATAATCTGAGCAAATTATACACTTGATGAATGTTTAATTATCAGTGAGGATATCATCTATTTAATAAATTAATGAAACATTACAAAGGTGGTGTTCAATCAAGAGTAAAATATTTCATTTAAATAGGATAAAAGAGGTAAGGAATTTTTCGGTCTTGATCGCGTAGATCGCACCCTTCTCCTATTGTTATAAAGGACTCTTGAGACACTATTACCTAATCGTCCACGAAATTCTCTCTCTTGCTATCAACCTACTTACTTATTTTTGGGCACGGAAGAATTATATTCTCAAATGGGGTACTATTTGCACTATGACAGTTTCGTGATAATTTTCTGCATTTTCTGGTTTATGGGCACATTTTAGTACACCACATATAGTCAAGTACAGCGCAAATAGAGAATATACCCACAGCATTCTATTTCACGCGTTTGGTTTTTTTACATTCAAGACAGTAACGTGTCATAAATCATCGTCGTGAATTGCAATACGCCCACTATTTTAAGTCTTCGTTTTCCTGCACCCTCTCAGCAATAACGGTCAATTTATTGTTAATTAAAAATAGCGCGTATTCCCTGTCTCTTATGAAGAAAAAAACTATTAGCCTTTTACAAATTTTCCTATACGCCAAAATAAATAAGAAAACTTACACTTCAAAACCATATTGCCTTTAAAACTGGGCATTGTGTTCTTTCAGAGTGTAGGTCCACCTGGTCAGAGTAGGTATGCCAAATTTCTTTCCTCCATCTTTAAAAATAATGAAATTAACAAGTTTGATTTTTCGGTAAGATTTGTAACAATAGAAGTTGTGGGACACGTCATCACATGAGCGCACAGCGTGACTTGAAGGTGCGGCCGTTCAACTTCGCGTACGGATTGAGTGCAAGGACACACACTCAATGGCCAATCAAAAGCCTCCGCTCGTTTTACTTAATCCGCCATGTTGAATGACTAAGCTTCCTCCCTTGTTACACTCCACGCCGTGCATGTCTGGATACCTCTGTCTCTTCTTAGCTTGGCAACTAGCTTAGCTAATTCTGGGGATCTTACGGACTCTGAGAAATTGCCACTGAGGTTTCTGAGTACAGTCAGGCTTAGTTACGTAGCTAAATCCGCTACAAAATCACTTATTATTTACGTGTGTATAAGAAACATTGTTTTGGTATTGAAACCAATTTAGAATATAGTGGTTTGACTTTTAAGAAACACTCAGAAATAGTTTTAACTAAAATTATTAGAAAATGAGCCACTTACACTGGTGACGTTTTCATAATTTAATCAGAAGCGAAATCAGGTCAACTTATTCCTTGGATTCACGAAGATCAATTATTAAAAGTAATCCAATTGTTTCAAAACGTCCGATTCGGGAATATTAAAATAAATTTGCAAAGGTAATAGTAAGAAATATGGATGGAGGTGGGAGGTCGTTAACAGTAATTTAATTGCAGCAGAATCGAGCGGAAGACGCTTTCTTAATTTAAAAAGTAATTTGGCAAATAATTTTAGGGTTTATTCGATATTTGGATTGTCCATTAGACATGTCAAGGCAAAGCCGCCATTCTCCTGAAAAATTCCTGATGCGACTTGACTACAAATACGATTTGAGGAAAATAATGAACACGGTATTTTACTGCACGTTCGATTTGAGGAAGCTTGACGAATAATTTCGGACATCTAATTACGTATATATATATGGCCATTTTTTATGGCCACTGGAAGAAAAAATGGAACTAAAATGTTATCAACCATAACATTTAATAAATTGGTCAATGAGTCCTGCCACCGCGAAAATAAATTCTCCCAAAAAACAGAAAGACACTCTGACAATGGGGTGGGAGAGCCCAAAAATTCATATTATATTTCAGAAGCTATAGACATAGAACTAAGAAGACTCTTTGTGTGCTACACCTAGGCATTTCTGTCTCCAAGTGATCCTGTTCCATTAACTCATGTTAGACTGCTTTATGGTTTCTTGGGATTGTATGTTATTTCACGACGATTAATGCGCCTACCTTGCCATTATTAATGCAAAGATAACACCTAACTTTATCTTCAAATATTTTGGCATAAATTTAATCTTTACGACAGTTAGTAAATCTCTCTAAGGTAAAAGTGTGTCGTCAACTTTAATGGGAATTTGAAGGTGAAAAATTTTCGTGTCGTGCACCGGAGGAGGAATATCAATTTCACATCGTCTCCAAGTCATAACAGTGACAGGTCACGAGATAACAATACTTTGGAAGCTTCTCTTATTGGCTACGAGTCTCAATCTGCTTTTAACTTGTCCAAATGAATAAATAGAGTGGAACCGAGCAGCCAAAGTAACATTCAGAGAAGAGTACAAGAATAAATAAAAACAACAGACGATCATTCTGGGAGATGTCTTGAAATGAGTGGAGTGAAATTCGGTTCCGCTTACTTCTCACACAATGCACTACAACTCGATGTCATTCTAATCTAGGTCTATAAATTACTCAACGTGGATTAAGCCTTCAACTCGTGTCATTTCAAGGCAACATAGCGTTTCATTGCTGCCTTAGATTAAAAATTTTTCTTTTGAAGTAATATCCAACAACAGCAGACACCCACAGTTTCCAGATCAAGAAACTCTATTCGAGAGTGAGCGCGATCATGTTGAACTGCAACGTTTAAAAACGAAGAAACCTAGAAAGGGTGAGAAAGAAGAATAAATGTGTTGTTCGAAGAGTAGTTCTAAGAATAGTTTAAAGGAAGCTTTCGCATCCTCCATGACAATTTTTTCCAGATGTAATTGTCAAAGAAAGGATAAAATGAAGTGTCAAATTCTCAGTAGATGAAAATACAAGGAATAAGAAAATTTAAAAAGAATTTAAATTTAGACCAAGCGAATATTTTTTTAATAAATCATAATTGACGTTTAACAAATTAAATAAATTCTTAAAAGCACGCCATGATTGTGTAATCGTTATTATTGGAAATAATCATTGTTATTTTATGGAAGTTTAAAAACAAAGCTTAAAAGTTAGGATAGGGGGATTTAGGAGTTGAAACAGGGTGCAAATGAGAAAATCAGAGAGCATTGTGTTGACCAATTTTTACGAAAATTTATATCATTCACCCGAAAGTTGATTCTTTGCTTTTCTGCTCGATTTCGAGGCCTTATTACTTAGGGCTTTGGTTTTTATCATCTTCGTTGCACTCATCCATAACATAATTATGGTACAAATTCAATTAGACTTCTAAATTGCAATCATAGAAATGATGACAAGATGCCTTCCTTAGGCATCTCACAATGGTAGTAGGAAGTCTTATAGACAAATTAATTTTCGCATTCCTCCCTCCTTCTAAGATGGTATTTGACCACACACAAATCGCTTTTGAATGTTAACTTCCTACCACATATTCTGCCCAGGGATGTACAATTCAAGAAAGTTTAAGCCGCCTTCACAACAAGCAAATTACCTGATGATCAATATGCGAGCATATTGTTATAGATACAAATTTTGTAAGACAAAAATAATCGCTCTATGGCTTTTTCTAAAATACGTAAGAAAGAATACTGAGATGAAAATAACTTTAATTGGAAAACAACTCCACCTCAGATACGAATGCAATGTGATTTCGATTTTAATTAGCCTACTAATGTGACCCACTGTCCTACTTCCTTCGGTGCATGACCCAAAAACCCTCAGTCGATGTTTCCCTAGCCCATTTGAAGTGAATACAACACTTGACATAGGCAGAGGAGGGCAATCTTGAGCCTCTCTTACGATAAACCCAATCTTCAACTCTGTTATAGAATTAACTAGTGCGACTGTTCACCCACACAACTAGAAGTGTGTCAGTGGCCATTGATTTTATAACCCTCCAATCAGGTCGAGTAGAGCTTCTTCAAATTTACCCCCCAATTTTTTCATTTTACTCACCTTAAGGAAAATCTAGGCAATGTGCCTTCACGGGATTTCGCACCCAGTGCCTTTAGTTCCATAAGTTAACCAATTTTCACCACACTTCACCCATCCGATCTCAGTTAAAGTTCTAGTGATTAATGATGAAACCGAAAGCGATTACAGAAAACGCAAAATATGAATTAAGTCAGAAAAACTATTCTCGGCAACACTGCATCATTATTAAAGGGTTATTAACAATCAATTGAAACAAAAATTATGGTTATTGGTTTTGTACCTTTCACGTACAGGAAGCAACACAACAAGCTGTTACTATATAGGTTTGACATAGTTGGCAAGACTCAAACTCAATCTAATTGGCCTGAGTTTAATGAAGGAAATATAAGTATCTAAAAGCATAAAAATGTACACACGTAGAAGGACCACCGGTTCTTTGAAGGGACGACTGGCCTAGTTTGGACCTGGCTCTGAAAGTGGCTTTGCTGAAATTTTGTTCCGCAACCATTTGCTTCAGATTATGGGACAGCAATTTAGGGCTCACAGAGTCGACAGATACACTAATTCTAAAGCCCTAACTACACTCATTAAGCTTTCAAGAGACCGAACGTAAAAATTTTGCCCCTTATATTAAAGTAAATATTTTAAACATTATTCTTTTACAATAGGAATCTCAAATGAACACACCTTAAGACACAATTTTTCGCCTATGATAACACTACGAACTGCTGAAATGATTCCATCGTCCCATCCACAAGAAGAATTAATTTAAATGACAACACTGCACTTCTTAATTAGAAATGCCAAGAAAATTGTTCAAATTCATGCAACTTGAAATTTGAAACAACAAGCCGACATCACAACTAAACTTAGTATTTTTTAAGAGGGGGTTATAACAAAGTTGTAACCAACCAGCCCTAATATTGACTAACCTTGCACCTATCTAAGTATTCTTAAGTTGCTGTTATACCGAGTTGGCAAAAAATGCAACACCAAACAACCTCGAAATAAATAACAAATCCATTTATAAAAAAAGTTCGGCCAAAGCTCAGATCACAACTTTCTTGGAAGGGCAAAAGGCCATATACATACACAGTGGAACAAGTGACACGAGAGAGATACATTGCGTTAAGGTAGGGGAGGTTGTTTGAAGTCAAAGTTCTTGAAGAGGTCATAGTCATAGAAACTGGCGTACACGACACGTCCTCCAAAAAATCGACCATTCAGGTCGTGCACGGCTAAAGCAAAAAATGAAAAAACTTTACAGTTGGAAAAATGATGTCTTTCGATTTAGCACAAGGCACATCGATAGAATTATCAGTGCCAAGAAATATAGCATCTAATTTCCTTAATTTGACCCAATCCAAAATCAAGTTAGTCTTATTAAATAAAATCAACATTTATGCGCCCCATATCGAAATCTGACGTAAAGTTTAGAGGCAAAAATGTACTAAAATATAGCAAAACTCATCCATTTTTCGTCAACAACCTCACAATATCTAGGTCTCTCCACATCTTCCGAAGCTAGTAGCTATGAGTTACCAGAGTAGAAGAAGTGGGTCAAAAAAGCCTCTACTAATGAGTATGTTTTATTAAAAGACGCAAAATCCATAGGATATATAAAAGATGGAAATAAGGCCCAAGAAGCTTGAAGAGTGCCAAGGGTGAGAGGTAGGCACTATCCCACCACAAAGGCCATAATCTCGTGAAGCTGCATCAAAATTGAAAACACCATGTGTTATTTCCCAAGATTAGCTACATCGAATGCAAACGACTTTCAAATTTTACTGAGAACATTGAATAACTGATTCAATTTATAAGTAGTGATTAGGATAGTTTCCAGAGATAGTAAATACTATTATTGATAATGAAGAGCTCGACAGATACCTATGAGGGGTACTATTGAAAGAGATAGTAAGATGCATTTTACCCACCACTGGCAGCACCTTCCTTATCACTGAACTCGACGAATATTCGAACGCTTTCTGGTCCATCACCTGCATCTTCGAGTTGGAAAATCATGCAGCTGATGACTTTGCCGTACTTAGCACACTCTTCTTTTATTTCCGGCTCCAATTCGTCGTCAACCTCGCTTGGTCCACCGCACATGTTTTGTAATAGCAGAACCTAAAGAAATGGTATACAATAGTTTTTGAAAGAGACATTGGCAGCTAAACACAGGCACTGCGGAATGGAACAAATAGAGCTGTCTTCTAGGGAAGAGAGTGACAACACATCAAGGTAAGATGAGTACTTAGTGATCAATCATTAATTGATGTAGAGCAGCATAAAAGACCATGCGAGATGTAGAAAAGAAGTCTTAGGGACACTACGAACCACTCATTCGAATAAAAGCTAGTTGATCGCTTACCTCAGTGGCACCAGGAGGAAGTGCTCCTGACACTGCAAGCTGATCAGAAAAACTACCAGTAGACATGGCGGCGGATTCAGCCTCTTGTAAACGTTGGAGGTCTTTTTCGTGGAGGATTTTGCCACCATGACGAGAGGTTTTTTCGACCACAAGAGCAGAAGACATACCCTGGCCCTCTTTGCCCAGGCCCTGACCTTGGCGATAGCCCATGCGAGCCATCATTTTAGCCGCCACTGCATTGCTGAATGACAAGAGAAAAGATTTTTTAGTACTATATTGTACAAATAGAATAAAGGAAATTTATTTGGCCATTCCAAATTTAAAGAAATCTAAGAAATTAAATATCTAAGGTCAACTGTGCTATAAGTTGTATATTGTAGCACATGGCACATATTACGATGCCTCGGCGCTCTGTCCTTATTGACAACATCTTTTAGATCGTCGTCTTTTATTTCTTCATTGAACTTTACAGGTTCTCATTTTTAGTTGCTTTCCACATTTGTTGCCTCGAAGTGGGTGATAATGGTATGGAAATTCCATTGTACTGACGAGTAGATCGTAAAATAAGATATGAGGGTAAATGCTGGAGGGAGAGCCTCAATACATACAATATCTTAAATTATCATAGCAGTTTCACTTGTTTTAGTCTATACACTTACATTCTATAACTTTCGGCAGTTCCTTGAGCCACCGCATCATCCATAGCCTCGCCATCAATATCGCCAGAAGACACAACGCTGGCGCCGGCTGTTTTGTTCACAGATTCTGACCCCGGAGCAACAATAACATCCTCAAGAAGACTGCTGGGTGGAGCGATTGCTGCACGAGAAGGAGGAGGTGGAGGAGGTCGTTTTCTGTGGTGTGGACCTCGACCTCGACTGTCGGAATCGTTAGAGCTGTCGTCGCTGTCACTTTCGCTACCCGAAAGTGCTGGTCGACGACTGAAGCCGCTGGGTGCGTTGCTTGGACCGTGAGAATCGCGGGGAGGACGGTCCTAAAATTTAAAAAATAAACAAATATAATCGGATATTCAGACATCAGGCACCACTCAAGGCCAGAAAGCAAGCCAGAAATAACCTTCACAGTAAATAAAAAGACGAATAAATGCTGCTACCATCATATTAGCAGCATGTCATTATGCTGATAAGATTACCAAAATAAGCAGTTGATTATGTCTTATACAATCCAAAGGTGAAAGCCGCTCGATACCCATCAGCGAGCATCAAACGATGTGGATGAGCAACCACGCCGATTGAACCTCGTCAACAAAACGGATATCACCCTTCTGTAAAGCCAACGATAGTTTTAGTAACTAATAATAGTTCCAATAATATTCCGAGGTCTGTAGTGCCAGTACACTCCGATTCATACCCCTGCTCAGTTTCACTACGCATTGCACGCCTACTAATTCATTCCTCGGCACAAACAGTCCAGTTCCAAAAAAAAGAATAAAACATATAAAGTCTGTCAAGTCGTCCTATCGAATACGATTTGGACCTTTCCTCGCTCAATACTGACACCTCCTCCTTCCCAATTTCCTCTCTCACTCATTCACAATTGTCCAATATAATTTGATCAACCAAACTCTTGGCAATTCCGCTAGCTAAAGGTTGCTCATTACTCTTAGCCCTAGGATTACGACTTTAAGCTCATAGATAAAAATATACTTTTGTCAGATGATTCAATGGACAAACACAGAAAAGGCCAACCATGCTACTATCTTAAATCGAGGGATGAGGCCTTTTCTAACCAAAAAGCAAATATAGTCAGGGAGTGTATACCAAACACATTTAAGTTTTTTTAATTGGCTAACCTTTTGCTTAAATGTCATTGCATATAAACACACACACACACATGGTATGGTTATTTTATCCATCAGGAAAAAAAATTAGATATCCAACGCAGAATCACATGATGCAAATGTATAACGCTGTATATATGCATATATGGTACGAGAAGGACGTGGACTTATATTTATTACAGAGTTAAGCACATGAAATCTCAGGCTTCCCTTTATCACGTAACACCCCAGTAGTTACCCCCAACTGATTAGCTCCTTGCAGGTCATAACTATAGAGTCTCGATTACTTATTAAAACACGCGCGTGACCAGGCACCATTGAATGTACATGTTAAATGTCTCCCACGTACTATTATGGGAGTATGATAGATGCAAATAAATGTATCGAAAATACACAAGACTCACAGTTCGTTTTTCGCGTTTCAACCGAGCCAGCTCCTCATAATCATTAGGACACAAAGGGTTATACTCATCTGCTACCCCCAGTGATAAGCTCGGTTCACCGTAAAGAAGACCCGAGGAAAACTGAGAGGTGGGTGCGTTCGAAGTCGACGTTGCAGAGGCTCCAACACGTTCCATTTTGCCCGTCATTTGATTGAACCTGAAAAATAAGACATCAGAATTAAAGACAAGGTTACTTTGGAATCGACGCATCTATTAGAACATTTCAACAATATGGAGGGCGAAGCGAAACTAGAAAGCCTTCTACTTTAGAAAAACTGTAAACATTGAAAATAGACATAAATTATCGCAGTACCTACTCTAGGTGGAAATTGAATTATCTTATTTGCTTGTATCCATTCACAATAGCTGCTGACAAATAGCCAACATTCAAAAAACTTTTTAGTTTTCATGGATTAAATCACCTGAAAGTATCAAAGAGTTGGGCGTCCAACCACTTTTCAATGTACTCATAACGGGCTCAGTACCAGTCAAGCTATCATGATAAGTTAAGATCATGAGGTGGCAAGAATCAACCACCTAAAGAACAAATTTCTTAAAAGAATATAAATTTTTTCCTTTTCTTTAGCATGTCTCAAATCAATAATCAGCACCCAACTCAAATTCGCTTCGGTTACATTAGAGAAATGAAAGAGATTTATTAGAACCAAAATAAAACTATCAGTTATGATTGCTTAGCCAAACTTCGAAGCCTCATGATACCACTGAAGCATCCTACCTCAATATATACAGATATGATGTAATTACGAAGCGTACCTGGCGTGACTCACACGAAATCAGACACACCTTGACGTCGTACTCATTGCAATCATATGCTGAGACGTCGCATATAGTCTCAGGCTCCAAGCTATCGCATTTGCATTGTTCACTACCTGGCCTTATACCCATTTTGTTGTATGGTGAGGACTGGTGGAATTAAAGAGGATAGTTCGTGGTATATTTGCGGAAGTGGAAGCAAGACATACTGACTGATCTTCCGCTTACACAATAAAACATTGGCTAGTTAGCCTATGGGTGTGCAGTTTGCTTTCCCTATTATCGAATAATCTGTAGTAAACGACGGGATCAGTTATGATTAAAGTCTATTACCCCAATCGTACCACGAGTATTACTGTCATGCTTAGTCTATGTCTTCCTAATTATTAGCATTTTATAACAAGCGAGTAATATTTCCTTTGTAGATAAAGATTAGATATCTGGATTTCCACGACCAATCGTCTGCATAAGAAACCAATCTAGTCTTTGCTTCAGGTCTAGAGAAGTTTCATGTTTTTGCAGGAAATGAGATTAAGGAAATGCATATAAATGCCAAAAATTTACTACGTCTTTCGTCCATTTGCCTTTAAAAACCAGGCCCAAAACGAAAGTTTTAGAAAATTGAAAGAATAAAGCGATTAGGCCAATGTTCAAAAATTGAAACTAGAGCTGCGTAGGACACTTATTTTCAGAGCCGAAGGCAATCTAGCAACATCACTCCTTAAATAAGATCCTTTATGTAAAGTTACCACACATGTCGATTAAACCATGATTACACACGAAACATTGGCGAAAATTTTAACAGTCTAGTAATAAACTCAGTACATTAAAATTTTCAAAGTTAATCGAGATTGTAAGTAGATAATTTAGGAACGATATGCACAAGTTTTTAGTAATGAAAAAGTAATTGTAAAAATTCCTACCGGAGACAAGAAGGGAACAATGGTAATTGCAACTAAAAGCATATTATGTTTTAGGATATTCACAAAGGAACTAAGCAAGGGAGCACGTAAAAATACCCAAAGTCAAAGCGTCCAAATTCAAGCAGACTCGAGATTGGGCTAAAATTAAAATTTAAACAGTCATGACAAATGAAAAATCCAAACATGGGAGGAAATAGCCATTTTTTCAGACGATAGACTGCAACATCTTGAGAGGTAACCCCACTTTTTCCTCCTTAATTGAATAAAGCAACTGAGATAGAAAGAGGAGGTAGATTAAATTGCATTAAATTAAATGATCCTGGCAAAACGATAGGAATCAAAATATAGGAAAATGCAAACTATTACATTCCATTGTACATTTTTCAAGCACCACGCTTACAGAAGAACAAATTACTAGGTGGTCATAGATGCCTTGACATGTTAAAGACCAATCTGCAATGCCGATGCTTAATTTCAGCGTAGAAGACAGTTCTATCCAAATGCCTCTTTCATTTATTTAGATAAAGCAGCTCACTCAAATGGAGTCTTAAAGATGGTTTACTTAACAATGTCTTAGCACACACTTCTGGTGGGATATAAAAAAGGTAGCACCTACCGATATGAGCCCTCAGCATTGGTTCCACCACCACCACCACCACGACGGTTTTCGAGGACAGGAACCACCGTATTCCTAGAATTGAAGTCGTTGCCCGAACCACGACGTCCTTGAGCCCTCTTTATTGCTATATGGGATTGCATCAACTGCATACTGAAAAGGAAAACAGTGAATATGTAAAGATAGCCAAAAGTTTTGCTTTCTGCACGTCCGATCATACAATAATGGATACTGAAATAAATTGGACACAGATAGGACTCACTTCACTTCTTGTGCCCAAAACGCAACGTCAGATCGATTAATTATTTCTATTCCTACACTCTATTGACGCTTTGTTCTCTAGACCAATCTGCACCCCTCTCTTGTTCCCATTATTGTTGTTCAATGCACACGCTCAACCATGATTTGTTAAAGACTGCCTAGGTTATCTAATAACAACATCTGAACCTTCTCCCAATTTAGTGACAGAAATTTGTTCACATGAAGGGAAATGAGAAAAATTCAAAATATCCGCCAAGTGACTCATTTACAATGACTTTCAAATAATTAATTTAATTTCCTTGTTAGAACAGTTCTCCTTTCGATTTCCCAGGTTAAAGTCCAAATATTTGCTGAGGAAATAAACGTTGACAACTAAATAGACTAGATGTCATCCAGAGACACTATACCGTATACGAACTGGTAATGCAAGTAGAGAACCCAAAACTATTAAAAAAATTTTGACAACTTAGAGAAGGGAAAGTTTGTACTCATAGTGGTATAAATCCAGTATGAACTCTAATAAATACCATCTTCCGATCGAGAATAGATGCAATTGAATAAAGATTTTACTATTTATTTATCTATAAAAAAATCAAAAGTCGCGTTAATAAATTTCAATCCTTGCCTTAAAGACTGCGAGGAAACTACAGCACATTTTTTGGGAACTAGGAAAAATGTCCATGTAGAATGTAAGAGAATAGAATCGCACCACTTTAAGTGGTCAGAGGAAACTGACCTTAAAACGAGAATGGGCAGTTACAAATTCTATTCAGTTTTCCCTTGTCTAAAAATTTTAAATTGTCTTAGGCATTACAACCAACGGATATGAACCAAAGGACTATAAAATCATCCTTGAAATTGCAATCACTACGTCATAGCAGCAATAGGAAAGCACTGGATAGTGGTACCATAGAGCTTCTCGAAAAATGAATGTCTCCAGCATTTGCGTTAGTCAGACTTAACCAGTGAAGTCGGCCACTCCGTTCACTGTGCGTGTGCGCAATGAGAATCGAATCAGTGGCCACTGACACGAGAGATGTAGTAGCCAATGGACAACTGAGGTGTAAAATCAAACGCAAGTTAACGGGTGGACCACAATGCACTAAATACATATCGATGAAAATTTAAATTCGACCACTCAATCAAATGAATCAGGCATAAAAGTCTAACTGAATAGCCACTGGTACTAGAAGTGGAACACACTGACATGAAAATTTCGTCCACGAACGTAGAAAGTCATAAAAGAAAATTATATCTGTATCGGAATGAAATAAAAGTGAACAGCTGTTTACAAGTAGAACATAGAAGAAGACGAAATGGTGAGACCAAACCCTGACGAATTACGGTTTTTTGATATAAGGCTGAAAGAAACATGCGCTGGAAAGTGACTTAGTTCCGTCAAACCACTAGTGAAGAGAAAAAAGAATGAAGGTGGAAGGGAAGGAGAGAGGAAGGAAAATGAATTTTACAGAATTCATTGAAAGCTGAAATCCGATGTTACTTATTCGACAATTGACTATGTGAAAATAGGGATAGTTGTTTCTACGCACACAATTCAACAAGCAGAAAACACAAATATGCCGTTACGAAGAAGAAACCATCTATTTTTGATATTATGGTAATTCAGATTTGAACTAACACCTTATTCTAACTAATGAACTTTTTTATTTATCCATTTAACAAGATTTATACAATCTCTTAATGGTCCGAAATTTCATTGGTTTTTGTAGAGGTGATTTATAGAAAATGCTCTCACCAAGATTATGAAAGATAGCTATCTGATACACTTTATAAAAATTACGTCATCTACCTCGAAAATCCTCCTGGCGTTGCCATTCCTCCCGACGCAGAAGCAACAAGCCGTCCAATTCCAGTCGTCGTCGACGATGTAGCAGAAGGTGCTCCTGCAGTTCCTCCAAGCACCCAACTACTACTTCCACTTTCTCCTTTACTCAATTCAACATCGTCCAAGTCATCATAGAGGGAATTCATGAGGCTGAGCAAGAAAAAATGAATAAAGTATACACAATTGTTGCTATTTACCAACAACACACACAAAAGAAATATTTTACAATCACCATACTGGATCGAGGGATTGTTTCCTTAGGCTTATAGCTATTTGTCTAAGCTGACCTAAACTAGAAAAGTTTATCGACCAAAAGTTCTAGGATTCCCTTCCCTTACCCATTACATAGCAAGCTTAACAGCTATAATGGTATATAAGGCGGAGTCGGTCAATCGGGCATCATTTCAAGCATTCATTAGAGCGGGGAGATATCGAACTAAGGAGAAAACGCCATTGGTAAATTTATTTGTCGTTTTTATTCACGGTCGGCGATTTCAGAGTACAAAAATATAATCCAATCAGGGAGGTGACGTTAAATAGTAAGCACTTGAGGGATTTAAAAGAAACCATGAAAAATGGGAAGAAGAAAGCATCGAGGAGGATGAGGTCAACATAAAGAGAATTCGATTTTTGAATAATGATTATGCCCCAGTATTAGACGAAGAATTATTGACATCCAGTGAATGGAGCTCAGGATCTATCAATTCTGATCGTTCTCTCCGTTGGATTCCTCTGATTTACTATGAGCCGCCGTTGAAAGCACAGATTCAGAGTTTCGATCTTCACAATTAGAAGATTCGTGACTTGAAGCAACTCCAGAAGAACACTTTTGTTCAGGAACAGAAGAACGTTCATGAACTAAATCATCACATTTGCTGGAAAGCGCAGATTGGTCACGAGAGTTATTATCGTTGTCGAGTCCCTTGTAACTACCCAATGATTCCGAACCAAAAGCGTTCTTAGTTGTCATTTGTGAAGAAATATCAAAAGAGTGGTTAGTCGCATCCTTTAAACCTGAAGCAACTATCTGTTTGGAAGTATTCGTAGATAACTGAGCTCTTGGAAATGCTGATGCTACCTCCGAAATATTGGCAGTTTCCATCTTGTCTGTAATCTCCAGAGGGTTATCTATGTCCTTATCTATTGGTGATTGAGTTGCGTCACAGTCAGAAACTTTTGAGAGGTCAACTTGTTCAGCAGCAATGTCAGATGTGCGGGAATTAGAACAATTATACGTAAACTCACCGGTGTTCATTACTGAGCTTTCATAAAAATTACTTCCAGCGGGTTGCCCATTTGAAACTACTTCAGAGATTGAAAAATCACATGCGAAATCCTCCGGTCGAGCATTTGGAACCTGAATCCGTGTCGAAGATGTTAGAGCTGCTGAAACAACTGGCGATTTCGTCGCAACTTGGTTTGAAACGCTTTCAGTTACCTCTTGAGGAATGGTATCAGTATAAGAATTAGATTGTCGAGAAGTATTCATTGAAACCTCCACATTTTCATTTTGTTGATCCAAAACGGCCGTATTGCTAACCCTTTCTGGATGTAACTTCGATACCTCATCGAAATGTTGGACTTCTTTCACTGGCGCATTTGGTAAAGGTGAACTAGAAACTAATTCGACATTACGACTCTCTGGCCGATTAATTGAATTTTCGGTGCTTCTAGTACATGATTTTGTAGCGGAAATCGGCGTATTTGGAGATAGCTGAGTAAAAACTCCGCCCTTCATGAGAGCCTGAAAAAGTCGAACATTTTCATACTCCTTTGCTGTAACTCTGTGGCCATCCAAAACAATCTATCAAGGCAGAAATAGTGATAATGACATTTAATCTCTGAATGGGAAAGATAGAACGAATCTTACCAAGGGGAACCTAGGACCAAGAATATTGAGTACGTTTCGTCGATAGTAAGGATCTTCACAGATAGGGTTACCCAATAGCTCTAATGAGTTCAAATGCGGCAGATCACCAAGGCAAATCAGCTCATCAAACTACAATTTATAAAATTGTCACTACCGAAATTGAAATAAGTAGAAAGCATGTATTCAAAACTGTCCTTACTGATGCAATCTTGTTCCCGGATAGGTCCAAATGTTGAAGACTACGAATACCTTCAACGATGGAAGCGGACCGAAGGCCATTATTGGCGAGGATAAGGATTTGCACTTCACCAAGACGTTCACGGAGGGGTGTGATGGGTTTATTCTGGAACGTACTGCGATTTCCTCCAGATTCAACAGTTCCGGCAGAGGCAGAAGAAATAACAATGGCTTCAGGAATAACGCATTCTTCATCATTTGGTTCTAGGGCCGGTGAGTTGGGCTCTTCTTTAAGGTACAGTTGATTGTCCGAAAGAAAGAGCACTCTGAGGCGTGTAAGAGATGTAAAATCTGGAAGTTCTGTTAAGAGATTATTCGACAAATGTAGGATTTCAACATTGGGTAAGAGGGCTATAGTCTGATCGATTTTATTGATAAAATTGTTGGAAAAGTTGGCCGTTTTAATACGATCCCAAGGTATCGTTGAGACAGGATTCTCACCGTAGACCCAATCACCATTCCCAGCTGCAAATAAATCACCCAAAATGAAGTTCTGAAATAGAAAAGGAGGAAAGTAGAGTTAAAGTAACGAAACGGGAAAAAAATATGAAGAAGGCGGAAACGTACGTTGAGATTTTTCAGACTGCGACTGACAACAAGCTGAGTGACAGAAGATTTGATGACCTCAAAGCCGCGCATACGACCCATTTCCACATTGCATAACTAAAGAGAAAAATATAAAACGTATAGCTTTCAAAGCATTTCTAATGATAGAATTCGAGGTTCTCAACGATAAGGCTCCCTGACGCTATTCTTCACTTCATTATAGAAAATGGCTGGTAAATTGGCCTGAGAGCTAATGTTAATTGGGAGCCTAAGTAGGCAAGAAACCAATTATCAACATGCGCAGAAATGGGTGAAAGAGGGAATAAGCAAACCACTAAAAAGGCCTCAAGTCAATAAGATATTGGGAGGGAGCAGGTGCCCCTTGAGCTAAAGTTCATTGCTTTACAATTAAATTCCAGGTGACTTGTTCCTCGAACAGTCAATAAAGCGCTACTTTCTATGAGGAAAATACTAAGAATATGTGACATGTAAGCTTTTTAGCGCAATTATTACTTTAGTTTATTTTACGTATTATTTATATTGCATCCGGGGTGTGCGATAGACTTATCTCCACGTGGTGCATCCTGGGCAACGTATTCTCCTCCGGCAAAAAAAGGCTATAAACCGGCAGCTGACTTCTGACTTCAAACTACCAAGAACCGACTTTATGCCATATTTGACCACTACCACAGTACTCACCTTACCTTTTTCTCTACTTTTGTGCCTGTCTCTTTTACATCTGTGAATCATTCTTCTGTTCCCACCCCCTCTCGGCTTTTTGTGAGTTTGATGCTCCTCCCCTATGTGAAGCCCGAAGTTAACTAAAGGGCTAATGATAACCGTCATAAAGCCTGCCATTTGATATAAATATTGCACTTTGTTTTCTAGTACCTGAGTGAGTAACAATAAGAAATCATGTTATTATTATTAACTGTATTCGTTAAGCTGGATTATAAGGGAGGGGGAGGGGGAAGTATTTAGTCCTGATAGTAAACTGAATATCGCTTAACTGTTTTTTTCCGATGCGTAAAAAGTGTTTCTCGCACATCGCGCTCAGTTGAAAAGTGTAAACCGGTCTTCATTCAAATGCACAATAAAATAAAATTATGTATGTTTTGGGGACTGTGAAGAAAGACACTAATCACTGCGCTAGTACTGCACAAGCCAATCAGTCAATGAACAAAAATGAGTTTTATAGACCTTTTCAGCTTACTCCAGGTTAAGGTCGTGGCCAGGGTCAGGCTGAGGCTTTAATCCGAAATATTATAACGTATTTGTTTCATTCAATCTTACATGTCTTACAGAGGGATGACCGACTAATATACATCACAGGACGTTTTGTCTTAAGTAAAAATTAAAGAACCTAGTGGCAAACAATTTTCAGCTGATTACAACGTCTAGAATGCCTACTTCATATGGGATTTTAAAGGTATGTATTATAACAAAAAATGTAGCATAATGGAATAACAGAACATCTAAGCCATTTTTGTGAGAGAAAATATGTTTCATTATTTCCAGAACAAAAAGGGAGTAAGACAGTGATGTGCTGATTTTATTGCCTGCATCTTATTTCCCCCCCCCCCGTATTCCTATCCCTATTTCATTGGGAAGCCCTTTGCTGTTTCTCTTATTCAGACATTTTCTATGAACAATGCTTTAAAATGTCGAATGCATTGCCATGAAGAATTGCCCATCCCACTATCTATTATTTGAATTAATTCGGCAGATCCAAATCGATTCAAACAAAGGGATATATTGATTCTAAAACTGATCTCTGCAAGAGATACAGGCATAACCCCCCTGTATGGACAGTCAAGAAAAACCGTTTGTCAGAAATAGAGAAAGCATTGGCTTCACACAAGAATCGAACACCTAAACATCCCTATGGGGATAAATCATTCCAGAGCATATAGTAGAGTAGATAGAGCCACCTATGATAGTTAATACTAATAGTAATAATCTTCAGTCAGATTGACTAGTTTTGTTGAGGTAATATCGGAATTTAGAAACAATTCAATGATGATCACCATGTCTACACTCAAATCTCCATTGTAGCTCTATAAATCATATTGAACTCACCTCTAAATAGTCCAGGCTTTTAAACGGCGACAGGTCAAAGGTAAGGGAATTGATCGCAATATTGCTATTGTGCAATTTCTCCATAGAGACGTAAAGCTATAAGAGTGGGAAAATGAGATAGAGAAAAGATGACCGTGCGTTTATTTGCTATTTCTCTTATTCGAAACCACTAGCGTTGCTTATAGTCAAGATATTCATTCGAGACCCTCGAAAGCAAAGAATAAAAAATCAATACATTAAAGGAATATTAAACACCATATTGCATCACTCACTTTGAGCTGTTTTACTTGGGAGATGAAATCTGTAACAGAACTGAAATCTTCATCCGAATGGTTGTAAACTAAAAAAACGAAGTAAACACAAAAACGAAATAGTATATGCTACTAATAAAATAACTAATTTTACCCCAAAAAAGTAATTCTTTACTGTTTAAAAGACCTTAATTTGGGCAAAACAAATGCAGGACAAGCTTTCAGTAGCAACAAGCGCAACAATTACATAACATCAAGACTGACCAATGAAGTCGTTTCGAGCCCGGAAGATGGATGTCTTATACTTGGACGGGATATGCTAAAGCCAACAGATGTCAATCAACGTCTGCCAACCGGAAATAATTGGCTGGTAATATCGACTACAGTGTCCACAAGCGGTCAAATATGCGAGTGTGTGTTTGCTATAAGGTTACCTAAACAAATATCAATCATCACGCCAAGACAGAACTGCTATCTAACAAAGAAAGGATTGGTAATGCAAACCTATTTTATTCTTACCGATATCGTAGTTTTATAGATTGCATGTTGACTATGGCCAAGCAATAGGTGTAACTATTTTTGAAACTAATATTTGAAGGGTAGGCAACAATATTCCCACCATTAGATGTGCATCAATGACTTTCAAGCCCATCTTATCAAATGATTGAAAAGTATTTATCTTATTCTATATGGCGTCCAGGTACAGGGACAAATAGGAACAACTTCTCCAGGACGTTTGCCTGCCCACGCGATATTAACATAAAAATACCCTGTCATCTAGTCGGAATAATCATTATAAAGTCTAACTATACGCCAAAATTATCTAAGCCAAACACACAAATATCGACGGATATATTAGAGTTATGAGGTAAAATCATGTGATATTTTTTAGTAAACTTTCGAGCGTTTGATCGAATAAGCGTTGCACATAATCCATGGAGACTTTGTTTGGCATTAAGTAAACAAAGGTTCTCATTTCCATTAATAGTCTTCGAAAAATTAGCAAAGCGTTTTGGAGTAATTACACTTGTTTTCTCCCTCTAAAACTGATTTGAAATTAAAACACCAAAAATGCTTACTATTAGCTGTTTCAAGAGTTAATGTTTGCAGATTACTAGAATTGCTATCAATCAATCATCATGATCCTATCGCCATCCCTACATCAACCCACTTACTAATACTCAAATGATTGTCCTATAAGATTTCCACCATATCTTCGACTCATTAATAACTATTTGCTTACCCTTCTCCTCTCAACTCTGGACCCCTAAATCGTTATTCATCTATTTGAACCGTCTATCGCATCAATCATATATATTCCTAGGCACAATCTTTAGGCCCGGGCCACTAAGTTTTGTTTGTTTCTATCCCGCATCTTCTTGGCTCCGCTCCAACTCCTGGCGGTCAATTACAGCCAAGTTTTTCAACCAGCTCCTCTTCATCTGCAGTAACTTCTACTTTTTATTCCTCTCTCCTATCCATCTATCACTCTATGCTAGGTACTATTCCAATACTAGCATTACAAAATCCTTTGCCATTACTTTACCTCTTTGCAATTTTGCATTTAGTAGGCATAGTACTTAAATATATATCATCTAAGAGATAGAAAGAGGCCTCCTAACGTCAAAACGGTGTCTATGTCGCCTTGCTTTACATAAACAATGTTCAATCACTTACTATTTCGGCTAACAGGAGATTGCATTCTCACATTAATAGAATGTAATTGGTGTACGCACAAGACAAATGGCTCTCTTCTCGGAATTCTTTCACCTACAACAAAGAGTAAATTTTTTCAAAAATTTTATTTTTGGAGCGCGGACAAGGTATTACTAGGTTTAAGTTAACTTGAGTGTAATAAGAGACATGCTCTTAAAACCACCTTTCAAACATTTGTATTCTATCAAAACAAATACTTCAATTAGCAATTTGAAGTTTAAGAGGAAATTAAATAGGGCTTTATTAAAGCAATAAGATTAGGACAAACTGGGAGCAGAATGCAAGACTTTAAAATAAACTAGACTGAGAAATAAATCTATAAAATGCCTTGTACTTGGTCAAAATGGGAAAGATTAAGTACACTTAAATTGTGCATTCACTCAAGGTCCCAGAATCTATCCCAACTCTCCAGCTGAGCATTTCAAATTTACAAAAATAGTCCCCAAACTGGGACTCAAACCTATCAACAAACAAGTATACTATATACATGATATCTTAGAGGTCATTAACAACAAAAGTTCTCAATAGAATTATTTGAAGAGGATTTTATTACCTTATATAAGTCTTGTTAGACTAATCAATCGTCTTGGAAGGAACGTACTTCAAGTACCACTTATCAACTAAGGGATGATCACTTGACATTTCCATAAGTAGTAGTAAGACAATTAGCATACAATCGTTTTTCACCGGAATACCGGGTTTGTCATGTAGTTAAGGAAGAACAAATTCTAAAACATTAATTCTCAAAATAATCTGAGAACATACACAGTAACTTTTGTAGTCACAATTTCAACGCATATCCTTAACCTGACTTGAAATTTATCAAAATGTTTGAAGGCAATTTGTGAAAAAAAGAAAATTTAAACAATAATCGAAGATAAAAAACTAGCACGAAATCATGGTGCAATTGAGGAAAATAGTTTTTTTTTCGACAACACGACGGATGGGAGAGAGCAACCAAGAGAAATAAAGCAAAGAATTTATTACAAGCGATGATCTACCCGAACCAGATAATAACAATAATATTCCAAATATGATAAAAATGCGAAACGATGATACCAAGATTAGATTTAGGTTCAATTTAGTTAAAAAAGAGTAGTACTTACCATCTTTAGCCAATTGGCGAGCCAAACGATTCGTTATGCCATGGATATCCTATAAGGGTCATATGTGGATTGGCGTTATGTAGAAGGGAAATGTGGGCAAATACGCTATAACAATAGATATGAACTACAGTACCGCATTCTACACTAGTGATCTTTAATTTGGCAAGTGAAAAAAAAGAGGGACAGAAAAATTAGATTTGCTTGATATTTTGGCAGGTAGATGTAGGGTCTTCAAAGTTGTCATGGAATAGTTGGAATCAACAATAGTAGAAACGACATACACCGTGAATTAATTTATACAACATTACGAATCTGAGGAAAAAATAAGAATGAGTGGAGTGGATCACCTCTTCCCCTTACTTCTCAATCCCATGTTTTGCTACTGCTGACGATTTTAAAAACCCTTAAGTAAACATATCATTTCTTGTTTAATGCTTCCTTTGCCAATTCTTGCACACTCAACTTGCAGTACGTTGAAAGTGAATCATCGTATTTGCTTATCATCTCCAACTCGGTCCTATGGTAAAGACTTCCTTTTCAACTGAACTTTAACCAATAGACTCTCTTCTACACATTACTTACCCATTTCCTCTCCGAGAGTTCCAACCGAACAAATATGTTAACTATTCCTTAATTCTCGGATTATTTGTTTATTTGTTGCTTATTAGCCAAACAAAGAGCCAAAAACGATCAATGTGACTTGAAGTACCTTAAACATAAACCCACTTCCATTCATTCAGTGCTGACACCTGCTTCTGCCATTCCAACTTTCAATCCTTTCTACCCTTCTTTTTTCCTTCATTCAATTCTATCGTTCAACATACCCATGCTCTGATATGGTAATGGCTGTTATAGTCCATTAGCCTTAAGATAATTAGTTATCTGTAAGCCTACCTGAATTGGGTTCCAAATGTAGGTCTACCAGGAAAATTATTGTGATATCTTAAAGCCAACCTTAGCAGAATGAACGCTAAAACACTTGATACCACTTTTAAAACGTTAATAAACAGGCAAATTAAAAAGTGGACCTTTCAACTATCCGGCTTAATTTTTCCAATTAATTTGCTACTGCTAATCAATAATGGGAACGTTTTCAAAATAAAGAATGTCTAGCCTAACTGTAACACATTGAAAATGTGATGAATCCGCTCAATTAAATCCCATTCAAATCCAACACTTAAGACAAGAGTAAAGCCAAATAGCGGTCATTCAATGCAATAACGAAAATTAAGGAGACACAATTAGAACCACTAACATATTTTTCCCAATCGATAAATTTGGCAAGCGGAGGAGGAGGAAGAGTGTAATGTAGAAGAAGGCTGTTGAGGTAAGTCTCTATCTCAAGACTTCGCTGTTGCACAAAATCCGGGGAAAGATTGTAGAAGAATTTCTTCGGTGGAAATGGAGCTAGCTCATTAGTTGGCAGATTGTATCTTTCCTGCAACTGGAACAGAAAAATAATACATTCGAATGGCTATAAATGGTATCATTAGAGCATTATAGAAAAACGCATATATTAACGACCACAATAATTCATCCTTTCATTTCAATACTGTAGTGCTGTGAAAATGTGTTACCTGTATAACTGGTCAATTTCAATTATTTAAGGTGACCGTCTTAACTACACCAGCTAAGCCCAGAGTATCATAAACACATGAACGCAAATCATTATCCACAAAGTCAAGCGAAATTTCCTACTCCGACGACAATCAAAGGATTCACAAATCCCAAACAAACAATTAATGAGAGGCTAAACACCACTGAAACTCAAGAAAACCTTTTACCATAGTCAAAATCCTGCAGTTTTCATCTCATATCTCGAATCAATCAATTTATACTGATAGACGTACATTTTTTGGAGCCTGAACGAACATTAAGAGGTCATTTCTGGCCAAATGGATTTATTTGTATAAAAATGTCAAAGAAGGGCATCCAGTTTTCTTTTTCTCGCCCCCCCCCCTCTCCCCACTTGCAACTGAAGTACCGGGAAGCATGTTGCACTTATCTAGTAGTGGGTGTTTCGCATATGCCCAACTGGTCAAGAAAAGATGAAAGTAATGATAATCTTTTGCTAAGCAACCAGGGTACACTTCAGACAATTGCTTTCCACCTAACGTCTGAAATCCTTGAAAAAGCGACATGCCACATTAAATTGCCTATTTGATAGAGGATAAGTTAATTTTATTACATGAGCCCGAGCAAACTAAGAATCAGACATCTAAAAATGTAGATAAGTGTTCAGTCACATCTATCTACTCTAGAGTGCAAGTAGTTTGTGGCATGACCAACCACAGGGTGAAATCAAAGCTCAAACACATTCTTAATATTGAGGATGATAACACATCCAATTTGAATAAAGTAAGGTGCTCCTAGTGCCCACAAGGTAAAAACAAGAGAGCGATAAGTGAAATAACGAGAGATAAGCTTAAACACAATGACATTCACACATGCAGTGCAACGCTACTATACAACACTAACAACACCGCGTTGTTTAACTACTTTGCATTTTGTTTTGTCCAGTTGGTCCGAGAGAGGCTTATTAACGCAACCACCACCTCGGACAATCAATCTAAGCAGCTTGCCTAACTGAAGAAAGGAAGTTGCGGTTAGGCGTCTGGGTGAGTTACTACTTATGGGCTGTAAAATACGATAGAAATTTAATAGATGGATTGAAAATTTCTGCTAACCAGAATTAAACACACATTCCGTCAAATGTCCCCATTAAAGTAATTTGAGGATTTGTAAAATTCAAAGAGATAAGTGATATGATACACTGCTAACCATAGAATGAATAAAAGCCGTGTAAATTGAGGTGACTTAGTGCGTTATCACTCATTAATATTCCCCGGCATGTTTTCAACTAGTAAAAAGGGTTCAACGACGAGTTGACAATTATAATTGCACCATTTACCTTCAGTCTGTGTTTCACTAAGGTGCACTTTAACTCAATCCATTATTCAACCCAGCGCTATGCCTTTATTAATAAAGTCTGAAATTTACAAATTTAATACGAAACCACATTACGGCTACTTAACGATCTGAGTTTATTAATTTAGATTCGTGAGATACGAACATGCCTTTTGGAGAATTTCTCAGATTGCTGGTAGATCAAAATAACTCCCGTACCCAGAAACTGAAAGTTGTTCAACAATAGTCGAAACACTAGAAACAGCCAGATAATATTTATAACTGCAATAAACGACCCCTCATTACATTTTAATACAAAGACAATCATTTGACAAACCGTTAATTTTACAATGAAATTAATGTTAATACTATCAACTAGAAAATACAACTCGCGACATAGTGATTGAAATCACTAACACAGTTATAGTGGTATACGGACTCTGTGCCAGACCTTATGAGACGGTGACTTGAGCATGAATGACTTCCCCAAGTTTGTAAGTGTGCCACTTTCGTGCCTACCTAAGCAGTTATAATATGAACAATACATAAAAGAAGTCACTTGTTTGTCATCGAATAGCCACAATACAAAATTAATAATTTAGATAAATATGAAAGGAAGTTGATGCACAACAACTCCAAAGGTAAGCTAATAAATTGTACGTGAATATTATCTTAGTATATTTATTTTAAATTTCATTCATTGAATGGGAAATTGTCCTCTCAACCCTGCGTACAGATTTTGGATAGAACGTGGAATGTAAAAAGCATAATTCGTTACTATCTGCAAAAAAAAGCTAAAAATTCCGTCACAATATAGTCTACAAATTGGCCGACCATTAATGGCCACAAAAATTTTAGGAACGGACCGTAGCGCAAACGTTTTTTCACGATGTTAAGAGCAACTTTACCTAGTTTTTTCACAATCCAGAAGGGTCAGTTTCAATTCACTTATTTCTGTTGTTGAGAAGGCGCAATAATCCCCAGTTTTAACAGAAGGGACGAGATAGCTTAACTAAAAGAGCTGATTCGAACAAATTCCCATGAACCCCCATTAACGCAAGCAAAAAGCTCATTTTATTTTTGAATAAAGTTTATCTTATGCGGACTCAAGTAAGCTCTGGCGTTAAAAATCTTTTAAAGTCCCATCTACTTGCAAAAATGAATAAAATAATCAAATAGCTAAGAACTTAGTGAATATATTCTCACTTAGGAAACTGGCAGTTAGACCACCCAATACCAACATATCACTTAAGGAATTATGATTAAATGGACGACCCGATGTTCGCGGAAATAAGAATAATTCGTCTCGGCGGTTAAGATAATCATAAGAAACAATGGGCTATGGCAAGCTTATCTGTTGATAATTCAATGAGACTTTAAAAGGTCTACATATCGCTCGGGTTAAGTACTAAAGACACAAGCCAACATCGTCAATAGGAACGAAATTTTTGCGGTATGACTGCTCTCAAAGGCATTCATATCCACATCCAAGTTCGTTCATTAAAAATAAGGAGGTAAATGGCCGGACCTACCATCCCGATCACTTATACTAAACGGTAGCAAAATTCTTTATTTCATGATCTTCAGTTTAGAAGAGGGCTCCAAAAATAAGGGCGGTAGCATTAGGATTTGGTGGTACGAGAGAATTTTGTAAACAAAGTATACACTACCTCCAAGGAACATACTTTTTAGAGTTGTGATATTAATTTACAATCAACTGAGAAAGAGTATGTGTGGCACAATGAGATATCCGACACCGCTAAATAGCAAGAAGTATGTTTATGTTATGAATACTCGACTGGAAAATGCAGTGCAAATAAAGTTCGTAGGTTAAGATAATCATGAAAGAATGCACTTGCTGAATCACGAAGAGCTCGGAATTCGCGATATCGTCGGGTGACATACCATGCAGAACCGCTTGGATGCTTCAGTTGAATATCGTAATCCTAAAAGACAAAATAGTCATTTAAAACCAAATTATCAAAATACAAGCAATAAGCAGGTACCAACATAAGCTTACACTAAGAATCTTGCTAATCTATCGTTCACTTAACTCCACTAAACTTCACTTCTTAACGAAATAAAAGTGTCCGCATTAAATTAAGATTTCCTTGCAACAAATGAGTTGAACATGCGTTAGACAAGAGGTAAGTTATTAGGCATAAGAGGGAAAAAGTAAAAGAAAGTATGTCACATATCAAAAAAACGAAAAAAGGAATTGGTTGATGAAAGCAATCATTACCTTAGGAATTTGATGAAACTGGGAACACTAAGACTAGCTAATGCAGTTGAGATTATCATACCGACTGAGTTCGCAAGAAAACAGTCTAATATGAATCAGGCACTCTCACCCCTGATAGGATATGGTTGGCTCACTTGCTCAACAAAAAGACAGTTAAATGAAATGGTGTCGAGAAATGGGTCGAGAAAAAAATGCGTGAGAGAAGAAATCTTCCAACTTTTTCCTGCATAATCTAACAGGCTTGAGTGAAACCATAAACCTAGCGATGTTTTAGTAGGCACCTAGGCAGAATAAATCCATCGTACAAAGCATGAGCCATAAAATTTACAGCAAACGAATTATCTACAGTTACGAAAATTACAACCACATCTGCCATGATAAATCATTCCTAGATATTTTAAGCTTAAAATTTCAATGGAAAGTCCTACACTGTGAAGATATTCAACTTTATTGAATATTTGTTACTTCACTTGTTGAATTCACTATAATAAAGCTTCTACGATTTCAGCAATCAATGAAACTAACACAATGACGTGTATATTTAAAGACGGAAGCGATCCCAGGTCACAATTATTTAAGGTGCGTGCTAACTGACACCATCTTGGAAGTGATCCTTGCAAGGACAAAATCCAAATGGGATCTAATAAATTTAACAGAAAATAAAGGAACACTTGTCATAGATGAAAGGCCCAGCGAAGAGTTAACGTCAACACAACCTCACAAAATCGAATGTAATCTAATCTAAATAATAACAAAAGAAGCGGCAGCCAATAACATCAAGTAACTCGGAATCATAATGGCTTAAACAACAGTCATATATGACTGCTTTTTACTGTTAATTACCGGTGGCTCGATATGTCCTAAATATTTATAACTTTAAAGGAACAATCCCATAAATTTTCAATAAATCCCATTTTAAAAATCGATTGTGCTTTAGAGGCGTGGCGATTAACGTGCTTTTGATAACCTTACATACACTCAACATACACTCAACCAAAAATTGTGGAGAAGAATTGCAAAATGCAAATATCTCATTAGAGGCACCAGATCAAAAATGAACTTGAGAATTACAACTGGTGATAAAATAGACGTTTAAAGCACTTCAGTCTATGTATTGGGGGCCACTGACTCATAATTCTGTCCAAATTGTCAATTAAGAATGTTACTTTTCCTGGGGTCAACCCGCTACTTTTTGCCAGCACCTCATCCACTGCTTATAGACGACGTGCCATTTAGTTAATGGAGGTATGTAGATATTGCAGCAAGTATTATTGAGTAAACACTCAAGTATACTTAGCGTGCTACTATGTAAGATACCAAAAATCGGTTATTCTATTCCATATCGACGTGAAATAGTGCAAATACTATAGACAATTGTATACTTTCATCACAATTTGAAAAAAAAGGTTAACCATCTCTGTTACATTTAAACTGCTAACTGAATATTAGGTGAGATGATTTTGCCCCCTCAAACCCCGTTAAAATGAAACATAAACTGAGGTGGCAAGACCGACCCTTCGCGAATAAAAATCAGGCAATAAACACTGGACAGCGCAAACAAGTGCATTTGCTGCAACCTGGAGGATGAAACATGGAATCAAGATTCGAGAATTTGAACTATCCATTTACTAACCATGTTTAAACTCGAATCACAAAAAAAACCAAATAAAGCCTCATCGATGTCTTGAAGTTGCTCCCCTGGTCTTCTCGAGTCCCTTCGCTTAACCCTTTTGTTTGACCTTCTGCTAACATATTTCAAATGCATCCAAACAATTAATAACTGTACGTTTTTTGTATTACTATAAATAATAATAATAATAGCACAACGTATGGGCTTTGCTATTTAAAAAATTGCTGCTAGAAATTTCAGAAAACTATATCTTTTATGAGAAAATAGTAAAATCAACACTTCCACAATTTGAACTCTGGTCTAATTTACATAATTGTTCTTGATCCCCCTACAGTTCCAAAACATATTGGACCTGTTCGCTGTTCTATCATTCCGCATTTCAATGGCAAATTAAAAACCATAATACATAAATAAAACCGACTATCGATTATCCTTGATGAGATAGAATTTTTGCTAACTTCTGGCACAACACAGTTTAAAATAAATCAATTTCTGGAATAAATCTTTAAATATTAACAAAACCACAAAGCACGTACCACATGTTCACCAAGCCTACAACGGTTAATAGTGGCCATCAGACAACCAAAACCATTTTTCACAGTCCCGTCCTCATTGAAAATGACTTCCGACGGATATGAATCGTTTCTCAGCGAGTCCACCATGACCCTATAAAATATTAGAAATAAACCTTCAAATACCACCACAAAGCGAAGCATCAAGTAGCCAACAAGAATAGGACACAGGAAGTAAGACAGATTTTGTTCGAATGATAAAAAAGCATTTCTATTAGTCTTATACTTCTATTCATACAAGGCAGCATAGAGAGAGGGGGGCAGAACAAGCAAGAAATCATCAACCCACTGTACACTACCGGGAGATCAATTGTATTTGTCCATTCAGGAAATCACTTAGG
This sequence comes from Hymenolepis microstoma, assembly GCA_000469805.3. Classification (NCBI taxonomy): domain Eukaryota; kingdom Metazoa; phylum Platyhelminthes; class Cestoda; order Cyclophyllidea; family Hymenolepididae; genus Hymenolepis; species Hymenolepis microstoma. Next base: position 22,798,913 of record LR215991.1, on the reverse strand, counting down.
CGAAAAAGCATAAGAGGAGACCGGCAGAAAACGAGGGGAGGAAGGATGGGTTATACGTCATTGCATTTTAGAAAAAGGACAGAGAGACGTAGAAGGAGAGACTATAAAATAAAATGCAGGAGGCTGGAGATTAGTCGAGGCAGATTTTACTTATTTACACGAGCGTCCACGGATTCTTCAAACTGAGATCTCAAAAGTTCCATCCGCAGCTTCTTCAGAAGAAATGATGTTCGCAGCATTCGAATTATTTCCACGTTGAACATAGCGGTGCTGCTGATAACCAGGAGTGTAATGTCCAGGACGTTTACTTATAGGCTCCTTAGCAAGAGATCGAGATGTACCGCTGGAACCACTGCCACTGCCGATTTGCATTGTCTGATTAGCATTCGCTGCATTTCGAACCGGGAATCTAGGCAATACGGCCCCACCACCGCTTGAATAAGTTGATGAGGGAATCTGTTGAGGCTGTGAAACTATTCTTCGACGATGGTTGGATTGAGCATCAGTTCTGGGAGAATCGTCATAGGTAGATTTGAGATGAGAAGATAATGAGATTGGATTAGCGATACCCGTAGCTTTCGGGATAACAAGAGGAGGCTGGCGAGCTTTTGGGGCAGATTGGGCATTTGAAAAGGAAGAGGCGGATATATGAGGAGGTACCGCAGGGGGATTATAGGAGTTATAATCCAGTTGCATTCGATTTTCATCTGAAAGATGCTTGCAGGAAAAGACTCGACCCGCAGCTTCCCCAGGATTTACGTTTGAGGCGGATTGATCAGATGGCGATCGATAAGAATAACCGGTACCACCTCCCTGATACATAATACTAGGATACTGCAAATCCTCACAGTTATCATTCGATGAAAAAGTGTGCGAATTTGAATTCGATTTATCAGCATTGGGTCGTAGAAGCATATCAGCATCTTTCTCTACTTTACTAGCTAGTTCTGACATCACCATGGTATGTTGAGTATGTTGCGTTCTCCGGGAATTAACGGAAAGGGAGTTTGCCTAAGTAAATAAATAATAGAAATTAAAGCACTTTACATACCCCATTCACATCAATTAAATGCAAGTTCTTATTTGACTTTTTTCGCTCCTGACGATATTGAGCTTGCAAACTTAATTGCATAGCAGCTCCAGTGACTGGTTTTCGTATTAAACTGATAGAAACAAAAGAATTACTTTCAAAATTGTATTTACATAGGACCGAGAGGTCGGCAACACATAAAGTTGCAATTGAAGCAAGGCCCGTGATCAAATGGACTATGATTATCTCCATATTTGGCCGTGACTTGTTCATTAGTAGTAAGACCGTTAAAAACCAGATAAATGTGAAAACCAGTAAGACCAACAACGGGTATAAAAATGAGGCCAACAAGAATTAGTAATATGTTCCTAAAAGAGAGGAGCTTAAAACACGAGATGAAAACATACGCAATAATCCCTTCGGTAGTCAACAAGTTTTGTTGGCGTTCGAGTACAAATAAAATAGTGACGGTGAAAGTCATTACCATATGTAGAGTAAGTGAAAGTAGAAAGAGGAAGAAAAACCGGTAATTTCGTCGTCCAATGCAGTTATTAACCCAAGGACAATGGTGATCAAATGTCTATAAAATTGAAAATTTAAAATACAGCCACTTACGTCTATGCAATGTTTGCAAATTGAACAATGAGAGCATCGTGGCAAGCGATAGATTTCACAAGTAACACACCATTTTAGCCGAGTAGAAACACCATTAATTTGTGTAGTTTTGTACATAAGAGGCCGTGGAGGAGAAGTTTTGTCGTTAACTACAATCTTTTCACCAGGAACACCTACCAAACTGATAATAATAATAAGTGAAATTTTCACCTCTAGGTAAATAACCGGGGTCCATGAAAGTTGCCCGAGCAAAATTGGAAATTACGTAGAATAGTAAAATAAATTGCGTAACAATAATAGCATATCCATGAGTCTGGCTGAATTCCCAACATCTGTATTAATAAAGTTAGGTGAAATATGTAAATAACTTACACAAATATCAAATATAGGGAGGAAATAGCTAATAAAAGGAACCATGAGACCAATGCAGGTCCAATATTTCTTGAAAAGAATGCGTGACACCCCATATTAGATGTCGTAAAAAATAAAAGTATATTTCATTTTTGCCAAATCAATTGCAGCGCCTTATTTATTGGAGGTATATAAATAACCTATCATTGATATAAAGCTATTTTAAAGTGGAGTTATGTTAATTGCTACCTCAAATCTTTAAAACTTGTAACATTTCGCATCCCGTATATTTGTACGCCATTCATTCATTTAATTATTATTTGCAATTTGTAGATTTGCCAAATGCCACACTCAGCCTTTTATCTATTCAGAGTCTATTTCAATTTAAATATAAGATTATTATAATTTTTAACAAATAATTCTAGTGTGATATTTCGCACTTAGAAATTTTAATAAATTTTATCTTTTGCTGTGATGAATATTATTGAGTCTTTGGCGCGCATGAGTATGCTGTAAAATTTTCACGCGGATAATTAAATCTCTATCTCACAGAAAATGTATATTTCAATGCATTTGTTTTAGATACTAATCAAGCAGATTTCCAGCTATAATTTTACGATAAACGAAATTGCTATGTTTTCGTCTGTTGTCAAGTATGTTGCTAAAGTTACATTCTATGAAAAGTTGTCAGTAGTTCTTTACGATCCTATTAACATTTATTGCAATATGTCCGCCAACTAGAAGTCATTAGTTTACAGTTGGCCTAAGTTAAGACAAGATGCAATCAGCTAATACGTTTTATTGATCAAACAAAGACAGTGAACTTGTTTCGCGTCTGCTCGATTGCCAACTTTCGTAAAGTAAGACTTCCATGATTTGAGTTGTAGTGACAGTATAGTAGGCTCTCAGTGAAAATAACTATTAATGATAACGACTGTGTTACAAACAATAATATTAGACCGTTTATAAATTGTGCAATTAAGGACTTCGTCTCTCTGTAAAATATGACCTGAAAGCAGATAAAAATAGATTTGTGCAGTTCATGCCTGAATTGCTTAAAATGAATATAGTATGAATTTTGATCCTCCGACTGATGGCAGAAGGTGGTACGAAAAGTTATTTAGGACTTCAAAGTAAAGGAGAGAAAAGATTCCAACCTTTTGAGGAACTGAAGAGGCTGACAGATAAACTTATAATGAATCCAAAATTATGGTTTTGCTCCAATGTGAGTTGAACTAGGTATTCGTTTGTACGAATGAGACTTCGTATTCTTGCTTTCTTAGAAAACAGCATATGCAGAGAAATAGGAGGGTCATTAATAATTAACTAGCCTAATGATGCTGCCAAATGTGAACGGCAGTGGAATATCCGAAATCCCGCCTCTCATTTATGTCCTAGGTTGTTCTAGGGAAAACCTTGGCAAAGAAAGGGGATGGAGTGAGAGGGATTTATGGAGAGCACATCCTAACTAATCATTTATTATTAGCAAAAATTGTTCAAGCATTGATTGAACAGAGTTTGAAGGCATAAGACTAGCTGGAGAGAGAGGTGATAGGCAGGGCAAATAACTACTGAAACAGACACCTAAAAGAATAACAGTCTAGAATGATTACTCCTCTACAGCTTCAAATTACAACTGAATTTCTACATAAAGCAGGACGAAGAGGAGAGACACCACCAGTTTAAAGGTTTTATTAGCTACAGTAGGTAAGTACAAGTGAAAGAATGAAGCATGGATGGGCATTATAACTTCGTATGGTTCTTAATTTGTTTGCCAAAATACAACTATGTAAGGAGCTCTACTTTAAGTTGACCTGGATCGGTTCAATTTAAAATTACAGCATGGAAAATGATTTGAAGTTCAACATAACCAGATATTAAAATTTCAAGTCATTAGAATATAATATGAAATTACCAAGTCAAATCACTCTTGGCATCATTCATTATGAAGAGCATAATAGTGTGAATTTAAATTTAATTCTTTTAATTCGTTGGATAGTTATTAAAATGAGGGCGGTTAATTCCGGCGAAGGTAAGAACAATGTAACATTCTTGAACTATACCTAATATTTGTTTTCGTTTTCTTTGCTATGATAACGATGGCCCAGGCATTACAATAATAATCCCAAGTTTAAGCCACGTTGACCCATGCAATATATTGGAGTTAAACAGTGTAGCCCAAGGCTGAAAGAAAAATCTGATTTAGCCTATCTTATGAGAGAGGGGAAAAGTATTGAATGAATTATGCTTCTCATCGGACTCCTAAAATGAGTCAATAAAGGAGAACGAGATCATCCAAAGTTTGTCGTATCATATAAAATAGTAATAAAGAAAAACAAAAGACAATTTTGAAGTAAAACACTTTCCCAAATGTAGGATAGCTGAATTTATGTGGATGTGAAACTGTTCCAAGTCATTGGAAATGCTTAAGCTTCAACTCGCATCCGAATGTGCTTGGTCCAGCGGTTCAAGGCATGGAGTTAAATATGAGTTGATTTATTACATCGACTTCAATAGCGCTCCTATTGTGAGGATTCTAATGCAATATAATCACCACAGGTAGAACAACAAGGGAAATACGGAGTGTTATAAATTTATAAACCCCAGAAGGTAGCCGCAATCCCCTGCACTAAATTAAATAAATACATCAAATATTAAATTTAGAGCAAATTGGCAATTCCATTTTTTTCTTGGCTAGAAATAAGTCATTTTTATTCAACACAGCGTTGAGCGTTCCAGTGTCATTTTCTAAAACCAATTCTTTTCAGTCACGCTTCACCTTCATCATTTGAACTGATGGAGTCGAATCACGTCTTTACGAAATAAATATTGACGGTATGTCTAAGTGAATAATCAAGATAGGCACCAGAGCATATCGAGAGTTTAATAGACGCAATAAATTTTGTATTGTTAATATCAAGTCACATGCTATCATTCGCATTATACTTTCGGTTCTCGGAACAATTAATTTGTCCAATAATTGCTTGGCATTTTAATAACTAGGCCAAAACAGGATGTTTATTATGAACCACCTGACTGTAATTATCAGCTCTTTAAGAAACGTGTATAACTCGGCGATCATTGACTGTTTTAATGGCATCACATTCTGGACATTTCCTCTTTACCCAGAGAGTCTATCCTGAGTTCTCCAATTCTTTTCTTAAGCACGAACTAGTCTTTTATACCCGTATCGACTCTCCCTTTTAATTGTTGGCAATCCGAAATTTAATGATTCTAGAAGGAGACCTGAACTAAAATTGATTTTCAATCAAATAATGAAACTTTTGGACATAAAATTCGGTGTTAAGGAGCACGAGTATGAGTTTATGTTAATATAAGTTAAATAAACTGTTCTCGAAATTGAAAGCATTAAGTCAACGAAAAGTATAAAATATCCACCCTTTATAAGAGGTCTTAAAACCGAAGTTAGTGGCCAATCTTCCCTCGAATTTAACTAGCCTTCGATCTGCCCTCTTCCACCCACCACAATTCAACAAAACTTGGAGAGTGATTGTTATAAGACAGCGCCCAGTCTTTAACTTGAATGTAAAGCATCAAATGGTGGGTTTCGGGGAGGAGGGGGGGGGGAAGGGGGGGAGGGAATTTTCAAGATATTTTGCAGCTTACTAATTAATTCTCACCATCTCGCACTTCAGATTTTACAACGTTTAAATTTGAATTCCGATTTTTGTAAATATTGGTTCAGAAATTAAATTCTTCTTGAAGCATCTTGAGAGTTACGCATAAAGCACTCAGAGAGGACACGATTTTTTGTAAAGTGAGACTTTTCTACATCATCATGAGTTGTGAGAACGTCCTGTTTCCACCGCTATGGTCTACTTGCTACCGTATATATCATAGAGTACGAATGACTAAGTGCAGTAATTCAAAGGCACCTTACTATCAAACAAAGGTCATACATAGCTGAAAAAAATCAGATACATGTTATTGCTGTTTAGAGATCGAAGCACCACCGGACTGATAATAGTTCTGTCCCGAATGACTTTAACACTTTCAGGATCGTCGTGGGACCGCATATGGATGGAAAGAGGGAGGAGTGGGAGTGAGGGGAAGAAACAATTCACGTCTTCCCCAGAGGTCCATTCTAAGCGTAGTGGGTAATTCACCTCCAACCAGCAAAATCACGAACTACCCCTTCCCCCCCCCCACACTGGATCATCGGGTCTCATTTTTTCAGCTCCCTGTCACTGGATCAAAACTTAATAGTATACGCTGTTGCAATCGCGGAAGTACATAAAGGCTCAAAACTTGGGTGGGGTTTGGTTTGTAAATAAATGAACACGCCAATTTTTAAACGGTCAGCACACCATTCTTCTCTTTTGAAACTCGCGAGTTTAACTAGAACAACCACATTCAGTGTTTTGAATGAGGTGTTGCACAAATTAATATCAGTCGAGAGGCATGATGAATAAGAACGCTCTGGTCTATTTTTGGAAAATTTTCTAACCCTCGGCTTGTATTTTGGGGCTTTCTTAATGAGAAACTCTATTTACTCGATGTTCTATGTATTTGGTCATTTCTCGCACCGATGCTCATCAAATAGGTGACCGTCAACGTTACAAACGAATATATTAGTCACTGCCACCTCCAGCCCACACAGAAGGGGGCTATGATAGCATTCCATCACTTAAACGAGCTCTAGAAGATCAACTCGCATTCAGATAATTATGTTAGACCTATTTCTTCAAAAAGTATTTTGGAGTCGTAATTAGTGGTTTTCAGCTAACTTAATTACGTTATTACACTTTCCAAAAAATTAAGGTTAGATATTTGCTTACTCTCTTTTGTCAACAAGTGCATATGTTAAACTAGGTAGACTGCCCATCCTGTGGATCGAAATGTTAACAGAGCTTACGCATTCTTTGTTGCTTTCTGAGCTTAGTAAATTAAGCTTGGACAAGCGTGATGATAGCGCGGAAAAGATTAACATTTAACATTTGATTTTATTTCGTTTCTACCTCTTACGATGATCGATAATTTATAAGTATGGTTGTCCGTTTTCATACAAAATGCGGCATTTAAGTTTGTATTTAATGTATCATTAAAGAAAATCAGTCAAAGAAATCTTGATGCATCAAGCCTGCAGAAGCGTTTTATTTCTTCGATGTCAAACTTCAGAATGGAAGTTGTAGTTGAAGTGTATAATATTTTATTATATATTTATAATAAATAAACAGATCAATATTGCCGCAACTAAAAAAAATTAGAATTAATTTAAACCACATGGAAGTAACCTGTGGTGAAAAATGCTCTCATAACTAGAATTAATGAACTCGTGCGCTGGAGGCGATAGCTTTTAGCAACCGCGTCTACGAAGGCATAGGACTATGCGTACTCACTGAGTAGAATCGCCAACTGATTAAATCTGGCTAGTAAAGGAGATAGAGATACCTTGAATAAACAAATAATCTGCCCACTGTCCAGCGTGTAATTCAGGAAGTACGCTTTGTCCTACCTTCCCTTGGTACGAAAGTTTTTCTGTGCCGCCCTGGTTATTGGGATGTTTACCAAAAATATGTCAAAGGGGCTATTAAAAGGGCTTGGACGCCTTCATCTGTGAATCCATGGTCTTAAACGTTTAGAACTTGCAGAATTCCGATCATCTTAAATAGCGCGCACCTTTGCGTGCTTGATTTGCTATGGGAAATAAACATTTCCTTATTTTTTATATAGCAACAGAGGACTTTGAAAATTTCTAAAAATGACAATTAAGTTGACAGTGAAACTTAACCTTAATGATTTCAAGCATTTAAGTGTGATAGTTACCTTATTACCTAAGAATCTGATGACGTTTCTGCACCTTCCATCATTTCAATTATTTCTAACGACTCTCGTGATAGTCTGCCATTTAATATACCCTTTTACATTTATTTTCAAGATAATAGAGCACAAAATCGAAGCCTTAAATAATTTATCACCCTTTTGTTGGGTATTTTATTGATTTTGAAGTAGGTCTTTGCCAGTCCGATTAAAAACCAGCTTTAATCAATAAATCCCGATCTCAACTATCTATTGAAACAACTCAATTTGTTATTCCAATAGCCTATGGGAGGCATGGTCTAAATAGACGTTTTCATTGAAAATTTTTAAAAGGAATTAAGTTAATATTCAAAGGGCACGAAGTCAGGACGACATGGGAAATAAATAAAGGCCAAGGACAATGAGCTATAATAAAGCTCACTTTCTAACCCAAAGTTGTTAATTCTCTAAAATTTATCCAGCTGCCTTATTTGTCTTAAATCTCCGCTGCTTTCTGAGCCGCAAGTCATTTGAAGATTGTACAAACATTGCCTTATGACAAGTTTATGCGAATGGAAGTTCTCGAATACGTATAGCGTAAATACCCACATTTTCTTTCATTTTGTACGGTAAACGTAGAAACTCGAATTCAAGGAAAAGTCGCCCGCTGAGCTTATCTATATGCTTCGTACATCACTTCTAACAGATGAGCAGTTACTCTTTTTTAAAAGCTACAGCTATTCAGATCTATAAAGGAAGAAAAGAGAAGGCGTAACTCTGACAGAGATCGTTTATTGACCAAATGACTTGCATAGGCTTGAACATGTGATGAATGATTCTCTGGTTGGTTAGTCAATAAGTGCAGCTACGGCTTCTCCACAAATGGTGGTACACATCCAGGTGTGAGCGTGGGTATCAAATAGTCGATAATCCAGGGCATTACAGATAGAAATTTCGATTTCCTCAATAGAAAAACGAAAATTAATCGATTAGACAGCCCAACGCCTCTTCTTTGACCTCAGCATTCCTTTAGCAATCCGAGTAGTGTAGAGATTGCAATGAGTGAGAAAAAAAAACTTGGTGTTCAAAAGCCTCTGCGATTTCGATATATTTATCGGTCTTGACTTATTCTATAGATTTTTAATGGCAATGTCCTTCATCGTTTCAGTATTTTATTTCTTAGAGTCTCTTTTAAATGCTTCCTAAGAACACTAATTTATTATTTCGTAGTCATATGTATTTATAAAGATCTATAGAAGTAATTCTATTCACCAACATATAATCATAATGCATTTATAAAAAATATCTTGGATTCCACCTTGAATGAACACATATGAAAAGCTCTGCAAACTTTAACTTTTAACTATCTGGTCTAGAAACATTTTGCTCTCTCGACCATTAAAATGGAACATAAACTGAAGTAGAAAAATCGACTCTTCTTGATTAAAAATCAATCAATAAACACTGAACATCGTAGGCAAGAATTTGCTTGAATCCGGTGAACGATAACTGAACTTTGTATTTCGGAGCGTAAATTATTCAATTTGTAATTACTGCATAAACCGATTCAAGACTCAAATGAAGTGAGACTCCTCCAAACCTTGACGTTACTCACCGTAACTGGTACCCTCTCATTCACCATATTTCGGTTTCTTCACTTCTCCTTGTCTATTGCTTCCCAATATTGAAAGTGGTAAATTTGTTTGCATTACTGTGAGTAACGATAGGAAAAAAATGTTATTCTCTGGTTGTGATATAAACGTGAGAAACGAATTAATACAATTTTTACTTCTTTCATTTTTATTCTTAGTAATAAGTAAGCTACATCGATCTCCTTACAATTAAAAAAAAAACTTTAAATAATCATAGATATTAAAATGTGCGCCTGAATGGCTCGTCCAAATTGGCTGAGTCATCACATGGCGAAGTAAAGTAAAACGTTATAATCGATATGCTGCAGATGCGCTGTGGGTATTTCGGTGAGGAATAGCGCAGGAAAATAGTGGCGAATGCTTTAAGAGTTACTCCATTTAATTTTCAGCTTCAAAGTGCAGAATATTTGCGTGATAGCCGGTTTACTGCTTCGTTTGCCAAAATTCAGCTTCCATAATTTATACCAATGCAACACGGGCCCACGATCTACAATATGGCCAATCTTGTCACTTAATATTCTCCGCTTCTTTGAAGACCAAAAGCTGCATGATCTTAAGAAGTTTGTGTATTTTTAAAATACTAGAGATTACTGCCTAATCAAATATTTAAATTTGTATTCCACTTACAAAAAATCGTACCACAGTAAAAGTATCTAATATGAGAAACTGCATCAGCCAAATTTAGAAATTAAGGTATGGATAGGAACAATGTTTTGAAAATTGAACTTTGGATTTGGATCCGTCATTTTCTTTTTTATTGTTATAAAGTTCAAAATCATGGAATTTTTGTCTGTTGCTCATAAGTTCATATTATAGGAGTCTAAAATGATTAAATATAGTCATTAGAAGACTTGATTGGGTGCAAGTTCCTCATCACGGCAGCTTAGGATATCATTTATCCCCCAAGTTAAGCAATAATAACGCTTTTCCCTGTTGACTTAATGTTTTTTCCAAGAATGGTAATGATTCGTTATGGTCGGTACCAAAGGCATCAATCTACCTTCGTCGGCATCCAAAATGTCAATAGGGAATAAAAGCAATTTCAAATTGGAAATCTGAGCCACTTTTTTTCAGCTAAACGTAAAGAAAGGGCCAACATTCCAAGCTAAAATTGGACAGGCTTCTTCCTATTTTCGTTGATAAATAAGTGAATTTAATAACCATATTATTTGATTTAATTAGATTTAGACATTTTCAACAGTAAGTCAAATAAGCATTTAACATAATAGGTAGATGATTTCTATTACCCGCAGTAATCGAATAAATGTCCGATTTTTAATTGTAGGAAGTAACTGCAATCTGTAAACAAAAAAATGAAGGATAGATGTGCAAAAAGATGCTGAAATCAATGTCATGTTGTCAAAGGTCAAACTTCTTTTGGTTTTTGGACTAGGATTTGATGATATTTGCTGAATGAACAATTCACGTTCCAATATTCAAATGCCACAATTTGTCCGTCGTTGGCGCGTTATGGTTATTGGCTGGTTTTTAAATTGTGAAGTCGGTGTTACCACTTTAATTTTTCCTTCCATTAATAATCTTAAATGATATTTGGTGCCTAACAGTCTTAACAACGCAGAAATGAGATAAATAAATATTTTGTTTCACCGTGTCCGCTCTAAATAAAAGAAATAACCTGAAAAAAATTGATTTAAAGTTGTTAATGCCATACCATGGCAAATAACTATTGCCACGACATACCTACTTATAAAATGTCATTAATTTTAAATTCCTTACTATATAATGAGTATTCAGGCTAATCTCATTGACTAATGCTGTCCAACTCAGAGATGACCGAGTGTGAATTTCCTCATTAGAGATCCTCTCCATTTTAAACACTAAGTCCATTAAATTGCCTTTTGTACAAGTTATGAGTAGGGTTTTTTTCAACCTTGTATTTGAATTGAGCTAACTAAAAAAAAAACAATTAACAGCCCTTCCAACCTCACAGGTTTTCTCCACGGCTGAGGGAGCGTTAACGGGAAAAACAAACCAAGCCTTATACCATTCTAGTTACTTCAATCTTCATGGCTGCTGCATAAATACTAGCAATTAGTAAAATCAAGTGCAATACTATCCTATCAATATATACGACGGCAGAAAATGGCAAATTGTAATCATTGGGATAAGGTTGAATGAATGTGTGACTTGTTGATGGATGTAATGAGTGCGTGTGTGGAAAAGATCAACTGAGAATTCCACTAAAAGCTATTTATATCCGAGACATAAAGCGTTTGCTGCTCTCCCCTAATAAAATGAGATTGCCAGTCGTGGTTTAAGAAAAGGGGTATTAAGTTAGCTAGGTCACTTACTTGATGAAACTAACAAATGTCTTGTACTTAAAAAAGTTAACATTCAAAAAAATTTCAAATGATGGAACTTCTTAATGCAACATCAAAAATGACCTTAATAAACCTGACCCGATAGTCCACTTACCAAGGTCAATATTTCATTGCCAATTTTGGACCAAGCCATTAATAATTCTGGAAAATCTATGTATATACTTAAGGCCAATAATATTAGATGAAAAAAATAAACTTATAGAATTGCTTTAACTGTTTCCAGTAATTCTTAAATAATAATTCAATAAATCTGTATCACTTAAGGATGATCAATTCGCGGGATTTGTATTCAGCTATTTTAATAAATTCTACCAAATGACTTAATTGACGAATAATCATGAATTGGAAATCGTGTGTTTATTTTGCAAGTGAGGTAACTTTAGTCCTCAGCATGAAATACGTTGGGAGGAGTGGAGGAGGGTAGAGGATTTCAAATCTTGACGTTTATCATTTTTGGGGTCGTTCGATCATTTGGGAACACTTCAATCAACTTTAAAGTGCTGGCTATCAGATAGGGGGTTGAATAGCTACATTTGGAATTTGCATGAGGTTAAATATAAGGTATAAATAAGTCGATTTCTACTTTGATGATTATTAGGAGGTTTGACACCGGACAGGTCTTGTTTAATGAAAACCAAAGAGATGGGAGGATGGAGAATGACTATCAAATTCAGAGTTTAAAAAGCGACACTAGTATCGTCACAGCTCCAAAAGTTGATTTCTTATTTTCTTATAAGTTCAATGTATCTCACTATTTGTTTTGACCAAAATCATCTGTTATGAATCTATATCTGCTTTCATTAATGAAGAATTACATTTCGTCGTATTTTCATTGTGAGGTATTTCAAAAACCAATTCCAATTTCCTTCATACAACGTAAGGCATGCCTCTAAGATCGCCCACATTTAAAAATTAGCCGCATGACAAAATTTGATATGCAGCTCCGACTTCAAGCCTTGATGCAAATGGACGCTTTTTACACACTTGTCAATAATATTTGCATACGTGACGTTTCCTTAAATGAAAATTATAATGCCATGTATGCTATCCTTGCTACTGGTCTATCGGTTGCATTGAAAGGATCACGAAGCACTGTGTTAACAAAAAATTCAAAGCTTTATTTGCTCAAATGATCCTAAAAATAGAAATATAATTTAAATATCCATTTTTGATATATAAACATGGTCATAGTTCAACTTTAAGAACGGATGTGAATCGCATTGATTCTAACCTAAGATTGGTGGAAGTAAAATCTTCGAACGAGTATTGACTGAATTGTCCATTTTTAGCACACATAAGTATTTAGAAGGTGAAATGAATTACCAATGACAGTAGTGTTTTCACTTTTCTTAATAGCACATCATAAATACTGTTGTAGGTAAACAACTTTTGTCCAATGCGCTTATTTATAATGTCAGGAAGCCATTAGGACAGGGTCGAGGGAATGGCTCAAGGTACTTTTCATCTGGAGGAATGTTTTATAATTGATGTATATGGAGGGGGGGGGGGGGAGAGGGGGGTGGCGGCTAAGTACTAGTTATAGTGCTATTGAAAAAATAAAAACGTAGATAAAAAGGAATGTGCTGAAGAATCTCATTGTAGGAATGCGCCAGAAAGAGATGGAGAGGAGTAAACATGTCATAGAATCAAGCAAAGTCAGGGTCAGACGAGGTTTGGCCAAATAACGTCTTATAGAAATGAATAAGTCCTTAGGACTAACAAGATATATATGACTTACCCAAATGAAGAGACCAAGAGTTAAATGGGGCCACGTGTATACTAGGCAACTGAAATTGTATGACGGAGAAAAGGAGGAAGGAGTAGGAGGAGAAATTGGAAGGCGTCAATACTGAGCGAGGACAACCGGTTTGCAAGAATCATGTGAAATGAGAAAAGATAAGATGAATGACAGATTTTTACACTGTTGAGCTACTACCGATTAAGGCAGAGGTATGGGAGGGTCCGAGCTGGCGTATGTGGCAGAATGCGCAGGTAGCATGGATTTCCATTTAGCTTACGCAAGTTAAATCACTTGCTTAGATGATATAGTACAAGTTTGGTCTGAAAGACAGCTCGACTTATCGTCTCAATCGATTTTTGATACTTCTCTGCCTGTCTGCATACAATCCGGTTAGCTCGGGTGCGTCCGTGCGTATATCGATTTATTAATCTGTCCTCTTTTTTTCTAAAAAAATAGCTAAAATTGGTATTGCAGCATTTTTCTATTCATTATGCTATAAATTTCACAGTCGGTTGTTCCATACATTCATTCTTATCCGAATTTATATTCCAATACAAACGGTTTTCCTCTGGTATCTTTTGAATTATTATTAAAGCTATGGGGTGGAGGAATAATAATGACTAAACACTTCCTTAAGAGGACGCGAAAAAGGGTTTTCAATCTGCCTTTTATTTTAATACTAGAATTAATGCCAATGAAAGAGTTCTCGGTATTGTTGAATATTAAAAGTGAAATTCATCAAGCGTTCCACGCACAAATAAGAAGATTAATGAAGTAGATTTTGGCAGGCCAATTCAACTTAAATTGAGAAAATAAAAAAATTTCCCAAAAATATTTTATGGTTGAATTAAACCCAAAATTTTTTGAAGTTGCCATGGGTTCACTGACGTTCATGAGCATTTTCAATGCATATATTATCAAGAATAGTGCCATGAAACTGAAGGGTAATAAAAGTTTACAATACAATGAAATGATCATTTCCAAACGACTTTTGGTATCATTTTAGTATTGAGATTTTAGTGTATTTATCATGCTGTTTTAGGAATTATATCAAATATTTTTCATAATAAATTGGAGAATATACCTTTTGGCTGTCAAATTTCATAAACAAGTAAGTTACACTAGAGATAAAGGAAGAATGAAGTTATTTTACGTTAGTGATAGTCAAATATTTAACAAACAATTTCTTGGAGTGATTAAACAAATTATTCCAAATTGCAACTTCTTAAATTAAAAGTCACACTAAAAAGATTCCAACAGCTTAAATTTTCCCGTTTAACTGAATCCAATAAGATAAATTAAATCAACTTCAAGTATTCATAACATATTTTAAAAATCTAACCTGCCAGTATCGCCAACAGTAAAGTGGACCTATCATAGCCTTTAATTTCCATCCGAATTTGATGAGGCCATTCACAGGTTCACCTCGAAGTCCACCAATGTAATATGCTGCTTGGAGATAGGAAAGATTATTAGCTATTGCGCGCTAGGTGCATGAATTAACTATATATTAGGATAGAGTGCGTTCAAAAATGAGCGCAACACGAAAGGCTAATGAAAGAGGTCCCATGTCAACGATTATTCTTTAGCTCAATTTTTTAGTATCCTATCCATCTTATACCTAACCTCACTCAACCTCTCCAATAGACTGGCTATCGATGGGGCTTTGTTGTGTTCTACGCAGTCAATTCTCTCCGTTTTCATACTCCATGCTTATTCTCATTCAAGATCTTCGACTATCCCGTACTTCTGATAACGTTCGTAGAGATTTTTCATTGGTACCGTATCATCACGCTATTTTTATTCCCGATGAAATTATTGTCTCAACAAAGAATTTCTCGTAATTTTTTAATAGAATACGATTTTTCTTGATCTCTCTGTCAGCTAAATGGGAAGAGTCTTGAATGAAGAGCTAATAGTGCAGTATATGCGAATATTTTAATCTCTCTAAGTAATATGCTCTAATAGAATTTTCCTATAGTACTATTATCAACATAACAGGTGCAATAATTTTTAATCGAATGAACGGAAGTCTCTCAATCATTAATAATAAATAGAGGAAAGAATGATTTCTCCACCCATGTATCCACCTTTCTCGTCGACACAATAGGGGAATTTCTTCGTTTCACTGGTCAAAAAGAGATGGATGGTCAACACTAATTGGCTAAAAAGATGTTGATTCAGGGGCCTGGTGTTTAATGGAGTGATTTGCATAAATGAGTAAATTTGGCAAACGCAAATTAATTTAAATAGATTTATTATTTCTCTTACCCCCACCAAACTTAAATTAATTTGTAAACTTAATTAGAATTTCAGCAAAATTTGGCTAAAATAAAATTTCGGCAAATTAATTAGCCTGGAAGATGTCATTTATTCGTCACAATTTTCACCACAAAATTCAGTAATTATGGGTAAAAATGAATATAATGGAGATAATATCCGTTTAGAAATGAAAATATAGAGATTTTACTTAAAGAGTGCATTTTTACCCTCTGGCTTGATTAAAAGTCTTCTTAAGCCTTTAACATGTAGGTCATACTATAAACAAATGATGGAAAATTTAATCATTTGTTTAGACAGTCCTAACGAATGTGCTTATCTGAACTTTTTAAAACAAACTTCAACTTTCACTTCTATTGCTGTTCTACCACTATTTAGACGAAATAGTTCAATAATAAAGACTTTCGATTCCTAGTACTTTTAGATTGGCATTTATGTGGACAATATTTGCTGGCTTTATGCAGTGGGCGTCTCGGTTGGTATCCAGACGAAATAAGCGAATGATTACAGTAAATATATAGTACTGTCTGTGTTTAAAGTCAAATTAGTCCAGATAATAAGATTGGTGAATTATGAATGGGAAAATCGTCAAGCTTAGAGTACATGAAGTATTTTTAAATGAAAATATTAATGCCTATTGAGATTAGATAATAAAAGCATTGCACGCCTTCTTTAAGTCTATGCATACCTAGCAAGGGTCTTGAAATCCGAGTAATTTCATCATAACAGAAAGGGATATTAATGTTGCCTTAATAAATTTATAACCAAAATCAATCATCCCGATTTAAATCCCTAAAAGAGACTTCACAAAGTCCGTTACTTAATTATACCCCTCACTCTGTGCAATCACTTAGACGAGGGGTTTGAATGGAAAAACAAATTAGCATTCCCAAACAACAGACGCATTCACAGAGGAATGTTTTTATTGATTTATATATTCCTTCGAATTTCCCTTAAATGTAATACATGAGTCTAAAATCAGCTAAATCACTGTTGATATAATAGATTTTCATGAGAGAATTTGATTCAATATGTTTCCATTAGGAAAATAAAGGAAGATATTAGTGCAATAATTTCCAAATCGTGAGAAAAACCGTAGTTACAAATTTATGAGCTAGGGATTGTGAAAATAAATACTTTCAACAATTTAGGAAGAAGTTATATTCAAACAGTCGCAAGTAAAGGTAGAGGTAATTCATTAAGTTGAAATATAGGTTTTGATTGCTGTTCTACTAATTCTCAATGGCCTATTTACCTCAATGAAAATGGAGGACTAACTAAAAGTGCAAATTCTTTACAATATTTTATTGAAATAGTAATCGTAGTTTTTTATCTTTATTGAATTAAGGTAAGTGACGAAGGTAAGAGGGAAGAGCCTAAAAAGATGCGTGTCAATCTCAATGAATGACAAAAGGTGAAGACGAAAGAGGTGAGTAGGGTAGGTGGGAAAAATTGGTTCAACTTGCTCTACTGGGGGTGAACCAAATTCAAACTCGGTCTGTCTCCAGGGATATCAAATTGCCGAAGCTTTTCCACGACCGTCTGAATGAAAGCCTAGAACATAAAATCAAGTGCTTTAGAAACTCGATAACTATTAAAATTAGTCAAATGAATATTTTTAAAGGTGCAGCATTCCGCCATTTTTAAAGGCCACCTGTCAGATTATGATTTATATTGACAGGCCACTCAATAAGCAGTCCAAGTTGAATTAGCGGAGCGATCAGGTTTGCTCCTTTTTTCATTTCCCAATTCCTCTTCTTACACTTTCCTTTACTTTGTCCCCATATCTCTTTATCTACCTTTTTTGGAAAAGCTTTTGTTTCGCTTAGACATAAGTTTTATAAAGATATATATATGGCCTTACTTGGTTAGGCTCCCAGAGTAGCCTTACTGATAGGTTTAAGTGCACCTTAAAAAGTTAGCTGAGATCCGTGAAGTCGTATTTACGCCGAATCGAATCAATAAAAGTACTCAGGATAGCCCTCAGAAGGTTCAAACTAATATTCATGGTGTACTCGAATGAAAATCAAAATATTCATCTCTCACACATTGAGAATAATCGATTAATGAATCTCAGCGCTCACATCTGGATATTTAAAACCAATCATAATAAAATATTGCCGTGTATTTGGATAACCAGGTGAAAAATCATTTGCCACGTTCTCACTTTTTATATAATCGGATTTATTTAATTAAAAATAGATATTTAGGCTATAAAGTTCACCCCTCTTATTTAAGTTATCTGAGTTGGTGTAGTTTCACAAAGAAATTTGGCTCGAATAGGCTATAAAACTCACAGTTTCAAGCCACAATTTTAGGTGTTCCATAAATAATACTTGGTTAAATTGCAAGCGATTTGATAAGTGATTCCCACTTTTGACTAGGATGTCCACAGTATTAAGCTGGTAACTCAAAGCTTCGTAATTTTTAATTCTAAACACAGGTACATTAGAAGTCATTTGAGCAATTACATATTTTTACTTAACGATTGAAAAGTGGGTTTATGTTAAAGAAATTACTTAAGTAAATTTAAATAAAGAGCTAGCAGAGAGGGAGAATTTGGCTCAATATTAGTTTTATCAATTAGATCGATTATTTTGGACGCGTGATAATCTCAAAATTGAGCATTAATGACGACTTTGTATTCATGCAGAATTCCCCAAACGAAGTACACATTAACGGCTGCATAAGCCAAATTGTAATTGTAATTAAATTAATGGATATATAAGCTCAGTTAGGCTACCATTATTGTGAAAGTACAAAGTGCCTTCCCAACCATTTGATGAGTATTATATTTACTCTAATAATACGAATACTTTTGACAAATTTCAACCATTAAAAGAAGTGATATGGGTCGATTCCAGAAAACATTCTCTCAAATTAATTTGATGTTGATTATGACTCTCAAAATTCGTTGAGGATGCTGAAAGAGATATATTAAGTGGATTTAAAAAAAAACGCGAAAAAAAGTTAGAAAAGTCGCTGATCAAGTCCTCTGTTTCCCGGAAAAAAATCATAGGAAGCAGGGATATATGCATCAGTACATCGGCATCGGCACATAGCATGGGACTCACAACCAGCAGAGCATACGACATATTTAATTCCCGGAATGGTCATTTGTGAAGTCAGAGATAAAGGAAGCTGATTTCTAATTTTACACTACTCTCTTCAAAATGATTGTTAAAAAACGCGCTCCAACTAAAAAAGGCTATAATTTATTCACGCTCTAAGCATCATTGAATAGTCAATAAAAGGACTCCTTTTTCTAATTTGAAACAAAAAAAAATGTCAACTATCATTAATAAATTAATTACCAAAATGGTGGCCTAGACACTAATAAGAGAGCAAGTATAATAGTGCACTGACACCTACATGTTTGAACTTATTTGTGTCTTTCTGTGCTCTTGTGAATTAAGACAACTATTCTATAAGCGTTAGTGGCTTAAGATAACATAATGTAAAAGTTCGAATTCTATTACTTTGTAATGTGGCTCAAGTTAGTGGAGCTTAATTAAACCTGGCTTTTGGGTGATATTAACGAATTATCAAACTTGCATACCAACTTAAGACTGAACATGATAGGAATAAGGGTTAAGCCTTGAATCCCATTGCAGTTTGTCTATTTTCGCAAATTTAACAATTGTAAAAAATTACGAAAGAAGTAAATTGGTATGGTGCGCATGCTTTTAGACAAATCTTGTTTAAGAAGATGGAAGTTATCTTTAGAGTCAGATAGAATGCCCATTGCACAATTCCAATTATAAACCACACTTCATCATCACAAATTTCCGTAAATCATAAATCTATTTCTAACTTTAAAAAAGTAATCTAATTTAGGCATGTATTTGGCTCTACATGCTTACCATTGGAATTTTCAAGTTATTAATTTAAAAAACTCCAAATCCTGGCACGACCTAAAGCTCAGACAGGAGACAGTTAACCGTTTGCCTCAATGTTTTACGGAATAGTTCAGTGAATTTCACAAATATGAGTGTCACTTAAGAAGTGACTTTTTCTGCAAAAATAAGTGCTTTTATGATAAAATGTTTCACTTCAATATCAATATTCACACAAACAAGTAGTGAAAAATAAATTAGCAGGTGTATAATGAGGAAAATCTACAACCCTTAAAAAAACTAATTTCTTTTCAAATTACTTTAAATAAAAGGATGCACACTTTAAATGGTTGAGCTTACAATAGAAATTTCACGACGTTCCCGGATGTTCGATAAAGTAATTTACTTTTGCTTATCAAAGTATGCTTTTTACAAAATACTATGGTGTTTACTGTGGAAAAATCGGTTAAAGTAAATGACGCACGGACAGAGGATGGCGTTTTCTTTCAACACTCATTTTGGGTATTAAAAAATTTTTTTGATTTAGAACTCGTATTCAGCAACCTGACTTTTGACTAAATTCCTACACTTACAGCGCTCGATTTCAACCTGAGCTCGGACTTCAAAAATGAATATGTTAATCCACTTTTAACTTAAAGTAACACTGAATACCAACTCATTCATAAAAATTAGTGAAATTCATTGCCTTTTCATTACTTTTGAAGCAAAAAATGCAGTTCTCTTTCATTAAACTAAACTAAAGCATTATTAATTATAGTATCGCTCATTTAACACTTACCTTTAGAGAAGAGAAAAGTGCCCTAGTATGACCAGGAATTACGATTTCTTAAACCTGCATGCTCACTTATATTAAATTTAGCACTAAAACAGAGTTTGAGAAAACTATTTAAGATGTCGTTTTTACAGGGGAACTATGGCCTTCAATAATGTGTTTAATGGGGAAAGGGCGACTTGGAGGCATTTTGTTTACCCAAATAAGATCTTAACTTTGATGGAGTGGAGTTCTGTTCAAGCATGGTTTAGGAGGCGGTTGAACACGAAAGTGAATTGACATTAAATAATTGCAGTAGAAGGCATTATAATAATTCTTTTGGTTTGACTTCCTTTTTTTCATTTCATCGTAGATTAAAGCGCCCCTTTGAAGATGAACAACTTACAGGTATAAACCGCAACGCTTATGCCATATTTATAGCCACACAAATGGCTGGTTACTTAATGAGCAAATTTTCATTAAACTGCCTGTCCCTCAAAAAATTATTTTTAATAATTGTGCATAATCACTGATTTTGTGCAAATTAATCGCGCATATACGCAAGTATTCTATCTTTCCGATACGAAGTCCTGTAGGGAGAAAAGGCATTAATGCTCTTTTTGTTCAGCAGGAAGACCATTTCATACCACTACTTCATATCTCATTTCAGGATAAATATTGCTCAATAGATTATCATTTGTAACTATGATTACTCTGAATTTTGCATTTGGAAAATGCGCAACTAATTGCTTCATTGTTACTTTCTCAAATACCTAGACCTGAGAGTAGAAACCCTATAAACCGACTAACGAAGGTTGAAACTTAGGGGTTTTGTTTGAATGCACCGAATATATTCTATTCAATTACTTAATTGACCGTGTGCGCAATCTCCCAGTTTATAGATCACTATCCCAAAAAGAGCCCAATGAAGTCCATATTACATTTTCAATGGAGGGAATGACCTTAAATCCGACCTAAAACATCCAAGAATGGTTAACACGAGAGGACACAATTTGCATATAAGGCGAATGAGCCATCTCCTCCGCCCCCTCCCTCCTAGATTAAATATAAAATTACCTTCCCAGTGAATTTTCGATTGTTTTTTTAAATGCATATTGAGACTATTCACAAAGTCCACCTCACTAAACTTTTCAATTATGCCATTGCAGGATGATAAAAGATAAGGGCTGTTAAAAGCACTGAAAAGTGGAGAGGAATAAATTGAGGGCTTAAAAGGTCTTGTCATCAATTAAACACTTGAAAACGAAGTATAAGTTAATTATTCACTGACGAGACGACAAACTTTCCCGTTTGTATATACAAATGTATAATGCCTCTTAGATAGAAATCTATTTTTACGTTAACCACAACTGGAGTCTTTATGTTTTGATGCCCAACGTCATGAACTCCACGACAAATAGGATCAAGACGAGAAAACTATTTTCGAACGACCACCGCAAACCCAAAGACGATCTACCAACGTTTCTGTCCGGTAGATGGACAATATGCATATTTTGCGAACAATCCTAAAAATTATGTCATTCGAAAATTCCGTATTAAATAAGCCCCGTCGAAGCAAATAAGCTGACGATTATGGAGCCAAAGATGAACCTATTATCTCCATTTCGTACATAAAACTGAAATATATTCCCTTTACAACACGTCCAGCCGTTTCAATATGATCCAAATATGTAAATTTTCTGCTTTCCAGAGAGTAATAATTTAAATTTGTATTTAAAACAGTTCAAAATGGCCCATCCAGTTGAGTACTGTAAACAGGACGAGATAAATGGCTGAAGACCAATTGACAAGCATTATTATTGGTTAATACCCATGGTTGAAATTAAGACATAATATTTAACCCTGAAAGAGGGTGTCATAAAACAGGAAAAATGAAGGAGTAATGTAAAGCAGGGAATCGAGCGAAAATTCGGGAATTGGATTTTTTAATGTGTATATTTTAGTGCTTCGTTTTCAAATGCTCTAACTTTGCTCTTTGCAATTCTGAATGAAATGGGAATTGCGTTTTAACAAACATAAAACCTAATAGTGATTTCCAAGAAACTTAAAACAACAAGCGAACTTGTACAATATATTGATGGGGACATTTTAAACCTAAGAAATCAGACAAATACCATATTTAGTACTTAAGGCTATCGAAACCACCTTGTGTACGAATCAAAGGAACGTGCAATTTGTATCGCAGATTAAAATTATAGTTAATACTAATAAATTGCTTAATAAATGCATAAAGTAATGATTTTTGTGAATAACTATTTACTTGCGTTAGAAGGTTCTGAATTGATTAACGAAATTGGTATTACCGAAAATAGAAATGCACACCTTTGTTCATGAAAAACTGACATTCTGCGCAACATTTCAAAGTCTAATCCCCTTAAACCTAAGAGGAAATATTCACTCGTTCAGCTGGGACTTGTCAAATTTTACTACATTAAAGATGATGAATTCCACGCGAGTGCAAATCCATTTCAATTTCCTCTGCATTTTATATTGATTGATAAATTGAGTTAATCAAATTGTTGCTATGCAAATTGAAGCAATTGTGACAATTCAGGATACTATTATTAGGTAAACTTTTCTTTGACATAAATGAAACTCAGAACTTCATGAAGTATTTCCAGCTGATACGCTGTTTCATTTTCATATTTCCGCGGATACTTGGCATTCAAAGTAATAATATTTGTAAAACAGTATTTGAACAGGTTAGGAAGCTGAATCAAATATTTGCGGTGCATTCAAACTGAGCATAACCTCTATCACACAGTCACTGAATTATTGATTAGTACTTTTTCTTCGCTTCCAATTGAAAATTTACTTCCGTTGCTGCTACAACTATTAACTAAACAGGTATGGAATCACTTTCAACTAATTTTCATCTATAAACCCAAATTTACTTTCTTAATGAAAACGTCTTCTTCTGGGTCTTAGCAACTGTTGTCATGATGAAACCCCAGCTGACACAATCATATCGTATTGGCAGACCGAAATAGGTAAGTACCACCATGAATTTACTTTGCTTTATTAAAAATCCAATATCACAGGTAAGGTCTGAGGCAAAACATATTTTAGTAAATATAGGTGGAACACAGTCTGACACTGTTTTAAGTGTCGGAGAGAGAAAAAACAGGCTGTAAACACGATTAGTACCAGTGGAAATCGTAAAAAAATTGCTGATGATATTATTTAACAACGTGACAGCTATTAAATCTTATTGGAGTTGGCATATGTGATAGCCGGAAAGAGGTAGTGCTATAAATGTACTTTTATATCGCCAAAATCAAATTGAAATGCTCTCAGAAAGCAATAAAACTTAGGCGATTGATCTAATGAAAAACATCAAGGCTGTTCATTTTAGTTTAATAAAATGGTTAAGATTAGTTGGAAAAAAAGAAGCACAAAATGAACCTGGTTAGGACAAAACGTCTAGAAATGAAGTGAAGAAATAGCCCTTCCACACTTAATTAGTTGCTATCATGGAGGGGAACTGGATTAATATAATTAGTTGGTGTAAGTGCCCTCATTTCTCCTTAATAAGCACTATTGATTATCGGTCAAGTGATTGACTTTTTCTGCGACTTAAGTGCATAATGATGAGAAGGTTGGTTAAATAGTATTCGGGTTCATAGAAGAGTTATTTTGGTTTAGTAGGAACCAAATAGCCTTAGGATTGCATAGAATCTGATTATAAAATGGAGACTTTATCTATTCAATTTAAACAACTCTCTCAAGAATATTGGAATATTTCTAAATACACCATATATTTAGATAATTCATTTCATTTTAAATAAATTGTGAATAGTTTTGACTATGGCATTTCTTGATTATATTAAATACCGATGGTCAAATTTAGAGGCACAGAACGATTTTTCATACCCTACAAGGGTGAAACATTTTTGTTTAAACTAACCAATGGATTTTCCAATACATGCTTCCGAATAGTATTTTCCAGACTTCTTCTTCTTCATTTTTTTGCTGACGCCTACACTCGGTTCCTTTGTTTTCCTTTTGCAACTGATGTTAATATTTTAGAATGAAATGAAAATAGCATCGAATGAATGTATGGAACACAATATTTGTTTATTATATTAATGAGAAACCAGACGAACTCATTTAAACCTATTAAGCTACTAATCAGCCAATTCCGAAAGGATCTAAACTATCACTCTGGAATTCTACGGTTGGGACCTAAGTTGCAGTCTGCGGGTCATGACGTAGTGATGAAAATAACCATATCGATTACGCTGAAAAGGACAATTTCATGAAACCGGAAGTTGAATGAAGAAAAGCGCTTTCAGAACCAACATTTATTTATTTTCAATTTCTACTCCCTTCAAGGGCTTTAAGTGTTTAGTTCGGTTGTAGAACTATTCTAGGATAAAATTTTGCTAATATCATGGGGTCAGTAATAAACGGGGTAAAACATTGAGGTTAATAAATGCGATTGAATTATAAATATGCAATTCACCACTATCTCACCTTCAAGAGATACGACCTCCATTAGTATTCTTAAAATACAAGCCATAGGAAACTATCGAAATCACTTGTAGTAACCCGCAAAATATAGTCAAGCACTTAGTAAAGCTTGCAGATTTTACGCCAACATCAGTGCTCTGGAAGAGGAAGTTCAAGGAAGGACTATTGAACTGAACTGAACTCATTGAATTCTAGGAACTAATCCAGCATGAACAGTAATTACAAAATCTGGAATTCGAATTTCTTACTGGTCGTAATTTTAAGATCAAAGGAGGAGTTAAGCAGAGGCAAATTCAAATAAAAACAACCTGGGGGAAGAAGTTGGAAGAAGCACTCGGAAACAAATCTCGGAAATTGTCCGCCTTTAAGAACAATTTTCAATTAAATAAATCGAAAAGGCTAATATGAAGCGGACTCAAGGTATTAATATCAAGCATGTTATCTTTTAAATTGATGCCCGGGTTTCACTGCATCTTTTAACTAAATAGAAGTGGACCTGGGAATCTAGGAAAGAGTACCCTCTCTTAAGTTTTTAATCGATTTTTGCTAAAGTTGAATAGTTGTAATGAGAGAGAAGTTAGATTTTTAAACAGAAAGTAAAAGTGTTTGTTTGATATGTTAAGCCTCCAGTTTATTTGATCTTAAGCAAAGAATTAGCCAAGATTCAAGACTGTCAAATAAACCAGAAATCTGTGCCAAAACCATGCCAACTTTTATCAGGCATGTAACCTCTCAGGAATCAGAACAATTTGAGCGTTGAGTCATCAGAATATAAAGCAGTGAACTACGCAAAAATAAATGTCCACAATCCGAATCTACAGACACTTCAAATACAATGACCTTTATGACCTTCTGCTATTCTCCGGGTTCCACCTTTCACAGTAATTGGACCAATTTACAATTCCTTTTTAATTTCAAAGGCCTTCTCATGGTAGGGAATTAAACACTACTTATATGCAAAGTTATTAGTATATGAATTTGGTTCTAACTTTTACTGTATTACAAAGCAGACTTCAATTTTAACATTAAAGATTAAGTCATTTAAAATGAAATGAAACCACATAGCGTGGAGTCACCAAAATTTCCTTGGGGTCGTGACCTCATAAAATGGGAAAAAATACAACTTTTTACCAAAATTATTTCTAACTTAAACTCCAACATCATATTTACTAGACAAATTTTCAACTAAGAATATTTTCCTTGCGACTTCTGTCTATTAGATTAGCGCTTAATATCGATCAACACTGATCGGCTATTGGACACTCATAGCCACATCAGACATCAAATGTAAATATATGAAACAGTGTCAAAACTTATGTACAAGCAAAAAGATGATTAAAAAACATCTCTATCCATTTAAAAGATGACTAGAATATAAATTTTTGGGAACAATTCAACATATGGTAACCAACGCCTTCGTAATAAGTAATGTAAGAAGATGAGTTTATAAAACTAAAATTTCATGTCTAGAAGCGACTTACAACCATCACCTCGTCTGAGCAAAATAGTTTCAGATTATTAACTGGTTGTCAATGCATCTGATAGGATTTACCATCTAAAAAGTGGGTGTGTCAGTATAAGGGGTGGGAACATCCAAATATGAACGTGCGAAATCGAATAAGCTGGAGATGGCCGATAAGAAAAAGTAAAAACAATGCACAACTTCATTAACGGATGATCAATTCATCACAACTGGACAGATATCTAGATCTTCAAGGGTCTTGGGAGTGAAGAGGCAGCTATTGCAACTAGCTGCAGAAGAAACCTTTAAATTCCATTATAATTTTCCACATTAAATGCAATATTACCACAAGATAATTTCCTGGATTTGATTTGCAAATTTAATTGTTACGGAAAAAAATAACCAATCTCATCCACGTTCATAGGAAGTTTGGTGTGCATTGTAAATTTATGGTGAGTTGAGAATACTGCAAATCCCCTAATTTTATAGATTATTAAACTCTGCCTGTTTGCTATAATAAATAAAACTTCGCTGATTGCTCTTGAATGCCTGGTCTTATAATGACCATTGACTAGCAGGTTTTGAAAAACAATTGATATTCATACATTGTTACAACAGTAAGTGAAACCGTTGTATCCAGACCTCAACTTAACTTCAAAATTTGCACGTATAAGTTGTGTAGTCAATTAATATACTGTTCTGTTCTTTGTATAGCTTTGGGTGGGTCTAGGACCATCCCAGTTTCACTTAATCATGTGCAAAAAAAGCATTGAAATTTGGTAATTTTTGGATAAAAGGAATTATGTTAAAGAAATACGAAGTGGAGAAAAAAACATTTTTTTATAGACATTGAGTTGTATAACAGAAATACTCATCTTCAATGAAGGAATGTGTCTCATGGGAATTCAACTGGAATTAGAGACTATGCTAATTAGTACCAAGGTGAATAAAAATCATTGGATGAAGTACACCATCGTGTTGACCGTTGCTCAAACTTTCGGAAGGAGAAAACATTTAAAATACAATCAATACAAACTAAATCGTTTAAAAAAATCTTTCAACTTTCAAACTGGCATTTAACAAAAGGAATTACACGGCTTTTGGAACAATACAACTCTGTTTCAATGCTTGCATGATCAAAGCAATTTGAGAACAATTAAGCTGACATATTAGAGATCGACGTGGTAATATCTACACCGAGCTATTTATAGTTCAGGTAATAAACCAGAAAGATAGCGTTAAAATTAGAATTTTCTCATCGCTTTTATCCCACTAGTTAAAGCGAACATATCACCCCCTAATTTCCCCCTTCCGACCCCCACTCTCACGAACCTCCACCCCCCCCCCTCCACCACATACGAATTTAGGTCAGCCAATGTATGCCTTTTAACAACTGGTTGCGACAACATAACTTGCAACATTTTTGTAAAAGACGAAGGTACTATCAACATTATATTCGTTTGATCCATTTTTGTCTTCCACTTCATGGCATTATTAGGGGTTATCAACTGAATTTCCTCGCATCGTGAAAGTAGAAATTCAGTAATTCATTGCTTCCATTTTTCAATGAAAGAATAGCAACATTTTCGAAATGCCACTATTATTTGGAGGTTAACGTGGGTAGTTCTGAGCTGCTTTAACAGGCCGACCGTTTTACACAATCTTTAATGAAGCGCTTTTAATTTAATACAATTAAATTAGCATTCCGTAATCTGTATTATGCATACATATATACCATCAATAGAATATTCAAGTACGCCTATTTCTTTCTTCTGAAAATTATTCTGTAAAATTAATAGCTATCTCACCCCGAGGGAGCCTTCAAGTACTCTAATAAAAGAAGCCACTGATCAGGTGATAAGATAGCAAAAGCAAGAGAACTTTAGACACATGTTTCGCAACGACATACTAGTAACACCGAATTTAATTAATGTTGTGATAATAAAAAGGAAATGCCTCAGGTATTCTCTAACAAAGCCTGTCATTTTATCATCTATAGGAAGTTACTTACCAGGTTATATTAAATTGGAAAGGAAAATCAATTTTGGGAAAAACGTCTTAACACTTGGCGGTATTTTGGCTGTTTCACGATTGGTGGTTATTATTGGGTGGCACAGATTTGTAAACAGCTAGCGCGTATTCAGTGAATGTTTAACCGCACTTATAATTGCTGATCTAATGGAGCATCTGTGATGAGTTAACTCATAACACTGCTCCTATTTCAAAAGAAATTTTGAACCTATTTTCCTCCAGCTTAAACTGAATTATTACCAGTTCTATCGCGTGGCAATGCAAAAAAACCTTAAAAGCCTACATCGTGGAAAATCGGTTGAACAGGGATGAAGGGTAAGCGAATAAGAGTAATTGGTGAAGTCAGGATGTCCGACGTTTTGACTTATATTTTGGGTGCATCTCTATAGATTAATTATTAGTGAGGAATATGATTCATACTGAAATAGCCTAATGTTTTAACGCTCAGTTTTGCTCCACTGATTGTTGAGTTTCTGTTCTTGCTTGCCAAATTCAAAGTTTGCTGCCTATTTGATGAGCTTGAAAACTTGGATATTCCACTTTGGTTGATTATGCTTTTTACAACGGCTGACAGAGGTAAGTGAACTCTTGAGCACATTAGTCAATGTCTGCAAAATGTCCACGTCCATTGGAAGAAAAGTTCTATCGAGATAGCATGATAAATCAATCAAATTAATTGTGAAAATCAGAAGTTCTAATAAAATTATCCTATATCTGAACCCTTATTCGAAATTGAAGTGCCCTAGCAGCAGTTATTCAACCTTAAAGCTCCTTTAAATCGCTTTTCAAAATTTCCTCAAGATTGTGTTAGATCCTACTTGTTTCAAGAGTTGATCAACTTTTATTTAAACCTCTCCGTGTAAATCCCCTCAGTAAAGTTGGTGAGAGGTGAGAAAATAACAACTAGTGTTGCATTTATCTTCCCTCATTCTCTTCTCATTTTGTTGCTCTGGGCAATTACACCATTAGAGCACTACATCTCTTGACTCTTTGACCTGGAAAAGGTGGTTGACTCAAAGGAGCCTTTTTAGGCCATTGCATTTCTTGTTAAACTCGGAATGCTACTTTAAACTACTCCACTGCTCCACGCGTTTCCATATTTCTGAGTAATTATCGAGGTTAATAGAAACAGCCAATTTAATGCCTAAATGCATTATTTATCTTCTAATCTTTAGCAATTAAAAGGAGTCAATCCCCAAGGGCACGTCTTGAATTTATATTACTGTAAACTCGTTTTCTAATTGGGTGTAAATAAATTACCCAACAAGTATTATGTGCGAGAACAAAGAAGTCGGGAAAATTATATTAGGAGATTCTTCTGTCTAAATGCAACCCCCCCCCCGCTCCTCCCCCCTCCACAATCGCAGCCATTGCAATTTACGCTTTTCCCCTAGACGGAGAGGAATGCGGCAGGCCTGGTGGTCAATATGGGAAGCGAACAACCAATATTGTTATAGAGTCGGAAAAAATTGATTAATTTATTTTAGAATTAAATGTAATTCAATTTGCAGGTATTTAGTTGACGCAATAATTTAATGGTCCCTCATTGCATCTTGAAATAAGATAAATAAATGTCAAAAATTTGTATTAATGAAATATCTAGGGAAAACGCAGCTTAAATATTTAGAAAAAAAGAAAGATTATGATAAATTTTCTATTTCAGAATGTCATCCTCAATTGGATTGACTAAGAGCAAGTATTATTATCATTGTTTCGTGTAAAGACCACAGGATGTGTAGGCTTGTTTCATGTCAAAGCAGATGAGAAAAGTCGAGGAAATGTTCATAATGAAGTCAGAACAACCCCACTTTTGTGAAATAAATTTAGTTCAGCATGCCATGACTAAAAGTCTCGAAGCTAAAAGTTATTAATTTGACTCCTAAGTCCACCACGTTCCGGGTCTTCTTATCAGTACATTTAATGGACTGGTTAGTCATACCACTCTGATAAAGTTACTCAGCCAAGCTTTAGTGCAACAGAATCCGGTCGGGGTGAGCTCTAACCTGAGCGAATAAGGGGGACCTATCTCCGTGATAATTTGGAAAGGATGTGTATTCGCCCAGTGATGGCACCCCGTAGCTCTGACTACCAGAAAATATTAAGAATACGCGAACACCTGCGTACTATACCAGTTAGCCTTGAAAAGGATAAAAGTGAACACCCTCAGCTCTTAAACTAGATTCACCGTGAAGAACTAAAATTCTACAATACCGTTTACCGAACATGCATTATCTCCTTAAATTCTTATAGCTAAGTGCTGCATATACAACCTTTATAAATGAACTGAATCTACTATTTCACCCACGGACCCAATAGCTTAGCTTATCTGTAAAGGTTTTCGCAAGGTTTTCGTCCCCACTTGTATGGGTGAAATGGAATAGCATAAACTAAGGTTATGAATAAACTAGGGTTATTTTTTATTCATAAGAAAATATGTATTAATAATATATTTGTGTAAAGATGAACAGTTAGCAAAGTTCATTTTTTAGTAGAAGAGTTGGGTGCGATTTACTCATTAATAAAATCTGACTTTACATTAGCACAATTTGGCAAACATATGCCTACCTTTTCTCTCCAGGTGTAAGCGCTTAGAGAAATGACCAGCTTCAAACTTCACTTTCATAAGCCTTTAAGATTATTCTGATTTTTGGATGAATCCTAGTTGTTCTAGAATTGAAACCAAGAGTCGAACTGCATAACATAAGGTAAAGTACTTTCAATTTATTAGGGTGCATTTTGTTGCCTTCAGAAAGTCTATAACCAACATTCCAACTTTCCCATGGCACGCCTTCTCAGCTTTGTGCAGTCATATTTATTGCGCAGCAATGAGATTCAAAGTACGTTTCTTGAGAAACAGGAATAATGATAGTTAGATCATATTCCCTCATCACTATAGCAGGAAGAAGAAGCCAATATTTGAGCAACCTATGAGTTTCAGCGTCTCAGTTAAATGTCACTTGAACCTTTTAAGCTGTAAGTGTGGGCAGACGATATTAACTTTATGCATTTGCGAACGGATTTCTGCGATGGGGCAACTTCTTAATAGCTTCTGCCCGTTCTTGTCTCCTTTGATTTTCTACTACTGAAGTTTATTACAACATTCATCGTAAAAGTTGACGAAAGCTTTGCCACACAGATAGGGCTCAAGATGCAGGCTTGCGTCACCAATTGGAATGGAGGTATATCCACAGTGAATGGCCCATATGTTTCAAACTCTCCGTTGTCATTATTCCAGATTCCCAAATCCCGTGAAATGATCGAAAATTTCATTACCAACTACTTCGGTCACTTATAATAATTCTGATCTTGCTGCTAAAGCCTAGTCCTGGACTTTTTATACCGTGGGTTTATCCTGGATAAGTTATATCGCAGTAGTTTGAATCAGGTGAATATATTCCGACAGTGATATTTTAAAATAGGCAGGGTTGACATTCTAAATCAATGTATTCTGACAGTCTAGGTTAGGGCTGGAAATCATTTTATTGGTAAAATTGAATCGTTCTGCCATTGGCAGTAAAATTTTAAGCACAGCAACTTGAACAGCGATTTATTAAAACCCCAAACGCCGAAAAAGTACATCGGTATTCAATAATAGAAAGATATAGTCCAAATGGGCAAATTCTTTAGCGGTGATACTAAATCTAAACTAACATTTAAATGATACTCTTAATTGGATTGTTTTTCCACAGTTATCTCCATAAAAGATAAGTCATAAATGCACAAAACGGGGGGGAGAATAGAGCAACAATAGGGTTGTATAAACACACGAGTATTTTAAATGACAAAATAACCTGAAGAACGGTTTAAATGTTACTATTTATATATATACATACCGAATGAAATTTGCGTAGTGGAAACATATTTCTAAGTGACCTCTGACGAAAAATGTCCATTTACATACAAATCTATATTTCTCAACCCAAAAATTAAGAAGTCCTTGCAAGGTCATAAAAGGTGAGCAAACTGTGAAATGAGAACAATCTTCCTGGCCCAAGTTGAAGTACCTGCCAATTTGGGATATCAGTGAAGTAATTGGTCAAATCAGACTACAAAGTTATCGATCACTATTAATCATGGGGTGAGTAGTTACCTGCTCTTACCATTCATGATCTCCATACTTCTTTGTCTTTATTTCAATTATCCATATACCTTGGAGACTTCATGACTCTTCATACTTGCTTATATATATATATATATAATGTACCAACGGTAACGATCTCTCCAAACAATGGCTCCTGCATAAAACAGTAATCAGGCTAAAAGAACAATGAAGGAATGCTTCGTTTGGCAAAAAAGGATTCTACGAGTAAAAATAAGAGAAAAGCGGGCTGCAAGAACTCGATATAAGGGAGTTATATCTACGGAAATGGCAATATGTGAAGACAGTCGATTGAGAATTCGAGATATTTTATTCTTTGTTCAGAAAGTCGAAAGCTAAGCTCAAGTAAAGTCATCTTTTATTTCCAGTTTCTCCATGAACCCACCCTCCACCTTATGAATGGTATTAAGGAGGCAGTGTTAATAATATTCCCTAAATTAGAATGAAATGATGCTTAAGAGGGGGAGTGGGGGAGAGTGGGGGTCCATACGAGATGCTCAGTATCTAAAATAAGATCTGAAAAAATACGTGGATTTTGACTAACTCAGAGGGGGGTGGAGGGAGGATCTTAACAGGACAATATTTACGCATTGCTGTATGTAGGCCATGGCAGGTGCGTGTCAAATAGAAGGGTAAAGTACTAGTATACATTAGCCGGGATATTTCAGCTAATGGATCAACAGCGTTGCTCCCAAACGCTTGCAGTTGTACCACCAGATTTTAGTTGTTCTAGTGCTCGAAGTAAAATTTGAGCGGATAGTTGAATTTCTACTAACTTTTGGCATTGTCGTCTGCTTACTGGTAGAAGGACAAAAGGTTTATTTCTAAACGAGAAACAAGATATCAACGTATAAGCTTCAATAAACTGAATCAAGACACTTTAATGCACCTCCACGACCTCAAAAGTGGCACTGAAAACTGGCGCATTTATAACCCCTTCAAGAATCTATAAATTTGGCCAATAGCCAGTTAGTAGGAAATTGAGATTGGGAAGTAGATATTCGCATTTTAAGGAGAGAGGGAGGTGGAGTAAAGGGAATTTCAGTAAAAGGACCTGATAGCTGAAATGACGAGTGAGTCATCGGTAGATTGAACATTAAAACAAGATAAGAGTACGCAGGTAAATTCACCACACCACACCGAACGGTTACTTTGGTAATGCAACCAACTCAGACATTTTATCATAGTTAGTATAAAGTAGAGGGTATTTTTGTGTCCTGTGACTGACTAAACCTCATCATCCAAGTCCCCTGGCATGGTGTAAAATGTCCAGAAGTAGACATAGTCTCATCCAGTGCAAGTCCATCTAAAAAAATCAGAACTATGGAGTTGGGGCAAAAAACAACAGGTTTGAAAAAAAGAACATAGATATAAATTAAGCGATAAATATATTATTTTCATGAGTCATGGACGCTGCAAAAGAGTGGGATTAAATAAAAGGTCAATAGTCTTCTGAAACTGAAATATTTTTAAAAGTATATGGTGGTCTACCAAAAGAAACCCTAGTTAGTTTGAGGTTGCCTCTAACTACATTACCATTACAACTATCATTATTATTATTATTATTTTGGTATTGCTAAAAATAGTTGCACTTTCGCGGAGTGGTTGCAGAAATACGAGTACACATCCCGTAGAGATACGAAAGCTCCCCCCCCCCGTTAAAGAGTTCAAATCCTGTTGTGAAAACTGTGTAACATCAGGTGAGAGAGGTTTACAAATTCGATCCCACCTAAAAGCCAATAGATCCAAAGCTCAGTGAAACCACTGAATTGTTATCAAACTACTTCGAAGAACAGCCACTATGATTCAATACAAGATTTCAATATTAAGCCACCTTTTGAAAACGTGAAGAGAACAGGAAAACTTTTTCCAGTCGACTTAAAAGTAAAACTAAAAGAACCGATTTAAAGAATAGTTGCAAAATTTAACTGAAATGTCTTTTCTAAAGCATGGTCTTACATTGCGGAAAGATACTGATGTTCGATTTGATCTCCTAAAAATGGAAAACGAGAATCCTAAGAGCGACACAGTTTGAGTCAAAATGGCTCATTCAGAAATAAAGCCTCCAACAGTCATTCAGACAGACAATGTCAATCAACTTCTCAAAAATGGTAAATTTATCCATCTTCCACACCATTGACTTTGCAATCAATGGTATTTTGTTCAGTTCTGTCCATCCAAACAGTATGTGCTAACGCTGTGGTAAAAGATATCATTTTTATTCAAGAAGAAACCAGAGGAATCTTAGACTTAGAAGATTAAATAGATGGAAAGTCTCCTAAGGAAACCGCTAAATCTATAAATCGATACAAACTTAAACTATCAGATTTAGACATCAACTAAATAAGTGACCGACTGATGTCAGAACCAAACTTAAATCCACAACTGATGCTACTCAAGATTAATCCAAAGAGAAATTCCGGTTAAAGTTCAACCAAATACAGCACCATCAAAAATGGAACAGAGTAAGAAGAAAAAAGTTAACTGCTGAGGCAATAGCCAAGTGCAAATCCTGTGCCATTCGAGAGGGGAGAGGAAAGCCAAGCTTAAAAGGGAGATGTGTTGGGACGTTCGATCGACTATTTTCGTGACACTCGAAAGAAACTAGCAAGCTTCATCCCTCATGCAGAGACTAAGCGATTAATCGATTCCCACACTCCCACAGCTGCATATGCAACATCATCTGTGGAGAAGCAGCTTCTGACTGATCCAGGCAGCTAATCATCTACTAAATATTCAATTCGAATTAAGTATATTTATTATATCAATGGTGGAACGTTGTTTGAAGCAAAAGTCTTCTCCTAACTCCTCCTAGAGTCTGCCCGGCTGAAGCCTAAATAAAGGGCGACCGATCTGTTTTAAAAAGTAATGATTCCTAATCCTAAGGCAAACTTTACTTCATTGCTATTTTCAATTTAGGGCTCCATTTCGCCTAATTTATTCTCTGTAATCTACACTTAAAGGCTAAGATTAAGTGAATACAGTAAACAAATAAAACACCTACCTCAATTGGGGTTATATGGAACAAAAAAACCGGAATTCATTTCTGATCTTTAAACCCAACTGAAATACTGAATTTCTATCCTACAGCACTACTAACGGCCAACTAATTATCTCCCTGACTGTCGGCCACCAAGCTGCTGAGGGATAGGGAGTAGGGTAAGTCAACAACTTCTCCAACCAGTCTTGAAGCAAACCTCCAGCAAGCAAAAATCAACATGCCCCAGGGTGATCAAATGAACCGCTTGAGTCTGCGATTTACTTGCCCATAAACTCATGATGGAAGTGACCTTTGTTCCAGCATTACTGTTGTTTCTTACTTAACACGTCCGCAAATTTTAAATGCTATTGGAGACCTCCATGCCTATCATTATATCTTGATAGTTTATAAGCTTTTTTACAACACGTCCTTAGGAAGACCAAGCATTCTTCAATGCAGGGTTGCTGCGTCATATCCGAACGTGATCTTAAGCGATAGAGCAATTACAGCATCAACTTAATCAGATATTTTCAAGGAGACTCATAATGACTTTCATGGGAGTAAGACAGAAACAACAGCATAATCCCATTTAACATTGTAGGGAATTAACCCCTTAAATTCGTTGAAAGTATGTGTTTATATGGCAAATTTTATCAATGGAAATACGTTCAATACCAGAAGCCGGCATATTGACTAGTGGTGAGTTATGATTTTGTCCTAACCTCGATTGAATTTAAGTTAGCACTTTTGTCGGATAATCTAACTAAAGTATACATTTTGTTGGCTTTACAAATATCAGACTGCATAGATTCGTCAGAGACGTTGGCTGCCTTGGACAAACCAACCCACTCAGCTAGCTTCCTGACTAATACATTTGAAGGCAATAAAACACATAATTGTAGAGAGTTGAGCAAAGTGGGAGAATGGTTTTTCAGCTTTAATTATCTTACGAATGTTCCTTAAGAGCGCAGGACTTAGAACCTCATTGAAAACGCTTAAAACATGAATGAAGTCGGAATTTCTAATTTCTTACGCTTAGTTGAAATACATGTTCTCTCATATTTTGAAACATGCTAGTCAGTATCGCAATTTCATCCACTAAGCAATCAACTAAAGCACCATGTATTCGTGACATGGTGATATGGAGCGTTAGCAAAAAGATCAGTTAGTCTGCTTTGAAGTTCCTCTCTTGAATAAAAATGGTAAATCGGTCGCTTAGTCAAAGAGTCGAAAGAATGATCAGAAGAAGATGCACGAATTTAGCATAAGTCCCAAAAATTATAAGAAGTGAACATTAGAAAAAGATGACATCAAGCCATAGAGGAGACAAGGTTTCATACTGTTCATGCATGAGTTCAGGTATATTTTTTTCCCAAACGTGCGATGGGAAGTGGGATATCAATCAATCAATCAAATGGAAATTTTAATCTTGCATATTTAAGCTTCTCTTTTAGTTGAGCTTCCTACTTGGTTTTAGGTTTGGGAGAAAGAGTAATTGAAGGATGTTTGTATTACGTTGAGTGAGATGTAATAATGATAAAAGTTAATAATCCTTCATGCGTAAAGCCTTCCTCTAAATAGGAGATGATGTCCAAGGCAAGACTAACTTTCCTATGGAGAAAGCATCAAGCGATAAAGAAAATTATGCTATTTATTTTCAAAACGCATAAACAACGCTTTATGGGACCAATATTATTACCAACGAATTTAATGATCTTGCCTAATGAGGAAGTTAAGTAAACACGCCAATTTCTAAAATTCAGCATCAGCTATGGTATTATTACTATCTTTATTATCGAGGGTAATACAACAAATTTCAGCTTTAAAAGTATCAAGCCTCTGACATCAAATAGCAGTAGGTTTATAAAAATTAATGGAAAGTTTTCAAAGAATTTTAGTTCATTTTGGTTCTGCGAACTTGGGTTATACAATATTTACCAATCAAGCACTTTATGCTCCAAAGTTCAAAGTTCACGTTTTGTGCCCTGGATAGTAGCGAATGCAGCACTTATTGATCATTAACATTTAATCGGGAAGAGTAGGTCATGCCGATTCACTTTCCTCAATGACCGATTCCAACATTTTGCTATTGCAGATCCTATCACCTGATAAAGCAGTGAATTGATAAACTAAATGTTAGACAATGCTGTCTTCCCAACCACTAAAAGATAAGACGAAATGAAGTGGCAAGACAGACTCTTTATAATTAAAACAGGCCACTCAATGAGCACTGACAAGAATTTGTTGTCATTCGAGGCGTGAAGCATGAACTTCAATTTTGCAACGTGAAATTCCAACCTAGTCAGCGTCATGAAAATGGAAATTAGAAATTAAATGAAGTAGAGCGCTTTAATATCGTGAAGTTGCCTTCAGGATCTTTAATCCTTTCTATAAATCGATTCCAGTTGACTCCACAATTAATAATCATACAGTATTTTTTTGATTGGCGTTGGTAACCAAAATAATAAACCAAGTTACTAATAATACCTATAGGTACATGCTACACTGAATCTTTCCTCCAATCCAAGAAGTTGAATTAAAGTTAGGAAAGCATTTCATTTTTGTTTCTAGCCTACACCCTCAATTATCGGTATCAAAATCAGTCCATTCTAAGCCAAACAATATTTTCTCTAGAAAATCTGGTTGACAGTTGTGACTGTCTACGTGAGAGCAGTGTATTCGTTTGTTTAAAACACAACGCCATTTCACTTCAATGTCATGTGATAAATGAGATAATTGAAGGCGCATTTGTTTATCTTAGGTTCAATACTGAAGGAAACTGAGAAACAGGAGTCAACCTGACATCGAATATAGACATTTTCTTAGATTAATTTGGAGTGTGAACGGTTATCTTAAAAATTCCTTTAATAAGTCCCTGTAAATATTCATAAAACTGCAAAAAGATGTCTGAATAACAAATAATTTAATCCATGCAAGTAAGTGTTGCAAATTTTAATCGAAGTACAGCAAAACAAAGCTGTGTGTTTTCAATGCGAGTGATATCCAAATACCTGGAGTCAGAGAAAGATATAACATTTGTCCAAGGGAGACAATTAATTGAAACAACTTCCGTTTAGAATAAATTCCAGTTGAATAATAGGAAATAAATGGAGTTAACATCAAGCAGGAGACAAAGACACGAATCCTAAAAGGCAAGTTTATAGATGAAGAAATTCTCCTCAAACGCTTCCCAAAATTGATTCCGAATGACATGCAGATTCAAACGGTTCTTAAAGGAAGCTATTTTTAGATTCGAATACTTCTGTATACCGAGTACAATTGCTACATTTGCTAACGGGGTCATAAGTTATCTAGTACCGATATTTGCTCACCTCTGGAACGTCATGATTTACCCGTATTAGCTGTAGATCTGTTTTGCAAACTCACTGCCAACGCTTTGTTCTTACACTCCCTACCTCGCAATTTTTCATTCCCATTAATGATAAATGGGGTGAATGTTACTATTACTGACTGATGTAAATATACGTATGACTTGGAATCTGCATCTCAGAAGTATATAACTGAACACATTTTCTGATTATCGCGAGAACTTGTATCTTGCACAACTTAGCATATAGTAGTTGCATACCTAAAGAAATTGCTAAAATTTTGATTGTTCCATTCAACACAAGCAAAGATTAAATACGCTTTCCTAATGCTATGGGATTGGACTGCTTCATATTTTCGTCGGTTGTGATTAAATTTTGAAAAAAAAATCATTTTTAAGATGTTCACTTTGTTGTTCTCAGAGAGTACCATGAGCAACATCTTAGAGTAGAAAGTGTAGTGAAATAATAAATTTGGGGTCAAATTTTACAAAGACTAAAAGAATGATCAACGACAAAACGTATAATTTGTGAAGAATAGGAAATTAGGAATTCCGCATGAAGGTGTGTTTTGTCCCGAACCAACTTTAAAGACGAACTTGACAAAGTTGATGATCACTACGGAAAGTCGAGTCAGAACACCATAATATTCTATGAATTGGTAAAAAATATGCCAGGAAATATGATCATTTGGAAAGAGAATCTCTAATTAATTGGTTCAAATTTGCTACGCAATCAGTTTTATTGGCTCTATCAATGTTATGCGGATTGAGGCACCCAGACACCCAGATTCTGGACACAAAAAACACCTCTACCCGGTCCTTAAACCAACGTCTCTTTAGCTCAAAATGGAAGAGCATATGAACTGTTCAGCGTGCGTTTTATCGAAATCGTTCAAGATACTTTCAAATACAATATAACGAGTTTTTTTTCCAATTTTTTTTATGAACTATAAGCTATATTATCGGCTAATGATCAATGAAGTTTATGGCCTTTGACTGTTGTTCCTTACAATAGTCGTTTCATTTAGAGTTCTAACGTCTTCTTTTTGGGACTTATCTGAACCTTGAAATAGGCCTTTCTCATTAATTAACTTTTTAATACCTTCTGGTGTAAATTAAATGGCTCAACGTTCAATATCCGTAAGTAACTGAAATAAAATTTATAAAATGCGTCGAATGCCCTCAAAGATTTTAAGCACCTTTCATTCTATGCATTTGATAGAGGACTTTTCTCTTGAAGATTATTATACAGAGGTTCAAGAGGGCCATAAATGTGCCACTGAGATTGAGTGGGGCTGACTGACCTTAGAAAATTAGGGCACAAAGTTTTGACGGAAACTTGCGAAAACGATTGCAAAACGAACTTTTCCGTTTTGCGAAACACATTAGCCAGGCCTAATGGCTCAAAGAAAGAAAAAGAACTTATGAGCGAACAGGTTGTTCTTTGCAAGAAAAAATTTTTTAGAGTAAACTATCCGAAATAGTTTACCTTAGTAATTTAGAGATGATTTTGGGTGAATTACAACGCAATGCCTTTGTAGATTTCGGCACAAAACTTGAATGGAAATGCAATGATATTACTCAAACTATGCAAAAGCCACATAGTAATACTTTTCAATTAAATTTTACATGTTTCATCAAAATTAGCTTCAAAATTATATAGTACTTATTTGAGGTGCCAATGGATCTTGTTGAATGAAGTTAGGGAACTTTGAACTTTTGGGGTAAATTCTATTCTGCAACTACGTTTCGCAATGAAATGTGATAAAAGTTATACTTTCAATGATGCACACTTTTTTCCAATTTGCTCTTCCGAGAACAGTCTTGGGTTCAGAAATATCGTAAAAAAGCTTACATCAGGAGGTAAAGATTAAAAAACCTTTCAATTGTCGAGTGCGGATTCTACGGTTAACAGAAATTAGCGTGCCGGTCTCTTCGTTCTGATGGCATTGTGAGAAGCCCGATCAAATATGTATTGAGACACAGCAAAGTATGAGATTTTTGGCGAAAATGTAATGAAAACCATAATCCTCGGCCATGACACTCTGATTAATAATATCAACCCAGTTATTCGAAGCTGTGAGAAATCTAGAGAAATCAGATGCTCAAATCATTAGTGAAATTACATAATAATTTGTATTATACTGTACTGTATAGTTGAAAACTAACCAATTTGATGATATTTATTTGAACAGTCAATTTGTTTTAGAGATGGGAAAAGAATAGTGAAATTTTAAATTGACAAAACTAACAAATGATAGGATAAATAAATATTGAACATCAAATAGTAATTTAATGAGAAATTTAAATTTCTGAGACATTTATGAAAACAAAAAATTCCCTTAAAATAAAGTTTAAAACACAATGTAATTAGAGAAAAAACAAAATTATTAAATAATTTAAAAAGTATGAATAAACGGTTATATGCTTGCTTGTTTATCCTCTGAAGATGATGGAGCGTTTGAAAGATGTTCCTAAATGAAAATTATCATAATAATCGAATTGTATTACCTCCATATATTTTCGTCTATCACTTTCCTTCAGGGAAATAAGTTGATCCACGTCCATTTCACAATCCCACTCGTCATCCTATATCGAATAATACAAAATCCATTATAGCCTACATCTCGCTTATAAATTTTCCTTAGTTCAGCAAATATATAATCCTCCAAGCTCAGTTTGTCCTTCATTAATTTCCGTGATTTTTTATCATATCGAGCAGTGAGATGTCTTTTATGCGTCGGACTTTCATCTTCTATAACATCGGGGAAATTGACTTTATGGGTAACATCATTATTCCCAGACATAGCAGACTGATCTATGCTTAACTATCTCCAAATGCCGACGAAACTGATCGAAATATTTACGTTTGTCAAGGTGAAATCATGTTACATTCAGCTGATTATAACAATGACAAGGTTATACAAGGGCAGTAATAATCTACTGTCTTCTCCTAAAACGTTGCGAATGTCATGACTATTTCGAATAATAAAAATTGCAGTATAATGAATAATAAAGCAGAAAAGCAGCAAAGATAATTCTTTTATTTATTTTGAACATGTTAAAATATACCAACTTTCGAAAATGATAAAGAAATGGAGGACCACTAACTAATTTTACCTCGCGTTGTTATATGAATGAACTATTCAGTTAAATTGACATCAGTCTATGAGTTGTTTTATTTACTCTTTTAATTTTTAGTAAGATTCCCACCCATCAAATTTATAACGTTTTGGAAATTTAGCTATTTTATTGTTACTCAAAAATGTATCACAGCGCAAGTTTAGTTATGTGAAGGAATGTCATATCAATTTCGATTCCTATTGAAAGATTGACTAAATCTATAGCCTTATTTTGTGAAAATATTAACTCGCAATGTCGTTTGTGTGTAAATATTTATGGTGGATGCTTTGGTGAGAAATATATTTCAATGGCTGTTTTAAGGCGTTATTAGGCGGAATAATATTCTGACTAAGAAAATCACTTATTTATCGCACAATTTAATGGAGTGCTAAAATTTAATTCAAGGCTAGTAGTTGAAAATTACTTCCAAATTTCCTACCACCACCACTAATGGGTGTATTCCTAATCCATTTTACTTAGGATTCCTAAGTATAGAATTGCAATAAGAGCCGGTTCACAAAACGTCAATAAAAATAGTCATACTATCAGTAATAATAGAGTGACTGGTAATTTAGTGTTAGCCACTAATTATCAGCAAACTGGTGACTCCGTGAGCATTCACTCTTCTGATCAACAATCACTTCTATCATAACAATATCCTCAAGCTCATAGGCCGATTCCTTCATTCTTCTACTGACTTAATAGCGTATGTTTCAATCTTACAAACAAAGGTCAGTCAAACTGGAGGAACAGTGATCTCATCTAACCACTTAGGTGAAAACTATGCCGCCAAAAGATTTAGGAGGTTCATACTTCCCTCCAACTACACTACCTTAATTTTACGTTCCGTACTCCTTCCCACTTTGCCTGAAATATTTCACTCACCATGGGCAAAGACTGTAATCATGCATAACGAAGGTAGAAATTCGGAATAGATACTCAAAGCTTACATTCCTATCATTCATCCATATCATCTGTAAACTGTTACATTGGTTAACCAAGTAGTTTATGGTCATCGTAAAATACGGTTATTTTCTCACAACGAGGCTTGAAGAAGTAGTCAATTTGATTGGCGGGTCTCTTGCCTTCTTCCAAATGGGTCCGGGAACCTATGGCCACATTATTACCTCTGCGGGCGCCTAACAATATCGTGCGAGCAGTCGACGTTAATAATTCGAAAAGAAACTAAAACCTACTTTAGCGGGAACACCTCTCTCACATCCCAAGTTCCTTGTTCGAAAATTGACCACACAATAAAATATCAACGAGGACTACAAAACTTTTATTTAGGAAAGCGCACAGTTGTATTGGTACTTAAATCGGTTTCAGTAGAAAATGCAGCAGGTTCGATGCAAAGGCGCAGCTTCCTCCACTTCTTTTGCCATTCTTCGTCGATAGAGCCACAGAAGTTAATCGGCAATTATGCAATTGTATACAACCATGCACACAGACAATGAAATTTGGGAGTGTCATTAATATATGCTACAGACGTTCCACTTGATTTACTAATAGTCGTTGACTTTTACTCATAATTTCATGAGTGCAATAGGCATTTAATTATTACAATGACATACCACATTGCACCGAGCATCATCTATGTCGCTCATTCAGAGCAGCCTCCATATGCTGCGAAGAGTTCTCAATTACTGCCAATTGAGCGTTTACCGGAATCGAACAATGCAAAGGTGGGTCACTAATATTCAGGTCTCATGAACACCGTGAGTGACTTGTTCCTATACTTTTTCCAGAGTAATGGTCTCACTAATACATGAGCTAATAGTTTCAGTAGCATAATATGTTTTCTTATCAAAAGGCCTTCAACTTGCCCAGACATTGTGATGTATCCCAAGTACGTAATCGAATACTCGGAAACCTGACAAATTTAAGATGGACCAACTTTCATGCACAATATTACAAATTCGTTTTCTCATAAGTCGTCGGGCTCGAACACAAGTAGAGAATGGAGTGCAAGCACGTCTGAGCTGAAACCATATGCAATAAATGCGCTTCAGGAACACCTCTTCAATAGGGTTTTCAGATTATGCTTTATCACAATGCCTCCAATGCGGTCCTGTTAATCATTAACAAAACAGCATTCATTTAGACGTTCACTCCAATTTGAAACTTGCTCAAGTTTCTTATGACAACGATTTTAGTTTAAAAATTTTAACGTTCTTGATGTATTATATCTACTGAATTCGGCCATCATTAATTTCTGGGACCTAATTCTCTCCACCTCAGCTTTATTAAACTCAA
The DNA here is from genome assembly GCA_000469805.3 of Hymenolepis microstoma. Lineage (NCBI taxonomy): Eukaryota > Metazoa > Platyhelminthes > Cestoda > Cyclophyllidea > Hymenolepididae > Hymenolepis > Hymenolepis microstoma. The sequence goes on along the minus strand of LR215991.1, from coordinate 22,754,761 downwards.
CCTCTTATATAATTCATATCTAATCCTTACAGTAAAGCTAGTTGAAATGACCCTCCAAATTAGCCAATATATCCTACTAAAGAAATAACGGTCTCCCTAACGGGATACGTCAACTTTTTTTCATGTGAGAGGATTAAGAGTTTAGCGGAATAATTGGGCATGACTCGGGGGAAAGTGGTGTCAGAAAATACTGCCTAATTAGACCTTGAAGCCTTCTTCCCTTTAAATTTTCCTCCGAAATGATTAAAGTTAAAGCTTGAGATTCCTCTTGACCCTATCTTTATAAGAGTTACCAAGGATCAGCTTGGAAATTTCATGTCTTTTGACATAAAGACTCATTCTACATATTTGGTTTTAATAGTTCTTTAAATAGATGGACTTGTGGGGCACGTCATCGCATGAGCGTACAGTGTGGCTTGAAGGTGCGGCCGTTCAACTTCGCGTACGGATCGAGTGCAGAGAGAACACAGCCAATAGCCAATCAAAAGCCCTCCATTGTTTTACTTAATCCGCCATGTTGAATGACTAAGCTTCCTTCCTGTTAACATTCCATGCCATGCATGTCTGGAATAAACGCGTACCTTGAATACGTCTGTTTCTTCGCAGTAGCTTAGCTACTTCAGTGGGACGTACTAACTAGGAGAATTTGCCAGAGGTTTCTGAGTACAGTCAGGCTCAGTTAGGTAGCTAATCCGCTACAGACTTCTAATAAAGCAAAGGTTCCATCACCTCAATTATTATTCACAAACACACTTACATCTGAAAGCATTGGCGTATTCGTGAAGAGATTCTTTCTACAGTTATCTTATAATAATGACTAGTACTTTGGTCAAGAACTAAGAGAAATATTCTTCATATCAAAAACATTCCTTTTGTAAAGTTTGATGATATGTTGACCTTGTGATTTCCAGGATGAGTATCAATGAAGGGTTTCAATGGAACACTTGCTGAGTGAGTTTTATCATTGGTCAGGTCTTATGATACTTTATTAAAAGAAATTAATGCAATAAAGTTAGAGGTAAGATGTTGGATCTTATTCATGAAAGCACCTGTTCGTTAAAAACCATCTGTGCCATTAACTAATGCTGTTTCAAATTTAGGGAAACTGTGGTGGTGCTAGTGCCATAAAAATTAATAATATTTGCATAAATGTTTATCTAGTTTTAATAAATAATATTATAATTGTTTTCGAGAAATTTGAGAGCTCACAGTATGCGAGTCCTGCGGAGACAGTTCAAATCCATAAGGACGTTGGAGCAAGGCATTCCCATGGAATTCATTGGATGAACTTACTATATCAACAGAGAAAATAATAAATACATATAATTGAAGGAGTTTTCGTCTTTTAGCTCTATTTTCAAATCGTATTCATAAATTTCTACAAAAAAATTTACCAAAGTAAAATATTTAATTGGAGTAGCACAAAGGTCAGAATAATTATTATTAAGATATTCCTCCCGCGTTAATTTATGCCAACCACGATTGCCCACATCAGTAACTTGAAAGCAAGCAAAGAGAAGAGGTGCATGAAAATTGGCAGGTTATTAAAAAAAATCGATATTTTAAATAATTATTTATATATTTAAATTTGTTTTAACGGATAACGATTAAAGTACTCTTCAACTTCGAAATAATTTCAAATTTAATGATTGAATTGTGTCATCCCTTAACACCTTCACTGATGAAATATAGCCCCGTTATTTTGAAACTACGGATCCACCACATTGGTATGACTTCAAGCACTACATCGCTGTCTCCTTTCATTCATGTGTACCATCTTACCTTGAGTTGTGTGTTTTTCCCTCAAATTTGCGATAGTTATAAAAAAATACAGATCTTTTATCGAATGAATTAGAAGTGTGTTGGGATTACTAGTATTTCCGTGAGAATTTGGCAAGGAAATTATTTTCAAAATTGCACTTAACTCTACGGCTTTGTTTGTTTTAAGCAATATCTTGACTTAAAATGACAAAGCGGTATCTGAAATTTAAAACGCTTTTCGAATGCTAAACACTTGAAATCGGGTGCCTATTTAAGCACACAATTTTTGCTAATTGCTTCAAAATGTAATGAATTAATTAACCTATTAAGACTTAAAAGGCGCTGTGTGACTGACAAATTGTTATTTTTTATTTTGTATGCACTAACACAAGAATGACTAGTGTCTATTGCGCAAAACCCTTTTCGTAAGCGCACAAAAACATTCATGATAAACCACATTGACAAAGCGCCCCTACCTCGCAGTTTTATAATTTATCTAATATTAGGAGGCAAGCAAGAGCAGCAGCGTTTACATTTCCAAAGTGCATTTAAGACGCAGGACATGAGTTGTGAACAAAGAACATTGTAAGCATGATGATGGCCAATTCTAATGTTTTGGACGGAAATATAAAGTACGCCTAGGCTTTTGATAATTATTTGAAGCATTATGCCCATTTTATTTTGGATTTCTCTTTAAAGAGAAAATGACTTGAAATAAGAGGATGGGATTTAAATAAACGACAGATTAACAGCAAGGTAATTAACGTAGACATCTGAAGAATTAGAGGTTACGGTTTCGATTCTCATTCACACTCATCAAATTATCTGGACCAGTGAACACGAGAGGAATGGAGACAAAGAATTGACAGGAAAAACTCTTTTTTTACTAAATACATACCTAAATCAAATTGACCCTAAGTTCGAGCATTTCGCAGATGTACCCTTAAGTGTCGAGGACAAATCACTAAGTATTTGGCACTCTGTGATGTTAAAGATTTCATCTAACTATTCAACGGATATTAACCTTTGAAGGTAAATAAATCAATACCCATTTACATAGCTAATGAAGTCGAGTAGACGTATGCAGGGCTAATAATGTCAGTAAGAATGTTGGAAAGTAAGATCCAGGCATTTCAAAATTTTTTTTGTTTCCCCGCTATAATTTTTGTAAAAACTAGTGACTCGATTTTTGTATTTAAGGACTGTTAATAGCAATCCTCACTATGGCGTTACAAGCACATTCTTTTCACGCTCCCAGGGATTAATTGGCAAACAGCACTTGAAATCTGTAGTGGAAAGGTAGCTTGAAGCTACTCTTTGACAAAACCCCATTGTAGCTTCTCTCTTGTTGTCAATTACAAAAAATGCAGTTTTTATGCACATCACAAAAAATAAATTGATAAAAATCATTCTTGTGCTCTCTCATTTAGTAAAAGAGTGGCATCAGTTTCAAAAACCGTACGTTGGATACATTTTATGCTGATTATGGCTATGGTAGGCAAAGCCAATGGGTTTCCTTAAACAGCCTGACTAGAAAGAAAAAACGGATTAGCTATCTATTACCGACCAATCATTATCTACCCTTGACTCTAGAAAGGAATGAAATTTCTCTTTACACCCACTTCGCCTATGAATTGAACCATCACCTTGCGCTAAGTTGTATTTGATACGGAGTTAAATTAAACCATGATTGCGAGCATTTGAAACCAAATTAATGACCATTTAATATTAGTTTTAAGCATATATGAAAATTTAAAACTATGATCACACCGTAATAATTGAAGTTGTATTCTTCCTTGAGTTCAATGCAAATTCAACCCAAATGATTACGAACAAAAGCTCCCTTTATTTGCTAAGCCCTGAAATTTTAAGTACAACTGGTGAATGCCATTTGAAGTTGAATATTCTTGAGATGATTTGGCTTATTAAGCCTTCCAACTACTAATCTAACCATTAAGCGCAACTCTTCTTCTTTATGCCTCTGCATTGTGGTTGACCCGGAAGTAAAACATAGTCCTGCTGACTTTTTCCTCTCGATGGTTCTTTGTTCGTGCTCTCTATTGGACATTGAATGCTCAAAGTGTTCACTTATATTTTTGCATTTCTTCAAACACCAAGAGCAATTCGGGATGGATCACGGCCACCATTTTCTTTCAAAAATCACTGGATGTTAAATATAAAAGCCTAAATGCCAGGGATACAAACCGTCCATTTGAAGTAATTACTGATATCCACAAAATTTACTCCTTACAGTATCATCGCAATGAACACAAACTGAATAAATAACCTTTAGGAAATTGTAAATAATGCAACACAAAATCACTGTGGAATCACTAAGTGGAATTTTAGCATTCCATACTACTAAAAAGTTATTATAGCCTTCAAATATTACCGATGACTTGTCTCATGAAGTTATCCGATGCTATGAATTGATTCGTTTGTTACACCTCACTTGGTTTACTTCTGAAAGGTGGTTGAATATGTGGTGTCCTTTCGAATGTGTGGGGTTAAATACAAAACAATTAGAAATGTTTATTCCCTACTAAATAAGGTTTTCTTGTGCCTATAAAGCCACTACCTTATCCCAAAATATCCCAATTATTTTATAAACATTGACCTCAACCTTATTTCATGCATAAACATGACGTAAATTCGTAGTTCTCTTCTAGACAAAGTGGAATATCCGTGAATGGGCCTTTTTTGGTTTGGTGATTATCGTTCCGCCATTACTTTATAATTTGAATTTCATGCGCAAATAATCAGTTTATCGGGAATTTAAAAATGTTCAGTTTCCCAGATGTAAATCTAGCTGTTGCCCCAAGGAAGCGTAAGCAGGATTGTTATTTAGTACGATAACTGGTAGCCGATTTCTCTAGATGTAAGGCAAAGTCAAATTTGCATACGAAATGCTGACTGACAAAAAGGCGAACAACTTTATTTACAAAACATGAATGTCAGAACACCCAGGCATCAAAATTCCGGTTTTGTTGACACAGTAAATCAAATGTTTCAGCCGATACTATGATGCTTAAACTCAGTTAAAACCTTCGCAAATATAAGCTCATACAAACACATAACTTATACAAGGTAATCGCGATAGTAGCCTTACCAAAACGAAAAGACATTATGTTCCTAGTGAACAACTTTGTGGAACCACAAACAATTTGGTTCTTTCGGTACGGTAAAAAATAGAATAGTAGATGGCTCAGCTTGCATGTGGTCCAAAGGACACTCCTTGTGCCGAATTTCCCCAAATTGCCGTGGTTTACGGATGTGTGCACTTCTTCAAAGGTGGTGCGATGTCTCTCTCTCTCTCTCTCTCCCCTCATTTTTGAGGTAGCCTTAGGTTGAACTTAGATACCTATATGAAAGTGCTGACCACTGTAGTAGCTAAGTCCCAGATAACCTGAGAATTAGTAGTAGGCCATAGGTATGACGACATTAGGGTTCAGCCCATTGCCGAGGGATATCGTAGGCAAGCATTTATTTCAATTCACAGAGAGAATAATGACATTTTTATATCATACTCCCAGTAGCTGAGAATAGAAATTTCTGGTGTTACATTCAATAAGGTACATTTAGTCACCAAATTAATCACTCTTACTTTAAGTGCAAGTCTTAATCTCAAATGAATAGGTAAGAATAAGTGTTGGGAATATTTTATTCCAAATTATACATGATGTACGCGTAGGTAAACAGACTCAGACTCTGTGTCTAAATTTAACTTCTTCCGGAGATGTCAATTAAGACATCCATCTCAGTGATCCTGGCAATATTGCAAGGACAGTGACATCTTTTCGGCAAATATTCGCAGATTACTGACAGTTTTGCCTTTCCACACTTTTGTGTGAATTACTTTAAGATGGAGATAATCTATATAAGAGACCGGAATTGGTATCATGGGCTGTTTTAGCCATGACGACTCGGTCAAACCAAAGACTTCTTTGGTGCCTTGATTAATTTATGCGAGCCATAACTTAGTGCAATCTTCTCTCCTATTAGGCCTTGAAATCTGATGACTTAAACGAAACTCTATATTATGAAGACTTTTCAAAGCAGCTCAAAGTCTAAGTATCCATTGTTGAAGCTTGGTTTGGAATTTTCCAGAGGAATCCACTGGAGTAGCTCTTCACATGCCATAGTCTACGAGAGATCTGCCTTCTTTCTGTATTAAGGAGGACTTTAAGCCTGCTTCTATCAGATACCCTGAGTATTATTTTGGAAAGAGCGCAATAGGGGATTCGGCTCTTCGAAAATCTTAAAAATCTTAAATAAACTATTTTTGGAGAGTTCGATCGAGTGCTATAGGAGAACGCTCCGTGCGCTCGTGCATTCGTCCCTCATGCACTAAGCTATCTATCTTTTGGACTTCTAATCTTAGACATCCATATTAGTCAACCAGTAAGCCAATCAGTGACCCCATGTCCACTTCTATATAGTTATATTTATTTTCGAGGTGTGCGATAGACTTACCTCCACGTGGTGCACCCTGGGCAACGTATACTCACACGACAAAAAAGTCTATAAACCAGAAGTTGACTTCTGACTTCAAGCTACCATATCCCGACTGTATGTGATGTTCCACCACTACCACAGTACTCATCTCACCTTTTTCTCTGCCTTAGGTTCTGCCTCTACATCTGTGAATCACTCTTCTGCTCTCCCTCTAGACTTTTTGTGACTTTGATGTCTCTCCTCTCTGTGAAGCCCAAAGTCAACTATTTTGATATAAATAAATATTTATTTTCTCGATAGTGGACTGCCGTTTGGACTGAAAATCTTCTTCTTTTCTCTTCCTCAATGTATCAGTTGGATAACCAAGGAAATAAAAATAATAAATAAATCAATAGTAAAGGAACAGCTATAACTCGGATATTAAAGTTAGTGAGAAAAGAGAGGAAGAAACATAAAATCCTTGGTCATTTTAATACAACATCATTAACTAATTAGTTCCTTTAGATATGGCCATATTTATTGCCAAAAGTATCTAAAAGTTAGACACGTAAAAATTTATGGAAGGAGGAGCGCAAATGTGAGTTTTTTATAAAGATTAGAAAACTAAAGTACGTTAATTCAGATTCCTTAAGCTTTTGCTCCCAGTCTGATGATTCAACTGCCCCCCCCCCCCCGGCCTTCCCCGGTCTACTCGTATAGTGAGGACCTTCACCCTTTCTTCCCCATCTTTAGCTCCTAATACAAATTCCACCCTTCGACACACAATCTACATTCTCCTTTGTAGTCACCTTCCTCTTTATCTTTTTATCAAAATGTTAGCCTGAATAAATATTCCACCTCCTTCCAGTTCATTGTTGCTCTATCTCAACTGACTCTGGTATTAAGAATGTTTCAGGGTATTCTATTCTAAAATTCTAAATAAATTCAGATTATGCTAACCACCTGGGAGAAATGAGTAAATTAATGCCGTTCACTCAGTGTGACTTCTAATGAGATCTTCAATGAATTGTAGTCAATATGACGTTCATTAAATAGTTAGTAAAATTTTCAAACTATTTTTTAGTTACCCTAAGGGTAAGTTGTCACATCAATGTGTTTAAAAGGTAATTTTTTTTTCTAAACGTACTGCCATTATGATGGCGTTTCAGCCAGCAAATAAAGCTCGTTTTCTTTTTAGCAATTAGATAATCAAACTATGGATAATGAGGAGAGATCATCAGATTGGCAGACTGTAGGAGAACCTTCATGGCTTCAACCTTATTGCTCATGGTGTCGTATGGCATTTGAAAATATGGACGTATACGCGCAGCATCTACGGTCCCAGCTACACAATTTTCATGTAAAAGTATCTCACTGTAATAGAAATTATCTCAAACCTTTGGGATGGATAATGCCAGGGTTTGGAGATCATGTTCGCATATGCTGTGGTAGGCATCGTAATGAGTTGGGACAGGTTATGCGTACGGATGGAATGAGATCTACCTTTGACGTGTATATATATTCGAGTCCTAGGGAAAACCCTATCGTCAAAGATATTCCTTTTTATTCTGTACTTAAAGTTAGAGATGGGGCCATAATGTGAAGTTTTAATTTTATCATGTAACACTTGAATCTGTAATATATTTTGGTTTCCTATAATTGACCTTTTCAGTTAAATTTCGTTTTCCTGCTTCGTATTCGTTATCATATACGATGGGAACATTTTTCTTATTCAATGATTTAATTTATAATTTATTAGTAGTTAATAATTTAACACTGTGTGGTATTATTTTTGTACATAATCATTACTGGTTGAATTGATTTCGCTTCATGGTTTAGCCTTTGTCTCCTTGAAAACCTCATCTGTTATTTTATTAAATGAAGAAATTGTGAACTCGTCGTCTTCTCTCAACATGAACTAGAAAAATTTCTGAACAATGACCTTTGATATTCAGCCCCACTTTTCGAATTATTTTGGAAGAGATCTACTCTAACTTTGACCGTCTTAACTTGAAGTTGACAGACTCTGACACGGAAGAGGTTTGAAATTCTGCACATTTAGGATATGCCAATGACGTGCCTGCGATGCCAACTAACTCGTGGGTTGCAACAGTAGGGTTAGATAAACTCGTGTTCTTGCAAGGAAGGATATATTGAGACGGCCATTAATATAACTGTGATAGTATAGTTGAGGAGATAAAGATATAGAATGGCTGCCTGGCGAAAATAGAGGAATCCAAGAAATGACCTAATGTAGATACCCAAGGTCACACAGTAATGAAGACTGAAGAGCCACTGAAACTGTAGCTCGCAGCTTTCTTCGGGTCAAACGGGTCTTAAGCCGTCAACCTTTTCTAAACTGCCCGCAACCATTAGTAAAAACGCAAGTATGATTTTGTAAGCCTTTTAGTTACCCACTTTACAGATATTCAACTACTCGGATTTGAGGAAGACTTGCTGTCCAAGCAATGATTTTTTTCTACTATTGAGAAAACAAATGCAATTATATAGAAGAGGATATAGATTAGATGATTGACTGACTGATTTAATAACATTGACAATATCTGATTCTTCACTAGCGGTCTTGCATGTCGACGTCTGCGGGTAAAAGTCCAGAAATAGATAGCTCCGTACATGAGGGATGAACTTACAGTTTGGCCTCCTAACCTTTAAAAACCCAAGTTCAAGTAAAAAATATATGTTTTATTATCAGTAATTCTACTCCAAAGCTCGAGCGATCACTGATTCCATACCCGATAGGAAATTTGAGATATGTCCTGTTTCTTGAGGAGACATGATCGATTATACCGTCTTCTTAAAGGATGCGGTCAGTGACTTCTGCTCCCAAAATCTCGCTCGCTTACTTGTCAGTGGTCACTACGCTTTTTCCTTCCGTCCGTTGATTAAAATGCATCTTCTGAATCAGCATGCTTAGAACTTACTCACTTTTTTTCTCAGCTACAATCTATGAGAAGCTTTCCGCGCTACCTCGTTATCTGCCAATTTGGTTTGAAATAGTATTGGACAATTTTTTTGTAGGAAAGGAGCAAACATACAACGGACTATCCTGTGACTTTGCACTCGATGACAGATCTTAAGCAACTCGGAATTTTCCATTTAGGATCGGGATCCAAACTAATATTTTCACTCAAACGGCTGGTTTCCGAACCTTAAAAATGTTTTCAATTTGGTGCTTTGAAACCTTTTAAAAGCGTCAGAACTTTTGAAGTGGGGTCTTTTCAATTACCCTGTATTTGCACTAGGGCCTAAAAAGCTCCATAGCCATTTCGGGACTTTATCACCGAATGCGCATATGCGCATATCCCAAGGTTTTAGTTGTATTTTGGAAAATTCCAAAAAGTGGAACTCCTAGACCATTCAAATGCTAGTAAATACTGTCTATCTTATTTGTTACTACCGATTGAAAGGCAGCGGTAAAACCCTTAGAAGTCATATAGAATACCATAAATGTGGGATCCCGGAATCTGAAGGTTTATTAGTATTTTATCACGTTTTATCAATAGAGTGACGTAAAGCAAACTCCACAATCAGAAATGCTAGAGGGCACTCTTCCTCAATCCAAGACATCAACTACGATTTGTCACTCATTATATTGGATTGCCGCTTTTTCTTTAGGAACAATAGCAAGGACCCTAGAAAACTCCTCATTCCTGTATATGCCAATGAATTTTAATTACATTGGCGACTCTGTAATAGGACTTGAACCATCCAAGGCTTTGCAGCCAGTTAGGAGATTAAGTGCTACCGAGACGTGGTGATGAATATCAAAATCAATTGCTGTACATGACGTTTGATAGTGCGACCATGATCACTAGGCTATAATGTGTGTGGTCATCAAACCCCCGGAAACATGGGGCAACGTTCTGCAAAATTTACCAAGACTTCTGGCAAAATTCATGAGTTAATAAATCTATGGTGAACCAACGTTTCGCCTCTCTGTGCATACGCAAAAAGTATGAGTTTTACGGCACTCAAATACCACATCGCACCACAACCAGATGCATAACTGAGCGTCAGGCGCTTAGTTGAGTGCGTTAATTGGTACAAGAATGTAAAAAACGGCTGCTGTATTTCAATGACTTTCCAGCCTAGACTGGAACAAAATCCCATTAGTTGAAAACTAACTACCACTAGGCAACCATTGATCAGGTCACCAAATAATTACCACACAGAAAGGAGGTGATATATAGAGATAGAAACCAATCTTCCTTTATACATATCAAATACAGAGAAAGAAATACCTTCGATTAGAGATGGAAATCACATACACAAGGGGTATCAAAAAGAGAACAGAGATGGAATTCCTTCATATTTTATCATGATTGAGTGCATATGAATGAATGGTGGCTGTAGTGGCAATGAGCATGGAAAGCCAAATAGCGAGGATGCGCAACCAATTACTCTAATCCTCCTTCAAGCCTCCATTAGCCATCTCTGTTCGGCTAAACGAGTTTTTTTCCGCCATTTTAACCTCAATTTTTCCCCGCTGGCACATACGCCTGTGACAATTCTGAGCCATTGCGTTCACCAGGGAGATGGCGAATACAATCATTGCCAAAGTAACGGCCATTTGAACAACACTCTGTATCCAGCTTGTTTTCTAAAAGAAGAGGAGAAATATGGTCAACAAATCCATGAAGACCTTTGCATAACATTAAGTGCCTATTAATCAAGTGGTTTAAGAACCTCTTGAAAATATTGAGAGAAGGCTTTAACGCCAATGGCTGCAGTAAAAAGTCTCCCCACTTCCCTCACCTTAAAACATTTTTAGGTCACTGGATTACCTGAAGAAGTGGCAATTTTAAACAAATTCTTGCCTAGGGAAAATTGATTACGACTCAAAGGAAATTTTTGATTTAAGCGGACCGTCATGCCAACATTGTCAATTCCTGTCTCTAAAAGCGTATATGTAGAGTGAAAACGACTAAATGCAAAGATGTCTCAAATGCATGCAGCTGTTAATTGAGAAAATAACGCCCCCGTACAATTGGCGGGATCAATGTTCCTCAGGCGTAAAAATCAACAAAGAATTTCATTGTGTAAGCCTTAGGAATACTAAGGCTGGTTGAAACGCCGCATATCAGAATGTGGCCCTTAACGTTGACAACGCAGTTAATGCATTTAATCAAAAGATATTTAAAAAAGTATCATATATTTTTCTGAGCTAGGAACCAAATCTCCCTACCCTATCCTCAAACTCTAGCAAAGAATCGGCCTGTTTCAATAATGCATACTACCTTTATGAATAAATGGGCATTTTAGTTTATAATTCTACTTACTATGATTTCAGTAGCTAGGTGCATGGGTATGTTCATATATTTTAAAGGGGTGCAAAGAGTCAGTGTCAATATTCGCTTTTATAGCTAGCAATCACATGGTAATATGAGGTGTTATAACGGAGTCTTACCGTGGAGACAACTTTGTTTAGCAACTTGTCCTTTTGGTTTTGTAGGTATTCAAGGAATGGATGTTGAAGCTTAGTACCAAAATGTGGGACTTTTCTAGAAGGCATGAAATGGAAAATTAGTGAAACCATGTGATTTTCAAGGCCATTTGCACATAAGAGCTCGAATTGATAAATAGGAGAAGACATAGCTGACAAAATTGTAAATAGATGAGATATAATAAGTCGTTTTGTTGTAGGGCGTTTTTATGTATGCGTAAAAAAGCAAAACGCCTCGACGGGTCTGATTTGCAAGTAAATAAATTGATGAATTTAAAGCTCAAATGGTGGAAAGGATTTTTCCCGATTCCCTAACTTTTTCTTCTACTGGTCACATTTCTCTCAAACCCTGAAATACATATTCAGATGTTTCCCTATTATTTAATGCAAAAAATTTCATATTTACCTCGAGTATTAATACAATAATAATTTGTGCATTGGTTGACGAGCATGTCAAATTGATTCTTATAGATGTGGTGATCAATCGCACACTGGTTAATTGTAGTCAACAAGGCAAGTGACAGAATGCAAGTTCCTCAGAAAAGCCATTGCAATATATCTTTTCAAAATCCAAATCAAATCATATCCTGGAGGGCCACTAACTACTAAAGTCCACCTTGAACGAATCGCATATGGGCCTGGGCTTGAAATTCCGTTTTGCGGGAATTATCTACATGCTTAGAATCAAAAGAAATGGCAGAATAACTTAACCGATCAACGTGAACTCAAGAAGCATTAAGAAATATTACGCTCTGAATCATTTGGATATGGTAAAACGAATTATACCCCTTATGAGAAAGTGAACGAATCAAAGCTTCCTGAAGTGAAAGCGATGAAAGTTTCTTCACACCCAGTCTTCATTAATTGCTCCCACTCGTCAACCCCCTTGCCACAAACCCCAACCATGCAAAAATATTCTGAATTGTCGTGAGTAATAACAATGGGTTGACGGAGGATATTATCCCAGATAAACTAAAGATATAGAGAGAAATATGGAATTTCATTCTGCGAACTCTGCTAAGATAGGCTAAGATAGTACTTCTAACTACACATTGACTGACTATAAAAAAGAACATCCACATCGAGGTGGCATGACAGACGCATTACACTTCAGTCAACTGGCAGAGACTTATGGACCACTGCGCAGAGAACAAAATTGTGAATTTTAACACGGGAGCGCGTTAGATCGTGATACAAAGAATAAAAGAACTGCAAAATCACAAACTGAGATGAAAGTTGTTTTGATGTCATAGTCACGTGCGACTCTAAATGATGTCATTTCACAAACTTAAAGGCTTCTTCTATGATAAAATGTAGGATCATGTTCTACCTTAATAAGTAATAGTGGCATTAAAGAGTATAACTGTATCAAAGAGAGCCGGCTTACCCCAGCAAATGCACCATCATTTCAATATGATCCTGTGAACTCATTAAAATGACAAAGAAGGTTTGAATGTGGGTCTTTATGATGGCCTTCCCAATCAATGTTGCACCGAAGAAGGTTGAGAAGGGGACTAAGAAGTGACCACAAGTCATTCCAGCGAAGTCAAATAGTGGATTGGGGACCTGTAATGAACAAAATGATTTATGAATAAAAGTTGACGAGTTGGCAGTCGAGTAGCCTTATACGGAACTGATTCAGTGTGAGCAACTCCTAAACAATAACTTGCTATTCTTCTATTATTAACCTGTGTTAATCAACGTTTTTGATCAGTTCCAAGTTTCAAACTTGTAGCGCCACACACAGCCCAAGTGAAAACGTATATCCAGACTTGTGGGGAAGGGGAGGGGAGGAGAGGGGGGGGGGAAGGAGTATCACAATGACCCAGTAGCATCAGGATATAATGTAATTCATCCTCTGCCCACTTTTTAATTTATGCGCTTTTTTCTCTTATCGAAAAGGTGGCTCAACTGTTATCCTTTCAGCAATTTAGTGTGTTAATAGAAAGGGTTGGAAACGGATATGAACTTTAGAAAACTTAATATTATTATATTTGTGGCAGCCAATAGAACTGATAATTCCTTACTCATCTTGACTTCACGTAAACAATTTTGAGTTTAGAACTCCGATTGTTAGTCGATCTTCCGACTTCAAACTAGTATGTATTTTAAGCACGCAATGGTTCTAGATTAAATATAAAATGGGAATTATTTTAAAAACTAAGAAAAAATGGAAAGGAATGATACAGAGACGCAGGTGAAATAAAACCGAGTAAGAACAAACTTGTAACCAGGAGACTAAGAGATTGGGATTCAGTGAGGGTAGACGTCGATAAATTGATTGAGTCCCAGGATGAGTGACACAGAGAAAGGCAATAAGCAAGATAAAAATCGATAGGCAAATAGCGACATCAGACAATGCAAGCACGTCATAAAATCGCAACGCCATTGCGATCAGAAGGAGTTATAGTCATCCCAGACTAAAAGGAACATCAAATTCTGTGACACAACATCTTCTATAAACTCTCGATGGCGGACACAGAAGATATTATCACTACGCTGCACCCATAATCATGCCTTTATGTATCGACTACAACTAGTAGTCCTATATGCAATTGACTCGTAAGCTGAGAAAATGGATGATGGTCAACATAACGCTCTCTAAAAGATTATTTCATTAGTAGAAAACTGATTACATATACTCCCAATTAGACCACTGACTACGCAGAAAAACGTGATAGCACCTAAAAATCGGGCATCAGTGAGTCAACAGAGACCAAGTGTTAGTGGTTCGATCTCCAGTGGAGAAAATAGCTAACGACAATGGTTAAGTCAGACTAATAGAGGATGGCAGGATTTGATTTTCCCTCCCCAAGATAATTGCTGGAAAATGCTTTCTTTTGAGAGTCAAAAATGAAATTAAGAGACTACATGTTCTGCAACACTAGTACACTATAGGATAGGGAAGTCTTAATAACACTCTCTCCTGCTAAATAAGATAAAACGGTGCAGCAATACTTGAAGTTAAAGAAAATGAGGAGAGGCCTTTATACAATACCTGATACGATACAGCACCAATACTGTGATATACGCAAATAAGTATACGCAAATTTACTTGCCTACTAATTTCGTTATTGTACTAACAAAGGCGAGTGCACGAAATCATAAGCGAATCTTTTTCATTGCAAAACAAGAGACAAGAGTGGCAACGAATATTTGAACCAAGAGAAAAACTGATGAGACCTGCGTCACGTATCTGAAAGTGACGATAGGGGGGTATTTCGAAATATGACATTTTAAGTGTGCGAATTTGACAAATGGGGACGATGTGTGCGTTTTAAAGGACGCCACTAAGAAAGGCCATTACCAGCAGTCCTTCAGTGGCTCCATGAAATAGAACTTTAATTCTATGCAGCATGTTGACAGTATAACAGTTCTCAATC
Organism: Hymenolepis microstoma; assembly: GCA_000469805.3. Taxonomy (NCBI): domain Eukaryota; kingdom Metazoa; phylum Platyhelminthes; class Cestoda; order Cyclophyllidea; family Hymenolepididae; genus Hymenolepis; species Hymenolepis microstoma. The sequence goes on along the minus strand of LR215991.1, from coordinate 22,739,719 downwards.
ATATAGTGACCAAGGTAGCTAGTGTATGATCTAAATTTTGAGACATTACACACACACACACACACACACATACAGGAATTTGTAAAGCTCCAATATCGTTTTGTATGATGTAGAAGAGAAGTGGGTCGCTACAAGGCATTAAAATCCCGTCTTGAGAACATTGGGCCATACAGGATCCCAAATCTACCAGGGTGAGAGATCATCAATAAGAATTGCCATGGTCACACCTAGGCAACCTATATGGGACTCAGACACGCCTTATCTGAAGCGACATATAAATTAATCGGGATTGCCCCACAAATATATCGTCTTTATACTTATGTTGATCAATAACGATTCCACCTATTGTAGGAATTTTATAGGAGTGAAAGAAATCTTCCAAAACCAAGGTGACAATACCTTTTCCGTTAGTAGTCTCAAAAGGTAACAAAGGGTCATGGGGCTTTGGAATATAAAATATTAGATATCTTAATATTTTCTGAAGTAGAAATAACGGTTTAATGTGCATTTTTCCAAGTCGGTGATCAGGTTACTGTAATGACAATATTATACCATGTCATCTTAACTGAGAAGGGCCTTATTAGTATCATACTTAATAAACTAAATTCACATGTGAATCTAATGATACAATTGCTTACAGAGACCGCTAAAACTATATAATAGGCAGATGGTCTTACAAAATTTAAATTAATATTTTCAGAGTAAGTTTATTGCATCTCGAAATCCCATAATTTAAAGCTACAAACAAGTTTGCCGCTGTGACGTCATACTTCCGTTAGCATCACAAGGCTTATTTGATTAAAATCCGATGTTTGAAATAAAGGAAGCACCTTTCAATAGTGCAAAGCCACTATACAGTAGGTTTATTACAGCTGACATCAGCTTCTGAAGCACCAGTATTAGAATCAAGTCGCTAGGGTATTGTGAGAGGGGCATGGTTAACAAAGGGCTAACATTGACACATTAAATGTAGGAACTATTTTCTTCCAAACCATATAATCTCTGCGTCACTGGAGTGCAAGTACATATATGCATTTACTACTCATGACTACATAACTTAACAGCCGTAAATAAATTATAAATTATAAAAGTTAGCGAATTAGAATCTAAATATTGATCTTTCATTAAAGATTTTGGGGTGGGGATAGAGAAAAAATAAGTACTTTAAAAACAAGTTGCTATAACCTGATTATTCTCGAAAATAGCCACAAAGCTCAGAACACGAAAATACCCTAAAGGAGACTTTCACCAAAAGTATGTAAGGCAAAAGCTGTGCAATTTGGCACATTTTAACAAATAAGCTTTAACAAGCAGGTAAGAATAAAGTAGAGATGAGATGGACATTTAAATTTTTACGACATTAAGAACACTACATGATAGGCCTTTGTAATGACAAGGGTTCAGATAGTACACGTATTAATGAAAACATGTTATCTAAAACAGAGCACGACAATTACTATTCGGTAACCAGTATACTACAAAGTGTGGCTGACAAGTCCAATGAAAAAAATTCCTAATCCTAATGAGAGAAATGTTAACAATACCTCACTTGGAGAAAGAAAGGGGGATGAGTGACCGTATCACTGGATATGAACATATGGGCACTATTACGACTACATACTTGCATGCTAACTACTGCACTTTCCAAAGACAACTTTACATTCAGCAACTTGTCAGATTATAATCACACCATCAATCCACCTCCCTCCCCTCATCCCTAAACAGTACGTCTAGTCATAGCGGTTGCAAGACATTAGCCGATGGATAATGACACCAAGGCTTTATATTTCGTAGACGTTTACGTTGGCAGTTACTACACCTATGCAAACTATCACTTCTTACGACTTCTTTATCAAAGAATTAAGTAACGTTAGTTTATGTAAGATCTCTCGAACACTACTGAGCTTCGTAACTAGTAAAATCATTAGCTTATAAGGGTAGCGTCAGGCTGACAATTAAAATTCACAAACTTACCGATGCACAAAGAAGAATAGCAATAAACCCAGCACGAGTAATTAGTCTTTGCAAGAACAATTCCGCATTTTGTACAAGCGTCATTTCTTTTGCAGATTTTCTTGCAAGTGATATAGAATCGCCATCTGCATCAGAAGAAGATGGAGAGAAGTCCGATGAAAGTTCGATTTCTTCCTCTTGAATTCCGCCAGAAAGGCGTGAGGTGCGCGCCATGAAGTAGGGTGGCAACTCACCAATCGCAGTACCGAGACCCTAATAAAGTAATCTAAACAGGAATGGAGCACCAACCCAGAACATGGCCTCCGCTTGAACTTTGCGAATTATGGTGTAGAAAGAAATGCCCGAAGTTGAACCATTTGAACTTGATGGACAGATAATTAGATCAGGATATGGAGGTTCTGGAAAATCAAGAGACTGACAAATATAGGCGCTTATTGTAACTTGGGCAATGAAAGGTCCCTAGAAAGAGCCGTTAGAAAAATAATAATCAACGTACAAGGTATAGAACAAAGGTGTGCAAACCCGAACCAAAACCGCAAGAGGACAAAAATCCTAAAAAAACCCACCAAGAATACCACAGAAAATTTTTTTCAAGATAAACAATTGCCTATGGAGGAAATAATAAATCAGGCAAAAGCAATATTACGGCTTGATGAGGTCCAGGAGCACTTCGAAGAAAGTAATATCCAATCAAGACCAATAAGGAAAGACATGTCACAATTTTATAGCGTAACGTTTTGTGAAATAACCGGACGACTTGGAAAGCGCATTCAATTAAAAAATAATACGATGTAGTTAACGGTCTGTTCCATAAAGTTATAGTTCGTCGTTCCTCATATTCTACCATAAGTTGTCTTTTAGGTTTGTGCATGGTTTTCTGAATATTATCCATTATTAAGCGGAAGATGCGAAGGTAAAATAATATAATTTAATGGGTTTAGTCGCAAAGTGCAACCAGTGTACAATCGTGTAAAATGAGAACCCAAAAGAATCAAGTTGTGCGCTGCACACGATAAGCAGTAAAATTATTAACCTGAGTAGAATTAATATATTCAATTTCGCATGTATATTTTAATTAAGCTTTCTACAAATATTTGCGATATTTCGGCAATATCTAAAAGAATTATGATCCTATTTTATTGAAGTAAGTTGAAGTAGTTTAATTTTTTTATATTATAGTAAAATACTTAATTCGACTCTAATTCCTAAAAATTCTCCCCAACCACACATGTCCAGATTCTTAGTCTTGAGGCAGATTTTTCCTCCGAATTTCTATAAATTCAAATGTTCTTATGCACATTTTCTGTACATTTTCAAACTTTAGATGTTGTGAATTCTTTAACATGGCGTTTTACTCCTAAGGGAGAGAGTTACAAATTCTCTACTTGGGAAGGAAAGTAACCAATTTTTCTCCCAAATTATGTAATCTTCTTTGCTTTTCCACTTTGAGAACGTACATATTAAGTATTGATCCACCAATTGCTCTAAAAACCACGGCCAAATAGATTTTTCACAATTTTTTCATTGAAACTTGTTCATTATGTTAACTAAGTCTTCAAAATTCCCTTTTGCTGATGGAAAATTAAAAGGTAAAAATTGTAATGTATTGGAGGCGTAGTGATAATAGTCTTGTTTGTAACTGAATATTTCATTTGCCTTTTCCGTGTACATTCTGTCTCCTTGTTAATGTAATTGTGCAGTCTGGCTTAGAGATAAGTAATCATTGTACAAGTGCAATGATATATTTTTCACTGAGTGCCGTAGTGTAGTCTAAGACTAGTACTGATGTGCAGGTTTGATGCATGAAATAGGAATTCGATGACACAATGGGGTTCATCTATCATAGGCAAATACGGGCCAGTCTTGGTAACAAATTAAGGAAGAGAACCATGTTGATTAAAGACCCAGGAAAATGTGAGTAATACTAAAATTATCACAGTTAGACAATTCAGTCCTAACAGAGTGGTTTAGAACACAACGACATATATGAGGCCACTTTACTACACCACTTGGACTCTGCTATTCGACACAACTTCCACTTAACGATCCATTCTCTAATGGCGGTGTAACTATATAATATCTACCAGATGCTGTTCAAACCAGCAGTAAAAGACTCAGGTTCTCATTTCTATCGCAAAAGCTTAAAATAGTTTAACTCAAACTATATACAGCCCAGTGTGATTCATACTAGTCAGTTTAAACAGTTTAATGGTTAATTATTATTTCAATACTAATGAGGAGAAAAAATAATACATGATATTAATTTCGTCAAGTGAAAATCATTTATAATTATATTTTCACTTTTCCCACACCTTCTTTTCAAGTCAGAAACCATAATTTCGAAAATTTGCGATCCAACTGTAAGTGATATGATCGAAACTTTAGTGATCTTTCTGATATCGAAATTTACCCAATTTCACATATGACTATCACATATTGAGCATTTTTAGAGCACTAATCCATGACCTTTGGTGAGCTTAGAAACTAATCGCAAAGGCCACATATGAAATAAGGTTTGGTAGGGTTAGAGGTGCTATGTTATCACTTGTATTAGGAGACGGGAATTCATGTATGATTTTGCTGCTTAGCAATTGTGATATTCTTAATATTTACCTCTGTTGCAAAATTCGAAGTAAAATAGAAATTCAAAGTCAAAAAATTGCTGCAGTGAGTCCACACTCTTAGCAGAAAGTTTATAGACAGAAAAGGTTACTTAGAAATATTCTAAAATTCCACATTCATCATCAGTAAACTGGTAAGAAACATAGAAGACAGAAGACTTCAATGGCGTCTTTTTCTATATCTTTTTTTCAATTCTTACAGGTATCTGATGACTCAATAAAATTTCTGTGATGAAAGAATAAGAAAGGCTATGGAAAGCAATTCAACTCCGAAGACTCATTCGTTGATGCTTAACTGAGTGAACACATTTTTCTGCTCTCTTCTGGTATCCTCGTTAAACGTCAGTTCGTAAATGCGCCTTAGCAAATAATTCGACCGTTTCATCGAATTTAGAGTCTGTCGGTTTTTTGGGGGAGATTGAATTTGTAAACCTCAGATTACTCGGTGATACCAAGTTTTTTTTCATAGTTTCTGAACTTTATTAGTGTCAGAAACATTTTCTATTTAACTCATATGCCCTCATATTTCGGAAACCAATTTTTGAAAGTCTGTCAATAGGAGTTTTTGATTTGCTGAGAGAGAACGTCTGCAATTTGCGCGATCTGAGATGTATGCGATGGTGTCTCCTTCAGTTTTGATTAACCCTTCGAAAAATTTGTCCACTCTTGTTGAAGAAGGTCTCGCAGTTGTTCATGAGTTGCGAACAGTGCTTAGCTAATTGCCTTGGGCGCTTTTAGAACACAGAAGTGTCATAGCTACAGTGCCCAATTGCACTTCGGGAACACAAATGGACAATCTTTCGCCTTATCAGTCAAGATCTCGCAGTATCAGATACTTGCTACGAACCCTTTGACGATTTTTCGGTCAGGAAGAAATAACAGGGTTCTGTTATAACCATAATTACTGAAGGATTGGCTCTAAGAAGAACCGAATACGGCTATATCGTATCTCAATGCTTTTGGGTTCTAATGTTTCCCACTACACGAATTTTAATATTTTTAACGTATCGTAGGGGGTATCAATATATTAATTATTGTAATTCAAGCGTCAACGATTAGGAAAACGGGCATTTTTTTTATTTGGCAGATGTAGATATACTTTTATCACAATTTCTTGCCATTTATAATAAAGAATGCAAGATATTTGATTAAATGAAAATTAATAATGATAAAAAATCAATGTTTATTTCATTCTCAATTGGTACATTATTTCGGATAGTTCAGCAGATATATTTCATAATTTAAATTAGACCCCGTTGTACATTTTGCACGCTGCATAGAATGGAATGTCTTTAACGATGATAAGCACGTCAAATGTGGAGCAAATGACAACGTCAAGGGCACATTTCATTTCATTCACAAACAGCGCCACTCCCACTCGATTTTGATATTGTCCACTCCATATGTGGACGTAATTGCCAACCTCTGGACTTTGACCAACTGGTGAGATATAGACTACTTCGATGAGTTTGCGCGAGCAATACCTGGTGTGCATGTAATCGAGATCTCAGATGAATCAAGTACCTCTTCATGCTTTCATACTTGACCCGACACCATGAACAGTGGGGATGCAACCAAAAAGAATCCTTGACTCTCTGACTGGGTGATGACTTATTAAATATATCCATAATTTTATTCTAACCAACTGGTATGAGAATAGCATATAACTAGTGAAGATTAGTTCATAATAAAGACATGTTCAAACCAGCAATAAACTATTCCTAAAAAATGTTGACTCAGGTAATTACAGCTGAATACTAAAATTAGTAGTAATTAGTAATCTAAGTTTATAATCCATCACCTGTAAAATGATATCGGTTAAAACAAAAGTAGTTTCAATATTTATTTTCTGGCCTTATCACTTAGTATTTGCAATTTTTCATGAATGAATAAAAAAAGAATTTAAGAATTCGAAAGCGAACTGTTTATTTCCTCAAAATTTCAAGAAAAAGTATTCGAACTTTTTGAAATATTAAAGTAAATTATTCTAACAAAAGATTTGACAAAAAATTAAACTTATTAAATGGTGTGGATAACCACAATTTTCACCGATCACAAACCCTTAATTTACGCTTTTCGGGCCATCGCAGACCATCATTCGCCAAAGAAACCCGACATTTGGACTTCATCTCGCAATTCACGAATGATATACAACACATCGACGGCGCTAGCAACGTGATTGCCGATGGAATGGCTACCGACCAAAGGCCAGATCCAGATTTCACGGTAATCACGTCAAACCCTTTGTTACCTTTCGAATGTTTACCTCTACCGGACTCTAACACCCAGATCCATTGCGACGTTTCAGCGGGTAAGCCGAGACCATTCGTCCCGCAAGCACATAGCCAGAAGATTTTCTACCATTTTCATGGATTGCCGCATCCAAGCATTCGTTCTACAACGAATTTGATCCCTGACCGTCTCTTTGAGAAGAAAATCCGACAGGACGTTCGTCAGTGGGCCAAAAATTGCCTTACTCGTCAAGCCAGAAATCGATATCCGATGTTCTTCTGGTTTAAATTGGATGGGGAGTCTTCCTATCATTCTTCTCGCAACTCCTAGGCTACCTGAAGAAATGATTTCTAACTCTCAAGGTCAAACCTCCATAAACCCATTGTCATATTCCCCCCCCCCCCCCCCCATTAAAAGATCATTTCAGATCTGTTCTCTCAACACCCACCCGTCTGCATAACAAACGAGGGCTACTGATTGACGGTTGGCTGTGTGCACGCCGCGCTCACGTTCGCACTTACTCCCCACGTGAAGTTGTACGACTCCACTTACAAGCATATGAGATTGCTCGTTCGGTGTACTTCCCCTCCAGAGCGTCTATAGGAAACTAAAAGGTAAAGAAAACTCTCGAAAATTAGTTAATGTACGTAATCAGTTAGGCGGGAGAGGAAAGAAACTGTTCGACCGCGACAAGTACAAATTTTGGATCGAGGTGTGAAAGTTCTTGGGACAGTAAGATTAACAATACGAGGGCAAAGACTGGAATGTAAGACTTGAAAGAAGTACAAGCGGCATCAAGGAGGCCAGAGTGAGGAGTAAAAAATTAGTGTTCGTAGTTGGTGGCGGTCCGGTTGCTTGATTTCCGGATTGAGATTTTTATGTATCCATAGTATTTTCTTTTGGCGTCGGCTCCACGCTGGACTTTGACTTATCAATGACTGAAAGTAGCTTGCAAGTGTTGGGTTTCTCGAGTGCCGTTTTCGGTCAGCGAGACGGTTGCTTTTCGTCTGATGGTTTGCAGGTTAGTAGATGGCGATGAAATTTTTGAAAACGTCCACAAGTTGTTAGGGATAATCTATGTAGTACTGGAGTTTGTGTTCTGTTCTTATTGGTAAAGTTGCAATCCTTGGAATCCAGCGATAGATTGGCATGAATCAGGAAACATTTTCTTCTTACGAGTCTCCACAGTAGAAGATAGTGTTAAGGGTTTCTGTGTTAGATGACTGATTTGGACAGATTTTGTTGTTTCACCGCAGTAGGTTTTGCCGTTTACCTCTTACGCTTTTTACGTCTCTTGATCGAAGTAGGAGAAAGTTCTGGTAGAAAGTTAGGAATATCTTCACTTATTGAGCTGGAGTAATCAGCGAGACCTAGAAGTTTAAAGAGTTCTCGTGTATCAGTTTGTAATAACTCTTAAATGACTTCCTTCACTGCATTGACCATCGTTGAGGATTGTTGGCAATAAGGATCAAGAGGTTCTATCGTGTTCGAATCTTGATGTTTGATAATGCAAAAAGAAGGGAAGAACCTATAAAAGCTTCTAAACTGGTTGTTTGTCGCGTGTATGGTCAGATCAAAAGGTTGAAAGCATTTTTCTGCAGAACGAGTGATAATGCTGACTTCAGGACCGGTAGCCTTTGGTTTCGAGATAGCACTGTCAATCCTGGGGCAGTTGCAGCCCGGTTGACATTTCTTGGCGTAGTTTCCGTATGTTCTGTGATAGAAGCAGATTTTGCTACGGTCTTTCGATGGACTACGGAGTTTCTTTGGAGACATAGGGCGTCGTTTCCCGCGGCAGGAAGAGATGGCTGGTACGAACTGTTCTAGTTTTTCAGCCGTTCGGTGATGAAGTCCAGTTGCTTCGTGGTGGTACCAGCGGAGCCTGATGTCTTCTGATGCATTATCGACGATCTCGAAGGCTAGCGAGGTAACATTGTACGGTAGAGCAGCGACAGCATGCCGAAGCATCATTCTCTGTTTGTCAACACCACATAGTTGAAAGCTAACTTTCAGTTGGAAGAACCAGACGTCCGAGTATTCTGGGTTGAAGATGGGATAACCAAGAGGTATACCCAGTGCGTTCACATCGAGATCTGTTTCCGAAGACATTCTGAGGGAGTGGGAGTGGACAAAAGGAGAGAGTCGAGTAAATGGCGATTGTTCGGGGAGAAAGAGGATCATCAAGTGAATTGTGCGATCGGAAAGGGACACGCAGTGCCAGGGAGAGATTGCATCTCGGCTGAGCAAATGAAGTTAGGGTCACCAATTTGTAATGGATTGCAACACTAATAAGTAATAATAATAATAATAACAAATCAACACTATGTCCTAAATGGAAAAAGATGAATCCTTTCGTATTATTTGGAAGTGGAAGGGTTAAATTTAGTCGGTTACTGCCTTCTAAGCGACAAGATACTGGATGTGTAGTATCTGTTGATAAATTACAATTCGACAAATTTCGAACATATGCTAGAAGGAATAAGTAAAGACGGTTTCCACGGGAAGTTCACCCTCTGGCTTCGCATTTTCCAAAGCCAACCACGAAGGTAGCTTCAGTCTGACACTGCTAAATCCACTGACCATTAATCTCAGTCGGAGCTTATGCGGTTTCACCTTCCGTAATAGAAGCTGCTTAGTTCTGGATCAGCAATCCCTCTTTCCACTTCCTGTTCCTGGTGCCACTATTGAGTCCACATACCACTGTAGTGCCCAAGGCCACTTGATGGAATGCATGTCGTAACAATATGCAAACCACTGTCCCGAGTTGACCTATTACGATACATAAATCAGGACTAGTCTGGAATGGTGCATATCTCGATGATTTTGGCCCCGGGTCATAGGGCAAGTCGTCTCCTTGTAATTAAAACCACGCCTAAGTCAACTATAGGGCAGAGAGAAGATTTCTGTGACAAGCTGGCTTATAGGCAGAAGTCCTGGAATTAGGAGAGAACGTCACGAGTGAAGTAAGGATACTCAGGAAGCTGTCCCAGTGGTGTTGTGTGTCTATATTTACAGAGGAGGTAAGGGCATATGGTTTTGGAGGTAGAAGGAGGGGTTAGAAGAACTCCGGACACCTCTGCAAGAGAGTAGAAGCTGGAGTGAGATTGGTCAGATTTGTTATGGAAATAATGGAATGTATTCCTGTCTTCTTACTAACATGGTCGTGTGGACTATATTGACCAACGCTCTCTGCGCCAACCAATTTCTCTTCAGCCTCTCATTGAATTGTCACAATTACAAGTCGTCTCTTACAGCTCAAATACAATCTGGTGTTGCTACACCCATATTCTCCAGCAACCTGAGACAGTCTCATCTTTTTAATCACAAGCTAAACGAATGATATCAAACTAATAGAAATATTCGCCACCGCATTTTCTCAATTTATTGGAATGTGCAAAAAGGAATGGTGAAAAAGGAGTTTCAAACCCGAGACTGATAAACACTTGGGTTTAAAATTTAGAAAATTTTGAGTTTAATCTAATTTAGAAATTAGATAACAACACTCCTCAGATAAAGATATTCTACACCATTCATTCTGTTTCCTCTATATTGTTGATGTAGCTTAGCTAACTTCGGGAGCCTTTCTATACAACCGTTGAGGGATCTGCATGGCTATCGTTAATGAGGAGAGGTTGTGCTACTCCACAAAGACTGTTATCGACAGCTGTTTGAATCTCGCTTAATAATAATATTATTAATAATCGATAGGAGGTGAAATTGTTTAGTGGAAATAAACCAAAAATCCTACAATTGTGTGGGAGTTGATAAATGTAGTATTGCCAACATGAGATGAGGAAGCATTTAGTCGTATGGCAGATGTGTGTACGCACACTTTACTTTAGAAATTACGCCACCTTCAAAGCTCCAGTTACTCCACGCTGGAGCAGCAGCACTAATCATGCAGCATAGAAATACACTCTGAAGTACTTTTAACAAAAGGAACCCATCGTAAAGTTAACTGCGCGGGTAAAAGAAAAGAAACGTGTGCTGCTTGTGCTTGCCAGGCAGAGGTACTGTTAAAGAGGTTGTTATTGGAATGAACAATTAACTGATGCTGAAATTTCATTCGCACAAACTACCAATGTAGTGGAGAGTATTTTAGAGTGGGGTGCGTGATAGACTTGCATCCACGTATATCATATTCGACCACTATCACAGCACTCACCTTACTTTTTTCTCTACCTTTGTGTTTGTCTCACCCTTACATCTCTGAATCACTCTTTTGTTCTCCATCTCGACGACTTTTGGGACTTTGATGTTCCTTCCCTCCCCTCTGTGAAGCCCGAAGTCAACTAAAGGGCTAATGGTAACTATCGTAAAGCCTGCCATTTGCTATAAATAAATATTTTAGAATTACTGGAAAGGTTTTTTGACCACTGCGGAAACTTTTCACAACTTGCTAACGAGGGCAGACATTCATTAATCAATAGCTTTCATGAGTAAACCTCAATTAAGCGGGAACCTATTGATTAATCTCCTTTCCCCTCCCCCAAACGGATATGGGGAACTCAGCCAGCAACTTATTTAACTTGCCATTCGGCTGTTTCAACTTCAATTAAGCGATAACGCCTCCCCTCTGTGAGGCACGTTTAGTGGTTCTTTGAAATAGTCTCACAACTTTTCTTCCTGTACCTATTTCCCTATCCTAAAAGCCAAATGTACGGCAATTACATACGAATTTTTGGTAATTTTAGAAGGGTCGTAAATATAAATTCCAAAATATCCCGTCTTACTTCCATCATTCCCTATCATTCATTGTTATGCCCAGGAGGTTGTATCCACCTGTCCCGATATCTTCACTCGATGAACCTTCTGTCTTTGACCTGACTGATTATTAACATGAATAACTCACCAACCGGTTCGCATGTATTTTTGTTCTAATAGCTTTAATACAACCAATTTTATAAGTGCATACATTATCCATCATCAATAGTCGCTGTGGTCATACGAAATGAAGTCGGAAACCAGGGAATTGATGAAGAAACAGTCCCATGGAATGAGAAACCGTGGGCGCCTCATAAACTAAATTATGCCACTCCAGTTTTAAAAAATTCGATGACTTTAATTTCAACTTCCCATGCGTTTTAATCTTACTCGAGATCGGTTGTCCTCAAGTCAAAAACATTACTTCTTTAACTTATCATAGGTAAGAAGAAAACAGCCTACTACTAATGGTTTATAAGGTTTAGTTTGCGGAGCGCACAACACTGTTATGGCTGAACAAAGAAATATCATGCGCACTCAGACAGATTCGGAATTGCAACCGTGCTACTCCGTGTAAGGAGTAAGTGCGTCGTGAGCGCGGAGGAGAACACCCAGCCAACCGCCAATCAATAGTCCTTGGTTGGTCTAACAAACTCTCCACTGTATTATAATGACTAAGCTCCCTGCCAGTAACGTGTCTTAAGTAAACGTGCTCCACGCAATACACCATAGCTTTACAGTAGCTTGGAGCCTTTACGAACTAGGAGATCTTGCAGTAGAGATTACTGAGCATAATTCAAAGCTTACTACTGTAGCAATCCGCTACAAATTCCGGTATTAGTAGGTTAAATCAAGTTTAATAGAATATATTACGTCAAGTGTAGTAGAAGGGCAAACTAAATAATATAACACATAACCGAATTAAAGGGTTTAACAGAAGAATGTGGAGGTAGCTTTTAAGATATGAATTAGTGAAAATCAGGTATTCAACGTTAAGTGGAATAAATTTAGTTAAAGGATTGGTGAAAATGCTGAAGGGCCATGACCGTGCAAATAAGAATGAGGATTAAGTAATGGGCAGAGTATCTAATCAACTATTTAAATTAGGTATTAGATTTATACTACTATTCACCTGCAAATGCTCTCAGTACTTTTGGAATAACTCGATGTACAAACCGTACTAAACTGTAAGACGTCTCTTTCTAGATAACCAACTTATCGATTTTCGATTTATTTTGCATTTCTCGCGTCTAGACACTATCTCATAATCGCAGCTTGTAAAGATTTTATTTCTCATATAAATAACATTGAATGAATAAGAACAAATGACGAGGCGCTTATTTGTGACAGGTACTCGTTCCTTTGTTGATTTTAGCATATGTATCTGACGTTTTAATGCTTAATACCACATCATATAAGTTTCAAAACCCATTATTTCCAACTCAGAAAAAGCATACCTAAGTTCTGGGAAAGCCAATTTTTACTTTTAGGTAATGCACAGCACCGCTTTCAGAGTTTCATTCTCATAGACCATGAACTTCAAGTTTGGATAATTTTGTATGAATTTTCTGTCAAAACTCTGTATAACTGAGTGTTAACACGTTATAAGGACCTGGACTAAAATAAAACAAAACCAATTCAACATTGATTGATCCTTGTTCTAAGCAAGAGAGGCGAAACTTGGAATTTTAGTGGTATGGAGCCCAGCATAACTACTCTATTTTGCCAATATTGTAAACAAAATTCATGTTCTCGTAATAAAATTTTAAGTTCATCCTGCTGAATAACCGTTGAAAGGGCACTAGCAATTCCATATGTCGAGTTATACACAATTCTGCCAAACAACTAATTATGCTAACTTTCGTCGTTAATATGTTTAAGAATTGCAGTCAAAGTGAAATGGCGAGGAGATTGAGACCGAAGATTATCAGCGCGCTGAGCGTTATGAGATTTTCAGGGTGACTCAGAAGGACAACAAGAAAAGTGTTACGTCAAGAATAAATATTATTCCGAGTGCCTTTGCCATTTTTGGTGCAATTCAAGAGCTAACGAAAATCTATTCCTCTCAGTTTTGAAGCTGACGGGCTAAACAGCGTAAAGTCGTAGAGAGGCTGTAATGAAGTTGATGGAACATAAATATTATGCAAGCTCGGACAATGCACATCTACATATTTGACAGAGAAGATATTTAAATATGCATTTTGAAAAGTTGAAAGCTCACAAATTTTAAAGGAAGTCTTTTCGCTTGATCTGGCAGGAATGCAATTTTCGTCATTGAGAGAGAGTCAAATACACTTTTCTGGATAACAATCAAAGCATATTGCTTGGCAAGCAAAGAGATTTACAGCGATAAATTGAACATGAATATCCTTAAAAGTTGGCATAACTTTGCTTTTAAAATAAGTAAATGGTTAAAATCTTTTTTTAGTGGACAAGTCCACAGGCACATATAAGGTGTGGCGGATTAGCTACCTTAATAAGCCTTGACTGTTTTCAGAAACCTCAGTGACAAATTCTCCTAGTCGGTAAGTCCCCCAGAAATAGACGTACACCGTGGATACGTTTATTTAGTATGGCGTACTGTGTACTGTGTGTATGACGTGGAACTTAGTCATTATATACACTTTATGATACGATGACCTCATATAACTTGGATCATTGATTGGTCGGAAAACCTTGTACCGGGATTGACCATTGATTGATTGTATTGGTATTGGTCATTGATTCTGCATTTGTCATGTTAATTTTGTGTCCCTACAAAGGTATATGAATAATTAAATGTTTTGCTTCTTTACATTCAACAGTTGCGTATGAACTTATGTAAATTGTACCCATAGGCGAATAATGTAACTTGGTTTCTCTTAAATAATATCTGTAGTTGTGTTTACTTTTGTGATTCTTTTGAAAATTTCTCAAAATATACCCACAAATGATCGTATTTTAAAAATAGCCATTTATTTATTAAAAACGAGGGATTAAATGAACGTCCTTAAAGTAGCTCTAATCCCGTCAGTAAGATTACTTAGTAAGTCAGACCAAATTTGAACAGATATCAACTCGTAGAACTAATGACTAGCAGGATGCCAGAATTTTTACCGAACGGGAAGATTAAGCATTAAACGCTGCATAGATGGATAATATCGACGTCAAGATAAGACATAGTATAACAATTAATGGCTTTCATAGTAATGTATAAGAGAAGTAAATTACGCCTTCTCTTGGCAATTTAAAATGGAGCAGGCACTTATTCACCATTCTACGAATGCCTGTGGGTAGTACTTTTGAAAAGACTAAAAACGCTAAGTTCTTAAATACTTCATCAAGTAGTACCTTGTATAATGCCTTTGGTGTTGTTTGAGAGATAGGAAAGGAAGAGCCCCGAATTTTTTTAATCGAATTCAGAAACAGCGAAAAGTAATTATGACTTGATAAGGAAATTTAAATATTTTCCATGGAGGCGGTAAGATTTGGCTATTTAGCTTTAAATAAAGCCAAATCTAAGTTAAAGAAGAAGTAATGGAATAATATATATATATAAGGTGAAAAATTAGAAATCTCTGCGTTATTTACGCGGATTTAAGAATAATACGTAAACAATAAAATGACGCCGAATACAGTTAATGATCCATGATAATTTTAGTACCCGTATTAACAAAGTTTTGAATATTGATGAGCAAAAATTTAAATTTTAATTTAAATGTAAAATTACAGTTTAATTAAATTAGACAATTTAATGTGTTATATTAAGTAAAGGTTTTGGCTCGTTATATATGAGTTGCGCTTGAGCTCCCTCTTCTTCTTGTCGCTCTCTTCGATATAAGTGATGCCAACAAAAAGAAAGTTTTCCGCTAAATTTCCCACGGTATTAGACTTTATCTGTTTATTTATTTCCATTTTAGGCACGTATTAAGAAAATTATGCAGTTAGATGATGAGATTGGCAAATTGTCGGCGACGGTTCCTCCAGTTGTTTGTAAGTTTCTTAATGTACTTGACTTCTTTAAGCCAGGGCATTGGAATTGTTTGTCATGCAGCTGATGACAACGGCGTACAACTTGACCACCTCACGGAATTCTAAGACCATTCTACCCATTTACTTGTAGTATTTCTGTTTTTTTATTTTCCAAACTTTATAGGAAAGAGGCCATAGAATCAGAAGAAGTTTTCGCATTTCTCAAACCTTTAGTTGCTCACATTGCTACGGAAGAGACTGTTGATGGAAAGTCAAAACCCAGAAATGGTACTGGCGGTAGAAAACGAAAGTCCGAAGAAAATCAGTCAGTCCATTCTGTATCCGATGAACCTGGTCGCTCAAATGGTAAACGAAAATACACACGAAGAAAGACGTCTGATGCAATTCCCGAAGTGGACGTAGTAGAAGACTGTTAAACGTAGGTTCTGTTGCTAATTGGAGTGTTGCCTAGTACATGTTGTTAATTTTTTCTGACTTTAGCCCTAGTTGCGAAGCTGCGTCTGACTGTTGTATCCCGAAGGCCAAATGTAGTATGAAGATCCTCAAACATAAATGCATTTTGTAGCTATCATTATGACCCAGTTTTTCCCATCTTGTCTAATTCTACATATTGTATTGTTATCGTTGGTCGTTTGTACAAATTTAAATGGCAAATCGATACACTTATCATAGTACGCCTTCTATAATTAAAAATTGCTGAAATTATTTTACTGTGAATAAGTCTTCAGCTGATTAAAATCTTCCATCTCTACCAGTTTTAGACATTACTCCTTTTGAATGTAAGCCCGAGTTTCAATATCGTGATATCTAACATTTTAGGACTTTACGGTCGAAGGCTTGCTGGAGCGTGGTTTTCTCGATGAACCTCAATCCCGAACTTTTTTCAAATTGGCCCTCCGCTCGTTTTTCGAAATCCATGGCTATTTCCCGTATAACTCAAAGAGTCTAGAAGAGGACGTTTACTTAGGTTATTCCAGGTTCTAATAAATACTCCATTCAGCATTACTGAGAGCTAAATAGTGTGCCACGGGAGATGCGTATAAATGTATGAGCTTTCATGGAGCATTTTCCAGTGGCCTTAATATATAAGCAAGATATAAAAGACAAAAGAAGAGGTCTTGCCCATTCAAGAAACCGCTAGTACGCGAATAAAGCCCAGTTAACCCCAAGTCTCGACTGCCTTAATATGATTTGTACTATAAAACTGACATTGTAACGCATCTGCGGTTTTATTGTGTGGAGTCAGTAAATCTTCGGTAAAATGCTTTTGTAGCAAAAAATGAAGAAGCAAGAGAAAGAGGAATTATCAAAACGTGAGTGGGTGGTGCAAGTAGAGAGCCAAATGGTAATCATCAAAAGTCAATGGAAGAAATAAGGTCGGTCAAAGTGAAGGGAATTCAGTAGAGGGTTATATCCATATGGGTAGTTGGCAAAAAGCCCTGCCTTAGCCCGTCTGAGCTCACAACCGCTGTCCATCCCGAACCATCATTATCTTCTTCAAGAACATAGAAAACTTCTCCTGCCTTGCCCGATATACATCCATCGTCGTTCCCTATTGAGCAATGGAAAATCACGAATTAGCTCTACCTATAATTTATAAGTAGATAGAATGATCAGTCACCAGTACCTTCACAGTCATATTTCAACGTAGCTTCGCCGACGTAATCCCCCTTATGAGTTGGTGATACAGGATCATCAGTTTCTGAATCGGAGTTTTGAGTTGCCGAACTAAAAAAGATGAAATAAATTAAAATGTGACATGGGAGTGAAAAAAAACCAAGACATGACGTAAAGAGCACGAAAACGTGAGCAAAATATGGGCAGACCATATAACAAACCACCCAAAACGCTAGGCACACAGAGAAGCGAACTCACGCTTTTGGGCTGCAGATAAAAAGCATACAAGTACAAATAGGCGTTTCAATTTGGGAATGAGCTTAATCACCTCACCGAGCAAATGGCAGAAGAGCACAAATGGAAATTAAGTCATGACACATACGATGGAGGCTTACGGTAAAGCATTGCTGCGTGAACTACTGGAGTGTTT
The DNA here is from genome assembly GCA_000469805.3 of Hymenolepis microstoma. NCBI lineage: Eukaryota > Metazoa > Platyhelminthes > Cestoda > Cyclophyllidea > Hymenolepididae > Hymenolepis > Hymenolepis microstoma. Next base: position 22,722,169 of record LR215991.1, on the reverse strand, counting down.
GCTGAAATATAGATACAACACTAAATTTTGGTGGAGGAAATTTGGGTTTCAGCAATACATGATACAAACAGACTCAAAATAAAACGGATTTTGGCAATACTTGATTTGTAGCATAAAGGACGTCATCCCATCAAAGAAAGATGCCAAGATATCTGACCTCTGTATGCATCATGACTTAATTTAACTACTCCACGTACACTATCCCATCCTGTTTCCTTCTCATGATTTCCTATTCGTTAAAAAAATCGATTGTCCACTGTTATCGATCCTTACACTTTTGAGAATTTATCCTGCTATAACACAATTCTTACAATCTCGTACCCGTGAACAAGATTTGGAGCTTAGTAGGGGAACTCGCGGAGAGAGAAAAAGTACACTGACTTGAAAGTTAACCTCCAACCGAACACAAGCAGAAATCTCTGGGAAAGAGGCTTCACAGACAAAGTGGCCCCAACCATACAACTAGAGGTATACGGAAATATCGGTTTAATGACTAAAGTCGTCCATTGCACCCCATGCATTTGCCCTTTACTTATCATGTTTTGAGGTGCCCAAGTCAACCTCGTTCAAATGCACAACATAAATGGCAGTTTTCAGAACAATGTTACTGAGAATATAGTGAGTCTGTTGCATACGCATCGTTCGCTATTTGCACAAATTGCACCTCGTGTGTCAAACATGGCGGCTCAACTTTTAGTAAGTCTGCCAATGACTCGCCTTCTCGATTTGCACACATTTTCAGTATATCGACAAGAGAAAAATTTCCCTGCTCGGCAGGCACATTCTCGCAACCTCTACTTTATGGCGAAAAACGATAGCAAATTGAAATTTCACCGCCTTTATTAATCGAAACGGACGTATTGGCGACAGCAAGACACTGAGGGATTGGTGCAAAGCATAACTAAAGGCGGTTTTTTTCAAATCAGATATATCAAGACCGGTGCTAATCCAGCGATGCGGATGGCCAACTGAGAAAAGGATTAATTCTGGTGAAAATAGATTATTTTAGTGCAAATTTCTCACATGATTGGCTCCAGGATACGCTAATTCTGCATTAGCCAAGTGCTGTTTGCATGTTGCTCAATGAACTCGAGAAGTAGTCCATTAAAGGAATGTTAGATATTATTAGCCCTAATCTACTGAAAGATCTAGCATATCTTTGACACTGTGATTAAATCAAGTTGTGACACGCCACCATGCACCAGCCAATCAAAAAAAAATACAAATAGCGAAAACAGAGAGCAAAAGCCAAACCTAGCAACATGCAGTAAAATATTGCTCAACAATGCTAACGGCCTGACGACAAACAAACCTTTGCTGCTGGTGTAGATAATAATAAGCCGGCCTAAAGAGAAATGTTAATTAAAAAACGATAAAAGAGGAATTTAATCGCTACAAAAGACGCTGTTAGGGAACACGAGAGAGCTTGCTGTTGCACTTAGTTTACCTAAAATCGTAAGATTGAGCCTGTCGAGGTAATCCCCTGTCTCGAATAAACGAGAATTTTCGAATGCTGAAAAGTGATTTCAGTTTAAAATAAAATAGTTTATTTGATGGGAGAGGATTTAAAAGGTTAAGGGCAATTCCGTTACTAAAGAGACGCTTTCTATTTGCAAGTAAACAAGGTTAGAAAAAACCAAATGACGTTTAACCATACGAAACTGAATTTAAAAAAAATGCATCAAGGTATGTACCGTCTCAGTGTGGACCAAATGCAATAGACCAATGAAAAGCTGAATGCGAATCAGAAACTGAGAATCTTATTGGTCTACCACTCTGAATCTCGTAAATTAAGCAGTTATTTCGGACACTGAACTTACTCAGATCGAGAGCCAGACTTTTGCAAGGACTCGAGTCGAGAGAGAGGCTCCGAGATACCGTAGGGGTTGGTACATTCAAGAGAACTTTTAGCTGCAGCTAATGCTTGATCACCACCCATTGATTCGTAACGTGCCTAAAAGGAAAAAAAGCAATAGAAGATCAAGCAGTTAGGCAAAGTAACCAGAATTTCACTCCATTCGTCTACAAGCGGTTTAAACCCAAAATTAATTGCAGAAATGAAGAGATCCTTATTACCAGAAGGTAGTTACAATTCCACTCTTAATTCACTTAAATTTTTAGAAGCATATATGAAGGCCTAGCAGACACGTAAATTACGTCACCTATTTCATGACTACGGCAACCATAACGTTGTCACTAGTAGCTATGCATATTTCCACAAGATTATAAAGGTGTCCATTTGCTATTGATTGCAATTTATTTGATGGATAACTTTGCAAAATTTCCGAACCCAAAAGAGAAAGTGATCACAAAACTTGAGGTAGAGAGAGTAGGTATTTTGAAGTCACCCTAATGAGAAACTCGTATTCTGTCAGTAATATTATTGAACAAAGAGTAATCGAGATTAGCAAACAGCATGACAGAAGTGCTCTGATGAGACTCGATTTGACGAAAGAGCTGGCTAAATTTATGAAATGAATTTTAACAACTCACCTACATTTAATAAAGAGAAATTAAGGATACTCAAGTCTTTTCCTTCCTGAGAAGATTATTAAGCTTGAGCAACCCACTCTAGCAAAATCACAAAGCCGGAGGAAGTGAAAGACCTTTACTCAATGTGCACAATTTAGAGCGCAAATGAGGTGGTATCGAAAAGGAGTCAATGAATCAGTGCTTATATTGATGAGTAAGCACACTGCACATTTGCAATGGACAATAGTGATAGAGCTGTAATCTAAATAGGAAGAGAGAAATAGGAACTAAGGGGAACTGTGGAGCCACAGATTGTACGCATAAAAATACTCAAGATGTGACAGTAGTTAATGAGCTCGTCTGTGGGGATACAGGTTCGACACCCAACGGTGCAGACCCAGTGAACAGAATGGCCAATCGCAGTATTCGGGTTTTCCGTGACGTTACCTCTATCTAAAATGAGTCTAAGAGAGTGCACCTTCAAACAAAAATGACTTTTACTGCGTTGCCTAACTTCTTCACAGAAAAAACAATGGAAGAGAAATTTCGCGCAAAAACAAACAAACAAAAAATTTGACTGATGCACAAGTTGATTAATTATTACTAATATTATTATTCAAGAGGTCACGACACAGTATGAATAAATCGGTAAAAGCCAAGCTGATTTGTCTTACAAAGAACGCGAAAACCCAAGAAAATGAGTGTACTCAATGGAAAGATCTTTAATTGGGCAAAAAAAATTTGATAAACTCTCAGGTAACCTACTAGAAGGCAACTAGACTTAAAAAATTTAATAGTCAGTAGTCGTCCTTCAAGGTACTACATAATCAATGAGCACTATTAAGACTCACTTCAAGCCGCTTGATGAGATCATCAAGGGAGAAGGTTTGTCGATAGAGTTTGGCCACAGCGTCCTCGGTATCGTTCAAATTGCCCAATTTGGGATTGGACTTACACGATTCCAGTAATCGTTGTGTTGGCCCACTAAAAAAAAGAATAGAATCAAGGCAAATTGTTTAAAGACGCCACTACATAGCCTGCAATTAGTGGATTACAAATGTATATCTGATTTGGTAAAACGTCCGGAGTAATAACTTTGCCGCCGTCCCAAAAATGCGATATCTACACAGTGAGAAAAACTCATCCGAGAGTACATACCCCTTGTTCTCCAAAATACTAATACCACACAAGATTTGACATCATCAGAAAATTTAAAATTGCTTACGATTGTGTTAGATTATAGTCGGTACGCGATAGTTATCTAAGGATAGGGCGCAATTAACAAACGACCTAAAGTGGCACCGCGTTCAGTTAATAGAATGACGCGAACACGATCAAATTAGGCAAGAGACCCACTTACAGAACTGATGGGCTTTCAAGGGGCTAACAGATCAAGCAAACAAAGAGCTTCACACCACGCGCATTTTGGTTGACCGCAAAAGAAAGAAGGGAGCGAACTTCAGCGCTTAGCGAGTAGAACCAAGGCCAGTTAGGATATAATGGGGGAATTTGACTAATTCCGAGTTTCCACAATCATCAAATGAGCAATCAATAAATAAATCGCCATCACAAACTAAAGTTATGAGTCAAAATGTGCGGCCTCAAGAATAATTCGGGTTCCTTGGCGGTTAACTAAACTCAGAATCCGCACATATCATCTTATCGATCTCCACCTATCAACCAATCAAAGAGAAGTAATATAGAAAAGATTTAAGTAACACATCAACTTTGAATATAGTTTCTTTTTGTTTATCAATTGCAGTGAAAATCGAAATGCGGAAAAAAGAGGTAGACAGAACGGAATTTTATTAAACTAATTCTGGAAATGAAAAAAAACAAACAAAATAAAGGAATTCCACATCACTGTCTAAACATGATATCATGATATTTAAATTAAAAGAAGTCCTAAATACCTTAGAGGGGATAGCCAACGTAAGAAATCCGACAACTGGCTAGAAATAGGACGACCATTTTGAATCATGCCACTAAATTTTTGGCTAAACTTTACCGATGTGGTTAGCCAATCCATCCACCAGGTGAGCAGCGTCGAACTTTGAGCCTGCAACCTCTGATTTTTAAGACGAACACGTTTAGCATTGTGTCACCAATATTTTTAATATAGTTATTACTTGTAATATCCTCAATCTACTATGCAAACTCAAATCACTACGAGCTACAATCTACTGTCAAACCACCGACAACTAACCAAAGTTTTAAAATAACCTCATATCTCATGAATAGAAACTAAAGGGGAAATCCACTGGAATCCATCTTGGAGCATTTAGGCGCATCAATCGCGCATTATTCACCATGGTCATTTAGCAAGTCAGAGATAACGGGTTCGATTCCAATTGGTCCACACCTAGTGAGTGAAATGGCCAATTGCACTGCTTTAGTGGCTAATGTAGAGTTTGATACACCAAGGGGATACAATAAATCCACTCGCTACCCAAGATAAATAGTAGAAAGCGCTTTCTAAATGGGCTTGGTCATTGTGTTTTTAACTCTCCTTGCTTCTTGCTTGAAGAATGTCTTGTTGCCTATTGCCGAAGTATTTAATTAATAGTGAAATCTTGGCATTGAGGTTATAGGGAAACACCCAGGGTTCTATACTGAAATATAGCAAGTCAGGAGATTTTTTTCTTATTCCGAAAGACCGTCTTTATGCAAGCGGCGTAAATGCCTCTATCTAAAAATAATCTCAACGGTGTGAAATTTCTCGTGTGAAAACAAGAACTGAACAAAAAAAATACAAAACGCGAATCGAATCTCAATCGGAAAATATTCGAAACGACTCTTTTGCCAGAAAAAAGAAATACCTGAACATGCTGTACTTTATTACACAATGGGTTAATAAAGTTGCCCCTTTAATTAGAAAAAAGGTTTCCGAATTTAAGGAACAAATTTGTAGAGAAACGTTAAAGTAAAAAATGACTTAGTCAGGATAATCAGCAAAAAAAAAACGTTAACGTTCTTTAAGATTGTTGAAAAAGTACCGGAATATATCAATATCGCTTCAATGGATACTGTAACTACAACTTCAGTGCAATTTGACGCAACGTCGTGATCGATATTGCGTTTCAAGTAATTAAACAGGACAATTCAAAGTTTAGCCAAATTTTAAAGATGGCTACTCGGTGTTTAAGAGTAAAGAACCTGATGTGTTCAAATCCAGTACATCTCTAAAAGTACTCAATATGGACTCTGTCCCCCCGGGGTATTTCGGTGCACAGAGGGCACGAAGTCATGAGCTAACATTTCTAAACCCCATTTTTATGATTTACGAAGAGGGAAATTTCAAATAAAAAAAGAATCCAAATTTAAACAAGAAATGACGAAGAAATGCGCCTTAGAAAGAGAAAAGCAGAACAATTTCAGTAGCAATAAGTCAGTTGATGGTGGGAAACCCTGGTAATGCATTCAATTGGAAATTTTGTTCCCCTTAATACCTAGCCAAACAATAACACTTGAGATAAGGTAATAATTTAAGCACAAATAGTTTAAAAGTACACCTAATGTACTGGTAAGCTCAGCTCGTATCTTTAGCATCTCCTTTTGCTTAGTGAAAAACAAGGAAATGTTAAGCAAAAAGGAGCAAATAATAAACCTAAGCAAAAGAAGGAAAACTTGAAGTAATAATTGCATAATCATATAGAGTTGTATTGGGAAAGCCAGGAAAAAGCAGCGAACAAAAGTTATATCACCCCCTCCCCTCCCCCTCGGACCCACCCCACCAACCCCCCAGAACATGGTGCGAATACGAACTGTTTCATGCGAAGAGTAACCGTAGGCCATGCTAAACAATGTAGTACAACAGACAACAAGCACATGCAAACAGAAATACTGCTAATAAGCTACCATTGAAAAGACAATTCAGCGTTAAAATGACACAAACTACTAGAGGAGAAGAGAGGGAGGGGGACGAGTTGGGACGGGGAAAACCACCTGTGTCTTCGTTGCCAGAAGGGAATTCTGAAGGGAGGTATATGAAAGGGAACACTTTAGTCAAAATGTCGAACCAACAATTGCAGTTCATAAAAGCAAAATGAAGAAAGAGAAGGTGAAAAGGAGAAAGAAAAAAGAAGATTTTCGCTAATTTGCATCTATTGAGTCACAACAAGGTTTCCAGATTAAATAGTATATGCTACTTAGAGTTTACAGAAAATGCTTGGAGTAAACAGACCCGGGTATTAAATGATCGAAATCAGAAGTATCTGAAATAACAAAATAATTTAAATTTACGATAACTAAATTTACTGAATCATTTGCAGATATATCCTCCAAAATTCACAATCACGGGATTTGTCGCAGCGAAATTTTATCCTAAATTGGTTGGGATCACATCCCATTTCGAAATTCACATTTATCGAATCATAGCTGATTGCATAAAAGTATATTTTAAAACTTAGGCATGAGGAAACACAAGCGCAAACCTTTGAAAGCAGCATCCGAAGCCTATAAAAAGTTATAAAGTGAATGATTATCATAATTTCAAGCCGAACAGCTATCAAAGCACACCATCTTCACCAGTCTAATCATCGAGAAAAACCACTATATTGAAGACACTAACATTAGTAAACGCCACAGGTCTCTAAGCTTATCAAAGATATGTACCGTATACTGTTACGAATAATTAGATTAGTTAGAAAATATCATACCCATGCTAAAACAAGCATATCACATCATATGTGTTTAAGCAAAGATTTCTACATATACTCTATCTGCTTCTACAATACGTAGTATACATCAGTTGCAAGTATAAACTGTAAACGACTGTAAAAATAAGTAGACACGAGAAGAATTAACGGGCAACAACTCACATGGTGTTCTGAACTTTCTCTAGATTCGACTTGAGCGCCATGATGCGTTCGTTCAATTGGATCACAGTCATATCCGCCTCCTAAAAAGGTGTAACAATGGAAGTGAGACTGCTATTTCAACTTACGTTGTATATGAGAGCACAAGCACAACACGCTAGTTCTCGCAAAGAGAGAGAGTTTAATTGCCTAAATTAAAATAGTGGAAACAAATAGCCAAATTGAAAAATAAGCAAAAAATTACCCATCAGTCACAAGACTTCCCGGCCTTGAAATATTCATCACATCTAGGAAAAAAGGATGCCTTCATAAACTAATCTAGGGCCCTCTTCTAACTAACCGAAATTTTTATGAATAGTTCGCAGTAACTAGGACAGCTTCCATGTCCAAGAACAAATTCGTCGACAAGCTTCCACTTTTCTCACTGAAAGTACGCAAGTGAGAAGTGAGTCCAAATGAAACTAATGGAAAAACCACACCCGTGGGACTGTTCCATCAGCAGTGTGCAACGCGATTGGTGAGTAAAATAAAACAGAATTGAAACAGCTAATATTCGCTAAGTTCATCGAAGGAAAGTATTCTCTCACGAATGCTAGGTAGAGGAATCTTACTGGAAGCTCACATTCCTACGACCATCTCTCCTGAATCTTTTTGGTCAGTAGATGTGCATCGAAGAATACGACTCGGATGTGGATAAACATGTACCTAGACCACTGTACTACACAGACAAAACTTTTAAAACCAATTGCACGGACCAATTCATAAATCCTTGCAATAGATACACAGCATTCATTCTCATTGACGTAAATCTTAACCAATATATAACATTCGAGAGTACAGAGCATTCACTGCCATCTTAAAAAACAATTCTCCTTTATTAAAGGTCACTTTTTAACAATAAATTAGCAGATGTTAAGTGACCTTTAGACAATACACTTTCCAAAGGCCGTCACATTAAGAGAAGGTTATGGCGGGGGTGCCAATTTGAAAAGGCATTAGTTGGTAAACTCACCGATGAAGAGGCAAAATGAAAAGGTATAATTTACATATTTCTACACCCGCTCCATGGTATCGATAAAATCAACTCGCAGTTTTGAAGCCTTGGCTTGTAATTAGTAGTTAATACGAAAATCTCAATGAGCATAAAAAGAAGTTCTAATTGACAGTATTCACAATCTTTACCGTGTTACCTTTCCCTTAGAACGTCGAATCAAACATTTTCGGGAAACCGTAACGAAGTTCGCAGGTTCCACCTCTTCTAGACTACATCATAAAAAGCACTTGTTTTTTACACATCTGGCTGAGAATGAAACCAGGAGGATAATTACTTTCCATACATCCCAACTTTATACAAATGGAAATATTTTCTTACCAAATTAACCTGTGTTTGAGCTGTACGCCCTCGCCTTTCTGGGTATATGAGCGTCTGTAGTCAGTGTAAACATTACTAATTCAAATACTGATTAGACATTGTGGTGATTGTGAAAATTAAACTTTATAAGTCAATTAATTAAGTATTTATTTTAAATCCCCACAATCCCAAACAAGTCCTCATATATGATTTTAATCTAATAATAAAGTACGTTTTGTCAAAGTGCATAAAGTTATAACGATTTTAATCTCCCAACATTTTAACAAAGTTCAAATCCTGAAAAGTACCTCCCGTAACCTAGGTCTGGTTGACTCAAGGTTGTTATATAACCGATCGCTTCAGCTTTAATTAAAGCAATTCCGAGGAGATTCGGAGTGTAAATTGCAAGGTAAATTTTAATAAAATGTAAACAATTGTCAATATCCAGTGAAAACGCAAGCTTGGAGTTCAGTTTACTTTAGGAAAGCGAATTGAGGCACAGAGGTAGCTCAAATAGATTCAACTAGGAGCATAAATCAGCTAAATATACATGAGCTTTGATAGGCTATTTGAAGACACAGCTAAATAAAGTAATATGATCACGTGTTGAGTGATCTGTGATGAAACTTTACTGAAAGCACCCAGAAAACAAACGAAGGGTAAACAGTGAGTCGAAATGAAACGGTCCACTAAGTATCTCTATAAGAGCAAGATCAAAGCAACTGAGAGAAGACTTAAAAACAGAATCACATGGTTACTTTTAAATGTAAAATAAAATTGCAAGAAGACCCCATCACAAAAAGGTGATAGGCTTACTGAGAGGTAAGCAAATGAAAAGGCCACGGCGTTAAGTGTGCCTTAGATACTTTACCAAAATTGGAAAAAGATTTGAAAAAGCTAAGACAATTCATTTATTTACTCTAAAATATTAATGACTTACCAATTCCTATTAGATACGTAGCCTAGATGAGGACTGACACAACTAATTTCGTCTTCTAGCTTTATTTATATTTCTCTTTACGGGGTGCGTGATAGACTTACTTCCACGTAGTGCCCCTTGGCAACGGCCAAAGTCTATAAACTGGCAATTGACTTCAAACTAGCATGATCCGACTGTATGTCATATTCCACCACTTCCACAGTACTCACCATTGTGTGTCTCTCTTCTGTTCCCCCTCTCGACGGCTTTTGGGACTTTGATGTTCCTTCCCTCCCCTCTGTGTAGCCCGAAGTCAACTAAAGGCCCAATGATAACTATCATAAAACCTGGCATTTTATATAAATATCTCTCTTTACTAAAAACAACAGGATGGAAAGAAGGCGATTGTGATAAGCTTATTGGCACAGTTGAAAGAGCGAGAGAAGACAAAGAGAGACGGGAGAACCTGTTTCATTCTTTGTCTACACCACTACTACTCCTTTATCATTTGCTTTAAATTTTATGTGAAATTCCGAATTCTAAAGGAAGTTGGGGTGAATAGAGTTGTAACTAGGGTTATCTATGTCGATCTTCGCTTGTCATATGTAATTTGAAGAATCAACCTTTACCCATGAATTTGTTCCAGTTAGAATACATATTACGTTGTCAAGGCTATGCAGAACTAAGGTGATTGACAGGCTCTTGTGGAATAAATAATCGAAAAGCTCATTTCGCCACAATTATTTAATTATTCGCCAGCTTAATAGGCGATCACAATACTACTTGTGAATGTGAGTAAAGAAATAAACTTGATTGAGAGTCTGTTCTAGGGTGTTAATCAATCAGTGCCAAAATGAGAAATTGTGAATTCAATAAGCGGAAAAGTTTGCAAAACATTGCCTCAAGAAATCGGATCACATGACTGCAACAATAATGATTTAGCTTATTGATAGGGCCTTGCTATAATCCTTAATTAATTAAGATGGACGTAAATTAATCTTAAGGGGATGCAGCGGAAGCCAGCAATTACTGAAATTCAAATAAAGCAATCTAAAGTAAAATCATTCAACTATTCAAACTGAGTTAGTGTCGAAAGGAAACGGAAACAATTGCATAGAAGTAATCATCAACGAAGGTGAAGTCTCCTGATAAAGCACTGGAAATAGAAACAGGAACACTTCAAATTTGAGATAAAGAGAAAACCCTTAATAAATGCACAGTGCTTGATGTAGGCATGAATAGAAAAGGACATTCAAACTAAAGGCAACCATCTAAATTGACTATGTAAGGCTTAAACAGTAAATAAAGAAACGCCCTAAATTAGGCTGTAAAAAGTAAGCAAAAACTACTGGGAACTTCTTAAAAATTGGACAGTAGAAAGGTTCCTATGTGGCGCGAATTCGTTCTACTATGGGAAAGACCCTTGAACTTAAGAGTTCATGCGCATGGTATTCGTGAGAATGTACTCAAGTTCGGTCATTATTGGAAAAAAAACAAGACTCCTTCAAGAAAAGTAACTTCAAATGACAAATAAAATGGAGGGTCTCTTACACAAATCTCACTTTGGCTAAAATAGCGTCTTGGAGTATAAATGAAGAGAGGCTCTTTGTAGCAGCAAATTAAATGTAAGAAATAAAGAGATTCTGAAATTCAGTTATCACGGCACATCCACTCACCAGAAGATGCTCCGGTTACTAATCGTTTGTAAAATAAACTTGTTTCAACGCGTTACTACAAGTGATGATCGATATCACTTAAGAACTCTTGAAAAGCGTGCGTCATATTGTCAAGGAGTCCAGAAGATGCCTTTAGTAGCACCCAAGTTAATGAACACAACGATAAAAAACAAGCAATACTACCAAATCGCACTTCTACATTAATTAAGGCGACTAAATGCGAAAAAAAAAACATAGAGAAAGACAAATCTAGCAGTTAGATCTCCCACAACAATCAATATCAGGTTTGTTTGAAAGCTAACACTAATTCTTAGTAAAGAAAAGTAGGGGGTAGGACACTAGAATGTGTCCTATGGAAATGTTCGTGGTTATATTATTCGCCTTCTAATGGTTTATAACCATCCAGAAAAAAGTACTCAAAAGTCGTCGACCCAGAATAAAATGGACCAAGAGTATAACAGCGTGACCAAGAGCATATATGAGAGGACAGGGTTGATCGAATATGAGTGATATGCCTCTTATTACTGTAGATAACTTTCAACCTACCACCAAGCTGCTTTACCAATGAAAGCGACTTGGCGTATATAGCATATCAGTATGGAGATGGGCTGCCTAATACTTCGCTTACAACACAGACTATATGCGCAATATGATTGACAATAGCATCAAGAGGGAATTAAAAATACGCCAAACTAACCTTGACAGGTTTGTAGCCAATTCCAGCAATAAAGGGTGTTTGAAGGATATTTCCATCAGAGGTTTGTGATTTAGACTTCCCAAAAAGGGTATGCAAGCCGCCTTTGGACGCCTTCTCAGTTGACTTAACAGTGTAGCCGTTCGAAGACCCCAGCATGAGTTTAACCAAGGCAGATTGGTTTTCCAGAGTGGCTTGAGTGCACTGTGAGAGATTCAAGAAGGGAAGATCAACAGGGAAAAGATACTCTGTTTTACGAGCTTCCAACACAGTCTTGCAGTCCTAGAGAACAAAATACGCATAATTATAGATTGAAATTAGGGAGGGACCACCTAGTTGCAGGATTGTCACCGTCACCTAAATTGAATAACAAAAATAATAAATAGGCAAACGTTGGCCAGTGACGCAGTTGGCAACGTGAACTTCTACCAAATAGAAGCCACGTTAAGGATATCAACCGGTGAACACCAGCCAATTGCACAGCCTAATTCTGATCAACAATAGAAATGGCGGAATACCAGTTTCACACCTGAATCGCTTCAAAATACCTTACCTTTATAAAAACCCGCACTTTCTTTATCAAGATTGGAAAGTAGTTTATCCATATATCGCAACTTTACCTAATTTATTAAAGTTTTCAGCGAAAAGAGTATAATAGAAACGAGTGCTTAATTTGTTATTTGTACGTGACTAATCAATCTAGAATGTATAGCTTGAATTATTTGTAATTACATTTTTTTAATGACCAGTCTATCCATCAATCACAATAGTCGACGTAGATGTCCATGGACCCAAGATTGTGAAAATGATTCGACTTTGTCAAATGCGGTAAACCGATGTGAGATTTGAAATTAGGTGTCACCATTAACGGATTATTTCTATAACTTACCTCGGCCTAATTTAGTCGGAACGGTCATCTAGTCCTACGTAAACAAAACGCTAGGCTTGCGAGACCACTTAGGTAGCAGTGACGTCAGTTAAATAAACTCTAGTTATGATTAAATTTATAAGATATTCGAGCGCTCAAACAAATAACCTCGCGATTAATTCAATGTACGCCGACTCTTCGTGATAAGAACTTGAATTTGATCACTGTTGTTGAAAAGCCTTCACTTCACCCTGCAGATGACTCATCCTTCGACTTGCAAGCTTTTCTCGATTTTCCTCCACACCGAGTTTTATTCTATCGAGTAGACAATAGTTTGAATAATTAGGTTCAAATGCACCATCTATACCTCCTCCATATCCTGTGTAAACGGAGTTGGTAAATTTGGAACAGGCACAGAACCAATTCATCTTATACTAGTGGGAGCTCACCCTATAAAGTTCGTTACCCTCTTTACAAAGGGTAAATTCGTAGACAAGCTTATAGCCATTGTGGGAGGGGACAACTTGAGTAAAGCTACTTTACTCCACCTTCGAGTATAGCACGTTTACCTACTCAAAAAATATTATTTATACAATAAGCTACGCCCTAGTAAATAAATGTTCCCCCCGGGGTCTTCTGGATGAAGGAGTTGAACGCGTTGGGTTAGTGCTCAATAGAAATGCACGAATAAACCAAAATAGACCGGGATTTCGATAACGAAGGACCCAAGAAAGAAGTGTACCTGATGCAGAAATCGTAATAAGAAAGCAGAAATCAAATCGTCGTTGACAATTGCGTCTTTAAATAGCAATAGAGAATTGAATTAGAATCTGTGAATGTTTACGTAGGGTTCTACACACACATACGTAAGTCCAAACATAGTTTGTGGGGTGCGAACAATCAATTGTACACGCAAACGGGTACTTTCGAATAAAGCCAAGAATGCGAATATTTTGAAAGTATGTTACATGTTTGGCAGTTACCGTGATGGTCAAACAATGAATGGTCAAATAAAATAAAAGACTGAGCTTAAAAGCATTTAGTAGCTAGGCCTCCAAAAATTAAATGAAAGTGGTAAAAGAGAAACGGACTGCAAATTGAATTTATTTTCAAATGATGAGAGAGTGGATGAAATCATTCTTGTTCAGTAGTATGGAACAGCTCCAAGAAGTCATGGATTTCATCAAAGTTAGGAGGCAGGTGATAACTACGGTATTTTGACCCAGGGATTGTGTCTAACGAATAAAATTAACATGATCATAATTTTAGTCCGAATTGTACTGGTGGCATTCTATGTCCACGTTTCCCCTTCCTTATTTATTCACAATGGATCCCTAGTCGATGCTTCCTCTGCCTCTTACTACTAGCACTACTATTGATGCCGAGGTCAGAGTGGATCATATTCATATCTAAAGTAACTCCCAAGTCCATTTGGAGAAGAGTTTTTCAACAGTAGCCATAGAGAGAGAGAGAGAGAGATGGCATCATATAGCAAAGCTGATGATAGACTAAAATAGGACCACCACTAAATTTAAAAAAGCACCATAATATCGTCAATCCCACCTTCAAGTCAAGATTTAGTTAATCGCTATTAGCTGAAGCAGTTGTTAGAAACCACTCATCTCTACTCCACTACCCTGGAAAAAAAACAACTACAACGCAGGAAACAAGTAAACACTAAACACACCCATTGAAGTAAATTAGCTTAATGCGAAGTGAGAATCGGCGCTACCAAAAGCCCAATTAGAGTTTGCACCCAAGTTCAAACCTCAATAGTATGAAATAAACAAGAAAGTATGAGTAATTAATAAAATTTATGGTGCAATTGAATTACAGTGACACGAACTACTTATTGGCATGTCCTACTGTCATTAGCTTGCTGGTATGTGAAGCACCAGTCGTAATTTCGACTTACCACTGAACAGATCAACTTTATCATTCCAATTTCATTGATTCATCGTCCCTTTCGGATAGGCATTACTACACGATGAGACCTTTTACTTGCTCCATACTACTCAAAATGTCAACTGAAATATCATACAAAACCCAATTTTATGGATTAACAGAGACTAAACACAATGGTAAAAGTAGGCACATTGTTAGCAAAAATTAATCCATATGGGCAACTCCATTGAATGATAAAGATAACAAAAGAACTTTCTAGAAGGAAATTCTGTTGGTATTTAAAGCATATCGTGTGAAAACACGAAATATTGACAGCACAGGTAATGTCATCTTCTGGCCAAATATAATAAGCGCAAATTTTACTTTATAGAGCAACGCATTATGAGATCTCAAGAAGAGTAACAGAAATATCGCAAAATTTCAGGGGAATGGGTCGAAATTTTATCAGGTACACCACTGAGGTCATTTACACAAGGTGATGTCTAATTAATTAGTTGTTGCTAAGGCGTCAGCTCTAACGCTCGCAATCTTGTGTGATAGAAAAGCCGTTTTGATCTAAATGCAAGTGCAAATTTAGCGGGTTATGGCATAAAGGGAAACTATTTAATTAATCATTCTACAATAAAACAAGTTTGAAAGAAAAATCTGATTTCACAGTCTAAATTCTATTTCTAGTTAAAATTCTATACCACGAACAATTTCAGCAAAATGTGAAAAAGAAACCCTTTGCCTCTAAAAAAGACCGACAGAAACAATACTTCTTCCACCAACTCTGAAACGTAATCTAAGAGGGATTCTTATTACAATGTTGGCGATTGCAAACAAATGCTCAAAGGAAAAAAGATTATTACTTGCGAAAGAATACATTAAACTGAGACTAACTTCTTCAGGATCTATTCTGGATACTGTTTTGCGCAGAGAAATAGCGGAGTCAGAAAGCTTCTTAGCCAATGCATCGCCAAGATCCGAGCACTTAGAAAGAAGATCCTGGGTGATACGAGCCCGTTGTCTATCGATCATTTCTAGGTCGGCTATGAGCACATGAATATTGTGGGTGAAGTGAAAGCGCTGGTTGTTATTGAATGCAGACATTTCGGCAGCGTAGGATTGTTGAGTTTCCACGAAGGCCTGCTGTTTGGCTGATAGGAAAGCTTGAGCCTACAAATGAGAAAAAATGGAACAAACAATTCACTTCAATCTCGCCTAAATAATTCGAGACATTTAAATCAAATATCTCGAATTAGGACTAGCACCAATACTGTACAATAAATAAAGAAAACTAGAAAAATCTCTAAGCATTGATTAATTGTACTAGTGTAAACTCATAGGTTAAAACCCACCGGTAGCGCAGGTTCGCGTTTGAAAGAAAATAGTGCACAAAGACAAATCTACATGATGAATAACCAAATAGAGAATCACAATAGCAATTAATGGTCTCCATTACCACATAAAAGGACAGAAATAAATTCAAACAAAACACGATGACTAACTTTTTGCCTTTCTTCAGCGGAAATGTTTGGGTCATTATGAGCTAGTGTATTTTGGGCTTCAGCCTTTTGTTTTTCTTTAAGAGCATTAACATGAGCCCGCCAGGTATCTTCCAACTTCTTTTTTTCCCGTTCACGAGTAGAGTTGTACTTCACGTAGTCAGTCGTGACCTTGTCGGTAATTTTCTTTTCCCTGTCATACTCTGCTTTGAGTGGTGTTATTACAGATTGCTGGAGCTCATTCCCGTAGCCCTCAAAAGCCATTCCCATTTCAATAAATGAGGCCAAAGAATCGATAAGAACATTGTTGTATGTTAGCTTATGTTCCAAGGTTGTATTTCCCCTTTTCTTGGGCACAAAGCTTGACACTGTTTTGCGGTACTTCTTGCCGAATTCAGCAATAAGCTTTTGGATTTCCACTAGGAGCCGATAATGGTGGTCATGCACAGCAAGCTGGTCATTCTCAAACTGTAGCAGATTGTCAACTTGATCCTTAGAAAGATAAAATATACAATATAATAAGAAATATATATTTATATATACATCGTACATTAAACTATTGAACATTATTCCTCGACAATTAGTAAAAAAGATGGAAGGCAAAGTTATTCATGAAATTATGCATTTTGGGAAATATTCGCATAAAGCAATGAAAATAAATTACCCATAATTCAACACCCCAACTTCGAGTACCCATCTTCATGAACTGCAAGAATTTAATCGTGTGACTATTTTTTAAAGGAGTCCTTGGTGTACATTAACAAGTACTCTTTTGGCGATAATTAGAAAGATAAGGTGAAATGCGATTAAAAGTTCGTTTAAAAACATTATTATTGCTCTACGTATATTTTTAGAGTAAAATGATAAAATATTAATCGTTAGTTAATAATGCATAACTCTGTGAAAATAATATTTGACGGACTTTCCTCCTGTATTGGGGATAATCGATTAATTTAATAGATATGTCCCTTTTATTTAATTGAGCAGAACTTATTTTTATCTACTTAACATTATAAATCAAATTCGTTATTTCAATATTACACCTTTTAATTTAAAAAGTGAGAACAGCTTTATTAGCTGAGTGTGTACTCTATTAAAGTGCTCTTAAATCAAAAAATACCTGCAGTGTAAAAATACCTGCAGTGTAATAATACAACAGAGCTTTTTGAAATCTTAGACAATCTGCTGAATATTTTACTAATGCGTATTCGTACACAAGTTTGATGAGCTCTGAGTATTGGTTTATAGAAATATCATTATCTGATAATATACGAATAATGCGAATTTTCGATGCTTCAGAATAAAATTATAAAAAACTGGTTTAAATTCTTCTAAAAATTCATTTCCCAATAGCCTTTTATTTTTTATTTATATACACATTCTCATAAGATATAGAAGTTCCTGATAAAATTTGGGCAAATTAATCAATGGATAAGACAATATCTGTACCATAATCTACGCCATGGTACCGCATTGGTGATCATCCTTTTTCAATTACTTTCATAGAAATAGGGTTGCATTAATGTAAAAGTTAACACGAATGTCAATTCTTCATATATGGCTTTGTTGAAATATTCAGCAAGATATGAGGCAAATTTATGTCGGTCGGCCCTGTCAATTATGAATTTTTGCAATAGCTGCCATATTTGATTAAAACTTACTCCTCCAATTTCAACTTCACTCAACTCTACATTATGCAGAAAAAGCATAAGATTTTGGGGGGTAAACCTTGTGTGCCGATATCTGGATGACACTTATTGCAGCATCCAGATTAATTTTCATTTTAAATTTTGTATTCGAATTCCATTTTGCCCAATGACACAATTTCTCACGTTTTGATGGCTTTCCTTTGATAAAATGCCCATGTAAAGCATAATATCTCCATAGAAGTGACCTAAACGCAACCGGCTACTCCGAATTAAAACATTAAATATTTGCGTTTGGTCCAAATTTATTTTTACTATTAGAAGGATTGAAATGGGTAGAAAAGTTGTCGGGGCGATGGGCTTACAAGCAGGTTAGATTACTATTTAACAGCATATCTCGATAAATATTTGGTGGTAAAGAGGGTGGCGATCTTGATGTACTAAGGGATATCTTCTTCAAGGTCAATGGACGTAACCGCGTTTGCACGAAAAATAAATTGCTAATATTACTAATAATTTAAGAAGTTAAGAAGTTTAAGTTAAGAAGTGGTTTCTGGGCCATCTTTAAATTGTTCGATCGACTTAAATGACTTGGTTTTTTCTTCAGTGTACTATATACCACTATGTAATGGCAAATGTTCTTGCCAGTCTTACGGACAATCAAGAGAATGCCCCCATTAGAAGGATTTGTAAGAAATGCACTGGGAAGGTTGCTAGCCTATCACACTTCGATTCCTTTGGTAGCAACGTGCTTGATAGCGTAAACTCCATGGGTTTCAATAAGGAAAATAGAAATGTTTCATGTCCCAAAGAATAGGTTCTCAGTTGAACATCAGTTTTCAAAAACTTACTGAATAATTACAATGACAATCGTATCATATCTGCTCACAAAAAATCGAACCCAGTCGTACTTAGATCTTTGTTTTCAATCCTTGTCTTGCCCTTTTCATTACAGGTTAATTTCTTACTGACTTGCGACTTTTTTCGAATTTTCATTTGTATTAAGCAAGGAATATTAAAATGGGAATAGTAAAAGGTTTCAGTGCCAGCCACAATAATTTGCATGTCAAACAAATAAAAAATAAATTCAGGAACGTATGTTCCCACTTTGAGGGAGGCCTCAAATGCGATTTTTAGTACCACCTCTACCACTTCAGATGAAAGGTAAACATGTGAAGTGCATGGCTCTACCAAGACCAATCAAAGGAATCTTATTCGACAAAGAACATTCTGGAATGTGCAGCTATGAGTGCGGAAAACTTTCAGCCAATTAGCAATCGAGTTTATGCTATGTAACAAAACGTCGACTGTATGTAATGGCTAAAAATGTGGGTAGTTAGGCTAACATATGCGATTAACGCATTCTACGACATATGCTCTGCTTTCTGTTTGTTAATTTCGATGAAATCTTACATTAGGATGACCTTGGGAGGAAAGATCGCTAAGGTTTAGTCAAGGCTCATTTGTGTAGTATCCTCCACAGACACATTTGATAGGTCGAGTGATAATAGTATCTCACATCCAATGACAAATTACACAGAACTTAAGTCTCAACTAAAGTAGTAAACATCACTGATAAGCAATTGGAAAAATTCTCATACTAAGCCCTAAAAACTCCTGGAAAACGGATTGCTACATTAATAAGCCTTGACTTATGCTTAGTGATATCTATGACAAGTTCTCCAAGTCTGTCTGGGTACGCATAAGATTTCTTTGTTTAGCCATGACAGCGTTGTGTCCTCCACAAGATTTTACTGGTAATAAACAGGTCGAATTCAAAATTCCAATTCTTACACTCTCATTCAAAATATGCTGAAAACTTTGAAATTCAGAAGTTAAAACGTTTACAACTCCTCTAATCGATTAATTAATTTTATACATTATAATTTTTTAATTTGGTCGTTAAATGTCTTATCTTTATTAGGTTGGGAAATCTCATCGAACATTTTCAGTCCACTCGAAGGAAACTCCCAAGCTCCATCCCACTTGAACTTGTCTATTGATTAGTGAATTTTTGGGCTAGAATCGTAAGATTTATAATCACTGGGGGAACAATTATTGCCATTAATATTAGCCAATTGGCAAGTCAAACATTTTCAGTTTTATATAGGGAAATTTATTTTCTTAAAACCTTTTTTTAACTGGGAGTCTTTTCTGTTCTTATTAGGATCTGAGTAGTTACAGCCTTATATTGGTGATGCCTGTTGTTGGGACACAACTTTGGCATGACTAATGCAGAATCAATGACTTATTTCAATACGATCAATCAATGGCCAATTCCAGTACACGATTACCCGACCAATCAATGATCCAAGTTATATGAGGTCATCATATCATAAAGTGTATATAATGACTAATTTCCACGTCATACATATTACCTTACACTCCACGCCATGCATGTCTAGAATAAACGCGTTCTCTAGATACCTCTGTCTCTTCTCAGCTTTGAAATAGCTTAGTTAATTCTGGGGAGTCTTACGAACTAGGAGGATTTGCCACTGAGGTTTCTGAGTTTAGTCGAGCTTAGT
This sequence comes from Hymenolepis microstoma, assembly GCA_000469805.3. Taxonomy (NCBI): domain Eukaryota; kingdom Metazoa; phylum Platyhelminthes; class Cestoda; order Cyclophyllidea; family Hymenolepididae; genus Hymenolepis; species Hymenolepis microstoma. The sequence goes on along the minus strand of LR215991.1, from coordinate 22,701,806 downwards.
TAGGTAGCTAATCCGCTACACTGTTAAAGTTATGAAGTTCGAATAACATTAACTTCTGAGAGGCATCTGGGAACCATTTGAGCTGTCATCAAATGATTAGAAGGATTAGATGTGATGAAAGGAAAATTTTGGCCCAGTCTTCCGTCAGTTTAAGCCAATAGGCAATAAAAAAACATTTTCATATTAATTTTTACTGTGAGAAGCGAGTAGCAACAAATAACTTAAAGCCAATCAAATAATAAAATTGATGAGATTGAAAAGACGTTGCCACTAGCATTAAAATATCGCTTCACTTCATCGAGTTTTGAGAATCAGATCGTACAATACTAAGCTATCGGGCACTTTCATTCTAAAATTCAAATGTCATTAGTCATCCTCTAAGTATACTAAAGCTTTAACAAATTGTTCAACACTTATTAACGTTTTAATGGTCAAAGTAGTCTTCAATTCATTTTACCCTTGTGGTTGACAATTTAAAATTATCTTTCGTTTTATTCTGTTTTAATGCCGTGTTACGAAAAATTTTGGATGATTGAAAATCAAATCAGTCTTCACATTCCACAGATCCCATCAATTTATCCTTACCAAGACAATAACACCTACAACTCCACAAGATGCTACTTTAGCGTCTTTTAGAGTACCTGTCTGGCTTTGATCAATGCCAAATGGCTGTCTTTAAACTACCCAAACGCCTTTTCTTTCATTAAGCAATTTTGATTAACCATTGATGGAAACATTATATGAACTAGTTAATTTGCTCCACTAATCAAATTACTAATACTTGTTAAAATAGTTGGGCTAAATTTTATCCTGTAATGGCCATAAATGATTGCTTTTTGATAATCAGAAACGTAAGTACTTGACAATATCATTTTAATAACGACTAAATGGAATCGAAACCAACACTAATGGAGCGGGAGAGAAAAATGGTGCGTTGGGTTTTAATAAAATCCGGTATACCTATTTGTGTGTTCTAAAATCCATTTCAAAGTCGCTTGATCGTAGTTACGATCTAACACCATACCAAAAGAAGGCCTAAATTTTTAGATTTGAATTTTGTTTATTTCGGTAGTCCATTGGACAAACATTTCTTCAGTTTTCTTTAAAATCATTCCACCCAATTCTTTCCTAGAATAAAGGAACAAATAATCGTGGACCCCGTTGCACTGCTATTAATTGCTACTTATTTCCGTTCCGTCTGTTTCTATATCTGAAATGAAAAATAAAATGATTTTAGTTCTGTTTGAAAATAATCTTTAAAGCGTGGTAGTAGTGTAGTGTTTTAAAAACTAAAAAAGTCATTATTTATTCATTTAAAATGTTCAAATACATTAAAAGGAAGTGGTAGTAAAATGAGAAGATGTAACTGAATGAAGCAATTAGCCTAGTTAAAAAATGAGTCGCATTGTGGCTTACGAATATGCGAATTTTTTATCAGGTTTTCATTATCACTGTAGATGTAATTCCGGTGAAACCGTGGAGATGAAACCCAATACTTAGTTCGAATCCAGCAAGCGTCATCACTTAGTACAACTTCATAAAAGATGGATGCTAGAAAACTTCCAAGTACTGGCCCGATTACGTAAGGCTACATCATTTCAGGAAAGAGAAGGAGTCAAGAGAACGTAATAGGTATATGAGTTTTAAACATGTATGGTTAAAATTTGAAAGAAACACTCTCTCATGCAAAAATGCCTTCAAGTTCCTTTAACTGGACGACTTCTGAAGTTTACAGCCGTCGCCTTGGCTTACCTTCAATCTTAATGGATGTATTTGTCTAAATCCACAATTACTCAAAATGAAACGGTTATAAATTATAAATTAATAATCAAGATTAATCAACCACTATCAGGCTCATGTCGAAACAAGAATAAAATCCTTATTGCAATTATTAGTATTATTATTATGTGGCATTCATTACTTGTTGACTATTAAAAATAATTCGCTATTTCAACCACCGATTTCAATAGAATATTTACTGTTCGAACATTTTTATTATATAAACAAAACGTTCTTCTCGAAAATTGTGTTGCAAATGCCATTTGATGAAAACGTTTCCCATTTTTGAACAAATTGAGCATTAGAAGTTCTACATGCTATCAATTTATCATTTCGTCCGTTTCAAATTCACGCTTTACCTTGTGGAGCACACGACGCTGTCACCGATGAACAAAGGAATGCACACTCAGGTGAGGCCGTGCAACTTCGCGTAGGGAGTAAGTGAGGCGTGAGCGCGGAGAACACCCAGCCAATCGTCAATCAATAGTCCTTGCTTGGTTTAGCAAACCCTCCATTGTAAGCTCTCCTAAGCTCCCTGTCTGTAGTACATTTCCCAAATAAACGTATTCCATGCCATTTGTATGTTTCCTCTATTGATTTACAGCAGCTTAGCTAATGCTGGAAGTCTGCGAACTAGGAGATCTTGCCATAGAGATTACTGTGCATAAGTCAATGTTTATTGGTGCAGCAATCCGCTACGACCTCAAGTAAATTTATACTATTTGATAACATTATTTAATCGTGGCCTTGTATTATAAGATTAGAGAATGACCATTACAATCACCATTATTTACCGGAGACAAAATGTGAAAAATGTCAAAATTGTATTTATTTCATGAATACTTACCCAAACATGATTTAATTTACCATGTAAAATGGAGGGAACTATACTTCTAAAAGGATTTATTCCACACCCAGTTATATTTGCCTAAAAGAAAACAAATTTACAGTACAATATAGTATAGTAATGTGCGTAAGCCATTAATTTAATTTTTTTTTTCTGATATAATAACTTCGAAGAACACATTAACTACAATTAATCCTAATTCATTTTGAGTTACATATTTTAAGTTATAATCTATCAACACAGTTAAACGATTCCGTTTTTTAAATTAAAAATGCAACCACTTACTAGGGCCATGTGATTGATCATATAAGCAAGCGCATATGCGAAGGCCAGAGTTGATCCATCTCCAGTAGTCCACAGATAGTCTCTCAGTTCATCCGTTCCCGAGCAAATGATAATGATTAACAAAAACGTAAATATGCACTCAATAACCATTACACTGAAATCCGAAATTCCGTGTTGTGGAAGTGTCATACCCATAGTATCAATCACTTTCGATAATGGTGACACAAAGTGAGCAATTCCCATAGATAGCCCAGCTCCTGCAAACTGACCAGTCCAGTAGATAAAAAGATACCTGAAAGGAATTCTCCTAGTTAAACAGAAAGCCAACGTAATCAATGGATTCAAATTGGACCCAGAGATAGGATAAGTTAACCAGACGGCCGCGTATACGAGACCACAAACAGATAGAGCTTCAGTAACTGCATAGTACTTCAGCCTTGGATCGATAAAATAGTAAGGCAACGTGATGAGTGCTGATCCAATGAGTTCAGAAAAGAAAAGAGCAGGAAATGTTGACAAGAACTGCGTGTACTTTGGGAGAGTGAAGTGAGAAAGGTATCCTGGGCCATGATCATTAGGTCCTTCCCAGACAAGAGTGGTTTGTCGTGGAGGTCGGAATATACTTGGAAGTCTGAAATATAAAATTATTTCAGTGCTTCAAAATCGTTATAATTAGTTATGGAACGCTTCAACTAGAACTTTGAATACATTAAAAAAAATTCACTTCGATTATAACGCTGTAACTATAAGTTGCCAACCTGAATTTATACACCTTCAGTACAGAAAAACTTCGTCAATACAATTCAATTCAAAAGGTCATGCAAAACGGAGCTTATTTATTTAATTATTTAAGTAGCACTAACTTTAGAAATCAAATATAGCGAAAATATTGTTAATAAATGTGTAATTAATGTACTAAATTTGTCTGGAAAATATAAATTTATTTATTTAAATATATACTGATTGAATACAGAGGGAAACTCACGGATGTTCTCTTCTGCGATGGAAATGCGTGTTATGGGTATGTAACATTTCTTTTCCATGTGATCGGTCGATAAATCTACGAATATATGTACATTGGTGACGAAAAATGCTAGAAATTTAATTTTTCTCACGAGTTTGCAAAGCACATTAATAATTTATGAGATTTATGAAATTGTTCTGCAGCTATTGTACCATACAAAGGTTGATGAGTTTCTAAGTGGAAAGACGTGGCTATTTGCTACGTGATAAGATAAAGTCAAGGAGTAAAGTGTGAGGTGTTGCTGGAGATCTCCCAATCACGAAAAGAGAATGAAAGTATTAGAATAGAAGAGAGTTCGATGGGAACATAAAATACGAAAATGGGCTCAGTCGCTTGATTAAAAATCACCAGAGAAGAAAGTCATTATCATAGTGAAAGTAAAAATATTGAAGTAAGGCTTCTATTTAACTTCTTTTCAGGTTGAAATATCATTCTCTCTCTGCTCGAAAACTAGTTCGAATCTTAAAGTGGAGCCATTTTCCATCGCATACGAACGCCGACCAAATTATAACCCCTAAGTGATTTCCATTTAGGCAAACAGAAAATAACACCAAAGAGATGAGCTAAGAATAGGCCATTAAAAGTCAAATGTAGTGGGCCTCCAAATGAATTCGGCTTTCGGCTTCTCAAATGGAAAAGAATTGTCAACTCTTTGGGCAAATTTTAAAATGGTCTCAGGTTATCGCGTACTTAAAAGAAAAATTGAAGCGGAAATATTTATTTATAGAAAACGACGGGCTTTATGATGGTCATCATTAGCCCTTCAGTTGACTTCGGGCTTCACAGAGGGGATGGAAGGAACATCAAAGTCGTCGAGAGGGGGAACAGAAGAGTGACTCACAGATGTAAGAGTGAGACAGACACAATGGTGGAGAGAATAAGGTAAGGTGGATTACTACACGAATAAGCCTTAACTTCACCTCATTAGTTTCTATGGACAGGCTCCCGAAGTTAGTTAAGCTACATCAACAATGTGGAGGAAACAGAGTGAAAGATGAAGAATATTTTTATTGAGGTAAGACAAACCAAATACAAAAGATCACGGACTGTTTTAGACGAAGGACAACGCTCAATTCAAAAAAATGACTTCATTGAAAGTCACTACATCTCGACGGAGAGGAGTCGAGAAGTCTCTAGCATACTTGGCTTGCCTGATGAGAAGGTACGTTTTCTTTCCCGTTTCTTGCTACTTATAGTCAATTCGATGTTACAAATAAGGGTTTTAATTTTCAACATGTTAGTACAACGCTGGTTCCAAAACCGAAGATCCAAAATGAAGAAGGAATCCAGGAGGCGTTTTTATAGATGTTAATTTAGTACCTGTGATGGGAATAAAAGCTTTAATTTCCAACATGTAGGTACTACGTTGGTTTGAGAATAGATGAGCCAAGTTGAAGAGGGCAGCCAGAAAGCCCTTTTATTTATCGGATTTTATTGCTGCAGATTAGAGACTCCGGAAAATTTTATTATTATCAGCATGTAGTTGAAATGTTGGCTTCAAAACCGTCGGATGAAATTGATTTCAAACTACCATGAGCCATCCGAATGTATGTCATATTCGACCGCTTCCACGGTACTCACCTTATTTTTTTCTCCACCTTTGTGACTTTGATGCTCCTTCTCTTCCCTCTGTGAAGCCCGAAGTCAACTAAAGACTGCCATTTGGCTCCAAAACCGTCGGGCGAAGTTGAGGAGAGAAGCCAGAAGAGTTTCGACCATCCATAATTCGTTCCATCCATTGCACTTAGTAACATAACTAAAAATAGAAAAGAAGATATATGCAGAAGTAAATCATTGCAATAGTGATAACAGTTGATATCACATTTTACCTACAAACTCTGATTTTAAGAGACTTCTCAAATGTTAAGAATATTTATATCAGCTAAGCTAAAGTTTTTTCTACGATCTCTATTCATTACTACAGTTCACTGATTTTGTTAGTCAAATTTAATTCACTCGCATTTAGACAGTTTATTTGGAAAAAGATGAAAATTACACTTTGATTTTTGAGTTCGAGTTTGTAGCGGATTGGCTACCTAACTGAGCTCGACTAAACTCAGAAACTTCAGTAGCAGATTCTCCTTGTTCGTAAGACTCCCCAGAATTAGCTAAGCTATTGCAAAGCTGAGAAGAGACAGAGGTATCTAGAGAACGCGTTTATTCTAGACATGCATGGCGTGGAGCGTAATGTAATACGTATGACGTGGAACTTAGTCATTATATACACTTTATGATATGATGACCTCATATAACTTGGATCATTGATTGGTCGGGTAATCGATTATTGGAATTGACCAATGATTGATCGTATTGAAATAAGTCATTGATTGGTCGCGTGGCTTCTGCATTTGTCATGCTAAAGTTGTGTCCCCAAAAGTTGAAGTCTTATTTTTTAGTACAACCAAAAATGAGCTTGAGAAATAACTAGGAGCCCAATGAAAGATGCTAACCTTTAAAGGATTGATAAGGGTCCGTGTTTCTAGTTGCTCGTCCTTGTAGATTTAGGGAGTTTGAGTAGAGTGATATCTTGCATGATTGCTGACCAATAGTCGAGGCGCAGGAACACGAAAATGACAGTATTGAAAAGCACCTGCAAGCACCTATGTTAAGCCATATATGGTTGGAAGATGGGACTTTACAACCGTTGAGGGATCTGCACGGCTATCGTTAATGAGGAGAGGTTGTGCTACTCTACAAAGACTGTTATTGGCCGCTTAATAATAATATTATTAATAATCGATAGGAGGTGAAATTGTTTAGTGGGAATAAACCAGAAATCCTACAATTGTGTGGGAGTTGATAACTTTAGTATTGCCAACATGAGGTGAGGAAGCATTTAGTCGTTTAGAGTACGCACACTTTACTTTAGAAATTACGCCACCTTCAAAGCTCCATTTACTCCGCACTGAAGCAGCAGCACTAATCATGCAGCATGGAAATGCACTCTGAAGTACTTTTAACAAAAGGAACCCATCGGAAAGTTAATACGCGTGAAAATTCAATATACTTTCAGATTTTTATATTACGAGATGTGTGTCAACGTAGCAACAATGCAGAAAAAAGTGGTGAATTTGTAACTTTGGATTATTTTCCACCTAAATTCTAAATTTCCGTAGTAGCTGTTGTAAAGGGTACCCAATTACGGCAAAGTAGACTAGTTTTCGTGGTCAAAAATTACTTTCGATGATAAATCGCCTACTTAATAACTTTTTTATTCAAAAAAATATAAATTGCACTACTGTTAAATAAGTGGATAGTTGAATGACCAATCCAAGCGCAGCAAATGCAATGTAGCCATTTTCATTGGTGATCGGTTCTTGGATTATTCAAAGAGGCCTTAAAATCATGATTTCTCTACCGCCCACTGTTCAAGGCTCCACCAACAACGCGGATCGTGGGCAATATACTTTGGTAAATATCAATGATTTTCGTTTAATTACTTTAATTAATTACTTTAAGCAAAAGCTTATCATTTAATGATTCAAAATATATTAAAAGTGTGAATATTATAATAGGGAAGGGGAGGAGGTGGAGAGGGAGGGGAGGACATTTAACCTTAAATGATAGATGACTTTAACAATGCCATTGCAGAACTCATTTAAGTTCTTTCAAATTGATAGCTAATAAACTTATCGCCACCTGTAAATTGATGAAAATTGTAAGAAAAATGACTAATATGACTGGCAATTCATCGACATTTTTATTCAGTAATTGGAAAATGAGCGAATAAATAATTCGTAGCATCAAGTTATTCATTCTAAAACTAAAGCGCATGGCGATGCAAACACTCCTAAAATTGGATGATGTTCTTTCCTTGATTTTACCCACTATTTAAAAAATTGCATTTAAGTGGATAAAAGTTCAACCTTGGGAAAAGAATATTTACCGAGCAAATTACTATACCAGTCCAGTTAAAGGCCAAAAGAGGGGAAACGGGAATAAGTAAAGAATGGAATTTAAAATTTACAAACCAATCATAATCTCGCTATGATTTTCGCATTGATCAACCCTCCAAACTCACATATTCTTTCAATAAAGAATTAAACCGGTATGAGTTTACAGAGTTTTTGATACTAGCAATTAAGTAATTCCATCTCTAGATATTTTTTCTTGTCTAAATGTTCCATTTATGGCATCTTTCTGCCCCGTTCCTGTTTAGACTAACTGGTTGAATTCGTAATCATTTATAGGTAATTAGTTTAATATATAAATATTTTACCTTTTTCCGTATTAAAATACATTTTTTATATTGCCCCTCCTCCCGTGTAAAAGAAAGAGAAAAATAATACATTTTAAGAGAGAATGTCAAGAAATCAACTTTGATATTGCTGGCAAACCGAAACTATGGTCAAAGGACAGACTCATGTTCAACGCGTAAGGTTTAAAAGTGGAAGATCATCGAGTCCAAGAAGTCTGAACTTGGTGCTTTATTTTTTATTTTTATTATAAATTCTGGACAATTCACTGACAACTGGCCTTAAAAGTAGTTATCATGTCATTCTTGATCTTACTTATCTGTTGGAAGATCAAACGTTATAGTTGGTTCTGGTCAGCATGAGATCTGTGAGACACTTATTTTTACGAAGGACACCACCGGGAATTCTTCCCTCTACCCACTTTAAATCATATAAATACTTCACCCATTGGATTTGAAAGTATTTTTAGTTCCATTGTAACCGTCCTTGGAAGAACCATCTTAGTTTACTTTTTATTTATAATATATTTTGCAGTGTAAGTAATATTAACTAATTTAATTTAGGGAAAAAAGTATTTAATAACATTTTTATTTCGGAAAGTTTCATTTTTTATTTATATTAGCTGTTTAACATAAAGAAAGCCAAGTATATTTGGTCGAACAATCTTACATGAAAAAATTATTCTCGATGTTTGTTGCAACGAAACAAAAAGTTTCTGGATAAGCGTTTCTTTTCAAAGTAATTTCGCCGTAGATCAAATATCGAGGTCCGATTTGAGCGGTGAAGGCTCTGTTTCACATGCATACTACCTCTAACAAACGCTTTTTCGTCTCACTGTATTTTGTATTTTATTCAATCGCAAACTATATTTTGCATTCTGAAATCAACAAAATATGCCAACACACACAATTCATGAAGACATTTAAAATGGTGAATTCGATGAAGCCAGAACTCTGGTTTAAATGCCAAGTGGTCTATCAAATTCGAGAAGATATTATCATTGAAATTATTTCAAAATGTAACCAAAGAGTTTCAATTTCAGAAATTGAAGTCGTAGTTTAATCACTTTTGCCCCATTAGAATTAAAAAGATTATTGCAGGAATTCTAGTGAAATTTTACATCTTGAGATATGGCCAATGTTTTGGTAAATGGATGCTCAACTATCTAAATTATCCAATTAGCTAAAAATTTTGGACAACTATTATTGAAAATTCACCCAGAAAGCGCGAGGCAGATTTGGGAAGCTCAATTAGGAAACACTGGAGTTAAATGTAAAAAATAAATAAAAATTGTCATAGAATTAAATTTGCTTTGGCTCTTCCGATGCCATGACTTCAATTTCCACTTAGATTTCCTTATCATTTTCGATCCTAGCAGTTTGGGAAGTGTTTGCTTACTTTGTGAAATTTCAATGAGCAAAATCAAGTGTTTTCATAACGCCCTGTTTCTCTTTTATAAAGATATAATTACTTAGATTTCATGAAAGTGAAGAGAGATTTGTGGACACTTGCAAGTCCTTCCCTATTATAAGATTAAATTTATTAAAAAGGGGAAATAAATGACCGGCTGTCATAAGCCAGTGCATTCGGGACGAAGAATATGAATTGATCGTGAATAAACTGAAAATAATCGATTTAACTGTGCAATAATTTAATAAATACACACGCGCCATTGGATGCCTAATCATGCGAGCGTTGCAGGGTTAGTTTTCTCCAATAATTTGTGAAGGATTTCGCATTCACAACTATTTTAAGTTTATAAAAAATTATTATTAGTAGTATTTATGGATTCGCGCTCCATTACGAATCCTTGAGTACCGTTCTGTTAAATAAGTCTATTCCAGTATTCAAATTCCATAACTTTTTCAATGTAATTCCATTCTTGCTTTATCTCTATTCTCTTACTACTCTGAGATAAGACATTGTTTGAATGCATTTACACAGCAAGCATTATATTGGGGCAGTAGAGTGTAGTCTGCTTACGTAAGAAATGCTTAGAGCGAGCTCCAAAATTTGAGTCAAGATTCGTTAACAGTTGAAAAGAAGGTTACAAGTTAAATGGCCTATTAAGCACCAAATGAGAAAAGCTGGTGATATTAAGCACGAAAACTGAAGTGGAAAGTGCATCTTGATGTTTAACTTAGGGTAAATAGAGGTTCAAAAATTAAGAGCTCCAAGGTTTTAATTCACAAAAAAAGAAAAAATATTTTGTTGATGTCTCAAATCTCAAATTGTCTGGACAAATATTTAGATTATAAGTCTAACGATTGTATTACAAGTTCAGCTAAAGTAAAGGAAACAATTCTGTTTTTAATGTCCAAATGCAAACCACTGGTGTCACTTAGCCCATTCCACTAATCTAATCGGTGTTATAATGAACATCCTCCTTGAGTTCATTTACAACGGAATGTGAAACTGCTCACGATAATCCAGACGATAAGTTCCCAAACAGTCGAGAGACTTACAAATATTTGCAGTTGTAAACTTATGAATAAAGGAACACTTTTATGCTGAAATAGCTAAAACGTTGGTACACCAGTGGATAACATGCTAAGTCATGCATTCTTTGCATTTATGTTTAGTGTAAAATTTCAAAATCAAGATTAGCTGAACAAATAATTAAACAAAAGCGGTATCTTCCCGCATTTGGGCTCTTCGATCTTTAAGCGTCAACGATACGCTAATAGCCACTCATAATGATAGGAGGTTTACCTGATTGGTTAATTCGTGATATAGGTAAAGACTTTGAACGTTCAACTTGAGAAAAAAATCCTTCAGTAGTGATTTAGATAGGTAATTGTTATTATTGTCAATTGTAAAATTTAGTAGGTAAATTTTATCTCGCTTTAACAAGATATAATCACAATTTTATAGATTTTGCAATAGATTACTTTCAAAAATTCCCAGCCAGTTCACCTAGCAAGGTGGGATAACATTTTAAATATATTCTCTTCTTAGAATTTGTTACTTTAGATTAAAAATCATATTATTCGCACTTTACTGAACAAATTAATTAATTAATTGATCGCATTAACTATTAATATTTAAAAAGTTTTTTTCACGTCATCCATTACGAAATATAAATAGTTAGTTGGTCAACAATGATATGACATTTTGTCAAAAAATTGCCAATTCTGAACTCATCTAAAATATGGTAATGTATTCAAACTTGATAATTAGCATACCGCATGGTCGGTCATTTTTCTGTTAGTCTCATACTATTATTTTTGCATTTCACAAGGTTGGAGATAAAGAACATCCTCATCAACTCCTAAAGCACAAATTTAAAATGCCAAAAGGTAAAGCTCTCGTCTGGAAATTTTTCCAAATCTTTGTATGTGAATGCGTTGGTGCGGGAATTGTATGCTTCCCAGCCTTCTTAATGCCACCATCAACAGTTACACCAGACATTGCAAGCCCTCTGGTTTGCGGTTGTGCAGTCTATCTTGGTCTCTGGATTGTCGGTGCAACCAGTGGTGGACAGATGAACCCCGTCGTAACCTTGGCCGCTGCTATAACCCGACGCACCCCCATTCTTTACGTTCCTATCTATCTTGTAGCACAGCTCTGTGGTTCTCTGGTCTCCATGACAGTAGCATATAGGCTCAATAACTCTCTATCAAGATTGCCAAACACCTATGGCCTTACTTTACCCTCTGCTGACACACCCGTTGGAACTGCAGTTGGAATGGAAATTGTCATCACGATGATTCTTGTCCTTACTTGGTTGGCGTCTTTAGATGAGATTCGGGACGTTGTTTGGCAAATAAAGACCTGTAATAACTTTCCAATTTCAATGCTCATCGCTATTGCTTTTGGTGCCGCTGTTGGTGTGAGTTTCTTTTATTTTATTAGTAATTTACCATTATAAGTAAATTATAGCCATTTTATTCTTTTAATTCTGAAATATGGTAATGAAGGTTATTGCAATTAGAAAAGAATGGAGGTAGACAATAAAAGAGAATTAAAGAGTATATTACTTAATCTAGTTGTGATTAATCATAAGGAGGCCTACTTAATTTCCTTTCAAATGGACATAGTTCAGTGCGCCAGATTCTAAGGTTTCAAATTTCAGAATTTACAATCTGAGTTAACGAGTAATGTTAAAAGCTTGTCGGCCAGTGCTAGGTGATTAAGCACACCGTCGGATTAATTTACCTCTTTAATTTACAAAAAAGCAATCATTTTCTTCAATATTGCCTAGTATGTCACTATTTCACTAGATTAAAAGCTCCACTCAACTGCCAAATCCCTCTCGACGATACATTAGATTGAATGTGCTTATTACTGATGAACACTAAAATATGCAACTACTCTATGCACAACGACGAAAATACAAGATATCGTTAGCCAGAGATCAATATTTTTTGCTAAAATGAAAATCTAGTATTATTCTCCCATTGTTACAAGTTGTCATGTTCTCTAGACATGTGGTTGAGTTCATACAGGCGTGTACATACCAGGTGAACTTGTACTCAATGCTTCTGCATTTTCTTACATTGGGGTGGAAAATAAATTGAATAATTTATTACTAATTCTAAGTTATATACTTCGATGTGGTTTTTACAGCCTAAACTCTATAGAACTTGAATTATTCAGTTAAGACGCATCCAACATTCATTTATTGAACAATTTTCAAATATTCACTTCATCCCAACAACAAGATTCAAGGTAATATGTTGAACCTCATATGTTTCAAAAAGTTTTTTCCTGCAATATGGTCAGAATTTACCAAACACTATCAAATAATATAACTCATTCAGATTTCCTTAAAAAAGTGCTGATTACTTTCATTGATGTGGAATCTGCTTCTATCTAGCTAATTTTTCTAAATCATATCTGTTCCGTATGATTAGATAGATACAAGAAAGGGAACTTAGAGCAGTTTGAGCCAAGTATTAAAACTTTACCTTCGTCGTTATTGAAAATATTACTTTCGGAAACGTATTCGTCTGATGGTCAAGTGCACATTTAACCCTTTAACGCCAGAGTAATTTTTTTAAGTGCACCAAACCGCACTTACGAGTGTCTCACAGCAGGCCGACGTAATGAGTTTGGTGGTGTCAGGTGAGGGCTATAGATGTATTGAACATGCTTCAAACGGCAATGACGCCTTCTCTTACGAGTCTAGTACCAATGAAGCCTTTTTGAAAGAGGAGCGTACAGTCCTAATAGGGCTAAATGGTTAACAGATGTGTTGCATAAATCGACTGGAGTATTCATGTCAGTTTTTTTTGAGTCAAATTCTTGTTAACTGTTTAAGCTAAAGATTGTATGCTTACTTTAGGGGCCAATTTCTGGAGCGAGCATGAATCCATGGAGAAGTCTTTCTGCCGCAATCATTCAAAATCATTATGACCATGTTTGGGTAAGAATTTCTTAAACCCCCCCCCCCCCCCATAAAAACTCATTAATGTTTTCTGCTAAAACGCAAATTCGGGGATTTTTAATTGTAGGAACGAATCTAAGGTAGGTTAGAATAATCTGAAAAGATGTGCTGTGTCGATTAGAGGGTGAAAATGAGGATGTTTGATTTTCTTTGTGTCTTTCACAATTTGACGGCTATGATTCACCATGTCAAAATCTGATTATTCAAAGTTCAGGTAGCATTAATTGACCCTCGAATATCTAAATGCATCGATTAGTCAGTCCCATTTCTAACGGCTCTCACAAAGCATCCACATTTGCAATTCCTATATTCATCAGAGTGTTTACAATTAATTTTAACTAACCATGATTTACATAATTGTGCTGTTTGTTTTATTCAATGCGTTCAATTCGAATGATCGTGAGCAAAAGTGACAATTGAGCTATTCGTTCGGATAAATTTTGGGATGAAGATGATATCAATATAACGCTTTTGACCCGTATTCCAAGCAAGCAAATAAGCATTTAGTCATGATGAGTGCAAAATGAAACTTGTCTAATGGTTAATTTAATTACATTTTCTTGAGCATTGCGGAGATTTGTGGAAGTTTCCTCGCAATTTAAAAGTTGCAAATCAGCACTTGAACAGAGAATCTGTAAACAATCTAACTGTATATTTTAATACACATATTTACGAATAATGAGAAGATTTCAACACATATTTTCAAATCTGGGTCGCAAATGAGAAACTGCGAATGGTAACAATCCCCACTTCAACCACAAATTCGTTTCTTCAAGTTCTCTCTTTCAGTACATTCCCAAACTAAACGGTCTTAATTTTGTGCAGCACACTATGGAATTCGAGATGTGAGAAGTTAGTAAATTGCTGCAAATGCTATTTGTAATTCACGTTGATCACGTTCAACTTTCATGCCTACTCAAAAAAAAGAAAACTTTTTAGCCTATTCTTGTCTTGGTTGGAGAGATGGAATTATAACTGAACAAGAATTTTGTAACCCCTTGAGCAATAATACGTAGCCAGTACGTCCGTCCATTTCATATTTTACAGTTTCGCAAACAACATGGCTGTCATTGACAGTCTTGAATCATCAACTTCTGTAATTACTCCCTAAACTGCTCTCAAACAACGGGTCTGCAAACTTCACAGTGGACGGTGAAGGATTCAAATGTTTAGAGACTTTAAATTCCATTGTCATGTCTTTTAGATCTACTTCGTTGGACCTCCAGTTGGTTCAGTGTGTGCGTGCATTCTCTACGAGTTTGTTATTTGTGAAAACGTCTCTATTCAAAGAACAAAGAAATGGTTCACCGCAAAGCACTTTGACCGTTCCATAAAATATGATGAATTTTAAATTACAGACGCATCTACTTCTTCAGATGCTCTTGCGTACTAAACGATGAAGAATCAAAGAAATGCTCCATTGAACCCGGAAAACTCCAACTTCGTGTCTTCATTCTGTCACAAAATTCAGTTAATCCTCTTCTCGCCCAAATTTAGATGCTTTTATTTGACTGCATTGCGACTTTTTTTACATTACAAAAACATTATGAAAATCTAAGCTGCCTCCATAAAATAATCTTTTTACTATCGGATAAATTTACCTTTAATTTTTAACATATTAAGCAGTTATTTCTTTTACGATTGTTGAGATTATTCAATATGGCAAGTGCTTTAAAAGGAAAAGAAATTGATAAAAAAATTTAATATTATGATCTCTGGGGGATTGAAAAACTTCAAAATGCCTGGAAGGCCGTGCTTCACAATGGACGCTTTTAAACCGGTCGAAATAATTCTAATTTCCTTTGTTAGATTACATTTTACTTTGGATAAAATTAAATAATAATTTCTATATATGCAAAAAATGACAAACTGCAACGTTGGTTCTTCATTTTAATATTTTTCTTGCCTTTTCATTCTTTGCGTTAACAATATGAATAAACTACGGCTCCTATTTTCCACTAAGTATTATTGAGTATTACTTAAAGAATCCCTTTAATTTAGCCGATAAGGCTACATAAGGTGTTGAGCAAAGTAGATATGATTTCAGCGCGCCTAATAAATGATCTACCCTCAACCTTTACGAGGGAGAAGATGTGGAAATGAGTAGGAGGGGATGGGGTAGGAATGAAGACGCAATAAGAAATGACAAAATGGATGATGATAAACAGTTGAAATGAGCTACGATAAGCGTTGAACCAATTTTGTATCCTCTTCTCTTTGGCGAGCAACTGGCGAGTAGATGCATTAGACAATATATACATATATGTACGTAATACAAGAGACCAAGCAGAAACACAATTTTGAGAGACCAGACACAATATTCATTACATTAAATTACTTGACTAACCTTTAAGTCAATCTAAGTAAGTTGAATGGTAGACGTTGATACGATACATATAGAGCAATGCATAACAATTATATCTGATCCAGCCCTATCTCCTAATTGCATTAGGTCTAGCTTTCCCATGCACTCAGAGTTATGTTCCCCCTTAATATGTGCGGTTATTGTAGGAAGTTTTGACCACAAATTGAGTAGAGTAGCTAGACCGTTTTTATAACAAAAAAGGGCGATTTAAACTTTTCTCCAAAAATCAATTCGTATGATTAAGAAAATTGCAGGGTCTTTTTACCTCTTACTATATGTATCAGGCTTGGGAGACAAGTGGGAAAAATCGATTTCCGTGCCAGCAAATAACGAAAAAGGTAATGATTCTATAACTTATTTTACGGCAAGACAGGCGGCTAAATTGGTATGCAGATGTAAGTAGATTCCAAGTCCCTTGAAGGCACACTAATTTTATCCGCAAATTTAATTAAATGGATACAAGTTTCTTTAATATTGCATCGTTTTTTTAAAAAAACGCGATACTTCATTTTAGAAATATAATTACCACCTTGCCTTTATTTCCACCTTAATAGGAGCACTCAAGTAATTACAAACTGTCATTGCAAGAAATGACAACATAATTATATTGAAAATTAAAAAAAATTCTCTTCATTGATCAAAGTTGTCCACGTTTATGTATCTAGAGGTCTCCTTGTTCCATCGACTTGGTAAAATGTGAAGCAAGTATGATTATTAATAAATTGGTTATAGTTATTTCAAGGCATATGTACAAAACTCTTTCATTACTCTACAAAAATCACTCTATAAAATACCAACAGTATTCAATAAATGCTGTCAGGTGATAACAAGTTTTTGGTTCCAAGGCGTATTGGGGTTTGTGGAGTTAGCTTAGGGAATTTGTTTAAAAAAGGCTAACTAATTAAGCTTCAATGCACATTTTGTACTTGAGCGTTTATTAAAGGCTCCCGAAATTGTTTAAGTTGCCTCAACGAAATTGAAGAAGCAGACTTATGGTGTTTATTGAAGTTATGCTCACAGCAAACATGACTAATAATTGAATATATTGAATTCACTTTAATAGCTGATTAGCTAATATGCTCTCTGCACGCACGTCCGCACCCGCTCGAGTGTTCAAGTGCACGTGAGATTGCTTAGTTTGATCGGGTTAGGATTGGGTACTCCACAGCGTTCAACACATCAAATACCCCAAAAACTCCAAAATTATTTCTTCGTGACCATGCGTCCACTTGTAAAAATAATATATAGAGTCATAGAGAAATGCATTCATATGTCCCAAAGCAGGACGAAGCATACCTGTGAACAAACAATGCTAAGTGGAATAATATGGAAGGATTTTGCAAGGGAATTTTAATTCTAACGTGATCAAATTTCGCAACCGGAATTAGAAGTACTTTGAAATTCTGGAAAGTAATTCGCCACACTATCGCTATAAATAATTTAAAAAATACAATAAAACTCTATTGCCTATTTACAATTTATAAAGAAACATCGCGTTAATGTATCCGTAGTAGCACAAATGGTTAAACCAAGGATGCATTTCAACAAAATTGTAAAATGCCGTTCACATTTCATGCGTTTAACAAATACAAACGCCACTAGGCTTCCGTACTCTCGTATAAGGTTAAACAATGTGAAGGATCATTAATTGCCAAGGAACACGCGTTGTAGAATATGTTTGTAGCACAGTGAAACGTTTTATTTCGAATGGAAAAGTCATAACAATCCTAGATGTCAATTAAATGAAATAGAGAGGCCGGGGGAGTGGAGCGGAGTGGTAGGAGCACATACTGACATAAGAATATTTCTATTTATACCTCAGTTTCATTCTGACATCATCGTATATAGTCCACTTTGTAATACCCAAATGGCAGAGTTCATGTGAGCAACATTCAGATTTTGCTCGCTCATTGATTTATTTGAGTGATTGTTCAATCTATTCTAATAAGATAGTTTCTCCTTGCAAACAGGAGTTGGCGGATAAGAATTACAGAACGCACCAACTTTCACTATAACTCTAGTAACATTGATAAATTTTCAAATATCTTAAATATGAATTCATTCACTCATTGAAACGCTGTGCACAGCAATAATTTTAGCGAATGTTTATTGTTAAATGAAAATGGAAGTCACAAGTTCTTCTTTCCTATTTCATAAAATTTGCATTGATGTTAAAACGCACAAAATGGCAAGGTCGTTACCTTACACGATTTTGGAATAAAGCCTATCCCCCCCCCCTCCCCCTCCCTCCTCCCCCGAGGTCTTTTCGACGGCCAACTAAGTTAAAATAGAAAGCCGTATAGGAAGGAGACTCAAATAAGCACATGATAAGTTCGAGTCTTACTTTGCTTGGGATTTTAATATCGTTGTGTCATAATATTCAATCTTTATCGTGCGGTTCTCAGATTCATTAGTGAGACTGTGTTGACGTTACTCTGTCATTTAATCAGTGAGGTTGCCTATGTAGTTGGACATTCTACCCTGCCACATTTGTACCCCTTCACGATCAAGTGTTCGGAATTGCTTCTAATAACGATATATTTTACAATGCACACTCAGATCAAATCAAATTTAACTCAAAATAATGCCATAATAATATATGGCAAGTGCAAAATTATTCATAATTACTTAAGACTTTACAAGCCAGCTATTAACGCTTAACCAGTGTGGCGTTTAAAATTGCCAGGGACTTATTTCGTGTTGTTTAGTTCTTAATGTATTATTATTATAGCAAATGGCAGGCTTTATAATAGTTATCAATAGCCCTTTAGTTGACTTCTGGCTCACCAGTATCTCCGGATTTCTGTCGCTGTCTGTAGGGCTTCACACCGTATCAGATGGGTCTTCTCCATTTCCTCCTGAAGGTCACACAGAGGACATGTTAGTTGGGCGTATACTCCTATTCTTTGATGATGTTTCGCCAGGCAATCGTGTCCAGTACGCAGTCTAAATTCTGCAACAGCTTCGAGTCTAGGCCAGTCGGCTGTATTGGGGAGTGCCGCTGTCCACTGCTTCTCCTTTAGTTCGTTGCTTCTTAGAATCTTGAAGTCTCTCCTGATTAAGGTCTTCATTGTGTAGAAAGATATTGGCCGGTATATAGCTTGCAAAATTGTGGTCCCCTTCTTAGCAAGAACTAGTGTTTTTTCTTTGAGTAGCTGATACACTTTTTTGCATTCGTGGATCTCAGCTATTTTGGGTGGCTCTCTCATTCCAATTGACTGTATTGCTGACTGTGAGTCCGAAAGAATTACCGCGTTGGTGAATTTAGTATCCCGACCCTTTATCTCGTTAAACCTCTATTTACACTCTCGAGAAACATCAATTAGCTTATTATCTCTGTTTCAAAGACACAGACTACTTTAAAGTGGAAGAGGCATGATTTGTTCATGTGTGTATTCAAAAGAGTCTTCCAAAGGCGACGCGGAATGTAATTCGTGATTTCTATGTGGAAAATATGAGTGACATTGGTTGTTCTATATCGTGCAGTCAGTAATAAATTATTTGATTTTCGAGCTATGGTTGCTAATTTCACTTTTATAACAAGACCATTTGGATTATTTCAACAATTTTATCATTTCTATGCTTGTAATCCATGTTTTCTGATTTACTCTAAGTAAGGAAATTTATTACTGCTTCTCTATACTTTATTAATCTGTGAAATGTGTCGGTGTGCCGCTGACTTCTACCATGGAGTACATTGGTTCCACAAAGTTTATAATGCTTCAGTCAGCTAATTAATGTGGATTTCGGGATTACATTTTCACAAATTGGATACTACAGTTCATTACTGAGGTAGTTGACATAATTTTTTAATAAAATGCCAGAATCAAAATCAGTTGGCGGGGCCTAATGGTAATATAGTCAACTTTCTCATCAAACACACACCCAAACTGGTCTTTGTAAGTACATTAGCCCAATCCTAAACTAATAAGTGGTCACTTCACCTGCTTTTATCTCAGACATGGAGAACTCGCCCCAACGCTCCCCCTGTACTTCTCCTACAGCCAATTTCTATCTCCGACACCTCACCTGCTTTCAGATTTTCCATTCCTCCAATTACCTTTCTCCTGTGCTGATTTTCAATCATATTTTTAATATTTTCCCATTTTCGGTCCGAAATATTGTGACTCTTACTA
The DNA here is from genome assembly GCA_000469805.3 of Hymenolepis microstoma. Taxonomy (NCBI): domain Eukaryota; kingdom Metazoa; phylum Platyhelminthes; class Cestoda; order Cyclophyllidea; family Hymenolepididae; genus Hymenolepis; species Hymenolepis microstoma. The sequence goes on along the minus strand of LR215991.1, from coordinate 22,681,785 downwards.
CATTGCAGTGTAGTCAAATATATCCTCGGGAATAACATAGCCAATGTAATGGATCGCCAATGTTTTTTAATTCAATGAGTTTCAGTTTTAATTGCATCCGTCCATGAAATATTCGAAACGCAACAGTAGTGAATGATTAAGATTCTTTAAGGACCCCTCGTGCACATTTAAAACTTCACTTCAGTTTGACGTTACGCATTTGCACTTTTACCATCAACTTTATTTGAATAAATAGCTGATGTTTATAGTCAAATCGACGGGATACTGACATGTCTGTGAGTTGAAAAATTGATCAATAAGGTAGACGATGGTGGGAGAAAGATGTTCACCAATAATCACCAATAATCCTTTCTATATTGAACCTTAACTTTTGCCAATTGATATGTGGTTTTGTGAAAACCACATCTTGATAATTACCATGTAAATTCTGTCAAAATGCTTTCAAATAAACACCATGTTAGAAGCTGCATTAATCGCTGCGTTTAATGCGAAGACATTTTTCATCGAAAGCTTTCAAATGATTATCTAAATTAGGTAAATAGTTTGCAAATTCCAAATTAATTAATTTGCAACTAACTTCCACCTGCCGTGGTATTAGGGAACTGGAAGTCGAATTATTAAATGAGAACTTCAGGACATTGCATAAAGACACGAGAACGTGGAGAAGTCAGCATTTCCAGAATGTCAAAAAGGGCCCAATTGTACTATTGATTTTTTCTCGTCTCCATTTACACCTTATTAGACCATCTTGGAGTTTCGCATTATTAGACATAAGCTTGTTAGTAAAAATTAACGTTTCTCTAGCATTATGGTAAACACAAGCATCACAAGCGTTTTTTTGTATTCCTCATTATCAAAGAACGAAATAAGTTAGAACACAATTAATCTTCTCGAGTTTTCACCCGAGTATTGAGGTAAGTTTTTGTCTCTGAAAATAGCAATAGTGTTTTAGTTGGTCGGTTGAAATATACAGTAGTGCGGTCACGACATTCTCACTATTAACACATAATACCCATGAGTGATTTCTTACAAAAGTAGTAATATTTTGGAATGTTTAATCCGTTCATTTTTATGAACTTGTGTCTGTCACTTACTGGCAAGAATAAAAAGAATTAATGAAATTAAAATCTGGAAGATCCAATTTTATTTTGCCTTCAATACCGATGAGCGATTTAAGAAATTGAACTTTTCGTGGCTTGCTCTTGACTCCTCCTTTGCAACAACCTGCTATTTGCTAAAAATAAAAATTTCATTTTAAGTAAAATTGAATATTATAGCCTCCTAATGCTTCGAAATGCTAAATTCAAGATGAGTTTGAAAGATTAAAATCATTGCTGTGCAACAGAAGGCCGATAAAATGATAAGTTGCGTTTAAAATGTTCCTCAAACTATAATTTCGTTTTAATCCATAGATTAAGCGACTGTGGCTACCTGGTAGATGCATTCTGCTTGGATATAAATTTGAATATTGAGAGAACATTGTTCACTCGCAAACGCACTACACTTACTCATCGGAACTTGCGGAGAGAAATAGCATGTGAAGAAATATTCCAATTACTGCTCCGATGGGTGATCCAGCGAGGTAAATCTGAATAAATTCAGTAAAAGGACTTTATTAACAGATCAAGCAACGTAACCTTATAATGCAATACAATATTAATTCAGGGCTATTTATAAGTAATGACCAACCCATAAATGTTTGTATTCCTTGTTCCAAATAGCCACTGGGAGACTCCTGAAAGGATTCGCGCACCCCTTTGTTGTGGTGTCCTGAAAGAGGTATAATGCTCCATCTGTTCACTCTTAAAATTTGCCTATCTGTCCAGGTATAAATAAATTACAATTACAAAACGATTTCATTAGCAATTACCAGTGACCATAAAATGCTTGATTAAATTTAATATAAGACGAATGCTAATAGCTCTGTAGTTATTTAATTAGTGTTGTACGAAAGAAGGATAAATCGATTTGACATGACCAACCGCGAAAGTGATTTCAGTTATCGTAGGAATATAATAATTAAATTTGAGCAGAATCATTATCTGTGGTGTTTGTGAGAGTGTTGAAGGGTGCGGCATGCTACTTGCTGCTTTAAAAGTAGGAAAATCCTATTCGTCTTGGGCAATTTCGTTAATTGCAATTGATTATGCAGTCTTCAGCCGCTCCTTTATTCGCATAATTACGAACAATTTTATGTCAAAAAGTCGAGGATAGTCAAAAGGCATTTTCCTGCCCCATAGAGACTGCTTCTTTAACGGGGAGTAGAGCAATTAATTGGTGGTGGACCCATCTACCCCTTGGTACCGCCAATCATCCAACTGTGTAACGTATCACGGACATGTAGTCATATAAATAACCCTAGGGCTAATCATGCAAAGTGACCTTAGAAGCAACAAATTGAATTAGCCCTACATACATTAGTGGCAAGCATATACCTCCTGACTTCATTGAATCCAACTATTCATCACTTTTTTCCTCTTTGTCCACTGACCGGATATTGAAATTTGAGGTGGCATTTGCAGTAGCATGGGCAATAGTAAAAAACGGCATGAAGAAAAGACGATTACGCATTTTAGATTCTAATCCCAAATGCGATTGCCATAATGCATGTGGCACTTCTACTTCCGATTTGGATCGATGGGCTTTAAAAATAGAGCATTGCTGATTTAATCTTATTTGTAGTTAATTAATACCGATGCCCCCGTATATATGACAATACTTCATGAATATGGCATTCAATTAGATAGAATTATCAATGCAATAAGAGCGTGGTAGAAATGGAACCAACAAATGCTTCTGAAAATAAACTTTTCTCTGGGATCCTTGCCTTAGCAATTGCCCGATGCTGCAGGCTAACGTCAAACACGACGGCAAAGGTATTATATACTCTCTAGACACCATTGCTCAAAAAATTTGATTGTTTCCCCAGTCACCTTAACCAGACTTAACCAATTGTCACTTGTGGAACGAATTCAACCTAATTAACCGAACGATTCACTCTTGTAGAAAGTTATTTGGGTATGTTGCGACAGGGTACAATTGGGACATAGCGAACGATCTTGTCTGATCTATACATCCTCCTCTGTTAGCCTATATATTAAACACCTCCTTCATTATCGGAGTTTCACATACACAACTCACGCTCCCCCGAGGTTCCTCTATGCTCTCAATAAAACTGTCCAACCTACGTTTTCTCTCTATTCTCCATCTTACTGTGGGGTAATGACACAAAAGTGTGAGAACTCAGCTAGACATCTATAGCCTTTTTCTCACTCCCTAATGAAAATATAATTTAAATTCTGACTTTTGAACATTGGAAATAAAGGCACAAAACGACTGACGTGATGAATTTTGTTGACAGCAATTATTTCTATGTGGTTATCATATATAAATTGTCCTTCTGGTAGAGTGGTCTAATACTCACCGAAATAATAACGATTCCTATAACAGCAAACATCAAGGGTAGAGCCATATTAAGTCCAGTTGATAGACCCCAATTCTTCGGTCGTTTAAGATCAATCGTAGAAAGGTACACAATAACAAGAATGCATCCAGTAATAAGTTCAACCACAAAAGCGTGTCCTTCTGAAACACTAGGCAATGGTTGTGTCAAATGCAATTTTGTTCCATTTTGTCCTAAAGGAGTGATTTTCAATCCAATTATCATGGCCAGAAAAGCTCCCGCAAACTGAGCAAACCAGTAGACCAGTAGGTGACTCAGGTTGATATTCTGCTGTAGAAATGATGTCAAAGAAATGATAGGATTGATGTGCCCACCGCTAACAGGGTAAATTATCCAGAGCGCGACCCAAAATACACCGCCCATTGCCATTCCTACCATCAGAGGTTCGTAACCTGTTGGAGAGGGGATGATATTTACCGGTAGGATAAACAGAGCTGAGCCAAGAAGTTCAGCAACAAAGACCCGGGTCATAAGCCATAGGTACTTATTCCATGGTAGATCTCCAATGAATTGAAGATGGGTATGTGGTAGATCCTGTCTACGATTACAATGAAATAAGTTCAATTTACGCATGACACCATTTCAAGAAAGTGACATTTATGCAAAATTAATAATCAATTTTCACATAAAATTATACTTCATTCAATTAAAATTTATTCGAATCCGACATATTGAACCTTTTTAAAAGTTGATGATCCAAATATTAAAGAAGGAAACTTACTCTTCACTAACCGACATTTCGTTTCGTCAATTTCAACCACGTGGAAATGAGTGAGTGACGGATCAATTTTTTCGCATTTTCATTTACAAGCATTAAAAGTCGTATGCCAAACGGGCGAAAAACTGAAATGCGTCCTTCTACTTAATGCGCAATCTACAGATTAATTAATAAACAATAAAAAATGAAGTTTAATAAACCAAATCTTGGAGTAGTGTGGCATCTGACGAGGCGTTTCATTGGAGAATTCATGTCTGCCTTCATTACCAATTTACCAGCTCTTTTCTTCGATCATACAAGAAAAAATCAACATTTTGTCAATGGCATTTACTCAGCCTCAATTATTTATTTGGCTATTTTTGTCACCTTTATCATAAGTGGAGCCCAAATAAACCCCATGACAACATTGGCTGTTGTTTTAACGCGTAGAATGTCAATAATCTTCGTTCCATTTTATCTTATAGCTCAGCTTCTTGGGACTGCCTGTGCGTTGTTGACTGGAATTATACTTTCCCCATTTGCACGAAATTTAACTCAACCTGGTATGCCTATGCCTGGTCCTGGGGTTTCTGACAGTCAAGCAATTGTTATGGAGATCATCATCACATTCTTATTGGAATTGGCAATTGTGGCATTGTTGGATGAACTTAGATTGGCATCATTTAATTGCCTGAATAGAATCAATGCATTTGTGCTATTGATTGGGGTATTCTTTTGGATTGAAACTATCGCTGTAAGTACACAATTTTTGCCTTACAATAATAATGAGCCCACTTACTCAAATGTCTTATCGGGAGTACTGAGAGGACAAAAGGAGGCTTAATCTCCTAATTCCTGTGGATTAAAGAGATCGAGCTCATTCACATTTAAAGTGCTATTCATTCACTTGTCACATTCGTAACTCGAATGAAGTGCCATCCACTATTCAATATTCGAAAAGCCTAAGTCGAGATTCTTCACTTCCCTTCGCTTCTGTAAAGTATGAATTTGAGTGAGCACTTAGAGATGGCGGTATAAACTGAATGTTTTTTTTGACAATTTGATAATTACCGGAGCCTCATTTGCATTTAAGTGATTTATTTTTCTGTAGTATTGTTGTTCTACCTTTAAGTAATTTTAGAGGTTTCCTTAAATCTGATTGATGAGTCACAAGTTTGGCGAATATATAAACTGTAGATAAAATCATCTTTATTCAGATCAAAATTCATTCACATTTCCTTTGCCTTATTATACTTTTTAATATTATATTAAAATAACAAAATAAGAGAAATTGTTTTCTAATCGAAGGCAATGCTAATGGCACCAAATAGTAGTAAATAACTCATATTGATTATCCATTTTCAAAATTGAATTAAGACGTTCTGTCACGTAACTGCAGGTGCCAATATCCGGAGCTTGTACGAATCCAGCGCGATCTCTAGCTGCATCATTGCTCAACTGGAGTTTCAAAAGACAATATGTAAGTAATTTCAGTCAAACAAAAATTTCTCCACCCCACTTGGGTCAATTTTCCTTTCAATCGTAATACCTCATCATTTGCAGATTTATCTCATCGGACCACCTATCGGAGCAACATTGGCAGTTCTGGTTCAGGAAGTATTTCTATCACCTGATGCCTCTATGGTCAGACTTCGAGCTCTATTAAACATTACAGAACATTTTGATCGTAACATATTTTACTCAGAACAAACGCTTCAAACTCAGAACGCCAATGTGAAGACTGACTATTTCAGGAAGTCATCATCTGGCTCATTCATTACAACTAAGGAGAGCTTTGAGGTCGACAATAATATGATTCCCAGAAAGAGATTGCAGTTTCCAAGGTTATTTAATGCAGTGCTCTCACGATTTTCCAGCTCCAGTATTGAAGATCCAGACACCCAACATCAATAAAAAGCCTACCATCAAAACCTCATTAAAATGTCTTGAGACACGGTCTTTTGAATAAGGGTCAAAATAATCACTAAAGTACTACTTTTTTATAACAGTAGAAAGTATTTGTTATAAAAAAAGAATTCTAAACAGGTTGATAGCCAGCATACAATTATTCACATTTAAAGGCATTCTTGGAAGTTCTTTAGCTTTAAGTAAAATAAATTGTTAAGGGCGCTTTTAGTCAGTTTTCTTTTTTTCAATCTACTGTAAAGCCTGAAAGGAGAGTTGATGTACAATTTAAGTTTAAGGGCATTGAAAGCTCTCCTCCATCGAATGACAAATCCAGTCAAATAGAATGTCTTCTTATTAGGGTGGATAGAGGACAAGTCCTCTTTTTAGCCCAGTTAAATGCTATCAGCTCTGGCCAAAATGCCCTTGGAAAATAAAGGACTTTGCAAGATCTCTCATTTTCAATCACAACTGAAGATTTTATTCTCTCTATCAATACACTCATTTTTCAATTCTATGCCAACATTTTGTACTACGTTCTCCAAATAAGAAAGTGACTGTATTTTAATTCACCTCATGTGATCTGACCTCTGAGTCCACGTTAGATATATGGTCACTGTGTCAAACAACAAAAATAGGCGTGTCAAATATCTACCGATATACCGGATTTTAAAAATTAATTAATGTAAAGTGAGGAATATTTTACTAGAACACAACGTGGGATTTAAAATTTACCTTAAAAGTTTCACACTCCATTAGAGAATCATGGATTTGGTGATTTGCTTGACATGCTTTTGTATTGAAGTTAGCATGTACACATTGCCAACTTTAAACCTTAAAATTGGTTTCGGGGTTTTATATGACGCTTTCTTGAATCTTAGACAGTGTGAATATTTATTTGCCAACTCGTTTATCACCTCAAGCTGACTAATATCAACTCATAAGCCTTAAAATAGACCTCAAGAACCTGGAAATCTATTTTGCTATCAATGGATCAGCATCTGAAAAGGCAAAATGGCAATATGGTTCAGTGAGGGTTGAAACAGGAGGGAGGGTTGATGCGGGTTTTAAAGCGTGTTGGGAGTCTTTTATTATCCTATTTATGCAAACAAGAAGTTGTGCAATCTCTCCTAAGAACTATTATTTACCTTATAATATCCAGATACATCAAAGCCCAGTTTCTATTATTTGCTCCGTGTTCGTGTGTTTAAATTCACGATAACCACAGTCTGTTAGCCAGTTGATTTGTTCGATTTGTTTGTCATCCTTTAGCACCTTTCTTTGAGTCTGACTTTTCACTTGCGTGTTGCACCTAACTTTCACCATAAATTTCAGTTTTACATCACAATCAGGATGCATGAAGCACAATCTTATATTATAACCCTGTCTATTAAAAGGCAGTGATTTCATCCTGCTTGATAGTTGTATTGGTTTAATTTCTCTAAATATTACGCTTTTTCATCCACTTTATTGTACGGCTAAAATAACTCTGATTCCTTGTTTACGCATTCTTTATCCCGTGTTAGCCTAATTCTAATTATGCAGGAAATCATTTTATTTCTGCCAAGTATTGAGACCACTGAGCTGCCTCTATTGATTTAGTCAGACGAAATCTTTCCAGCTATAAGACACAAAAGGTCAAGCGACCTAGATTGCTTAATTTCTTAGTTTATAAGAGTTACTGAGAAAATTATAACAGCTATAACCGTCGTAGGTATGGCTCCTATCACAATTCTAGCACTGACGCAGCCACTTTTGGATATTCATGCAAACGTTTCAGACACTTTTCTGAATAAATTCAAGTTGAAACCAAATGATGTAATTCTAATGGGACCTGAACAACAAAATTTGCAGGATGAGCTCCTGAATGGAAACTATGACCTAACATTTGTAGCTGGTGGGGCAGCTATGAATACAATCAGAATGTTACAATGGATAGTGAATGATCCAAGAGAGCTCCAGTGTTATTGCCTTGGAAGTGTGGGACAGGATGCCGGAGCAGAATGCTTGCGAGATCTCATGAAAAAAACTGGAGTGATAACTCATTATCAAGTGCAAAAAAATTCATCAACAGGCATTTGCATGGCCCTTGTTAATCGATCGAATCGTTCCCTAGTCACCTCCCTTGGAGCCGCTGCAGAATTTACTCCTGAGTTCCTTCTTGAAAATAAGTCTTGGAAAATGGTTGAGACAGCTAAGATATATTATTTAAGCGTGAGTTCATTGCCTAATAATTAAAATTTACAATTTACTTAAATATTTTAATAAATGCGCTGTTTACTTTAGGGATACTTTGTTGCCATAAGCATGAACAGTGTGGAAATTTTGCTTGAACATATACAATCTACAAGTAAAATTCTGTGTTTAAACTTGGCTTCACCATTCGTGTCTCGTCTCCATTTCAAGAAAATCGATACCATAATCCCTTATGCAGATTTTATTTTTGGAACTATGGATGAAGCTCAAGCCTTCGCGGAAGCCAAGAATCTGGACGATTGTACTGCGATTGGCGCTGCTAAGTATGCTGCAACACTTCCAAAAAGCCTCGGAAGTAATCGTAATCGTTTGATTATTCTCACTGATGGACCTAGGTCGATAATGACCGTATCTTCGAAGGATTTGAAGTTTCGCACCTTCAACGTTGATCCAATACCCTCTGAAGAATTTGTCGATACGAATGGGGCTGGTGATGGCTTTGCTGCAGGATTTCTTGCAAGTTATCTTGTAGAAAAGGATCTAGATAAGGCTATTCAAAATGGGAAGAAGGCCGCTGCTTATATAATTAGTAGATCTGGGTTCTCTTTGGATGAGCGTGAGAATTTCTAAGAGCTGTGTTTGGCAGTTCTTTGTACATTTAAAAGTTGTTTGCTTATTTGTAAAAGAAGTAACTCGTTTGATTCGATGTTTTCCTTCATATTTCAAAGAAGAAGAAGGGGTTATGGTCCTTCACTTCACATCTACACCAAGACACTTAATAAAATTTTGCACGTAGGAGGCTTTCTTTTTACATAATTTCGTTTATTAATCAACATCCGATAATAATAATCTGACAAGCGTATGTATACCTGCAAAAATAAGAACTGAAGTAGAGTTGGGGGGTGGGTGTGGGGGTGGGAGTAGGAAGATTTGGCCTACTGAGTATGAAATTTTTACTTCTCTTGCTCTGTTCAATGGACATAAACTACTCATTTTACTGCTTTCTCGAAAGGTTTTTTGAAGCTTTCCCATTGAATTTATTTTTCACATTCTGGAGTGTTGTGATTCAGCCACTTTGAAATTTACAAGATTTAAAGTTCATGCTGGTCATCAAGTAGGGGGAATAGCACCGCAATCTTACCTATGAACCAAGTGATACATCTTGCTCCCTCCAGCTTCACTAGATGTGCTTGAATTTCCTTAAGTTATGGATTCACACTTCGAGAGAATATAAATTTTTAATTCTTAAGCCATAATAAGATCTTAATTGATGTCTTTATTAAGTTACCTTCCCCATAGATTCGATAAGGCTTACCTTCCATTACTTCAAGGTTTTTGTTTACTGGAAATGTAAATACAGTGTTATTTTGGATGGTTTGGAATATCTAATCTTCACTTTAATTCAATCTATACAGAATTTTTTACCTTATATAGCATGAGAAGTACAAAAAAATTCATCCCCGCGAACAACTGTACTGAACAAATGTGTGAAACAATAAATCTACGTTATAAATATCCTCAACAATCACCTTTGTAATGAAGGATGAAGTATATAAATGCCAAAATTTCTTTACAATTTCCTCTCCTCCATCATATTATTGAAATTAAGTCAGTGCTTTAAAATGCCAAAAATACCATTTGGCCATAAAGATATATATCTACTAATATCGCTGTTATTGAAAGGGGAAGAGCATATAATTCGATCGAAAAGTTGCAATTTCTCTTGACTATTCTATTCTTGTCAACTCAGTTTGAGGTTATTAAGTCATCCCATTGGGTCACTGTGAAAGTACTTGCTCCGTTCGAAGCAAATGCTGTCAGGAAGTGTAAAAAATTTCTAGAGTGGTTAGAAATGTGAAAGTAGCTCCCATGTCATATACTTCATTAATGATTCAAAGATTTGAGCTATTAAAAGGTAAATTTTACTTCATGAAAAGGTTGTGGAGAATACAACGCTCACATGGCTGAACTGAAGAACTTCATGCGCGCTAGAACATGCTGGAACGAGCAACATGCTACTTATCACGTAGCCATCAATTGCGCCGTGCTGCTGATCACGTTAGGGCGCGTGTGCGGTCGTGAGCGTAGAGACCTCTCAATCCACAATCAATAGTCACGGTACGATCAGAATAGCCAAAATTGTACTTAATGACTAGCTCCGTGTCAGTGACACAAGGCTCAAATAAACTGATTCTACTCCATGCTTCTGCTTTCTTTATATTGTTTGGATACCTTGGCTAATTCGGCAACCTTTCCATACTAGGGAATATTACCATAAAGATCAATATGGATAAGTTATGGTCTGTTCGTGAAGCAATGCGCTATCTTTGCGAGACTCGTTACCTCACCATCTTTAAAGCAAATTTCACATCTCGGAAGTTTGTAATTAAATTTAAAGAGGGAATGATTTAAAATGCATTTTCTCTTTCTACTAGCAATATTTGGAATAGACGACGAACTAGCAAACGAAATTCAGATGAGATATTCGCGGTGATAGGATGCAGTATTTATTCTACTTCCTGCTCAAGACAAAGCATTGCCTCATCTTTTTACATTTTGAGGTGATTTCTTGGTGCGGATGTATGGTCCTAAATTTTTACGTTACTTGAGGAAATGGACAGTTTGTTCGGTCAAATCGTGAAAGCTGTTTTTGATAGGGTCTGTTTGTTTTACCTTAGATGCCATCTAAGCGTAAGTTGTACAGGACTTTAAATATTTTTCTTCTCTCCTTCTTCCTCTCTGATGTAATGACAGTCCTTAAAAGTTTTCACGTTAATAATATATTTGATTGATCTGCATTTCATTATTTATTATTCATATAAAAATATCAGTAATCATAGGTGTTGCGTTGGTCACAAGTTCAAAACCTATCAAACTGATGAGTTTCCGTATTGTATAACACAGAGGTTACCGAGTACTAGTGTTTTACTTTACGAGGTAATGATGATGTCACGGAGAACTCATATCGAAACCTAACCAACGAATCTCCGAGACTTATTCAAAAAAACAATGTTTTATTAATGAATATTACAAATTTAATTTGAAAAAACTAACATCTTATTTATTCTTTTCATTACTAATGAAATAAAACTAAACCTTCATAATGTTTAAGTGAAGCAATATGAATTAGAATATGCCGACCGCAGTACGAGTTGGACCGGGATGCGTTTCCACTTTTACGAAAACGTGTGCTTTTCTTCCCTCTGATCGGAATATCGGCTTTAGATAACAAAACTTGTACTTTTGAAATATAATTACAATTCTAAACAATTAGGCTGAAATTTACGTAGATATCCTGTTCTAAATTCACCAAAATTATTATTATGTTCATTTGACTGGCAAAATGCTACGATTATTGACGTATTACAAATTCGAATAGATTCAAGATATGTTGCTTTTAATATTACAGTTATCGGGTGTAGGAGGTGGGAAAAGGGGAAATTTGAGTTATCTATGAGGATAGGCTTGCCATTTGCACCACCTTTTCGCTGATGTTTGAGTTATTAATTACTGATGACTATTGACTGCTAACATATCTGTGAGAATTTTCATCGATTTTCATGAAGGGGGAGTTGGTTCCTCATGTTTCATATGGACATATCTCACATTTCGACTCATAAGCAATTGGTGCTATAAGATTGCTATTTAAGAAGTCGATAGTTGCACCACTTCCATCTTTTTTTCCTCGTAATACTTTGTCTTGTGTAAGTAGCATTTAAACCAGTTAGTTTCTTTACCTTAGAGACGCGCACTTTACAAATTATTATGATTTCCATAAACAATACGTAAACAAGCAACTTATAATTACACATAGGTGCCACTATAAAGTAGCAGCCACGTGGCGCGATGAAATGTGTTGTGTGATTGTCTATGATAACGTTATCATAGGTAATAACTGTTAGACCTCGATAAGTGTATTTTCGTATATTATTCGTTTTTCCCCTATATTGGTTAATGGAATACAAAGAATTCAGATTCGCGCAAACTTCCACTCAGTTAATAATAGTCAACTTTACTTAATTGTATGAGCTACTTCACCCTGGAGAAGTAATAAGTTATCCAATGCATCCAGATCCTAGATGTCATGTTTTGGCAAAATCATTTTTAACTTAAAGTTAATTAAAAACGATGTTGTGAACAATGAATTATCTAAAATGTTTTCGCACTAAAAATTTGTACCCGAAAACGGTATCCGATATATAATAATGCCCTCTATTATAGATATGTAGCATTCTTAAAGCTCAACAACTAAGAAGGCCACATGCCAGTCAGCAAGTACCATTATTGAAATTGTACTGATGGCTGAAATGTCTGACATTGCTACACTATCGACCAAATACTGATTTCAATTACAATGTTGGGTAGATATGGATGTGAAATGAGCCAATAGAATCCAATTTTGTTGGTCATGAGGTTAAAAATCACTCTTCCGACATGATAACCTACAAAAATAGTATGCTATTTACCAAGGATATGAAAATAGGCATTGGCATGAATGAAATATGCAACAGCAAAGCACAATGACAAATTATGGTAGTAATTCTTAGCGGTATTTGAATAACCCTTTTTATCAACAACTAGACGACCACAGTATATTGACCATTTAGCTACACGACTTGGTTACCAATTCTTTTGCACTTTTCTGCTTTCATTAAGCCTCACTGACCTCTGAGTCATTTATCGATTAGTCTGTTCCCTAATACCTGCACTTTGCACAGTACCCTCCCGCACAACCGCATTTACGGATTACCGACTACAAGATTTCTATTTACACCATCTAATAATACACTATGGTTGGTCATAGGTCATTGCAGTCCATTTTAGAATGGTGTCTACTAATCTGCAGCCAAATACGTACATCTACAAGAACGTGACCACATAAAGAAAAGAGCAGTTGGAAAGGTCACACTAAGCGACTTAAGTAAACGACTGTTACAAACGGTATGAAAATAAAACGATACATCAGAAAAAAGTACAATTAAGTTAATCATTAAATCACATATTCACTTGTGGTTTGGAAGGGGTCAATCGGGGACAGGGAGGGGGGGGGGGGGGGGGTTGATTAGTGAGGACAAATGAAAATTAAAAAGTTGGAGATGAAAGTATAAACAGACGCTGCTTGTTAGATGAGATCCATTTTGTGAGCTTTTTCAGTATGTCAAAAGCCTCCTGTTTACTAACAAGAGGTTCTAGTGTCATATACACCTCTAGGTCACCTTGAATCTGAAAATAGAAAAAAAAATCGACTCAAATTCAGAAAAATTGAAAATAAAGGTGCAGACGTGGCTTACAGAAGCAAGTTGAGCTTCTGTATCAGAAGCTTGGAATATACAACTAACTGGATGGATTTTACAGTGGAGATTCTTGTGCATCACTCGATAAGCTCGTAGAAGGTTCTCTTGTCTCTGCTTAACAGCTGCTATAATTGATTCCTTGGCTTCAGAAGAAAGAGAGTCCTGGGAGCCATCCGTTTTTGCAGTAGGAGTATTATAGTTATATGGTGGAGTCCACCTGCTCGTTGTGTACTGAGCAGCGGGAACGAGTTTACAAACAAAGTGACGTAAACCACCTCCGAAACCCAACAATGCAACATCCGGCCAGGTTGCAGATGCCAAACACTTAAGACATTCACCTTGTAAAGCTGATTGTAACCGCTAAAAGGAAAAAAAAACACCTAAGAATCGAAAATAAGATAGAATGTCCTGAATATAATCACAAAATTCTACCGAGAGAATTTGATCCCTAGAGTTCTGAAGGGAGTAGAACTTTTCACTATCAACAGTCATCAACACCAGACAGGAATGGTTGTCGAGATAGGAGAGATTGGCATACAGATATCCGCTGCAAATGAAAATATACAATTAGCTCCCACAGATACTGCATAAGTAAGAGACTACGTTCGCCTCAAACCTACTTAGAATTAAAATTGGGTAAACAGATAGGAAGCCAGTTAGTTGAGGCATTTCTGAAAGACTGCGAACATCGAACCAGATTTGTGATCAGATGAATATCAACCGGATCCAAGAAGTGCTTTTTCATACTGACGATGCACACTACTCGGTAATTTGTCAGTAAGATAGCGAAAAGGAGGTTCTATAACAGGAGAAATAAGCAAAACATCTTAAGCAGAGGAATAATGAATTAACTGTGAGAGGCACTTAAAAACAGCAGACATCCCCCAAATGGATGACAATGCAGCACAAAACTTTGACGTAATGTGGTTTGTTCGGCAGGTTACTGAAATTTAATTGAGATTTTAAAAAGGAGAAACCTAAAGTAAAGAAAGATTTCCACTAAATTTTAAAAGGCAGGCTTAAACATCTACTTGTTATAAACATACTTGAAAGACAAGTTTATATTAAGACTTACTACTTCGTGTTTACAAATGTGCAATTCTTTGGAAGAAAGGGATAAAGAATCAGAAATCATGGACTCGATTTCCATTGGTACACAATAAGTGAGTGAAGTGGTTGAATTGTAGCCAATAAAGATGATTTAGGATTACAGTCCCTCGCCAAGAAGACTCCATAATGCCTTTTACCTACCCTAAATAAGTGCTAGAAGACACTTTCCTTGACGGGCTCGGTAGTTTCATAATTTCAAGGTGCAAATTAAAGATTTTTCAAATATTGCAAAAGAAAAGGATTGATGATAACAGGAGATGACTTCGCGAGAGATTATTAAGGGTATGAAACAAATCTGGTAAATTTCATTTCATCCAGCTAACTCACTATTTCTACAGACAAGAAAAGATAAATTAGAACCATAAATATAACCAAGCATACTTGGAAGGCAAGATAACCGCCAAAATAATTATTGTAAGAAGTTTCAAAGACGAAAATTAGTAATGAATTAACCATTGAATAGCACCTAAAACTCTTCATTAGAATCTTTAACACGATTACGAATAAATATAAGCAACGGAATAACATAACTGGGTGATCACCTGACTTTCAAAACAGAAACAAATAACCAATCAAAACCAATTAAACACTTAGCAGTTAAAAAGACTGGGACGACACCACAATCGTGTCTTTTAAATTCACTTAATTCAAGATGCCAATTAATTTTTGTATCGAACAAATAAGATTCACTTTGAAAAAAGCGTGGCAGGAAAAGGATAAAGAAAGCGATATTTCACTTTTCAAAATTGTGAGAATCACTTTCAATGGTAGACTTCACACCAAAAAAAAGAATCAATTGTAACTTGAGCTATTCGAGATCAAATTTTTGTTAGGAACTGGTTGTATATATAACGTCTCCGAACTTACGCTTTATTAATGTTTTCTACAAACTAGGTAATAATTTTTTAGTATACATTATAGACTAAGGCAATGTCTGCGAAAATGTAAAAAATTAAACGAAGGTCTCAACTGAGACTTAGAAAAAACTTAACTACCTTTGTTACTTATGAAAGGTGTAATGTCTCCCAATATATCAATAGGTCAGCAATAGTAATAGTTTTATAGTAACTTAAAAGTGCGGATTTTAGGTAGCAAACGCACACGAATTACGTTCATATAAAATCGAAATACAAATTCAGCCAAACAAAGAGAAGTGTAAAAGAAATAAAATTTAATTAGGCGATTGAGACTATACCACGAATAAATAATGTGATTTTGGCAGTGGACTTGAGACTCCTAACTTCTGTGGAGACGAATATTTTCTTTAACACGACAGAATCGAAACACCTAATACAAGCACACACCCTTACAACATGAATCGTTCTCAAAGAAGTTTCCTTTGAGAAAAAAATGTCAGCTTATGGTATGAATATACGATAATAAACATGTAGAACATAATTTTACCCGAGATGACCTAGCTCCGTGTATAATGGCTTGAACAACAGTGTCTCGAATTTGGTTGGGCAAAGGAATACAGAGAACGGAGTTCAGAGTGGGTCCCATCTGAGTTTCGACCAATTCCACAGCCCCAGAGAGTAAACGATTATCACCGATCATGAGATTTCGAAGATCAAGGTTTTGTTTCTGCAT
This sequence comes from Hymenolepis microstoma, assembly GCA_000469805.3. Taxonomy (NCBI): domain Eukaryota; kingdom Metazoa; phylum Platyhelminthes; class Cestoda; order Cyclophyllidea; family Hymenolepididae; genus Hymenolepis; species Hymenolepis microstoma. The sequence continues at coordinate 22,665,530 of LR215991.1, read as the reverse complement.
AAACCACTTGTCTATTCGTTGGTTAGTCAGGGCACTAACGATCTAAATTTTGGAAAAAAAACCACATGGAACGATCAAATACAAATCACAAAAATTATACTGTGACATTATAGATTCAAACTTTAATTACAAGGATAATGAGAAAACGCAGCTTTGAGAACAAGATTCAACTAGATAAATCCATTAGGTAAACCGTTTTTCTTCAAAGTGAGCACTACAGAAATCCGAAATGGCAATAAAACAGGTAAAGAATAACTACGTTTCCTTATCAAACGTTATTTTTTATAATATTAAAATCTAACGCAAAATAGAAATACAACAATGTACAAGCTGAGATTAATTAAGAACACAATCCTTGCATTATAGAACTTACAAAACATCAAATGAAATAAACGTCTCATGTCGAAAAACCATTAGTTAATTAGGAACAAGTGAGTTCATTTCACAACTATAACACCAGATCTCGCCCAGGTTCCCCTATTTTACGATGGAGTAAATAAACTTAAAGTTATGGAAAATAAGACCATATGCATTTATAAGGCCTACCTGATTATATACATATTTCAAAATAACTGAGAGGTGGGATATCGGTTCCTGAGAAGATCCAACAGCGACCAAAATAAGATGGCCATATGATCGAAAGATAATGTTTTTATCACCAGCAACAAGAGTTTGGACTTGGTCACCTAGTTGTGCAACGACTGAAACCAGTGCCTGCATAACACCCATCACATGGGCTAATTTACTCTCATCTCCGTATCTGGAATAGCAAATTGACGTAAAAATACGGTAGAAACGAGTCTAATAATCTATTAAAATACAATTATGCACCTAGTATAGATAGGTTTTCCAGCATCACTGAATACGAACACATGGAGTAGGTTTGGATCTAAACCGAGATCTTTCGCTGAAGTGTGTATGGGAGAACAAGGCAGAGAGGTCGATTCGTGCAAAACAGGACGTGATCCTGGCTGCTGTGAAACACCATCACCGAGGTCGTTTTCAGGTTCTTTTATGTTTATAATTGGACTGGAGAGTCGGCCAGCAGCTGCATGTTGTTGTGAGCCACCAGAATGCTGACGCAAATCCAGAGAATCATTGATTTCATTGTTATTATGAGAAAATGGTGATTCCAAAACCTCATTTTCAACGCTAATATCTGCAGAAAACGAAATTCCAAAATTTGCAGTATTTTCACCTGTTTCGAACTGTGACATCATACGAATAAAGTCCAAAACAAATTTTAAGGTCGAATGGAATCAAACAATTTAAGAATTTATATAGATGAAAAAGTGAAGAAAAAATAATAAATTTCCATATTTTTTAGTTTATATATTAGGCACTGTGAATTTGCAACTGTACCTCTCAATCTAAGTATCTTTGTTGTAATTTTTATAACACATAAGAAAGACATGAAAGACTAACCAACAATTTTTTCTTTAAGAATTGTACAAAGTTGTAAATATTTTGACAAATTTTATTTAAATTAAGAAATCAATCCTCCTTGGAGTAATACGAACAAATTAACATCATTTCCTAAAACGTGTAGTAGATATCCACTTTTCATTTTTTAAAATGAATAATGAGTACTTAGAGATTCGCTCTATATTTAGGTAATTTACCTTCAAAATAATCACCTTTGGACGTAACATATCATAATTGTATCATCATTCTTTGGGTGTTCTTTTATGCGAAATAAGAAGTTCGAAGTTTGAACTTTTCTGGTATTTCGACAGATATTTTCACATTATGCCCATAAAAGTAATTTAACGCACGGGTGGAGATAAAGAAAAGTTTAGCAGAGAGTTAATAGTTCCGCTTTTTATATTAAGTTGTTCTATTTCAATATTTTGGTTGCTATTTGTTCCATTATCATAGGAACAGTAATACCGTCAAAAATAATGAACGAAATATCTTAAATAATTTTGACCAAATTAATATAATTCTAATGCTTAACAAATTCGCTTACTTACGTGCTCCTGTAAATATATAGGATAAAAGAGATATAATTAAGTTACAGCAACTGAGTGAACGTTTATTTACAAACTAATAATTAGAAATATTAAATTCCTTAAATAATATCATTAAATCAAGCTTAAATTGAGATAAATGGCTGTATTTAGTTTCATTTATGCTTAGATTCCCATTAAATATATATTGTTGCTCTTCACCGATAGCGTTAGCGGTACTTTCGAGTGAAATGGCGAAGTTGCTTAAAGGCTTAATTGATGCTACCCCAAAGTATGCCGGGCGTAAGGAAATATTGAGTAAATGATATGTTGATTTTAGTCGTTTTTCGATTCAGTATGGACAGAGGTCGTCCAGCAGTGGCTAAATTCTATAAGTATGCAAAGGTGGAATTGCGACCACCAACAATTAATGAACTAACACCGGCTGTAGAGGAAGGAAAATCTATTATTAGTTTTTTTAAAACCGGTGCATGGAAGCAGAAATCTGTCAAAGTTTGTACTTATTATACTTAATTTGCCTTGATATATAGGAATTTGCCCTTGATACCGTGGTTGCTGTAGAAGTTCTCATGTGGTTCTTCGTTGGTGAAATCATTGGTCGAAGAAGCCTTATTGGATATAAGAAAGTTAAAGGAGCATATATTGTTTCTCATTAGTGTAATGTAAAAAATCGTAGAATTAAATTTATAGTCAATCGGAATTTTTCTTTTGTATATCATATTATTACTCTTGATTGAATTCTTCATTCTCAATGTTATATAGGTAAAATTTAAATAGGTGTCACTTTTCTAATGTTTTGTTTGCGTTTTATGTTTTGTATTTTGTTCCGTGGATAAGCTTTGTGATACAACTTCTTGGTTTAATCTTTCCGTTTTATTCAGCTTAGTTAGCATGGCTTGGAGTTTCGTGCTTTGTGTTTCCAATAGATCCTTCATCATTTGTCTTACATATGTAAGGTCAGAATGTGATAGTTCAGTACCTTAGTGTTTGGACTTAGGTATGTACTAAGCGTTCCCTTAGTGTACTCCATCGAATTCACCGAAAACGTTTGCTTAGAGCCTAACACAAGGCTCATCAAGATCTTTGTGGATTCCCAACCTCTATCCCACCATTTCCGTAATTTTGCGAAGGGTGTCTTATATCGACAAACTTATAGGCCTCCTCAGTATTGCGAGAAATCTGATCTTGTCAATACGTACTCGCTGAATCGGAAATACCATTTCGTCTGCTGTAAAAGGATTCGTAAGTCTGATTAGGAACCCATAAACGAATTAATATAAGAGTCAAACTATACACAAATACTCTCATATCATCCTAAGAAACTAAGCTCAAATGCACGAATATTGCAAGGGTCCCAAAGCCTCAAGCAATTTACAGATCCTAAGCACAATTAGGGCCGTCGTGAAAAGAGAAAGCGTTAATATGTGGTTTTTGTACTGGTGATCATAAAATGTTGGGCCTCACATCATTGATCTTATTCTTAATTCAATAGTTGCACGGGCATTTAAGTATTGGATTAATTAGCATTTGTTGGTGATTCCTTCTAATTTTGAATTCAATTATTAGGAAATTAGGCCTCCCCCCCCCCCCCCCCCCGACTCATTTAAGAAAGTATTTTCCAATGCTCGCTTTGGGTGATGAACCGGTTGCATATAGATTCCTTACTATGAAACCCGAATCCACTAGGCTAAACCGGTGTACTTGGCCATTCTTTTCACTCTATGCGCACCAATGGACACTGAATTTCGCTGCGCCACCAATGCATAGTTTCGAGGATGATGTTTGATTTTCCTCGGTCTGTCAAACATGCTTACCTCTAGGATCACTTTTCACTCATCACCAAAATCGACCATTCTTTAAGAATTATTCTGCTATGAGGCATTTTGATATCCGTATAAACTCATTCAAGCAGAGGCTATAGTGTATATCATCAAGCTATATAAAATTTAACCTTGTTTCTACTTAAACATTTGTACACCATTTACGGAATGGATCTTAACCTTTACTCTTGATGGGGTCTGCGTTTACGGTAAACTTAGAAAGAAAAATTTAGTGGAATCTCGGTAAGTTCTATTTACTCATAAAAAATTGTCAGTCTCGTCTGCGTGGCCTTGGTCATTAGGAGTCACAAAGTAATCGATGTGGCTTGACCAGCCAAGGAACTAAATTAAATATTCAAAAATCTTACTATTGAAACACGAAAACATGATCATTATTTTAACTGAAAGAAATAAGCCTCGTGGTTTTACCCAAGACATGGAAGTTGCCGCAACAACGTTAGCGTTTGAACTATGAGTGCACTGATTATGTTATAGAGCCAATTTTAGGGGGAAATGTGTTGTGTGAGACTCGTATTCGCCACCATTCGTAGAAATACCTTATTTGTACTTGGTAATATAACTTAGTATTTCTGGGACAAGATTTTTCACCCTTGATATGCTCTAATTTTATTATGCGCTGTTTCACCTTCATGGTAAAAGGTGGGTCAATAAGCCACCTTAGTGTTCGTGATCAAATTATAGATCAATTAGAATTTATGCTATTTTAAGTAGAATATCCATCTAAGACTTAATGGAACCAATTGATAAACTTTAGGTCATCATCAGACCCATGAGTCTAAAAAAAAAACACCTTTCGAAATATTGAGTTCTAGAAGCCCATATGGCTCTCTAAATGGGGAATTATTCAATGCAACTGTATAAATGATGCTTAAGTTCAAGTTTATATGCAGCTGGTAGCGCCGCTTACTAATTTGCATCCATCGATTACGACGCAAAAAATGCCAATCACCACTAGTTATTTGGTAATCTCGTAGTCCATATCGATGACTCAACATGAGTGACCTAAGTGACTTACAGAAATATTATTGTGAAAATAAAATGTGTTTTAGAGTCAACATAATTAGGCCAACATGAATCAATTTATCACAGCAAAAATATTATTAATTTACATTTAAAGCATCCAGATTGAACCTTGTCATCGCTGAACTTAAAATGTTACACTTATGAAAATCTCGAGTGGAACTGTATATATGGAAGAACATTAAATAACAGGAATATTAGTGAGAAAAATCATCCTGCTTTCAAAAAAGCCTCAACTAAATAAGTACATATTTCCGGCAAATGCAAAGCACCAATAGTAATAAATGGTATATCAAATGGAGGTGTTCAAAAACTGTACATCGTTTTAGAAGCAAGCATATATATTTTCATCTCTAAATGATTCTTTTAATAATAATAGAATGTAAAGCGTGCCAAGACGTAAAATTATGTTATTATTTAAATAAAAGGCGTCAACAAATTAAAGTTGAATAATAAAACATAAGATTAATAACTTTAATAATTTTAAAAGAGTAATGTTGAAGCTATTGTATAAAAAGAAGATAAAATTTAGAAAGTGTTTATCTCTTTCGAAAGCCCAAGACAAGGCTTCCGCTTAACTTGAATTGTATTGCCGATTTATATTAATGCGCGTAATTTAAACCTTGGGAATAGTGGGAATTAGTTTGCTAATTTTTGCTATCCATCCAACATAACATGAAACTATTACGTCTTAGACTCATTATTTTGCAAATGTTTTATTTAATAACGTATTAATGTTCTTGCTCGAGTATCCTTTACTTTCTTTGTCAGATTTTAGATATATTTATATATACACAATTTTATAATTTTATGTTTCTCTTTGATTTTTGAAATATTAGATTTATTAGTCCGTGTCTTTTTTGCTAATAATAATTAATGCTGTATGCTTCTTATTATGCCTTCGCTTTTTTTAGATATAAATAAAAATACTAATATAACTCAATTAATAGAATGGTAAGTTGGATTTGATTGCTAACTGACTGCTAGGATTACACTGCCTACGTGAATTCCTTGTCAAGCCAATATGGTCTCAAGACGTCTTCAGTAAAAGACACCATTCAACAACTTCAAGACAAATTAAACCAGGATAAAATTAAGCTTCAACAATTGTTTAAAGAAAAGCTAATTACGCCCAAATCTTCCAAAAAATACACTTCCCATATCAAGCAACTCAATGAACAGATTAAAGACCTCTCAGAGGATATAGGTGAATTGGATACTTGTCTTCTCATTCTTCGACACAAACTTCCAAATGAAATTCTGCGTGCAATGCGAGATGATGCCACCTCTAATGCTCAGATTATCGCTTCCATTCAGAAAGCTTTGGATATTGAAATTCGTGTTCGTTATGGTGCCGAACGTCTTTGTCGCACTTACAAGGATGGGCCGAAGGAATATCTCGAACTGGCTAAGAAGCAACTTGATGGTGCTGAATCGAAAATCGGATTTCTCAGGAATCAACTGGTTCGGCTTAAACATGCTAGTGTAAGTAGTCTATTGCATACCATTTTAAAGTTGCCATTCCCTAGACGAGGTAAATGTGATAATCCATTTTATTTTCAGTGTATTTAAATTTGTTTTTGTGACTTCCCACTCTATCTTAATTTCCCTACATTCGTATTGGTGTAGAACTTAATACACCGCATGAAATTCGTTTCCTCAACTCACTTTCACTGCTCAGATATTTGACTTTGATAAATTTCATAGAAACGAAATTGGAAACCTAATCTTTATTGCCAATGTCACAAGTAAATAATCTCAAGTAACTATGACCTTATTTGGACAACTGGTTACGCACTAGTGAGGAATTTGTTGATTCTTTACCTTTATTAGATCTTTATTGTTTGTTTCAGAGTAATCTACCTCACCTAAAATATCGTTTATTCCTATTAGTCATATTTCACCCTACTAATTGGTTAAAGTCCGGTTGTTTGTTGTCTTAATCCCCACAGTCACGCTAGGATTAATACGCATATATTTCATTAAAGTGCAGACAGTGTTAATTCATTTTTGTCGCTCTTTCACATTTTCCTACGTTCTACTTTATTTGTTTCGGCACTCTATTATTAAATGCACTTTAACAATTCTCAAGACGGCTGGAGACATTTTTTCCATCATCTCTTTAGGAGCATTCTGCCATTCATCTCTTGGCTACTTAAGCAGACGCGGTCACGGCTTTTCGAATGAAGTTTGTTCGCTCCTTTCCTTGCTACTATACGTCAGTCTATTTGTTACGGTTCAAGAGAGCATTGAGTTTAATCATTGAACTATAATAGTGAGTTGAGTAGTTGAATTAGTGTTTAAGTAAAATCTTTATTTCCTTGTAAGGAAAGCATTTTCAACACTCATCTAGGGTGTAGGAGTTGCGTCATAGTTTTTTTTCGATTGAACTCGATTTCTACCATCGAGTGGTCAGAGCTGTTGGTTCTTCCGCTCGCTATGTGTGCGCCCATTATCATCCAATACAACCTCTGATGTTGCAGATGGAAAGCTTCATTGCTGTTCCATTTCTTAATTTTTCTTCTATTGAAGAATTTGAAATATCTGGAAAGACGATTGTATCTTAAATGAGGCCAAATTTTCTTTGAAATTTGTGTTTGTTTTAATTTTTATGCAATCTTTTTTTCTAGCAATCAGATGAATCTGGCTCAGTGATATCATGTGCCGAAGGTGCCATTTGTGTATCTCCAACTTTCTCAGACACTGGTTTTCTAAATAGTGCCTATACTGGAGGTGTGGTCCCTCCTCTAACCTGGCAACAGCAGGTCGCAGACATGAAGTACCGACTTCGTATTGAACGCGCCGTCTATGAAGGTGCTGGCAAGGTCCTCAATGCTTTCATCGGCCCTCAGAAATCGGCAGAGAAATCGCCCAAGTTAAAGGTGAGTTTAAGCGTTTAAGTCACCCTCTTAACCCCCCCTCATTCTATCCCCTCCATGCTGTCTTTACCAATTTATGGGTCTTATTCTCCTTATTGATTTCCAGCTTTATGGTAGCTTCCGGGACAAGTCAAATAGCATTTCTGAGAAAAGAACCGAGGTAAGTTTCCTTGACGGATGCGCTTTAACCTTCATACTAACTCAGCATTTACCTCCATATTAGTTATTGCTTTTATGTCTGTGTATTAACTTTAATAATAATTCCAATCGAGGAACCTTCACCGTACATCGGATGAGTTATCACGCGCAGTACCCCTTGTCCGTACGTATGTCAGCACTGGCTGATCTTTCCTTTATTTTTTTAATTCAGGCCTACCTCCGTCTGCGGGAATATTTCCAAGAACTCTATCTTCTCCAGCTTTCGATGCAGAACTTGATTTCAGTGCCTCCGCCAATGGGTAACCATGAAAATAATCCTCATTTGGCTGCGGCTTTTGCTGAAGCCATCAACGATCCGGAAATCCAACAGCTTCTCGAACATCCAGACAATAAGTTGGAAAGTACTTCTCTTTCTCCAGGAGAAGGGATTGGAATTAGAAAGCATTCAATCTCATCAATGGCTACTCCTGCTATTACCGCAGTGACTGGTCTTTTGGAAGTTCGTTGCATTGGCTGTGAAGGTCTGCTGGAAACTTTTCCTGGGGAAATAGTGAATATGGGATCTTCACCTAGTCCTAAGAAGCAACCTCTTGTAAATTCACCAAGGCAATATTCGGCGAGATTTGAGGAGAGACCTGGTACGCTCATATCTTATGCATTATTAATCTATTTTCTTATTTCTATCTATCCATTTGGCAGATAGGTGGATTCGTGTTGTTTAAAGGGGACAGAAGATTTGTCCAAATTGAAGTGGTGATTTCAATATTTATTTCACTTCTGTCATCTCCAAAGTGGCTGACTATTGCTTGTTAAATTTCCAACTTGTAGCAAGGCGTTTTAGGTCGTTGGTGAACTATGTTCTTTTCTTCTAGACTTTCCGAGTCAATTTATGCACCGACAACTTTTTATAAAGTCGAATAAATCTCACGATTTTCCGCTTACAAATTATAAAACTTCTTTATCTAGGAATTCAACAATATCTGATTCCGTACATAAATTAGAGAGTAGATGTTGCTCGTTTCTTCAGATGCACAAAGTCAAGATAGTCAACTTGAGATAATTTCAAAACACTTTTGGCTTTATTTTAGATTATCTTTTCGAGGTTAAAAACGCGAAAATGTGTTTGTTCTTATACTTTAACACTAGAAACACATTATGAACGAAAATTGGCACGCACTCTACAACCTACTTAAGATAAGCTATACCTGGAATCGGTTTGTTGTGTTGGAATCAGTCACCAAGATTCCTAAGGTACTCATGCCTTTGCTTGATTCTCAACTATTTTGTCTTGATTTACTATTTTGAGGTTAACAGATTTATTTCTATTTACTAATCATATGATTTTTTCATACTCGATTACGTACTGAGAGTTGGAGCGCAACATTGATCTCATTAGCTTGCAAGTGCTCTGTTCTCTCCTTCACAGTTTCACTAACCTCCCCGGCAGTCGTGTCATTCACTACCTAGCTCGTTAGCGCCTGCATGCGTGTGTTCGCTTGCGTGTCAAATTTGTGCGACTTTCCTTAATCCAGATCTTTTGTATGTGTGTGTGTGTGTGTGCAACTGTGTGTAACTAGGCCTGCGCGCATAATTGTGCCTTCTCTGTCAATAATGTTTTCTTTTAATTAAAACAAATAAGGACTATTTCCTCCCTGAATGTGCTGCTTTTGATTCACTTCAACTTGTACTGACACTGCTAACAGCCATTGCCTTAAATTGCTAAATAGTTGCTTTTCCCGACAATGAAACCCCAACATTTTGGTTTTATATCTTTTATCAACCACCTTCAACTCCCTTTACCTTGTGTTACGGCGATTGTTCAGAGGTGCGTTTGGTGGGTGAGGAAGTTAGGGATCAACATTCGTGCTCTTTTTGAATTTTGGAAGAATGAGTTTATTCACTTTTTTCGATGATTTCACTCATAATTGAGATTATGTCTGCGACATTCAGAGTCAGGCTGCCTCGGTCTATCTTCATTTTCTTACAGTCGTAAGCAAGTAAATGAGATTGACAGGGCCTTCTACTATTGATTTAAAAGGTACTTTAATTGTAATCACCTTTTCATTCATCTCTCATCAATAATGTTAATCTCTAATATAAAACCTCGAACACTATTTTTCACGGAAAGCTTCTATTCCTATGGAAAAAACCATCCCTGTGCAATAAATTTGATTTTCTCACGGTTTAGTTATTGATAGTTATGTCTTTATCTCTTCATTTTATTTTGTTCTAGGTATATTTCTTACAATATCCCTTCTACGGTGTTGTGGATGATTGTTTTTAAAATCCACTCTCCAATAACCGGTAATTGTTATTTTATTTGAGCGCCTGTTTAGAAGCGAAAGTGATTTCAGAAATGCTGTTTCTGTATCAGATCTGCTTAAAAGAACCCTAATTTTTCGTTTAAACGCACACCCAGTACTTTCAATTGGCTTATTTCTCTATTCACATTTCCTACTGAATTTGATTAAGTTTGATCTTTACCATTAGGCCATCTAGGCATTTTCATCTGTTGCTATGCTTAATTTTAAGATCAGGTTAAGTTTAGATGCTTCTTATTACTAAATCGAAGTCGTAATTGCTTTTACGGCCTTGGAGATTGTAAACTTCGTGCTTAATGTGAGGCTATTTCTTTACGATCAAGTACTCATTTGAGGTCAGTTCACTTTCGCTTAAATTTCCGCCATGCACCGCGGAGTTACAGTCATTCTGAAATATTCTTGAAGACTAGTCTTATCTCGTCGTGTAATTTCATAATGAATAACGGTTTTGTTGTTTTAGGCCAAGCGAGTTTGTGCTCCTTAGAAAGAATATTTGCTCTTTCTTTCTCCTCTGAAAACGTGCTTCTATCTAGCTGCCAACTACTGGAAACGAAATTTTCCATGCTAGGAGACGATAATCAAGAATAAATTTCAGGTTCACTGTCATGTAGTGCCTTAGTTCATCTAATTTTGTCAATTTCATTTGAATGTAAAATCGTATCCTCACGAAATTCCCCACACCTCCAGATATTAATTTACAATCTTATTAACAGGGATAGTTTTTTTGTTTATTCTAAATATTCATGAATTTGAGTTAGGGTTTTGAATTCGACGTATTTTCTCCATTTATAAGCGTTATCTCGTTTTCAGAAGTATTTCCACATTAGTATTGCTATTTAAAGTTTTCGTTTGAATCCTCTTTTAGCTGCCAATCAATAAAGGAGTTGAATTTGTTGAGCTAATCTGCTTAAATTATTCGTTTGTGGCTTATGGAGCTGATGGTTTCCATACCCATCTTAATACATCCATTGGTTGGAATGACCAACGTTACCGATTGAATGAGTTTGCGGGAATGAATAGCAGAAACTGACTTTCTCACAGTAGTCTTCCAAGAGGCGACTTCTGTCCAAGATGTGTATTAGGCAATATTTCTTAAAGGGCTTGGGGTTTATCTTTAGAGGCTAGGAAATTCTCTTTACGTAGCTAATAGTTTGTTGGTTAAGAAAGACAGAACTAACTATGGTTAAGTTAGAGTTGAAAAATTGTATTTTTTTAAAAAAAAGCCTATATAGGATTTAAATTGGCTCTTTAACATGATCTTGGTGAGGTTTTAAGTGTACATTTCATATAGTCTTGCCGAAAATGGAGTCCTTATTTGGCTACTTAGTGAATTAGTAATTAGATAATAGGCACAAGTATAAGCCGTTAGCTTGGTCTTGCTTTTTCTTATGCAAATTTACTTAGAAGGCCAAGGAAGCGGAGTAGAAGGAGGACCTAATTTTGTTACCATGCGCGCCAATTAACTGGTTTCTCTCTGGTCTCCCTATATTTCGCTCACAGATTCATGATAGCAGTATGTTCTCTGCCATCCGCCGTGGACGAGGGGAGGGAGATCTTTATGGCCGCCTGATCAAGTGTCGAATTGCCCTTTTTTCGGTCTCTGAAAAATTTTCGTAATGAGAGAACTACAGACACTTAGAAATGAAATAAGTATTGGAGATGTGAAGAGTTTCTTCTTATTCACTCACTGGCTGGGGTTCCTGATCTTATGTGTCAAGTAACTATTGTAGCTTCTTTATTTTCTCTGGTTCTTCAAGTGTAGACATTTTTTCGCACTCTTCGTTTTTTTGCGAACTCATTATCCGCCCAGGTTATGCGGATCAGCTTTTTATTCTTCGAAATTTTAGTGGAACAGTATTTTTCTACACATACAGAGAGCACTCTTAACACAAGAAAAAAACTTTTAGTGCTAAATTTTTCCTTTCTCCAAGTCAGGTAACATTGCTAATACTTACTACAGTGGTAATTGGGAATGTATTTCAATTTACTAAATAAAAACAAATTGTTTGTTTTAGTGCACAGTCAAATATCTGTACTAAAATCTTTCCAATTTGAAACGCTTTTCTTTGTAATTTTCGTTAATCCTTTCATTATTTGTGTCGTTCACGCACCTAAATACCTTCGTTGCGGTAGACAAGCAATTTTTGCGACTTGGTGTGCACATTCATCCATTCGTGCGAGCAAGGTTTTGTTTGTTTCTAATTATTTCCTTTTTAATGGCACTGTTTCACAGAAGGCAGGCATCTTGGATAACTTCTGATGGATCTGCTGCCAATTACTTCAGTTTTAGTTTGCTACCTTTGAGGCATTCGTTTTAGTAATATTTTCCATGTATAAAGTAATAAATCCATATTTTTCTAATCTATTACTATTGTTGTTAGAAGAGTGATAGCTGATGGACATCTTCTTTGCAATACCTTAGTAACTTGTGAATCGTCATTTATCTTCCCTTAAATTCGTCTTTATCCCTCTCTTCCGTTTTCTAACTTAACCTGCTGAGAATGAATCAGATGACAAAGCTAAGATATTTAACTCATTCAAAGGTAGCTGCGTTTGGAAATGAGTTGATCTAATGAGCTTACTTTGGAACTTAAATCTTGCGTCTAATGTGTTTCACCGTTCTAATTTCCCTATGAGCATTAATTAGGTTGGTCTATTTCTGGATTCGTACATTCCCTTTTTTAGCGATTATGAACTATTGTCAAGCTTTGTCAACCCAGTGTAATCACTTCTTCACATGAAAAGGCCTTTAAAGGTTATTTAAATTCATTTAGCTGGTTCACATGTGTCAGGATTTTGTACATCCCAGTTGATTTATGCCTCTCAGTTCTCTGTCAATTTTAGTTACTTTAAATTATGTGTTTACACTGCGAAAATGGATTGCATTGTTCTCCTACTATTTGTGCGCTGTGGCAGCGTATACGGGGAATTGTACTTTATTTGCTTTTAATAAATTACGTTTTCAGCTGGTCAACCGTATAGCCGAAATTGTTTAAATGTCCTCCCTCTCCCCCCCCCCCTCCCGCGTTTATGGACCTGGAGATGAAAGGATGGCGAATTTTCCTCTTGGAAATTTATAGTAATTTAATTACTAATTAGTGTTTTGCAGTTGCCCGCTGGTTCACTAATTTTTTACCTGTTTTATTTCGTTCATCTGATTTAAATGGGATTTTATGGGGGGGGGGGGGGACTCTCTCGATGGGAGATGTGTATCGCTTTCAATGCAACGTTTGTTAAGAAAAGGGTGGGATGTACTACTCAAATTCTGGTCTTGAAAGCAAAGGCCTACATACTTGGAGCTGCGATTGATTGATTTGCTATCTTATCTAATATTAATATGTTAGAGTGGATTTTGCTCTGTTGGAGCTCAGTTTTGAATGCGTTTGCGTTATTGTAACCCTCCTGTAAAGCCACACAGCAGTTGGTTAATAAGCAGCTAATTCTAATCATATTCAACTTGCTCATGTCGCAAGCATTTTTCACCATTGGCAAAGATTATGCTTTTGTCTAAATTTCATATTTTTCGTCTTTGAATAATCCGACAGACAACTCCACCTGCCAGTTGGTTTCTATAAGTCGTTTTCTCCTAACACTCATTTCCTATTCTCGTATCTGATAAGGATGGATGATAACAGCAACAAACGGTTTCCTTGTCACTGAAGAATGCTTTGAATTGCAGATAATGATCGATAAACCCGACTAGGCTACTCTAATAGCATATTGTTAGTTTGTTCTTTTCTAGTTAATCAAGTTTTCAAATTTGCTGATGCTTGGGGTAGGACTTAGATACACCTACGTGTAATTCTATTTTGGTTAAACGGTTTAGAAAAGGTTTCTTAGGTGAAATCCTTTATTTTGTTGAACAGTATCTCGAACGTTTTACTATTCACAAGTATTTTCTTGTTGGGACCGTCGTGTTTTCAGACTTCAGACGTCTGGGTAAAAGTTAGGCCTGAGATGAATGACCTTAATACTCCTTTCTACCTGTCTGTTTAGTTGGACCGTTTCGCTCCGCATTTCTAATCATATGGAATAGACACAACTAACTGGCCGTCAGTCAATATCACTATATGTGTAAAAATACCATTCCTTCCCTACACGCTTCTTTTCTATTCATCCATTTCTGCTTCTTCGGAGGTTGACTACATAGCTGAACTAATTTCCGGACGAATGTTAAAATGTATTTGTTTGGGTAATCTCAAGAAAGAGATTTGGATTTACATGGAAAAATATAAGGTAATGTGGTTAAAGTAAAGAAAGGTTGCTGAATTCGCTTAATTTAAGGTTGTGTGTGCTGATTTATCTTTGAAGCTTTTGGTCTTGGAGAGCTCTAACTTTTAGAAGCACCTCTTAACTCCTTTGAAACTAATGAATTGGGTTTGAATTTAGTTCAATTGAGATACTGAGGTTTGACTGATAGTTTTCTTCTAAAAATTGTATGTTTACTTGTTTCCGTAAACAGTTACTAAAGACTAGATCGCGGAAGAAAACTTTCATCTAAGAGAGAAGATTGATGGTCGGTTCCCTATTGGAAAACACAAAGGCAAAGCTCAGTTATGGGGTTGTTTTGTCTCGGGATAATCAGTTCTTATGATCTCGCATCCCTTCTGGTAGCTTTTGTCTGCTTAATAAAGGGTCTTTTAGTAACTGCATTTGGGCCTGAATCAGCTGTAGTCTAGCGATATCTAAGGACAGAAATAGAAGGGTTCCCCGCAATTGTTTCTCAACATGATAGATTTGCACGTCTAAAATTTGTCATTTCCTTCTAGGTTTTCGTCTTCGCATAATGTATTTGCTTTGAAATCTTAAATTTGGACAACGAAGTCTATAGCATAGCTTAAAAACTAGGCAACAATATTTTTCCACTTAAACGCTTCGTTTTTTACACCCCGTTGTCTTGATTTCTGCTCACGGTGCGCAAAGTTCGCGCACTGGGGTGTTGTCTCACTCAGTAAATTGAAATATTCTCTTTGAAATATTCCTTTGCTAAATTTTGGCAGTTATATAGTGCTCATGTTCTTGTTTAACAGTACGAATTATCAAGAAATTTGTACTTGTGTTATATTACGTGAATTTGGAAGGTGTTTGCATTACTATCAGTCGTTAGCCTTAATTCTAACAAATAATCCTGATTCTGAGTGTAGACAGAATTGATTTTATGGCTTCCAAATTGAATGAATGATAGCAGGCTGTTGAAATGACTGGAATTCGGTTGGCGATGTCGATTTGTCCTTAGAACACTATCCACTCTGTCTTCTCAAGAATTCCAACTTGAAGCTAAGGTTAAAAGCCGGTTATTTATGTGTTCCAGTTTTTTTTTAAACAAAATGTTTTTGGAATCGATTGGGAAAAAATATGGTTTTCCCATTGTTTTAATTTTTTTCTAACTTCTAATTTTTAGAATTTGCTCCCGTCTAACCTAGAATATGTATATTTTGGCTTTCTGTTGTTGTTGTGCACTTAGCCAAATGTTGTATTACTTAAATTAAGTCTACTTTGGCTTGAATATATAATTACCTAAACATTTGACATCGCGTAGGGTCTGACACGTCTACTTTGGTTTTCATTGATTTATTATAACTAATATCAGGATCATTCATGTTCTGATTATAGATTCTACTTAAGCATAGGAAATAGTAAGATAATGTGCCATCTTTCTTAACTTCCATCTACAGCCTTTATTCACCTGGTGGAAGAAGTTGATGCCTGTCTATATATGGCAGCAAGTTGCACTTTTGATTCTTAAAAATACTCAAGGAGTTTCTAATCATATTCATGACTGTACTGTTTCTTTTCACTTACTCTTTGGGTGTGCAGAGAGTTTCACATAGTTTCACTCTCTTGGTAAACAATTTCTCGCTCCTTTTGTGTTGACCTTTCCGATTTGGTTGATGTGATTCATTCACTATGAAGAGGCAATCACACAGAGAAGTGCTAAGCCAATTAAATTTGTGAGGGTTAATACTTTTTCGCCCATTCCACTCCATACTGGAGGAAATCTTATATTTTTAGGTTCCTAAATATGCTCTTTAAAGTTGTCTGTTGTCTGCATAGGCTGGGGCCTTTCGTTGATTAAAGATAGACCTCGTTATGACTTTATTCTGTTTAGGTTCGATCCTCAGAAGTCAAAAGTGTAAGTTAATGATCACTGTATGGGTTTACTCTGGGCGCGTGTCTGTGTACGTTTCGGCTTTTCAACAGGTTCACTTTAACTCTAAACAGGGGTTGAAGAAGGGATGGGAAAACTGATTTCCCTGTCAATTGTGTCTGCCAATAGTACAGTTGGCGCTGTTGTCTCTTTTTATCTATCATGTGATTTCAGCACCGAACTGTTAAGCATTTTCTACATTTCTCGTCTCCCCTCCTCAAATTCTATCATTTCATGGTAACTTTATTATGTGGCAGGTGTTTTTTTTGTATTGTGGACTTTTCAATACAGGCCTACGGTGGTTTCTTGCGTTCATTTGTCTCAACATTTAACCGCCAAAGTGGGGAATGGTTATTCAATGATGAATTAATAAATTTAGTCGGTATTTGAATGTGCCTTTGAGGTAGTCAGCAGCACTTGGTCTACCTCTTGCGTATTCCTTTCTATTTCGATTGCGTTACACATCTCTATTTTCGTTTCTATTTTTTTCTCTGTCCCATTTTGGGCTCTCACAAAGCTAATATTTCTCATATATTCTGTAATTAAATAGGAGGCTTAAACACGCGCACCACTTATGATCCCAGTTTAATTTAATTTGTTTTAATTACTTTCTCATACTAGCATTTTGGATGTAGTATTGAGAGAATGTTATAATTTTGGAATCCCTTTCAAGTTTCTATTAACTTGACCACAGCAAGATAGTAAGAGAGCAGGCATTGTGCTTGTACACCTATATTTGGAAGAAGGAATGCATTCATTTGGTTGTGTCATGAAAATAGGTGGTTTAAATGACGGACAAATCGGTAAGCTGCTTGAGAGGGATCAGCCAGAGAGAAACTGAGTGGAGCGCAATTTTTTAGAACATGTAATATCGGATGGGTCTGCAACATCATAAAAAGTCGAATAAGGTATTCCTATGCTTCTCTATTATTGGAAATATGCATTAATTTTTTTATATGATTTTATTGATCGCGAGTTAAAATTTGGTGTCTGATAAGAAACGAATGCACACGTTTTTCTCTTTGGTCACCTTTCAAAAATTGAATTATTTTGGTACTATTTTTGTAAATATAAAACATGCTCACATATTCGTCTTATCAATTTTGTTCTAACTGGGCTTTTGTTTGCGTTTTTGGTTATCGGGTTTCGTGTTGTGTGGTTTCCGTGTGTCTGAGTTACTTTGCCGTCGTCATGTTGCTATACTGAACTGATTCATCGAGGCCACGCCACAAAAGATGCACCTCCACAGCCACAATAAGATGGAAGGAAGTGGTTGAGTCACCCCCCTATCAATTAAATCTCCATTTTGATTTATTGCGAAATTGAACCACAATCGAGTTTAGTGAATGCATGAATATCACCAGAGTAGAAGTTAGTTTATTAGACCATTATCTCAATTTGAGTATTTTTTGCGGTGGGAGAGAATTTGTTTCCATTCCAGTACTATGGTTTCCCAAAAGTTTTCATCATTAGATGGTGAAGTTGCAACTTTTCGCATTGCGGATTATTTGTGTTAAGGGGATTCTAGCGCTCTTGTGCTAGTGCGCCCTTGTTCCCTTTTTTGTATCGACGCTGATTCTCTTTATCGCAAGAATGATCAGCAGTGTGAGTAAAGAGAACTAATATTGATTTCTTGCTGAAAGATACCATTTAAATATTTTAATGATAATCATTTTCATCCTGAATTTGAATGACGGAAGAATTCAGCACTAGAAATTTAATAAATTATCGATATCGCCTGATTTATATCATTCTCCAAAAGCTGGGCCTTAGAAATATTTTCCCTTGCCAAACGAGTTTGTGAATTTATTGATATTTACCCGAATTACTAGTTAAAATTCTTTCTACGTGTTTTTTTTTCGCTTGAATATTCATTTTTTATCTTAAACCCCTCTTTAAGAAGAGTGTTGTCAACACTTTTCTGGATAGAGGGAAAATACCTTGGATCAGCTATCTTTAGAACTCACATTTTAAGACCAAGTTGGTTGGTCGTTCGTGTCATTCAATGTGCATCGATGAAGGTTCATTTTTCTCTTTCTGACCTGACCACGCCACTGCTTTGCACGACAAAAGATGGTCATCATTGGTACAAGCTACTCTATTCCTCTACTGTTAATGTGCTATGTTCTTATTAAGACGGCGCTTTTTTTGTGATATCTTCTCTTAATATTGATCATTAAATTGGTAAATTTAGTATTTCGATATTTTATTATTCTACTTCTATGATCTTTGCCACTCAATTGATATTCCATGTATATTTCCCAAATTGTCTGATTATTCGGGTAAATCAGGGTGAAATGACTCATTTTCAGTGTTCAGTCCTGTGAGCATTTCTTTTGTCCCTTTTGGTAAAAAAACATTTCGAGGAGAGAACCATTGTTCATGATTTGTAATGATGGATCAAGGAATTTGTTCTTTCATTGCGTTTAAAGTATTACATGCACACAGATGACCACATAGCTTTTTGAAATTTTTTTCTAAATAAGGCAATAGAATCTAGGTAATGCTGCAAATGTCAAATTTAAATGCACCATTAATGGCTATCAATGCTATATATTCATTTGCCAAGTTCATTATCTATTCACTTTTCTCGCACTGCACTGTACTTTTTTGCAAATGGATTAACGATAATTAAATTAACCTTTTTATATATCAGTCTTAGGCCTTTACGCTTAAACCATTTACTCAAGGTAATTATTGAAATAAAAATGTAATGAATTTATTGGCTTATTATATATCACTTTCCAGTTTATGTCAAATTTATCTTTTCGGTTCTCCAACACTAGGAGCTGTAATCTATTTATTAAATGTTTGTAACAAGGATACGAATTAGATAAAATGACGCGTTTTTTGTACATTTCAATACTTTCTTTCTTCAGATTTTAACTGTAATGTTTGAGTCTAAAAGACGCATTTTCATAGATAGACCGCAACTGGTTGCAATATTTTGATCTGTAAGGTTTTTTATAGACGAAACTAATCGTTGAACTGCATTATTTCATGCCCTTTGGCCAAATTGCAAGGATATTGTAGGTTCAGGAACTACGGCAACGTAATTTCATTACCTTATATCTATGAAGATCCTGTCCCCTTCAAAATATAAGCGAATCCCCTGCGAATAGTTGATCTTTCAGGCATTCGATCTCTTTATTCCCGCATTTTATTTTATGAAGAAAATCTTCACAGGTTCTGTCAGTGTTGACATTTCGCTTGATTTTCAAGTCATGCAACGGTCGTTTTACAGCCTGGACAAAATTGTAGGAAATACATATAAAGCTATTAAAATGGTTGGAGGCACTGCGTTTACGTTATTTTCACTCCAAAAGAGATAGAGCAAGCAGTGGCGAGAAATTTACTCCACGTGAATTCCTAAGAACAGCTATTCACACTTTTCTTCCGTTAGTGTTTGCGCTCTTTTGATATATTTAACTGAAGATAGCATTTGATTGATCATCTGATATCTTATTCTACACCCGTCACTCCACTTCTATTTCTTAATATTAGTTCAATCTGAGTAGTAGTAGTTAATTTTGGTTTAGCAGATTTCTACCTAGAAAGGAGTTTTGCAAAATTCTTATAGAACTGCTATATTTAGTAAGCTAAGATTGTTTTAACGTTAATAGTTGTCAGTAAGCACTAAATTACCATGAGTTTAAGATTAACAAATTTTGAAAATTGATGCTATTACGAGGGACTGTGAATTAGGAGTCTGCACGGAGCACGAGTCGATCTTGGAGGTTTAGACTCCAGCAGTAAAAATAAGAACTTGAATGCTAATTTAATAACAAAGCACACCGGGACACTTTATTCATTTTCCTACAATGAATTATACCTTAAGGAAGGACTGTTGCTGGTACCTTTTCTCATTCATATTGTCCTTTTAGAATCTTGGGTCTTATTCAGAAGACTTTTTATAGAATTTAGATAACACCCTCTTTCTATTGGCTTTTCCTCGCATTCTTTGCTACTTAATTATCGTGTTTCATGATATTTTAACCCATTCAGATCATGAATAGGGATTAAATCAAACACGCATTCAAAAGCTTTCAGAATTTTCGGCGTTCTAGCGAAATCAGCAAATGCTGAATTCTTATTTGCGAAATTTTACTTCCGTGATTAGTTTGAAAATTTTACGTCGAAACTTTTGTACATTTCTCTACTCAGGACTCTCTTTCTGGTTAAAGAAGAGATTTGACTTTATCTGGTGGGTAGAGAAAGTGCATTGCCCGCGAAACGTTTAGCCTATTTTTCTATAGCTCTTCAAGTCACTTGTTTTTCATTGTTGGAGCATACTGTGACGTCATAGGAGCCGTCGTATTGTAATGTTTTAATGATGCGCAATGAGTGTGCACAATCCTTTGTTTGCAACACTTCTTTATTAATGAAAATTTGCTTTAGCTTCGTAAGAAAATAATTCCACTAGGTAATAAATAATGCCTTTTTATTTCATTTCTGTACAAGGAATTATGCTGTTTACTTCTGTCCATCGATCTCACATTAATGCTTCGAAACTTGATCACTTTTGAATTCAAGTTTGCCTTGAGTCCTGGCCCCTAATTAGGTGTTGCTGCTACCATGTTTAGTCTTCCAAACCTACTCAGAAAAACGTCTTCAAGCGCTTATCTTTGGTCGAGAGGTATCATCACGATACCTTTCTTTTCGGTAAATCGGATTCTGCCACGATTAACTGTTCGAGCGGACATTCCGTCCACTGTGTGTGTATTTCGGTCGGGGATTGTCATGATTTCAGATGGGTTTTTAAAGAAATAAAAAAAAGTTCTTTTCTGTCTGATATTCATGCGGCCGTTAAGGTGTTAAGTTACTCTTTCATTTAAATAAGCTCTCTTTACTTATCATAATTAAAAAAGACATTTATTAGCTGCCTTTACCTAGTAAATTTCGAATTTCGAACTTTGGCCTTTTTCGAAATTGATAATTCTGTGTTGACCTTACAAAACGCATAAACTTAAAACTGTTGGTAAAAGTACCCCCTAGCCTCTGAACGTATACACGTTTGTCACCGATGGTATGCATTCAACTTGCACGTGTATATTTGTGTTCTATGCGAGTTTTCAATAAATTGTCATTTTTCAAAACAAGTTATGCTGTAATACTTTTCTATTTGTAATCAGAGTTGATTAATGAAGCTTATCAACAAATATACACACATGGATTTCAAGGTCTCCCGCGATTTTTCCTTTTCTTCATTTTTTTACGGAAGAGCATTTCGTTAGCTTCTTTTTATTATTTTTAATTCTGCTATTTATCCTGAGAGGACTATTATAACTTGTGACATCTGGATCTTCCAAGAAGCAAGCTTTTGATGAAGGTGACCTGCTGATTGATGATGGGGTGTGACGGGGTATTAGGGTTTTATTTGCAAAAATGAAAATTATAAAAATAATTTAAAAGCTGTATGCATGTCAATATACGTCTAGGAACCCACGGAGCTGTCCTTACCAATCTGCAAGTCCATATCCCACCTAGGGCGAAGGAAAACGCAGGTTTTCGTTGCTAAAGGAAAAATTTATTCCACTTCAACTCGTACTAAGCACGGCTTAGTATAAATTATACAATTTCACATAAAAAATATATTTTTTTTGGGGGGGGGGGAGGGGCGAGGGGGAGGATGATAATCGCTATTTCAATAATACTGAGAAGAAAGTATAAAGGTGATTTCTTCAAAGGAAAGTATTTAGTAGTTTTTCATAATTTATCGTTTGAAAGTTGTGGGTTTGTAACTCACAATCATCTTATGCAATATTCTTTTATATCACAAATTTTAATGATTGTCTCTTTTCTGGATCAACTACATCAATTATCTTTTATTTTTTTTGCGAACTCTGACTAATTACTATCTTATTTTTCTTCCAATCAGTCGAAGTCAGCTGTTGCCTGAAAGTGGATAACATAGATAAGAAGTGGCAATCACCTTGGCGATCTCCCTCTTCCAATTGCTGGGACGCGGAATTCTCCATCAATGTCTCCCAGGCCCGTGAACTCCTAATTCAGGTCTTTTGGCGTCGTGTTTTCCCAATCTACACTACTAGCGATGCAAGTTGCACTGGTGGAGGAGGCAACAACGGGAAAAGCTCCGATGACTCCGATTCTGTTATGGCTGCTGTTCAGTAAGTCTGATTATAAGTGTTAAAGGTAAAAGAATCAATTCTTAACTGTTATAGGTCTCTTCACAAAGTTCTGCATTCATCTTGTGTTTCACCTCCTAGATATTTAGTTATGTTTGATTAGATATGTCGTATGGGCACACCTGTCTCTTCTACTATCTAAATGGCGGTTGGTACCAGCTGATTTCTGCCATTGCAGTATCCAGCTTTGATGGGAAGTTGTTATTATTTGGTAAAGTTAGGCTATAGGCTGATTGGCAGAGAATATATAAGTCTTGTTCAAAATTTCTGAATGGTGGAAAGGAAACGGAGTTCCGACAAATAAAGATGTATCGAGTAGAATGCGATTGTGGGGGTAATAATGTTGCGTCTAACGTAAAATAGGGAGGAGCTTAGTATGTCAAAGTAAAGTGAATGGGACAAGTTATTATATAAATTAATAATTGGCTCACATTGAGAAATGTTGAAGAGAGAGAGAGAGAGAGTACGTCCTACTTTACTGTTTGTTGCAGTTGGAATGAATATGAATTACGTTTATCCATGTGACGAGACACCGGTATCTGGATAGCACAGAAACTGCAATCGAATCCAGTCGCATTGAAATTGAATCTATGAATTTACCAATACTAGTCTTATTGTGTCCATTGAATTGTTTGTAATCACTTTACTGCTATTCCCAATGATCAAAGTTGACGCCCAAGTTCTGAGAAATAAGACGGGAATAGGTTATTTATCAATGTTACACTATCTACGGATGGTCCAACTTCTATACGTGCATGAACACCTATCAATCGTGCTACTTTTAATATCAGTGTTCGTTACATAGCATCAATGCTGCCGAGTTAGTTGCAAATTAGAAGACTAACTGGGATGGTAACTTATTACTTCTTCTGGCTTATGCTTCCTGAGACTCTATGCACACCAAAAACAGAGGAGGAACTACTCTTTCTTGCTTCTTCCTAGATTTGTGCGTTTGCAGGACCTGTTAGACAGTAAACCGAAACTACGTCTTCCAATCCTACCTCAGGGTTATATCAACCTACAACTCACTTTCACCGACCCACTTATGCAAGCCCCACGTGGACTCAAGCGACAGAGACGCATCTCCCGTCACAAGGGTGAGTTCTTTCTCGTCCATAATTCTCTCTCATCTAATTACACTTTTACTCTACATCTTTGGCTCTATCCGCTTGTTCTCTTAACTTATAGAAACAGAGAGTGAGTTATTTTGATTAACATTGTACACCTTAATCGCTGTGTCCGCCAGTATGTTCCTAACTTTGTATTTAACAAATATATCTTAACCTAAATACACCTAATTCCAATATAGAATGGTTGTGTTATTTCATACTGCTATCAATTCCATTGATTTCGGAAAGTTTCAGACCAATGCTATTCTGTTTCAATTTTAATTTTCAATTGTAAATTCAGATGGCCATATGAACTTTTCCCCCAAAGGGAAGGAGGAGGAGGGGGGAGTGGCCAAAGGACGGAAGATTTGCATCCCTCTTTTTTTGCTTCCCCTCTGCTTTTCGTTAGACCAAATCTGGCCTCCCCTCCCCCCCGGTCAGCCACCGCTAACGCTTATCTGCGCATGCAAATTCCACTTTGTTACGGAATGACTAATCGGGCAAGCAATGCGCGCACATGCGCTTACGTTAGGTCAGCAGTCTTGTTGGTTATTAGCGTGGAATGACCTTCAAGAGCCCTTGGTTAATGTCGGATTTGAATTACGGAGTTGAGAAATGCCGAGGACTCAGACTTGGGTTTGGATGAGAGGTAGAAGATGGACCAAAATACAGTGGCTAGGTTTTTGTTTATTCCT
Source organism: Hymenolepis microstoma (assembly GCA_000469805.3). NCBI lineage: Eukaryota > Metazoa > Platyhelminthes > Cestoda > Cyclophyllidea > Hymenolepididae > Hymenolepis > Hymenolepis microstoma. Next base: position 22,641,242 of record LR215991.1, on the reverse strand, counting down.
GATCCTGTAAATCTATGCATTTATTAGAGCTGGATCTGTTGCTGAAAGTGGAAGTTTATTGGATGATCTGGATGTGTTTGTTAGCTGGCGGCAGTTGATGATAAGAACTGGATTTGGGAAACTGACTATCCGGTAGTTGTGGAGTTGGCAGGCTAGGTGCAGTCAAATTTCGGCTCAGTTAGTGAATCTTTTATATTTCTCATTACAATCTTCTTAGAATGGATGAAAACATGACTTGGATCAAAACTGAGTCTCTTTATTAATGATTTTGAGGGAACTTCTTGCATAAAGTTGAAAAGCGTGGTCTACGTTTTTAGAGAGATCACTGATCAAGTTTGGAGCTCCTCTGTGGTAATTCTCTTTCATAGCTGTAGTCCATTTAATAGTTATTCTATTAACACCCAATGCACTTTAATTTGATCTGATCCCAATTTTAATGCATTTATTTCCACCTCCCTCTTCCCCTCCTTCAGGTCGAAATCTTCCACGTTTCAATGAGTCTAACACCACCATCCAGCAATGGGTTCGAACGCATTGGGGGGGTAGATCGACTACACCTCAACCCGTTGCTACAACCAATACCAGTACGGGACACACCACATCATCATCTCCAGTCACCATTGAGATGAATGGAGCCCCTGTCCACGGATTTATCGCCATGAATGAGAAGGAGGGGCGTTATATCAAAGCCAGCTCACCTATCTGTGATAATAGATCGAGACATAAGACTTCTTCTCTTCTGTCTGGAATCTCGCAGGTAAGAACCTCTGGCAAGTCTTATCTAACCTGCCTCCTGCAGCCCTTAAATTCTTCATCTACTTCTCAAAATTACTGCTATTGAGGGTGTATGGTTAGGGGCTTCCTCCTGCTAACCGGGTTGTCAAAAACAGTAAGCTACTAACCAACAATCTGTTCACGGCTAGACTCCCATCAGAGGCGCTAATTTGCCATGTCTTTTCGCTAACACTATATTTGTATTGATTGATTCCCATTGAATCGGAATGGAAAAGTAACCATTAAATAGCCAACGTTAACACGTCACAGTTCGAGCACCATAAGTCACCATGGATATGGCTTTCAAAAAAAATAATTCAGAAGCTGGGGAGGGGGGGAGGGAATAAACAGTTCTCTATTGGTTACTATTTAAATCAGCATATTTGGGATGTTAAATAAGTGTGGTAGCCAGCATAAAGCCCTTCTCTTGAAACAGTCTAATTAATCGAAGTGTAATAGTGTCTCATTTAAATACACAAGCCTATAGTGGTGGTTAAGGACTCGAGAATGGTGAGTATCGTTTGTATTAGTTTCCACAATGATCAAGAGCAAACATACACCGATTTCATCGAAATAACTTACCATCTTCTTTCATTTCTCTGGTGCTTTAATATGCACGCGCGCGCGCATGCATTGACAGGAGGTCAATTTCTCTAGAATCTTTTACAACAGTTGGGGACAAAATGGGAGATGTGTATACTGATTCAGGCTTAATGACCCAATTTAGCAAACGATCCCTGCATCTTAAAGTACACTTACCTCTTAAAGGTCGAAGCTTTTATCTGTACCCTACCCTCTTCCGACCAGCTAAAGGGCAACTAATTTGTTTTTTTTTCGGAAGGAAAGGGAGCTTATTTAGCTAGTGATTTAATCATGCCTACCAACGACAATAATCGATTAGTTGATCCTATTTCCCTTAAATTTCTATTTTATTTCCTGCTATTCCACTCCATATAGTTAGACCCGATGTCTTGGATTCGGCGCTCGTTTATGAGCAGTAAGAGGCGCATAAAGAAACATAAAGTACGTTTGTGGTTTTCGCCTCTTCTTCCTTTTTACCCCTCCTTCTCTCAACTTCTCGTTAATGCGCCTCCCTTAGACTTTCTATACACACGCGCGCAGCTACGCTCAATGCACCATCCATACCAATTTGCTTCATCGTCTGTACTGTGATTTCTTCATTTAGTCCTTTGGTGGTCGTTTCCTGATTCAAGAGTAGACTGAAGTTGTGTTCTTTATTGCTTGCCCGATGTTACTTACCCCACAGCATTCATGTACTAGCCAATTCATAATTCAAATGATTCGTATTGTCTTACTCTTTCGTTCTCAGATCGTGGATAAATCATCCTTTCATTTGAGTTTTATTTATTGATTATCTGAGCCTATGCGCATGCCATTTAGGGGAACTACCGAATTAGTAAAACCGCTCTGACAAGCCCTTGATTATGTCTCTCAGTATTTACCTTTAGCAGTGAAATTTTTTTTGTCAATCTTCCACCAAAGTGGTGGTCATTAGGCAATTTGGTTGATCATTTCTCTAATTGAATGTATGCTGCCAGGGTGGTGTTAATTTGCATTATTTATTTAATTGCTATCAACTTTGGCGGATATTCTACCGTTATTTACCCGTTCATTTATATTTATGGTGGCAATCTATATGCTAGCATCATCAGATCATTAGGAACATTTGGTTACGTTTCAGAATTCGTTACTTCTGCTGGTCTCTGACTCCATAGACATCACCTCGGTTATAACCTCTTACACAACTTGGCGTTAGATACGTCTTAGCCGTAACTTGTAAAGATCCCTGTTAATTCTCTGCAATATACTAGTTCCTCTATGTAAATCCTCAAATACTTTTTGGATCATTTGAACACAATTTCGAAGGTACAGCCTTATGTAATACCCTTAATATGTGAACGAGTTGAAACAGAATTCAAACCTAATTGTACTAATTTGGACCATGGCGGCTAGGTGATGTAAGTAACCGTGAAAACAGTTAAACAGGGTTGTGTTAATCTTTTCATTTAGTCCGATTTCAGAGCGATACAGATGGGATACTGAATTTTATTTCAGGTCGGAATTGGCAACTATAATTTCACTTGGATAAAGTAGTATTTATCATTTGGAGATCATATTCGTATTTGGTGTTGATTTGAGTTTGAGTTGTTTGCGATTATTCCGTATGTTCCAATTTCTCTTTTCTTTGAAAGTGTTTAACTTCTTTTGCCTCTATCGAACATTAATAGAGTCCACCAATAACGGCTCCTACAAGCATTCGTTCAAAGTTACCTTCGGTGATCTTCCATTCCCCTTCTTCCAGATCTCATCGAAAGACGCTAGCTGAACTAGCTTCTGCTAGTGCTCTTGTCACCAACTTCAACACGCCCTCTTATTGTAACAAGACTCGGGTATGTGAGAGATGGTGACGCTCTTCACTCCTTGTTGTCATCTGTCTCTAACCCTTTTCCTCATCGTTTCATTGGTGAAGATACAGTTTGATCAAAATTTCGCTATCTTGACATTATGCTATATTTCCATTTTGCGTTTCTGTTTTTTTGTCTTATAGGACCATTTTGTGAGAGTTGCTTTAATGTTATGACCAAAAGTCTCAAGATCGATTCTGATGCATTTTTGCATTAATGGCTGCTACAATTTTTCTTCTATAATGGCGACTATTGAAAGCTTCGTTGCATCCTCCGCATCTCTAAATTGATTAAGATAGGATAATGAACATTTACGCTTTTTGGAATCATCGCCATTGAATGCCTAAAATAGCTAATCTCTTTCTGCAATAGCGTTTAATGAACTTCTCCATTTTGAGGTGAGACCGGATTGAGACTGTGGGTTGAATACTTATGCTGGGAAGCCTCGTCGATGCGTTCATTCATCTTATCTAAAAGGAAATATTAATGCTTAAAGTTTGTTGGAAAGAAAATTGACGTGCCAGTGGTAGACTGAAAATTTATATAATTACGTGAACTTGATTGAACGTGCGCTTAGGTAGCCGGAGAATGCAACTGACAATCAGCTATTGTTGTCCACGATACCTCGCTTTTAGTCTGTACTTCACTACTTTCCGTCCGGCTTCATCAAAAGATTGAGAAATACGAACTCTTAGGCCCAGGTAGAGGAGTTTTCTGTGGTTTCTACTGCTATTAATAAGTCCTCTGAACATAATGTTGCCAAATTTGCAGTCAAATTATTAAATGCAAGCGTTGAAAGTGGGATTTGGCTATGTGGAACCATGGCTTTTAGTGTAATAATCACTGAAGGGAGAGAAGAGTGATACTTGAAGATGTAGCGTGACAAAGTCAAGAGTTTCAGTTTGTAATTGATACGCCTTTGCCTGAAGAATCTTGAGGAACCTTTCAGTATTCGGTTCCATTGGACGTTTGTTTTAATGTAGGCTAGGCGAGGTTTGCATTTGATTTTAATCTTCGTGATGGAAGTACCTTCTTGATTACCTATTTCAAAACTAGTTCTAATTTCCTTGAGTTAGGAAAACTTAAACAGAATTGTCCAAGTGCAAAATATCGAACTTCTCCCAACTTCGTAGTTGCCGGATTGTTGATTTCCTAATTATCGAAATAGCTCTTTTAAATTATTTACTTTGTCCCTACTCCTTGAAGAAGTTTTCTCAACCACATTTTATTGTACCATTAATGAAAGAGTTAGTAACTCTAGTGAGTCCTGTATTCTACCGCGGATTATTGTTGGCAGGCAGTATTAAACGTGATTTTTCATAAACTCGATCAAATGTGATTAGAATGCCTGAGAAATCTATTCAGCCATGTTATTTTTATATTTAATCTTCTATTTTATTTGAGTGGTTTTACAGTAACTCCATCTGCTTCCGCATTTGTGGATCATGAAGGTTAACATTATTGTAATCATCTCCTTTTGCGTTTGATTTGATTTCCTTACCTGCCTTTCTCCTCACAATAGTCGGTTTTTCCACCCCTGATTATTACTCTCTTCTTTTGGAATAATTCAAACTCATGCTGTTGCAATTTCTGCTTCCACACACACTATGAAGCAGGTTGCACTATTAATATTCGCCATTAATGCTCTCTCACATCTTAGCTCATCTTCCTGCCTTGGCTTGAGTGTTATTTGATCTCCCTTTTCAATTCTTTCCAGTCGTCTTCCACGGGAGATCTTGTTGATACAAATTCCTCAAAATATGCAACAACTCTTTTCAATGTAGCCAGACCTCTTCCACCTTCATCTGCCGTTGGTGGCACCGCTGCAGATAGTAAACCCCCTCGACCTCCTACTCTTAGCACTGAGGACTACGATTACGACGACTTCGCAGTCGCAGATGAGACCTTTTTACATGAACAACAGAAAAGACCCCTTCAGATACCTGCCTCTCATACTGATAGTATTAAAAATGCTACTGCCGCCGCTGCAGCTGCTGAATCATCTGATGACTATGCCAACCAAGCTCAAATCGATAATCTAGCAGAGAAGGCAAAGGAGAAATCTCCTGTTTTAGAGTCTGTTGAATCCGTTTCATCTCGCAGAGGAGACGGTGATGTGATTCAAAAACCAATTCGTAAAAGCCGAGATTCTTTCGGATCAGACTACGAAGAACCTATCATTCCACCTAATCGCTCTGGTAAGTTGTTTGGTCGTTGAAATGTCTCATTTTAGTTTCCTGTACTAGCCTAGTTTGCTCTAGGTTCAGTGACTTTCTTGAATGAACTCTCTGGTTCGTTATTGCTTTTCTGCTGTGGTTTACGCTCTGGTATGCTCGGGCTGTCAGTTCTCCCTCTGTGTGTTCATATGTATTTTCAGATGACTGTATAGCCTTGAATTTGACCTCCTTTCCTTCTCTTTCAATCTTAGCAAGTCCCAGTATACAAGCTGAAGAAGATAAAGAGGAGGAACAAGGTTTGCTTCAATTAACAAATAGGCTAGCTTTATCGAGGGAATTTTTACGTGTGAAATTCTTCATAACCTCGACGCTTATTTTTATCTTCTACCTTTTCAGAGATCCCAACAGAGCGTCTATCACTGGATGACTTCCGGTTTGTTGCCGTGTTGGGTCGCGGTCACTTTGGAAAGGTTCTGCTGGCAGAATCTAAGAAGACAAGAAAGTACTATGCACTAAAGACACTCAAAAAGGCTGAGATTCTCTTCCGAAATGAAATTGAGAGCCTGATATCAGAGAAGCGCATCTTTCAGACCATCACTGAAGCTCGACATCCATTCCTTGTCAACCTGGTCGCATGTTTCCAGTCCCCTGTAATTCAGCATTGCGCTCAAAACATACTCTACGCATTGAATTACTTCATTTCTAATTGGCTGCCTTTTGTTTGATTGTAGGAACACGTTGTGTTTGTGATGGACTATGCGCCAGGTGGTGATTTAATGTTGCATATTCAAGAAAGTGTCTTTACTGAATACCGTGCCGCCTTCTATGCTGGCTGTGTTGTTCTTGGCCTTGAATTTCTCCATTCTAAGCAGATTATCTATCGGTGAGTGCACATTCACATGTGTATATGCACGAATGAAGAAATAACATGGTGTATTAATTTTCATCTATTTCATTGGAATCGACTTGAACTATAACGACAGGTAGTTGGGAACTTAGGAGGCACTACAATACGATATCTGTCGATATCTTCTCAAGTCACAATGTGTAGTGCTTTTGTAGTAATTATTCGATTATATTTTTATAAAGATATGATAATCGAGAATCCATCTTAGTAATGGATTACTGTTCTCTGAAACACGGGTTGGGGTTATCTTGTTGGACTCTCTTAGCGTCATTAATTCGCTTTGGTTTTTGATTCCACCCATCCAACTCACTGATAATCTGATATTAATGAACTCATTTATTAAGCGTGCCCAATTTAATTGAATGTTTTATTATTGTAATCTTACTAAGCTCTAACGTGTATTCTGCTTGATGCTCTCCCAATAATTATATTTAATGTAATTTCACATGATCTAAAAGGTGCACTTTTTTATACAGTATCTTCTGAACAGGTGGTTGGTTAGGTTATATGTGGTATATCGTCAATTTTATCAAAGAATCGTATCGAAGACATAATTTGGACCCAACTAGGTGAACGCTTATGTGATTCTATCTTCAATTAGACATCAATTTAGGATTATAACGAAATTACCTCTTTGGAAATTTATTTAAATTGTTATTCTATTCTGGCAACAGACTCATGTGGTCTATGAGTTGCACTTTTACAGCTAATATCATCTGATGAGCTAGTTACCCACATTATAGTGCACTTCGATTATGTTCCATGCATATTTTTGAATTATGAGACTGATCTTTTAAATCTGATCATTCATCTTGATTGAATTTATTGCGCCCGTATATCGGACAGCAGCTCCACGAAACTGAAACGAATTATGGAAGATAGGCGTTGCCCACTTATCAGATCTAATGGCTTATTTTGTCCTAGCGTAAAAGATGCTATTCGAAGTCGAAGTTCTGTGAATGTTTACATCTTTAAAATGACGACGATAATTCACAGAGCATACAGTTGCAGATACGTCTAATTAGAATGTACTACTCGGAGTATGTTTTTTTCGTATAATTTGAAAACGTTACTTCATTAGGAAGGAGCGGCTTTATTCATGATGCCCGAACCTACTTTGGACGTCAATGAAGTCCATCTCTGGATGGATACTACGTATGTTGCTAGAATGAAATGTATTTCTCTTTTGTCCTTGTTAAAAAATACCTTATTAAATTGCTTGGAGTTTGGGAATTATTTGTGACGGGCAAACTAGCTAGTTTGCAAGTAATAAGCGTAGCACTCTCGCAATTTGACACTTTAGCAGTAGTGCCACTCTCTGGCAGTCGCTAGGTTAATTTTGGCCATATTTTACCAAAATAATCCTAGGCATTTTTGACAATCTAAGCTATTCTAATTCGGCTTTAGATTAACCTCCCCCCCCCCATATTTTCGCTAATGAAAATAATTGAGTGGAAAGTATTATTTAAATTTTATCATGCAATTAACTTTGTTTTTACGCTTTAGTTGACTCAAGATATGTGGTAGACATATTTGCAATTATTTACAAATGTGCCTATTCGTCTTAGAATTGCTCTTCTGCTTTCACGTTTAGTTCTCGTCCATCTCTATTGTCTAAGAGTAGATGAGATTTTTGGATGCTGCTCTAACGTGTTGGTTTCATCTATTGCACTGCTTTATCCTTCCCCAGAAGACTACTCCTGATTGACGTCTAAATGTTATGCTAGAGCTACTTGCCTTCGTGTAATGGCGTCATAGGTGGTGGTGGTGGTGGTGGAAGGAAGAGATTTTGACATCTAATCTGTCACACTACCTACTATTTTTGCCCACTCACAGGGTGGTGGATCAAATGTTGTTTGTAGTTTTTCATTATGCTTTTGCAGTATGTGTCCTATGCCAATATTATGCTGCTTTAAACTCGCAGGAATTTCGTTTAAAAATTCAAAATGTTCTGACTTGAAGTTTGATAGAATTGGGACACAATTTTTCTTCTAACCATTCTGCTATTATAATATCTGTTAGCGCTGCACAACTTTACTAGTCTTCTATTTATTGAAGAGACCGTTTGCTTGTCTCTGCAACTTCTCCGCTCCGTTCCAAAGTGTATTTTGCCGAGCACGCTGCAATGATCTTGTTGTTGTATCCATTTGTGGAAAAGATCTTCATCATACCACAAAGCGAAGAGGTTGGTGTATTCTATGCACGGAGTTTATTTCTAAAATGACTTCAATAACTTCCCCATTATCCATTTCTATACGTATGGCTGGAATGCTGCCTGGAGTAACTGTCCAGGTATTCTAGCCATAATGCACCCGCATACATACCAGTGGTCACCCCGCGTGCATTGCTCATCATTAAGGAATGCGTAGAATCTGTGACTTTATGTTGATAGCATTGAGAAGTTAGAGACATATCTCTGGGAAGGAAATTGGCACTCAGAGAGGGGAGCAATACTATGGCCGATGGGGAAGTGTAGCAGTAAGATTTGCTCATTTAAGAGGTTTCAGAATTATTCGTGGTTTGAAATTTTCAGGTTACTCAAGATTCAAACTAGTGTTTACATTAACTGATTAAGCACTCATTTCTAGATCGTGTATGGTAGGTCTTTTACCTTAATTTGATTCACAACACATTTTGATTCAGTCCTCCTGAATGCTTTGCGATTTATTTTTGTGTTATCATCTCTTTTTTCTCTCTCTAACTTGCTCTTCTATCGCACATTTCCCTTTCAAGACATGATGTGCCTTTTTCTCTTATTTTTGTCTTCTACTGGTTTATTGGCACATTTTATTTTACTAACATTTGTGCCATTAGACGGGGAGTACGAGAGAGGGGAAAGGAGTGGGGGGAGGAGGCGGTGGGTAATTGATGATGTACTTCTCCAGTAGATGGCTTAAGGACGATCGCTCTTATCTGTCCACTGTGAACGCGGCGACTTACAATTTTACTTCCACAACAAATTTATATTATATTTACTTCTTCACCTGGGGGGTGGGAGATGAAGGAATTAAATTTTCAGCTGAAGTGTCAACCAAAATCCCATTTGGAAAATCTTATGTAATTTTAAACTGAACTTGGAATGAGGGTGCTCATTCGGTTGGGATTGTTTCAAGGATCCAGTTAGTACAATTATAACGAATGTATGGCCATGGTCAACTTTAGATTTTGACTCAGTGTATTCCAATCCCCTACGTTTATGTTTAGTGTACACTTTCTTTCCATACTTAAGTAGTTTTTTTTCCCAAAGAACCGCCTTTAGAAGTAGTCAAACTGCTCCTAAAGCGTTATTTCTTTGTCGTTTCCTGGATGCGGTGTGATTCAAAGTCCAATTTGATTGAGAAAAAAATAGTTACTTTGTGCTAAGGCATTTTGGTAAGAAACTCCATTGCGCTATCCTATTTGCATAAATTTCAACCATTAGTTGTGCATCTTTAAGCACCCATTCTCCAGTCTCACAGTAATAACTTTCGTTACTTCTCGATAACGTGTTCTTAAAATGTTGAGAAAGTTCGATCTTGTAGATGACTTGGAGATTTACCATGAATACATAGTGAGTCATGGCTCGGTGCTGGATCGACTGCACTAGACTATATTTGTTGTGGTTGGCTGACAAAAAATGCTCTCAGTGTCACTCCTCAGCTTAAGAAGAATGCTGGTAAAGACTTCCTTTCAACGGATTCACAAATTATATCAAGAATCTCCGATGAACTCCTTACCTGATCATTCAAATACTTTGAAAGACTCAACTTACACCTTAATGCCAACGTTTCATTATACAGCTCACAAATCCCGACATAGCTGTATATCGTCAAGTAATATTTGAACTCGTCACCAAACATACTCTCATATTCTTTGAATCATAGGTCTGAAAATTAATTATAATCAATCTCTGCTATTTATAATTTCCTGTCACTATTTCGAATTTTCAGCGATTTGAAGTTGGACAATCTTCTAATGGATACAGAAGGCTATGTGAAATTGGCCGATTTCGGTCTTTGCAAGGAAGGCATGGGTCCTGATGACAAGACGGGAACCTTCTGTGGCACTCCTGAATTCCTTGCTCCAGAAGTCCTTCTAGAACCTTCCTATACTCGCGCTGTCGATTGGTGGGGCCTAGGTGTTCTTATCTACGAAATGCTTGTCGGAGAAGTAAGTCAACTAACTCCTGCTATTAGTTGTTCTATTCGCTGTCATTTCATAACCAACAATGGGTTGTCTATTTACAAGATATCAGTAGTAACGTATTCTCAACTTTAGTGTCCTTTCCCGGGTAATTCGGAGGATGAAATCTTTGAGAGCATAACAAACCGCGAGGTTCGCTATCCTGTAAGACTTGGTATGGAGGCGACACTCATTATGCGTCGTCTGCTTCGACGAAATGTCTCTCTTCGTCTGGGTGCCTCAGCAAAGGATGCTGCAGAAGTAAAGGAGCAACTGTTCTTTAAGTGTATTAACTTTGATGACCTACTGCAAAGGAAAATCAAACCCCCGTTTGTTCCTAAAATCGTGAGTTTCATTTTGTTTTCAAATTTTTTGTTTATACACATACCACTTTGTAATATCACAACCGTCTATCTCGGAGATCGCCGGTATAATACTACTCCTTCCTCAATATCTTTTACCAAATGCCATTACGGAGTGAGTAGGACACAGATTCCTTGGAGAGCGCGAAATTAGTCACAATAAAGGGGTTCTGTGACGTCGCATGCTAATGAGCAGCCTATGGAGATCACTTGCAATTTTAACGAGTCGACCCACTAGCCATTATATGTGTGCCATAAATCTCTGAGGCAAATATGTCTTAGATCTTTGTTATCGTTTAAAATTTATGGGATGGTTGTTAAGGATTAAGTAGACCCCTTAGATACTGGCTTAAGATGGCCTAATAAAATTGTCATCTTCAGGTTCTACTGTATTTGATATAACAAAATAAGATAAGAGGTAAAATGTGACTGGAAAGTAATGTCTGGCGTCTATATGGCTCATCACTATTATCCGTGAGGTATAAAGAGAAGACCATTCTTAAGAAGGAAAAAAGCGACGTAGTAGGATTGAGTGCACGTTTCGTGAAACTGCTCTAACTTGCGTTTTTTTAAAGGCTGCCGCGGAAGATGTCTCCAACTTTGACGAAGAGTTCACTCGCGAACGGCCCTGCCTCACACCTGCTCGTGATCGAGCTCCACTTTCCAGCAGAGATCAGAATTTCTTCAGCGAATTTGACTACTTCCCGGATGGTTTCTGTTGATTCTCACTTCCTCGCCTCTCCTGTCTTCCTTTAACCCTAAGGGGTTTAGAAGCAAACACTCCCCTTCTCCTTGTGGTTGTGTGCTCGCGATATCAGACCTTCCATCTATCGGAAAATCCTACCCTCTTTCCCTCTCAGTTCCACGTTTGTTGTTTTCCTATATCGTCTTCCCCCCTATATATCACAGACGTATCTGCATCGAAACACGCAAAACCGACTATTTTTATACCCCTTTCTATATGAGTATTACTGTTGCAGGTGCGCTAAACAGTGCTGCGAAAAGTGAATCTAAAGGAAGTGGGACGAAGTAATCTTCCGTTGACCCCCTCTTATACTTTTCGCGTTGGCTGAATTCCTGCTTGCTTGCCCTGTTGCTTCAGTTGAACTGTACTCCTCTTCCTGCCTCCCTCTACACACTCCTCTTTCAATTGATACGAAGACTTTTGGTGTGAAGAACTTTATGGAATCAACTAAAAGCATTCTATATTTATTTGGGCTTTTGTTCGTTTCATTGTCAATTAAACGGGGGCGATAATAATGGTGTAATAAGCCTTAAAACAGAGACAATGGGTTGATTGTACGCAAATCAGTTTGATTCTAGTGTTATGATGTTGGATATATGTCTGAGGTTGTTATTTGGAAGGCTATGATCCCTAAACCCTTGATTAGTCTACTTTGTGGTCATCTGATTTAAGGATCAGAACGAGAGAAACTAGTCTAAGCATTATTTTTTAATTTTACTGATGTGGGGGGTGGGAAGAACTATTTCTTGCCTGAATTAATGGGATAAAGAATGAACTGGTGTGAAACTAACGTTATTAAATGACCTTTGTACCGTTAACTGGCGCTAAATCGAAGATAATCTTGGTTTCGTCGACTTGGGGACTTTTCTACCTTATTTAATGTTAGTTCAAAATATTCTGTCAAAGTATTATCATCAATAGGGTCTCATATACGTCAGTGCAAAATGAATTTGCTGCGGTTCTGTGGAAACTTAACCTATTTGTGTTTTATCTAAAGTAGACAGATCAAAAGTCGAGGCCAGTTGTCCTAGCAATATAGCAACTGTTTAATTGGAATACAAATTTCGACGTGTTTGGGCTGACTTCTATTATTTGTCTGGTGGATATGAGCATTTGGTCTTCAATGGAATTGTCCACCTCTTCCCCCTCCCCTCCCTCCACCTTTATAGCAAAAAGCAGATAAGTTTCAATTACGGAATAATAATATTTATTTCTTATTGAATTCTCGTTCGGAAGATCAGATTTGAATATATTAATTTTGGAAAACTAATTTCTCGAATTCATTATTTAGACTTCGGGTATTAAATGAACACGAATAGCACCAACCGATACGCATCCCATTTGCATTTCCATAACAATAAATTCCTAGGAAATTCTGAGATCAACTTGACGATTTCTGTCCCCTATCTTTTTACGGTTATTGGTCTCGTTTTATGGGAGAACATATCTTCATCCTTTAAGAAGATATTCGATTAGCTGACCAATCTGTTGCCTCTGTGAGTTGAAAGCTACCTGATTTAGTTAACAAAAGAAGGCCATTGTATTACTAATTCAGATACGTTAAAGAATGGTGTTATTTTTCCCGCAGAAGTAGCGAATAAGACTTGGTTTGCTAATGTAGCGGATTAGCTACCTTAATTAGCCTTGACTGTTCTCAGAAACCTCAGGGACAAATTCTCCTAGTTGGTAAGTCTCCCAGAATAGAAGAAATGGACGTATACCGTGGATACGTTTATTTAGTATGGCGTACCGTGTGTGTATGACGTGGAACATAGTCATTATATACATTTTATGATACGATGACCTCATATAACTTGGATCATTGATTGGTCGGAAAACCGTGTACCGGAATTGACCATTGATTGATCGTATTGGTATTGGTCATTGATTCTGCATTTGTCATGCTAAATTTGTGTCCCTACACTAATGGAAATTCATGTCTAAAGATTGAAAAATCCATGATTATTTAAAATATACGTAATTGTATTTAAATTGAGAACAAATTTATCCACTCATTAAATTGCAGTCTTTTGGATTAAATTTAAGTTAATCGAATATGCCTTAATCATAGATTTTCATTGTTGGCATGACATGAAATGACGCAAGAAAGTAAACACTGAGCATTGCATTTATCGTCAGACGCAGTCTTTGCTAATCTTTAAACATGGTGTGCTGGTCGAATTGATGATATCTGAGAGAATTTATGTGGTCATCAACGCTTACAATAGTGAAAGATTTCCTTTAGGCTAGAAGCCTATACATGTTTTGGCAGGTAATCGCTGAAATAAAGACATACCGAAAAAAAATCAATTAAGTCACACATCAATTGAGGAAATGCCAAAGGAGGGAGAGCTCATACATTTCCCACTCTGAAGCAGCAAATGCAATTCATTTTAAACAATGAACATTCACGTGAATGGCTCTCGTTTTTTGGGTAGCCCATTATTCACCTATATGCTAGCATTAATGCAGCCACCAATGCCTTCTGCCTATTAATATTCGCTTATTTCGATGCGTAATTTACAGCCTACCACTTCTATCACATCATAAAACAATGCAAATAATCAGTGTCCACAAGTGAGACACCTTTCAACGTACCCCAAAGACGATGATTGTTAAATATGCTGTATAAGTAGACAGGATAAATTAGATTTCATGAAGTTTTTTTAATGGAGGGCAAGATTCAGAATGGCGTAAATCAATTCACTAATGGACGATAATAATGAGACAGAAGTCAAAGACATAATATTGTCTATTGTCTACCTCTTTCTTGGTGTAATTAATATAGTCCCACGTTTCGAACATCGTTGCTTTGACCTCGGTCTAAGTTCATGGCATTGATAATTTTTGGCCAGGATGTCCTATCAAATGTACATCTACCTACCCGATATCAGCTAATGGGGTTTTTAACGCGTTATTTCACTATATTTCCAGTGAAATGATTGGAAATTCATGTGATCTGATTAAATTGCTAATAATGAGGGTCGAATTGACTTATACGGCAGAGGTCAGAGTTAAAATGGTTTAAAAATACTCTTTGCTTTATCGGTCGTCGTTTATAGGTCATATATTAGAAGCTCCATGCTCACCAGTACACATTCATCGATTTAGTGAAATGTGCAGAAAAGTATGGAATAATATTTCACTTTCCGTGCCCATTTTAATTACCAAATCAGCAGAGGAAGAGAGAAAGGATCAAGAAACAATGACAAATATTCGACTTGTCGGAAACTGGTGATGAAACGTGCGAGCTTGGTCATATGCTTTCTTCGATTAGATCAATTCATCTGACCTGACTTGTGGTAAATTTGCTTATTATTTAAAATTACTTCTCTTTATGAAGTTTTGTAACCATTTAATGGACTTTTTATATTTCTATTTCATTGATTGTTTTCTACATTTGAAAAATAAATTATATTTGCTTTCTTTTAACTACTCGGAGACCCTTGCAGAACCTGTTTTACTCCTTTGTGCATTTTAAGGGCATGCGGTAAATAGTTCACTATTTGCTTCGCTTGGCTGGTAATGTCTTGGTGATACCCTTGTGGGGAACACAACGCTGGCATGACTGAAGCAAAGAACCCATGCACGTTCGAACATTCTGGAACTTGCGGAAGTAATGCTAATCACATTAGGGAGCAGATGAGGTCACGACTGCAGAGACTTCTCAGCCAATCACAAATCAATAGCCATAGCATGGTCAATACAGCCGAAGTTGTATATAATGACTAAGCTCCCTGTCTGAAAAAACACATAATCCAAACAAACCTGTTCCTCGCCATACGTCTGTTTCCTTTATACTGTTGGGGTGAGGTGGCTAATCCCTGCAGCCATTCCAAACTAGGAGAACTTGCCATAGAGATTACTAAGCATAAGTCAAGGCTTATTAGTGTAGTAATCCGCTATACCTCCAAGTGAACTTATGGGTTAAGGAGATTTATTGTGAGGATAAAGTGACTGGGTGACTGGTATTTACAGAAGAATACAGAAAAATATCGAAATACTTGGATTAATGAAATTTATGATGAAATTATATTCATGCTTTCAAATAAGTATCTTTTTCTCTTATAGCAAAATTGAGAAGATTTCCTTTCCCGACATGAACAACGGTAAAACATAAATAACACTGATTTGAATTTTATATGATGGAGGGTGAAACTTGATTTAAAAATATTTGTGTAATCATCCACGAATCAGATCTTAATTTTACTTCGAGTGGAAATTTGAAACAAGTAGAGTGTCCTAACTTAAGTCCTCAGGTTATTGATTGCAAATTAAAAGGCTGACTTGACATCCAAATCACTTTGACCTCTTAAACTAAGGCTTTAAACAGGACATTTGTAGAGCATTTCAGATCAATCAAGGTTTTTCTATCATACCGAGTCACATCGAGCGATACATTTGTGTTACTGAATCCTTTATGCCATTCCACATCTTACTCATTTTTGCTTTGCGTACAATAACCGAATTATCACGGTCCTTCTTAATACACATGTTTAAGCAAACTCATACTTAGTAAGAAGCGCTCCGTTAATAATAAATTGTTAATGTGAATTTCAAATATAGAAAAAAAATTTATTTTGCAGCACAATACTTTGTATTAATAAAACGAGTGCAGGTATATTGTCTTTGATCAAGCGACTTTGCCTCCGGAGTGAAATAAATAAATAATCTCAAATATCCGTGTGTCTCCGCGGTACATACCGAGTATAGCAGATAAAATGTGATTAAAATGTTGTTGCAAATGGAAGAAATTTTGAAGCAGATCTTCTGTCCAAACCCTGTAATTTTTCATTCACCTTTGTTAAATGGAGAAAAGTCCCCAACTAAGGCATACGGTGACAGACTACTTAAGATTTTCGATTACTAGTATTCACTATAGTATAATTCATGCCGTAAGATTATTTACCACAAACCCGTCTCTCATTTTCCAATCTCATATGTAAACTTTTAACGAATGAATCTATACACAGGGTTGAAAAGTATCACAAGAATTGCATAGCATAGCTTATAGAATTGCAGTCTGATGAGGCGAAAAGAAAGAAATAGTCTGTTTAGTGTTTTAATAATTAGTATTTGATAAAAATGAATAAAAATGAACGTGTATAGCACCTCTAGGTTAAGTATAATGCAAAGTCCCTTTGAATTCAAGTGAAAAATTATGTCCAAAACTTGTACGATGAAGGAGAAAGGAAGATGTCAGAAAATGCGTTCATCACTGAGTAGGTGAACTGTTCCACTTCTAAAACTTTGATACACATGGTTTCGCATTCTTGAATGATAGGTAAATATAGGGACAAAAGTGGTCCGCCCATTCCATTTCTATCAAGGACATTGTCAATACTGTCGACTTTTGACCCAAATTATAAGCAATGTTAGTCTCTAGTGATGCTGTCAAAATGTTTAGTGACCACATTAATTAATATTTTCTCAAGTCGAAACTTTTCTCCTGCTCATCTCCCTTTATCTTCGAGACCTAATGACCTTGACCTCAAGACTGTTACAAGCCCACAGCGGTACTTGGAAGACTCTCAGTCTGCTGTAGGCTCAATTCTTCTTGCGGAAACAGTATGTGTCTTTAAGTAGTGGTCCATAAGTGAGCGTTTTCTTCGATCTGTGGGGTCCAGAACGATCCTTTTCAACTGCTGACATACACTCACCATCTCTGATTCACTCCCATTAAACCCTGTTCAATACTGCGTTACATTCTCGACATTTACATCGTTTTCATAGTGATGATTAATGGAAAACAATAGACGGAGCTTGAAGTACGGGTTAATCATGTTGCCAAGATGTTAATGCTATCTTCCAAGAAATACATGCATTTCTTATCCAACGAAGGCATACATATTCGTGTTTCTTGTTAGCGAATCTGACAAAAAAAGTTTAAGGAATTCGGATGCATATTTTCCATTCTCTTCTTGATACTTACTGAGACGCTTTGCAGATTACAATGATCGGAAATAAAATGTTTCCTGCTTATCAATTACGACTAAAATCTCTGAAGTGTGTCACGCTGCCAGGCCTGAACAAACGCGTCTCATTTGCGACCATGCTAGTGATCGCGTAGCCTGCATGTGCGCCGTGAGCGCAGAGACCTCTCTACCAGCCAGTAATCAATGATTGCAACTAAATTGCGTAGCTCTAATTGCATTTTAATGACTAACCTTGTGCCAGTCGCCGTAAGCCGTAATAGACGCTATTCACTCCACACGCTCTGTTTCCTCAGCACTGTAGAGGTAGCTTAGCTAATTTTGGAGACGATTTTAAGCTAGGGACTTTTGCCAGAGAGGATTGTTGAGATTTAGTTAAGGCTTATTTGCATAGTAGTTCTCACAATAAATCCTCATTATTTAACTGCCAAATTCCAGTATATTTTTTGAGAATTTCCGAAAGTAACTAAAAATAAAGCAAGAAGTAATTTTTTTCCAGTTAGTTTCATTTTGCACACTTCTCATTTGCATTTAAATAAAAAGAATGTTAGAAACGAAAAATATCAAATTGACTATAGTAAAAAGGAAATGTTAGGTATTATGCACACGTGGAACCTAAGGAGGAGAAATTATTGTATTTTTTTCAAAAATACTTACTGGATACACTAATCTGGAAGTCGAGGCGCGATAGACTTATCTTCATGCGGTGCGCCCTGGGCAACGTATATTCATACGGCAGAAAGGTCTATAAACCGGTAGTTGACTTCAAACTACAATGACTCGACTGTGTGTCATATTCAACCACTTCCACAGTACTCACCTTTCCTTTCTCTCTACTTGGTGTCTGTCTCTCCTTACATTTGTGAATCCCTCTTCTGTTCCCTCTCTCGACTTTTTGTGACATCGATGTTTCTCTCCTCTGTGAAGACCGAAGTCAACTAAAGGGCTAATGATAACCATCATAAAGCCTGCCATTTGAAATAAATTATCGATAGGACCTCAGCCTGCTAATATTCGCAGGTGAGTGTTTCTTTTCAAAAGTAGAATTTTTATTTAAAAAATTTAATTTTTTCAACTTTCCAATAGTAGGGTAATGCAGTATAAAGTCATTCGGAATTGCATGATCTCAGGTTATCGTCTTTTATTTTTTTAATATAAATAATTTTAAGTTATTCAATTAACGTAAATCACCTGTAAGAGAGCTATCAAAAGACGGAAATGATCAATTCTGCTTTTTTTAAATTGATATTATTGAATTACCAATTTTATAACGTGTTTCGTAATTTTGAATATTTACACTATTGAACCAATGCTACAAAACAATATCAAATTTTTGGTGCTCGAAACTTCATTTTATTATTGCTGCTATTAGTGACGCATTCTACATTGTTGGCTGGTCTAGGTTCGAGCCCGCCATTCAAGGTAGCCTTACCAATTCCTGTGAGTTTGATATTATGATCCAAATTAAATGACCTGTCAAAAGGTCAATACTCAAATGTTTGTCGTACCAATTTGCATGATTACAAGGACAAGTGTGCAGTTGACTTTAGTTTGCGTTTTTCTTGGCTAATTAAAACAAAGTTTGGCTTGATACATTTCATATTATTGGAACAAGTAAGACTTCCCTTCCATCTACTCTTGCGGTTGCTATAATGGAATACGAAATTGTGGAGGAAATTACGGAAACACACGTTAGCCTACTAGTTCAGTTAATTAGTAGAAATATTAAACTATAAAGAAAGAAAGTAGATTACCTGTATTCAATCATGCGTTCACAAAATAATATTTTGGGAAAAAAAAACAATTTTGATTTCCGACTCACGATTAAGAGGATGGCTGCTATAAATAGCAGATAAATTAACTTAGTACTTCTTTACATTCCAAAGTTGCTGTTATCGATGCGCTCGTTGTTTCTAGTTTTATAGTAATGATATTAGCCATAAGAATACGAAGATGTGATTTTGTCTATCAATTAAATACTTTTAGATAATAGCATGAAAAGCCTCAGCGAGGAGAAAATAGAACTCATCTTTCTTCCTTCCAACTACTTGTGAAGAATTAACTTCGTATTCCATTCGCTCTAGATAATCAAATCAGAACTTATTATGGAACTTAAGGCAATAATAATAATAACAATTAAAATTTCATAACAAAGTGCTTTTGGAAGTTAAGCACACACAAACAAGCAATTAATTTTTAATGCTATTGGAATTGACATTTAATTTGAAAACACTCTTTTCTTTTAAAACACTTCAGCAATAATAATGTTTAAACGAGATTTAGAAAGAGAAAAATCGTCCCATCAATGCATAATTGTGCAAATCAATCAAACACAACCTTTAAATAAACTCATGAGAAAAGTTAAAAAATTAAAATGTATTGAAACAAGGCAAAATAATATTTCTTCTCAATTTCTTCTCCTGTACATACTCATTTGCACTTCAGCTTGTAAATGTATACTGTGGAGGACACAGTCTGAACACTGTTAAACTAAGCAATTTCTGGAACGCGATGCAATTTCTGAACCCCGAATACAGAGCCTTCCCAACCAATCAATCATTAATAATCATTACTGGGTCAGCGTACTCAAGATAGTATTTAATGGCCCCATATGGGGAATTTTGGCAGAGAGATTAGTGAGGACAAGTACAGGCTTATTTCTATAGAAATCCTCAAGGTCTTGGAGTGGCGAACCCAACTGACATTCTTCATTTAGTCTGTAACCTGATAATCTGCATTCTTTCATATTGAGCAACCAAATACAATACCAATGGTTTCTTGAATCTACTATGATCAATTAGGATGAAGTTTGACAGTGTGAATATATTTTGATTGTGCCAGTAAGTTGCGGGTCTGGCTTTTGACTGGAAATACTTCTTGCCTTCCTTTCTGGTATAGATCCTTTAAAACAGACATCAAATTGACCATTTCGGGTGCACCTGAACGAAAGAAGATGTACCATAGAATAGATAACTCAAATAGACGTATTCTGTTTTCTCTTTATAGTTGAGGTAGCTTAGCTAACTTCGGGAGACATTCTATACAAAGAGATTTTGACATGGAGATCACTGAGGATAAGTCGAGGCTCATTACTTGTCGAAGTCTGCTATAATACTCTCACAAAAGTAAATGTACTCTAAAAACATGAAGTCTTATTAAGGATCGGATATAAGAGCCAAGGTAAATGGACAAGAACTTCGAATGCCTCGGCTGTTGCATACATTTGGAGGTACACAATCAACTGTTCTGACCTACTTTGATCATTCCTACTAGATAACTATTCGTTCGGTGGGCTAATTCAAAGTTATTTCATATCCTCATATGTCATATATATATATATATATATGATTGAATATAACAGATGAAGTTTTGTTTACCACTCTGCTTTTGACACTCAAACATGAATTCTGATTTTATTGCTGAACTTTGCTATTCTAAAGTACTTTAAGGAGGTATAAAAGCGATTTGACCACGATCACTGTTAAGACAAATTTTGATAGTTTTATCATTACATTTTTTAATGCTAACAAAACAAATTACTACTTCAATGTATAAAGGTATAGAAAACTAGAATTTTAGGACGTGAAGGTTGTTTGTATGCCTTTGTTAATAACTATTACTAATCTAAAAAACCGAGAATTCAGTGGAGAAAGGAAGAAGACGATGTGAAGAAGCGTTCAAGAGGTTGCATTTTTAAGAGCAATATGAATGCAAAAGCGCTTCAAAATGCTTCTTTTCTCCCCACAGGATAACTGGCGACGATACGTCACTAAAGTCATAAGTTCTGGGAAGGTCGTTTGTTAAGTCAGTAACGAAATAATAATTTCGAGATTGATGGAGGAGAGAACACAAGCAAGCTCTGAAAAAATTATGCTAATTTTTCACCAGCTATTCGCCAATATTTGTTAGAAGATTCATCGACTAGATGTAGATAAAAATATCACGTCTACTGAAATATATTCAGTAGACTGTGTATTTTACAGATCCACACGGTCCTAGATACGTTTAATGATATTAAAAGTGGCTAGACATCATCGAGGAGCAATGAACAGCATTGAGGCCTATGAACTTGTACAGATTAATCTACTTCCAGGAATGTTTTCTGCTGCGTGTCAATGGGTATATCCACTGAAACTTCAAAGTTTCCTTATAAGCACGTACCTTAAGCGAGTAAATTCCATCTACCTCCACAGTGCTCGTAAACATCATCCTGCATATGCTTCTACTGTGGTATTTAGAATGTACATATGAAAACATGGTCAAATTGGATGCCATTTATTAGAGCTATTATGGTTAGCTATTTCATTTCCTTTGCCAAAGAGTACAAATTTGGACAAATTCTTAATAATTATTACCATAGAGAACATTCTTGAATGATATGTTCAGTTCCTTTATTCTTAAAATTTTCTCCATTTTTCTTTAACTATGTTTCGCTAGGAAAAGTTATTACACAGATGTATCACTTTGCTTCATCTTTCCCTTACAAATCATGAACTCCACTCTCTTGTAGTATTATTGATAATTAGTGGATGCGTTTCGTCCTACACCCAGCGATTAATGGAACTAGTTTCCATAGTCTTCTAATCGGTCACTCGGGGCACTTTCAAGTAATTCCACCTTTCCATCACCACATTCCTGTTCAATATTTTGATATTTTTTATAATTTTTTTGGGTTTACTATTAATAACCCCACAGTTATGGTGAAGTAATTGGCATTAAATTGTACTACAGAAAATACCACAGAAACAGCTTTTAGAGAGGAAGCAGTCTGTTCTAGTGAAGCATTTTTAGTAATAGAATATCTGCCTAAATGCTTTGCTTCCAAAGATTATAGGTTTTAAAAGAAATAATGACAAGCTCATTTGTCCGTTTTCTTCTCAAAGAGCAAACAAAAGCAATTTTATCCATCTATTTTACCTGAAGGTATCTCCGTTTGGGTTGAGATGAGCAAATCCTTCAAACAATACTTGTAATGTGGCTTGCTTTTCCTAAACATTTTCCTTATTAGTAACAGAGCATTGAGCCAGGACATGCAGTTCTGCCAGGGCAGAGAGTAGAATGAATTAGAAGACACAAAGTGATGGAGAAACCGGTAGTTGGGAGAGTGAATCATATACTCACCGTCATTATTAAAGCTAACACAAAGAGTTTATTTCTAATTT
Source organism: Hymenolepis microstoma (assembly GCA_000469805.3). NCBI lineage: Eukaryota > Metazoa > Platyhelminthes > Cestoda > Cyclophyllidea > Hymenolepididae > Hymenolepis > Hymenolepis microstoma. The sequence goes on along the minus strand of LR215991.1, from coordinate 22,618,595 downwards.
GTCGCCTTTTTTCCCTTCGTATAGTAATAACGAGATGCAAATATCTTCAGAAGGTAATTTGGAAGAAGAGGGGGGAGGGGTGGTTAGAATCGTCACTTGTCAAAGTGAAAATTAAAGAATGAGAATTACAAAACCCTTTTCCTTAGCAATATTGACATTCCTTCCCTTTTTGCATTTTAAATAACATTTACTTTGCAAATTGCTATTTCGAATTATTAGATAAACCTGTACAGTTCACAGTCTCTCCAAGATGGTAGGCTAGTAGAATGTAAAGTTCTAAGATATTCACATTTTTTCTTCCCTTCCCTCCTCTACGGATATTTTATGGATACTTTGGATTGTTAGCTAGTAGTGCGTTATTTGGCGACGCAGATAAAAATTAATGTCATGATCCTCAACGAAGGAAAGCGTATGTTGACTTCGTCGTGCCTGGCAAAATGTTGACGAATTTGCATAGGTGTACACACTTGATGTCTAAATTTATACATTCGGAAGGAATATTCTAAAATGCAACGTTATCGGTTGTTTTGATAATTTCAAGCGATGAGCAACCCATATCCTCTGAAGACAAATAAAAAACAGGTGACTTTGAAGTGATCCATGTAAATGGCTGAAAATTCTGGGAGCCAAAACATAAACCCAAACGAAAGCGTAGTTCCTTCAGTCTTCCTCATCCATCTAGAAGGTGCTAAGATATTTCTACCACCTTCGGAGTTAGAAAGACAACAGTTCAAAATGAATTAAAACGTCTTTGTCGAAGGTAAGATCTGCAATTGTTGTTAATATTGTGGTAAAAACTTGAAAAATTAAACTTTTCTTCATCGTTCTGGAAAACGTCCTTATGTTTTCCAAACCAGTTATTAAATTCCAGATTTGCTTCGGGTTCATAGTGAAACTCACAGATAGAGAGGTAAAATATCTGAGTTTTCCGTGTTCATTTGGAGAACATTTCTATTCACATTTATTCATCCTAGAGAATTTATATTACCTCCAGCAAGTTCGAACTCTTCCATATTATCTGAATACTTATTGAAATTCAGGGATATTGCCAACTTTGCGTCCCCAACTGGCACGATACACGATACCAGTTAATAAAATCAGTTAATAAATGTTAAAACAATTGAAATTTTTACATAAAACAGTTAAAGGTGTTTTACAAATCATTGTTGAGTTAAAAGTAGTGTTATTGTAGTAAATGAAGAGTTTAAAGACAAATGAATTCGAGGGTATGATAATGGTAAATGGTCATGCACGATACCCATGCAGGTCAGTTTGTCCCAGTAATGACCTTGAAATATTCAAACGCGACAATAATATATATATATATATCCTTCAACGGAGTTGTGTACAAGTTCTCTGGTTGTCAATTAAAAAACAAAGATGTTTTCTATTCTTTAGGAGTTATATTTTTTCACCCAACGAAAGCCAATTAAAACTCTTTTGTAAACGTTATTTTGAACGTTTTGTCCTTAAGTTTGTCAAAATTGTTTTTCAACTCAATTTGGTAATTTAGACTCCCAAATAGTTAAAAATTCCAGTACTCAATAATAAAACTTAACTCCCAATTTATTCAAACGTAAAACTCGCGCATTGTTACATATTTTAACAAGTATGTAAATATTATATGCAAATAAGAATCAATTCTCAATTTAATTTTCTTTAGTGATAATGACTCATTTTTATCCAAACAAATGAATATGCTTTTACGCTCGAATATTTGCCTAACTGAACCTTTCCTCCAATATTAAAATATTGATTGGTGTTGAACAGCGTATATTTATTGAGCTCGCAGTTTGTGGGGTGTGCGATAGACTTACCTCCACGTGGGCAATGTATACTCATACGGTAAAATAGCCTATAAACTGACAATTGACTTCAAACTACCATGACCCAACTTTATGTCATATTCCACCACTTCCACAGTACTCACCTTGCCCATTTTTCTCCATCTTTGTGTCTGTCTCATTTACATCTGTGAATCGCTCTTCTGTTCACCCTCTCGACTTTGTGATTTGACATTTCCCCCCTCTGTGAAGCCCGAAGTCAACCAAAGGGCTAATGATAACCATCATAAAGCCTGCCATTTGGTATGAATGAATGATTTGACAACAACATCACTGTCTTATTGGCCATTAGTCGATTGTAAACCACCTCAGTCATAAACCACCATTCATGATAGCATGCCCGTACTGAAAATTACCAAACGTACGGTTTAAATATATGGTTTATTAAAACAAGAGGAAATATGTTATGAATTGCCCTGGTGGATACAGGTAAAACCGAGTGGGCGGTAGCAATAAATTTTTCAAGCGACCCATTATATCTGCTATTCAATGTTATGTTGTTCCGCGCGTTGCAATTATTAGAAAATCCAAATGTAGCATTATTAAAAGACACTGCAACCGGCTTTCCCAAGTATTTCTTTTTATTTGCTGAGTAATGAGTCAGAATTAGATTTCTGACAGGAGAGAGAGAAAAGAAATGCTTTTTTTTCTCCCTCTCTTCTGGTGTTGTTGGGGCATAAGCAGGAGCAGAAGGTGGAGTAGAAGAACTGAGTGGTTGAGTCAGAGTATAAGCTCAGAGCAAATCCATAGACATTCACTGAAGAGAATGTTAAATGGTCTGTCAAAACACCATAATAGCTTTTTCTTTGAATCAATCTCTTCTTCTTCTTCCATAAACTTTAATGTAAAAGGAATCGGATCAAAATTCCACATGTTTATTAATAGTTATTTACAAACTTGTATAATTGCCAATATATATCCCAAAGTTGTAGGCCGTTGATTGACACTTTTTAAAAAATTGACAGAATACTTAATTCGTGTTAATAGTCATATTGGAGAATTGTGTCTTCCTGGGAGGCTTCTATAGCTCAGAATCTCAACAGGGTAATGAATTGTACATTCGGACAATTCATATAGGCTTTATAACGATTAAATTAGTAAAAATAGTTTTGCTAATTGAGGTCGAAATCGTGTTAATTAACACTTTGTTTGATCAATTGGGGATGTCCCTACTCTGCATATAATATTTAAATATCAAAATCCGCTTTAAACTTCCTTCTACTCTGACTCCATTTAAGACTTTTCGTGTTCAAAATATTGAATGATAAAGTGACTTAGATATCGATTAGTAAACATGCAGAAAAGACTTAACCAAATAGGTACCCTCTATTATAAACCATTTTATTGGCTAAATTAAGGCAACCTTGAAAAATATAACAACTCGAAATATTTTGTAATCCGCTTTTCATAAGTTTTTCTTCGCAAATCCACGGCACATTTCAATGCTTAAAAATATTGATGCCAGCTCAACTGAATATGGGTATTTTTCGATACAAAATGGTTGACGAATGAAATTCAGCAAGGCCCATTCTTAATCTTTCAATGAATTTTAGAGTAAAACTGTGTGAATTGCTCCAAAATCCTCAATAATTTAATGCAATTATCCCTTTACTCACTTTTAAAATTGTATTCCTTGACATTGAAAATCTTCACTATTAAATGACCACAGAGTACCGAATTTAGTATCTCTGTTTCTCATCGCCTACATAGAGTTGTATTTTTATTCAAACTGAATGCTTTTGGCTCAACTTCACCAAAGACGAGTTGTGATGTTGAAAATAGAATTGTTGTTGAATATTAATGCGACATTTTTAGAAATTTATTATTCCAAAAAAAATTTTTTATAATAGGTTGCACTTAAAATTTATTTTGTTTGACTTTCAGTATTTACAGAGAAAGCAGTCTCCAAGACTTCAACTCAATTCTCTGTTCAGTAACCATTAATTAAAGCACTTTTGCAGAACTGATTAGTTAATCTTGCTGTATTTAAAATGATCAATAAAACTGGTAGTATCTTTGATGTAGAAGATAACTTATTCGTCACTAAATCGATATCAATAAATTGGTTTCATAGATTTAGGGAAAAAATCAGTTTGGGGTAGTTTGTTAGGATACTAGCAAGCATGCCTTCCACTTAATGAAGTTCCTGGTTGCCTTTTTCATGCTTTATATGAATTTAAAAATGTCAATATTAATAATACAAATGCATCCTGTAGATTCTCAGCTTACTCTGCTTAGTAAAATGCGTAACTGCCTTTGCAAAGCACTTATTTTAAGTAGCCTGTCACTCAAGTTAACTTCAAGTCATTCAGCCATGATAAAGGTCAGTCACTCACATCATCACGGCGAACAAACAACTATCCAACTGAGTACTTCCCATTTACGCATACTTGGCAGTGTGTAAGGAGACGTCGTTCGCTTGTGTACGTAAATAAACTGCAAAGACTTTTAAAGAGTCAAAGTTGGCTTTTGCGGAAGTAATAGTCGAAAACTTATGACCTTGCAGAAGAAAATCGCAGACTGTTCCATTTTCCTCAATTGTACGTCATTAGTGAAAATACTCCATTGGAATTAATAAAGTTGCGTTCTGGAGCTAAGAATTATGTAATCAACATACCAACTATACTGCAGGTAAAAGAGTGCTTTAATTTCCACTCACTTTCTGTAACACACGTTTCCACTTCCATATAAACCTTTTGTCTTCCATCTAACGATTTGGTGTTGGCTAGCTGATTTCTTTTTTTGGAAATTGGTTGGCTGGGATTCAAAAAAACTTGAATACTATTTTGAGAACAGTCACGATATACCTTGCGCATGCCAACGCATATTCGATGTGGCAAATAAGTGACTACTGTCGGAAATGGTTGAGAAATGAGTACAGTCAATTAATTATTCGAACTATTACGACTTTTCTCACTCAATAGTTGCTAGCATTGAGTATTCAGACAATTTTCGCAATTTGCTATTGTACCTAAGTTAATGTATTGCTATGCATGGCCAATAGTATTTCAATTAATCTCTTGATAGCTACTATCACAGTCTTCTTCCTCAAATATTGAATCTTATGAAGGTGGCCAAATTCTTTTCTTAACTTTTTCCGTTCTCTAATATAAATCAAATGTTGCCAACTTAATGTCTCGGCACAACGTTCGGAGGTTTACAACTTGATCGAAGCACCTCAATGGCAATCGAAATAAAAATTTGATTGCCTTGAAGTAATGAACTCCAGTGGCCACTGGCATTTTAAATAAACCGTTTCCAACTTTAAATACTTTCCCATTTTTTGGTAATAGGATGTGAATAAACTGTGGCATAACCGATCATATAAACAAATAGAGTGCTCGATGAGCTCTGAATAGTCGAAGGCATGTGCCTAAGAGTCATATGGTGAATATTTATGAAATTAAAGATGAATAAATAGACAAAAAACTCTCAAATTCATAAATTCGTCACCTGCTTCTTCCTAACGCCTTCGCTTATTTACTATTCCGTTTATTCGGTCATTTTTCCAGAACTTAGGCTTTCATTACTTTTAAGGCATAATAGTAGTACGCAAACTTCAATAGTTGATTTTTTTAAATTGTTTGACTTAAGAAATTTTAGGCTAATATTTTATGCAATCATCAATTTACCTGTCCCCATTAATTTTCATTACTGTCTCTTAATGACAAAAGGTTCGAGAAAGCTACTATTTGTTGATTAATTATGCGATTAGAGTCAAGTAGCCACTTTGATTTCCATAAATTCAATTGCCACTTTTCTAAGCTAACTTTCAAAATAAACTGCCAATATTGTAAAAATAATAGAACTTTGGGACGCGCTTTAATAGTTGAAACGCTACGGCTTTAATTTTTCAAGGAAATGCTCCCATTTGAATGCGTTAAAAAGACCATTACTTTGAAGAACCAGGAATCAAGAAGCCCGTTCTTAACAATCCATCGATGTGCTCAACAAAATTGCATAATTCTTTCTGACTTTCCTCAGAGCGATTTGTCCACTATTGCCGTTTGTAACGAAAATAACAATAATCGCCTGTTAATTGGAGTGTATCCCTCTTCCATTATTAATCAGCGGCGCGTTTCTTAAAATTTTATCATAACACAAAGATGAGGCATCCTTTTTAAGAATGTCATTTTGAGAGTGGGAGTGATGCCATTTTACCACCCCTCTCCCCATTATGCATAATGATTGCTTAAATAGCGAATATTTGGCTTATCAATTTAATTAAATTTCAGTCTTTACCTTTATTTATTGAGATAAATAATTTCAGACCTTCAACTAAATAAAGTTCTGTAGAAATCGCATGCGATACAAATTATAGTAAACAGGCTCTCAGCATCAGATGGTGAGTTAAGTACGGTTAGCTTTCACTCTGTTGTCTACGCGAGGAGTTGTGACTGACTTAAAATGCCCTGATTTTATATAATCGTGACCTGTTTCCTCATGAATCTTCCGAGAGTTTTGCACTTAGTAGCCAACTAATAATCAAATGTTTAGTCTACTGGAATCTGGATGAGTGGAAGTTAAAATCAGTTAATAAATGTTAAAACAATTGAAATTTTTACACAAAACAGTTAAAGGTGTTTTATAAATCATTTTTGAGTTAAAAATAGTATTATTATAATAAATTAAGAGTTTAAAGACAAATCAAGTCGATGGTATGTTAATGGTAAATGGTCATGAAGTATAAGCAAATTTACGATTTTGTTTTAACTTAACCAGAGTTGGGAGACCCTGTTAGCTCCAGAATTTCTGCATAATGACTAAATTGAAGGGAGTAAACTGACCCCATTGGGTAACATGCTGTATGGTGCTATCAAGTGAATTCGAGCAGGATGGGATCAGTAATAATACAGTTGACAGTAAACGACCACTCTAGAAAGCTATCATATACCATTTTCTCCGAATTTCATTGTAACCTAAGCTCAATCCGGATGATACCAAAATGTTCAAGGAATAGCATTTTTAAGAAACCGAAGCCCCAAAAGCGATTGGAACCTTGTATTAGTTTTGTTTTTCAGACTGAAATTCCACATTTAACCTTTCTCATACACTCGATTTATGTTCTAGCAAAAGCTATTGGCCAACGTCAAGTCGACAATTAGCCTCTTAGCTCAGTTTTACTCAAGTGAATAAACATTAAAGGTTATTAAAAGAGTAGTCCATAATGCCCTCCGCTCCCCAGTTCTCTGGTACTTACAGTTTATTTCGTGATTATAAATCATTTAACCATTAATGCACGATGTATTAATTGTTTCCAAGCCTTTACTATGGGCGATGTTTTCGCAAACTATTCGACTGTAAATTAATAAAACATGTGACGCTGAGCAATTTTTGCCGTTTGGATACATTTCACGGGCCTTTCGCAGTATGATATTAGAGCATGTTTTTTCCAAACACACTGTGTTAAGATGCCATCTGCAGTAAAACGCGTAAAAAGGAGAAAAGTTATGGGATTCGGCACTTAGCCCATATCCTTCTCTCACGCCCTCTCTCTCTCTCTCTCTCTCTTAATGTGAACACGTCTAAGTGCCCAGCCTTGTCTCAATATCACCTATTTGACTGTAAGTATGCATAAACTTTAATTAAAGCAATCATTTACTTATTCTCAACTTACCGTGGTCTGCAAGCGTTAAAATGTATATATGATTTTGGAGAAGTCTGGGCAAGCCGTTGAAATGAATCCAATAGTAAATATCTTAATTCTTAGTCATTATTTACAAATTCAATTGCGGTGAGGAAGTAAAAAAAGTTAATTATTAATTACTTTATTTGCGCTGCCTGCTTTTATATTTCGCAGGAAAATTTACCACGAACACTATTTTGAAATAGTGACAAAGTATGCTCATATCCAAAATAATGCAATTAAAAATTTCAAAATAACTTTTCTAATGGCTTAATTGTACAGTTGACAAACAGAATTTGAAAATTGATGTGTATAAATTCAGAAGTAAGGGATTTTGAGCATTACCATATAAAATTACTTTTTTAATAACAAAATGATTTAAATTCCGTTACTGAACTAGACACATGCCATTAAAATTTTTGTGAGGGTCTTATGGAAAATGGAATTGGAATTAGTGAGCTGAGTCATCTCAATTAAGGTAGATAAATTTAATTTAGAAAGGCGTGGATTTACCTTTGAAGTTCTCTTAAAATCGACTGATTTCTATTAAGTCATATGATCCTCTGGTATTGTTCCTAGGGTGTTGGGAAAGGTTAGACTAAAACGACTCTTCACCATTTAAAATATTTACTCAGACTAAACTCAGTGTTGGGATTTTGGAAACTATTTAGAATTACGTATGAGCTTCAAAGTTGCTCAGACTTTAAACGAAAGAAATGAATTTGAGTTGTTATAAGTTAAACAGTCAATAACCAATTGATATTGTGGGCAAGGATTCAACCTGGAGATTAACTATTAAATTTAAATTTTGAAAAGTGAATCAATGCGAAGGCTTTTGACGAAATTCACTACAAATCTTTTCGTTACATAGAACAGAAAACAGGTATACTAGAGACACATTTACATAATAATCGGGTATGATTTCTACATCACTTAAGTCTGCTCTTGTTCAAATAGGTACACGATTAGCGAGAGTCTAGCATTTCTGACCATAATCAAAGTGTGTGTCATCGAACCATCTGTTATGGAAGTTACTATATTGTGAACCTGTTTTCAGAAAACTCCTAATTGATATGATGGAGTCACTTCAATCACCTTCTTAACAATAGTGATCCTCGGTTGAGCGATTAGAAATTTGAAAGGTACTGAACTAAAGCGATGTATCATGATAAGGACTGGACTGTCTAATTAGTAGGTTCTAATTAATTGAAGGATAGAGTACGAAAAAATAATTGTCTTTTCATTTAACATTTTTATTTAAATCATTTCCCAAATACATCTACAATAATGCATTAATGTCTGAGGAGGGAGGGGGTCAAATAAGTGCTTTAAAGAGAGATTGGAAACGTTCATTTAACTTCCTTTCTCGCATTTAAAGGCAATCGTAATTTTTTTCACCATTTATTTAAGCGCGATTCATAACCAAAACACGGAGGCTCTAAGTCCCTAAAAAAGTCACAACGTCTAGAAGATGAGATGAGTGGGAATGTAGGCTGATAGAAATACGACGGCGGCGGGGGTGGAGATTTATTTCGCTTATTAGTCACAATGCGTTATGAGTCATTGATTATGAGCATGTGATACATCATATTGTGGGCTTAATTAAGTGTGGCTAATGTGATTAGTAGGGGAAAAATTATGTGGAAGACGATTGGAAACAGGTGGTTATAATGTTACGAACCTCGTCGGTTTATTCCCCATTCAATAATATGCGGCAATACCGGTGTATTTAATATTGAGTTGGCTGTCCTTTGAGAAATACTTTGATTGATATTTTGGCAGGTCTGGCAAGCGAGTCACCACAATGTGATTTGTAATTACCTAGTTGATGGAAATCATCGTAGCTTCCTGAATCTAATAGAACATCGCCATGGCTTTATGAAACATTATTTCTTAAGAATTCCCACATGAAGTATGGCAATTAAGGCAAAATATAGTGTCAAACCCGTTGAAGGGAAGTATCTGCTTAAAATTAACCTTGAATAGAGAAGTCTCTGATAAGATTCAGATTCTGACAAATTTTGACTCAGCAATTATTCTTGAAGTTCACTGAATTTAAGTGATAACCTCTAGCATCGTAGTCAAACTTTTTCACCAACTATAAGCTTGAAAAGAAACAAAACCTGTCAAGTTAGCTAATTATTGAACAATATTTATGCCATCAACCAATAAGCTCTGACCATCGGAGGCAAAAATCTCTCGGGAAATCAGGAGGCTATTCTAAAAATAGGTAGTCGACTACGTTAGCTGAAACGTTGTATCCCAGTCAGTTATAAAGTGAATATCCTGTTAAGTCCATAATTCAGATTTTATATGACTCCAATCACTATATCACTCATTTCATCGTGTTCCTCATACTAAGATAATTGGCTAGGTTATGAAGTCGTTACCTAAATGGCTTGGCTGGTTGCGTAACTCCAATAGTATAGACGAAATAGGCGTCTCTGGCGAAGGGAGTGATTTAACTTAATACCCAATTGATCTATATTTTTTACTATTTGCCAAGTGGAGGGTGAGGCAGGAGGTTCCAAATTTTCATGGAAAAAGTAACTTAACTCAATAAGGAATAAGTGCAATCAATTATGAGGCGGTAGGTTAGAGCGTAGTCAAGTTAATTTACTTTACTGGATGTTATCGTATGCCAAAATTCAGATGCCATCAATGATTGATGAATCATAGTCTTATTCAAAATGTCCAGTGCTCATTAACGGTTGCTTAATCACGATTGCCAATCCATTTTTGTCCCCAAAACAGCGCGATCATACTTGTTATTAGGCGTCTTGCATTATCTTCATGGCACAAGGACGCTTGGTAACTTAAAACAAATGAATTTCAGGCTCAGACCCACTTTATTTAGTCGTTATATCTCCCACCCTGAACCTCCACTTTAACGTTAACACCTCTTTGTGTGTCTGCTTTCGCGAAGTGAAATTGCACTGATAGTGTTAAAATCTCAAGAGCTTATGATAAAAAGTGGACATTTGCATAGTTTAAAACTATTATTAGATAGACACGCGCTTATCGCCTATATTAAGGTGCTTTTTTTTGGAAAAATTCAACCAATAGCGTGTTTCTACGACTATGAGGAAAAAAGTAAACCATCTTTTCCCACTAAACGTTGCGCGTAGGTTAACTACTTTGTTTATCTCATTTAAAAAAGACTTTCTCAAGTCTTCCATTAGCAATTTAACCTTTTCATTTCAGCACAATGGGAGTTAGTGAGAGTTGTTGACCTTTTTTTTGTCCTCGAGTGGGGAAAATAGGGGATTTGTGCACTACACCAGTTTATTTATTTCCCATTTATTGAAATTGAAAGTAGTAAAAGAATTGAATAAATTGTTCCAATCAGATTAGGCATTTCTTACATTGGTTAACCTAACCTTGATGGAAACTGATATGTAAACCGAATTTCGAAAAATTCAATCAAAATTGGTAGTGAAGGGAGGGGATTTAGGCGAACTTATGGAGAACACGACGTAAGAATGATTGAACCAAGGAATCTTATGCTCAATCGCACAGTCTGGAACGTGTATCGTGCTGTCGATCACATCAAGAAGAGAGCGTGATCGTGAATGCAGTGACCTCTTAGCCATCCAACATCAATAGTCGTTGCATTGTTAGTGTAGCTTTCAATGTACTTTAATGACTAGTCGGTGCCCATGTCAAACAAACAGGGAAAACGATCGGTCTTGCCGATACTGTTGAAGCAACTAAGCTAATTTCGGAGAAATGTCCTTCTAGAGGATTTGGCCAGAGAAGGCTGATGAGGCTTAGTCGAAGCCCATTTGTGTAGTATCCGCCCTTAAAAATAGAACAGATAAAGGGGCAAAGTCATAATAAATAGAAGCAATAAAAACACAGAGACCTAGTATGAGCCATAATTTGAGCCCTCTAATGGCGATGTGGCTTCATCGGCTTATTTAACCGACTGACAATGGAAAAATATTAAACTGGAATCTGAAAAGAGCAACGTTTACACTCATCTTTGCAAGTGAAGAAAAGACCATAATTGTAATCGAACACTCAGGTTCCTTGACTGGTTATTTGGAGTACGTAGAAAATGTCGTCTTATGACCGAGGTTTATACAAGTGTTCATTACAAAGGTGCATTTCAAGATTTTAACAAGTTAGTTTCTCATCAGTTCAGTAGATATCATGCTCGTTTGATTCCGCTTCTTCTAATTCTTCTCTTATGGAAGTTGTGATTCCCATTAGAATGGAACCATGGTATAGGCCTGAATGAGAGAGTTTTTCTAATATTACCGTTAAAACATTTATTTAAACTTTCTGGCTTTGAATACGGGTAATGGGTTTCATAAGCAGCTCATCGAATAAATCTGTAAACCATGCCTTCTTCACGTCACCTGTTCACTTGGACTTCTGTTACAACACATTCATACATCTTCATTGATCTACTGCAGGTTCCCCAGTCTCAGTGCCATCCATCATCCAACTATCTATTTCTTAACAGGAAAGACCTAGCCAACTCGTTAAAAGGCATAGAGATTAGTAATGTCGACATTTAATTATTTATTCAGGAACTGCGGTATGAGTGGTGTATCACAGTCCCTACCTTCTTTAGCATAACATGGAGATAGAGCAGTCGTACCCAACCCTTCATCCAAATCCCCCCAGAAAAGGCGTGTGCATAAGCGCGCTGGTTATGGGAGAACATTAGAGGGGGCTTGAAGCAATGCAGCTAAGTAGATAAGCATCTCGAGGTTAGTAATGCCTTCTGTCTCCCCCCTTCTCCCCCTTTATTTCCCACTTGGGATGAATCATGTACTGTGTGCCGTACAAGGCTGTGATGAGACTGTCCAGATTAGAATAGGTAGCATAGCCCTCTCGCGAGGCTACCATTAGAGAGAGCATAAACACACTAAAAGGCTGAAGTGAAGTGCCTGCAATTAATTATAAGTCATAATAGCGATACATGAGGAAAGAGTGAAGGTTCTTCAGTTTCTTTTATTGCTCAGTTTTTTCTGAAGGTACGGACAAAATGTTGACTCCTTGAAGTCAAAGTGGACATTACTTATATAATCGATAAATTGGTGAACATAAGTAATTTTGTCATTATTTATCCGCTCTAACGCTTAGTCATATTTCACGTTAGAAGATGGATTTTTGAATTAAAAATTGTGATTTAAAATGGCCTTGCTCATCTCCACCTTTGTGAGTTTTGATAGGCCTCTCTACACTAAGCGAAAAGGCACCTAAATTCATGTTGTGTATTGCGGCCAGTGTGCGACTAGGTATTTGCCTTTCTGGCTGGGTAAAATTGATTAGGGGTTTCTTATCTCTACGGTTGATCTTCCCATGAGAAGTTGAGATAGGTACATTATTGAATTTGCCAATAAATTAAACTTCACGTATTTATGTTCTAAGTCCATTGTCTTAAATTCCAGCAAAACTTTCGGTTTTAAAATCAAATCACTTTTTTGCGAATAAGCTTTCTTAACAAAATTGAACATTATAAGAACACCTGCTGATTAGTATTTTGTTAGGAATAAAATTTACTAATGCATATTTACTTACTAATAATTCAAAATGATCATGGATTTTGTCCAAGAGGCAATACGGACTAATGGAAGCCTACATATCATGTACTTAGTTACTCGAGTTCTCCAATTTGCCAAACCGTTTGGCTTTTTACTTTAGAATCTTCAGACTCGGGTATGGGTGGCAGTTCCTATTAGTCTGACTAGGAATTTTTTTGCTACGAACCCTTCACTATTACCGTACTTGTTAAACGTAATTCCTAACTCATAACCGGATAGGTGTTTGAACATTTAAGAAGCTAAAATTATCTATCCATCATTCCGTAGTTAGGATTAGCCTAGGAAATCAACTATTTGGCATGGCTCAAGGACCCAATTAGACAATTTTCGATGCAACTTTTAAGTTTAATCTGATTGGTCGTTTTTTACTTTCAAATAACATTCCCAAACTATCAGTAAATTAACTTGGGAGGTGGGGAGTGGGGGTGGAGGAGGGGAATTAGGGGCAGTGATTAAGCATGTGCAATTGACAAGGCGAAGGCCAAAGTCGAGGCTCATCGGTGTTCAGGTAGTGGTGTAGATGGCCAATAACTTTAGTTAATTTAGCTCTATTGGTGGTGTAGACGCGAATGCAAGTTTCGCATTTGAGTAGCTCCGGGTTACATTGAATACACCTAGTGTTTTGCGTTTGGATTGGTTAGAAGGGTGACTATTTTATAAAATAAGAGGCTATTTTATAACGCACCATTTATGTAAAGTATTGACAAAGAAGAAACAGGCCCAAACGTGGGCATAAAATAGCTACTTTAAATTGAAAGCGCATAATTATTAGGTAAATATGGAGGTTGAAACAGAGTACTTTGCATAATTATAGCTCTCATTTGAGTTATTAGCACATTTCCACCAAAAGAACATAATTAGTCAAAAGATTTATTTGAGTATATTAAGTGCACTGCTGCCCTCTCTAATCGTTTAACTTGAACTCGGTCAAAAAATTTGTGAATCCCATCCCTCACCTAAGTAGATCAAGTGCTGCTATAAATGCTAAACCTCCTCGAAGAAGAGCTTTCGTCAGCAAAATATGTCACTCAATTAAGCTACCTATTTTGCTCCTTTAGAAAAATTCCACTCAGGCATAACGAAGGAACTGTCAGTAATTCATCACTCCATTCATTCCACGCAATTACCCCCCAGAGTCAGCTCGTAGGAAAATAAAGTCAACATGCTAACATGGACACTCAATTGGCAACATCTCAGGTATTTCCATTACAATTACTTGCCCAAAATATATTAATACTACTATCCGGAGTTTGGTGCATTTTTATTAACAGAAAGATAGATGATAATTCTGGAAGTGTTTATTTAACAATAATTATTTAAATTTGGAGGGAATTCGTGAGCTATCAAACTTTCACAGGATAAACATTACGTTAAACCTTTTCTTATCTTAAAACATTATTAAAAAATACAAATAACCATAATGAGTCCTATATATGACATTATTTTAGATAATTAAGTTAAAATTTGCAATGATTTCTCCGTTTTGGGGTGAATCTTTTTTGCTACTGCGGCAAAATTGGTCTCAGAATTGTAGAACTATACCTTAATAGTAGCACGTGAGATGATTATAAAGCAAAGTTAATTTAACAAGAAATCGTTAAAATTAAGTAAAGTTTTCAATCGAAAATTTTAAATGAAGACAGGAGTGGTGTAGCTCCGCATTCATTAGACCCTTTCTAATTCTGTTCTTGCATTTTTCCCACATCGGACAACCTGGAGAAGGTAGTTGAAAAATGCCACTACGAGGATAAGAGAGAATTCAAATCCCCCCCCTCCCTCTCCCCCTCCCCCTCCCCCTCCCCCTCCCCCTCCCCCTCCCCCATAAAAATCAGCTCAATTAGTCAGCTGCCTTGAAGAATGTCCTTCAATGGAAATGAACTTTTCATTACTTTTGGAGATTTTAAATACAAAAGTCCTTAATAGCAATCCAAGCTTCGGAGATATTCGTATCTTCCCAAAGAGACAGCTTTCTAGTATGTATTTAAAGCCATACATCTTTACATCCAAACCGTATTTGTAGTACTAAAACTAATTTGTCATCTTTTGACAAATAAACAAATCTTGCTGTCAATGCCAACGCAGAATGCACATGTTATTGGCCATTGGACACATTAACTAGGTCAAAATACTTAACTAACCCTCTGTCGCCCTCTGTCAAAATTCAATAATTCCGGTTATGACATGTCTAATTTAAATGAACCGTTCTTTTGTCACTCTTCTCTCCTTTCACTGCAATTGACTGACTTCTAATCCCCGTTTTTGTCATTTGGGGAAGATTGTGAAATCTGGTTATTTCTCGCGAACAATAGATTTAAGAGTGATGCCTTGAAGCCTTACTTAGTCAAATTATAAAAGTGACATTATTTGTAACTTGTGTTACTTTAGATGCAGTGGAAAGAATTGGGCAGTTTGTCGTTCTCAAAGTTCCTATTTCACCACTGTTTTGATCTGATTTTTCAACCTAGTGATAACTAAGTACTCAGTTTAAAAGTCACATTAACAAAGATGGAGTTGAGTAACAGTAAATATGCATTTTGTACTCTTTGGTACTCTTCCACTTCAATGATCACCAAAAGCATCATAATGCTCAACCGTATCACTACTGTATTATAGAAGAGTGCCGCCCTGAACCTTCGACGCGATTTGTACTGTTAAACATTTATCAATTAGAGGATCGTGGATAAACATGACTATTAGTTCATGACTCCATGTACAGAAGATCATTTTTTTCTTGCGTATTGAAAATAAAAGTGAATAAAAATTGCCTGTAGTTGACTTGAGCTGCAATGGGGTAGTCTACGAAATGTCCGTTGCCTATATTGCTTCAGTTGAATCGCGAGCATTTACCACCATGAGACACTTAAAAGTGATCCTGTAGAACATGAGCTACAACTCGTTTTGATTGCGTAATTAAAATTAAATATACGTGAATGGGTTAGAAGGATTTATGAAGACAAATAAGTTTTTTTTCAGAATCTTAAAAATCTCTACGAATTAGTATGCTCTCAATTAAGGAGACTTAATAGTCTTCTCACAACGAAGGAAATAAAACGCTTCTAAACTGTTTGCTAGTTTATTTGGAATTGCGGTTATAGTTTGGAATTCTGTTCAGTGTCCAAATTTGTCCAAAATTAGGTTATTATTTCCACTTAAAGATTTTCCGTGTTTTCGTATTTATGGGGCTGTCAGCAATTCATCAATTAGTTCTCTCAACCCAGATCATTGTTGCTAAGACAATGCTCAAGATCTTATCTGAGTGCTAAATTAACGTTAATTGTCAATACCTGTCTAAGTTTGACATATGCTAATTAATAGCTTGTGGTAAGTACGCAGTCTATCCATCACATTGGAATAAATATTTTATTAAACTCTCTGAGTAATTTTGGTTTGTACGCCTTGATAAAGGGTGGCAATATGATGAAGTTGTGAGTCTCGATAAGTTTTTTCCCATGAACAAAAAATATCTCAAATATTTTTGTATTTTTTTAAGGAATTGTAGCCCAACTAATTTTTGGTAGCTTTGATATTTTGCAATTGCCCTTTTAATAATCATATCTCTAATCTCATTCAGAGAAGCGTTTACCAACACCCATCTTGGGAAAAGGGTCAGAATCGCATAAACCCCTCCCCACCCTCTGATGTAAAACTCGGAGTCTGCGTAATGAGAGACGTAACAAGTGCGCTCGCATTCCGCTCCAGTTTCGTTTTTTGATTTGGAACGAAGCTCAAATTATTGCAGCGTTCCTTCTCAATTGATACAATTCACCCTGAATGATGAATGACTTAATTCAAATTTAATCTGCATAGTTAAAGGTATACTCAACTTTATAATGTATTTTACAATAATTTCCCCCATTCAGAAATCCAACATTGTTATTCAACCTCTCCTAGTGGAGACTGAGATTCAATTGATTCGTTAATCTGTGTTTATGCAATCGATAACTTGAGTAGCGTTATTTTATCACGTTGGTATTACAAATGGACATCGTGATTTCAATAATCCTGCGTCACAATTACACCATCGTTGATATGATAAGGTCGAACTTTCGAATACCTTCTTTACTAAATTTAAAATTAAATTGCTCATATATTAAAGAAAACAAAAAATAAATCAAATTTTCTCTTGAAGCCTACTTCATATCATATATCAACATATTTAAAATATCCGTATTATAATTACCCTAGGTATACTGCCTTTAAAGTTGTATTAGTATTTCCCTATTCTGTTTATTTATTTTACGGAATTGAATCGCAATCATTTTCCCCCTCTTACAAACCCATTCATGATGTACCCACTCCCTGACTGTCAAGGTCGTCACTACCTCCTCTCCTCTCCCCTCCACTTTATCATTAATCAAACTCACTCTTTGTCCTACATTCACGTATCTCTACATAAGAGAGTAGTTCTACAATGCGGGTCTCACACCCACACTTGAATTATAATCACTCCAATGTTCATCATTCAAGGTTATCATTGACGCACAGGTTCTCCTGCCTACAGCGAACATGTGTGAAATTCAGGAAACACTTTAGGTGGACAAAACGTCCATTCCTTTTCTGTAATTGAGATCTGATAATTTTTTTTGTTTTGGAGATATAATCTAATGCTGTTAGTGTAGTTTTCAATATATATGTCTGCAAAATCAGATCATTTGAGATTGATTCGAATCTACACACTTAGCGTAACTTAGTGGTTACCTATTAAGGGCTTTCTGAGTAATAGCTAGATTGTTTGATATCGGCAGATAAAATTCATTACAAAATAAAGTCTATTTTTTCATATATATATATATGTATATGTATATATTCCATCCCGGCATTTCATTAACACATTGAGTATTTACTGCTTTCGCGATACTACATCCAAGTAATAAGCGTTTAATAGGGGATTTAGTCGTGTCTTGCTACTCAATCTTGCCTCAAATTAAATTGAATCGCTCAAAGGCTGAGCGCTCACGCTTCCTTGCAGCTTTGATACTTAAATCTCATTTTTTACTCTAACCAATTTACCGGCTGTCAAAGAACTCCCAACCACCTTCCAACGCTTCTACAGTACATGACTTTTATAAAGTTCCTTCAATTCTGTTACTATTGAGTTAACAAACGCCAAACTGAATACTTAAGCAATTTTTACTCAGCGGGTTTTAAATGTACGGCGTACTATAAAGTTTTCACCCTGGCATTAAAATAAACTCTAAAGGTAATAGCCCATCAAAGTTGGTGCATTTGGAGCATGAGCAACAGCAATCATTAGAAGTTCGTGATCAAAATAGTTAGGACTCATGTTCAACGCTCCTAAATGCAAATTCCAAAATAGTTACTAGACGTCATAGAAATTGGGCACTATCTTACTTCTATACATAACTCAAACTTGTTAGAAAGGTAGGTGCCCGCAACACTTCACATTCAATCACATTCCATTCAACTAATTCGGTTGACAGTGCGTTTCTCGAGATGTAATCAATGCGTATATATCTCAGGATCTCTAGAGTGGCACATACAAAACGTCATTAATATTATTTGGATTTGTCATTAAAATTTTTTGCTATTCTGCATTCAAACCCCAATGACAAAATACAAAAAAAATGGACGGACAAATTTGATGTAATTTCTGCCTTCATCTCGCAAAATAGCAATTTCGTAAAGTAAATTTCCTTAAATCAAAAAATAAAAATCACAATTCTTTGGTTATTCTCACCTCAATCATCGACTGTCCATAGTCTAACGGTGATTATACGAGTTAGTCTAAATCCCTGTTCCCAATTTTAATGTAAATTCTTCACTCAAAGTAGGCCGCTTTATCTATGTAGCACATATCACATCCCTCGGGAAGTAAAAATTCGTTAATTTATTGTTACCTTTTATCATACTGATTCATCGGCCTACCACGAATATACCCCTCGTATATAACTATGAATGCTTCTTGCCATATTGTTTCTTGCTATGCCAAAGAGAATGGGTGACACGTGGAGTCATTATCCAGGATTCTCCTTTTTTTCTATAAGTCACAACCGCTTTGCGTGTACTTAATTAAGTTAAGCTCTGCTCTACATTTAATTTGAAAGTAGTTACACGCGTAAGTAAGACCACTTGAGTGGGTTGCACCAAATACATTTTCAATTCAAAAAGCGGAGTATGGTATATGAAGGAACTCCGTTCAGGAATCTATTTTATATGCCACCAAATACAACCTCTCCATTCTTATTAACCAGTTTAAATACAACATATTTAAAATACAACGAACGCATATTTAAACTCCCAAATCACGAAAGGTAGGCTTGCTAATTCTTTAAAAAAACCATATAGTCACTAGAGCACTGAATGCACACTGTTGGCCATCGATTTGATGAATTTTGACTTGATGGACCTACAATTTGGCAGCTGCTCATTGAAGTTCTTTTATGCACGCTGCGAAGGCGACTTCATAACTACTTCACTTTCTCAATAAAATACCACACCCACCCCTCCACCCCCACTTCTATTAGGATAAAATCAGGACACAGAGAGAAAGTTAATAAACATGTTTATTTTTTACTTATCGCACAATTTCATTAGACATTACATTATACTACCAATTATCTTGTAAAACAGGGACCTATTTACAAAAAAAGAAGCGCAGAAATGAGTATCAACAAGTCGATAAGAGATCAAGAGCGGACCCACATTTCACAATGAAACATGACCGTTGGTGGGATTTTCAAAGTTAAATGCAACAATATTGAGGATAATCCGTGTAATACAGACATCAGTCAATATCCTTTGTTAAATGAAATTTTAAATGTCTATTCTTTGAATGGAGTAGTTGTGTCCACAATTTGAAATTTTCACAAAGAGGAATGTCTGCGGAGGTGGGCGCACCAATTTTTAGTTCGAAAGAGGAGAAAAATCTGAAGGAAAAAAGGTAGGCAAGCATTTAAACACCATCTTTTCCCCGAAAAATTGGAATAAATTTAATTTTACTCTAATTTATAAGCAAAGCTGAACAAATTTCCGTAATTATGGTCAAATTCCACCCGCTAAATGTCGACCTCCCCGTATTTCAAACGATATTCAAACAAATGAATTAAGTTGAATTTATTATTTTTTGACGCTTTCAAATTGTTTCTATAAATACATCAGTGAAAAATCGATTTAAATCATTCCTTTGAATAATGCCTATTGATTTCGCCTCGACTTCCAAGCTTTACTAGCTTCCTAAGTAAAAATTTCATTAATTGCCGGTGTAACGTCCTAAAAGGAGTGAAAATTTAATAGTGATTATTATTAAACTTAACGTATGGTCTATATGGTATCGATTTTAGGGGAAACGCTTCCATTTTAAACTACAACGCTATTGTGATTATCTCATATGCAGCTCCTTCAAATTTGATGATTTATGAAGACCGTTTGAACTTAGAAATTGAACTTAGCAAACTGGCCATCGAAAGCTAGAACCCAACACAATTTTCTCCGCCATGGATTAATTATGCAGAGTTGATGTTTTGTCTCGGGTGCATCAATTCTTGAATCTATTATTACCCTTACCTATACGCGGACAACGCCGATTCCAATGGCTTGAAGGATATTCGAGACGAAAGCTGTTACCCAACCAGCGTCGTTTTGTACGATTAATAGGGTTTCCCTCTCAGGTCTGAGTCAACTGTAGCCCAGGGGTACATAATGGGCAGATAACTCATATCGCCGGGATTGGACATCCCATCTCTTCGACATCATAAAAGGGCCTTACATTACGAAATGAGCACTTATTCCTTACCTAGTATAAGCACCACTTAGTAACCAACTTAAGATTTCCTTATAAAAAATGATTTTAACTTCAAAACTTTCTAGATATTGAGTGTATATTGTACTCTACTGCCATGCTCCTAAGTAGCTTGCCTTGAAAAGGGAGACAGTAACTATTATAGAGGAAGGTCGTCTTATTGATTTGACTTTCCAGACATTGGTCTATTAAGGAGAGGCGATGACGATGTATTTTCATCACTATCTTCACTGTCTGATGATGGTGGTTCGAGACCGGATCGGAGTGTGACTTGAACATCACGATTGAGACTGATAGCGGGATAGTACACACCAGATGGTAGATTGTTGAATGCAATTGGTCCATGGGGCTCATCGTCAAGGTAGTAGGCGAGACTGCCGCGTTCGCAGTCCAGCCGAACACCGATCACGCTTCCAACACAGATACCTCCATCGGTTCGTTCAAAGTGTTCGCCGTTGTGGAGGAACCAACTACGTTTCTGATCAATATACATAGCCCACGCTCGTGCGTCATGCCCTATTAAAACAAAAAAGACAGTAAATTAAATGGACAAATAACTTAAGTGAATAATAATATACACTCCCTAGCAAAATGGAGTTCCGAGTTCAGAGAATATAAGTTATTTTTTGACTATTTCAAAGTGGGTTTACTCCAAACGCCATGGGATTGTAACTATGAAAGGTATTTAATGGGAGTATTTACACCTATGTACCACCGATGTCTTGATTCTATCCCATCAATTTTACTAAATTCCACTGGTTGTAACTCAGTTAAAAGTCACCAAAGAGCCCTGGATCGCTGAAGATTGCAGCAGATTTCGCAAGGAAAAATGAGTGTGAAAAACAGACGAAAAAAATAACCATGAGACGCTGTGTTTTGAGCAGTCAAAATGGTCAGTTGTCCCCCTGACTCACCGTTTGATGACTGGGGGGGGGGGGGGAGGAGAAAGGAGAAACAGGGGAAAAAAGTTGGCTTAGAGGGTGGATCTCTGTCCACATAACTGCAGATGTTTATTTGCCCTCCTCTTGTTACTGCGACGTTCCGCCTCTCTGAACAAATTGCAGTGACTCAGACACGCAGATTTTCACAGATAATGGAAAACAGTCAAAATAAGTCCACTGAGTGCAACTGCGTTCATAAGAGATGACCTTAAGAAATTCATTTGGTTGGAATGATTGGTTAGATAAGTGTACCATAAAACACAATTCTTAGTTAATATTTAAAAAAGACGATGAAAATTTGAAATCCATCACTTCGTTTGTTCTTTCCTTTTTCCCCACTTTCATTTTGGACTTTTCTTTAAGCTGCTCCTGGCACGCGATATTTAATTCGCACAGGTTCAAATGGAGCTTTTTAATGAATTTTATTAGACATCAATATCTTATAGTTGAGGGTTACATTATAATGAATCTTTGCAACCTTGCTATTGTAATAACTGCATCAAAAGGATTTAGAATTACAATATTGGAACTTAATTTTGCCACCAAATTCCATTACTACCTTTAACCAATCTAACCAATTTGGGGTAAAATGAAAATGAATGCGAGGTCAGTTTTGACGTAAAGTTAGTTTGAATGGTTAAAAATCTGTGAATCTTTTAATGATGCGGTCATAGCACCAAACTTGAAGAAATTGAGACGGCTTGAATTGGTAGAAATAAAACAAAATGCGCTGGACCTGAGATCCGTTAGTGCTAGAGAAATTAAAATCACTGGATAAAATTCCCATAAGTTAACTAAGCTGTACCGTTTGACATTTACAGACATTTTATCGTGTTTTATAATCTGATCATCGAAAATCCTTGCTTAGAGGCTGGTATTGACTGTGAGACAGTCTGATCTCTTAGTGGATTTCAATAACTCCCCCCCGAGGTGACTCACCTTGGAGTAATTATCTGGCAAGCCAAAAAGAAATCGCTCAAAAGACCATACAGGCTATTCCACTTCCTTCTTCTATGACCATAATCCCATGGGCTTCTAGGTAATAATTGCGCTCTCGCTTTCCCTCTCTTGAAACACCTCAGATATTAGTACCAATAGAGCAATAAACAGCCAAGTATTACATGCCCTCTGCGGTATCTAAAACATACATTTTTTCGTTC
Organism: Hymenolepis microstoma; assembly: GCA_000469805.3. Classification (NCBI taxonomy): domain Eukaryota; kingdom Metazoa; phylum Platyhelminthes; class Cestoda; order Cyclophyllidea; family Hymenolepididae; genus Hymenolepis; species Hymenolepis microstoma. The sequence continues at coordinate 22,595,707 of LR215991.1, read as the reverse complement.
TACCCCATTCGAGGCATTTACCGTAAATATCAAGAGGAATTCATGAAATTGACTTTAAAATTTATTTGTTTTTAATTACATTACAAAAAAGAAATTCTTAAAATCACAATTCAATCCAAAAGTGTAATCTACAGTAGTAATTATTGTAGAATGTCATTTTATGTAAAATGACATTTAACTGCACAATAGTTTTACTTTAACGTTGAAAAAATGTAAAATCCGTAGAATGTCAAAATTGATCTAGGACTCTGTTTTGCGGTGAACAAGAGGATAGAGCATTGGAGAAAGGTATGAATGTACTATTAAGAGTTTGAACTGGCTACCAGTTGATAAAGTTAATAATCCCACCGATCCAGTCAAGAAAGATGCAATGATTCTGTAAATTAAAAGCCATCTTAAAAATGATCTGATTTAGTGTTCTTAGTTAAAAACTACTCGAATTGCATTTATCTTCGAAACTAATCGATCAAATACTGAATTGAGAGAGGTAGGAGACAAAATCGAGTAACTATTAGACATTTAAATTGTCATTTCACCTTTCAGCATTCTGGTGTGCCCTTTGACCTAATTAATGAAATTTGTGCTTCGGTGAGGCAACTAGTTATGATATGAAATCAATTAGAACTTGAGTAAAGAATTAACCCACACTTTAAACAATTTGGAACATAATTTGTAACCCATTTGAACCTCAGAAAATCTGACCTATGGGAATGCGATTTCACGGAAAGAATGTACAATCACAGAGTAAATAGGTATATATTTATTTTGTATAACGATTCGAAACGCATAAGTTGTAATTGTAACCCTGTTCCTTCCTTTCCGACCTTGAGAAGATCACATCGTATTTTGCCGCGTCGTATTTGTGTACATAAATAATGCAATAGACTAAACTGGTGCACACCATTAATCATTCGCACACATACAGGTACGTTTACAGATGACTGTATGTGCCTGGTCTTGATGACCTCCATAAATAATGTTAATCAAACGGTCCATTTTTGTCCGACAGTGTTAGCCACCTTATGTTTTGCACCTTGTGTGTAAAATGTGATCCGAGAGACCCTACACAGATCCCACTTTAACGCACGCATCAAAAAATGAAGAACGATTTCTGTGACTGACTTAATTATCTTATATCACTTTACCCAGCTACTTTCGTATCAGTAATAAGACATTCTAAGGGGATGAAAGTAATTCTGATTATTTCAATTTATGAAATCGGATCCGAGCAATGTACATTCATGATTCTATAATTTTGCCCATTTAAAATATATTTAGTAACACTCCAACGTAAAAGAACACCCAAGATCATCTCATTTTGTTTGCCGACGATCAGAACGACCAACCGCAATGATATTACTCATTTTATCAATTCTAGGCTGGTCCTTATCTTATCCCAAAATATTAAAGACATAGCCTCATAACATCATCAGAGATTGTACATGCTTAAAGTAAGGCTCAAGAAATACCTACAACTGAACAAAAATTATAATAATAAGTAAATAAGGTAACAAATACACAAAACCAACTTCAAAAAGTTGTAGTTTTTTCTTCCCAACTACAGAAGTCGATTCTTCTTCTTCAACTGTCCAGAATATCCCATTCAGAATATTTTTCCGCAAATGTTAACATAAATCATTCTGACATTTTGTGTGAACCAACTCATTTTACAGAAGACAAACCTCACGCCTCATGAATAATTGAATCGACTCACCGAGTCACCATAGAATTAACTCAAAGCCACATTCGGCGGGCGACGCACACAGCGAAACACCGTCGAGTCTACTGCCACGCTTTTACTGTGGGAATCGCCCCCCCCCCCTCCTCACCCCTCATTGCTCATATGCTTTTTCTGCTTTTGAAGGGCGCGAAAAACGTCTCCTCAGAATTCAATAGTCATACTGCAACGCACCACATTACACCATTTTGTGTTCCAATGCCCCATCCCCCATTCCAATGAGTCAATGCGTAAATACAAATGTGACTCACGTACTTAAAGATTTTCGTGAGGCCGACTTATGAACTTTCGAAACAGATGAAAGATGTAAGCCAACTTGTACGTCTACTTGTGAAATAACGTAAATCAAGAATCAGACCTTGTGGTTCTTAAATCCAGTATTTTGTGACAAATTGAATAAAAACCGATATGATATTAAGAACAGACATACCCCAACCGGTAAAAAAATCGATAAGCCGTGGACACATCCGTGCTCATTCCAAATCCCAACACTGGAATTCGAAACACACACGATTAAAAAGTAATGGATCCCAGTGCGAAAGTATTCTTAAAATTAAACATCGACGCACATTTATAGTGGAAATCAATTTCAGAAATGTGTTTCTTACCTCACATAATTCAAAATACTATTATATAATGTGTTTTTGACACTACAAAGTCTCTTATTTGAACATATCAGTGCCCTGCACCAACTGCAAAGAGAACAATTTACTTTTCTACGTCATTAGACGAAGTAGTAGTTAAGTTTTGTCGAAAACTCTGTGAAAACTATTTTTAAAGTTGTAGTTTGCGGCTGACTAGGTGTTTTACTGGCAAAACTAATGTTTCGCCAAAAAATTAAGAAAGTTAAACGCGGCTTTTTCGCCCCACTGCATAATAGGTTCCGAGTCTGGAAAATAAATGCTATTCACAGACTCACAAAGTCGCTGGTTCGAGAGTGTTAATGTCTTCATTATAGCGTATGAAAGAGCCGCATTTCCCATTTGACTGCAAAATGAAAATGTCCCAAATGTCCCTTGGACATGTGCTCTTTTTATGGTATTTTCCGACCATAGGAGGACATAACACGAGATGAAGAGGAAATAAAAGGACGTGAAACGGACTGAAATGAGAGCTTTCGACAGCATTGTCAGCAAATTCCTTATGGAATCAAAACCTCGCCTCCCCCTGCAGAATGACAATTACTTTAGGCTAGAAATAGTGAAATATGGCAACACTGAATACTAGTGTGAGATTGAGTTATTTTTCGTGAAGATATGATCTTATTTTGACTTTGGAATGAGAAATAAGATTTTGCATTCAGATTCGAAGTTATAACATATGGATTGCCGAAATAATGATGCATGTATATATTGGTATTACTCGGCACATACTCTAAGCATTTAATCACAGATATTTGTATTCAGCTAAATTGGTTAATTACGAACTTGTTCTGAGTTCGGGACTTACCCGCGTTCACATCGCTTCAACCCTATTTCCTGCCACCAATACTTTCCAAACAGGACTCCTAATCGGTTCGTAAGCTAATTATAAATTCTCCATTTTTCAATTTATTAAATATCTGCTTACCAAATTGAAATTTGTGGGCTATTCATAATGGGTTAGTTTCTGGTGTGGTGCATTTCCATTCAATTTTCTACTAGTATTTGCGTCTTAATATAAAGTGAAAAGCTTGGAAGGGAAATAACTAAGCCCTTTGTTTTATGTATAGCCTTACCTCAATTACTTTTGTAATCAGACTGTAACCTAATTAATTTATTTTGGCACAACCAATACTACTCTTAATTAAGAAACTGAACTCATCGTTGGTAATTTGCATGAATATTTCATGAGTCGCCTAGTTACTTCAATGACTAAATTCAGCGTTTGTTAATCACACTCATTGTTCCTAAATCCGGCCTTAGTAAAGTACAACCTAATTCACTCCCCAGGGAAAAAATTGAAACACATTTTTCATTTCAAGTGCCTGAATAATTTGTGTTGGAAATTGGAAAGAAATACTCGAACTTGGAAAGGGAGAGTAGATTAATAGCTTTGAGACTGCCGATACAAAATTTATGAGCATTCTAGAGTAAAAAGGGTGTGGAAGATGTGAGTGAAGAGAAATAAATTAGAGGTTACTTTCCCTAATAGGACTTTGAATAACAACTCTCTCTCTTAAGAAGGCATTAATTTTGCTCAGACTGGAAGTTGAGCGTGCTCCAAACCAGGCACGCCAAAGTCTGATTTTGTGGATTTTGAAGGCGCATAAATATAAATCTTAGGGAGGGAGCGATACGTTAGACGCCGTTTTCAAGGCGACATTTTGAAAATGAAAAGACAGTGTTTCTAGGGGCTTTAATGTGGTGATTGCACGTGAGTATAACTCATCACTCGAAATAGCTTAGTTATGAATAGACCGAAATGACTCAGCTCTGCAGGAATTTAGATCATAACCATTTTGCAGTGTCCATCAATTCTGTAACTTGACAAAAATTTATCGATAGTTAATTTCACCTTTGTTTTCTCCATTTAACATTAGACGATGATAGCATACTTTTAATGACAAGCTAACTTTTTTCGTGAATAATAGTTTATGCCTGAATGAACTTACTCTAATAATCAAACAGTACTTACAATTGAAGAATAGAATACCCTTAAGACATTATTTTGAAATAACGAACATATTTAGTGGATTATTTCATCAAATGAATCAGATTCATCTATGTCAAGATCATAAATACCCCATCGTATAAACCTGGGACTTCAATGTCCAAAATTATACGATAACGCAGTCACCTTGACAACATAACGTCTGAAGAGAAGCTGGTACAAACGCGAAGTTAGCAACTGGAGATCTCCGAACGCACCTTTCATCAACTGTTATAAATGGCACAATATAGCTTAAACGAATGCTGGGATAGAGTTGATTCTCTATTTGATAAGCGGTACCAACCCACTAGGTAAGCAAAGCAAGTTTTATTTAACACATAAGATTACCTAAGAGACATTGTGATAAGGGAAAAAGGATTAAATAGGTGACTCACTGAAACGCCCGAATGACTTGAACACGTTTAGCTTGTTTTGATTTATAGCAATTACGAAGCATAAATTGGTTTTTGCACTGATCTTTAATGAAGAGCGGATTAAAGGGCCGGATGCTTTATCTGCATGGGGGCTTAATTTAAGCCTTGGGGGCTATGAATAGCTATTTTGGGCAGAATTTTTAATCTACACACGCAGTCTTTGTCTTCTCATATCAAAGTGAGTCACTCGCAGTATTTAAGCAGAAAATTGAAATGAAAGTCGAGTTAGTGGTTTAGAGCTTTAGAGTCTGTACTTTGCTTACTGAGTCAGCTGGTTGGCAACTCATGGGAAATGGGAGATAAAAGATGGAGTGGGATGTTTTTGTATAATTTCACATGCGAAAGTTTGAGGAAGCGATTTTTATGTAGAGTTGCTAGCAAGAAATTGAAGTTTTCCAAAAAATACTAAAATTTTCTGTAACATATTCGTGGTAATATTTGCAAATAGATTTCGAGCTAAAGCGGGTGCTAATAAGTGCTTTCCAACATGTTTTAAAATGTGGTGCTTGGTGTAAAGAAAAGAGAAAAAAGTCTACGATTTGCTATTAACTGGAGAAAATGAACTGAATATTCAAGGATTCTTCCAATTGAAGCAGACTTCACAAAGAGTGCACATAAACATTGCGGCTCCCAAGAGCATTAAAATAAGCGTTAGAAGTAACTACCATATGGAGAATCATCCCCAAGTCGCTCTCTTGTTAACTCACATTTCGACCAAAATTAAAAATGGCTGTTGGTCATTCCTTTCACTGATTTACACTGACAAGGACTGTTTATCTGAGTTGATAAGTTTGCCAGCTATAAACAGCAACATCGGTGTTCTATAATCCTACAATGAAGGAATAAGAAGTAAGCACTTCATTTCTGGGCTGTGAAACACTAAAATCTCTCTGTCTTTCGTTTATTTTCCTTAGTGAACTTATTTCATGCACCAATGACCTAGCACTACTGCACAGTCAAAGAACACCAATATCGATGCTCATCGATGCACTTTTGCGATTAATTTATAAGATCATCGCGATGGGGAAAAATAGATTAGAGGCGCTCAAGTACAAGTTTTCCCATAAGATCGGCCTCAAAATGATGGTTTTCTGCTCAAGGTGACGCTAATTAGAGCTTTCAATTAACTCTCGATCCTTGATTGCGCAGTTAGTCTATGTAACATTATCAGATAATACTAGATAATTAGGAAATAATTTAAACCAATTGGTATCATAACAGTAAAATGGGTGCCAGGTTCATATCTTTCAACTGAAGATGAATTATGCACAAGCTGATATCCAGAATCACGTGGACGAACGTACACATACGACTGCCAAGTTAGTTTGATGTATGCTTGTTTCATTACTAAACTATGGCCTTGTTTAAATAGCTTAGGAATTTGAGCACAACGGGGTTCGACGTTTGAAAAAATGTCATTTGTTTGAACCAAAGAATACTCTAAGTATTAACGTAAAAGTGGCTTAAAATAGTGCACTGAGGTACCTTTTTAGGTAATGAAATTGATAGAGATTATCGGCTGATAAATTAGAAATTGAACCTTTTACGCCTGATTTAATTCTGCTGATCGAAAAGAGAGTTACACTCAGTTAACGATTTCACCAATGCGAATACCAATTTACCCATTAAAATCTGTATATGAAAAATGGCTATGTTAGAACTCCGTATATTACTTTCGAAATGAAACACACTTTATGCTTATAAGTAAAATTTTGCATTAACCTAATGTTAAGCAAAACAAAGGCCTGCGTAGAGCCGTTTAGCTCAATTATTTTCAGCACTTTGTGTTTTAGTTTAATTTAATTTATAAAAATTGCGGCTTAAACGTATGCATAATCGGCCAATGAAGTTAAATTAAATCAATATAACTAAAATTTAATCTAATTAGGTAAATATCATTGAAATGATATTGAAATATTATATCAATCTACCAAATTGGGATTTCTATGTTTATTTCAACATCTTTACGAAATTAAATACAAAAATGAATTTTTTGTGGATTTAATTTGAAAAAAAATCAATTGAATTAAGAATTAATAGATGCTTTTAGTTCTGATTGGATCACAAGTGGATGCTGTTGTTTGTTCTCTCATTAGAACATCTGTTACGTCTTCGGCGTGCCACGAAATCAACCACTAGGAGATAATATGAAACAATCGGTACACTCTCGTCATTGTTATGACTGAGATAAATAAGCAGAACCGAGGGCTATTCATTTCTGCGAAAAATGAAAAGGATTCCGATGATTCACCAAATAAATTTATTCTTTCAGCACAATGCACACAGCTTATAATTTCCTAGTTCCACAGGACTAAGTTCCATTAGAAGTATAGTTCAAACTTACAAATAATAATATTATTAGTAACAATTAAAAGAAGTCTAAATTGCCAACTTTTTGCTGGTTTCCCACAGTGAACCAGGCAGGACAGAGGAGAGGGTTTTTTCGGAAAGTAGTACATTCTCACCACGGAGTCTAGTTTCCGGGGAAAGATTAGATCATTATTTCCTGCCCTACACAATTAAATTAAGGGTGAATATGTTGTTGGACACCTATGACCTATATTTAGTAATGGTTAAACGAATACCATGAGTAAATAAATGATATTAATATTTGATTATTATGACTATTACCACAGTAATACCATAATGATTTCACTTTTAATTATGAGAAGCAGCTGATATGGAAAAGAAGAAAATCCGATAAATGATAGAGATGAGGGGATGCATAAGATGCTGAGAGCACCGCCAGAGTGTCAACGGGCCCTTCTTCATTTGATTTTTTGCACACTTAAGTAGTACAATATTGATTGCATGTCTCGTTCACCTTCCAAAATTCAAATTTCATGACTCATCTCTTAAACTGCCGGGTTGGTGCTTACTGATCGATATTATTTAATTAAGAGGGGTTAGTCTTGCCGCTTCAATAAATGCTTCCTTACAATGCTTGAGAATGGATACGATCCTTTTGGACATTCCTCAATTTGCATATTTAGCAGAGCAAAGAAGAGAGATAGAAAATTTGAATTCGTCAAGATTTCTAAGTTTGTCCATTCATGGTGATTACTATTAGAAATAAAAATTAACATACTCTAAAGGGACTAAATAAGAGAAAATGGGTGAACTAGGACTGATTTGAATGAAAAGGACCATGTATACACTACTAGTATATCAAAAAAGAGTTCATTTTGTCCTAGTCTCAAGTGAAAATTTGTAAAAACTAAGTTTTAATAGAGTCTGCTTCGAGTTGAAATTTATTTGAAACTAATATTCCATTAAGTAAACTAATACTTGAACATGATTATTTTGCTTTGAATTCAATAACGAAATGCCAAAAGGGTATTGAAATTGAATTTTATAATAAATATTTGCTGTTACCTAGCTTCTTTGCATAACTTGATGAATAATTAAAGGAGAAACTCTAGACATAATTTGTGAATTTAAGGATATGAAGGTAGATTAATGGCTGAAAAAGGAGATTATAACATGACAAAGATAAGATATTGCTTTGATACTCGCAAAAGTGACAAAAAGGGCAGGGATAATTGTTCTTCCGCTCTAATCTCTTTAAATTTTGTGGAATTTACATTGGGGAATGCACTTAACTAATGATATGAGACTCAAAATAATGATGGATAGGATTAGAAATGATTAATTGAAAGCGGTGGGAGTCTGGTAGAATCTACACAACGAAGGTCGCCAAGAATTCAGCTTATTTAGTGATTCCAGACCCGATAAACTGAAAAAATGAACTTTAGCTAGAGAAAGCTTTGTAAAGAAGAGTGCTAAATTTATCCTCATTTGACTCCAATTTCAGAGAAATCGGTCATTTTCAGTATGCAAAGACGAAAAAAAGTGTATAATTGGAATCGTCATTGGCAAAGGCATTTGAATTTGGTGTTGAAGAATAAAATGACCCATACCTAACATTGCTTCTTTGTTGCAATCATTCTTGGCGATTCCAAATGAAGGTTGGCCTCCAGGATCTAGTCGATCGATTACGAATTCCCAGTAATGCACGCCTCGAGATAAGCCAGTGGATGCTAGTGCGACACAGTCCTCCATAGACTGGCAAGTTACGGACCTGTTGGAGTTGGAAAATTGTAACCCGCTTGAGGAGGAGCGAGCACCATCCAAGTGGAACCAGGACTCTGAAAGAAAGATATCGAACAAAATTTAGGCATAGATCCTAATGAAATTAGAATGAAAAGAATGTCTAAACAGCACATGTCCAGATTAAGTGAGTTTGTGTAAGAAGTGCAACCGTTAACTTTCATCGCTTTAATTGAAAGGTCAAGAAATTTCATTTTAATAGGAATTTACGTCTGTACGTATAATTTGTTAGTTCCCCCTCTTAATTGTCCTCTTTTAATTAATGCTGGACAACCGTCTCTGAACTCTGCTGATATTATCATCAAGTTGACTGGGAGTAGAATTCTCAGTTTGAACCTCTGGTACACCAGACGAACGAACATTACTCACTTAAAAACAGGTAAACCACCCAAAGAATATTAAATCCAGTTTCGTGCGCAAGGAAAATTTCCAAGTTTCCCCACAGGCACTACTAAGGGATAAAAAAGTTTTTATCCCGTCTCGATGTAATACTTACTTGATCGATGAATAAAATTCCCTCTTTAGACTCAGATCTAGTAGATCGAGAAACATATGCTATTTCTAAATCTTCCACTACTTTTGGCCACCCTCCAATATACTTCTAATATTCAGTTTGTCAATACTCAAATTTTCAGCGTTATTCCGTGGAAGGACTAAGCTCTCGCCTGCCTTTCCAGTACTTTAGATTTTAATTTGAGTTAAAAATAGTTCCACTCAAATTAAGTTAGGGATTTAAATCTAGTGGTTACTAATCGAAAATACTTAATTGATAGGAATGTTTCTTCGTCTAAACAGCCTCTTTCATGGTTAATACTAGATCGAGATTGAGTAATAACTGATAATGTGTCCATATGAGTAGTGCGCTTAATAAGATAGCAATCGTAAACTCCAAATAGCTTGAAATAAGCCATGACTGGAAAATGTATCTATAATCCACAATGCATGACAAGTCTTACAAATATTAAACAATAACCATATTTCGTTCCCTCTTGATTTTCAAGGAATCATGAAAATAAAATTTGCAGGATGAGTGTCACTTAAGTTGTCATTTCTTAACAAACTGTAATGAATGCCTTTAAAATGTGTAACTAATAATTGAATTGTATTGATTTAAGCTTGATCAAATTTGTTTTATCAATATTACCAGTGAAAAAATGAGTAGTTGAAGAGGAGGACTCAGGAATTGTAATATGAAAAATAATGTAAATGAAAATTCAGGACAGTTTTCAGCTACGATTTTAGCTGTTTAAATTTGCGGAGATGTAAATTATTGAGCACAAATCCCAGTACTAGTAAGCGTAATTAATTTTTCAAATGCTAAAGGATGTCGTATAGAGCAGTTTACTATGATCTAATGCGAATTCGAGTTATAAAGAAACAAAAATGACCTGGCAGTACAAAATAATTTCTTTCCAAAAACCACTTCTTTAAGTGATGAAAAGAAACACAATGTCGGATTTTACACATATTTTAAACATAAATTGATTGAGACAGCTCATTCTGCTATATTCAACAACAGGCAAAAAATGTGCCAGTTTAATTTTGTAAATTTTTGCTTTAGGCGAAGATTATGAAATTTATTTGGAGACTGTGATCGAAGAACGCGTACTCTCTATTGATGCTGATTTCTTATAAACTCGGTTAGTGTAAGCATTCGTCCAAAATACAATAAGCTACCAACATGCAGACGCCCTTGTGTGCTTCTAAAACTTTTTGAGAAGAGGAGGATGGCTGAGGAGTTACATGAAATCTTGTCGTTCGGAATTTTCGCATGAGAAAAATGACGAGATGATAATATATAAGTCCTATAAAATTGTATAGGTGACTGGGTGATTCTGATAGGTTCTCGGATTCCCTATCTTTCACTTCTTTTCCTCTTATTATATGCTTAAAATTTCACTATTGCAAAATGCTTATAATTTTTTTTCTGTGAAAGATGTATAAATAATAATTTTTTCTCCAAAAATTATCCTTAGGGTTATCAAAAGTTGTTCATTTACTTCTTTTATTGCAGACAAAGTGATAAGAATCAGGAAGTGATCCAAGAGGGATCACTTAAGTACCTGAAAGTGATAGGGAGAAATGATAAATTGTGCTAATCATGCCAAACAAGTAATCAAGAAATAGTTGTCATTTGCAAATTTGTTATATGGGCACACCATTGTTGCCCTGTTATATTATATCCGATATGATGACTTCATTACTACAGGAAGTCTCATTTGACTAGGTCGTCACGCAATGAGAAACAAATTAGTTCTGATTACAAAAACATCATTAAGAGAGCAGGTAAATAATTCATTCCATCTACTTTGTTTTATTCTCAATAATAAATTATTAGAACCTAATGATTATATAACATGAAATTGCGTGCATTGCACTCTTTGGTGAATGGACACAATTGTAGACAGACGTCTTCTGCAGACAGGATATGATATTTGAGTTAAATATGAAATTCAAGAGAGCAATAATTCACTCTTACGGCCCCAAACTAAACTCCAGCAATGCACAAGATTGGATTGACGAAACCGTCAAATTTCACTCAGTAGGTAATTAGATAATTATATCCACCATAGTTCAAACCAAGAATCTCTAGGTTGATTGGCTGTGCTACGCATTTTTAAATTCTAAATAGAAGTCAAGGTAAACTCATTTTATATTGTTGGAACTTTTAAATGTAATCAATGAATAAATTATTAATTTTAACTATTGTCCACTTTAACGGTGACTAAGACGAAGAAATCAACAGTCCTTTTCACCTATTAAAAACTTTTCTATTTAATTTTCAGATGATTTAATTCAGCTTTGAATTAGGACATCTGAAATAATTTGCATAAATTTTACGAAATACATGCGTTCAGCAAATACAAGACACACTATCAAGTGAAGAACTTAAAGTTATGTCACTGAAGCAATTTTTATGTCTAAGGGGGAAGAGAGGAAGTGCTTTTAACTCGATTCGTGTTTACGAGCTTGAGAAATCAGACGTAATAAAAATGCATTATCTGAAACGGTAAATGGATACTGCAATAGGGAAAAAAAGGAATTTGAGAGTGGAGTTGAGTGGAGTGGAGGAAAAGGAAAGGACTTACGAGCTGATGTCTGGATTACTAGTCGATCACTGTAGGCACTGTAACCGGATTGGTTGTGCGCCTTCACTCGAGCACGGTACGTGGATTTGAAATGGAGTCCTTCGATGGTACACATTGTCTCGATGCCTCGGTAGACTTTCTGAAAATTGTGAATTGTTATATGAGAATTAACTCAGAATTAACTCTAGTCTTTCGGTAATGATGCCAGGGGCAGGAAAAATTTGGACAATATGGGATTTTCATTCATCTGCACCGCACTCGACACACCTAATTGGACAAAGGTAACCAAATTAGGTAAATAACTTAGTTTCGTGAGGATATCTGAACTACCTACATACCATTTAGTACTGTTAAACTGTGGCTTTACCTGATTATATTATAAAAGAATATACTACTACATCTTACTCGGAAGGCTCCACCAGCTCCATCGTCGATTTCCAGAGTGTAGTAATCAATGCCGATTCCAGGACAAGGTTGCCACACCAGTGTGATGATATTGCCCTCTGATAGGCACTCCTCCGCCCGAAACAATGGAGGATTTGGAACTAAAGAGAAATAATTGGAACTCACATGCACATTCCTGCAAATAGTAAGCAGAGAAATAATTAACTTATAATCAACCTTATTTCATCAATGTGCCTCCTCAAATTTACGCCATTACATCGGAGATTGCAGTTTCTCATACTTATTAAAATTACATTTTGAACGTTATGATCAAAATGCCCACACGAATTGTCTGCTCACCCATAAATAATGAGCTGTAATGATGCATTTGCATTTTACAGCTATCAAGGTCATGACAGATATCGCCCAAACAGTAACGTTCTTAACATGCGTTTGAGCCATTCCTTTGTAGTTCCGAGTGCAAAAGTGCATTGTCTTCTCTATGCTCTGGCCGTAGCAATAACTTGGAATGAACACTACAGGTCCATTTCTTCACGAACTAACTTTAAGGTGGATGGGGGGAGGGTGTGGTATAGTCACAATTGCTGTGGCAGAAGTAAGATATTTGGCTGTCTTCCTCATAATATACTCGCGATAGACTTACCTCCATGTGGTGCACCCTGGGCAACGTATACTCATACGGCAAAAAAGTCTACAAACCAGAAGTTGACTTCAAACTACCATGACCCGACTCTATCACTTCCACGGTACTCATTTGACCTTTTTCTCCACCTTTGTATCTGCTTTCTTACATCTGTGAATCACTCTCCTGTCTCCTCTCTCGACTCTTTGTGACTTTGATGTTCCTCTCCTCCGTGAGGTCCGAAACCAACTAAAGGCTTAATGATAACGGTCATAAAGCCTAACATTTGATGTAAATAAATATCCATCTCAATAAAAAGGAATGCTCAAGTGAGTAAAGTATCCAAGTTATTAATGATTAATACTCTTTTGTCCTATGATTTTAATCTACCTTTAAATAGCGTTTAATGAATAAGAAGAAAGTTCGAATTGAATAGGGTATTTGGTACTTGTTGCATTTTTACAATGAACAATACCTGCCAGAGAGTTCTAATACGCGCTTTTTGCCTCCTAGGGCCTTCTCTCCCTTGGCACTCCAATGCTTATTTCCAATAATGTGGTTTTATAGGACGCAAATCGTAACTTTTACACAAGAGGTCAACAAATTTGGCCAACATAAACACCACCCCCCCCCCCCAACCCCCCAACCTCTCATCCCCCAGATGACTAATTAGGGAAATGATTGTTTACAGTGTCAACAGTTTAAAAGAACTGGTTAATTTTTGATGAAGAAGTGGAAATTCTCATACATCTGGCGCGCCCAAAGTCCCTGCCATCACTGCTGCTGTTAATGCTGATTTCTTTTTATACCGCCATGAGTGCTTTTTCAGAACAATTTCACACACAAACCAGAATCTGTTGAAATAGGAATGTGTTGAATTAAGAGTGAAATTGAAAACTGTTCATTTGGTTAAACTATCAAACTCTAAATAGCGTTATTTTGAATGAAAATTACATGCGCCCCTGTTTATTTATATACAAGTAGGCCGCCGATAATAAAGGGAAATTTGGTTTACGGAGCTCAGGATTTTCATCTCTTCACTACCCAACCCAATAAAAAGGATCTGTTTTGGCATGTTATCCTATCTGATGATATTTGCAAAGTTTTGTACTTGTTTGCATAATTGCAGTTCAGCAACAACCGTTTCAAAAGTTGCTGAAATGTGAACTTACATGAGGATCAATGCTTGGATTGGGATGGTATGATGTGATATTTATATAATCCACCGTTGCTCAGAGGGTTTACTCAGTTTTCAGTCATCCCACATTGTTCTGTGCGAACTCATCCTTTAAGTTGTTTGCCAATGTTCCTCTCTGTGAATTTCAGCCTCCTATTCTTTGTTTTTTAACTCTTCTACCTTCAATGTCTCTCCTTCCTATCTTATAACTGTGATATTCGCAACACTAAGGGAAATTTTTATTATCTTTATCAATTTCTGTGCCATTAAATTTCTCAGTTAGTACATAACATACTATTAGCTAAAGAAAGTCATTAATTACCACTGTGCAAGATCAAATGAGGAATTATGACAGACGAACCATACATCAAACGTTGAGACGAAGTTGAAATTTCAAGTTATCCTTGTTTACCTTATTAAATAGAGCTCCTTTAAACGGTATTCTGGAATTAGATTTGCAAAGTCCTGCAAAGTAAGGTATCACAGGACAAAGAATCTGCCATGAATTAGTTGCACTATTTCGATTTTCATGGTCAGTATTAGACAGGCGAGAAATATCTGGAAGTTAAATGGTCAAAAATTATTTATCTATTTGGTGAGAGCCGAAGAAATTGATGAAGTAAGTCAAAACGAACAATAACAAGTCGAAAATCCCTTCTCCATTCCAAACTCCAAATGGATACGAGGAGAGGGGAGGGGACATAAAATTCCGGAGCCGGAAAAGCGAGTCATAAAATTCTGCTCCACCTAGAAGTATTGAGATTAATGTTTCCCTTCAAAATAAAATGCAGCGGATGGCGATAACGGGTGGGGGGGAATTTACGAAATAAATCTGTTACGCAATGAAACTTCAATTAATTGAGCAGATATTTATTTCGATTAAAAAAAAAAACAAACTTCAAGTATGCAATTTTATAGGTTAGCTACGGATGAGATTCAGGCGGTTTAATTTTGCTGGATACCTATATTGAGAATGGCATTAGTGGCCATTTAAGACATTTATATAAAATGAACTGTTATATATTTTGTTTTTCGATTACATGCATCGACCTCAATGTACATGCTACAACTTGAAACAATTGTTTTACCGATGTGACCTCGGCTTGTCTGTGGAACTACCCTGGGCACTTATGTTGTTTATTTAGAGTTGTGATGTACGACTAATATTTCCTCCACTCCTTGGGTGTTTCAGTATTTCATAATCTCGAATTATTCCTTAAATCATGTGAATGTTTATGTTAGCTCTAGCAGTATGCATATCCTAGCTGTAAATATCAACTCAAATTCCATGTCATCACCCCAGCCATGAACACCTATGGACCATATCAGTTCTCCTCATCTTCATCCCTTATCTCCAGAATTTAAACCGTCTTCTATATACATATCCTGTTCCTATTGTGCGCACGGTTAGCCACTAGGGAGATTAACTAGGTATGAGATAACGTTCCTACAGCTTCCTTTATTTAAACGATAAAATATAAAAAAATAAAATCAAACAACGTACCTTCACAATCGGAGGAGGTGCTGGATGCAGAGCAATCAATCAGCTGATCCTCTAAATAGGGGAAAGGAAAAAAATAATATTAAAAATTTGTGCACAGAAATTCATAATTCATGCACGCAATTTTCCCATTTTTTTAGATAATTTATGTGTTGGAAAAATATTATAAAATTTCAGTTTAGTCAAATTTGAGGTTATCAATGAATTATCGCTACCTCCACCTAGGTAACAATTTTCGGTTAGTATTGGTGTTAATAGTTGGTGATACTAATAAAGCATTTCCAAGAGAAATATAATCCTATTAACAGGTTGAAAATGCACGTGCATTCATTTACAATCATTGGAGTTTCTAGAACTATGTCACTGAGCAATTCCAAAGCTTTATATTTCATTCCTAGTGATGGATCTTGTAGTGGTGTGAATCATTGATCAGTTTTCGCCCATCCTGATGCATTATCGTTGAGTTGTATTTGGATTGCCTATTGCAGTTACTTACGGTCAAATCAACTTACTTGTCGCCAGCTTGTTGCGCTAATTTGGTCTTCTTAAAATCAGTTCATTATATAATATAAGTCCATTCTTGGGTTCTGTTCGCTTGGTTGGTGTCGAGATGGGATAATCGTTTTGCTGAATTTGGTATCTATGTGGAAGATTTCCTAACTACTGCAGATGCCGAATGAATAGTCAGTTAGGTTGGACTTATTAGAAAATCTGCTAAATACCATAATCGGCGATGGTTTCGCCTATTCCCTATTGATCTTATTATCTACCTTCAAGAAGGCTGAAGATTAACTAATCCTATCAATTAGCTTTTATATCCTAGCCGCCAGGTGCTTCAAATAGAGCATCTCTTCAAACCCTAAGTGAAGTTTGTTTTCACTACCACTCCGCTCGCATTTCTATCAGTTAGATATCTATATCGATAGATAAGCATCATAAACAGTACTTCCATAAGTCTCACGCATAAGTCTGGTGGGAATTTTGTGAAGTAGGACCATAACTCTCTGTCGGTCTTTAGGAGGAGCCGTGGATAAATCATCCTTAGCATTGTGAAATACAGATGCGAATCGTTGGCGGTAATGAATCAGCGTATAGAATCAAAGCTCAACTTTATGGTGGACTCAGTTTACTAATTCGAACAGTAAATGCACATGAAGAAAAAGGAAAGTAAAGTTTGGTATCGAGGGATCCGAAAACAACTTATAGATATATTTTTGTAAAGACCAATTTTTCCATACTTTTTAATTTGGTATTTTTTAAATTCGATCCCAAAACGTTGTTAATCTCACCTAAAGAATCCTTTATTTAAAAAAATCAGATTTAAATTATCTTGCAAGCCCTTGAAGGTAAGCGTGATAGAAATTCAGACGTAAATACAAGCACCTGCGTTTTCAATTCAATAGTATTATGTGTAGGTAATTGAAATATAACTTCAAACATTGATGTATTTAATTGAATTTATCCATTTTCATTAAATGGATTATAGCGAGTTATTACACCTGAGCCCACTTAGGAGAGACAGATGTGTGAAATCATTGCACCCCAATTACGAGAAACATGAATTCTTTGTCTCGATTTATTGGCTAGTCTTAAATATTCACATTTACTGGGTTACAGTGATTATTTTGTATGCGGGCTAATTAATCACTATGTCAGTAGTCGGCCGTTGTTTTCACCTATTCCACGAGTCACAATAACCGCAACCAAGTGGATACTTAATTTTGGTCAAATAACACGAGAACCAGAGACCAATCACAAACCGATGAAGTAAAATATTATTAAATAACGTATTTGCAAATGACTCCAGAGTACCATACTTATATTTAGGATGAGTCCTCAAAATCTGTTGTATCAAAGTGAGAATTGGGTGGGGTGATGCTACCAATCAATCTTTACACCTACACAATTTAAGGTATACACTTTCTTCTGCTATCAAAGAAGCTAGGCTTTCCAAGTGAAAGATGCGGAAATGTGACAAAGAAATTGCGCGTGAATGCAATTCGACGCACAGTGCAGTTGAGAACTTACCGATATCATAAAAAATTTCTAAATTTTTTCATTCGTATTCGCTTAGCGTTTTAGTAATGTTGCGTGAAAAAACCGATCACATTAAAGAACATCGTTTACTGATGTAGTGGAAAATGAGACGAGTTTGGAAATTTGATCTTTTCTATATTTAGATAAACTACTGAACATTGAAAAGACATTCAAATACAGTTTAAGTAGAGTAGAAGGTGTATTTGATAGAATACTGAACTGCGGAAGTTTTAATCATTCAATAGACCCAAAGACTGTCTGGAATTCAATTATTCAAGGAGAGATACGAAAATAAAGCCGATTTGGAAAGAGTCGGTCACGGATCGACAGACAGAAACACACACAGAACACAGAAAAATCCCCTCCTCTGGTGATTACGCGAGACTTGTTAAATTTCAGCTCATTTTAAAATCTTGCCTTCCCTCCATAAACTTAAACTGTGTCACGGCTTGATAAGCACCAGCTCTCCGGCTCAGAAAGTAATAAACTTTTCTTGGAGATTTTATGAAAGAAATGAAGTAAAGAGAATCTGCATCCAATAACTCACCAAGTCCTTCGTGTAGAGAGAGATCACTAATCACATTGTGAATGGCATCCAACTGCATTAAGGAGACGAAACTCGAGTGGGCAAATGTTGAGGGTCGTCCTTTCACCCAGTGTGCTGGTGTTGATGGATGGGATTGGCTGGAAGTTCCTGACACCTGCACTCGCGGTCGATACTGGATTACAGCAGGAGGAGTTTCAATAGCGTGCAGGAAGGACTGTTCTGTGTGGAGTGCGCGATGTATCAGAGACTGTGATACCTGTTAGACATAAATAGGGTTGGGGTGGGGTGAGTCAGGTAGATGATTGACTTGCAAATAATTTTCTGACAATCATGTCTCATTTTTGGTACATTTCAGAGAGAAGTATTCAATTGTCCTTTTGATATTGGAAATCTTGGAAAACTTGTATTATTTTACATGGAAATGCTTAAAATAATGCAGTTGTTTTACAAGATGTTATATAATAGTACAATTCTTTTTTACTAAAAAACTTCTATTTGGCAGGCATGTTTCGTAAAAATTAACGTATGATCCTTGGCACTAAAGCTAATTTTGAACCATTTGTCTAATTTCATGGTTTTTTATCCTGTTATATTCAGTTAGCAGTTTCTTATTAAATTGCAAAATCTGTAACACCATGAATGGAAAAAATTTGATTGTTTGGGAGAAACAACTTCCTTGGAAGGAATCCTTCTCTTATAAAACGATGTTCCTGCAAGTAATTAGAAACAATAAGAAATCCGGATAGCAAAGTTCTTTCCAGAGAAATAATCACAATTATAAGGATAGGCTTTCTATATCAAACTGATAGACGCTTTGTTCTGTAGCATTTAAAATCTGAGGGTATAAATAGATTTTGCTCGGTTAATCCTAAGTTGTTGAACATAAAACAGGATACGTTGAGGTTGAAATCTAACTTCAATTTAAATTATTGCCTCTCTGATATTTTCAAATTCCATGATGGTAATCTCTGTAGGCCATACCGACATGCCGCAGAATGGCCACAAAATCTAAGGTTATTTCACAGGCCACTTCTACACATTCGATAAAACCTAAGAAAATATGAAGTTGAAAGGATGCTCTTAGCTTGTAACGCATTCCATTTCAACGACTTTTACTACGTCCTCTACCTACTCTGCTTCGATTTCAATCTTCAATAAGTTTAAATTTCATAAACTTTAAAGAATTGTTTTACTTATCTGTGATGTTTCTTTTAAGAATTGAAATTTTATGAAATGCCCTGGGAAGAAGGATGAATAAGACCAAGAAAGATCACTGTAGACCCTTAATATCAAAATGACATTCATAGTTTCATGAGTTGGTTAGGTCCCACACATTAGATATGCAAAGAATTTAAAAGTTTACACAAGTGCTTAAAACCAGTTGGCCGGCAAAATATCGCCAGACTAACTCAAATATCATCCCAAGTGCACAACTACTAAGATCTACATCGGAGTTGGCATTTAAAATTCTGAAATGCCAGACAACAAGAATTTTTTTATCAAACTAATGTCTAGGGGTAGGATAATTATTTGAACAATTTGCGTAGACTGTTTTGTTTGTGGATAGTAGCTTTCAACTTGTTACCGAGCGCGCAAATAAGCAGTGAAATTCAGTTTCAATTTTTTCCCATTTGAGGCTGGATTAGGGCAAATAATGCGCCCAGTGACGCGCCGAGAGATGTCCCAAGTTGGCGACGATTTAAACATCTGGAGAATTTTGTTTAAATCAAGAAAATCAACAGAGACTTATATAAATCTTGCTTCAAGCTTATATTGAATTTGATTTGAGTACAGAGCAGATTAGAGCAAATTTAATTTCAAAAACTTTACGTTATTTCTGTATTTTTTGAGTATAAATTTTGTTAAATTCCTAAGGTGTTAGTGTTTTAGATATATTAATAGTTTTATAACTGGCAAAAAAGCCGGTGGCTCTTCAAAAATTGCTTTAAAAGTCAATTAATGGTATTGAAACAGAACAATGTTGGTAATTTTGGAGTGAACCCATAATCAAGCCAATGCTTATTGTAATTTGATATTGGGTGAAGGTATCTTCACATTATACCCATTGGCAATATTCAGCTACACTTACAAGTTTAGCTGCTATCATTTGCGAACGCTCAATCTATTCAAAAAGAACATATGATATATGTTCATTTTAAAATTTTCATTTAAATACTGTGGTATTCGGGCTCTCGGACTTGAGTGACTGTGATTAATCCCTCTCTCTCTCATCAAATGTGTGTCCATTCGTCTGCCTAAACAGTTGAAAATGACACAAGAGGCTTAGACACGATCTAATCAAAGCGTGCTTTCACTCATTTCTTCACGTAGTTCTAAATGCATTGCATATGATATGTGATAGTGGGTGCTGCAACTTATTTTACAACTCGACCATGAAATAAAAAGCAGATTTTATGGGCGTACAAGAAGGAAGGAAAGGGCATCATTCTCCTTGAGCATCTCAATGCAGAATTGAATGAGACCCGTCGATCGCGTCAGCTTGGAGGTACACTGGTGAATCTGTTCCTTCAAGGCATTGATTTTTCTATCTCTCTCCTCTTTAATGGCTGAAATGAGCTCTGATTTCTTCGCCTCAATAGTCTGCATTAGACAATCAAATTTCACTGTCGCGTCGTCTTCAGCTCGCTTCGCCGATTTCTATTAAATGAAAACCAAGAATTAAATACACATTTACACCTTTGATATTTAAAAATCTGAGCTTCTAATATTGTATTTTTTAATTCAGCAATGCAATTTAGATAGATAAAACTTGATATTTTAGATACCGCAATGACTAGGAATTCAAACTTCAATTTTAGTAGACAGAAATATTGCATTTCTAAGATATTATTTTAAGTCTTGAATGTATCACGCAATAATTGTAAGATTCTATACCTAACATTATCTAAAGATTCATAAAACTCTTCTTCCGAAAAGATAGTCTCATTTTTATCTTAAACGGGACATTAAGCAAGCGAAAATAAACCAATTCGTTCTAGCTTCGATAGGCTGTTTTGGAAAATCAGGGGGTAAAGATTAACGCTACATGCAGCTGTGAAATGTGCTCAACGATCTCCATCTACAAAGCTTAGGTCAGAGTGACGCAGATATGGCTCCAGAGTATCCTTTCTCCTAACGGAAATACAACGTAATTCCTGAAATATATGAAAGTGATATCATAGTACTATGTGAGTTCGTAAAAGCTAGAGATCCACTTGTGTTTTTCAGAGGATTGGAAAGGGCAGTGGCTCCCAGAGGTGTTCAGGCATGAATTCCTCAATAGCAGAGACTGTGGTATAGCTCCCAAAACACTTTAAAGAAGCGCTTTCTAATTTTTATCTCGGGCAGATGCGTCGATGAACAAGCAAGGTAAAAGCCACACTACTGGTGTATTTCGACTCTAATAGAATCTCATTCAGTGAACTGTTGATCTATTGTCCCTGAAATTGCCAGAATGAGTAGGGGGGTTGAAATAGTCTAATACAATGAAAGAGTGAAAGTGTGAGAGCATGACTCAAATTTCCTCAAAACGCAACACTCAAGTTATGTCTCTTGCAGTTCACACTTCCTGTATGTTCTTTCTCTGTCATGTAACGTTTCTCAGTGAAAGAAGGAGTTTTATTTGGCTCCTTAGGGGCCATTTTAATTTTTGCCTTTCTGAACTGAAATCATTAGCATAACTGAGTGTTGAAAGCATAGAAAGTCTTGCATATACTTTCCTCAAGCAACGATTTTGGTGTGGTTTCCAATTCCATCATATTATCACTTCATCACTCCATCATATACTGAGATAACATGACAGCTCAGTTTGGTTCATTGGACAGGAATAGGATTATTATTACTCCCACACAATAATAGGGAATATTTACAATTTTTGAATGAGGAAAGTAACTAACATGGAATAAGAGTTGGTCCAACAGATACTAAAGGGAAGAGGGATCACGAGGACAGACACACTCACAGAGAGAGAGCAACTTCAGGGCGTCAAACAGTCTTATTTTGCTCTATTTGCTCAACATCTACCTCAGGAACAGTTCATTTCCACAGTTCGTCCAATAGGATGCAGTATAATTGCCTTCCTTCAATGTTAAATGCCTATTGACCCGTATTTATTTAATTGAGAGGAGTTTGTCTTGCCACTTCACTGATTTTTCCCCATGATTGTGGTGATAAGTGATCTTACAGGATGTTCTGCAGCTTGGAGATTTAATATATGACAGAAAATTTTTTAAGTTATCAGGGCTCCATTTGCTGCCTCCGTTCAAGATGACTTTGTCGAGTTAAATACTATTCTTCACACGTCGTGCATCATCTATCATAATGTTTAAAAAACTTAAATTTTGAATTAAATTCAATGAACCAGGAAAATGAATACTTTGTTCAGTTCGAAATTATATTCTTCTCTTCAATTAACAAGTTCAGTAAAACATTAAATGAGCTTCAGGTCAGCTTTGTCATTAAAGATCATAATTGAATATGTGAAGTTATAAACGAATCACACCAAAACACGATTCGAGAGGTCGTGAATATCATGAGCAGAGTGTACTCTTAGTCGTCTTCTTATCTTTGAAATATGGTGGCATTACACATTTGTAAAAGTACGGACAACTCAACGCAGGCGAAGTTTAAATAAATTTAGATTCTTGGTTAACTGGCTGCATAAACTACGTCTACCATGATTCGAATGTTTCATTCCTCATTGGAGAATTTTGCTGTTCTGCATACCCAGAGGCCACTGTATTGGCGAGGTGTACTTAACCCGAAAATAGCAAGTACTCCTTATTCACCTTAGACACTAACAGAATACGGCTATGAGTGTATGGATTTATAGATCCAGCTCATGGAACACCAAAGCATGAATGAATTATATCTACTAATAGGCAGAACTAAAGCTAGTCTATTATTGTTGACACCTTCGGTAGAACTGTATTTTTACTTCGCCAAGGTGTTATTTTATTTATTATCTCCAATTCTGACTTCATAGTTAGTTTAATGTTGTAGAATACAATTGTTCATGAATATTTTTAAATTTTCTCACAGATTTTAGTTAACCAAGTTAAATCACTACAAACCACTACTCAAACGTATTTGCCTTATTTAAATACTTCTAAATGAAATCCTACGTACTATCTGAAATAGCTCACCGAACTCCAATCAAATATTTAGTTACACTGACTCACACTTTCCGGTCAACAGGATTAGTTTATTTTCTTTTAGAAATTTCGACCATTCGAATCTGGTAATCTCTTTCTATGTGCGAACATCTTCGAATTTAGAGAATTTAATTCAAAATAACTGGTCTTCTTCCAAGCGGTGAAAATTCGGTGAATATTTTTAAACTCTGCTCTAAGAAGAGTCAATGCAGGCTCTAATTAGAGCGTTTTGCTTTCCCTCACTCCAATCTTTAACGGATGAGAAAATTTATTTTTGGTTAGAATGAAAAATAATAATGTTTTGGTGAAAATTCACCACAAGAACTGATGAATATCTAGCCTATTTTAACATGAAAATTATATTCTGTTATTTTAAATAAAAATAAATTTGTTCTTGCTGATCTTAACGCTGTTTATTGTAAGAAGGAAAAGAGCTTATGGTAAACGCTCAGTAACGTTCCATTTCAAAAAATGTTTTCTTTAAAAATTCGATCGCCTAATCTCTGGGTTCCTGAATAGGCTGCTTTATAGATCAATAATTCATTGACATGTGCAAATGTGAAAGTCTTCCTTTCAACGTTTTAGAACACCAGACTCCTCTGAAAGCGTATGTTTAGAAGAAGGCATATATAGCTTCCAATCACCACTGAACAGCCTTAGACTTGTTCAAGCATCATGTTTAGCTTTTTTCGTGATTATCTTGCAAATTACATTACAAATTGGATGACAAAACAACGTCGTAAACGAAAAATAAAATCTCGTAATATGGAATTGTTGGAACTTCGCAGCCAAAGGACATTAACACAAATTGTACTTAAATTTATTATAACGAATACGAAAAATACTTCCATAAATAAGAGAATTGTGAAAGAGTTTGTTCATTAATCATATGGATTATTACAGAGTAATGAAAATTTATCAAGTTTGTAAGGTTATTAATCTAAATGAATTAATAATCGATAAATGTTTCTATCAGCTAATAGGTTAACTAGTCGAGTAAACATTGGGCTTTAAATAATAATTTTTTTGCGCTACGCCTCATTTGCACCTATGCTGAGAAAAAACCAAAACTGTCTTCGCTATCAGTGTGATTATTGGGTAAAAAATGTGCTGAACCGAAACTGGAGTGAATCACTCCCAATGAAGCAAAATATTCGCTTGGTTTAGCAAAGTTAAGTCGTTAGTAGTAGACCAACCTTACTTAACTCAGCTCCACTCTCAACTCAAATCAACCTTGGTGGTCTCTTGAAATTTTATCACCACTAGAATCTCTAATGAACTGCTCCTCTCAGTTAACTGACTTGCTTTGCTGTGCTTATTTTCAATCTAATTAACCCAATTAATTATTTTGACTCAAGTTATCCCCAATTGACTACACTTAGCAGTGCTTCGGGATTAATTAGCAAGCTAACATACAGACTTAGTAGTTAAACTTGAATGGAAGGATAATAGAGAGAAATGCTTAGGAGGTAACGAGAAACTTTTATTTACTAAACTAAATAATAGTTATTATAGAAATTTATTGAGAGAACGAAAAATCCACTACAATTGAAACAGCACTTTAAATGCTTGGTTTCACGATTCCAGATAGACTGAAGAGAAATTTGAAAAAAATACGATAGAATGCATAAAATGTGAAGTTTTGTTTGAAATATTCACTAAATGTAAGCTATTATCTATAGACTTTTAAATCCTCGGTGTGTCCTGAGTACTGCATGACAGTTCAAGATGACATTCGCATTGTTTCACACATAGTTCTAATAATCTCCATAATTGTTTCCGAAATATGGATTTCTGTATGTCGGAAGGATTCCCAAATATTTGGCAGTCTGTAGATATTTGCAGTGATATGTATTCTTTTCAATTAATCTGTATATTCAATATAACAGATTACCATAAAACCCAAAGGACTAAAAATGTGTAACACTGTAGCTTAACTTGGAAAGAATCAAATGATATGTTTATTAGGGCTAGCCGATCATGACCGTGGTTTTCTTTTGAGATGTTCTATACTTCGAAAATTGAGTTGTCAATTCTTTAAGGAATCTTGATTCAACTGTGACGAAGTCCGAAAAGTTATAAAAAATCAGATATGTTCCGTAGGAACCAATGTGTAAATCACTCTTTTTTAATTGAAGATAATGTATTCTAATATTCGCCTTATGTAAAATCTTTCCCAATAGAAGTTTCCTTATAAATTTCCACTTTGGACCTGTAGTGACAATTACAGATATATTTGATGTATATCAGATCCCGGACCGACCAATCAGAGTTGACTTAAGCCTATTTCATATTTGTTTTTAGTAAAAATTGAAAATGAACAAAACCATCACAATATTTTGTTTCCAAAATATTTTCAATGCTTATATATGCATATATTTTATTGTTAATTACAGACGCTTTTAACAAATACGATCATCTTTTCTTAAAAAAGGGCTGAATTTCATTAACGAAACTCTGATTATGAAGGTGTAACTGAAGTAGCATCAGGAGTAAATCTTCTAGATAAAGTCTTTGTAACCCATTCTATAGCAAATTGGAAAGCACATTTGTGGAGTTGGGTATATTGGATATTCGAACGGTACTTAGGTCAAAATTTTGCTAATCTCGGGTATTAGAGAGACAACATTGTTTTACTTAGTATCACCTAGGGTTTATAATAATCTTCCTCAACAGAGCTTCGCCGTTATTGAGGAGTAAAGTTAATGTTGGTGTCAGCCTGAATTCAAGAACACCCATCGGATTAAGTTTTCTAAATCCACATCCCAAATTATAATAGACCACAAATGCAATTAATTTTAAAATAAAATTCTTTTCTGAGGTAACATGTATCTTTTTACGATATAAAGTACGACTGCGTAGTTCTCTTGTCACGTAATCGCCAACTGTACGCTCATGCATCCTACTCTTCTACTGGTGTAGTGCGAATTTATCAAGGCGAGCAACGAAATTCCGGGCGCGGATGCCAACTACTACTACTACTACTGTTACTACTATTCTCCTTCTCCCACGTCTCACCCGGTAAAACGCCGCGATGACGCCCATTTTGGGAGGAGGCGAAGAAGGAAGAGGTAGGCAATTTCATCTCCCATCTCCTATTCCCACGTGGACTGAAGAACGTTAGAGATAGGAGTTCACGCCCTGTTCTTCAACAACACAACCTACTACTATGACAGCGTGTACCATTGATTTTCGCCTTGCATCTCTCAAACGCTTCCCTTAATTGGAAAAGACTCCAGTTGCGTGCGCAAAATGTACCCTCTGAACTCATTATTACCCACGATTTTATTGGAACGAAATAGTGTAGTTTTGGATGATAAACGATTTCTCCCTTCTTCAAAACAACTGTAGTAGAGTAACATGAGTTGATTAAGTAAGGACTGGTTTCAGCCACTTTTAATGACTATAACAAGACAATAGTCGTGACATTGAATAATGGACAATAGCATTGTAAATCAGGGTTTTAAATTCACTTCAATTATCAATTCTAGGGAGCAATTATTGTCTCAATTTCTAATTAGGTATCAGTGCACCGAAGAGGTATACATATGTCCATATGTCTATATTGGCATAAAACCCTGTAATTGGGGTAAGTATGATATAATATCGTGCACGATGTCATTTGTTTGTCGGACATCCTATGCAAAACTTGGGCCAAAATCGGCGTGTGTTTATGGGCGTACTGAATATGATCTGGTTATCTCAGCCCATCAATTAGGAGGTGCATGATAAGCCGAATTATACGGCCTAGGGAGCCGTTCCGGGATTAATGGAAAGGGGATGATATATTAGGAAATCCTATCATTTATGCAGACTGAGAAGGCAGTTAATTCATGATAATGCCATTGCAAAGAGAGAACAATAATAATCCATAATTCAAATGGAATTCAGCGACAGGAACCATCTATTCGACTTCTATTTTACCATAATAACAAAATATAAGACGAATATTTCTGAGGGTTTAAAAAATAGCAACATAAATACACCAACATTCTTTTCGAAATCTTCATGAATACAATTTTATGATGAGTTTAAATTGCGGATTTCATTACCAAAAACGTAATCTTGGCCTCATATTAAGTAAGGTAAATTAGAAAATTAGTCGTTCAAATTCCTTACTGAGTTTGGGCCTCACGGGCACGACTGCTATATCTCATTCCCAGACAATAAGTCACCAGTCACCGAGATCCACATTCAATTGAACTGATTTTTGGACATTTAACTTGACCTCATGGAAAGGGATTATAGACCCATACTGTTTCCTTAAACACCTTTGTATTTTTAAATATTTTACAAAGGCTCACGATATACTTAATTAATAGGTCTTCGAAATGGTGAAGCCTTGAAGAGAATTGTTCTGAATTTCAACTGCTTGAAATTATGTACTCTATCTAATTTATGCACTAATAGCGGAAGAGAAATGAATCCAAAGTATTCCAACTTATCGCTATACTAAGAACACAGGTAACTCAGAAACAGTTAATCTTTGCGTCAATTATCACTTTATGTAACCTTTATTTTATAACTAAACTATAAGAGTCTTGATCTGGTAAATTGGTTCACTATTAGCGGCATTCAGAAGCTGCGTATTTGACGTCACTTGAAGATCAACGTTAAAGGTGGAAGAGGTCCCCACACATGATTGACCTAACAGGATTTCTAAAATGGCAGAAAGTTTCCTTCTTTGACAAACATGAGTCAAGGAAACTGTTCACAATATGCCATGCAAAATTTGACTGACACTCATTGTAGTCAGTTAGAATCCAAATAGACTTGTAGAACTCGCGAGAAGTCGACCTGAATTTTGGAATAAAGTTAGTTCTCCAACTTATTTTATTACAAAGGCAAAACAACCCGTGGCGTTTAGTAATTCTTACCTATTTCGGAGTCGGATCGATATTTAAATCGTATAATTATCAATTCGCATTCGAGACTTTTCATACTATTTTAAAATAATTTACAAATAAAATTCTCATTTAACGAATATTTATTGCATTCAAAGTACTTTAAGCATTTGATCGGCCGGAAAACGCATAACGGAATTTGCCTTGTCAACTGTTCTTAGATTTCCCAAATCTGGTTTTAAGGTTTCATTTTGACAGTGACACCCAATAGAAACATCAACTTCCGACTTACCAGAACTGTCTCTGAAATGGTTCGCAGTTGTTGGATATGCTGAGTTCCAGCTCGAGCGCGTTCGGAAAGTGACTGCAACACTTGGGACAATTCCGTCTAAAATTTAATTTGCTTTAATTTAATTTGAAAATTAATATTCATGAAAAAAATCATTGTTTATTGGTATTATGTTATTGTTATTGTTATTATGTGTGTTTTGCATGAATTAACTGTTTAGGTGGCATCGAGACTTCTCATGACATTAAATTGATTTTAGTTTACCAAGAAATATTATGGATCTAATAAGCCGCAAATGCATCGCCTGCTCTCAAAGGTGAATCATCGTCTATGGTGGGATTTCTAACCGCGCCCATGCATTATGCATATAGGCTGGGAAAAGTATTTTGGTGAAAAAAATCTCTTTATTCTGTCTCGTGCTATTGGATGGAATGTATCAGTTGCGTGTGCATTTATAAAAGTCATTGCACTGCTCAAATCATGAATTTAAAACACGTTGTAGAATTTAAAGGGGCGAAAGTTTCATAACCCAGCGACCAAATCACTCTTCTTTTCTATCGGCTTTCTCCTAACAATTAGTAATTTAATCCATGCCTCAGAATGCAAAAGGAAAATTTATTTTTTCGTTGATTATCACAAACTAAAGTTCAAGTAGAAAATCGGGTAAAAAGGACACCATAAAATAAACACGCTGAATATTTCAATAGTTAAGTTGTTTTTTGTATCCCACCTCTAAAAAGTATCAAGTTCTTCAAAAATGAACCTTCCGATTTGGAAGACCATCATAGCAAACTCATTTCAAAGCGACTTGTTTAAATAAGTCAATCAGGATGTAACCAAGTATCGCCCAGAATCTGGAATAAGCTGATAAAATTCAGACACATTGTACTTCGCGGATGACACATTTCTTATAAAATTATCTGACAAGGAAATAAGACCAAACATTGGTCATACTCTCGTGCCCCATTTTATAAACAGTCGGACTTTGCCGGTAGGAGCAAAACTGGGTCATCAAATGACCGTTCCAGCTTTGAACCCGTCCTGAAATGACTTATCGCACAGGCCTAGAAGTTCCATAAACGCTGATTAAATGAAAATACGACATTTTCAATTTCTGATCTTCGCAAGCTAATAAAGTTAAATTATACAAATAAAGTCTTGAATTTGAATATTCAATAGTCGAATTTTAAACAAATGGTACTTTATTCGACCGTTCTACCAAATATCAAATTGAAAAGTCCCACCTGAAATAAATTTATGGAAGTAAATAATAAATAAATAAACCTCGACCAGAATATAGATCTTTTTTCTATTATATTATAAAAATAAACACAATGTTTTGTTTGAGCTTTCATCATTAAATTCTAGTTGGTTATTGTGGAAAGGTAATTTCGTAAATCCACAATCAGTTGCCACTAATTGGTCAACACTGATAGTTGGACATGATTTGTTGCCCCGTTCTACACATTTGCGGTCTTATAAAATATTCGACAATATTACTTTGACATTCAGTTGCAAACAGCTCTGAGTAGATTGTCCCTTGGCTATCAGAATTATTCCTTTTATGAGTAGAACTGAACAGAATGGAGATCGTAGTAACTTAAAGTGGACAAAATATTTTAGAAAACTTCTGGTAGAATATAAAATGGAATCATAAGAAGATTACCTTTGGGAAACACGCAGTCAAATGAAGGAGCAATCAATTAGAGATGAAATTATCATTAAATAAGGAAATGCCTGTTCATTTATTTATTTATACAAATGGACCATTTTTCTTTCACTAACTCTGAAAAAAAGGCAACTAGTAAGTTTTAATCTGATTAATTTAAATGTTTAAAAGTTCCCGAGAATTTGTTTAAATTATGTGAATACCAACTTGTAAGACAGCAGTCAATCAGGAATTAGGACAAATTATTCCTGATGATTCGCTCCGTCATACTGTTGTGACTGTCTTTCATTTTAGTGTTCCGCCTAGTTCCTGGACACAATCCATCTTATTCTAGCTCGAAACAAGTGTTGATCTTCACCATTCGCTACTTAAAATTCTCAAAGCTTGAAAGCTATAAAAGCAATTGAACGTATGATTATTAAATGTCGATTAAGATTAAAAATATTACTGCAGATTTTGATGTCCATCGGTAATATTAAAATCTTAATAACAAGATTCGGTACCTTGTACTGGCGTTGCAGTATGGTGATTCATCCATTACTTGTACCTTACTTATCTCGTCTTAGATCCAGTGTCCAAATAACGTAATAATAGATTCTTATTCCTTTTGCAAATAATATGCAATTACGCAGTGAATCGTGTTCATGCTTTTGAACCGAGCTCAATAATAAGAGGTCACCTCTGAAGGTTAAAATCGTCATGCTCCATATATTTAAAACTTAAGATCATTTACACTTATTGGGATTAAATAATCACGCAATTTGCTCAGTTCTGTTTGTTAACACAATGGCGTTGATTATTTGCTAGGATCATCAAACCGTCTAAATTCTGAAAAGCTTTGTTCTTTGCACTGTTGTACTCAATCGCATATATAGATTTGCGACGAATATAACTTATTCGTAAGTGGGTATCAGCAAAAATACCAAAAAATGATCATACAAATTTGGAGTTCAAAGTAAAGTATTTATAGTTGAAATATCATGGACTTCTATTACTGGCATTCCTTTTGAATACACAAGAGGATTCTTATAGTTTAGCCGAAATGCCACTGAAAAAAGCGCCTTATTGCAAATGAGTAGCGTTTTAACTTCCTGTTAATTTTGAAAATTCTCCTTAAATCAGAATTTTGAGGGACAATTCTCTTATTGCCACTTAGTTTTTAGAGTAAAATATGAATCTGAACGAGTATACAAATTCACGTCTCCGTATATATGATATTCCCAAGTCTGGTAAAGTCAACTTCTAGTTACCCCAAAAATCCAAAAAATCTTCCTCCGCGAAATTTCGAGGTTCCACATTTTCCTTTGACATTTTGTCCTTAATGTTGTTTATCAAAATCGTGAAGGCGGTTGTTTCCTTTAATGGTCTATGATTGGGGGGTCTTCCACTTCCATGGAGTTCCTCTTCCAAAAGTAAGGAATAAATTGCCCCTGGGAAAATTTACGTTTTCACTGTGATTAATAGCTTTTATGTCTGTCTGTAATTTACTGAATTTATTCTACTTGTTCTATAAAATCCAACTCAAAAATGGAAATCTTCTTCTGCACTCTAAAATCGAATTTAATATTGGCAAAGAGAGAATGTCGTAGATTTCAACATGTGAAGTTTAATGTAACCATTAGTAGTTTTATTGAAATCAGGGCAATTTCAAGGTCGGAATAGCATGACCAGGTTTGGCGACTCTTTACTAGCTAATATTCTTTTGATTTATTCAGGCCAATGCTTCCAAATTGAAAGCAGACTGATGGTGAAATAAGAGACGTGTCATTAAAAATGTTAGACATGAAAAAAGGATCACATAAACGAATGTCCAAATTATCTTTACCATCGACACTTTTATCTCTTAACATACATAGAAGAATAGTGTTTGAGCGCCGATTTTGCCACAGTCATGAATGAATACGATTTCACAATCGTTCACAGGTATCTAATTGCTGAAATTTGAGCAACTTTTGTTTGAAGAGAACATCTACACCTCTCCAGAGTCTAGATAAATAATAATTATTGTTAACTTTTTAAGCTTAAACTCCATTCATTTACTCTAAGGCGCTTTTAGTCTTAATTGTTCATATTTGAAAGACAATTCACTTACGTTCATTTCGTAAAGATGTTTGGATATCTGTGCACTCACCAATCCAATAAATGTGCAAGTTTTTGAAAGCAGTTCGAAAAAATTATTTCAAAGTGCTATAGACTTATTCTGGACAGCATACCTCGAATTCGCTTCATCGCTTCCTGGAAATTGTTGCGATTACTCATCGAAAATTTTGTCTGCTATTAAATTCCAAACATGCAGATTAAACACTTGCTAATACGTTGACTTTGCTAAACGCTATAAGTAGGTTTCCAACATGCCAAAATCGAGTATTTATACCACTGAGGAGGAAAATGCAAAACAGTTGCTGTCAAAAGTAACCAGCTGGCTGAAGTAAAAAGCTTTTTCTCCACATGGTTACCGAGAGGGGACTTGAATTAGCTGCCTACTTCAATGAGAGTAAGAAGACTCCTTTTTCCTCAGAGGAGAAGGCGAAGTGCAGAACATTACTCACAAAACATTGTCTCTAAAACTCATTTTGCTGGTTGAAAAAGTGCAACACAATGTGATAAGTGAAAAGGAGAGCAAAAAAGGCTAGCCGTCCTTATAAGCAACATTTAGTCACTTAATTTTCACTTTTATTAATAAACTGACCCTAATTAATTCATTTATCTTTATCAAATACCTGGGAAAGGAAGTTCAATTAATGAGTTCCTCCCTATACACTGAGATTTTGCAAAGATTTATTGAAGAATAACCACTTTCTTAAATTTGAACAAAATTGCCTGATTTGGCAGTACGAAGAAGGCAATTAATACATTTAATTTAAATTTGTGAAACTTATTTCAAAATTGACTAGAGTTCGAGAAACGCGAAAAGAACCATGCAAATACAACTATGCAGGAGAAGCGATAACTAACAGACTTTAATCGAATTTAAGGGGATCAGGTGAAAGGGTGAGGAAGTCCATAGTTATCAAGCTCGAAATCGCAAAATTTCTAAACACCTTCCCCCTCCTATTTGATATAAAATTGACAGCTGTAGACCTCATGTGAGTGTCCTATTTCGAAAATGAAATTTTCCCTGTTGTCCTAACCAAATATTGGAATATTACTGGTAAAGATTAACTGGCTCCATGATAAAAACTAGTACAGCAGAATTAATCTTTAAATAGATGAGAGAAGATAAAATGTACTATGATCATACCCTAATAAATAATCACTAATCATCCAGATAGGTCTAGAACCTCCGAGCTCATTCGGTGAATTCATAGTGCAAACGACCACTAGCATATGAAGAAAACGAGTGACAACTTTTACCTTGAAATAACTAACATTTTGTAACTTTAGCAAAAAAAATTGCTATTTAAAATCATAAATTATGAGATGATTGCTTACTTAAGCACAACAAAGTAAAGTATTCTTGTGAACTCAAGTCCACCCCCGCCTAGATTTTACACGATATATTATCGATTCTGGTGGTTGGTTCAGGTCTTAAACTTCAATCAAAATCAATGAGAAGGGAAGAAGAAATAATGTTTCCAAACTGAGATTAAAATTAATTTCGCGTATTTCTTACTTTCCCTCAGGTTCTGATGTCCAGCTTGACGTCATAGTGACAATCTGACAGACAAACTGATTGTGTCAGACGGTGATTTGGAGTTACTGTGACTTAACCTACCAAAAAATCACACTTTTCAGTTGACAAAATTAACTACCACGTCCTTGAGACTCCCAAACCTGGATTTAAAATAAAAAATATCGTCCAATACGAATAATTTTTACGATGACTGCAAAAGAATTACTTTGCCTATGCTTTGTTCGTCTTTCCTGGCATTAATGAAAATTAGCGCCGTGGTGGAGATTATTCTATTGTCAATTGCCATAGAAACGCAATGAGCAGAGCCTAGAAACACACAGCAACTAACCATCGTAGAGGGTGAGCTTCTTTGCCAAAAAGATTGCGTTAAGAGATGGTCCTTAATTATTGCTCAATAAGGATGGATGTCAATTTGGATTAACAAAAGCACACACACAGAGAGAGAGGGGAGTATAACTCAAATATTAATCAAGTTGCGACAATCAAATAATGAGTATTGTGATTTAGAAGACAGTGCGGATAATGGGACGTATATCTTAAACTAAGAAACAACTACAAATCTTAATAAGTACAAACAAACCACTCCGTATCTATGACGGGACAGATTGCCACCACCCAATATTTTAGGCTTTTACAGTTTGAGGTCGACACTTTCAATGATTATCGGTCGATTTTGTTTGATTTAGTGAAATAAAAGGCCTGGAGAGCACATTCGATTTCGAGACGGGATTCAGTGGCCAACCGCACTGGTGACTAAGAGTGGAAATGGTAATATACTTGGAGTTTCTCATTGGGAAGTCTCTATGATCCCAAACCCCCCTAACAAAGACGAGTGCTTATAAACGCCTCATCAAATATAGTTGAGAATAATTGTTAACTAATGTCTATTGATAGGATTATTTCAACCTGATTATCTTACCATGCTTACTTGATCGTCTTTCCTGGTAATTTTTTAGCAAAGTCTATTTGCAATCACTGCATGCCTGACAATTGCAACCAGAGGCTAAAAGTTTATATTCACGGCAATAATAACCACAAAATGCCGCGTCAAATGGAAATACCAAATTAATGTTGATAGATTTATTTTTAGAATTTGTTAGTGCAGGCTATTGGAATAGCAGGTAAATGCATTATCACATAAATTTAATAAAAAGGTAAAAAAGTGCACATTTGTTCATGAACTCAGACTGCAGAACTATTTTAGAGCCTACGTTTTTAGTTTCTATGCTCAATCGTGAAATATAGTGAAGAGTGTTAGGTAGAGTGGAATCTCTTTGAGAAATTTACACACTTATGGTAGGGGATTGAAAAGAACAGCTTGTCTTCCAACAAAATTTTATGAATCTCAATAAAATAAGAGGCCTTTATAAATGGCATTGGAAATGATATGAAGAAGTTAGTTTAAAATTGAATTTTTCGTACTCCACCTTTACCAGTCAGTTGGCAACAGTGTATCCAATTAAGAGAGGTTGAACTAGTTTGAAGGCATGTACCAAAATAGCACCTTGTCAAATATACTCTAGTTAAATTAACTTTTTATGGTGACACCGGCTTCTTATGTTACAACGAGGAGAAAGTGCTTAATTTTTGCTGAAAAAATTGATTTATTTAGACGCAAAAATGTAAGTCTTTGAAATTAGGGAAATATTTCATAATTGAAATTTTGCTCGACTAATGCTAAGTGATAGGAAGTTTAACCACTCAAAATATCGGGTTTAAAAAAAAATTTATAATGAGTCTTAAAAATTATTAAACAATTGCATTTAAGTTAAAATAGTCGATGGCACCTTCAAGTACGATAGTTATAAAATTATCGAATAAAATGAGACAATTTTTATTCCAAAGGCGGTTACTTTAAAATTTCGTTCCACAAAAAAACTTAAAGTAAATGTCATATAAGTATTTTTTAAAACAATTCCCATACATAAGTAGCTTTTGTCTGTTTACTAAAATTTAAGGTTTGATAAAATTTTAATATTAATATAATGTAAGCGAACAAATTTTCACTTGCGTTCTATTATAATTAAAGGGGCCACCAGAATTTTTGAAAATTATAGATTAACAACTTCAAATACTCGAATTTAATTATTTCATAAATTCAATTACAGACACATAAATTTAAAAAATCAAAATAAATTTTGACGTGGATTTATTTTTTATCAGAACCTGCGTAGAAGCAATTAAGTTAATGCTTTCCATGGTTTAATTTTATAATGAGCTGAAGTAAAAGGGCAAGTCTGATATACAGACGTAAATTAAAAAAAGCTAAATCTGAATGAGGAGTTTCAAGTCCAAACAGGCAAAGTCCTAGGTCCTCGACAGAATATTGGCCACTTTTGCAATTTAAAAGTCGTAGTTGACACAATATGCAACTATATAATCTCGCCAAGAAGTGTTCTCTATGATTTTATTTAGATCCTTCTATACAGTTCCCAATATATTATATTATCTAATTGAAATAGCAAGTATAATAAACAGAGACTACAAATACGTTCTATCAAGAAATTGATATTGTTGAATTTTGAGATCCATGACTACTTTTGAAGTCAATAAGGTTCTAACAGAAAAAAACAGAGGAGTGCAGGGAACTATGTCTCCCAATCACAAAGCCTTTCCCACGTATCTCTAAACAAGTCGACATTGATTTTGTGTTTTTTTGCAGTTAGTATTAAACATCAGATCGAATCACTAAATGGTCGGATTTCAACTGAGGGAACAATTGATAGATACGCTGAAAGCATTATTATTCTTAAGTGGCATAATTTCCAAAATCCACTTATTTCTCCATCTTGTTATCAGATTTCCACTTTTTCAAAGACAAAGTTCTCACTTACTATCAGGTAGGTAAAATCCGCTTTAGTCATTAAGCCATCTCAGTAGTGCACAGAAGTGAAGCTCCACCTGTCAGCCTACCCCGTTGACTGCTTAGTGCTACTTTTACTCTCATTCTCCACACCAAAATTTAAATTCATTGTAAGCGAGCTAATACATGGACTTTAAAAATGGTAGTAGGGGCAAATATGGTGCTGACAAGTAAAAATGGCAACCGTTCTTTTAAAGGATAAACTGAAAATCGATCTATAAGAGGAGGATGGGGTGACTGAAACTGGTTCAAGCGGGCTTCGTTACAAGTGATGTCGCTAAAAGAGGAAGCAACACCAGAATAAACATTGAAGACTCTGATATGAAGAATGTAAAGCTTGAGTTCTGAGTTGCGCTTCGAATCCCTGCTAAAGTCAAAATTCGTTATAAATGCCTTTTTAATAGTGGTATAAATTCGCTCATGCGAACACAGTGCCCACATTTGAACTGATTCGCCGAAGAAATTCAAGGTGTCCAATAAGAGAATGGGAAGTTTTTAATGTGACTTGTCCTAGTTGGATAACAACAATTTCAATTGCGATACTTGAGGAAGATTTCTAAGCAAGCAGTGAGTGTCATCAGGGGTCATTCCAATTTATATTATAGCAAGGCAAATAGA
The DNA here is from genome assembly GCA_000469805.3 of Hymenolepis microstoma. Lineage (NCBI taxonomy): Eukaryota > Metazoa > Platyhelminthes > Cestoda > Cyclophyllidea > Hymenolepididae > Hymenolepis > Hymenolepis microstoma. The sequence continues at coordinate 22,558,346 of LR215991.1, read as the reverse complement.
GCTCGAATTCAAATGCATTTGGTACTAAAGAAAACAAAAACAAGACTAGCATACTATTCCTATGCATTCTGACCGACTCTTTTTTATTATATCTCGATGCTCAAAGGATCAAATGTTAAGTAGAGTGGAAATTGTGTGGTCAAATTATATGTCCAATCATAAACCCTTACTGCCACAGCGAGCTCAGGATGAAAGCGAGCCGCTAATTCATCTTACGACTCTCCTCCATTCATGTGGCAATAAAAAAGCGCTCCTTCTCTCACCCCCCCCCCCGTTTTTATCGTCGAATCATTCTTGAGTTCGAACTAGACCCCTCTTTGATGAACTTCCTGCATGGAACTATTTTTTTTCCATTTGAACTAAAAAAGCATTCGTTTGCAATCTTCAAAGCTCGCTCTATTAATTCTTTAGATTTTCAAAGCATACAATTAAAGTATTGACTTGAATGAGTAGGAGTTGTGCTCAAGAAACAATGTAACTAGGTTAAAAAAGTTAAACAGGAGATAATTTTCTAATTGTCCTTAAATTTAGAGGCAAGAACATCACAATTAAATGCTATTTCTAAAAGATAGAGCAAATTTTTTTACTGGGTAAGATAGACAGCATTGGCTTCTTGACTAATTATCTGAGAAAGATTTACTACTTTAAGCATATCAGAAACAGATGACTTAAGGCATCATTTTTAAGCCGGTTGTCGAAACATTAGGCCATTAGTCTTCACCCTTTGAATATGGAGCTGTGGGAGCACCCAGATTTGACCCAAATTAAAGAAATGTCGTAAATCGATTCTCATAAGAACGTCCAACCAAAAAACTGTCAATCATAAATTAGGCAAGTCAGAATTACTCACTTTCTTGTTCTTGCAGTAGTTCTGCAGCATCTGGACTTCTTGTTGTGCATGCTGACCATAACTATTCGGAGTCCGTATGCAAGCGGTCTGACCGGAATCCTTTAGGACACATTCGCTGCAAATCGCTACACGACAAGCACAACAGAAGAGATTGGCAGTTTCATGAGGATGTTCAGGACAAATAGGAGGTTGATTCTGACGCTTCTGACGGACGATTTCTGCTCCAGTTGCAGCTGGATGAAGTCCATGTTTGAGTAGAGGTCCACGGTTAGGGTGGCAGCGTTCTCTGCAGTCGTCACAGTAGAAAATCCCACATTGTTCGCACCAAAATGTCGCAGGAGTTCCGGTCCGAGATCCCCCTTCTATTAATCGGGCACCACCGATCGATAACGGATCCATGTTCAAGGGGTCAGGTTCATCACATAGTTGACATATTGGAACACCTTGCGATCTGGGAGGATTTTCTATAGTTAGCGCACTGGTAACCATATCCTCCCCGACTAATTTCGCGAGAACCCGTTCAAGAGCTCTGTTTCTGGGGAGTTGATTAATCCCTTTCTCATCCATCAGGGCTACTATTCGACGACAAGATGAACAGGCAAGACCATTGGTTAGATTTTGGAGAACATGCTGGGGAACTGAAGTAGGATGGGAGATTTGAGTATTTCCCGTAACATTGGGACAGATTATAGTAGGCAGTCGACCGGCATAAATTCCTGCTCGGCTGGCCATTACAACCCCAGAATCAGCTTCACTGACAATACTCTGTTGATCTGAATCTGTTCCCCCATGGCTAGTTCCACTAACCGTAGAACTGCTGCCTTCCAGATTAGATTCATTATGAACAATCGCTTCAAAGGTGGCAGAGGGGCGCTTTTGGGAGTTGCTAGCCGCCTCGTTAGCGGATATAATCGCTTGTAAAGCAACGGAAACCGTTGAATCTGTAATAGGTCGTAGGGCATTGACAGCACAGGAGGAGCATAAGGAATGTCCACAAGGAAGGAGAACAGGACTAAGGAAATATCGAGAGCAGGCAGGACATCGCAACTCGGGATCCATCTTTGCTATTCCAGAGGATTGGGAACGTCCAGATGAGGAAGAGAGGGTAGAACAACGGTTGGGACTTCTCATTATTAACGAGGGGACCGTTAAAGTATCCTTAGATTTTGAAGTTGTTCCTGCCATAAGTTAAGAGGATTGCCCTATTATTTCCATGCTTTTTGAATAATGGGGAAAGAGAAACAAAGTGTGAGTGTCAACACATATACAAACCAGTCGGTAGTAGCACGCACGAATGGCGTTATCGAAAAGCGTCTGGGCAAACCTGCGACAAGTATGCTTAAGTGCGTCCGTGTGTATGCTTCCATGTCCGTGATTGGTGGCCGTGATTCGTGGGTGGATACGCATTAATTCACAATGCTGAATTTGCTTAGTTGTGGATATTAAAAGGATGGTTCACTCAACTCATTAGGATTTTCTAAATTTGCTAATTATGTCAAAAAAAAATTGAGACCACAAGTATCATTAATTCCGTAGTTCTATCAATAGATCAGAACAGTAATGCCAACTGCTCAACTGGGGCCATCCTGACAACAAGTAACTCAGAACGCTGCTAGGGAGTAATTCTTCATCATTAGCACTTAAATTTACGTGTCTATGCACCACAGATCAAACCGAAACTTTAGTCCGAGAGATTAGCGAATTTGACGAAACATCCAAAGCACATTGGATGCCCGAAGATGGAAATCTCTCCATCAATAACCTATCTGCAAACAGCAGCGATTCGCCTTGTTCAAATTCTATGAATGCGAAATGCAAAGTATGTAACTACGGATTCAGTAGAGTTTATAAAATTCTGTTCAAGTAAAATTTTTGAATTTTCAAATTAGATAGCATAGCCCGTATATTTGAGAGGTTTGAAAAAAATTCAAATTATTATAATAAATTTAGAATAAGTTAAGTGAACTCAGATAAAACAAAGCGTTTGGTCTCCGAAATGTGTAGAAATTGAAGTTTTAAGGACCAAGGTCTACCACTTTCAAAATCAAAATTTATTTCCTGGGTAAATGCAATATTAAAAACTTCACCACTGCCTAAATTATTTCTTTACTAAGCTATTTTGATGTAATAAGTACTATTTATTTCGTTTCAACAACGACTGGCCAAGAATTTCATTATGGAAAACCATCGGCTGTATGGAATACTTTTGAGCGCTGATTTCAATAGAAAAGAGGAAGCAAAAGGGAGACTGCACTGCATGGAATTAAAAAACAGTGTTATGGATTAGTGTCAACCCGTTTCCAAGATTTGTACTTTCGTACTCATTTTGTGCGCATTTACTGTTTTTGTTCATTACTGTTTAATCAATTTGTCCGACATGATGCGATTAACCTTTCATTAAATTTGGCTTGGCCAATTTCAGATTGACTGCTTTATCTACGCAGCAAATCACGGCAGATTTTTCACGGCAAACTGAGAGCTACTCCACTTGTAGTAGCGTGCAAATAGATTATTAAAAAATCATATCCACTGAAGTGTTAATTTTTCTTTTAATTTGGGTTTATGGTGTGTTTCGCACCTGCCATCATAAGCAATTTTACCCACGGCTCTGGGTCATTGTGATGGAGAGGCCTGCCTTCAAAAAGTGCAGATGCGTGGAAGGTGTGCGCAAGTGATATATGACGTAATAGGATCAGTCATGCCGCACTACACGTCATAATTAAGATAAGCTGAATACTTGAAGAATAAAGGTTTATTACACGATGGATGGATGGACCAAATGACTTGTCCCGAATTTCCTCCTACCTGGTTCTCTGACTTTCCTTACTATTTTTAGGATGAATTTACTGTTTTGTAGAACCGGGCTCTTTCTATTCATTTTCGTGGATTTTTGACTATAGCACCATATGTTAGAACTTAAGAACTTTCATAACTTCATCAGATGTCTTTATAATCTCTGTGGTTATTACTTTTTTATTAATTAATTATGGAAATGCCACAATTAACACTATGCGGAGAGCAAAAGAAATTATCAATTTATAAACCTGTTTTGGGAGAGGGTAAAAACATCAAAAAATTTTTCTGTCAGTCATTAACTGGTCGATTTGTGATTGGCAGGTATTTGGCCTAGTCATCAGTACTTTAGAATCTGGGAGGAAAATCGATAGAGTAAAATTATTACCACTTATCTATCTAGAAACCATCCTTCACTAGCTCTTAGGATTATGGTCCTATATTTGAGGTAATCGACATTGTTAGATGGTATGAACTGCTTTTCTAGAAGGTGGCCAACACCTCGATCCACTAACTAATTAGATTGTTAGGGTAAAAATAATTAAATTTCACCTAATCCTTAACTTTATCCAATTTTCAGATGTATAATTTCGTGCGTTTAGAAAAATGCGAGAAATTCAAAAGTATTCGCAATGTGTCACGGAGAAACAACTCGTCCCAATAGCCTGAAAATTGTCTCCAACCAAAATCAACTTCTCGAGTTCCCCAAAGATAATTGGCACAATTCTCGCAAATCGCAGCTCCGCTTCATGAGAAAGTTTTGTTTTTCAAGAACGAAATCTGTTTGCTTTCTTAAATCTTCCCTCTCCAACCCCCCCCCCCCCCCCACCCCCCCCCCATCTCTCTCTTTCTCTCTCTCGCTCTATGAAAACCATGATATTAAAAACCTTAACCCTGTAATGGATTATTGATAAATTACTTGCACTGACTAAAATATTAAACTCCTCGCAGATAATAATAATTGATAGAATAAGGAATTTATAAAACTGCCTATCGATTCGAGTACGTCTTTAAATTAGATGCTTTGTTTGTCCGGAGCGAAATTAATCCACACTTTTAAAATCCCTTTAATCTGGCTTTGGTTGTTTATTTATATCTTTTTATAATAAAACATTTAAATTGTAAGTAAATTTTCACCGAATATTATTCAATATATATTGAAGAGTCTATTAAACCAGGGTATTCATATTATTTTTCCAACATTCTGTTCCGAATTTTTTGAAAATTAACAAATAAGGACTTTAGTCCAGGCAGGTCAATAGATGAGTTTGGAAACTTTGATAGATTTGATTAATTGGGCGGTGAAACAACATTGGTAACCCTTCTTTGTCAGACCTTGGCATGAAAGAGCAATGATTTGAAGTTTCTGAGCCTATTCTGGTCTAAATATCACAATTACTCGACTTTGCCTCCTTTTATAACGCCGTCTCAATAAATTGGGCAAAATGTAAATTTCCTTAAAATGGTAAAATAAAAAAAAGAGATAAAAATATTGTATAATTCCTTAATTTACTTTTTTTAAGGTAACGATTATTCATAATTTTGTATATTGCAAGGAAGAAAAATGAAAAGTAACTACTAAACTCCAATTCCAGTGGTAACTTATCACAAGACCCCTCCAGACTTGTAAGTTAAGTCCAGTTGGTGCTGTTGAATTGAAATTGATTTCAATCTCATTCCTCAACCGCTTCTTTCAACGTCGATTATGCTTTATTCAACAACAGAAAATGTCGATATCTAGAACACAAAATTATGACTTGTTTAGATGCTCTCCATGTTTATGAAATTTATCTCACGTCTTCTTGATAGTAAAGAGGCTAGTGTCTCATTGGGGCTCACATGAACTAGCTACTCTATGACTGTGGTAAATTAGGATTCTTGCTTTTTCCAATCAGAGGAGAGAGAGAGAGAGAGATTTGCTTGTAATATATGGAAGTAAGAAAGTGTGGACAAATGCAAATCCTCACTTTTGAGAGACAGCGTCAGTAGCTTTCACTCAGGTGGCTTTATAGCTGGACGGAGTAGACTGAAATTCTCTTGCCGTGAAGGTCTCCAAGACAAAGCAAAGGGAAACATAACTTGCATTGTGCAAAAGGCGTTGATTCCAGGAGCAAGATCTCAAAATTCCAAAATTCGTTTCTTTCCACCAGAAAACACAAATTGAATGTAATTGTAATTCTTGCATTCTTGATACGACTTTTTGAATCAATTGACTTAAAAACCCTGACACCATTCTTTCCTGATAAATTTGTGTTTAAGAAATCTTTAAAAAATTAATTGAATTGCATCATTCTTATTGAAAGCTAAAATTCTATCCATCAGTGTAATGTAATAGAACACAACATCAGGACTTGGTTTTTCCCCACACATGTCATCAATTTAATCACCTTCCTCAACTATGGACGACATTGAAATGATATTTTTTCACACTATAATGAAGGCTTATAGTAAATGAAGAAATTCGTGATTGCAGAACTATTGATCCACGTGTCAAAGCTACTCTGACAGAACTTACGCGTGCCAGGAGACAGTTTTGAAGCAAAAAATGCAACTCAGAATACTCCGAAGTTAGCCATGTTGACCACTAAAAATCTCTCCGAAATCTTGCCGTCAGTAAAAAAGAAGGTTTACTCACTAGTTGCCACACGTTTTTGAGCACAATTGAGTTGATTTGCAATTTATTTTTACACAGAGATCTAATTATTACTGATTGATAGAAATAATATCAATTACTAACAACAGATTTGATTGGGAAGCTATATACGTCGTTAATATGTAAAATAACTGTAGCATGGCGAATTAGATAATTCTTTTGCCTATTTATTTCCAAGAGACTCTTGAAATTAAACGGTAATTATTAATTAGTTCCTTTTGCATTTAGTACTAATTAATGTTCTTTTATCTATAGAGACTTTTATTAATTAATGCGTAGCTCAAGATGAAGGCTGACATGTTAATAGGTGAATTGAAGAAGGACTTGGAAGATTCAAGTAAAAGAAATAATTATCCAACTTAATGTTGTTTGGTTAAAGCAAATAATCGTTTGATAGTATTATAAAAAATACATCAGTACCCTTATTTGAATTCGACAATTTCGATTCCATGGCGTACACTATCCTAACACTATTGAACTAATCGATCTCATGCGGCCGTAGTTCTGATTTCATTAAGGAAAAAATGAGGTCACGAGTGCAGAGACCTCTTACCCAATTAATAATCAATGTTCGTTACAGGATCAGCGTATACAAAACAGTAATTAATGACAAAGCTCTGCGTAAATCTCCCAAACAAGAGAAACACCACATAATACAAAACCCAAATGAACGTGTTCCACGTCACACGTTCTATTTCCTCTATATCGTTGAGGTAGATTGCCTAAATTCGGAAGCCATTCCATACAAGGAGATCACTGAGGGTAAGTCAAGGCTCATTTGTGTAGCAGTCCGCTACAATTCCAACCGATCAAACATGACGACCAAGAAGAAATGTGGAACAGCACCCGAAGACTGATGAATGTCAAATTTCTTATGCAGGGCCAAGAAGTCAAGGACAGTTAATGTAACATTTCTGTTTGCTAACTCGAAGAGTAAAAAACCTTCAGATATCTTTATCTTTCTCAATGGAACATTGAGCGACTGGAGGAACTTCGTTCCCAGGTGTTAAACAATTCCGATATCACATATGTAATGTCTTTACAACTAATTATAGCACAATCGAAATAATTCCAAAACTGGTATATGCACTTAAGGTGCTTTGATGAATTGTTATTTTATTTTTGAGACAGGAATTTCCTATTTCTAGACCCAGGGCAGAGAGGGACGAAAACGTGGTTACATTGTAAATCGAGCGTTTCTACTTCTTATACTCCAGGCAGTTTTTCACGAAATATTTTTTCTGTTTTTAGCGGAGTAATAAAAAAAAACACAACTTCTGAATGCAGGGAGCAACCGTAATCTGATTAGAGAATGCCAAATAAATGGGACAATGAGAAAGAAACTGAGAGCACTACCAAAGCATCAGAGCATCTTGCTTCATTTTATTCCTGAAATTAATTTATAGAAAATTTTTAACTTGATAATTTAAGGCCCAAAATTCAAATTTCATTATTCGTCCCCGGTACTACCGCAAATGTTCTTCTACTATGTCTAGCGCCTCAGTAGTATTATAGTCATATTTGACGGTATGAGCACTTAAAATAAAATTGCCCTATATTGGTATAGTTGGCAAAAAGATGTAGCACAATACTCAGTTAAACACAAAAAAGATGATTGAACTAAAATTCTATAAAATAATGACCAACACTTGACATTGTGTATTTGCATTTCACAAAATTTTTAGCTGCTAGATTTTATGGTTGCAATTCAATATGAAAACATTTTCATGAAAGCATTTATGAAAGTATTGGAAAGCTATTGCTAAAGGCCCCTTGGAAACACTTTTAGCATGAGGTGAATTACGAAAATATTCGAGACAGGTATAATGATATCTTTGGTAAAATTCAAAATTGAATAGAACTTAATGAAGGATATTGTTAATCGAAACCCAATTGCTAACAAAGCACTAACGCACATATGCTGATAACTAACACTGAAAATTAGAAATCATGCAGGGGTGATCGGAATTTTATCAATTTCTTCAATATTTCAATATTTCATGAATTTATGGTATTTATCATTCTTGTGACGCCAATTTTGTCGATGATCCATATTAGAATGTGATGCAAAAACATTATTTTGCCAGAGTCTATAAAAAATTTTGCGTTATTTATCAAAAGAAAGCCAAGTGTTTCGTATCTATCTTGTTTGAAAACTACTATGCATATGGAAAATGGCTAATTTTGAAAATGAAGTACATCTCTATCTTTTGTCAGTGGTTAAATACATTTAATTATGCTGTTGAATATAGTTTTAGGATCACGTTGGAATTAAAATAACCGCCGGCAGCATTATGTTGTCTTCATAAAACTGTTTAATTAATTCATGTAAAAGCCGTTCTAAAATATCGGAAATTCTTGTAGAAATTTATAAAAATGCCAAAGGAAGTCAAAATGATATTAAGTTTTCCAGTTCTATGAAAATTATAAATTATAAAATAATTAATTTCATTATGTTTCTTTAAACAGAGCGCAATTAAAATACTGGCCTTGAGATAGCAAACCGTCACATAAAAGTGTTGTTGCCTTGTCCTGGTGCTCTATTTCAAATGTGGTTGCTGATCATTTGTAAGCTCTCTGAAGTCTTAATTTAGTTTATACTTTTTATCCTATTAATTGTTGCAGTTATAAATTTTATAATGACCAAAAATCAAAAAAGAATATTTGTGATGTCTTGTTGACTCTCACAAGTAGTTTGTCGTTATGTTATACATTTGTATGGGGTTGTGTCGAACATTTTCTCTATTCCTTTGCTTAATTAAAAATTATTTTTTCATTCTTCTTCTTAATTTTTCTTTTTGTTTTTTAATATTTTTTTTGTGAGATTTTGCATATAATCTAGGTAGTATTTGGATGAAATATAACCCATGCATCTTTATCTATTTCACAGTTATATTACTCTCTGTGATCTATCTGGTATGGTGGTTGCGTAACCCACCAAAAGAGGAGCTTTCTTTAGAGGGCAAACACGTTCTCATCACCGGTGCCTCATCGGGAATTGGAAAGGCCCTTGCTGCTGAAACTCTTAATCGCTTTCCCGCCCGATTGACCCTTGTGGCTAGGAATATCAAACGACTGGCTGAAACTCGAGACGCCCTTATTCAGCTCCATAGTAATGTGGCCACTGATATCGAAATCCTTTCTCTGGATATCACCCTTCCATATGACGAAATTGTGAAGTCGCTGGAAGCTAACAATGGTAAGTAATTTAAACTCTCAATTTTATTCCAAACCTACTTCGCTGCCTGCTTTAGATGATCTCAGGTAAATTCGAAATTGTTTCTCTCCGAGGGTTATGCTTTTTAAGGATATAATGTTGAGGTATTGAGGTCTAGCTAATTTAGTGCTGAGGAATGTCAACGGATGAAAAATCTTTCGTTTTGCATTATATGAAATTAAAGGATTTTTTCTCCTTTGGATAAAAAAATAAACCTTTTAACTTTAAAGGCATGGATATGCAGAAGTTATAAAAGCGAAAAAGATTTTAACATCTCATCAATGCACCTTAAACTTTCAAAGGGATAAATTAACAAAGCATTTAAAAACTGGTAGTTATGAGTTGTGATCGTTTTCAGCGTTTAGTTCATCCAAATGCAATATAGTTCGTTGAAAGGTAAGTGAATCCACTGTTATTTTAGATCAATCAATCTAAGAAGCTTTTAGTTAATTTAAACTTTCTCAAATATCACTTTGTTTACACTTCAGTTAATTAGTTCACTGCGTCATCTACAACTGGTCCGAAGTTCTCAGTTCATTTGAATCTTTTTAGAATTTATTGGTTGTGTCCAGACCCTAGAGTCCAGTTTATTGCACTGATTGATCTATCATACCATCCCGATTCAGCTGTCCCTTTTTATAGTCTAGATCTTACTAGGTTTCACTAAATGCTAAAATTATTCAAAAGGAAATCTAATGGCATTTGTTCATGATTAAAAATATCCTTATTTAGAGTTTTCTGATTTGAAGATAAAATGCTTTATTGTAGGAATTAAAAACATGCGTATCATATGACACGATTTAAGAAAACTTTACTAGAGAGATTGATCAAATAATTATTTATTTTTGTTGATTGCTTTGCATTGATGATACGTTCTCTCTTTTTCATTTACTGAAAATATAGCAAAAAAAACCGTGTTGCCACAAATAATTCTAATTAATACGACGTTACTTAAAACGTAAAATTGTATGAAACTTCGCTGTAGGTCTTATGATAGCATATCTCGATTTTATATCATATCATGTTGTCTTATTTTTAAAGAATATCTAATTAATACCATCTCTCAGTTCTTCTTTTGGATGTTCACCTATATAGTTCGTTTTACTGTGGCACCTGGAATCTCAAGAATTCTGCAAATCTTGATACCACAAGTAAATGATTAATTGTAATTAGATTAGACTTTCAAAGTTTTATTAGTCACACTAATGTCGTGTATTGCAAGAGCTTGGCCTTATCAATATCTTCAATGACTGTCCAGACCCAAGGTCATAAGAAAGCCGGTAATAAGGTGAATTCTAATAAATGGTTAGGAACTCATTGGCGTTGTTTTCAATGCAATTGATAGTAACATCCAGACTCCCTATCACTGCATTCGTATTTTGTGTAGATGGGCTATGATATGCTGTTACATAATTCTTAAACCTTGACTACGTGAAAACAATATTATTATTTCTTATTCATAGTTGGTGTAGTCGACATCCTGATCAACTGTGCTGGCTACTCAGTAGCTCGCACATTCGAAGACACGCCTCCAAATGTCCTTGAGGATATGATTCGAGTCAACTACATGGGTGCTGTCAACTTGACAAAAGCCCTTCTACCCGATATGCTTCGACCTGCTCTTGCTGCCAACAAAAAAGGCGAAGGGGACAAAATTGTCTATCCACATGAGCGACGTATTGCCTTCTTCTCTTCACCGGCTGCTCAGCTGCCAATCTATGGATTCTCTGCTTACTCTGCTTCGAAGGCAGCTCTTTCCTCTTTTGCAAATACTATTCAACAAGAGCTTGAAGATGATGGAATAATGGTTACGGTGGTGTATCCACCTGATACGGATACTCCGGGATTTAGTGTGAGTCAAAATTTGCCTTTTTTTACCCATTTGGTTGCGTACTTTTCTAATCAGATCAGCGGATATTAGATACGATCATCAGGTTTTTATTGCTTATCAAGGGAATGTGTCAAGGAGAGAATGATAATGTGCAAATTAATTAGTATTTTTTCTGCCGATAATAACAGTTATTTTATGCTTCTTTTCTCTTAAATTAGAAACAATGTTTAATGAAGACATTTTCCCCAAACTAATGTGGCAAATTAATACTGGTGATTCAAGCTCTTTTCCTTAAAATGCACATCTGTTTTCTACTGCAATTTTATTGTGGATGTTTTATCATTGCTAGTTGGAATTGTATCACTTGGTTTCTAAAAAAAGTTTCGATTCAATTACAAATTCCTTTGAGTTTTGACTCGAATTAAGGTAGATGCTGTTTATTTATGGATGGAATTTCATTTGACACTGCTATTTACTGATGTTTCCATTATCCAAATAGTTTCTGACACTTGAGAATCATCCCTCACGTTCTAAGCGGCGTTGTCATGAATATGTACATTCACTTATTAACAAACCGTGCAAAAAATAGTTTAAATAATGGCTTGTGTTTAGAGTCTAATCGTTATTTGTTATTTATATAATATATAAATGGACAATGTTTCAGTTGAATTGAGCATTGTAGTGGTGATCATGAATTAAATTTCAACCCTGGGTTTCACTATATTCTGGCAGTTGGGATATTTAGCGGCGAAACGGAGATTTTATTGGCAAGTCTAAGGCGTGAACTTGAGAAAACGACCGAAAATATGGGATGATAAGCTTGTACGTATAAATCAATATCAATTAGTTGAGTCGTGAAGTACAGTGAAATAAAATTCAAGTACATTAACACGTTATCGATTATCCATCTATCTATCAAACCGACCTTACATACTTTTTCCATGCTGAACATTCGATTTTCGCCAACGTTTAAATCAAATTTGTTACTTCAAAATGTTAAGTATTTACGCACGTCTTTCCTTTATAGCATAAGAACTCTATTTCAGCCTTTCATCTCATCAACAATATTTCACACTTTGTAGCTACGACCCTTATTGTTGATGACAATCGCGCAAGACCTTTTTCTTTTTGACTAGGCACTCTCAAAAGGAATTTTTTTAATTTCTTTAATCACATAATCACTTAATTGAAAAGCATATATGACGCGATTTAACTTTCAACTAGTGTCAAATTATTAATTTCTAACGCAAAATTTTGGTAAAGCTAATTGCTCCGTCGCACTGTTTTTAAATAATCAAAGAAGCAACGTGCAAGTGGTTGTTTGATAACAATTTCTTATCGAATACCACCCAGTTCGACTGATCGTTCCATTCAACAATTTCACTATATGAATATACCTGATCGTAATAATCTGATAAGTTAGCCGCACACATGAGCATTGCTTCACAAACTCAACGTTTTGTAGATATCCACTCTTTATTATTCAGTAGTGGGTTATAATTTATTTCCACTCCTAAGGACTAGTTAACAAGCGGAGATTTTATTTCACTCAAAGCTGTTTTTCCTCTCTAAGCAGTTATTAATCTTTACTGCCTTACAGAGCATCTCTTGTTCCCGATTTGTAAATTGAACTAAGGTCATCTACATTTCAGTGGTCATATTGAAATTTGATCTGATGCAGTCTTTTCCGCTGGTTACTTGCCTATGATCTATAATTTCTTTACTGTCTTTGATTTTCCTTTTGTGATGAGAGTATGTTCAAGTCAATTTTGGTACTTGATGAATATATAGTGAAATTAAAATTCTCACCTCAATGTTTGAATCGATTTACCTTAAGCACATTCCTAAAGCTGAAATTTATGATTTCTAGTTGATTAACAGCGTTGATGGTTCCACTCGTTCATATTATTAGCACTCTGGAAGCATTATTTAACGCTCATCATGAGTTAGACTATGCTATCATTAGGCCTCACTGGAAAGAAAGTCAAATTTTACCAGCTTCTATATTATCAGCACTAAGCCACTGCTGCTTGGTTTGAATCGATAGCCGTTTAACTCATGACCTCTAGTGTTGCTGACGAACACGTTAATCTTTGTGTCATCAGCGCAGTAACCCTTTCAAACACTTTCTTACATCGTGGATTCGCGTTTCTTTTATCCTTGCTATTCATGTTTTATCGATCCTTGTTCTTGTTTAAAAGCAGCGCGTTATTTTACTCAATAGAATATGCAATCGAGTCACCATTTTGTTCACATTATCATAATGTTTTTTTTTCTTTCACAAAGGTGGAAAATGAAGGGAAGCCCGAACTAACCAAGATAATCTGTGGATCAGCCGGTCTTGAGACAGCCGTCTCCGTAGCCGGACGTTCAATACACTACATTCTCGTCGGTCGACGCAACTGTGCCTTCGGACCCCTAGGTCGAGCCCTTCTTTGGTACACAGCTGGTGTATCTCGAGCTCAAGAGGATGCTAATTGTCCCTACACGCTACCACTTCCCCCAATCGTTGTAGCAGCAATTGAGGTTGCTGTCGCTCCACTCTTGAAGATTGGTTCATTTGCATTCGCCTATTGGATGCGTAGTTGTCTGAAGAAGTTTCGTAAACAATGATAATGACTAATGTCTTTGTGCCTTCTTTGTTTTCCTTTTTCGGATTTATCTGTGATTTTGAACTGATTAAAAGAATTTTGGATATTCTTTTGATCTCTCAAATCAATCCTAATTGTCGTGGCTAGATTCGTTCTTACTGTGAAATGAAAGTGCTCCAACTATTATAGCTTGTGCAAGGAATAATATAGGATGCTCACTGATGTGCATTGAATTGACCAATTACACCTAAATGCCTTTATTTAACAGAACGATGCAGAAATTGCAATTATTATGGAAATGGTGAACTAGCTTCGAATAGAAAAGAATTGGACAGAGAACGAACGACCGAATTTAACGCAAATATTGTGAATTAGAATGGAAACTCAATACAAGTGTGGCTTATTGATAGCGCAATTAATTAATCAGTAATATATTTGCTGCGGATTATCGGACGCGTATTCAGATCTTTATCTATCTTCCCTTATTAAATTACAAAATGTGTTTCATCAATTACTTTTGCTTATTTGACCAATAGATCAAGTCGTCTTTTTTCGATCACAGTATTAAAGATATTCATGCAATCTGGTTCCAAGCTCTAACTCTGGAAAATATCACATTGTTTTATTAAATTGGTCTATAAAAATGGAAAAGTGTAAGCCTTCTCTGGGCAATATCCTCGTACGAGGCACAATGCTACGTCTCTCATAAAATAAATTGCTCTCGGGTTAGTCGAAAAATTCCCTCGTTCTTTTGGAGCCTTCCGTATGTTAAGGCGGTGGCGTCTTCTTTATACACCTCCATCATTATGGACATACCCCAAGTAAGTAGCAATTGGCATACGAACTGGACTTCGATAATTATATAGCAAATGCCTATAATTGATTTCAATAACTGATGTGTTTTCCAATAGGGTACACGCTTTTACGAATTTGTTTTCTCTCGCAATTGTAATTTAATTAACAATATACGAAACATAAAACGCGGATTTTGTAACATACACGATAACAAAGACGGTAAAATCAGTCACAGAGTTAACAGAGTAAATGTGGATGGCTGGTGAGAGTTTCAATCGATACACACAAGTCTGATCTCTACATATTCTATTTAAATACTTTCTCTCGCCATCCTCTTATTCGTTCTTAATTAGGCTGCCTTTGTGTACTCATTGTTTATGAGGCTTTGTCGGTGTGATTTTTTTAGCTTTATACAACATCCTATTGGTTGGCATAGTCACTAGCTTAGCCCAATCCTGGTTTACGTTGCAGTCAAAGGAAGTGCATCTGGATCCTAATCAAGTTTGTAATTTCTCTTTAACTCACATAGACTTCACATGGTAAACCCTTAGATCAATATATTGACCAAGCAAAGTGAAAATCTCCGGCCAATTAAGACTAGTGCAGTTAATCAAATGTAACCGTGATTTCTAAATGAGATATTGATGGGAAAATTTATCAAACTCAACGAGGGAGCATAATACTTATATCTCAGCAGCTCTTTGACTTAGTGCGATAAAAGCCATTTTCAGTATTCAATGTAACAGGAAATACAGCCATCTAATGAATTGAAATGTAAATGACGAAATCAGATGTTGTTGTAATGCCGACACATTTTGAGAAATATATCGACACAAAACAAGACCATCCTATCAAAGGTGAGGTTTGGCAGGAGTTCAATAACTTGAAGATTGACCTCTGAATTAGTATTGCCTGTTACAGAAGTAAATATGAACTAATTTGAAATAATTACCTAATTTTTATGACCAACTTGGACCAAACTGTTTCCGATTAGTAAAATTATACGTTTGCAACTGAAGAATCTGTCTCACATGTGCTTGCGGTGTTTTTAATAAGAAAGATAATTATATTTCAGAAGCTTGGCGACACTTTTAAGACGTTTATGCCTTCAACTTAAGGAAATGTATGAGAGACAATTAAACAGTAAGACCTTGAAAACTCCGAAGACCTTAAAAATCTAGCAATAGGAATTCAAAATAAAAAATGTTGTCTAAAGCTTAATCTTATTTGACATATCTCATAAACACCATATCTTAGGTTAAATAAAATGTATTCATTTGCTAAAACTAAGTAGGAGCAAATAAACTAAGGCAGAAATAAAACTAACACGTAAAATTAAAAATAAATTAAATTTTGTTGGAATATTATTACTGTAGAGGTGTGAATGGCCATCTTCAATTAAGCAAGTTATTGATAATGATGGGTGACCAAGAAAAAGCAATCGTGACCCGAATGCTAATTTTGTCAAGTTAGCTTACTTTAGGTTTTATCAGTTAGGTTCCGAATAGGGTATGTTTATTCTCCGTTTGTGCATTTTACCTTGCCACTTCTTCGTTTGTGCGAAATTTTAAGCCGCTCGATGTTGTCGATAAAATTTCTTCACTCAAAAATATCTTTTAAAAATTGAAAAGATTTTGTTATATTCGAATAGAATTGCATTAAGTTAGGATATAGCTATCCTTAAGAACTTATATTTGTATTTCAGAAAGTAAGTATTACTGTCTTTATTCGTTCAATGAAACCAGCGGCTGGAACGCCGGAGTTCATTAGAAAGTTACTAGGAAGGGAGTATCTTGAGTAAGTTCCTTTTTTATTTCGATTAATGTGAATTTGATCGAATTAATCAAATGAACTTAAGGCAAGATACTTCGTCTTACTGTTGTTTTTTTTCGTTATTCTAGCTCGGATCCGTTTGTTGACTGCAAGAATGGTGATGAAGTCAACGGTTATAACTTAGAAACGGAAGGCTTTAAGAAGCCCATTATTGTCCACAACAAGTCCGGGCTTCGCATGAAAGTTCCGCCATCTACTTTTACTCTTCACGATGTTATCGATTTCACGGATCCTGAAATCCAAATCGCTGTAATCGATGTAAGAGATCAGGCCGATTCAATGATGTCTCTGAGTGAATTTGTCGACAAATTTTACGAGAAACCTCGTGGACGGATTCTAAATGTTCTCAGTTTTGAGTATTCGCGAACTAAGTGGGTATATTTACGCCTTTTCCCTTTTTTAAATTGGAAGTCTTCAGATAAGTAAGATTTGATCTTAAAATGAACTATAAACGTCTCAAAATCTCATCCTTTATTGCGATACCACTGTGGAACTAGACTTACTTTCCGGTCAATGAGATTCCAATGAATAAAGCAACTGTTATTTAGACTATTTAGGTAGCGAATTAGCATATTTTATTTGGCGTCATTGCTTTATCTAATATTGGCAAAATCTGATAAGTACCTGCTTGCAGTGACTAATGTCGCTTAATTATATAGTTTTTTTTCTACTTAATTTCTTGCAAGTGGTATTGGCGTTCGGATTGTAGATTGGCCACGTACATCCGTCCACCGCATGTAGTTAAGGAGTTGAGCTTAGTGGATAATTGTTGGGCAGAGCCTGCGGACGAGGACGACGAAATTGGACCAGTGGCTCCGGATAGACCCTACGTTCAAAAGTACTGTCTAATGAGTATGGCCGGCTCTTACACCGACTTCCATATCGATTTTGGAGGATCTTCTGTTTGGTACCATATCCTTTGGGTGAGCCATCACTTCAATTACTACCGTCATGCTCATTAACCCATCTAATTTTCTTCTATCCCTTAGGGCGAGAAGATTTTCTATATAACTCCTCCGTCAAAACCATATTTGGATGCTTATTGGGCTTGGAATGGGTTAGTGGACAACCGCCAAGTATTCTACCCCGACACACTTGGTGAGTCGTTATGGTGTCCTTTAGTTAACCTTAATTTGCTATATGCTGCTATAAAATGTAATTAAAAAAATTCGAGTCATTTGCTTCGGGAAAAGGCTTAAAATTGGTCTCGAAACATTTCTCATTCGCTACCCAGATCTTGAAGCAATGTGGTGTAATGTTGAAACCTTTCTTATTGAGATAGCCACATCCTGGTAACTACCAAGTGCTGAACGTCAACAAGTGGTAATTGGTTAAGTTTCATAGAGTAGTTTGGGGTTCTGACTGGACAGGCGTACCTCTCCCCCTTTTGTGGGATAATGTTGGCCAAATCATCTCATCATTAGGACAATAGAACAAGCCTTGAAATCTTCGTACTTTACTAAAAATAAAACGTAACGTAGTTCACATCCGATAGATCTCATCTTTTTATTCTACTTTTTCTGCATGACAGTTAAAGTCCATGTCCGGCAAATTAACCTGAGTGAGTTTGATAATTATCAATTAAAATCCATTGAAACACAAATACAACTTAAAGAGAAAAATTTTTGGGGTAGGGGGGAGGAATAATGGGCTACCTGGGGGAGCTACGAAATTCCACTCGATTGAATAAGGGTGCTGAAAATGTCTTCTTTTGACGGAATTCCGATTGGTGTTTTTACGGTTTATCACTGCTGTAAAAACGATTTCAATTTGTATGCTACCATCAACCCACCAAAGTGGGACTTTATTATTAACTATTGATTGATGTTATTACGAAACCAGAGGCAAAAACGTCGTTCTTTCTCAAGGCGCCAAACAAGGTTTCAAGAATGAGGCGACGCTAATCATAATGTTGGTTATAGCGGGAGATCCGGTGTATTGGAAGCAATTGGAGTAGTTGATTGTTACATTTCGGAAGAACAGATTCTCTTAGCGTCTCCAAACTCTGAACCTTTTGTGGCCATTATACAGGCCTTACAATTCCGAGGTCACAAGGTCGATGCTTGCCGGTGCATATTTAGTGGTTTAAATAGTTAACTTTATTGGTTAAATATGATTGATGAAACATGTAATTTTTATCGAATTTCTAGCTTGATAGTTTCATTGACTCGAGTTTTTTTTCAGATACCCCTATCCCAGTGGCAGCATTGCATTTAAAGGCTGGTGATACAGTCCTACTTCCTTCTGGATGGATTCACGCTGTATATACGCCTAAAGACAGTCTCGTTTTTGGAGGCAATTTCCTCACACAATTCAGCATTCCGTTACAACTCCAGTGAGTAGTTTTGCTCTTCCTTTAATAGTTGGTGATTATGCGCGAAGACACACTAGGTTAGGCGAATGACCATTCTGAAAACAGGCAGAAGGCAGATTCGAATCAGGCGAGTTCTAAGATGTTCCCTATTTGTTCCTTCTGATGGAATTAGAACTAACCTAATAGCTATCAATATCTTTGTCGAGGTCTTGCAAGTGTATTTTTTTACATAATAATAATAGTACCAGTCCTTCGCTGTAGAACTAGTGTGACTCTAAATAATTATAGGTTCTGGTTCTTATCCAGCATCCAGCGGCGTCCATTTATAATGCTTCTAAGCCACTGGAAGGCTTTGCTTTGAAGGTCTAGGACTCATAAGGATAGTTTCATTTCAGGGCAGCTAGGTCTGTTATAGTTTTTGGGACTGTAATTAATAACTCCACATCTGGAAACTTTTTTTCTAGATTCACTCTGTTAATAAAGTACTGTTGTCTTGAAAAGGGAGTGCAGCTTCGGTATCTTTTCTATCTTCATAAGTTCTTAGCTTTAATTGACCGTGGTAAAAAAACAAAGTCGAAATTAATTTAGATGGGATTCTAGAATAAGTGTTTGCTGCATTTCACAATTTCAGGATGTGGTTAAATCTCATTTCTATGTGATAATTTCACTGAAATAATAGTGTGCGACTACAATGAGACATAGAATTTCCTTGTAGTCCATGAAATTTGGGATTTGCTAGCAGATGCGTTTTGAATACGGTAGTAGCCTGATTTTTTTCTGATAAGACTAACGCCTATCAATCGTTAAACAATGTGCAACAACTTTAAAGTATCTCCTCTTCCTCTCATTTTCAGCGTTTACCATATGGAAATAGTTCAGGAAACTGAACAACGATTTCTCTTCCCCGCGTTTGAGAAGCTTCATTGGTACGCAGCCGACGTGATCTTAGGCAAATTAACCAGTAAGTCATCTCTGGGCGTTTTTCGCTCATTTTCCATCATTTGCATGTAACAATCAATTTTTAACAATTTCAGATTACCTATATGCGAGCCAGGAACCTCCACCCTATCTCCTAAAGGCAGCAAATGCTTTAATCAACCCCCTTCAACAGTGGTTAGAGAATAGAAAGGATGTAGGTCAATTATATATATTTATATGTGTGGTCTTTATTCTTATTGTTGAATATGTCAAATTATGTCAGGTGCATATGATTCTTGATATAATATTCCACAACATTTACCTCAAAAGATGATATCACTTCAAAAAAATAGCTGAGGACTTAGCCACCCTTGGATTGATGAAAACTTTATTCATTTACTCACCTCTGGGAGCCCGGTTTAAACTCACCCCCAAGATAATAATTGGTATGCCTGACTTCGATAAGTAAAATGTCCAGATCACAAAGAGTATGCATTTCATGGTCTCTAAACGCGGCTATTTTTAATCAAATTAACTCGATTATTGAAGGTTTGACTGGCACAACTAAACGCCTTTCAAATTCAGACTTTTTTGCAGGACAAAACCCATTCTCTTGTGATAATTTTGTCGTTAATATTTTTAATTATCTTTCCTTCACTCGGTGCAGTCTAGGACTTCGGGCGAAATGGAAGGTGGCTTGGTTGTTTGAATTATTTGTTTCGAATATTCAATATGTATTCACTTTGAATGTCAATTTCTAGCTTGCACGCTCCAAAGAGTCTAATGGGTTTACGATTATCAAACGTTTATATATGATTGAAATATTAGTCTTCGAAGTTCGTCAGGGCCAATTACTATGAAAGAATCAAATAAGAGGAGTTAACGTATTTTTCCTCTCTAATGAGTTTATCAATCACATTCTTTGGTAGGTTTTATTCAAAAATTTTCATAAAATAATGATTATTTTCTTCGCTTGCTATTTTCCATTTTCAACCGCCGATATCTCCATGTTGTGATTGGCTGCTGTGACAAAAGAACACCTAGTACGTTGCTTCCTCCACTCCTCGCTTGAATCCCCTGAATGATTCGTTAGAGTCAAATCTGATCGACGATTGACGCTTTTTCAAATGGCCAAACACGATATCATTATTTTTCTGCTCAGTTTTATTTTGTTTGAAGGCAATTGTAGTTGTCTATTCCCATTCTCAAGATGATTACAACTGGGTTTCGAGGTAATCTTTTTGTTCGGGTGAAAATTGACAAATAGCGGACTGAGTGATGGATCGTCGTGCACAAGCAGTTTTTGCTCATATTTCATTTTAATATTTGTTGCCCCATTTCAAAATGTCGTTTAAGTATGAATATTCTGGCAAATCACTTTGTGTAAAAATTAAATCTGCTTAATAACATCCAGATTGTCAAAATTCGTCGTAATCTCTTTCATACTTCTTGGATGCGCTCAAGTTGTTCTTCTTATTTTCGCAGTTACCCAAGGGTGAAAGGAACAACTATCTCCCAGCCAGGACATATCTCCAGTACGCCTACCCCACTCTGATAGCAAAACTGGAGGAAATGATTCATTCCTTCATATCCAGATCTCCCTCTTATTGCCACTCTAGCAGTGCGAAGAAACCGCGTAAATCTAAGCACCAGCAAAGGATACCTTCTGGGGATGAAGAAGAGGAAGACCACGTAGAAAGTGATTCTACGGATCCCCTGGTTGGTGAATCGGAGGATTATTCAGGAGCACATGCTAGATCCCCACTTCCCAAATCATCCCAAGGCCGTCGCTTTTCTCGCGAGGATAGTCAGAGTTCATGTGAGGAAGATGTTGAAGATGACGAAAGTCTGCGCGAAGTCCTCGATGCGGTTCCAGAATTGAAGAGCAGTAAACTTATTGGTGACGAATGTAAGCTTATTAAATAAAGTTGGTAGTAAGGTTATAAATTGCATTGAATAATGGAAGGGATTGATGTATTAATTTTACTTGAGTTTTTGTAAGCACGAAAGTTAATCTCATTCTAAGGTTTCCATCTTTGCATTTTCGATGCAATTAAGGTAAACTTAGATTTATTCTGATGACAGTTAGGCAGGAAATTGAGCGCTGGGTTTCTGTTCTAATATGCTTTTCTCTGTAGGGCGCCCTAATTGACTGAGAAAGTGCACTAATTACAGATACCATCCGAAAACACTAAAATGCAAGACCATCCAAACCATTGTGTTAAAACAAGACGAATATGTTCGTATCGGTAGATCGATATACGTTCCACGCCACTTAACATCGTAGTGTAAATTAATTTGGTCAAATAAAATGAAGCTAAAAAAGTGGAAACTAAAAGATGGAGTATAAAGAATCTCACAGTTAAGAACTAATTTTTTAAAAAAGATTGTTTTCTTATATGCAGCAGTTTTCATTTTTCAGAAGTGATGGTGATATAAATTCTCTTACCATTTTAAAATTCATTTGACGGTTATCAATTAGTTCAGTAAAATTGATCACTGCTTTCCTCAAAAGTTTCTCGAAGTCAATTTGACATGATGAACATTGAGGAGGACATTCTCTTGGCTAAACGTTTAAAGCCGTCTATCTTTCATGAAATTGGACATAGTGTATTTATGGTTAGTGTGTTTCTACTACTGTTGGCATGCAATTAAGAACACTGAATTTTACCTTTCTAGCATAAATATCTCTATGACTTTGCGTAACATCTTGAGAAATTAAAATTATCGGCTACGATTTGCTTTGCTTTTGCCATTATCGGCAAATAACTCCTAAAAATGCCGATCGCTTTTTCCTAGACGTATTCAGCTTAACGGAATCGATGGACGAAGGTGTAAAAAAGCGCAAATGCCGAAAAGCCTCTTCAAAGAACTCCCAGAAATCCGACGATCCTGATCCCACTTGGACGGCCGTGTCTAGTATGTCATTTCACTATATCGTCATTTCTACAGTTTTGTGAAATCCTGTTAAATTCTTTCTTTTCAGTGTTTTTAAATACTTTTCATCTACAATAAAATGAGAACAGATAAGGAGTACACATTATTTAAAATTCTCCAGAATTCACTATCTTACACCTCCATAGACATTTATTGATAATTTTTTTATAGTTTAAATGTTTCTTCCTTCTTCCCAATTTAAGGCTCAACTCTAGCAAGAAGAAGACGTTCCAATTCATCCTCAAGGCGTCCTTCGCACCCTCCTTTTTCACATTCCTACAATGTTTCACGGCCCGTTAGCACGCATTATTCCCTAGTAAGCACGCGTGTATTTATCTTAGAGAGTAATATTTGATTATTTTTCAGATGTTTTAAGGGTATTCAGGCACATTGCACTTCCTTTAAAACTAAACTCTTTTTCGTTCGTATACGTTTTAACAAGGTGATGTAATGCCCACCTGAAACTGCAGACCACTATAGTTAAGGCCTGGGTTACGAGCGGTAGCCAATAATAGGCCAGATGCTTGGCGGCAGCAGGATTAGGTTTTCCTCTGCCACACTTCAGGGGAACGTCAAAGTGGTTGTCAACCAACTTTTACGACTACATCAGTCTCAAAGTATTTTTGACCTTCAACTCGCCTGCAACCCTCCCCCCCCCCACCCTGCCCCAGATTCTAACCCGATTGGCTAATAGAGGTCTTGGATTATGGGGATAAAGGCACTAGTCATCATGCTAGTACAACAGGGCCCAGGCAATTAACAGATTAAAGATAGTTTGCGAGACCCTTTCCAGGGAAAGTGCAAAATCGCCTTGCTCCTATTTCCTGACGAGCTTCAAATTTATCCCAAGCATCTATATATATATATATGTCTCTTATCCCATGGATCTAAACGGCATTCAATTTTCGTTGTAGACGTCACCTTCTCTTCCAGGAGGTACAAGCATCCAAAATTCTAGTTCTGGTGAGTAATTCATTTGGAATCAAATATATTCTTCCCTACAGGGTCCCATGTTCTAGCTCCCCATGACTAACTACTTTGGTAAGGGGTTCAGTTACTCGGTGAACTTTCACTGTAGCTGTTGTTTATTCTGTTTTGGCCTGCATACTGTTCTAATTTTTTTTGTTTCATTTACAATTAACTAGAGTTCACTTTGGCTTCACTTTAGTAGCATCTATTGCGTTAATATTATTTAAGCTGGTATCATTCTACCATCTTGAACCATTAGACGAAAAAAATATTCTGAAATTGTATAGTCGACTCTCTGAATTAATCGGCTGGTCAATAAGCCTATCGTGGTCCATGGCTTCATCAGGAATCCAGGAAACATATCATGAAGTCTGAATTTTGGTGCTTGAAACAGTGAAGTACCCATTCATTTGATATACAGTATAATCAAAATGAAAATGAAATAAAACTCTTTCCCAGCTACTACTTGGTCCTCTTTCCTTGACCCTCTTATGAACTCTTTACTGTTTCCCAAGTTCATTTGCTTTACTGAGAGACAAAGTGAGTGTCTGGGGTCACATTCGCTTAGAAGGGTTACCCAAGGGTTTAATCCCTTTTACCTTAAAAATTGCCCTCATTTATCTCTTGCCCTTTTTCGTTTCAGCTCGAAGGGGTAAGTCGAGCAAGACAGTAAGGCAGCGACTGGCAAAACGCCTAGGATTGTAGTGCTCAATTCTCCTGTTAGGCTCTTCTTTCTCCTCTTCTTATGCCCTTAGTAATTATTTTTTTTCTGCTTGCATGTGTGGGCTCATTGTACATAGGTTGGTAACGATTGGCAATCACTGTTTCGTGCTTGCACACTGCTCTCTTTCTCTCCCCTCCTCATAACTTTGATACATTCCTTGTGTCCCTTTTGTCTATCACAAGGCAATATAAATTTTTGGTAATAAATGATATGCTTGCACTTATGGCCACTTCTTTTTTAGTTGTACTAGTGTGTTTGGTGGAGAAAGTTATGAGTAGCGCATTGGTTTCTGGTCCTCACTCTGTCTAATCCTGACTACAGAGAAGTTGGAAGAACGAGTTAGTAGTTAGAGTGACTTCAGGATTCTTTAGAACTAGGCTCTAGCCGCTTGCTGTTCGATTTTGGCCCCCACCTATTCTGCAAGCTATGTCTAATTTCTAGTACATCGTTATTGCAATAAAAAGAATGCAGTTTTATTGGTAAACATATTTGAAGAGGGAAAGAGAGCGGAGAAATCACAGATATTTGAGGTTATGATGGTGTAGTGAAGTTCGTTTCCCAAGGTTGTTCTGTGGCCCTGTTTACAAACGGGGTTGTATAAGTATATGAAAGGGTCTTATGACAGAACGGGAAGAGAGGCAATTAGGGAGATTCTATGAAATATCTGATACGGACCACTAGCTAAACGATTCGAGCTTAAAATCTCCAATGGATCCTTATCCTAAACCAGGTGGAGAGGGAAATTTCATAAGTGGGTAGTTCAAATTAAATGAGAACAATTCGCGTCCATATAAAACGAATACAATTCAAGGTGATTACAGTTCGTGAGAAAAAGTTCACAAGTTACGTCACTACAGTGCCTAGCTAAATTCGTTTTTAACACCAAAATTAATGAGTTTGGAAGATTTTTAATCAGTGGGATTAATTTGAGATGATCTAAAAGTGTCTAAAGATGTTTCAATGACTTTGTGACGATTTGTCAGACGCCAAGGCCTAAATTGAGACTTTCTATGAAAGCAGGAGATCCGAAGGTGTACAAGGTGAATTACACTGGACACTTAAATTGATAATTGCGGCACTGGAACAGAACCCAAGATGCAAGGCGGATGAACAATCATTGTTAAGAAATCGGTATTCTCCGACAGACCCAATTAGTGTTTCATAATATGTGAAATAATCTTACTAGCACGAATGAATTCACTCAATCAAACTTGCTAGTACATTCATGTACTTTAGAAACGCTAGCATTGGATTGTGCGTTCACATTCATTCCCAGAAGCTACTGCATTCGCCCTCTTTAACTATTTAAGGTAGAATATTTGTAGAATGCAGTACAATCTACAAATTATTCCTGGAATTTACACGATGGAAGAAGCGCATCAGTAAAAAGATCAATCTCATCCCCTCCCCCCCCCCCAAAAAAAAACAATTAATCATCTAACAATCAGGCTTCAATAACGAAGACTTCGTGTTCGGGCTGCTCTGTAAAATTATAAAAGTGCTTACGAGGAGCCAAGACTGAAGCAAATGAGCCAAAGAAATCTTGCTTTTTGTAGCTGAAGTAGCCGGCCAACAATGCCGATTTTTTTTATCAAAAAGCGCAATTCCCAGTCTAAGAGAATTTGAACGGGATCATTTGAGATTTAAATGTGAATGCCCGATAATTCCGGTCATTTGTCCTAACGAAATATCCTTCAAACATCCTAAAGAGAAGTCGATCATTATTTTTCATAACTTGATTATGTCGAGTTGATCGCTTCCATCCACCGTATAAGAGTATGATTACCAAAGATATTTGTAAAAAACACACTTGATGAAAATAGCATTATTTAATCTCAAATATTTAGATACACAAAGAAACAATCTCATTAGCAATACATACATAGTTGAAAATAGGGCATATATAATTCAAGAAGGGCAAGAAAACAGACCAAAAGAAAGAGCAGGGAAATAAAGGAAGGGGAGATCAAGAGGTATGTTTCTTTGGAGGTAACGGGGGAGTGTTCCAATCTGCCAGGCTTAACGGAGACGAAACCTGACTTCTTGAAAGGTAGCTCGTCCTTGGAGGAAGTTCTGGGGCATTATCTACATGAAAGGGAAAGAGAAAATAAATGGTCAAAAGGAGGAACAATTAAAGAATGATATGTCATTTGACGCGATCGTCTTTCAAGTCATAAATCGGGCTCTTATTTCCATAGAGGCTAAAGCCGACTAAGGGGAGTGGGATAATTTGGGCTTCTTCCCAAGGCGGTTATATGATGACATCCATCCGTTTAAGAGAAGCGTTGGAATACGAGTTTCCAATATAGATTTGGAAGCTCTATTCTCCCTATGTGTAATTAGACGTAGACAATACTGCTAAGAGACAGATTCGCATTATCCATTGACTTAACGCACATACTTATTTTAGCTACAAAAAGCCGTTATGGCAGTTTGAATTGAGCATAGTTTAGGGTTATTTCGAATGTCTGCCCAAGCATTTGCATCGCGCAACAGAAGTAATAGGCCAACCCGAACGCTATGACACCTTGTTTCTGTGACCTTTATGGGAGTAAACCTTTCCGACCTTAAGTAATTGCAATTCCTTTCATCAATTTAGGTAATGGCAACGGAGTGACTACGAATGGGGGCAAGACACTGTGTGCGGCATGCTCCTGGAAGCATGTGTGTGCTTCAGAGATCAATCATTCCACTGAATCACATCGTATAGACATTTTCTCTTCATGTACATAATTATTTCTTCATTAGTCTTATTGGATATAAGACATTTTGGACCTCATATAGATAAGATCAGTTAATAAAAAATTTGTGTGCTGGTGGAGGGCTTTTCAGTGATTACCGAAGTCGTGCTCATCGGTGTACACCCAGAACTGGCCAAGTCTGGCTAATGAAGAGGGTAAAAAGATTCGAGTTTCTTATCGTGTAGATGTTACCCCATCCCCCCAATATGAGTATTTGAAAACTTTCCTAAATGTGCTTAAAGGGCATAGTCTAAATTAGATAAGAGAATTCACCATCAGATTGATTAGAATGAAGGGCGGTACTGAAGTGGCTCGTCGAAGTTTTCGGAGGAGGTGGTGGGGGTCGACTGTCAACTGACCCACTTAATTGACACCGTCGTTCCAATGAGGCGGTAGGGTTGGCACTCCTAGAATACTGATAGCATTCTTCCAATGGGCGAGGGGATGGCTCTATATCTAAAAAACAAACGATATGGAGTCCAGATTCAGAGTTAAGAGTAGAATACTTGTAATATGTGTCTTTACAATCTGTCGTAAAGTCTTATATGCACCAAGCGTTTAAATGTTGGCTGAAGTTGACCTAAACCATCCCTACACTAGCGAAGTAGGGGACTGAAATCAGGTGTTTTAAATGCCAGAGTAGAATTAACAAACCTCAGCGAAATAAGGACCTTGGAGACTAAATTGTTCCGGCCCCATTGGAAAAATGTTTCCCATGCTTAACTTGGGCAGAGAGATAGAATCTGAGAAGTTCACATTATAACTCCTCTCATGTTGCCCAGTAATGAACGGGAGGTTGGTCACCGGATCACTGGAGGTGCATCAGTGAACATCAGTTTGGTGATCTAGGACTTAGTACTTTGGACACTGCGTTACAGGCTAGATTCTATATTACTGTACACAGGAATGAAGTATCCTCAATAATGCATCAATAATCGATTAGGAAATTAAATAATCTTAATCTAGTGGGCATATAAGCAGCGCTATTTTTGCTAAAGTGACAAAAAAACCTTCACTGAGGAAGAATTACTTCCGGTTTTGACAATGAGAAGCATAAAATATATTAGCGTCTATGCACAGCGATATTAGCTACGGGTTGGCTAGTATAATGCTGGTGACGCTTGCAAGTGCTAGCTTTGTATAAAGTTGTAATTAACTAAAACCATTAACTCACTTCTATCGATTGATGGTGAAGCACCGGCTCGAGGAGGAAGAGGCGGAGCAGCTACAGTAGTGGTGGAATCGGTGGCATCAATATACTCCGGGTCACTGGCGACTACATCTCGCCATTCACCCACTGGCAAGGGGCTGGCATGCAGAGAGAGGACAGTTGGTTTAGGTGGGAGTGGGGGCGGAGCACCGGGTTCGATGTGCAGGGCTGGTGATACACGACTGCTACACTCAGTTGAGGAAGCTGAGCAAGATGCGCTTAATTGGTCCCGCACTGAACATGAAGAATAATAAAACAGTTGAAGTCAACTATGTATTGATAAAAGCGTTACCTATAGTTGCATTGGCCAATAATTGAATGGTGTAACCAACTATTCACTGAAATTCACAAATCACTGTGGTCTAAATATAGCGGGGGTTGACTTCCCTAAGAAACTAAGAAATCAAACCACGAAATCAAAATTAGGGACGTTAGAACTTTGAGCAATGAGCCACATTTTAAACGAGAGCTATATACACTGTTGAGCTGACCTCATCAAGGACTCCTACTCGCTCTCGTCTTGGTAATTTTTATCATGCTGTTTCGCTGTTCCCAGGGTTCTGATATTTGAGAAGGGGTCAAACTAGTTAAAAGATGATAGATTACGGCCATATACCAAGATAGCATATAAATTTGAACTATAATACTTGCCTCAAAAATTGGGCGGTAAATACAAGAGTACTTTTTTCCTTAACTTTAGAATGAATCAACGCCAGGCCTTTAAAACAGAGCTATGAGTTTGAATTGTATTAAACAACGCTTTTTTTCAAATTAAAATAGATAAATAGTGCCCTTGACTCTATTCCACACAAAAAAAGCTCTAAGAAATAATAAAAACATTTAAGGCAGAATTAATCGAAATTAGTATTCTTAATCTGAGGAGAATTAAAGTTGTTAGGGGGTGCAAATATCGCATTCTCATTGGTAAAGTTGTTAGGCGATAGACAGAAACTTGGAACGATCAAGAAATAAAGGAATCATTCACTCCCCCCCCCCCCGCAAATTTAATAAAAGTAATGGCCATTACATTAGAAAGACTACAACGATTAATGTATTTAAATAATAATTACATTAGTAAACCACTGTTAATTATGAAGCAATAAGTTACTAGTGGTCATAATTATCCCTAACCGCTCGGTATGGATTGCTAATGAGATTAAGCCAGCAATCTCACCATCCCACTTAGGAAAGCACATTTGCTAGCAATCAGAACAGTGAACCTATGAAAAGCAAGGATTCTAAGTATACTCAACTATGATCTCGTGTTGCTTGATATAAAACCAGTCATTGTGGCAAGACGGTTGCTTCCTATCAATCTTTAACAAATTAACCTAATCTTACTTTCTCCAGAATAAGAAGACTCCGACGTAAGAAAGAAACACATGAATTACCCTTTAGTCCGCGGCCAAGACTTCCGCAGGATGATGTTCGATTCGGTAGTAGAACTGAATTCGCCGACGTAGCAAAATCAAATTTAGCATCCGGGGAGATGGACGTTATAGCAATAAGCTGCCTAAACTCTTTAAACCCAGTCTTCATATTCACATCAATTGGCGCCGCACTAATTAGATTACCAACTCGAAGCTCTGTGGCAGTTAGTTGACGGCTCTATAAAAAGAACATGTTAAAGCGACGCCATCAACTACTTATAACGAATTAAGTATAGCGCACCATTGAACTTTCAGCAGACGGGAAGTTCGATAGATTGGGGGTAGTTCCTTCACGGGGTTGAATACAGAGGGACTGCTGAAACATTAGATCCTCAAATTCTGCCTCATCTTTGACCCCAACTAAGGCGTGAGGGTCGAGGTGTTTCAAAAAATCCTGTATAACAGGATCGGGTTGCAAATTGAAGGGGATATTTTGAAAAGAGAGATAGTGCTCTTTCAAGTCAGCGATTTGATGACATTTTGAGAAGTTGATTAGGGGTTCTTTTTCACTTCCTCCTGGGAGATAATCATTTATTTTGAGCTCCAGGTGAATAAGACGGGTTTGTCCACCAACAGCGATAAATGGAACTGCTGGTGGATCGATCCGATGGACCTGGTGCTGGTAGTAATCAATGTAGTCTTCGGGGGAGGCCAACAGTTCAGATTCTTGCATTCCAGCTGGACGTAGAGCTTCAAGTAATACACGATGATGAGCCCGAGACTTATTGTGAAGGGCCTAAAATGATGTAAATGAAATAACTTTAATATACCTTGTAGACAGATAACTGAAGAAAATCGAAAACAAAATATACAGAAAGACACCCCCTCACAAGTTCGAACATTGATTGTTCAGTGGATGCATAAGCTTAAAACGATGGCTTTATAAGGACCATCGATAGGCTGATAGTAGCCAACCAGGTCTCCTCCTAAATTATGACGTAAGGTTGAGAGAAGACAACAAGGACACCAAATATGGGAACAAGTGGGAGAAAGAACAGAAGTGATGAAGATTGCAGATGACAAACAGGGAACTATCTGATGTCAGTTTTCAGTCAAACGACTACGGTGGTTTAGTACCTCAGGATGAAAAATAGCAGAGCTAACGGCTTTTTAAGAGGCAGCAGGTGGAAACAGTTGCTTTTACAAAATTGCATTTAGCATTTTAGGCGAAATTACATAATATCATAATGGATAGAGCCCATTCAATTGGAGAAGTTAATTCCACGCAAAGCAAATTTCAAACTCGATTTAAAAAGGACTAGAGATAAAACTTTAGATAAAGTTACACTTAAAATTAATGTAAGCTTATCACGTGGCAGTTAGGACAAACAAGATCAGCACTTGTCAGGTGTCAAAACTTTACAAAATAAAGGAAGCAAAGAAGTGATAATAGATAAGTTATCGAATATTTAATTAAAAAGGAAGACTTAAGAATTAATATCCTCTGTCTGTTGCATCTCCAACATTCATCATAGCTGGTGATCTTGAGATGTTGGTTAAATTGTCTGGCGGACAAGTGAGTGCTAATACAAGACTCTTCTCCAAGTCTACAACTTTATCCCTATAACACGGTTAGACAATTTTGAAATAGTAAGAAGGAGGATTTCCCCACCTTAATCCATTCCATGGTATGATTGTTAACCCCGAAGCTTCATATTCACATATTTAAATTTGAAACAGCAGCTGCTTCATCTTTTATGACCTAAGATGGGTCCCTGGCCTCCATAAATGAACATTACCTATCAGTGGCAATGGTACTTGGGGAATAGTTTTCTCAAGCCTATATTAGGTGGGAGAGGGGGGGGGAGGTTGGTATCACGGAGCCGTCCTGTAAGAAATTCAAACTCTGCCAACCTCTTCATTAGCCAACAAAGTTGGTGACTCCACTCATTGTTTATATACCAAACCCGTGGCCTCAATATTTCTCATTTAGCTTACCAGGTTCACGTCTCTACATACTGAAGTCGAAACTTCGCGTATACGCCTATAACGCGTAGGTAGTGAGGAGTTTATTGCCATTGCAATAAATACAAAATCCTCCACCCCATCAATGGATTAGCCTATCGAAAGAAGTTTTACATAGAACAAAAATGAAAGACGTGACAACCATGAAGTGAAAATCCGAAAAGGCATTCACAAACATTACTACATATTCTTCAAGCATATAAAAGGGCTCAAGAATTAGGCAAAACAGTAACAAACAGCAGCAGTTTCTGTGGAGACATAGTGCAAATAATACAAGATTAAACTCACATCGAAGGTCTCTGAAAGCCGATGAACAGGCGACGTTTGTAGAGCTGCTCGAGCCTCTTGAGTTCCCTGCAGATTGCCAAGAGCTTCAAAGAGCATGAGGAGATCAAGAACTCGTTGAAGAACGATTACTCGATCTTCCAGGGCTCGGTGGCACATTATGCTCCAAATGAGCCATTTCAAGAACTGAAATGGAAGAGAAGTTTCAGTGTAAACATTGATCTTTATTTTCACCAATCTTTAATCATTAAAATTGGCGAACTCCATTAGTTGATATACGGAACGCAGAGACAATTTAGCATAAGATTGAGTACACAATTCAAACAAGGTGTATATCGATATACTTTCTATCTGTCTATATTTTCTTAGCTTCTTCAAAATAACATGTCAAGAGAATATTCGTCTGGAAATCGGGTTACCAATGGGCAATTTCAGTGATTATATGGATGGCACATTTTCGCTTGGCATATTCGGGTATCACTGGTGAGCGTAAAAGAATCTGTTATGTGCAAAATAGAAAGCAAACATTCTCACTACTTATGAGACCAACGATTGATAAAGACCCGCCAACCTCACCCCAGTGCCATATTTCTGGTCACCACAAGTATCAAAGAGAAAAAAGAATGGCTTAAACAAATCCTACACTCATTGACAAGTTTAAACTCAACGTGGGCCTCTGAAAGGACCTCTGTAAGATAGTAGAAAGGGAACTTTAAGGCGGAAATAATCTCCATACTCTTTTCCTAAATTGTATTCATGTAACAATGCAAATAGTTGCTTGATTAGTACAAGATGTAATATATTTATGAATAATTGGACATATGAGACAATATTTTAATAGGAAAGAAGATGTTGGCGATTGGATCCGATCGAATCACTTTCTGTCCACGTAATCTATAAATGACGCTCCCAACTGCTTATAAATCAGGTGATATGGTAATCTTTAGTCTACTTTCCTATTTTTCGACAAAATACTTCCAGATCCATCATTGATTTTCCCTCGAATAGAATGTTGCAGAAGATTTCAAATTCTGATTCTAATAGTGAAGGGACATTGAGAATGGTGAGGCGTTGTGATCAAACGGCAACAAACTCAACTATGACCAACCAAACGCCCAATCAATCGATTCAGGCTAACTTTCCCAAAAAGAGTCGGAAATCTCACCACTGACCAACCTTTATTCATACGCCCCAATTCCATTTTTCCAGATTATCATCTTTACAAACAGGAACATATATATATATATACACACACACCCATTTACACATCCACCTATCCTATATCCTCGCACTCAGAGCCCCCCTCCCTCCACCCGCCCCACCTCATGAACGATTACCCTGTTCTTAATGAAGTATTCTCTTAAGACTTAATTTATTATGAACTTAAAAGTTAATTAACCAGTCCCTAGGAAATAGCGCACTCGTCCGCACATTCAGACATCACGAGTTCGATGCCTACAGCGTGAGCAGAATGGCCAATGACACCAGTTAAGACTGTGGCTAGTGCTATTCTATCTAGTACTTCTATTCCCAAGCACTTTCATGAATAGGATTTAGACTAAGAATGTCTTCCATTAGATGGGTAAACGGAGAAAACATAGGTCATGGAAGTAATTGAAAGAAAATAAGGAAATTAAGACCGCCAGGAACATGTTGTCATTTTAATTAGATATGACAGGTCTATTTACAGCTCCTTCTGTCAAATTTATCTTAGCCATTTATTGGACGAGTAATAACTGTACACTTTAGGCTATTTGGTGCATTAAAATGGCACGCATTATCAATTTATTTACACCGGATATAAAAAAATTGATATACCTTATTTGAAAAATCCAATGAGCGACGCATATTAACACCCCAGTTCTTCTCACTTCCATTCACCTCATTAAACTCAATTCGTGAGTAGAGATCCCATTCATAAAGCGTCACCTGTCGAGCCAATTCAAGAGGGTGAACCTAATAATCCAAAGCATGATAAATAAGGAATTCGAACAACACCCCGCATTAGCATAAAGATTCTAAAAATTAACCTCACATTAGTAATTCGAACTCGGTCGAATGTGAGGGCCAGCCCAAGGTCAAGTTTTTCGGGGGCGCATTGACGAATCACCTGGACGACCTTAGCTCGATCACCGTGGAGACAGCGAAGAATTGCGGTTACATTTTCAGCCAAAGAGGGCACGGCATCGATACCACTGAGGAATACTTCAAGTCTATGCTTCAAACTGGAATTATCTGCGAAGTCGACCTTGAAATAGGAGGTGTCGCGAACCCACTTCTTGATGAAGCTCAAAACTCTAAAAGGACAAACATGCAAAAAAATATAGCTGACGAATATTTTGAAATTTATATTAACTTTGGTATTGAAACTAACATTTAACGACACGGTCTTTAGTTTTCAAGAGCAAACTCTCTCTAAACGAGAATCCTCAATGAGATAAATGATCTATTCAAATTGCTTTTTTTTCACCAGTACCTAATCGTTGGGGAAATCAAAGATGCAGATAGTGATCAAGGCAATAACCAAATTGGTTGAAATGCAATTAAAGTAGTTTCAAACAGCCTCAAAATAATATGATTATTATAACAGTACTACAACTGCTCACCTTACAAGCCGGAATTTGACCACTCAGAGCTTATTATACCAATGCAAGCTACTCGATAGGACAGACTTTTAATGGATGGGGTGGTTTGCATAGTTGCACACATGAGAGAAAACAACAAGAGGGAAGAAACCATTCAAGACTCAGGACATCGAAATGACGGTGGAATCATTAATCTCCTCATGTCTGAATACATATATAAATAATGTCGATAACGCAGTGTAAATTAAAGTACCGTACATAGCCAAGCTCCTCTTAACCACAAACCACGTAAAACACCACAAATTTCTGTACAAAATTATATATTTATCAACTCTAAATGTTAAATCTACACACCACCCAAACGCCTTCGAATTAATTTAAAAGACATTTGGAATGCTAACAAGTGGAACGAAAAAAGAACGTAGATTTCATAAACTTTATAAAAATCAGGTGGAAATTAACTTGGGAATAATAATGGTGAAAAATGGCCACATTTGCATATTGCATTCATTAGAAAAGATCACTGCGCGCAAAACAATTCCCGCCCTCTCTCATAGAAACATCAACAACAACTTCTACACAATCCCTGTAAAACAGCCTGGCATTTGACCAGTTACGATGGGTCAGTAATAGTTCACAAGACAGTCAAATTCAGGTGTTAAAATGTGGAGTGGTGAAAGCGTACTGTTATTATTAGTAGATATTCGAAGTTCAGAAATGGATATGTGGAAGTATGAATGGATGGAAAAGGAGGGGGCAACGAGAAAAAGCGGTTAGATGAGGAATGAATGTGATGAGAACCAGTAGATAACAGAAATGGATGAAGTGGGAATTTTGGTGGGTGTGTGGCGATGGGAATAGGTGGAAATCATTGCACAGCCTCTGAGCTATCCTAGGCAGATCATTCAAACTGCACTATGTGGGAACCTTAGTTTCTCCCGGTGCGCCCATCCTTATGCACCTGGAGGCTACCACACTCCTGTATGTCCGCAATATTGGCGCAGTGCGGTTAGCCACTCAGTCTCAATATGTGCACCAATAAACATTGATCCGGTGACCTGACATTGACCACTGCATCAACGCAGCACTTAAAGGTACCGTTTCGCAAAACCTACTGTGGGCTGATGATAAGCTCCCCGAAGCCTCTTTGATAAGAAATTAGGATTCTAAGATTTCTATATTGACAATTACCCTAAATCATGCCATTCACTGTACATGTTCATTGACTGCTACGTCATCGGTGCACAATCAAGTTGGTAGGCCTTTCAGCACGAAAATTACCTTAATAATTACATTTATTAGATTGATCGAAAATAATATATTACAAAACCGCTTCACTCGCCTATACTGAATCCTCCTTTTATAAGTCGAGTTGAATCTAAGCTCCATTCTTGGCACAAGGGACGCAGTATCCGAAAATGATCTTCCTGCCTCAATACCATTGTTTTCTTTGGCCAGAGAAGTTCGCAGTGCGCGGTCAAAGTCCGGTCTAGGCATATTAAACCTTTTAATCAGGAGTTCAAG
The DNA here is from genome assembly GCA_000469805.3 of Hymenolepis microstoma. NCBI lineage: Eukaryota > Metazoa > Platyhelminthes > Cestoda > Cyclophyllidea > Hymenolepididae > Hymenolepis > Hymenolepis microstoma. The sequence continues at coordinate 22,522,181 of LR215991.1, read as the reverse complement.
TAACTCTGTGGCCGAGAGGTAGCGTCGATAAGTTTGAAAGAAAGTACGAATCGTGCGGCTGTCAAAACAGGTATGAGAGGTCACTCGTTCGATGAGTTTATTGATGGTTGCAGCACGAATTACAGCAATCTCCGCAGAACTGTCAGTTCGAGGTGGCTCAAAGAGGATATTTGTAGAGGAGTCAGGCTGAGAGAAGCTATACAGGACACAAAAGCAAATAGTTCGTTCAAACTACTAATACTATCAATAAGTAGTACTATTCGACTGCGTGACGTACCAATACTCCTCTGGATCGGGTAAAATCAATGGGATTTCCTGCTTTGGTAGTTCACGCAGATACCGTGTAAATATTCTACAAGTAAAATTTGTTAGCTTTTAATAAATTTCTAATTTAGTAATGCAACAAAAACTAATTTTGAATTATTTGTCCACTTTTCTTTAATCCAGTACAAAGTTTATGATATTTTTGAATTAATATCTGGAAAAACTCTCAAGTAAGTGAAATAATAAACGTTAAAAATAAAAAATGAAAGAAAAAGGGACGTAGATTAATGACCAAAGATCTATGGAAGTTCTATCTATTTAAAGCAAAAAACCTTGCACATAGAAAATGAAAGATTTTTCCAACATTTACGCTTCCAGCGAGAAAAAGCTGAGAAATAATCTGTAGATCAATATAGGCACCGTATTTCCATTATGAGGTAATTATGTAGAAGACACACTTAGCAAATTTTAATTTTCTAAGACCTATACAGAGAGAGTATGTTGGTCGATGATTGCAGCAATGGGGAGATATCAGTCCTAGACAGGTGCATGGAAACCCGATGATCGATAATGCAGTAGCAAGCGAGGAATGATCCTGTGAAATCTATTCAGTAGTATAAAAAATATTCGACTGGGTTTCATGCTATTCTTACTGACAAAGCAAAAAAATGCGCAACTTTTATTAGCTAATAGGTATTCGTGAAGACAAGACGTACATAACAATGCCCATCATAAAAATAGTCAATAGCTGATGTGCTGTCAGACAAAAGTGAAAAGATTTGTGGATTACACGTTGGCCAAAGTATATTTGAAAATTAGTAATGAAAATAGTATACTTCAAAACTAAGCGCACACCATACTCAATACCCTAAATGCTCACAAATTGGTAGTGCACTAGTGACAAAGAGAACCCAATCATCAAGCGATGCGCATTCCTTTGGCCAGTTTATACTTCGGATGCAAATAATTAAGTGAACAATTATAAGCTGATCAAAAGAGCAAAGTATTAGCAAAACGTCTCAACTGCCCAACACTTAGGTACTCACAGAATCGAAGAGTATAAGACACACATTAAAATTGCTATGACGTAGACTAAAGTCCAATTACCCTCTCCGTTGAATAGCAATAAGTGTAGCCATCCAATCCGCCTTCTCTTCCGCTGTCTTTAAACTAAAAATAATCCTTTTAGCCGGCGCCGATGAATTCGCTACCGTCTCTCCTACAGAGCTCAAATTATTCGTCAATTTCTCTGTCGAAAGTGCGTTGAGAGCAGTGGAAGATCCAGACAACCGCCTAGTAGACGTCTGAACAAATGCTGACAAACTAACAGCGCTTCCTTGCTTGGGTAGGGAGAGTGTTGAGAAAGGTTCATTGTGAGGTTGATGACTGTGATCAGAAGGGGATTTACTATGCTCAGATTTCAAGTGATGACTACTGCGTGAAACTACGGTCACGTCCCTCCAGTACTCCAATTCAAAGAGGAACCCAGCCTCTCCGGTGTCAGGATGAATTTGCATTCCAAAATCAGTGAGATGGAAGTGAGTTAAAGGCACACCTTTCTTGAGCAAAAGTCCACTGTTACCACAAGCGGTGGAATTTGAAGAAGTGGGGTTGGAGAGTGCAGCGGCAGCTGCGATAGCAACATTTGTGAGGGCATTACCACCCAATCGACGTTGTTGACCTGAGCGTTTGAGTAGGAGGAGACAGTCGGTGAAGAGATAGACCATGCGATCGGATAAACCGGTCTTGGCAGGATTCTGTCTCACTTGAACCACTCCAGCTGGAGAAAGGTAATATAAGAAATATTACAATACTCTTCATCTAAGTGACAGAAGATAGATTAATTATGAAAAAATTCGTTGAAATGTTTTTACCCTCAAGAATTGTTATTGTCGAGTGATATATTTAACAATTTATGGTCGTTAATTATAACAGTTGAACAGGTTTCATACACGATTTTTACGTCCCATTCATTATAGAAGCATAAAACATTCAAAACGAGACCAAATTAGGAAAGGTGCAGAGTTTTCTCTCATGATTAAGGCTTGCTAGTAAAAATTGAAAGTATAAAATTAGAAGCAAGCAACTTTGATATTCAGTTTCATGTGTTCAACAAGTTGAAACTAATTTCAGAGTGCGAAACCAAGGGTTTCAAGGACCGAATTTCACCAATTAAATCTAAAATGCCGCAAAGGGGAAAGGTCACTTGTCTCCGCTGTAATATCTGCTAAAATAGGCCTCAATTTAGATGAGGCAGGTGACCTCACCGAACATGACCTACAACTTCCCGTGATGAATGCCCCAACTCCCCCTCCCCGCATATATACCTACACTACGGTCTCTTGAGAATTAGAAAGGCTTTTATCATTTTAGCGTCCTTATCTTATTTTGATTATGGGTCTCACATCCTGACTAATAAGTAAAAATGATTAAGCGTACACTAAAACGCCACTATTAAATTATCAGGGAAAAAGGATTTCCTAATTTAGAGACTTCCAGGAGAGATGAAATTGGAAATGGTCATCAATATTACTCATCGAATTGAGTAAAATAATCCAAAAACCCAAAAGGCTGACCTGCCAATTGATTTTGAAGTACAATTCTAAATAACTAGCATCGTACTACCTTTGGTTAGTTATCTCAATTATATGGAAAATTATATTACTAAAATACGTACATTGGTTTTAAGAGAGAAAATGCAGATTAATCTATTGTAATTTGAAACTCACACATTATATAGTCATTCACAGTAAGTCGACACGCCGCAACATCGCTAATTGCACTATTCCCTGTGTTAATACTATTCTTTGCTGCCGAAATGACCTCAGCCAATCGTACTCTGGCTTCCACCGGGAGACGAAAAGCCGGTCGGGTGGAGAGAGGCGTTTCATGAAGGAAACTCAGACGAGGCAAGTGAGTATGAATCCACCCCGTAGTCTCCCTTGCATGAGAAAGCTCTTGAGAAACTGCTTTGCGAGTCTTATATAGCATAGAAGCTGCATCGTGGAGGATGGCCTGTTCTTGAGGATCTTGGTTGGGGAAAGTGCACAGCTCCTACGAATAAATAGAAGCCATTCGAATAGGAAAACAATTGTCGGATAACATCAGACTCAATGCTACCTTAAACACTTGGAGAACGCTGATCTTAGAAAACTACGTGTTGAAGTGTTAGTAATTAGTAATTTGAAACATCGGCATGCTCTCTTACAGTGTAAATCAGTCAGGATGTCAAATTCAAAACGGGAATTAGAAAGAAGTCACACAAGTCAAGACCAAGACAAATTAAGGTAATTATGAAGGAGATTCTTCACGAGTTATGAAACACGGTATTGTAGTAGAACCAGTAATAGGTAAGGTGTAAATCCGCACGTATAATTACGGCATTATAAGACATATGATCATTTGTGATGATTAATGTATAATTAATGCATTTACGAGAACCGTCGAACAAAGATTAATCCGCCATCCACTAGAGAGAGATGAGCTGCAAAGATACCTCGATTGGACTAGTCGGATAAATTCGAGTGACCATATGGTAGGGGATTCATAATCACTGAAAACATGATTTCAACCTTAGTATGAGTGGTCTAATGCCAAATACGACTGAATCTCAAAGAACTTCAGACTTGCAAATCAATGATCTCGACTACACATGCGAAATAAGCAAATACTTACTAAAGAGACCACTGATCACAATCCACAATGTGTCAAATTGTAAAACCCCTAAAAAAGATTAACACATCCCGAACATTTAAAAGACTGTAGTGAGAAATAGATATGTTCAGTGAGTTGTTGGTAGCCACAATCGAAAGGATAGATGTTATCAAATGTGAGCTTTTCGAATAAACTATGCTACGATTAGAGGTGCAAATCAACCGAATTGTAATATTCATTTATGACTTTCACTCACATCTAGTAGATCAGCCAAGTAGAGTATTTGATAGATTGGCATTAGAAGGAGTCTCGGCAAAAGATATCTCCAAGCAATGACCATTTGACTGCAAGTTCGAGACCCTGCGCCAAGAATAGGACCTCCTCCAGGTACAGGGGGAATCAAAATACCTCCAGGTGGGGGAGATCGTTCCCCAGAGCTACTGCAGGAGGACGAGGTGTTCGTAGTGGTGGTTGGAGTATGTGACAGCTGTTGTTGATTGGGAGATTTAGTACTTGAAAGTCGGCGGAAGACCGGACGGGAGAAGAGACCACCACTATTGGTGTTTCCGATTATTGTAGAAGTGGTAATAGGCTCTGGGACGGTTGATACACACATGGGACATGCGTGCGGATCAGCGAAACGCATTTCGAGGTCGTGCATATGCCGAAGAGAGACCTTAAAGAAGAAAGGTAAAGTTGAATTAAAATTGGTCACCCATAAGTTACAAAAAAATTGACGGGTATGGCAACATCAATCAACCAATCTTATCTATATGAATAACTGAAACCAGACGGTAACTAGTTTAAGGAGAAATAACGGAATTATTATGGAAGGAAATCCCGCATTAAACCAACGTCTGCAGTCTGTCTGGGAAATCCTAAGATTTGCACGTACTTATCATAGTTTCATCACTATAAATGAGTTGATAAATGGAAGTTATACCCATTGGTCAAAGCTCCCAAAGTACCCTTTTTGTAAAAGAGACTGAAAAATAAATCAAACACAATAAAGTTAAAACCACAGTAAGATAGGAAGATATTTAATAAGGCATCCCTTGAGGAAATGAAGGCCATGAAGACATGCTCAAAATGCAAAATGCTTCGGTTTTCAGTCTGTATTGACTTTACCTAGATTCCTTAAGTCGTTAAATCGAATTCTTCATTGGCTAACACCTGCATTTCAAGCTTCGCTATGAAACTATGATATCTTTTCGACTTATTAACATCATATAACGCCTTTCCCTCGTTTTTCTATATTAGAATCATTCTGTTACGTTTTTACTCATCTCGTATGAGGGAGCAGGGTAAGAACCAAGCGAGTTTTTATCCTTCCAAGTTGAATATACCTTCAAAAGACCTCAAATTGAAAATGATACACCTTCTTTGGTGTGATATTAACTTCTTGAGAACACATTCAACCAAAAAAACAAATGCACTGGAAGATCAAAGAATGAAACTAACCTGCTTGTAAATGGTGCTGATCATACGCCGATGACACCGTCGAAGGGCAAAGAAAACTTTGGGGCATTCAGAAATAACAGAGACCCATTGATGAACATCAGTTGTAAAGAGGGTTTCCGCATAGTATGCATAGCCTTGATAAAGATCCTCTTCGGCGGGTTCCTTGAACAAGCAAGCAAATCATTTTTTTAAAAGCTTATGCTAGTAAACATGAGGAGAAGTCAACGTTTGCAACCTGAGTGAACTGTGGCTAAAAATTGATTGACTATAATAAGATGCCTATAAATCAAGGTGAGACAATGAACAATGGAATCAAAAGGCCAAAAGGATCTGAGCATTGTGAACGTAATCACTGCCCTTCATAAACTCAAGTGTTAAGTTACGAAATGTGGACAACTATGCTTCATATGAGAATATGAACAACTCAGCGTCTGCAGAATTCCAATAATGCACAACTCTGGAAATTTGACGCCATTACCTAACTCTCCTTGAGACTCATCCACTTCTAAAATTGTTAGACACATTCCACTTATTAATATAACTTCCTGCAATTGAGAACTACAAAAGTCCATCGCATTGCCATGGATATAAAAGAAATGGCTAAACATGGGAAACATTTCTGGTTTAAATGGTGGTTAATATTTCGAAATGAGTACTCTTCTAGGTGCATGCTTTAAAATGCGACCAAACACCAGTAATAGTTGCTCCGTAAACTTTAACAAAAATGTAACCATAGTAAAATTAAAAAAGAAAGTATTCTCAGTAAAACATGACGAGCATGACTTTTCGAACTCAAGAGAAAGAGAAAAAAGGCGTTGTCAGCTTTGTAGACTTCACGGGTCTCCCCAACAGTGTTACACCACATAATTCATTTACGCTACTCGCCTTCAACAAGTAACCACTTTCTCTATGAAGTTAGAAGTACTCCGTTGACAAAACGAGAAACGCGTGTGCTTTCTTCATCTCCAATTCTGGAATTAAAATAGCGTTTTTTTGTGTTGTGTATGCGGCAACACAGGCTGAAAAAAAAGGATACTGATGTCACTTCTAGATAGTGGGTGTGCCGGAAGCATATTGAACCTCACCAACTGTCCAGATACACGAATGATGGGGAGCTAGTAGGCGTTCATTGTGTTAGTGAACAATTACCAAACGGTAAAAGCAATTGACAGTTGACTACGATAATCTACGCATATACCAGACATGATATTTTAACGCAGATTTAATGCGTTCTCTACCTTCTCGCCCATTCGCTTTCATACACTATTGCACAAATTTTTAACAATATCAAAAGTCCTTACGCACAAGAAATGCATGTAGAACATAAACAGAAGTGGTATGACCACTGTTGGGAAAATAAGCAACCGGTCTTCAGGTATTTAATATGGGGAACGCAAGCTTACCCATAAACATGAAAGTCCAACTGATGAAGTGGGAGTATTAAAACATCAAAAAGTGGACTCGAATGAGAATGCAGACAACCGAATGCTCAAAAGCCGAAAAAAGTAATACTCATTACACCTCGATAGCTTATCCGATTACCATCTTATTAGACGCGTTCACTGCTCGTCCCTACCAACGATAAGAAAAATTATTTCGGCTTTGTTGTACCATTGGCAATAACACTTTAATTCATACCAAAAAATTATCATTTTTGCTCAGAAAACAGTTAAAGACATTGACGAATACGGATTTTTCCAGGTAAACTCAGACAAAATCAAATTTTTTTGCTACGAGAAGAGAACATGCCAACACTTCCTTGAGCATTCATATGAATTTCAACCAAATTTTTGATAAAAAGCATGTGAGCACCGGTAATGACTTGCTAAATGCAAATCTGATGGATATACGGAATGTCTGGGATAAATTTGACAGTCTCTTTAGGAAATAGGAGTAAGGTAATTTCGCACCTTCCCAGGAAAGAGTCTCGCAAACTACTTTTACTCTTTCCATTAACTGGGCTCTGTTGTACTACCACGGTGACTAGTGCCTTAATCCATATAATCCAAGACCTGTCTATTAGCCAATCGGCCTACGATCTGGGGGACAGGGAGAGGGGTTAGAGGCCAAAAACACTTTGGGATTGATGTAGTCGTAAAAGTCGGTTGACAACCATTTTGACCAGGCATTAGCTACAGTGGTAAGCAACTTTAGGTGGGCATCTGCACTAAACCCAAGCCCATCTTTCAAAAAAACGCGGAGGGAGGCAACACATCATATCATTCACGTTTGCTGAGGTCACACAACCGAAAGCCATGACACATTGGGGGAATTTAATCCCCATGGCAAGAGGAAGTTTCGTCGCCATTGCCAGACGATCTTCGAAGGTCTTTTCTGCAACAATTTAGCTTCGTCGACGTTTGTGTGAGCTTATAGTAATGAAGACCTACATCGAGTGCACACTGCAAGGCAAAGGCTAAAGCCAAAGCCTGAATTGCAATTCCAAGGTGCTCCAACACCTTTTCCACAAGTCGATTTTCAAGGACATCTGTTGTGTGTGAGCGCAATCAGATATGATCTGCCATCCTGTTAATTTATTCTAACCACAGCCATCTCCTAGTCTCCTTTACAATTCTCCAGTTCGCTTCGCATTCTTTTCATAGTGTTTAGGAAACCTCTTCCAGAGAAAATAATTTCAGTACACTTTATTGATCGGCGTGGATCCACATGATACAAATTGTTCACTTCCATGATTCTGGTGGAGTCCAGTCAACCATTCTCCTTGTCACCAAGATGGGTTTAAACTTGCAATATTTGTGAACACCTTTAATACGTCTGAAAAAATAACCAAATTCTAATCTGTAAAATTTATCCCGAGCACACTGCACACAAGTTAAGATAAGATCGTTTTCGATTTTGTGATTTAGTCAAAGGAATGTAGGCCAAGTAAGTGGAATGACCAACCTAGTTAGCAGGAACGTCTATGAGGTACAAAATAGCTATGCAGGCGAGTGTAGAAAGACGGAATAAGGAGAAACGAATGAGGATTTAAAGGTAAGAGATATGCTTAAAATGGATCTGAATTTGAATAAAATGCGTTGTAAAACCAACCTGTAAGCAATAATTCAGAAGATGCGCCGTACTATCGAAAATATCATCAGACACCTCTGACAGGATGTTCAAGTCTCCCACCAAGCTCTTGGCCATTTTAAACATAGTCAGTGCCGAAGCTGCCGCCTTTCCAAGACCTGTACTGGCAGTGGACGGATCATTAGCTAGCGAGATCAAGATAGACTTAAGTGGCTCGTAGAAGATTCGAGTAACGAGACTCAGACACCAGTTGGAGTTCTTGAGAAAGGCTTGAAGATCACGAAGACACCCCTCATAAGTATCGGTGTTTCGACGAACTAGAGGCATTTCACCGCCTGTAAAATCGGCGGGAGTGGAACCCAGTAGGCTAAAAATATGCTAAGGGAAAAAAGAAGGTCATAGTGGAATGATAAATTACAAGTGTTTATAGTCAAAGGTTATCTTCAGCAAATATAGAAAGAAGGGCGGAAATTCTCACTTGATGTCTAAACAAAATAACCCAAAACCAAAAGAGATGAAAGAAAGTCATGCCTACAAACGGAAATCAAAGGTAATCATAGATATTTGCCGATGAAGAATAACTGAAACAAAGTAGAACGAAAAAGAGAGATAAAAAAATCGCACGAATTTTACTATTGAGGACAACATAAAATACCAACTTAACAATCCTTCAATAGAGTTGAGTCTGACTGACTCACAATGTGCCACATATTTTGTAAGTATACATTAACGATAAATAAAGACACTCGAGTTTATCTTTCTCAGTGAGATCATTCAAATAACCGTTCCACAGACCTCGGACTGATTCCTTCTGAGTTCAAACTTGTCCAAAATACACGTTTGTCAAGAATGACAGGCATATTAGTGTTCACCGCATATCGCGCAGAAAAAAATTTCCAATTTCCTTCAAGCGAGCCACAGCAGTAATTCCCCCATCCAATTCTTCTCAAACCATAAATTCAATTCGCATAATAAATTAACCAGGCTAACAATCAATGCTCCCACGACTAAGTTAGAGTTGCCAATCGACCTAGATGTATATTGAACATCAGTGCAGCCAGCTCGACTCAAATCACTTGTCAATCAAACTAAGCACAATTTCTCATAGAAGTACGTGGAATATATATAGCCCATATTTCTTTGCTCCCTGAGTATCAACCTATATCAACAACTTTGCACAAATATACCCATTCGGCCGGCACTCATCTTAACAAAAATAGGTTTTACTCGCCCACCTGAGGATTCTCCCTGTAACCAATAAAGCTCTCCAACCAGTAACGCGGTGACAATTGAAAGAAATTAGAAGTGCAATAACTTAGTTAGACTTGCATTCCCTAAGGTACTCAGTTATCACTCATCTAATTCTAAAATATTAGGAGAACTTGATCCGGATGGAAGAAAGGTATTCAGGAACCACTCTTACGAGGAACTCACATTATATCACCTTGCAAGATGACCAGAATTAAACAAGGTTGTTGGCCAGCCAATGTGGTAGGCCATTCAATTAAGGGTTAATCGAAAAAATGCCTCCTAAATCTAATGGAAGCTGTCTAGACTGGCATAAATCTCCAGTAGCTACCAGTAACCAAAAGGGCGACAATCACAAAGAGCGGAATAACCTATCAAATGTAGTAGATGAAGAGAAAGTTGTCACTCGTCATAAAAAAAAGCTTAACTGAACAAACTAGGAACTTCGTTTACGAGTCCTTCAGAAGTACCGCGAGATATACGCATCAAAATGACGAAAATAATTAGTTATGCAATATCTGCCTGAAGCATAACAAATAAATCCCAAAGGTATGCAAGATATGTCCAGTGGAAGGAAAACATGCCTGAACTTAGTGGCTGTTGAACCGGAATTTTACAACTTTTCGTGAGAATCAGTTTTAAGTAAGTCAAGTAACCAATCCTATGAATGTATGTGTTCTTATAAGTTTCGAAGCCAAGCCATTTTCATCACGTTCGAGAACTCATTATCAGAAGAGACCTCTTGACTTGCAAAATGGTGGTCGTTTAATTTCCGAGTGGGCCGCCTGACAGAGACTATCAAATAAACGCAGAAATAAAGTCTTACGCATTAGAAGTGTGGTTCTGAATATCATAACTCTAATTACATTAAATAGAGTAGAAGGAATGCTTGAATCTTCCCATTATGAAAAGCAAAATTTAACTGAATAAGCTTTGAAGTCTACATAAATAATATTTAACTGAATCAATACTCCTCTTAAAGGGTAGACCTGTTTAAATCGAAGGAGAAAGAACATTCCTAGAATAATAACAAAATAAAATGTTTTTCTGGAGTAAATAAATACAAGTTTATATTGTTATAGAAAAAGTAAATACCACACTATTTGCTATTCTCCTATTTCCATTTCATAAGTTCTGTGGTTATCGGCAGTGGGAAAATGGAATTATCTTGTGACGAGATGAGCGTAAATATGTTGCAAGCACATAATTGTCTGAGGAAGTAATCACATACCTGAATATCAACTGAAGTGATCATACTTTCCGACGACTCTCCAAGCTCTGATCGGTAGTTGAGAGCCGTCTAAATGGGATAACCAAACTGACGTCAGTAATAGAGTTCACGTGCAACAAACTCATTTATAGTATATGTGAGTTACCTGAACAATACTGCTGAGCATATGTTCTAGAATTTGAACAAAAAGGTAAGCAGTACCGCTGTCTACGCGACCGTCAACCACCCTCAAGTTGTTCACTATCTTTTCGGCCACTGGCAACACAGATTGCTTTTTGCCTCGCCTCCCAGCGTGGACACGATAGTCATCCAATTGCTTGTCATCTAAAGGAGTAAATGCCCAATGTTTCTGTTTCTTGTAATAATCATTAATGATTTATAATCAGATTGAAAAGAAATGGAAAAAGACAGAGTAAATAGTGAAAAGAGGTTGCTTAAATGTTGAAGCAAGGAAATCTTAAGACCGTCTTACCATGACTGCAAGAGTCAAGCACAAATTGAATCCAGCTTAAAAGAATGGTAAAGCAACACGTTCAGACTCGTCGTTTATGTTGCAACAAGAGGAACAGAATTCGTACAAAATTCCTTGAAATAATTTAAGTACGAGTAAGTTCCAACCACAAGTCGGCATAGGGTTTATCGTTTACAAGTCAAGTGATACAAGTTGCAGACAAATAAAAGTGGCCATGAAGTTAATAATCCAGACACCAAATCTACAAATCAAACCACAGATTGAAAAAAAATTTGCAAGAAATATTAATGCAAATCAAGATAGCTTCTATATCATCTGCCAGTATCTTTCGGATATATCACGAGTTAAATTCACCTTCATGAAAAATAAAATTCCGACATTAGAACATGAAGCAAAAAAGTGTACAAGCTGACCCAAACAGTAGAATTTTGAAAGATTATTGCGATGTCTCGGACTGCATCACAATGCTCTACTTTCAGATGATTCTCCTTCATTGTTGTGGATAATCATAATATGTTAATGACCACAGTCTTTCCAATAAAATAATAATATTTCTAAAAATGGCGCTAAGTAAAAGCAAAAAGATATTTATCCCAAGCATACAACTAACAGAAATTCATACTGAATAAATTTTTTCCCGCGGACAAACTACGATTGCGAAGACAGATACTGATTCGATCTTAAGATAAGTATAAATGCTACTTTTAAAATATTTTACAAAGTCTTTGCTAGTTGTACTAGCAGATAAATTTAAAATAGTCCTCCTTCACCAATAAGCAAATCAACAGAATTTAGATAACGAACAATCAAAATACACGAAAATGTGATAGTGATTTTAACTGTGTTGACACATTACAATGTCCAGTCAATACATAACTAAAAAATGGGAGTAAAGAAATACGATTGTCAAATTATTAAATACAAGATAAATTTAATGTATTTTACCTTACCTGGTCTAATTTTTAAAGGTAGTCCAATAGCCACACGGGTACACAGCTCTGTTACAGTCAGAGGAATTGAAGGTGTGCACAGATACCGAATGTAGTCAAAGACGTTCTCAACAATGCATGCTTTGGCAAAAGGCTCAAAACGAACCGAGTGGGGGGTAGCCAGTAATCCAACAACAGCATCACATGCGAGTTCCAGAAGATTTGGATAAAAAATCCGACTGACAATAGCCGCCGACTGGAGGGTGATGGAAATTTTAGGGCTAACACTTGTGTACTGATGCGATAATTTGGACATTATTTGGTAAAACCTCAAAGAATTAAAATAACGACATGAATAAACAGTGGCGAAGGAAACGTACACATTTTAAAAATATTGATGCAATTAAAATAAGATATTAAACTATATTTAAAAGGTAAAATTAAAAGTTATTACTCTTTAGATTAAATATCTTACGTTTTATCCTTAATTACCTAAAACACAGAGAATTCTCATATTGGATTTTTAGTAAAATATCATACGTGATTTCAAGGTTGAACACTATCAACATTAACATAGCATAGTTGTAAATAAAGCAAATATATATGGAAAGCCTTAGAAACGACTAATTTTTGTGAAAAAATCCATTTATTTTGTCAATTATTAAAACTTATATTTCCTCGACTATAACGTGTAAACGTTATACATCTATTAACTGAAAGGAATACTTTTCAATGCCATAAGGAGTGGTATCAATAAACTATAAGATGCGTATATTGTGCAATATTTTAAAATAGTAAAGTGAAGTATATTATACAGCATTCATGGGACTTTAGCTGATTCCATTTTCAATGTATTTATGGGAAATTCTATTTTTTTTTGTTTTTTTTTCCAGCTAGATTTCATCTAAAATTTTATGAACTAAATTTTATGGGTCTGCCCTGAACTCAGACTCTTTCGTGTATTTTGTTAGGCGTAGTGAATTATATGCTCGTTGAATATTAAAAACAATGATTACTTTTGATTAGATTCGGAAACGAATCACTGTTGTTATTTCTCAAATTAGAAAGACCAGTCATACGAAAATGATTGTCGAATATCAAAATAGTAAATTCCTAATAACATTTGCTACCATGTGCTTTTGAGCGCCTGTTTTCCGCAGTGTGATTGAAAGTTTTTTGAAGTAATGTTCGGAGGTTTGAATAATAAATAACAAATAATCTAACGAGTTGGAAACCACGTTGAGAAACTCAGAAGATCACATTCCATTGCGTTTAGTCAACTTCTACTACTAAGATGGTAAAATAGTACACTCAAGTCGACAGTTTTAGGCTTATCGAGTCAACACGCCGGGAATCGACTGGAGTTCAACAGGTTTTCCGGTACTAGGAGTCTGGACGCCACAAAATATAAATTTCTAATAATATCGTTTTACTGCATTGTGGGAAAAAGGCTTTTGTACTATTCCTGTTCATCCATTTATTTTGATCTATTAACGGGAATATCGAATCAGCCAAATTGTACTTCTCATTCGAAACCTGAAACTAGAATGAAATTATCTGAATCAATCTTACGCATATATGTATATATATATATATATATATATATATATATATATATATATATATATATATATTCTTTTATAGATTAGCGGAATAACGCTCAACTTATTTACCGTATGCTCTTCCCAGATCATGTTTTTGAATACTAACGGATTGAACATGAGTCGAGCTACATTCAGATTTATCCAGGCCATTTTGGCTAAATTGTAGGTTTTAGTACTCTCCCACACTGACTTAATACTTAAGATGTTTACAATTACATGACAGCTGCCGAACTATCTGATTTTGGAGTATCAATTCTGGGTAAATTTTAATTTAAACGGTTATTATATCTAAATTTTCCAGAATATATATTTTTAATCTGTGTTATTGTATAAATAAATAAAGGCCTATTTGTTATTTAGTCTACTAAATCACTCGTATTCGCATTTACTAAAAGAGATAACTAAGTGATAACTTAAATTATTTTACAGATAGAAAATCTGCATTTAGAAAAATAACTTTTAGTAACCGGAATAAATTTGTAGTCCATGAATAATATAAATTATTACAAATCGAAATCTGAGAAGTAAAGCATGTTGACTGAAGGTGAAAGAGATCTCTCCGTTGTTGATAGCTTGGGCAACGTCTTTGTGTAGCGAGAATAAAAATTCGACACATCTTCATTGTTTCTCTAAAATTACGGAAAAGATAGTTTGATTGAAAGGGTTATCCTGACCTTAATGCTCTAATAATAAATTAGCATGTTTGGTGATAATTTGACAATTTCAATTTCCATAATTTTAAACCCTTTTCTAAGTTTTCCAGTATTATTGCTGATAAACTATTGAACCCGTACTAGATTTATTAAAGGGAACGTACGATTTTTGGGACGAATGGAGGTTTCACTCGTTGCATCAAAATTCCTTCAAAGTCTGTATTGGCGAAGAAAGGGTGCTTTTTGATTCCCGTGCTGCCACCAGCTGTTGCGCCCAGTCGTTGAGACGGATTCTTTTGCATAAGTCTTTTGATGATATCTCTAGGCTTATCGCCAACATTTATTGGAATTCTGGGTTCTTGGCGCATAATATTTTTGTAAATGTCCTCTTCAGTAGCTCCAGCAAATGGGCACTGTAAAAGTACATAAGAAAAGTTTATCAACACTGTCGAAAAAAATAATGGTGTTCCTTAACTTAATTATAGTTAGTGCAAATTGGCAGGAACTTGTGTCCAGGAGGCCTTAACAATTTAATAAAGAAACAGCGTATTTTAACTAGGTGAAAATGAGGTAAAGTATAAATAAATGAAGAGCAATAGTAACTGCTGAAGAGCAAAAAGTAAACACTGAACTATAACTCTGCAACTCTATGCAAACACTAATTCCTGTATAAAAAAAATATCTTCAATTAATCTAACTTTTACTAACCTTGCAAACAAACTTTAGTAATCTTTACATTTAGTTTCTTCAATTCACTGAACAAAATTTTTCACGCTATGGCATATAATAATGACTGATTTGAAAGAACTTATGGTGAACTTGGCTGAACCAAGGTATCTCATACACACTCGAACAGTCTAGAAGGTGAGATCATGCTGCTGATCAAGTTTAAGGAGGAAGTGTGGTCGTGAGTACAGAGATCTCTCAGCCAACTAACAATCACTAGTCGATGCATTCATTTTAATGGTTAGTTCAGTCAGTGTCGCATAACCAAGAAAAGCGTCCTTCACCCCATGCAATTCGTTTCCTCGAGACTGCTGAGGTAGCTTAGCCAATTTCGAGAACAATTTCTTGCTATAAATCTTACTACAGACACTATTTGAGGTTAGTCACTGCTTATTTGTCCGCCGCAAAGTTGACATTCATCAATTGGCATTCAGGTTAGTGCAGTTATCTTAATTAATCCTTAATTTGCTACGGAGCGCTAGTTGTAAGGCCCACGACGAAAATTTTATCCTATATACAAGTCTAACTTACTAACACTACAACCTGAAAGTTTTCATTTATATCTACATTAACACAAGAAAAATTTCAAACAGTCAGTTTACCTTTCCAACAATCATTTCGTAGATGAGTACGCCTAGACACCACCAGTCTATAGCTCTAGTATACCCATTTCCTATTATAATTTCTGGAGCCACGAATTCCGGTGTTCCACAAAAGGTATTTGTCCTGTCATTTGGTCCTGTACATTCCTTGCAGAGTCCAAAATCAATTAGTTTTAAGTAACCTTTTGCTGTTAACAGCAGGTTCTCCAGCTTGAGGTCACTGAAAGAAAGTAAAATCTTAGGTGAATACATGTTTTAAAGCACCTTGATAGCAGAGTATACTAAGAATTCACTGACCGATACATGATGTTGTTATCATGCAGAAACTCCAATGCAAGTACAACAGAGGCCGCGTAGAAAACCGTTTCTTGCTCGGTGAATTTTCCACGTTGAATATGCTGCATTAAGTCACCTCCGGGCATGTATTCCAACACAATAAACGCATAGTCCTTCAATAAAAAAAATGAAAAAGAACTGTTAGTTCCCGAAAATTCGTTGTTAAAAATTTAGGGAAAGTAAAGGTATTTAGTAAGATAGATCTAAACTACTAATTAGGAATCTAATGTAATGAATTAACGCAATTTTGGAAGGAAAAGACCCAATGACTGGTTTAAAGATACCCAGGTTCAATACGACATTCTTACCTTTGCACACGAAAGGACTGTAATTTTGGATTATTTAAAAGCTGAGGCACAAGTTCCATCTGATAAGTTTATGGCCAATATGAAAAATAATTAATTTTGCTCCTAACAGAAATATAATACGACTTTGTGTAATTGTTAACCAGTAAGTAAAATTTTCAAAAACCATATGAAACTGCAACTAATCAACGGTTTCGGCAAAAAGAAAACGGATTAAAAGTAGAGAATACATATACATTCTATAAATACTTGACACAATAAAGAAGAACTAGATTAGAGGAATTGAGAAGGGTTTCGTACCGTCTTTAATTGGCGACTTCAGGTGAACCCAGTGTACCTATGTAAGTTAATGTCACCTATTTTACCTTCTAGAATAAAGACCTATCCATAATATGTTTCGTTTTTTTTCAATTTTGTTAGGCTTGGGCTGGTAATTTAAAATCTCCATTTAGGAGACGTTGGAGATTCACGTTCGACTTAGTAAGCGCTAATCTGAGACTGCGGACATTTTCACGAATGCTAAGGGATGTGTTTTTAACTTAAAGAACACAGTATGTTCCAACCAATTGAGTTTTACTTACCTGCTGTTGCATGCACGCAAGTATATGAACAAAGCAGGGATGTCCCTTTTGACTAACAGTCGACAATACTCGCTTTTCAATTTTCAGAGTGTCCACATTGCCTTCTCTTAATAAGTCAATTTTCTTGAAAGTCTTCAGTGCCACATAGGCGTGATCGCGCTTATGTTCTGCCAGAAAAACTTTGCCAAATTTTCCTTCACCCAGAACTGCCACAAGACGAAAATCATCAATGAGGAGTTCTTTTGGAGACGGTTCAGTTGGAGAGTTGACTAAAAGAGACAAGCAATCACTACTGTATTATTAAACTGCTCCGCAAAGAAATCACCACTCACACATATGCTCTTGAATTAAAAGATAAATAAAAGGGCAGAAGTTCAACAGAAAATATACCACTAAATAACTCAAAATGAAGGCATCAGGTATAAGATTTTGCCATCTCAATTTGTATCTTAATTTATTCGTATTTTAGATAATTAACCATCGGAGAATTGATTTTGAACCAAATAAACTAACATCGATATTCAGTTTTGAAAACTTCGAAATATAATTTGTCATAACTTCAATAAAGTTTTTTACGGCTTTACCTTTATTCGAGTGGTTAATATTCATTCAAATGGTTTATAACGAAAAATTTTCAACGATATTCCTCATTTTCTAACTGACCTTGAATGGAATGAGTTTCACCGCCTCCTCGCATTAGTTCCTTCACTCGCTTGGCTATTAATTGGCCTGGTTGAATAGATTGGTTAAAACCCAGTGAAGAAAATTCTGAAATTCGAAAGGATTCATATGAAATTTCATCAGTAAAAATTGGACCCTAGGCTTTCATTAATGCTTGGAGTTTTCCTATGCATAATTTTGAATTGTATCAACCAGCATGGAGAAAAGCACTGTTACTAATAGGATTTTTCACGGTAATTAAATATTTGTATTTTACAGTCGATGATTCTTGCCTATTTTCACTTAATGTTCTTTATGTAGGTACACTGTGAGGTCTATGTGCTCCTACAAATCACTTTGAACTTAGGGGTCCAGAATAAGCTTTTCTCACCTTTCTCTATGATGAGAATTTAATATGGTAAATTTGAAAGCATTATAAAATGGGGTTTGCTGTATCCTACTGTCTCAAAAAGCTTTTTGGAACGCAAATGTGCAGTCTATCCAAATTGGCCTGTTATATCAGATTTAGAAGTCTACTCAATTAAACGTATTGCGAGTCAACCAATGTGACACGACCCACTTTTCACCAACTTAGTACTGACACTCATTTTCTATTTTTCACTAATTTCTTGCTGGTATCTAAGGTACCGTGATCCTGGCTAATTTTAGTCTTCTAATTTAAAAATGAGTCTTTGTTCTTTGGGACGATTATTATATCCATATTCATATCCATAGTCATATCCATATTCTTATGACTAAATTTGTCAGGCACCAGTTGAGTAGGCAAAACGCTACCTTGGGTCCACAAAATTAAAATTAGAGCTGACGCGTTAGCATGTGAACAAACAATTTTTTTTGTTCGCAAGTTCTAAGATTTAAGATTTGTGTAAATACGGATAGATGATACCGTCTTACAAGTGTAGACAGATGTACAAGCCAATACACAGTAATGAAAATCCGATAATTAAAAACTGAAATCTCTTCTTATCATTTTAATCGCTAACACTACAATACAACTTAGCTACTTTTAGTTCCTTCAATATTCCCTTGATTCATCACTTGGTAGAAATTGTTTCAAGGTCAGTCAACGCCATTTAAAACGACTCTGTGTACCAATTCAAGCAAAGGCATGGTCGTGGTGCTTAACCCTAGGGGGTGGAGCAAATAGTCACTTTTCATGTCCTTTTTCTCACCCTCTTTCACATAGCGGGATTTAATTTACTTTGATTACTTAAGTATGCAAAATCAACAGCGATTTTTTCGATGGGTTCGTAGCAATACATAAGATCAATTTAGCTAAGGGACCATGCAAATAATTAACACGGTAGAAGACAAAAAAGTGAGAAGATTTATCATTTCGTGATAAATTGCATAAGGTTAAGAAAATGATTTTTATCTATGAAGTAAATAGTAAATGCATGCCATACCGTCAAAAGAGGTCCTCGTGTCTTCCTTGGAAGGTCGCTCAGTACCACTCTTATCTCTGTTTTGCTTAAGCTGCTTGCTCACTGGGTTGCCATTCTCCAAGCTTTGAGAAATATTTTCATAATTTGGAATGCTTGATTCTTTTTGATTTACTAGAACAAGAAGAAACAGGCAAATATAATTGTATAATTCCTCCATCACATTTTCTCCCAAACAATTCAATAGAGATGTAAACATTTCCAATTTCTCATAGGTATAATTCTTTAAAAAATTCCCTCTTCATTTTAAAACTTTAAATTTGGTCCTCCGGATGAGGGCAGTCTCTATGACTCGAATGTGGACACTGCTTACTCCAGTTATCTCATGCCCTGGCTTTAGGATCCACTAACAATATTCTTGAATACTTTATTGCATCAACTTGTGAATCATCTTAACTCAACACCTGCTTATCATAAGTCTAGAAATTTTCCTCTCCTTGTCTGTTTCGAGTCACAACTCTGTGTAAGGTATTAGATACAAATCATTGCCACTTAATTGGCCTTTCATTCTCGACCTCGGCAAACACAATGGTTGTACACATGTTCATCAGAAAGATTTAAAACTTATCCTCCCATTTATTAATGCACTTGTCAACTCAAACTGATAACATCGTAAAAACTCAATGGTGGAATCTCTAACCAAACCCTATTTCAGTTTTCCACCGTTTATTATTTTAAATATTAAAGATAATTTAGTTTCTTTCGAAATTTCTACCTGAGGAAGGTTGGATATTCGTAGGAATGCTAATCTTCTTAAGATGTTCAGGAGATTTTAGGTCTATTCCAGGTAATTGTTGATCGATGAATGTGTCCGTACATTCAAAGTGCTTGCCCGAAGCTTGCACTGGTAGTGCTGAATAAATGAATAAAGTATAGTTAGATGTTGTGCAGTTTAAACAATAAATTATGCTTTTGACATTCTGAAATATATTATAATCTGACCAGTGGTATTTGAATTTCCATATTTTCTAATTTGATTTAATATGCAGGAGTACTATTTGACTTATCAGTAATTAAAAGCTACATGTAAGTATGGCGTGATGATAATAGGCGCAATTAAAGTTCAAGAGGAAAGTGCGTTAACTAATAGAACGGAATCGAATGTGGAATGTCCATTCATTGTAACGACTGAAATAAACGCACCCTGGGATTGATTTGAAGGAGGCTTCGAAGCTGCTGAAGATGGTTTTCCTTGTTGCAGTTTTTCCGAAATAATGTCCTCTCCATGTGATTTATTTGCATTTTCTATTTTAATTTCTCCTTTTAAAGGGAATAAAGTAATCATTATGTTAATTTACCAGAATTTGCCGGTGGTTTATTTGGGATAGACGACTGTTCATTCTGTTCTAATTGCGCAGAAAGTTCCCGAAGCCTTTGTTGAATCAGACTTCCTACTGGAATGTTGACCTTATTCAAGAGGTTGAAACTGCTTGCTCTGTTTACTAAAAATTAAAATAAAGAAGGGAGAGTTAAGAGCGCAATTACTTAACAATGTTTCCCATAATGCTCCTATCAGCCTTCGATAGCTCATAAATCCACCTTTAGCAAATTTGAGTTGATCGGGTACCCAGTTAGAATAATCAAGAAAACAGGGGTTTACATTATATCTCATAGATATATTGGTCCTATCTCAGTTTTTTTCTGAATGTCAGATAATCTTAATAATCAGTAAACTTCGTTTAACTTAATATAGACCCCAGGGTTGAAAAAGGCTCGCAATCTTGCTGAGCCAAATTGAAGTACGCGCCTGTACGCATATTGGACTGATGGAGAGGCCGCAATGGGATCTCAGTGTGGTCTTTGGCTAGATCAGACTACATAATCATCGGCGGCTACTGCTTGTGGTGGAACTAATAGCCTGTTCTCATTATTTGCAACCTTTATGCCTTTTGGGCCTATTTCACCCTCTAACACACCTTTTGTACTTATTTGCCTTATCTATTTTGTTTGCCTTAATAAAGATTCACTTAGAATACACCAAATACAGTACCATTATAATGGTAATTTACGTATGCCTGGCCGGTAGTTAGTTTGTGCATTTTTGATAGCCCCATGAACAATGAAAGAGTTTCCTTCTATTCTACTTATATTTCATAATGTTCATAGTTAATTACGTTCATGATTTGACAATTGATCTGCATGTCTTGTTTTGGGCTCCAGCTTATTTTGAAGGGGTTCTGAAATCAACGGCGTTTGATACGGAAGAGGTGATTCTGACGGAGGAGTCGGAATTAAAGGAGGCGGAGGCGGATAAGATGGCATTTCTTTTCTCTTGACCACTGACGGTTTTCCGTCTATTGAAATATTGTTGCCCATGGTAACTGAAGATGGCACTATGTTTACAGAAAGTGTGAGAATATTATTTTGAGTTTAAGTAACAAGTTTCATCAGCATAACCTGAAGTTTTATTAATTAAGAGGAAAAGCATGTTGAAAGCAACATATGAGGCTTCAGAATTTACCGGGCATTTCGAAATTTGTTTGATAAATTGAATGGGTCTCGGTATCCCTTACAACTTCATAGGCGTTAGACGAGTAAGCCGACTCCACTTTTGTTGCTGAAATAATTAGTATAAATTATTAGTTTGAATAAAAATGTCCCAGAATTAATCCACTTCCTAATGTTAAGTGTTTGTAATTCAAATTTGTTTAAATGCATTTTCGCTAAATTTCATTGACATTTTTCCAAAGATATCTACTAGAATGCGATCTATTGCGAATTGTTCAGTTTTCGAGGGATTAACTAAAGATCGTGCCTTCCAATAGCACTAGACGAAACATATACCGTCGAGTTGGTTCCCGTTAAAGTACATTTATTCATTTTGAACTCTTTTATATTGTCTTTTTTATCCATCTAGTAACACAAATTGAGAGGGAACCTTTTTTGGAAATTTATCTTAGTCTTGTGTTGTCGCTATTAATCAACGCTCATATTAGGCAAATTCGTCTCTTTGATGAAAATTTATGCATTCCTAACCATCTCTTGATAGGCATTAGCAAACTATACGGCCACGTCGGTAGCTAACAGGCCTGGGTTCTCTGACTTGAAAGACGAGCCGTATAGTCGAATCTTTAGCAACACATCTTCCTAATCTTCTTTTTAAAAACTGGAATTTGCAATACATTTCATTTTTCTATTTCTCTTGAATGATTTTCCCATATTTTTGCAATAAATTTACATATCGAAGGCAGAAGGTTAATTTTGTTTCATATGGCCGCAATTTTCGCATGTTTTTTGGTGTCCTTGAATTTGTAACTGCACTTATCTTGGAACAAAGGCTGTGACATTATTTAAGGTAGAGTCTACATTTCCCTTAAAGAAATATTACAATCAAATGTCTTTGAGTAACGGATTAATTAATACTCCTGACTACGCAAAACTAGTAATTTTTCATCGTGGAATGCATCTTAGCATGGAAAATTTTAGAGCAGTCCAAATATTTTTTGGTCAAGAGAATAGGCTTAGGTAGAAATAGAAATTTAAATAATGGATTCCATTACTTTGGAGTCAACTGGGTTTAGGTTATACATCCTTTAATTCTCTAGTTATCTTCAAAATAGATGTTAGAATTTTCCATTGTCCAAATTTTAGGAATTCCCCGAATGAATTTATTTTCGTGGATAAGATGATTAATTTAGCCGATAGAACGAACACTAAGGGTTCCAAAATTTTTACTCTAGACGCGATACTATTGGAATGAAATGAGAAAAAAGATTTCAAAATAGTAGAGCCCCTCAAAGCCTTTTCATAGATTACTCTATTAAATAGCCTAGTACGTAGCAGTTGCGTCTCAATATAAAATAGTTCATTTATTATAATTTATGTAGATAAGAAGAAAAAAAGAGTAGACTTACTTCCATCATGCCAAGTATTGAGCGCTGTCTTGGATTGATCGATATCTTCATCCAATTTTGGTGCCAGAGGTTTAGTTAATGGTGCTGGAAATAAGTCTCCCGATATCAGCTGATTAACTTAAAATAAATGAAATCCTTTAGAACAGGCGAATGGCATAAGAACGCCTGCATGTGTGCAATAATCATCAAAATAGTGTGAATCAATAAATTAGGTCCTCATAACATGCGACGCCATGACGCACTGAAATGACTGAAATGAATGAATTTTAATTACAATTAATTAGTCATTTATGATTATTATCGTGTCAGTGTTTACAACGTCATATTAGTGACATTAAAACAATCCATCTCCCTTTTGGGGAAATTTACCAATTCAAAAACGCGAAGCCAAATTTAATACTACATTCATTTTATTCACTTTCTTCAAACAAAAAATATGCGAGGTGCCTTGTAAATTGTAGAACGAAATCGCGTGACTAAGAACTGTCGGTTAGGTATGAGGGAGTTAGATGCGCTCTCATAAGAATTAAAGAAACTAAAACACTGCAGAAGAGGCGAAAATGTCTAAAGGTCTATGGTTCTTGAGAATTAGCGTAAATAATGACTACTTGTGCAGGAAACAGAACTGCGATAGCAACATCATTAGCAGCAGTAGTAGTAGGGTGTATTTAAGTTCTTCTAAATAACATTAGATGGGGGAGGGATTGCGATGTGTTAATCTAGCCTTTAATCAACGTCACTAGCACTGCCTCCTCTTTCTCTATCGTCTGTACGCCGATGGTTGGCGCCTGTTGTGGTATGGGAGCCGAAAGTCACTCGCGGATCTTGGCGTGTCTACGGTGAAAGAGGTAAATAATTACAAGTTTTGGTTTGCTCTAACATAGACATTCACGTTCACAGTGGGACTCCAAGACTGTCCTCGGCGAATATTAGGCCAAATCAGCTTTTTTTTACTTATCTTACACTCGTTCACTTGTTTACATTAAAAAATGTAAACACCAACGTTTCGAGCAGGAAATCACAATAATATGCGAGCAAATATATATAACTGAACTTTTGAATTTATCGTTTTTAATTACACTAATTACACTGTGCCATCCACATTCTAAGCACTATTGATTTCAGCTAATCAATTTCTGAGCTTTACTCGTAAATTTCAAGCGATCCACTATAAAATGTCCTCCATGTTTTATTAAAATCATTGGCGTTATATCTTATTCGTGTATTGATCGTTATTAAGAGTTTAGCTGAGATAAACCATCATACTCTGTTCAGTTTTCTCAGCCATTTACATTAGGATTTTCATTTCTGTTTTTGACCTAGTAATTTTACTCGTCAAATCATTTCGAAATATCAAATTCATCACTATGCTTAAACAAATAAATAAGGCCTGTATTGTTTTAATTTAGGCTATGAAATTTATTAAAGCTAAAAATGTCATGCTAATTAGCCAAATCCGAATTTCGTCCATTTATAACTGACCTACGATAATTAATTGCCATTAGTTCATTGTACACATTATCCATTTTATACTGATGGCCTAATTAAACAGAAATAATTTCTAAAAATCAATTCATTTTCCCACTTCCCTAGACCGGGACAGTCTTGTAGTCTTGAATAAAATTAATGGTATCCGCAAAGCATGATGATTGTTAGGGAGTGAAATGAGATGGAAATTCCAATGCTAAGAAAAAAAGTTGATCTTGTGGAACAAAAAAATTTTCATCCTAGTTTCCCGCGATAAAACTCACATTCAGTGTTTCGAATTCTTGAAATTGTGGATGAATAATGGTTCGAATGAGTGCTTTAAAAATGGTAGCAATATTAATGAGCTGAACAAAATACACAAATGGACTTGCCAAGTGGCGTTACTGTTTAGGGAAAAATATTAGCGCATTCATTTTACTGGAAAGAAGTTTATTCATATCCTAGGAACATACTACTCCAATAAAATTCAATATAGTAATTAGATATCAATAATTAAGGCATTAAACCCTATTAACACATTAATAAAGTGAAAATGTGTAAAGCAATTTCAAGCAGTATTTACAAATAAATACTATTAAATACCAGTTTCGAGGGTATCGTCTAGCGCTACCCCTCCACGTGGAGTTTCATTGGACAAATAATTTGAATTATCGCTTCTAATGGTTGCACCTTGAATTCTAATATTTGGAGGAGGGCCGGAGGGGGCGTACGATGTTTCTAAGTTATATAAATAATGAGAAGTTAAACATCCAAATGGACAAGTAGAAAGGCCATTACAAATTATATAAAGTTAATCAACAGGGTAAAACGCTCAAGTAAGGTGAGACGGAGCTGGACAAAAAGGATCCAATGGAAGCCAAAACTTTCCTAGAGTTCTATGCCTATTATTTTATTTGGATTTTACATAATGAGTATAGTTCGTAGCATTACGTTTAAATGTTCTACATGTCACATTTCAGGATCTAGACCATACGTGCCTGAGTGATAATGCTTTTTATTAGTGTCAAATGTCAATAGACTATTAAATTAATTAGAAATAATGGTGGAGTACAATTTTGACAACCAATGAGAAAGTATTTAATGCAAAGTAAGTTGTTTTAGACCTAAAAGGAATAAACGGCATTCACTCAAGGTCCTAATCACCACTTTTACTACCGATATATTGACACATATCCTATTCCATCGTTTTTATAACTGAGTTTATTGGAACTTCGCACTGAATTTAACCCAAAAAAATTAATGTGGCGCCGTTTGGAAATTAGTGATTGCAATTGTGAGGTAGAATATTTACCTTGGTCTAAATTCAATAACATATTGAATGCTTTTAAACTGCAATACATTTTCAATATTATTTTTTGGAGAACTTTAACACTAGTTATCTTTTAGATTTCGTGGAGTTGCGACACGATTTGATTGCTTATTAAATAGGATTTTCTGATTACTTTTTCTCTTATTGTTTTTCAAATCCGAATAAGGTCGCCTTATTCGCATCTAGTTTTAATTTGAAAGCTACGTAAATTCCATAGTACAGCTGAAAATAATTTATGAAAAAGGAGTACTTTCTTTGAGGTCTCAAAATCCCTTGCAAACCGTAAGCATTGTTACTTTTGAAAGCACATCTAAACTGAGCGCACTCGATGCATGTTAACTCTCTGCGCCCAAAGTTCACCTGAAAAGTAGTGATCATTGATCAACACTCGCCTCTGTCTTGTAATGGCTCAACTAATCAGCCTGAGTTGGCTTGCGTTGGATTTTGTACGATCTGTGCACATGTCATTGTTCCATGGTCTCCACTATGTTTTGAGAGAGGTGGCTGCCTACCAATAATCTCGAAGAAGATCTTGAGATTTAGTAGAATAATCATGCTTAAAAGCTTTGAATTTCTGAAATCTGATGGCCCTGGTCTCTATGCTGTATAGAATAATGGGGGAGATTGTTGAGTGAATTCATGTTCACCAACCCATATCTCCACTTTTTCATCCGCATTAACACTAATTCATTATTATGAGAAATTCACTTTTGATGTACTAATTATTCAATCTGTTACTTAAGTGAGGAGAGTGCGAGTGAGTGAAGTGTCAAAATGAACTTTTCGGGTATTAATTGACATGCATGGATATATAGTTTGTGAACACCGGTTTCGCTTATTCGTTCATGAGTTTAAGACTAAGCTTAACTTTGGTTATAGCACTTCTTATGGAAAAGAAAGGAAATAATATAACCTTGAAACAAAATGCGTTCATAAGTCACTCAGTAGCACTGAAGGGAATTTAAATAAAAATTTTGATACGGAATATCAAATATATATATATATATCACATCACATAATTAAAACAACACAATATTTACTTATAATGGGAAAAAATGACTTGGTATGTCAATAAACTGTTCAGAAATATCTCCCTTCTGGAGATGATTGAATTAGACATTAATTAAGACTGATAAGACGATTTCAAAGAAATAAAATTAACCAAATTGGGAATTGAACTCCTAACTCACCGGGTGTGTAAGCATCAATACGCACATCTTCTCCAACTTGAAAATTGAAACTACTGTTGCCATTGTGATTTCGCGCAACAGGAGGGTCTATTCTTTCATTTTGATAGCCAACTCGAGGTTGTTGGTCGCGACCTTGATCGTCTTGATGCATTAATGTAAACATATACATGCATATATATATTTTTTAACAAAATAATTCATTATTACTTTAATAGAAATATGTCGTTACTCTGTGTATTTTTTGTACTACTTGTGTTCGTTTTGTAATACGTTTAAGGAACTCCTTATATTCAACCTAACCTTAATTAATTTTATTGTCAAGATAGAAAAAATTGTTATAATAATAACAATTTATATTAAAAGTAAACGTTTGGTTTGACTTTTACTATTTTGGTCCAATTAAAACGGGAAAGACCTTTGTATTTGTATTCTTTTGAAGAAAAGATAACGAAAATTGGAAGTGTGAAAGTATAACGATCAAAATTTACCCAAGTAAACATCATTTCTATCTCTTCTCATTCCATTTTCATTGGTATCGGCATTAATGTCTGAATCATAATCTGTGAACAAGTTAAAAACGAATATATTAGATGAGATATTTTAGGAATGGAGAATGGAATCGATTAATTTTTCGATAATGACTGCAAACTGACCAAAGTATGGAATTCCGGAAGGTTTAATGCTTTCAAACCGCATGCCATTTTCACCGTTTCTTTTTGCATTGTCATGGTTGATATTTCGTCTCTCTGGCAACTGGGAGTCGGCAGTAAATCCATAGGGTGGCTTGTGATTTGGGTAAGCATCAGTTGAGGAAGATTCTAAAATTAATGAAAACCGACTGAAATGCAATGACGGTATAAAACTCTGTTCGAATACCCTTCTTCTGGCCCCTAATCGCTCCTTCAACCCTGTTCCACTCTAATTTACACTAACTGGCCCACAGCAAATAAACCTTTTTCTTCCACTTCTTTCACATGTGCAACCTGAACTGAACAGGATCTTCCTCTTACAAAGAAATATTTTCAAATGCAATCTCCTTTTCTCCTCTATTTCCAATTAAAGTAATTAGATATTAGAACACACCAGTTGTTGTCACAGCAGCAACATCCCGTCTATCGTCAGAAGTCATATATGAAGGTCTTGAAATTTGAACGTTGGGGTAGTTGCTTGTCTCTGGCTCTGTAGCGTAGAGAATTTTGGAAGCGCCGTTAATTCTGGTTGGAGAGTAGTCTAGAATTCAGATAAAAAATATTATTTTCGTATCGGGCAACAATCACAAGGGCATATTTGTCAATCGAAATATACCTTTTCCCACTCTAACTGTTGGCTGTGCTGCAGATTTCGTTCGCCGATGTCCCTTTTCTTGACTATTTCTGCGTTTTGGTCGGTCCCCATAGACTATTGTCACATTTTGGCCTAAAGTTGAATGGTAGGCAGTAAAGCCAGTTATTAGTTGCAAACCAACTCATTGAAGGTATATTTTGATGACGGCTGATTAAATTGGTAATTGGTACTTTTCGAGATACGATCTATTTATTGCCAATGAATAAGTCTATAGTGGAACATAGCCTTACTCCCTTCTACTGTATTTTCTTATTGATTGGAGGGATTGAATCCTCCATCAAGAAATTTTGTCATGCCTTACCCTCTGACTGTCTTATAAAATACAAAGGGTCAAGCATTCCGCAGGTCGACAAATTTTGATTATCACTAGAGCACTTCATCTGAGAACCATGAATAACATGAAGGTGACTTTGGTACCTTTGGAAATTGCAAATTGAACTTGATTGAGTCTAATCATGAGAAAGCGAACAGCTCAAGACCTCCAAAATGCATTTAGAGTGCAAATTCATTTATTGAACCTACTAGATACCATGGTAAGGTCTAATTCTGTAATTGCCATTTCGGCTTTGCTATGGGTATAGCGTTATTTACTGGAAAGTCATCCTTTTCAAAGTTAGTGTATTTGTAAATAAGACTTGCAAGATTCAAACCCTCAACGTAGGTCCTGGAAAAATCAAATCGATTTTATGAATAAAATTATTGCTAGTTAATAGGATCTAACTCTTCAACACTCAAGAATTCGCGTATCCTATCTAGAAGGTTTATTTCTACTACTTGTCAACTACCCTATGTTGTTTAAATGAATTGTGTTTCCCTTAATAATAAATCAGGAACATGTTAAAACCAGCAGACTTATGCCTAAGTGGAAGCTAAAATGAGAAGTATAAATTAAAAATTGATTTCTCTAGATAACGGTCTTTTTTTCGAAAAAAAATTAAAATTCATTAAAGTAACAACTTCATGCAACTTGTAAGCATCCTTTCAGCATCACACTCAATGGATATAATTGAAATAAACATGGAAATAACCCAGCATACTGAGCTTTAAAGCATGACCCTTTTCGCTCTTGGGAGCGAAATGAGTTGGCGTAGTAACTGGCGGACTCGATACCACTTAACTAAAATTACCAGGAAAAATTTTATTGAATCAAGTCTTCAATGGCAATGTCATTGTTAGGTTGCTTTACACAAAGGGTTTAATTATGATTCAACGAAAAGAAATAAAATAATAGTTGAATAAGTTAGATTTTAAAAGACTGAATTTAGTGTATGATGCGCATTGGGAAGCAGGTGGTTGTGTTAGATACAAAATGTTACGTGACGCTTTGTAATGAGAGGTGGAGTTTACCTCGAGAAGGCCGAGTCTGTTGTTTAGGACTAGGTTCTCGTGCTCGAATAAGAGCGACCGGACGGTCTGTAGGAAGCGTAGTCCGGGCTCTGAATGGACTTACTGAACCTGAGGTAAATATCAGAAATAGGAATGAATTTCTAAACATAAAAGACGTTTCCCCACATTATTGGTAAAATATGGTACACCGACTACAAAGATCCATCGACACAAACATTTTTCTTTTGTAAATCAATCTTATTTCACCTTTAAACTTAGAATAGCATTGAACTCAAAGAGTTATTTGGGTCAACCAACTTGAATCTTCTAATAAAACTTTTCATATAGCACTCACAAAAATTTTTCAAAATCTGACACTATGGCCTCCCTCCCCTTCCCCCCCACCCCCCTCCTACTGGTCCAACATTCTATTCTATAAAATTTTCATAACTCTTATGGGTTTGATGCAGTTATACAACAAATATAAGTCCTTTTACTTCTATAAAGTGGTGACATCTTTTGGTCTGCAAATAGACTGTCGAAATCAGGAGAAAATTAACACCATCCTAGAAGTATCTACACAAGGAAAGAGCTTATTGATTTACAATGGCCAGAGATTTAATCCGCCCTCCGAAAACAGTGCGAAAACTAAACTATACGATACCCGGAATGATATTCACCAATTTCTTACGATGCGTTAAGGATGCTCACACTCACTACCATTCATTCACGAGTTTAAACATTTAATCTTTCATACATAAGAGATGACAAAGAGAATGGTTGACTGGACTCCATCAGAATCATGGAAGTGAACAATTTGTATCATGTGGATCCACGCCGATCAGTAAAATGTACTGAAATTATTTTCTCTGGAAAAGGTTTCCTAAACACTATGAAAAGAATGCGAAGCGAACTGGAGAATTGTGAAGGAGACTAGGAGATGGCTGTGGTTAGAATAAATTAATGGGATGGCAGGTCATATCTGATTGCGCTCACACACAACAGATGTCCTTGAAAATCGACTTGTGGAAAAGGTGTTGGAGCACCTTGGAATTGCAATTCAGGCTTTGGCTTTAGCCTTTGCCTTGCAGTGTGCACTCGATGTAGGTCTTCATTACTATAAGCTCACACAAACGTCGACGAAGCTAAATTGTTGCAGAAAAGACCCACGTACGTCGTCTGATAAACTGAAGAAACTTCTGAGTAAGGTGAGAGACCCTGTTGAATCACTAACGATCTGTAATTTCTTTCTGATGAGAAGAGGGAAAGTTCAACACCCAAAATAACAAATGGCTCGGTTTGGATCGAACCCAAAGGGCAATCTTTGAGTCATGCATGCTAACTTTTCTCAATCTGTTATGATTTTCTGATGTGCCTCCTTCTCCTCAACTAATAATGATGCTATGTAATGCTTCCTATCAGATTTTTTGAAGGAGGTGCATAGGCTGAATTCGGATACGCACGTGGATTTGCTGACCTCCTATTTGACGAATAAGGATAGCCAATAATAGACTATACGTATGACAGTAGCAGGATTCAGCTCCATTTCACACTCCAGAGAAAATTAAAAATAGTCGTCAGCAGGTCCCAATACACTCGTACACCCGGTTTTAACCCACTAGGCTTTTATATATGTATGAAAGAAAACACTAATTGGTATTCCAATATTATAGAAGCCAGCCAGTTAACGGGTAGAATGAAGGAGATTTTGGGATACTTCAAGGAAAAATGTAAAACCAAGTTGAGGCTGAATTGAGACAGTTAATTCGATTAAAACTCTTTGGCAATAATCTTATTTCCTTTCATAATGAATTTCTTTTAATTTCATAATATTTCGTATTTATCGGACACTTTTGTTTTCCTGATGGGAAAGATAAATTTATCCCGAACGCCCGTATGCGAAGACCAGCAACAAATATTAGCATTTACTAAGCACTTTCAGTTTTTGGGGTGGTCCAGAAACAGAATGATTCGAATTCCATCAGTTATGGTGTGATTCAGTCAATTCAAGAAAAAATGAACAGTTGTGAAAAACACAGAAAATGTGATCCTGTCCTTGCTTTTTCTGAATATCATGAGCTAAGAATAAACTTTGATGATACTAACCCGAAACCCTCGTGAAGGAAAAATGAATTGAGGGGCGGGGAGAGAGAAATAAGATCAAGTGTTCAAACTCTCAGATCTTCTTGCTTACAGCGGACTTGACACACCGTTTGCTAGCACTCTAAATACTTGGGCTTCCTTTCTACTTACATGTTCCAATTTCAAGGACAAGGGTTATGATATTCTGACACCAACATTCTGAACATGTAAGAAGATTGTTCATTGTTCTTTAATATAGCTTGTATAATGTTATATATAGCTATTAAGTGGACAACTTGTTAAGATGTAGCTAAGCCAAGTAGCTCCTCCTCAAGTAAGTTAGATTCGAATGTCCTTAACTTATCATCAGTCAAATAAAAATAGATCCAAGGACAACTATTTTTGTTCTTTCCTATTTTAGACCACTCTCTTTGCTGAGTTCTGCCTTAACTGGATTCCAGATTGACCTGAAGTTTCCTTTTAAATTAACAATGGCTAAGTTGTTCTTTGGTTTGTATTTTTGTCAAAGACGGTTTCTAATGGTACTAACTTCGTATTAGTAGAGTGCTTCTAGCGACCTTACCTACTCTCTTGGGTGCTATCGATTATCTTAATTCTTAGTTTCCTTTACACTACTTTACTTTACTTTGAAGGAGATTTACATCTGTCTTTCGTAGAATACTTAGCTTCAAATATGATTAACCTGCTTGCTCAGTCAATCCATGGGTCTCTTAATTTTTAAATATTACAAAGTTAATTTACTTCGAAATATTTTAAAATATAGTATTTAGCTCTTTCATTGGTACTGTTTAAATGTTAAAATGGAATTTGGGAAAAAGAAATAGGAAAAAGCACTCATTTTGGGACATTTTTCATTGCATATGCTTTCTTTTGATCATTACGAAATAAGAGTAGATCAGCAACATGTAAAAGTGGCGTAACGAAAAAGGCGTCACTGAAAAAGCTTCCATGAATACAACCACCAGAACTTAAAATCAAAGTCATATCTGGAATAGAAAATAAAAAATACGAAAGTTTATTATTAAACTTCGTGGATTTTCCCTTTCAGTGCTCTACATTCTGTTATTTCTACATTCTTCTGTCCATATTCTTTCCCCTGATACGATCTGTAAATAAATGGACTTTTTAATAATATTAGTTAAAGAGTGAACTCTGCTGTGTTAAAATCCTGTTAGTTCAAAATACCAAATCACGATATTTTGTCCAAATTAAACATTCATGTTCTGGACATTGAGAAATCAACTCATGAAGAAGTGAAGGAAGAGCTTTGAGTATGAACCACAGAGTTTTCAATCGAAAATAAGATGAAGCAGAATGTTTCTCTATCTACCTTTTTTCCTAAGTGTTATTCACCAACTCTCCTCTCCCCATCCCACAAACCTCATAATTAACTTATTTTCTGTTATCCGTGTTTAGACGCTTTCCAGCAGTAAGACGTTGCAAATGATGGAACATTTTGCGTGCCACCATAAGAAAAATATTCAAAAGCGAATTAAAACCCACGCTTTTCTTTAAATGGCAGTAATTTTTTTCCATTTATATCAATTTCGGTTTTTCATCTTATACTGCCATAAATTTTCAAAACATTGAGGTGGAACGTCTACAGTTCGAATGATTAAAATGAAACTTTTTGAATATGCTTTGCAGTTTGTAGCAAAAATGAAAACTTCCTAGTATTATTAAGTAAGAAATTATAAAAGTTGGATCCGATGTATTCAATACCGAAATGAACCAAATTAAATACACGATGGAAAAATAAATCAATCCAAATGATTCGTATAAATGTAAATTAATGATGTAAAAATAAAAAAAGTCATTCCTTAGGTCGGTTTACCATTGTTGTCAAGCGAACGGAAACGCAACATAATTGTGGGAGTCCCGTCATCGCAATAAACTTTATTTGCCAAATCTAAATCAAATATTGCTCACGCTTAATTCTCCAATTAAAGAAAAGGCAAAATTCAATATGTCGTATTGTTCAGTTATTTCTCAGAATAAAAGTTAATTTAATGCGACGAAAGTATAATGAATAATACAAAATGTTATTCGTACTGTGCAACGCGTATTACAGAGGCAGCACGTAGCAATTGAGCGTATTTTGTTTCAGCGAACAAACTTACGACACAATTCAATTTCCCATTATACCTTGCCCAGCCGACGTCATTCTTGGGCATATTCCAGCCTTAATGCTTTAGGCTCATTTGTTATAAGAAATCAATGCATTTTTTTATTTGTACTCCTTGGAGCAAAGGAGGTTTCCAAGAGAGCACCAGATAATCCGAGAATAGTGATTACTCTAATGTAACATGACTTTATGTACGCCTATTTATCTGTTTTGCACTTTCGAATAGCAACTTCTGCTCATATAGAGTTTGATGCTAATTTAAAGCTCATTTTTTGCAAACTGGAATAGAGTTCGTTTTTATAAAGAACAATTTTGTAGTTGAATTAGTCTTTTTTAATAAAAAAAAATCTGGTAATTTTAAACTAAGGTACATTCGCTTGCGTTAACGGAGAAAGATTACTGATTTATTATACATAAGTGCTTGTGGTCCAGGCAACGGATTTCACCCCATGAGCTAAAAGCGGACAACTAACTTGCTTGTAAATTGGTAATCACACTGTCCCGTTATGACTCAGCTCGTCTTATATGTCTTGTCAGTTTTCACCAACTCATTTTTCTGTTCGCATTTTATCACTCGTGCATAACGTACTTGAGTTCTACGCTTAACCCGGGGTTCACTGATACGAGAAAGGCACTTGTTGTCTTAGAAAGAGTTTTAAGTGGTTGATTAAATGTGTTAGTAATTCCATATAAATCCTACTGATGTGTAGGGTTTGCTGAAATCTCGATCATTCTAATATGTGCATAATGAATGCTGACTTCTTAAATGGGTTTATCTGACTGGCAGTGGAAAGTGGAACTTTTTATTATACAAAATTAACCTCACCTTCACTCCAGTATCATCTAAAAGTCTATACGTTAGTGTGCTCCTTCTTTCCTCTTTAACAATTAAGGGGTCATTAATTTGAAAGATTTTGAACATCGTTTTAATAAACGGACATTAATGAGTGTCCAGGATGATAAACAAGTGACATAAATCGCGTATAGAGAATTAAATAGGAAAAAGAAAGTCAACATACGAGATCGAGAGCGCTTTTGCTGAACAGGAATAATTTTGACTCCTCGGTGGTCTGCGCGCTCCACTGAAGACTCACTACTACTAGTGCTAGTGTAGTAGGCATCGGAATTTGAGGAGTTTTCATAGCTCTTGGTAGGTTGATATTTTTGTGATTGAACGAAACATGGACATGCATATGATCGTTGTGGGCTGTGCATACACCTTCCAGCTAAAAGTTCAAGGACTTACAATAAAATAGCGTCCTGTGACGGTAACCCATTTTCTTTCCTTATTTATTTATACTTTGGATTTTATTTTTAGGATTTACCGACGCTTTTTCAAAATTCAATTGCCTAAGAGAGCTGGCCATCTGTGTTATCGCCTTGGCATCTTTATGTGTATTTAATAGTTCTTCTTCCAGCATTATTGTTCATAGAAAAGTCTACTCAAAACTGACGCCTTCACTAGTTCTAAAGTCATTACCACAAAGTACATTATCTCTTTTAGGTAAATCAACTTTGCACGAGCATTATGATTCAAAATTTGCTGCCAAATCTCAAATCATCTCACTTCCGTTTTAGCCCTCCCTTGTTGTTTTGGTCTCTTCATTAATGCGTACTCAATTAGGGTAATTTTTCCTCTTTCCACCTTGTTTTGTGGTTAACAGTATTATAACCCAAGAAAGAATTTCCCAATCTAGCACCAAGTTACCAGAGATATAAATGATTTCTTACACGAGCGAATGTTAAAATTCTCCATTGTTACTGCTCTCATATGGTCAAAGATGACCGTCTGTGGTAAAACCCCTCGAATAAATACTAGCATAGCCTATTTATAACCAAAACACCTTCTTCATAAATATTCTTTGCAGACGGAATTTTCTTTCCTGGGTCCACTTCAGTTACCAAAAATATCTCTTTTGATCCCCTTGCATCGAATAAGTTTCCATTTAGTTGCAAACCGATGTAAAAGCTAATAAATGGCTTATTTTCCCTCTAAATACCAAAAATAGACGAATTAATTAAATCCCTGTCCAAGTGAGATAAAATTCAATCAAATTCCTTAATAATTTGAAATCAATTGTTTGGAACTTGGTAGTGAAATTTAACGCATCGTATCATGCGTAATGGGTTATCACTTAATGCTTGTCAACTTGCCTCACACTGGTGTGATTATTTACCAGATATAAAAGCATAAGTTTCATGCCAATCCCAATTAATTAGGTGCATTTTCCTAATGGGTAAACTGTCGTTTAATTTGCATTTTCTCTCCAAGTCTTCCATTTAGAGCAGAGTAAACGGCTGTAGCAACACGCCTTTACATTATTGACGGCATAGTCTTATAGCAACAATTTCATCGATGCAATAATACAGATTAATTGCGCTTTTGCGTTGAATATCGACGAATAGGTATCTTACCTGATAACACGGGTCTAACAGTACCATGAACGGGGCAGCCTCCATGGCCGAACCCAGCTTGCATTCTACTGGTTGAGTGAACGGGAATCTTAATGGGTGTCCGACTCTTGTGCATTTTTTTATCTAAAGGGGGAAAATCAAATCAAAACTGAAAGAGTAAAAATTCGTAAATTATCAGCTCTATGTCATAATTGGATGGTATCTTTATTAACTATAAGAATTTTGATCGTTCAATTTGTCATTATAATCAGTAGACATATGACGTCTTGAGAAAATATTAAATATTTAATATTAAAAATCATCCAGATTTGTGAACGATAAGGATATAAAACAACTATTCCTAGAACAAATTCTTATCGTCAGTTTGAAAAGGTAAATATACGTGGACTCAATAAAAATATCATCTGTTATGTCTAAGGTGAGTGAAAGATTTGTGATTGGAGGTATTGAGTTGATAAGCTTTAAAATTTCATTGGTTTATTAATTTTGATAATATTCTAGTACTGGCCAAATACTGACTCTTATAGTCGAATAATTTTTTTGTTAATAAAAATGCAACTTAATATTAAGAAGTGTGGAGAGGAAATCCTTTTAAGTTGTGTTTGATTATTGCATTTTTAATCTAAATTTTTATGAGAATCATTAGATAGAGTCCTCAATATTAATGACTCATAGTAAGTCAATCAATTGAAAGGAACCTAAATCTGAAAATTATTCTTTCATTATGAGAACTCTCTAGACTTACAACACATTTTTGTTTAATTTAACAAAAAACAATAATTTAATAAAACTTCATTTTTTGCGATAAGACATGGGACACTGAAGAATGTTTTAGTAAAAAGTGATAGATTTTTATTTTCTGACTTAAACACAATCAAATTTGTAATTTAAATCTAACATGTAAAAAGAAAGAATTTGACATATTATGAGAAGTTTAATTTAATTTGCTGAAACACCTAAATAGATTAATTAAAACAATGTACATTCTTTGGGAATGGTAGAAGTCAACAAGAACTGCGCTGCAACTTTGGAGCAGAAAAATAATCGAAAATAAAAAATAAACATTATTTTCGCATTTCATAAAACGAGCAAAATTAAAATTAAATCCCTGCGCCGTCTTTAAATAGAAAAGTGAATCTTAATCTGATCGAAAATTAAAATTTTTGAAATTGGTAATTTTTTCACTAATGGGGCAATTGAAATCATTGGATAAACTTTGTTCGTCATTATGTATGTTAAAAAAGTGCAAACATATCTTTAAAAAATTTTATGATTAGATGGAATGAGATATAAAATTTCAACAATAGGAACAATGTTAGTATTTCACAATTTTCTTCAAAAAACTAACTGGTTTTTATTGCGTTGTAGCATTTAGAGAAATTATGAACGCAAATGGTATTGATTAGTTGACAGTGATTTAATTGAGGGCTTTGGCATCGATACTGAGCATTGCGAAAGAAAATTCTCTTTTGTCCTTTGCACCAAGAACGAAAGCGAGGAAGCTGAAAGTTATCCAGGATTTATATGAACAGGTTCCACAAGTATACATGCAGAATCCACCCACGGGGACTATCTATCTTATTAGATAATTTCCACGATTCTCATTCTCACAATCTTTCAATTAAGATTTGCTAATTTGTGAAATCAGCCAATTATGCAACGTTCTAAGCCAGGCGGAGAACCAATGACTGTTCTATTAACCTTGAAATTATGGTTAGAATATCTCGAGTGTTATAAACTTTTAGCAATAAAACAAGAAGCAAATTAAAGTATATGAAAGACATTGGTATACAATTCCACATTGAATGAATTCAAATAAGATAGATTAATATTAATAAAATTTAGCTAGTGATGTATAGATGCTTCCAAACCATTTGAAGAAGCACAGCCGATTCCCAGTCTCAGTACTAGTAAACGAACGCAAAGAATATAAAAATTTAACAAACACCCGGAATTTGCTGTGAGTAAATAGTGATGAAAAGAAATGATCATTAACTAGCAACGTCAGAGTAAAGGTTGTGATCGCTCTTTTCATCCTGCCAGTATATAGGCTATTTGATGAAAAAATGTATACGAAATGGAAGACCGCCTGTCTAAATCAAACAATAAATCAGTGAACTCTGGCAGCTTGGATATTAATTCACTCAAAAATTTGGGTACGAATTCTGCGATCTGAACTTTGGAAGTCGATTCTACCCACAGAGTAAGAAGCAAAAGACCTAATTTCGAAGACATAGTATCAAATAAGTGACTTTTAATTCTTCTTACCGAATTGGCCGGTTTTGATGTCTTCTGTGTTTACTTTGTTTTAAACCGTGAAAACTTGTAATTTCGCTTTGCTATGGGTGATAAATTAAATGACAAACTAAAATATATCCACCAGATGTTTGGTATAGCTCAATAAACGACTTTGGGAATGAGCTAATTTATATTTTAAGGCAAGAATTTTAATTACAGAATACCAAATCAAGGTTTAACATCCGGATGGACTGCAAATGTCAATATTTGGACTGATAGTTGTCTGGAAATATGCGGTGCTATGGCTCTTCCAGTTTCTTTATATATCTTTAGAAAAACCACAATACCATTTAAAATAAATTTTTAAAGGGTTTAATTTGCAAAAGCTTTAGATAACTTGGGGAATCTCGAACCCATATTCCCAAATGCTTAGTCATAAAATGAATCAGAAAACGCCTACGCTTTGGTGACAGAAAGATGGTATTATACTTTAACAAATTAAAAATTATAAAAATTATTGTTGGGATTCGCCTTGAATGTACTTCGGTGGGCGCGGTAAATAATAACCAGGCGAATTCGAACTGGATCCATTAAGATCAATCAAATCAGTCGAAAACTTTGTTATTGAAGACCAACATCCACAGCAACTTCCAAAACTTAGCTAATACCGAACGCTTTCAAAAATCCCAAGGAATCAGGTTTTAAGGACTGGAGGGCACTAGTCGCTACTGCAGCTATTTGAAAATATTTGTTTCAAGGAGGTTACCATCAAATAAATCTTTATCCTTCCCTCCGTAAATAACAAATTGAATAGCCTGGTCTTCCTCTCATTTTAGGAAAAGCAACAAAAACATATTCTCGATAATATTTTTGACTTATAAAGAGATCCGTGTTATGAAATAAGAAATATAGTAATTTAAACCAAAATGTGCGCAGAACTCACGAGATTCTGAGCGAGGCTGATGTTTCTTGGGTTTTGTGATAAGGAACACTTCACCATGACTGTTTTTCGCTACTTTTGCAGGA
The DNA here is from genome assembly GCA_000469805.3 of Hymenolepis microstoma. NCBI lineage: Eukaryota > Metazoa > Platyhelminthes > Cestoda > Cyclophyllidea > Hymenolepididae > Hymenolepis > Hymenolepis microstoma. The sequence goes on along the minus strand of LR215991.1, from coordinate 22,482,544 downwards.
ATTGGCTTCATCTGGCAATTATTCGCATTCTGCAAGGCAATTTGAATTCAGATTAAGCAAATAATTTATCATCCCACGAGGTTTTGTCCTTAAACACGGCTTTCTTAATGAGATAATATGCGTTGATTTTGTTCACGGGACCAATTAGCATCAGTCCTGACTGAACTCAGCTGCATATTATTAAATAACAACATTTATTTATAATGAAAGACAATTACGTTAAAGGATCATAAATTATTGGCCAAAAAGCACTAAAGTTTGTGGACATAAATTCACCCAGGAACCAATGAGGAAGATGCTTAAATATGGAATTCCATACACTTGAATTCCACTAAAGTTTGTCATAAAATAGGAGTTAGACAATCTGGTGAATCCATAATTAGTTAGACTATTAATTGATTAACCTTCGAAAATGTTTCATTGTTATGCGTAAAATAAATTATAACGAAGCCATAAAATTAACTACTGAGGCCATCCTGTTTTCTCGAATAGGATTATACAGAGTTGCTCTTAACTACCTATATATACCAAACACGAAGAGATAGAAAATTATGTGGTTAAAATAAGTCGTACGGCTATGCTATAAAATGGTAAAAAATGATTCAACCGATTATTTGTTAAATTGAATGTTACTTAAATGTTCGATTGAGCGACGGCTTCTTTGTCATTTATTTGAAGAATTCGAATGCTTATGAGTTATACGTTGCGTGAACTTGAGTGATTGGGGAATCATGGAAGATGAGTGAAAACCCGTAAATGTAACTATGCGCAGCAAGAGAGAATCAATTCGAAATGAAAAACGACATATCTTTGAGTTTAGTGGCTTCTTCAAATTTCAGTAGGAGGAAAGATTTTCTAGAGCCTAATGTACCAAGGCTCGCGTTTCTTTCGGTGCACAATCAGTGAAAGTACATTCCAACCGTACTGACCAAGTTTTGGCTAGTAAATGAGATGTGTGAATTCGGGAAACCATGATGCCACATCTCTATCCAATATGTAAGTTTAAACTATTTTTCTAATTGAGTTTGGGAGTCGTTCATGGAAATCGCCAATTTTCAATTTATTCGACAACTTTCATTATTGGTGGGCGTCGTCAGAACTTGGTTTTTTTCTACTGCAAAAAGAAATATTTAAAACAATTTTATTTATTTAAATCTTATGGAGAGTGTGAACTGAATAAGAGAAAGCTTGGCTTTTAAACTCAACTCGATGTTCCTTTCAAAAGGAAATTCTTATTGCTTGCACAAGTCCAAAAATAGAAGTTCCACAGGTAAAAAATTAGTGCAGTTTTTAAATTTGCCGTGTATAGACAATCTCGGTTTGGTAAAACACAACACAAAATGAAAGAAAAAATCAACGAAAATGAGAATTTACTTATTGTTTTCTTTAGAAGAACTTATTTTCCTTCCGTGAAATTCGATCACATCTCTTACTTTATGGAAGGCAATGTTAGAATCAATTGAGTTGCTGAATCTGAAGACAGGAACATATTTTTGCCTGATATTAATGTTTCCATGTATATTCTCGAAATCAGTTTTCGAATTCCTTCTTCTTAACAAGTTTGATTGCATGTCAATTAAAATGCAATTGAAGAAACAACAGCAAAGTGAAATTTCAATGTGCCGATTGGTCATCAACCTCTACCTACCGCGGTCATAAATTTGCCCAGAAATGCATTTATTGTACGATGTAAATTGGACTTTGGAAAGTTTGGATATGACAAAGTATAGTCAACATTGCTGAGAAAGTGAACAACTCAGAGCTTCCAGAATTAAAATAAATTGAGGCTCCTGTGAATTCAACTGCCTTGCACGTTACATTTTTCATAAGCTTATTAAGTTAGTTATATTGTTTAAATACTACATTCCAGTAAAATGTGTACAAATTCATTTCGCAATGCCTTAGATAATACGAATCCTTTCCTTACTGAAACTTGATAATTAATGAAATTTCACCGCTTGCTCGAATCCTAAATCATAGTTACTGCGTGTATAAAATATCTTAATCGGCTCATTTGGTTGTAAAGATGGCCTTTATGTTACCTGTTCACATGAATTCTTTACCAACACCACCGAAAATCCCATTATCTTAGATGAGGGAACATGATCTTGGGCATCAATTGGTGAAATTTAATAGCGCTTTCATAATTCTTGGAAACAGCATCAGAGAGCATTAACAGGGATTCCAATTTCATTAAAATGTTAAATTGTAAAAAATCCTAGAGTCTTTAGGGTGAGATAGTTTGAAAAGAATCTGTGGTATAACACTTTTTTACCTTTATAAAGGACCTTGAGTGAGATTTCCATGTAATTATTTATTTAGTTTTAATTTTATTCCAAATTAAATGGTCTCATTAGCTTTAGCAAAAGTAGATTAAAATAAACTGTGATTGTGAAATTTATTCTTAGTAATATTGCTTCATGTATAATTAGTAGTAAATAGATCAGATAAGTTCTAATCTTCGTTAAATTAAAATAAAAAAACATATTTGAAGAGCTTGCCAGAGCAATAAAAGGAGAAGCAGTTAAGATAGCGCCTTAAATTTTATGGAAAGATATTTAGAGATCTCCAAATTTTGGCAAATGGCAGGTATACAATTGGCACAATAATCTATTGCATTTAGAATATCCAAAATAATTGCATTATAAACAAATTTTTATACAATAGCTTACACAAGGTGCATATTGATTGTGAGCATAGCAGTAAGCTGATTTAGGGTTGGCCTCAACGAATGTTGTCTTTGATGGTGACTAAAGGTAAAATGCGAATATATAAACAGCAATTATTTTATTGTTCTAAGACTAAGACACTAAGGCACTAAGACATTGTGCCTTTTGCACTTAATGAGGTTAGCGGAATTGGCATAATTGAATGCCACTAAGACTAATGATAAGAGGACTACATCTTCAACTGATTTGTATGCTATACATGTATGTACGTATACTATTAGTATTAGATATATACATAAAATGAGATTTCTTCGAATATTTTTGTAAATTTCTTTGAACCGCAGTGCACGTTGAGGCAGGTGTATAGAACAATTCGAAAAGTTTACGAAGACTAATCGAATTAAGAATATGTGGTGCATTGAGGTACTTTTCTAACAAATGCATATAGTCGCAGTTATCACTTCGCCCTTATGGTAAAAAATCTGCCTCGCTCTGCATTAAGAGAGATGAATATCCAAGTTAAATTTTTTCACCTCATTTTCGGGCTCAAATGTGTTAATTTAGTTAATTGCACCATTTATCTAATTATATTTTGACAGTACAGCCCAAATCTCTCATGATATGGCTTTAAATTAAATGGATTATGCGCAAAATAATTTTGAGCTGTTATGAGTTTCAGATTTAAGCCACATCGAATTTTAAAAATAAATTTAAGGAATAATGCATGTTTTATTAATGAAGATGTACCTTGCCATGGTCGTTGTATGGTTTCGTATCTGCCTTTTTTGACTTCTTAACATAAAAAAAACTTAGAGGAGTAACAGAGTTTCAAAATGTAAGACATAGTTAAGCTGAGAACCTTCAATCAGTGCTAGAGCATTAATTTAAATTCCTGCTTTTTTACATTAAAGGTATTATTTGATTGGTAAAATACATGAATAATATTAAAGGAAGAGTGCACACTTACTTCCTGTTTCTTTGCCTTGGGTGATTTGGCTTTAGCCATGGCTCCAAAATGAAAATAAAAATATTTGAAAATATTTAACCACTTTTCACTGCAATTCAGTTATATAAATATTTAGACCAATGAAATGAAATGGGATAGGAAGATTATATTAAAATGTCTTGTAATTGGCCGTGAGAATATTTCGGATTTTAATCGGTGGTATCAAATACGCAACTGACCGATAAAATCACGATGTTTCCACTTCAAAACGTAAAATTGTACGTTAAATTTATTGCACTGATGGGATTGCTAGCGCATTTAAAAATTTTATTTGAGATAGCCTACTGGATCCGAACTCTGGTGCAGTTTGAATATGCCGAAGAGGAAATGTTTTATTCATTTTGGAAAAACATAACTTTAAAATTTTTTTCTCATAATAAAATTCTATTTTTAGTATTTGTACGTGTAAAATTCTCTCTTCATATCACAATTCCATATGTGTGGACGATTTGGAGGTTATATCCGAATACTGCAAGTTAGTTACAATATTGACTTATCCTAAGTTTGCCTTCAGTATTCAAAACAGACTTACATCAGAACTAACTTAATTGTTTTCAGGTATTAAAATATTTGCAATTAATCACATTAGAACTCCTCAAAAGTCGGACTTGTTATTTGGCAAGGAACCCCAAGGTACCGAAAAGGGAGGTTCCAACACTCGTCAGAGGTAGAGATGTAGCTTAAGCAAATCGCCTTCTCCTTCCCTCCACTAACCAAACTTATTCATTCCGATTAGCAATTCGACATATTAGTTATATAAGATGGAGCTTCGAACAGCCGACTTCCATTTTCGCAGAAGTATACTTTAGTAGCGAATTTAAAACTTTCACAGAGTCATTCAGATATTAGTGAAATTCAGAACACATTGCACTAATGAAACAAAATGTACCAATTTTTCTCTCTTTAAAGGTGAATCAAACTATATTTTCCTCAAATAATCCCCATAGCCTTTAAAAGGCCACATTTAAGTTTAATATGCATGAACGTACCTTCGATAGTAAATAAGAGTTCTCACTTCGCAAAATACTCGTTGCTTTTATTCGATACAATGATATACTCTAAAAGGCCCGTTCATAAATTATATTCTAAATGCAACGAGACATCTTCTAAGCAAACAAATATTTGCATCTGTTGAACAAGTATTTATGAATTACCAATAGGATTTTTCGACATTGACAAATATTTAAGAGTAACAACTGGAAACTCATATTCACCTTCTATCATGATTAGCACTGCATATCGAGCAATGCAAAGGAGAAGTTCCAGCTGCCTCAAATCTCTTTTGGTAACGTGAATTAATGAGCGTGGTGTTATATAATAGCGTTCATTTTTCTCAACCTTCGATCGATAAAACTGGATTGAAGCGTTAAGATCGTCCAATATAATGAAATAACCTATCAATAAGCATTTAATATATGTGAAATAAATTTTTTACTAATATTGATAACCAATTATAAAAGTTTAATTTTGGTAAGCTAAAGTGGGTAAATCTTATACATCCAAGAGCCAAAAATTCAATAGAGAAAAAAATTTTGATAACTTGGGCTATTCCCCCATCTTCCTGACTCTTTCAGCTTCAGCATGAAAACAATGTAGAATTTTGCAAATTTTTGCCGTCTACAGTAAATTTTTCAAACTTGAAATCCCTGGGGATTTAATATATATTCGTGTCCTGCCAATAGACGAAATGAATAATGCTCTTGACAGTGTTAACCGTCAGAGAGACTCCGTGACACAGATCCAGTCGAAAACACGTTCCCACGACGTGTTTAATCATGCGTATTAATTTAATGAATTCCAACAACAACTAATAAATTTCAAAAAATTTTAATATTGACGTTTAAAATTCTAATAACTGCAATCCGGTGTAATGATAATCATTTTGAAACACATTAAGTTAATCGCTATGTACATCTCAGAATATTTAATATTTATTTATAGAAATTCGGTAATTGCAGCCAGAATGATCAAAAAATGCAAGCTTGCAGTTAAAAAGTAGATAAAATAGCAGTCTTTTGAGCGTTACGGTTTCATAATTAAATAACACCTGCTTTTAAATGATATTATTGATTTTAGATTTTAATTATCGCTTTTCGGACCCTTTGATGGCTTTCAAGCATAATAATATAAAAAATTAATCAATACAATTAATTTTGAACATATATATATATATACATATATATAATTGATTAGAGCATATAATATTACTGTAAGCAAATTTAGTACTGCTATAGAAAATTTCAACTTACCTCAAAAGAGGTATATATGGGAGATCAAAGATATATTGTAAGGGATAGTGCACTAAATGGTTCCTTTTGTTAACACAGATCGAATGGAGAATACTAGCGAAAAGTCACAACACGCGAGTTACACAATGGCAGTGAGCTATAGAGAGGTTAATTGAATAACAGCCGGCATCCAGCCAATAGCAAGCTCAAACTGAGCTTTACGTAGACTAAGAAGCACACAACAAGCTCAAAATCAGGCGCGCAATTAAATTTTCGAGAGTAAGAAAGACAGATAATGCTATTTAGGATATGGAGGTTACCGGTTACGCTCGAATACCAATTCCAGGTATCAATGTCTAACTTTTCAGTATGTCTTAACTGCTGAATATCTGCCAAGGTTGAGAACGTCAATGGGCCGACTGAGGTAGTGTGAATTTAGCCTAAATTTTATTATTGGTTAAGCGAATTTAAGCTAAAAAGGGTTAGTTAAGTACTTGTTGGATAAAGCTATTATCTTAATTCATATGATTAAAATAGACTTGGTCAAGGCAAAAATACGCAGATTTTGCTTTCTGAAATAGGTTAACTTTGAAGTTCTATGAAGAAAGTGCTGAAAATAAGGTCAGCATATCAAGAGCTTCTAATGTTAGTTGGTTATTTTATTAGAATTATAAAAAGTATTTTATCGATGGACAGTGCGCTATTTCAAGTTCAAAAATTCAATTCTCATGATTCATTTCCTAACTTACTGAACAAATTCTAGTCATATCCGTATATACTATCTGATCACAAGGCTGTTAGCTACTAACTATCGGAAAATTCGGTGACTTGAATTCATTATCTGCTGGTCTATGGATAACTGAGTAAAAGCAAATTGAAATGTAAATTAGTGTGGAAAGAAATTATATTTTTAAATGATTATAAAATCAATTCTGCGACAAATTGAAGAGCTACTGCAGTGTTTAGGCTCTATACTATCTCTACCAATCGCGTCATTTCGTCCTTCCCACTACAATTAAGCAAAAAAACGTGACGTCTTTAAAATTAGTTTCAGATTGATGAATAATCCGAATAGTACCATTCCTTTATTAATAAGTATCTGTTTTCGCGTTCTGTTATTCAAATCACCGGAAGAGCACTACTGGTTCTTGATTTAAAGACTTTCGAGTTGAAAAAAATTAAAAGAATTGAAGTTTCAAATACTGTCGTTAAAGAAGTGACATAAATACATCAAAGGCAGCAAATTTTTCTGATAATAATTAAACATAAAAATGAAAAATAAAAGATATGAACTTGCTTCAGCACCGAATTACACTTCAAAAAAGGTGTTCTTTCAAGTCATTTGCGCAGGAGCATATTTTCTTGGGTAAAATCACTAAGAGTAGAGAAGAAAATAAAACTAATTGGCACTAAGTAATTTGCTAAATATGTTTATGTATTGGCTCTTTTACTGCTATAATAATGGGATTCGGGATTAGAGGGAAATCAGTCATTTTATCTAAAAGAAAATTTAAAAATAGAGCAAGAATTTCGAAAACTGCCATTCAAACGACTCTTTGCACATCAACTTAAAGCGCAGCTCGGCTGATAGGTCTATGTATGCTTGGCAGCAGTGCATTTAAGCACAACATTAAACTTGAATGCCTATCAGTAAATCAAATGATACCTACCTCTGTTAAGCTAATCATTTTTTTAAGAGATCGGTGTGGTCAAATTTCTGTAGCCATCAATCTTTAAGGGGATTATTATTTCATGCATAAAACGCGGTGAAGTTTGTGGCACACGTGGTGAAAAAAAACTACATTTAAATTCTTAAATGCCAAATAAATCAAGGGTTAACTATTCTACACAAGAGTAAAATGCGTATTGCTAGCAAAGAGTGAAGTCATTTACGGGCTCTTAAACGCTCTGAATAGCCTTTTATGGCTTTTTAAATGTATTTACGCCTCTGTTTTAAAGTGTTTTTTTTACATCTAGAAGAGCCAATATTTGTTGGAGTAAATAGCACATTGACACGTTTTTAACTATTTTCAAGAATTCAGTTTCAATCTAGATTTATTTGTAAAGTCGAAATGCTATATTAGAATTAAAGCTTCATGGCTGCAAGCTACTGGAGGGAGGAATAGGTGTTTAAAGCGGACACTGCTATTCTAAAATTTGCCAAACAATTCTTATAGGAAATGAAGGAAATACTTGATTGGAAGGAATGGTGTGTTGTGTAGGAACTGCGGGTTGGAATGTTGAAGTGGGAAGGGGGGTAGCTTAGGTCTTCTGTATGGTTACACAGTAAAGAGATATAGTTTGTGCCTCAGAAGACAGGTTTGAAATGATTTTAGGACACTACGATAACAAGCGAAAGAAGTAGACAGATTTGTGAACTAAGTTGGCCGATAGCTTAATGCCTAGTTAAGTGTAAAATGTTCTAACAAATGTATCAGCTTTAACCAGATCGCTCTGTGTCCATAACGGCGAATAAGATTAGTTTATTAAATTTTAGGTGATCTTAATGGTTTAAAGCCGATAAAACTGTTCTACGTTCACTTTGTTAATAGAGTGGCTTCGCCTTTCGGTCATTCATCTGATGGCTTTATTTCCCTATTCGAATGATATTCCAACCAAATAGTGCAATACTAACCACTGCCCTCTATAGGACTCTGTCTTCGAAGTAAAGTAAACATCCATCTGTGAAGGAAGTGATTGTTTTCGAACTTGCAGTAGAAAGGCTTTGTTAAGACACTTCAACCCGCATTCTTGTCTCATTCGATGTTAAACATTATATTTTCCTATTTCAATTGCCGAAACTCGGTAAAAATTGACGAATCCCTAATCTCAGATTTAAGGTGGACTCCAGTGGCTCTTAAATAACCTCTTGACAAATCACTGAACCCATTAAGAATCTTCATTTTTGACTGGAGCATAGTTAACAATATTTTACTTCTAAGAATTAGATTTGATCTATGTGTCATAATGATTAACTCCTCAACACTAATAGGTGTGTTTAGGTTTTAAAGGTATTGATGGTCAAGAGACGTCTAAAATGTCGGTTGCCTATGATTGGGACTAAAAGTGACCTTTATCCTTTTGTTTATTAAGCATATTTCTGATAGACGGCATACTAAAGCCTCTACGTTGAAAAATACCTCTTCATTAATTCTACATTGAGTCACTCGAGTAAAAATTCTTGAAACGGAGAGACTTTGCCTCGCAAACTCAGAGTTTGAAGAATGCGTATTTGTCTAACCTACAATAAGTAAGTACAATACTTAAAGTCCAATCGAACGGATTTTTTTTCAATTTATAACTTATTTAGAGTGTTTTTATTGTAGGAGTTACCTGATAAAGGTTCGAGAATAGTAAATTTAGCTGAACCGACTTGCTTTATCATGGCTCTGATTAACCTGCACGACCGTTAAATCGGGAGTCTCGGTACTCACCTAGGTATATTTAATTATGTAGTCGCTAACAGCTCTTTTGAATTTCGGCCGACAATAGAGTAGACAGAATGTGGACTGTACATTATGGCACATTAGGAATATTTCATTTCTTCTGTCTATCTTCAAGTCTTGTGTTCTCAGAAGTTTCCTTATTAGGCTTTGAAAAAGCAATTAATTTTAAAGAGATTGACCAAAAATCACGCAGCTGTACTCACAGAACCTGCACGTTAATTGGCCATTCTGATAATGATAGAAATCTAACCCTATTTCCAAAAAAACGAATTTTCATGTTAATAGAAGTAATCTGCCGAGTCTTGCATGGAACGCACCAATAATTTCCCAATCACCTACACCTTGTTTAAGCTTTGACAATGTCTTTGCCACTGAAGGAGAAAACTTCACATGATTGATGGTAAAAGGCAAATTGATGAGATAATCGGCTGTGGGAACCTTGGTTACTACATTAATTGAATTCAATCCACCATGGTGCTCCCTATTACTCGTGAATATATAATCAGATGAATATTTTTTTATAAATTTTAAGACACTGTCTGAGGTATATCAATTAAACGGGGTGCGAAAACAGATCTGCAGCGTCTCACTCAATTTATTTCGTACATTAAAGTCAGTTATCATTGCAGTTATCAGACAAGCGATCCTACCTGATGTCAATTTAATTTAGTATTAACGATAATTTTACAACACCCTGAGCCCGGTTGTGAACTGCTGTAGGGCTGATTATTGAATATTGATTTACGGATTTGCCAGATATCTAACACGAGTCCAGGTGATTCATTTATTTCCACATCATCTATTTACACCGCCTTCATTCATGATTAAGATCAAGTCTGTTGTTTCAACTTCCCCGCCATTTTTCCCTCCATATTTTCTTCAGTATTTTTTAAGTGAAATGGTGTGTCGATTGCCCCTAGGCTATTGGACAGGTTAATCAAGTTGAATCAAATCACGTGACAAGATTTAGTTGATCAAACTCGTGTTTTCGAAAAAACACCACAATATTCAATTCCAAGTCTGAAAAAAATTTTTGAACCCTAATTATCAAACAAATTAAGAACGATTACTTATGAAATTTAATTTTTAAAAAATAGGCACTTCGAACAACACTTTTGTTGGATCGATGTACTTTTAACCTTGCCTCTTCATTTTGGTAAATTTTATTGCTACTGATGTTAAGTCACCTGAATATCAAATTTGAAACGCCTCTAATTTTAGTTAAAAAGCCACTATAGATGCATGACCAAATTAAGCCGAATATTTTCTTTCTAGGGGCTAATACGTAAAAAAAGTGGGAGGTTCAAGGACGAATGAGTCTATGTTGGAGGGAAGGGAACTCAAGTTGTGCGAAGTGGGTAAAGCGGTTATTCAATCAAACCAATTTATTAAATTAATGAGTGTTTAAAAAGGCGGTCATTGAATGGGAACATTTGAAGCCATCATTTTCTTTGAAATTTCCAGTTTTCGTGAGTTTATCCAGATATTCAGATTTTAACTGCGTTGTTATGCTCATGGAAAATGGATGAAATGTCTGTGACACTCGAACTTATATGTTGTTGCGATATAAAAAGTATTTCCCATTTATAATACGTAAAGTAGGCTAAACGAATTTTGATTTGTAGAATTTAATATTTATTTTACTTTTAGCTTGTAGAGATTACTACTCAAATAAGCCTTGACTAAATCTTTTCTGGCAAAATCCACCGTTATGAAATTGTTCCCGAAATTAGTCAAGCTAACTAAATGATATCAAGGGTACAAAATGCGTGGAATGATTAGTTTTTATTACGGCTTACGGTCATTGACGCAAGTCTAGTCATTAAAATGCAATTAGCGCTAAGCAACGTTGCAAAAGCTATTGATTGCTAATTGGTGATGAAGCCTCTGCACTCACCGCGCACTTGCTTAGTACGCGATCAGTAGCAATGTCGCACCTTCAAGACTGTTCGAGGCAACACGAGATTACTTAAAGCAGCCTTAATAGTGTTGTATACTCCCTGAACTAACGGTAAACGCAAAATTTAAAGGATAATAATAACCTGTCTTCTTGAGAGATCTTTGTCTCTCTACCGTTTGCCAAAAAAGCTGAATTTATTGCATAAAATAAAAAAGAGGTTTCTTACAGATTGGTATTCGGATAGTCATTTCAATTACTTTTAAGATGGTAGAGCTAAATCGTGAATAAATTTGTGCTAAAAACGTCATAAAGTAATGCTACTAATTGTGCATGAATGTTCGCCTAAAATGAAGCGAAAGAATTTAATTACTGTGCTGTTAATGAAAAAAAATTACGAATTGAAGTGTGTGGCGTTGGCATGACGGTTAAGGCCCTTTTCTTTCAAAACGGAGCTCGCGGATTTGCTACTTCTCGTCGCATACTCATTTAAGTTAACAGCCAACCTCATTGACTAAGTCTGATTAATGAAGAGGGTGTAACATAAATCGATTCTCTGACCAAAATGGCCCTATGACGCCACCTCTCTATAGATTAACCTATTGACAAGCTCTTTTCAGTACTTTTGATGGGAGTTGTCAGTATTATCCAAAGGATCAGGATTATAACTCATTTACTAGATAATAACTTTTAAGGCAATCATTGCGATGTTAATGACAGTTGGAGACCAATTTTTGAAAATAATTTGACAAAGTTTTTCATTTTGACCTGAATCCTGTAGACTTTATTTTAAGCTTTAATATTATACATTCATTTGGTCGGTGGGACCAAATTCAGAGATCGAAATATTTATTGAGAATTTGCTTTACTTCATAAAAATCACAGATGAGCTCAAGCGTCAAAGCAACTTATTTTCTAAAAGTAACAAATATCTTGACATCGGGATTTATAAATAATTGAACTAAAACAAAATGTTCACTAGAAATGTATTTTAATGTCATGATCTGCCAATGGTACTTATCACGAGGTAATCAGGGGTTGAACAATGAATTGTGTACTTTAGAATAGAATAAATTATCCCTATAAAAACAATTAAATGTGCATTTTTATACTAATCTTCCCGTTTCCTGTTTCAGCATAAAGATAATTTTCGATGGTTGAAATTTTTAAGGCCATTTTGCTTCGACATGGAGCCTAATTATGCAATTAAATGCAGCATTTTAGTAGTGGAAGGGCGTTAAAGCCTTCTGTTTTAATAATACTTGAGTAACTAAAAGTCCAAATTGGCTTACTGGAATCTTTGATGGTATTTTAAAGCAAAAGACTATTTTTTCCAATCTCTAGCTTTGTTAAATAGAAACCATTCCTCTAAAATGATAGCTATTGATACTAGACTAATTACAGACTAATTACAGTAGAATAATTACAATATTAGAAATTATAATATTATTTCACCCTTTGCTCTCAGTTAAGGCAACACTTTAGCATTCATGTATGCCATGGCAACAGGAGTTTTGGTCGGAGTTCCGATTACTTCAACAATATCTCAAGAAGATGTTCAATGTTCAACCATGCCTATGAATGCAGTCTTCTCCAAATTTTTCTAATTTTTACGTCGTTTTCATAAATTTTGTTGATGGAGTGCGAAAGTAAAGGTTTCTCAAATGATCACTTTTCGCACGACTCATCTTGAAAATGATTAATCATTTTCATTGATTCTTGTAGTTTTATGATTTTGGCATGAATGTTGGGATAATGAGTAACCTCAGGCAAGTGATTATTTAAAACTGCGTCATTCGGTTTTTAGGGAACTGGCAGATTAAATAAACACTTAATTACAGCGTAAAAGATGCTCCTTTTCTACTACTGGGAAGCGCAAAAAATATGAGTTTAACGAAAGAGCGACTCAAAAATGTCAAGCAATTTTATTTTGTGACAATTGACACTAATTCGAAAAAACAAAATGGAAGCATTTGAGAACCAGGGAGTTTACTCATTGCGCAATTGGGTGTATTTTACATATGTCACCACAAAAATCTCTCTTGTTACGACGCACTTTCATTTTTATTGATGTGGATTTTTGGTATCTGGTGGCCATAGACTTCCCATCCGAATTTAAAGAGAGCATTTATGATAGAAAGATAGGAAAATAATACTTGAGTGTGTAAGAGTATGGCACCCATAACCACACCTCAGACGAGAATCGCTAATATAAAAGCAAGCTAGGATATTTGAGAACATTGAAAGTAGTGTTGGGACTTTTACCAGACAGATTAGTAATTTCATACTTTGTTGCTCGTTTATAGTGAGTGGGCATCAATATCTCGAAAGCATGCTGATTAATTAATTAACTGTTATGGTTCGCAAACAGAGGGCAGATGTTTCTCCTTCGTGAAGGTAACGATGCATAAATAATTTCATATTTCGTTAATATCTACCGATCAATGACTCAACTATTATAAATTTTACGAAAGTTAATTTTGGGCAGAACTGTGAGCGACCTCAATACATTAGCGAATATTACAACTACTTAAATGCTTTTTTGATATATCTAACATTTAAATAACTCGCTACTGAAATCCCCATCAATAGAAATAAGTTTAGTATTTTCCGATAATTAGTTTCTAATACTGCACTTGATAAGATAAAAATTCGCCTTTTCATCTTGGAGAAAATCTGATCACGTAAGAAATTAATTGAATGCAATTATAGAATGCATTTTAGTGCAAATAGAAATAAAATTAATTCTTGAGCATTTTAACTATGCAATTCCAGTGGTACGCTCACATAATCCTATATTGTCTATTTCTACAAAGCTCCAAAGCCCCAAGTTCCAAATTTCTAGAATATTTATTCGTTTTTCTAAGGTAATTTCTCCTGTATTAGTTAACTCTTTTATTACTAACTAGCCACGTAAGGAAAGTTTCACTCCAAATACCTAAAATGCAAGTAAGACCATACGGCTCATATATTCTTAATAAATAATTATGAAACTCTAATAATATGACTTGTCCGTATTCAATAGTGTTATTCCGGTATATACATGTCGGACCTTAAATGATGTGCTACAGTTAACAAAATAGGTTTTCAATATTATTACTAATGTTGATCACTTAAATGCTGATCGAATAAGGTATCGGAAATAGAATAACATACCGGGCTGTAAATCTATATACCCGCCCTAAATGCATTCATATTCTATAAAAGTAATCCACGAACGATGTTCTTACCCTACAGTAATTTAATACCATACCTATGCACGTACACAGCAACCGTAGCAGTAACGTTCAGGGCAGGTAAGCGCAATCTCCATATTTGGGAGTATGGCACCACAACAAGTGTGTGCGTGCGCATGGTAAAGCGCGTTCGCCTAAAATACCCGAATTTGCTGCACAGAATTTCCCTCCAAATGCTTCGAGCGATTGGGCTGGGCGTAGACAGAAGCAAACACAGAGGTGACCGTTTGGGTTACCTAATCGATAGGCTGAAGTTTTGCTCCCCTGATTCGCATGCCTCTGTAAGGTGGTTGACAGAGATACCTTCCTAGTGGAAGAAATACCATTGGGAAATTGCTATAAAATAAATCAAATTAATTTGCAGACAAGTAGCAAGTATTATTGATTTATGCTCCTTGGTCATTAATATTCACCGTAATGGCAATGACTAATGAATTAGCAAAAAAAATTCCCTACACTAGTTCCATTCCAGATAATTGGCAAACAATAGAAATATTATAGATTAATATTCATTTAAGAACATTCACTTTGCATAGTAAAATTAGAGCTTCAAATGTGCCAAAAAAAATAGCGATGGTTTTAAAAGGTGAAAATCTGTTGGTGAAATATACTGAAAATTGATATCCCTTTTGTAATTCGATTATTTGACCTCATTAAGATGTCATTTTTGACTGAAAGTTTGTTTTCAAGTCTCGTGGAAACATTTTCAATTAATGAGCGCTTGCACCAATGTGCACTTTTATTAGCGCACAATTTAAAAGTTATTCCTTTTCGAATTACTTGAAATTAAAATGTTGACATTTGAATGTTTTTTGGCTTCCAGTGGCTTAGCTACAATAGATTTAGCAAATATAAATGCAAATTTGAGCTTTTATATATGATTTTTCTTGACTAAGATATTTAAACTGTTCGTCTCGGTTGTAGAATGAATGCTATATTAGATATACTCTACTGAATGTATAAACACTACCTTTTATCACAAAACCAATAACTACCCGTTTTTTCCTCTAAATAAATATTCAATGAAAATTGTTGGCAAAATTTATTCTCCTCTTAAAAATTAGCTATTTTATGAACTATTTTAAGGAGACATAAGTTTCCTGAACTTACCAAGAGAAGGGATCTAAATTAGTCCAATGAGGGGTCATTTTCACTCAAGTTATTTAAAGCATATCCTTTTGCGATACAGTTCGGTTTGTTATAGTGTATAACACAAATTTCATTTTTCTAGTAAATAATTTTTTTGGCTTTCAATTGAAGTTATAATATGTTAAAAAGACGGACACAGTTTAATGTTTATGAATGGCGAATTTGAAAGTTTGATTGATTAATGAAGTTCATAATTATGCAAATTTTCTATCCTGGTATAGAAAAGAGTCACGGCTGGGAAAACATTAACAAGCTATCAATCCAAATAATAGAAGAAGAGATAGAGTTCAGTAAATAGGAGAAAAATTGGAATGTTTAACTCTTTAACGCCCGAATTATTTTTGAAAAATGCACCCAACCACACTTACGCGTGTCTCACAGCAGACTGATGCCACCGACGTGATGAATTTTGGAGGTATCAGGTGAAGGCTATAGACGTATTGAACATGCTTCAAACGGCAATAACGTCTTCTCTTACGAGTCTAGTATCAATGGAGCTTATTTTAAAAGAGGACCTACGATCCTAAGAGCGTTAAAGGGTTAAAAGCCCACAATGCACCGCAAGGTGGGATTGAATGAAAACTGGCTGAACGCATAAAAAATACCAATGATAATTCAGGGCGTACTTTTTATTGTCAACAATCTTAACTTGATTAATCATCAATTAATTAAATATTTATTAAAAATAAATCGATGTATTAACAGCGAAAAAATTATTCGGGACAAAATTTATTATAAAATAAAAATTTTCTAAATCACAAAATATTCCTTTCGCTGGAATCAATGCTTACGTGACCCCTAGGTTGCACTAAAGCTGTGTGCGAACAAAGGCATGCAGTAAGATAATAAGTATTTTCTTTGAATTTTACAAAATGGCTATTATCATGTTTGAATATGCACCCAACTTGCACAAAACAGGGAAATACAGGCGAAGCGAGTATGATATTCTCTAAATTGGAGTTGATACCGTTCAGTTGGATGATTACTGATTAGGAAATGCCAGAGTATATCATTCAGAGTTACTAAAATTATCATTCTAAGATAGAAAGGAGGGGGAGGAGTTGATGCACTTGTTATACAAGGAGGAAAGGGAAGAAGTATATTGTTGATTTAACCAAGAGAAAAACCAAGTTATTCTGAAAAAATCTTTAGACTAATATGACCCCTTTATTTATATATATTTAAAAAGGAGATGCACATAGTAACAACTGTGTCCTACGCTAACGATATTCTCCTTTGAACTCTACACTTAGTACAAAGAGGATTAAATTAGTAACGGAAGATTAAAAATGTTAGAAGAAAGCCGACTAGTAGGGTTCTTGCACATTCTGCAACTGTGATGGAATATGAATAACAGCACTCATCTAAAACTTGACAACTGGAATCTGAGTGATCCAATGATTTAAATAAGGGTAAAGCACAATATATATTTAAATATAACAATTAGAACTGAGAACGTGATCGAGCGGGGGATTACAGGAGATGAAAAATACGAAGAAGACCTGGAGGGAGAAAATTGGGCGCTGTTGAACTTGTAGCCGATAGAATTATTGCAATATTGGCGAACACCAATCACTAATCAATACTTTCCAACTGAGACGATTATGAATGTAGGCCAGCTACTTTGCCAAAAACCAATTAAATCAATATTGTTCAAAGGATGTCAAGAAATCTTGATAAATTCTTCAGCATCCACCCAAACACAAAGTACAGTAAAAGCAGCATTTTGGATTCACAATTGCCGCATAGCATTTCAGTATTCTTTAATTATTTACCCCTCTCCACTTGAATTTCCTAGTGAACAATATGGCGAAATTGTACCTCTAATGCTTTACAAGCGTTCAATTGAATATTTGTAAGGGCTAGGAGAGATATTGCGTGGCCATGAATTGGTGAATGTCTTAACCATGCCGGAATAATATCACTAGCCTGCTGACCAGATATTTGCCTGGTTAGTGGATGAACAAGTATGTAACATTATTGAGAGGACAGTGGTGTAACAGAACGTCAGCATATGGACCAGAAGAAAATAGAATGCCTTAATATGTTTAAACCAACGAAATTGGACATTACTGAAGTTAAGACTTTTAGCTTCCAGAGACCTTCAGTAGGAGGGAAATGAGTGGATGTGAGACACAATTGCGTCACTAAATGCTTTCAAATATAAGATATCATGAAAATACAAATCACGTACCATTGTAAGAAAATAAGTGTCAAACAATTGAAATTGGAGGGACTTTGTAATTAATTCGAAAGTCTTTTGTTCATGGACCGCTTTTAATAACCGGAAGCAGAACTGACCAACTGATCCCTTAAGTAGGTCAAAAATCTGGCGAATTGGCAAAAAGAACGAAAAGGGCTTTCCGTGGATGTGCAAATCAGTTTGTGTTAACTGCACGACCACAAACTTCCTCTCATTAATTTGCGAGAAACGCAAACCATAAAAGAATGCTTCGGGAAGTGTCGATGTTATTTCCAGCTTCCAACTATATCTCGAATTATGTACTATATGTGTTTATTCAAGCATTTCATGGCTCGTATTAACATCAAGAAGGTTCTCAGACAATTCTTAAAGTTCTTTGAAATGAATGTCGCTTTATTGAATTGGGAATGTCTGGAAGTCTACCCTTTTCATAAATTATCATCTTAAGATTATGAACACTTTGCTCATAGTGGAATTAGTGCCATGTTTTCGAAATCTAATTGAAATCCTCTTGAATAGACCCTTACAAAAGCAGCATTAGAGTCAACCTAAAATCTGGTCCTATCGGTTTGCCCAAATCGAACTGATTTAATCTTGTCAATCTGGTACAAATGTATCTAACTACAGTTAGAATTTAATCAGGACGACCGTACAATTTGAAGTCAAATAATGTGGAGCCGAATTTAAATGTCTGAAAGTAACGAGGTTAGCTACGACGATAAGAACACTGTATGAGCTTGAACGAATTAGACTTTGAACTCGCATCCAAAACAAATGAGTTGGATGAAGACTAACAGGATGCACCAACCTTTCCCATATCAGAAGTTTATAACTTAAGTAGAGAAGAGGGTAGGGAGTTAGGGAGGAATTAATTGAAAGAGCAATTGGAGGGACAGAAAGTGAAGTCAGCATTGAGGGAGGGTAATACGGTTTGGTTGAGGAAGTTGTGTGATTTCGAATCTGTTGTCTGTCCATGCGTAGCAAATCAGAAGCATCGAAGCCAATAATTAAGGCTATCAGGGGTTTTGTGTCAGTTTGTGCACCGCAAATTAAACTAATATTTATGGCACACGTTTAGTCCAAAAGCCCCACTTTTGGACCTTCTCTAAAGCACTTGAGCATTGGGATGTATATGTGTATATTTACTGAATTACCGTAGGCCAATTAAGCTATTTATGTAAGAACGTCAATCAGTAAATGTTCGACTGCGACTTTCAACAGATTCTCTCCGTCATAAACATAAAATGTAATTGATGCCGCGGATCTTGAGGGAAAGGATTTTGCAAAATCATAACTCGTCAATAATAAACCAAAAATAAACACGAAGTGTACTGTTTATGATTTTTAAGTAATTATCGAATTAACGAATTTACATAATATGTGCTCTTTTATTCTAGCTAAATACTCTCTTTATAAAGATCTATTATGTTAGTATTTTAGGGTTTTATAAGTATAGGATTCTTTCATGACGCGCTTGAGTTATTTCGAGTTCTTTACGCTGTAATACTTATGCAAGCTAATGTTTATTCATTTCTTCTTCAATTTCAGAGACCAATTTGTCTATAGCATCTTGTGGGATTTTCTTTGGCTGCTAGGTCAAGTTGGTGATTACGTATTTAATGGTACTTGTCCTAGAGAGGTCAATTGCCTGAGGTCATTCCCGAAAAATAATCTCTTCTTTATATGATTAATTTTAATTTAACAGAATTATTATTTTGACCCAAGTTTTATGATTTGTAAACGCGAGTATTTACATGCTCAATTGACACTAAGAGACGTGACTTGTGAAGACCATTCAATCTTATACACCCTATCCCAGTCTGTTGTCTAGCGAACAATGGTATTGAATTAGAAGTTTCATTTAATGGCTCCTTTTGGACACTCGAAATAAGCCTTTCCGTCGTTGTAACTTCACTCTCATTTTTTTCTATTTACTTGCTTAAGCTACGTAAGGGGATAACTTTTAGGTTAGCGCACTCCTGTCTCCCAGTAAGTATGTGAAAGCAAGTGACTTCACACTGTTGTTCAAGATAACAGAGATAAAGATCAGTCTAGATGTTACCTAAATACACACGCACTATACAAGATCGGAAGGCCAATACCGATAGGACGATTGAGATAAAGGAATGAAAATCGAAAGAAAGCGAAACAAAAAATCTTCTTCAGGAAGGTTCATCAAATAGGAATCCGGTAGAAAGTGGTATTCAGGGAAGAGCAGATATGGGTCGATATGTGTGTTTTCGCATTAGAAGTGCAGAACGTCAAACGGAGGTCTGTAAAGCCATTTATTAGAGTATTACTTTCACCAATTATAGTTTCTGTGACAGCGACTGATAATCTCACTACGAGCCTATACTTCTTTTGTAAATAGATAGTTTTGGCTTCCCACCTAAACCAAAGCTGCTTTGACCATGCAACTTATTTTACTTATTCCTTCATCTATGCGAGGTTGGTCTGCATAAAGTTCCCGCATTACACCACTTTAGATATATAATTTTTGTAAAAAGTTTATGTTACGTAAAATAATGAAGACTTTGAAAGTAGTGACCTAGAATAATGTGTTAGAAATAAGGAAATTCCTTTCGTATTTTCTGCGCGGAAACGCTTTAAAGCATATCTGATGCTTTGGGCACCGGGGTTTCGTCACGTTCATCCCCTAGGTTGGTAGTCATACGATTGCACCTACGAACGCAAATGATTCGCCCAATAATTCCCCACAGCATATAATCAATCGATAATCCGCACTTGCACGCACCGACGTCATCACGGCTCATCGATTTTAAATTGCGTGCGTGCGGATGACTAGAGTGCGTAATTGGCTGCAGAGTTTGCGGCAAGCAGCAAGGTCATTAAAAATGGCCAATTGGATGGCTCGACAAGGAGCGGTGTGCGTGCAATCTACTTAAAGTGTGCACGAACCTTCTGCATAAGCTAATTTCCCTCTTCACACTTTGGGGATCTTTTCGCCTTCCGCACACTCGACTTCATTCTTTACTCGTATTCACTGAACCACCATGGCTGACGACGTAAGTTAAATAAATATTAAATAAAATTGTAATATTATAGTAAATACGTGCCTACCTATTGTTACATAGATACAATAGCTTTTAACTGAATGCAAGCATTTAAGTAATATTTGAGAAGATTGTTGATTAGAATCTTCAATATCGATTTTCAACTACTATGAATGTTTTTAATATTTACGTTAATGGAAGGCCTGTAATACGCGTACTGAATTTTTTGTTTCATTATTTATAGGTACCAAAGGAAGAGGTATGTTCACTAATTAATTTCTATTGGAGCATTGCATGTGCACGTTGTAGCGTTGATATCTTACCACTAAGGAATAGAAATCTAGCTTCACTTTATATTCAAAGTCAGTTGAATTTACGCTTTAAATTATGCTAATTTAAACCATGGGATAATTTTAAGTAACCTGTAAATTTTTATTTGGAAATATTTTAAATTATGAAACCTTCTTTGTTTCTGTTATTATTGGGAAGAAAGATTTCAATACATTCTTTTCCTAGACATCTAGTTCTAATATTACTACTCACGTACTACTCTAAAATGCTATTCATTTTATCACTCACTCTACTGCCACTTTCATGTAGCAATTTTTTAATACTTGCAGCCAAAACCCGAAGAAGTAAGTGAACCAAACTGACAGCCCCTTATTTATCGAATCTGTATGACTAATATGTTATCCGTATTTATGAATTGTCTAAAAACACCCATAGAAAAATGCTGTACTTGCATCCCTTTCAATATGATTGAATTGAGCATATTTCAGTGCACAACTGTGCCTCTATCGAATTCCGATTAGTAATAGTTGCCATTTTTAAATTCTTTTTAAAATGATGCAATTATTATAATGCGATTTCTTGGCATTTAGCCAAAGCCAGAGGAAGTAAGTCCTTTGATTGAACAATTTCTGGAACACTGAAGCATATTTCCCCTTATACGGCGATTGAGTTAACTTAAATCTGATATTTTTTGTTACAAAGGAGGCTCAACAAGATGTAAGTACCAACCTGGAATTAATACAAAAAAGCACCAAAAAATGGACCGTGCATATTAAATATACTGCAAACAAGCATCCCATCTTATGCAGTAATATTTCACCTGAAATTTATGGTCTTTATATGTGGTCAGAGATAGACCACTTTATGATAAAAGAGGAAACAGCAAAATTAGGCGGGATAATCGGAAGCTTCTTAAATTTCGATTTCTCCTTAATCAGTCCAATTTTTTTGATGCATGAAATAATGTTAGGGGTGTGATCTTAAAATTTTAAAGTGATGTACTGTACTGGACATAGACTGTTGTCATTTATCAAAAATGGCATTAATTCATTGAATAACTTATGGTGTTTAAGCAGAGATGCGCTAAACCCTCATGATTATTTTTTTTAAATTATTATATGCACTGTGCAATATTTTCTTTTAATATTTAAGTATCTTTTAAAAATTTAATCGATTTTTACTCCAACTTTTATGAAATTAGGAGGCAAGCTTAAAAAAACCCGGATTTTTAATTTTGCACCCCAATGTAAATTCTTTAGGTTCACTTGCATATTTTGTAACAAAGTGCATAATTTTACTTACCTTAACGAGTGAAGTTATTTATTTTAGTTGGAGGGGAGGGGGTGGAGAGTGTTAAAAGCATACCCTTTATTTGGGCCACTCTTTCCGAAACGATTTCCCGAATACTGCTTAATACTCAATACTTTGTTTTTTCTCCATTTTAAAGTACTCCCACACCAAACTTTTATTTAAAAATGACTGTGAAAACCCTGTCCCGTGATTACCATACTGCGTTTCCTTCCTACTTATATGAGAATACATGTGGTTTCAGTTGTCACTATTTCTATGGCTTGAATCCAAAGTGCCGATTTAAAGCTTCTTCTTCAGGATTTCAGTTTTCTACTTAATAACATGTCTTTTATTTTATAAAAAATAAAGCTTTTACAACCACAATGTCTTACAAAGGCCTAAAGTGATAGAAAGCTAATTAGCTTCTGATACACATTTAAATGGGAGAGATTAAAATGGGACTAGCGTAGCATCATTGTCGGTTCTTAATGCAATATGAGCGAATGTCTGCCATATTAGGTGTATGGGCTCAGCGCGATGAATAAATGTCCCAGGGTTAATTTCATGTTTTCTGAGTGGTACTTTGAAAAAAAAATAATTTGTCATCCCGTATGATACTCATGCATTAAAGATGTTCGCAGCCGGTCAATAAGCTAATTTACTAAATCTTATGACATTTTGAATAGAAACCAAACACCGAAGTTTCCGCACCATATACTTTTGGCACAACTCAACTTCAACATTTGTCTTCCTGTAAACTTGCTACGAAACAAATTTTGATAGCTATTAAAGCAATCACTTTCTAACACGTTTGATATCGGATTTGTTTTATGAAATTACAACGCAAAATTTTCCTGAATGTCTCTGCATTTTCAGTCTTTTCATTATTCTCCTCTATTTCTTGAATATAGGAAAAGAAGGAGGTGAGTTAAAATATCGAACCTGCATATTCTGTGTCTGTGTGTGTTCTAACTGAGAAATGCTATTGAAATTTCTTATGTATGTGTGTGTGTGTGTGCATACTATTTGTCTCAATTTGGTGAATTTGTCGCTGTATGCAAATACTTGTTCTAACTGTTTGAAACTTTCATGACAATAAATGTTAACTTACTGTATTGCTTACACTCTATGTATTTCTTCACTTTCTGCCGTGTTTTGCATAGAATAGGAAGAGAAGTTAACGATGACAATTACTGAAATTCTGCCTTACCACACGCTAACATTCATAAATATTTTCTGATTTCTACCCAAAGGTCAAAACCGAAGAGGTAACGATTGACAATTAACCAAACACAATTTAGCATGAACTAGAACGATTCAGTAAAGCTATTATATAGCACATACTTATATCGGCTTTAGTAGTAATGATAAATAATACCACTGAACCATATCGAATTACTTTAATTGCATGTTTTTCTATTTATACTTATATTCTCTCTCCTACTTAACGTATATAAGTAGAGTAATTTTGTGCCAAGTTATATGGGTAACTTATTCTGCTTTCATCCCTTTAATGAGTAGAAGAAGAAGCACAAGAAGTCCAAGAAGGATGCCGATGGCGGTGAAGCTGCTGAAGGTGGTAGTGAAAGGAAGGAAGGCAAGCGTGCTCAGCGGGCCACCTCCAACGTTTTCGGTATGTTTCCTCAAAATCAAATCCAGGAATTCAAGGAGGTAAAACATTCACCCATAAGTTTCTCTAAAGGCCCAGGGTTAACTCCTCAAATAAATCAAACGCTTTGCGTTCTTTCAGGCTTTCACTCTCATTGACCAAAATCGTGACGGTTTCATCGATATCGAGGACTTGAAGGACATGTATGCTTCTTTAGGTCGTACTCCGGCCGATAAAGAGTTAAAGGAGATGTTAGAAGAATCCCCTGGTCCTCTCAATTTCACCATGTTCATTAACCTCTTCGGTGAGAAGCTTAACGGCACTGATCCCGAGAGCGCTCTGATGAACGCTTTTGCTATGTTTGATGAGGACAACAAGAAGTGCATCTCAGAAGAATAGTGAGTGCATTACTTTCAACATGTCACCTAATTTTGTGAAAGTTTGGATGTAATCAAACTTTATTTTTTCACGTTCTAGCCTCAAAGATCTTCTTGAACACATGGGTGACAACTTCACAGCTGAAGAGGTCAGTTGGACCAACAACCTTTAAAGTGTAATTAATCGGATTCTTTGAATTGCCAATCATTTCTTTACAGCTCCGACAAACCTGGAAAGAGGCCCCTATCCAAGGCGGACAAGTAGACTATGAGAAGTTTGTCCGTCTGATCAAGCATGGAAATGAGGAGCTCTAAGCATGTTAATGCCAAGAATACTCGTTCTCTGTGTATCTTATCTCCAAGCATGTGCAGTATTACCTTTATTCTTTATCACTATTCTCTCCACTAAACCTCGTTTCTTGCTACTTTTCCCACATTATTTCTCTCTGAACTCCGATCTCTCCCCCTCTGTGTCGGCAGGATTACTTCTTGGTTGAGCGTAGAAAAACAAGCTCTTGAATATCCACCAAG
Organism: Hymenolepis microstoma; assembly: GCA_000469805.3. Classification (NCBI taxonomy): domain Eukaryota; kingdom Metazoa; phylum Platyhelminthes; class Cestoda; order Cyclophyllidea; family Hymenolepididae; genus Hymenolepis; species Hymenolepis microstoma. The sequence continues at coordinate 22,457,598 of LR215991.1, read as the reverse complement.
TTCGATTCTTTCTCTCTTCAGTTTGATTACGCTCTTGCTTCAGTTCACCGGGAGGCACGATTAACCCATTAGAGATCCACCTTTGAACCCACTAGCCTGTTCTCAACAGATCGTTATCAATTCAAAGCAATTCTTGTATCAAAGCGTCCCCTAATTTTGAAAAGAGGACAGTCATTCCGTTTGTTTAGCCAATGGGTCAATGATTAGAAGAGCAGCTGCCCTAGTTAGAGTGGTTAATTTAGCTAACTCGTGTGAATTTTCGCGAGACTAGCTCACATATAAAAAACACCCTTCCTATTGGTTAACATTTCAAGGTTGCCTTCGCATCGATGAATTATCTTCACTTGCCCACGTGATTATCGGCCTTGACAATTTTTTCTGCTGTTGATCTTGAGTTGTGTTGAAGCTACGATGACAGGACGTTGAGAAAGTGCCTATTGTGTTATTGTGATGTTGCTCTCTATTCCGTAGCCCCCATGTGTTGTATTCTACGTGGTGGAGCGTATGATTAAGTATTAATAGTAAGAATCGGCATGTGTGGGTATTTCAAGGGATATTTTCTTCGCTCAAACCACCTTTTGTCTTCCTTACCACTCTCTTAAAAATATGCCTTCATCAAGCTTCAAAAAATGCTCCATAGTGAAATACAAGAAATGTGTATTTGTTAAGTTGAAGGGGAAATAATATCATAGATTGAAGCAAATAGTTCAATGCTCTTCATCTCGAAATTTCATTTATAAGAAACCGCAAATATGAAATAGTAGAACTTTGGAACTTATAAGTTGCTGCATATTCGACGAAGCAGACGAAAAGGATTGTCAAACAATTTACGGGAATGATGAGGATTCATTATCTAACTATCATGATTCTCTGGTTTTGATAAGAAATTTTACTTGTGTAGTAAATTATCCAACAAGAATTCAATGCCACTAATTTCAACTAATCATTGGTACACGGTGTTTTTAATAAATACGCATAAATATATGCTCGCCGATCCGTTGATGTGCCTTAAATGATGTTATGTGTTTAAATGTGACAAGGTATTCTTAGACTTAAATTAATGCAATTAAAAAGAAAGAACAGTATCGATAAAGCGTTAATTTCTCCACCGATATTTGGCAAAATTATTGGAGTTCTGAAAATTGTTCTGAATTCCCACAAAAATATGGTTATATAGCTAGGAAGCGTATAACATATACGACTAATTGATATTACTATGCATTTATTAATTAAATGTAGAAATGAAATCACTTACTACTCAAGGAATTCCAAGGGGAAAGGGCACAAAACAAGCCTTTGTAATATTATCGAGCACAAATAGGCTTATTTTTCTTCGCAAAAAAAACTCGTCGATATTCATTATCCAATCTATTTCACAACGGATTTCTGGATGAATCTTTCAATAAATGAATATTTTACACCCTTATAATTCCATCCAAGTCATCAGGCAGTTCAGTACCTTCAATCGGGAGTATATTAAATTATGTCAAAAAGTGATTTTTCAACCCAGTGATCTGAATTATGTGTTTCTTAAAAATATTTAAAGACAAATTTCAAAGGGAGAAATGCTGCGTATTTGAAGAATTGGAACTAAAAATGAGCCACAAGGTTACTCTTTGCGTCATCATCTACTTCTTTTGCCACAACTTCTAAATTGGTGGTTCAACGGAGAAAGGACACTAAAATGATGTGCGGCGATAAATTTGGGCTAAGGCTCTTTGGGTTACGTTATAACCACTAGCAAAACAGTACATTTTACAAATACTAATGTAAGAAAGTAACTAAAATAGATTAACAACGTATTTAATTAATGATAAAATTGCTTCTGCAATTAGCTAGGCAATAACAGCAGTATTGAGGGTAGAGAAATGATGAAGTATATGACGTTTATTACAATCAATGACCAACTGCTACAAAACCAGTCATTAAAACGCAAGTAGAGTTATACTGATAAGTAGCGACTGTAGATTGGTGGTTGAGGAGAGGTCTCTTCACTTAACACGCACTTGTTTGCACGTGATCGGTGGAAATGTCGCACCTTCGAGACTGTTTGAGACAATATGAGATTAATTTAATCAGACTTGGTAATATTGTGCATTCTACATAGTAACGTCCCAGTTCTATCAGTGTTTTAATTTATTTGATTTAAAAATTTGTTCTGTATAGCATTTACGTAATGGATATTTCGTGTTCCATCTTTCAAATCTTGCCAACCCTCCACTGTTCACAATTTCACATCCTTTCACTTCAAGTTCTTCTTACAGAATGCGTAGAAGAACCAAAAAGTAAGCAATTGCACAAGTTCCAACTCCCTTCCAAACCACTTAACGAAAATCAGACAAATTGGAAGCTTTAGAGAAAAAAATTAGAGCTATAAATACCACCTCTGTAAGAGATGAATTATGATCAAACTCGGACTAACCATCAACACTGAAATCTTCTGCTCTAATGCATCTGAGATCAATCATTTCATTTAGAAATCAGTGTAAAATTATCTTGTATACCGTTATTTCATTAATGTGATCCTGTTCAACTAATTTCACTAGTTTGAAAATGGGGGACTCAGCTTTAGTCCACTTTCAAAGTAAGGTCGATACCGACTACCCCTTCTTATTACCTGGCTGGAGCTCGAATTATGCCATCTCTTATCATCGAAAAAAATGAAATAAGCATAGCCTCTAGAAATTCCCAAGTACAGCCCAGGAAAGCTTTTTCAACATTCATTTCTGGTAGCAGTAAATGCTACTGTTTTTACATGTGAAGAATTCAAATTTGCTCGTCATAACCACCGCGTTAGGCAAACTCAGCTTCTCGATTGTGCATGCAAAATCTATCATGGCTATATAAAATTTAGTACTTTATAGAGTGAACATTCCACCAACCATCTTTAAAGCCAATTATATTGAACGCCTGAATACAGTGAATTAAGGTAAACGCTTAATATCAATGATGGAAGAAAAGGATTCACATTATTTATAGCGAATTCAGATTACATTTATTTGAAAATAATTCATGATCTAATACCGAGAAAACTGGTGTAATATTATTCAGTTTTTTATTGCATATTATTTTAAATTGTGAATATAACAATATATCATAACGAAGTTATTGCGAATATTAAAAAAAAACCCTAAATTAAAGGAGACGACGCAATTTGGTACTGTTTTTTTCAGAACTGTTAACCTTTAGTGTTAGAGGATATACTTTCCAGAATGAGGTATTTAAACATTTTGCATATTATTCCAAATCGTTGATTGGTTCTAGAGTTGAATCAATTTAAGCAATGGGTAAGTTGTTGTCCAGCTTATAGAATAAATAATTATGGTCGTCACAGGTTTCAATGACCTTAGTGATTAGAAAATATTGCATCAGAAGTAATATGATGTGCGTTGTCTGAGCAAAGAAAATACAATTCTCTACTTTTCTCTTCATTCATGGAAACTGCAGATTTATTTAAGTCCAAAGTAGCTAACAGTTCATTAAATGAGTAGTTATGTTTTAACAAGACCATTTCACCATTTTTAGCTTTTTTCGTCATTGAAATTCACCCACTACTCTTACTCATGTCTGAGTAAAAATCAGCCCAATTCTAATAAATAATTTTCATGAATAAGACCAAAAGGTCAAATTTAAAAGTTGTGAATTTCAAGTCACTCTGTCAGAATCCTTGATGTTTTACGTATATTCAAACCTATTTACTTCTACTTAATTCTACTTCAGTCGCGAGAAATTGAAAAAAAAATGTTTTGGACCTGCTGGAGATGCCGAAATATGGGACCAAAATAAGTAAGTTATTTAACTTTCAGGACGTTAAATCATTGTTACCTGAGTTACTTCATTTTCTCGAAGCTTATTGAAAAGGAGATTGATTCCAATGGTCACCTATGCATTCGCGTCCAACTTTTCTTTTTACGTTGGCTTGCCCAAATTAACCAAAATTAGGCTTCGAATAACCTATGTTTGAGCAATTAAGAGTAAGTAAGGAGAGCTTGTCCTCCTTGTAAATTTAAATAAATTTTGATAATATTTAATCTTTTTGTTATAATAATCGTTCTACAATGTTTATATTGATCTCATTTGTCGTAGAAAGTAACTTTCAGTTCAAAGAGATCCGCAAATGAGAAAATTTTCGCACGTCAAGATATTATAATTCTTTAAGTTAACTTTTAATTTTGTCGCCAGATAGAAATTGCTACTTTCCCAAAATTCGTAACCAATTAGTAATTGGCGAATAGTGAAATTGCAAATAACGCAACAAATTCAGGAAATTAAACAGTGAAGTCGTCTATTAACCGAGAGAATGTCAAGGTGTGTTTACTAATAAATTGAGTCCGATTTCAGGATTAAATGTCGCTTATTATTAACATAAACACGGGAAATCCCTTTTTTCCTAATTTTATTTATGCAGTAGCATCCGACCCAGAGGTGTAGTTTTGAATGGGATTAAACAATGAAGTCAGCATGACTTAACTTTTCCATTTCTCTACTAGGTAAAGATATTAGTTTACTTAATGAATATATTTTATAAATCTAATAGTTATATGCTCAATTTATTTATTATTATCGCCAATAATTCTATGTATTTTTGACATTAATGCCCGTCTTTAACAGAAAATAATGTTCTTTGCCAGTACACTAGGAAATTTCATAAAAAAGCTCAGTCCCAGCGATCTCCAAATTTACATTCGAGCCTTTGCCATTTCACTAATTATGAATTTATATTAAATAAAGGATGAAATTACGCTATATTTTCCGAGTAATGTCAGTATATGTATATGTACTTGTCAGGCGTAAATATTTCAATAATTAACGGACGCTAATCTCAATCTAAAGCCTTTTTGGAGGTGAAAATAGTTAAGTGAAACAGAAGCTATGTACCATATCGCTTCCCACAATCACAGTCAATTGGGATTTACTCTAAGAGTTCTTTCACACAAGAAGAATATCAAAATTCCTACTGATATATGATACATTTTAATTCTATTATCATTAGAAATTCAATATAGGATTCCATTTATCTATTCTTATAATTTGTGCAATTTATTAATAGGATAATAAAATTGTTATGAGAATCAAAATGACGTTATTTCACGAAAACAACAATACGAACAAATAAAACCAAGGTACTGTATTTTTCCAACATTTGAAGGTTAAAAAATGACGTACAATCATTATTGTCTTAGCAACAGCGATAAACACACATCTGGGGTGCAATATATGAACACATGTGAATGCTTATCTATGTGAATGGAGGTGCAATTATGGATGCGAGAGTGCTTTACAAGGTCAAAGAGGGAAAGATATAGGAGAAAATCACAATCATTATGCAATTGTTCTACTGACACACTAAGTCTGCTCTTGTGCCATACTGTAAAGTTTGCTTAATCGAGCCCCAACAGATTTGTCATATTCCATTGCTGTCATCACACTATTTACAGTTAATTTCACACCCGAACCTCTCAACCGGGGCACACAATTGGCTGCTTCTGGGTCATCAGAGGAAACAAAGGTAGTTTTCCTTTCCTGCGGCAGGATGATGATTTCATGGTGAGCTTGATTTCTTGCCTCCTGACTGGTAAATTCAACCTTCTCAAGATAGTGCAATAAGATATCACGATCTAGGGGGCAGGATACTTCAAACACTCTGGTTGAATAAATGGCCTTTAGATAAGACCAAACATACTGAAGGTCCTCAGGAATGGTGAATCCTCGGAAAAAGGATGCAGCAACGCGAACATGGTGGAGTTTGCAGGAAAGCACACAATCTGAATAGGAGACGTCATTTCCCTCCAAAAATGTTGTATGAGTCTAAATATTAAAAGCGAAAGGTTAAATATACTTTCAATTCACAAGTTATGACAACGCAAAAGAGTAACGTGATAAAGTAGCCAAAATTAACATACTGTCGACAAAATTGGGTAAAGATTGTGGAAGTTAAAAGTTTAATCGCTAAATTATGCTATCTGATTACTTCTAAATCCCACGAATTATGTTACCTGATAACCATTACTCACATTTAGTAAATGATCGTTAATTGCATTAAGATTAGCCAACATCTGTTGATCGGAACCGGTTCGAAGGAAATGGTTGAGACTTCTCAGAAGATCGGCTCCAACCCATTGTTCTTTCACGTCAATATTCATTTGAGAACCGAATTTCTCCTTGAAGAATTGTTCTAATTCATCGTTTCCGGCATGTATGGACTCCGGTTGAACAGAGCTAACATCTAAATCATCGCTTGCTTCAGTATAAAATGCCACTGCTGGAAGTTGTTTGCCCATATCCAAGCTGAGGTACTCCGTTGGAGGATTAGCTGATGAAACAGGGATAACGCGTAGATTAATGACCTTGCGTTCAACAAAGAGGTAGAATATCATGAACCATTTCTGAGAGAATGGACATGCTCCCTTGTCTCCTGGGTCAACAATAGATGCCTTTGTAAATAACTCGACTAAAGGTTTATGCATCGTAAACTTGATAACTTCACTTCTCACTATCATGGCGTGATAGCCATTTTATATCAAATCAGCCCTAAACCTCATTGGCTAGCTCTATTGATAAGCGTTCATTGGCTGAGTAGATTAGTGAATTGTGCAAGTCAGAGATACATGTGAATAGTACAAGCTAATACACTTATTAAATTAACTTTTTTATTACGAAGTAACTATTTCAACTTCAGTCATTACATTCGGAGTGCGTTGGTGCTATCTTAATTAGCTACTAATGGACTTAATTTCGATATTTCCAAACCAGGGGAACATTCAGTTAGTAAGAGGATTCATCAATCACTATTTTATAGCAATCCCACTTAGAAATCAATTATAGATCAATTATAGTTTTTTTGTTTACAAATTTCCCCATTTATGAATTTTAATTAGTAAACAATAGTATAAATTAATCCGTTAAATGTTGCCTGAAGTCCGCACGAAATAAGTGCAGGCGAAATATATTATGTCAAGGAGGATATTTTCTCACCCCTTCACAGTAAACAAATACATAAGCATTCTTTTATGGCTCATCTATGGTGATGCAGTGCTCTTATATATATTAAAAAAAAATTAACTGATATTTTTCGGATTCGTTTAACCTCTGTAAGGTAAAATTTAGCAGAATCCTCTTGTACTAAAATCCCCCAACTATATAACAATCAAATCAGATCATTAAATGTTCAAGAGCTATGGGATACAGGTCTCAAAATAAGAACAAATTTAGCCCTCTTTCCTGAGGTTATCTCACGCCTCCATCCAAGATAAGAGGTATTCATTACTCATTGCTGCACACGAAGTGTGCTATTTTAGTGAACAATTATGCGCACAACGCGCTAAAATTTCGCACGCATCACTTTCATAAACTATTTCTCCGACACATAAATTATTGATAGTAAGTGAAATGAGTCAAAGTGGAGCGTTTGAGTAATCTTATGCGGATCAAGATTGTCAACAAATTTCTAATTACATTGAATTCAACTCAAAAATACTACTATTTCACCATAAGTAAATAAATATTCACGGAGCTCTTAATAGACCAACAAGTGTCATCACATGGCAAAAGTGGCATCAAGGTAGTTTCATAGCTGCCGATTAATTCATCTGTCACGATCAAGCATTTAAATCCGCAATCGAAAAACTTTAAATTCGGGTGGAATTTGAAAGACTAAATAATTTGCCTTAAACCGTTTCCCTTTATGATTTTATAAGGGAATAGCCAAAATGACAAATTAAGCTGTTTAGCCGCCCGTCCTTTTGAGAAGGGCTGCTTTCGGATTGGTTGGGTTACATTTTTCAATTTTGCAACAGCTGTAAACCAATGAGATTGCAAAGAAGGCAGAAATATTTAAAGAAAATCGAAATAGTGAGAATTGGAATTCAAAGGTTATGCATTTTTGATCTTAAGCAAAAAAGATAAAAGGCACACTGACATTTTTCATTATTGGTACTCGTGAAGCTAAAATCGGTTGATAAGTAAAATACTGAATGACAAATGAACTAATATGGCAAAGAGATGATAAAATCCATTTAATCTAGAGGATTTGAATTGTGGTGCAACCCTCGTGGGTGATAGAAAGTCGTACACCGAGTGGTCTGCCAATAACAAAATACGTAAGTTAGCGGTTCTGTTTCACCCGGACAGGTTTCATTTATCTTGTGGGACACGTCACTGCATGAGCGCACAACGTGACTTGAAGGTGCGGCCGTTCAACTTCGCGTGCGGATTGAGTACGAGGACACACAGCCAATGGCCAATCAAAAGGCTCCGCTCGTTTTACTTAATACGCCATGTTGAATGACTAAGCTTCCACCCTTGTTACACTCCACGCTATGCATGTCTAGAATAAACGTGTTCTCTGGGTACCTCTGTCTCTTCTTAGCTTTGCAATAGCCTAGCTAATTCTAGGGGTCTTACGGACTAGGAGAAACTGCTACTGAGGTTTCTGAGTACAGTCAGGTTTAGTTAGGTAGCTAATCCGCTACAATCTATATTTACGTAACCGAATTTTGTATTAATTTATATCAATGCGTAGAAAGTGAAAAGTTGGAAATATTCACCCTTTTCCTAATCAGATGGCCCAAATTAAGGTAGATGTAAGGGTGGTTTTATATAGATCAGCATTTTTGACAAGCAGACATAATTCCATGGTTATTGCAGTTAGATTAATTAAACTATTGGCTACATAAGACTGCTCACTCCCTCTCATCCGTTTTCATAATAAAGATCGAGAATATATTTTGTATAATGTTGATTTAAATGTATACAGCCATGTGGCTTTGATTGAATGAATCATAGTCAAGAAAAGAAAGTAGCAAGAACAAATTTCACACAAAAAGGGGTCGCTTTGCTTAATACCCTGGCGATAGGGTGCGAGAAATCAAAAGCACGGCATTATGTATAAGTTGCTAAGAGGCAGAAGGCCTCTGACGTGTAGGCATAGGTCAAAATGTCAACACAAAATCTGCCGATGTCTGCGGTAAAGGAGGTGGAAAGATTTTATTATTTTTTATAAAATTAAGCAACCATCTCTATCTTCTAGACTTCAAGGCAGACTTGTAGACTTGTTCTTAGTCATGTTATTTGAAAGAATCAATGATTTTGGCTTACTTTGACTTTGAGAAAATCGGCTAAATATCGATAAGCTTATTATGAAATTAGGGCAGCAATAATTGACTTACTCCTGAGAGTATTAATTTGATGGCTAAAACAAATATTTTTGTATTTTAAAGAAACAGTAAGTGTAGGAGATTCAAAAATTAGCATGAGGGTTAGTGGTTTTAAGCATCTTGCAAAAGAAAGAAGGATTGGAAATAAGGCATTTAACGAGGATACGTTTATGGAAAGAGCCAATTAGTAAGCAGTTAAGTGAGCTGAACAGAAGAAGTTTCAATATGAAGCCGTTTGATAGCACTTGGACAAATCGATCAGCAAGGTACGGTAAATTTTTGCATTTTAAGCCCATCACCTTGGTCAAACTCACAAAAAGGAGGAAAATTTGCCACTATTTTTAAATTTTCATCTAAAAAGCTCTCACTTAACGTAATATTCAATTTTCCAGATAGTGCTCAAATAATTACTTCAATTTAAGCTTACAACCTCCTGTAAACATGGGTTTGTGGCTCAAAAGCGTTTGATCCAAGGGCGCATTTCAAAGTACTTACTGTGAAGAAACAGATGGTTTTTTGAAATAAGCAAATTTTTTACCATATAATCCTGTTTATCAAAACTTTCCTAAACTCAATAGTCATAAAATCCAAAGAACTCCAATTGTATTAAACGGAGAAATTATTTTGATCTTAAAACGTAATAAAATCTAGCTTTTGAGGTTAACGTTTCTCCAAGTCCATTAACGAAGTATCTGAAAACACAATATACCAAAGTTGCAAATGTAGTTTTAAATTAATCAATTTCAGTATTAGTGTTTGTTATTATTACAATTTCTTAAGACTCGAAATTTGGGCGAAGTTGACAGGCCGGCAACTTAACCGATACATTTTTCCAAAACAGATATTGTATCTAATATTGAGTTTACTGACTGTTATTAAGTAGTAAGCAAATTTAGTCGAATATTCGAAGTGTTTAATCTCTGGGAATAAGATTGTTGAGTGCACCACTATCTGCGTATTCTGTTTCAAATTAGCACTTTGTTGTTTACTTTGCGCTCGCGGTTTGGAAGCATAGAAGATGGAAAATATGTAACCTGAAAGTCAATAGACCATTTGGACATTAATAAACTTAAAAAGGAAAGTGCAGACCCCTTCCGCTTTGAATATGTCGACATTAAATCTAAATTATCCAAAAGATTAAATCTGTCTTCCATTCAGTGATCGTTTGAAATAGCGAAATCAATCATCTGAAGTTATTTAAAAATTTCGTTTCACTGGTTTTCTTTAAAGTCAGATTTATTAATAGGATAATATGTGTAGCGGATTAGCTACCTAACTAAGCCTGGCTGTACTCAGAAACCTCAGTGGCAGTTTCTCCTAGTCCGTAAGACCCCCAGAATTAGCTAGGCTATTGCAAAGCTAAGAAGAGACAGAGGTATCCAGAGAACGCGTTTATTCTAGACATGCATGGCGTGGAGTGTAACAAGGGAGGGAGCTTAGTCATTCAACATGGCGGATTAGGTAAAAGAAGCGAGTGCTTTTGATTGGCCATTGACTGTGTGTCCTCGCACTCAATCCGTATGCGAAGTTGAACGGCCGCACCTTCAAGTCACGTTGTGCGCTCATGCGATGAGGTGTCCCACATATGCCAGTGACAGTGATTTTCATTTTTAAGTTTAAAAAAATATTGAATAAATATAAAATAAATAGAGCTGAGTCTTTAAATAACGTCTTCATGAATTTCTCTGACTGCAGTAAACATTAAAATAAAATCAATCAATCAATTTTCTAATGAACATGTTGTAAATCAACGATTGGATAGAAAAAATAACGCCAGGGCGTTTTGTATACTAAACGTTCTTCCGATTAAGGTTCGCTCAAACTCACTGGAAACATATAGGAAAATTGTTTTTTCTATCCAATCTCTCTGTATTGGTCTACTTCAAAAAAAACGTTGATAGATTAAAAGCTTTCCTGACTTCTCCTCAACGGAGAGTGTTAAACAAGACATAAAACGAGAAGTGATGAACCCTCTGGTCGGACAATTATAAAAATGAATGCACATTTTTAAATCTTGAAACACTAAATGATGAGGGAGAAATGCAAATTAGCATAATAAATCAAATTTTCGCATTGACAAATGCTTCATAAGTTGGAGCACAACTGAAATTATGCTATACCGATTTATCAATTAAAATTGAGGCAAGTCCAATCAAGCTTTAGCTTGAAAAAGAGTAGTTGGGAAAAAGATTCCGACTCCCATACGAGTTGTCCCTTCTGCCCTTTAAAACTGATGTATCTTTCCCTTTTGACGTCTGGAGATGTTATACTTCTCCTTATTGGCATGGGAAATAATCAAATAAATGAAATGAAATAGATGAAATTTAAGGTGTTTGTCTTATTTTACCTAGTTTCTAATGGACTCAAATTGAGAGGAATTTCTTACTTTAACTTGTGAAGCGTTAGGATATTCTTGGAAGCGTGTTCGTGCCACTGATCGCGTAGCACACAACTACGTCGTGCGTGTAGAATCATTTTCAGCTGACATGCAATTAATAGTCTTTCAAGGTAAATATATTTGATAACTGAATTTGGTTTATAATTGACCATAAATTTAGCAAACGCTCTTCACTCCGTGCGTTCTTTACTCTCCCTACTTAAAAGTAGTTTGTGCTAGAGGACTCTACCCAAAATAAAGTATATGTATAAATGTTAATATAAACTGGATAGTTGTAAATAAGGTTCCTGTGTGTAAGTCTCGAATCCTCTGAAAAACTAGTCAGCCAAGCATTAAAAATAAGAAACGTTGGCGTGATAGTTAAGATGCTCCTCTGTGAAGGCATAGATCAAAGGATTCATGCTCGTTGGTTCATACTTAGTAGTATTGCGGATGATCAACACCCCTGTCTAAATCGAGTTACCAAGGCAGGGGGTAGAAAGTGAATTTCTCGTTATCTAGGATTCAAGGCCACCTCCCCTCGGCAAAAATCAGAGTGGCATGAACACTTTACAATTTCATATTATTCAAATCGGTGTAATGCAACCTGTTTCGTAGGCAATTTCCCATTCTACTTTTGGTATATAAATCAAAAGTTGACAATAATGGAATGGAAAAATGCACTGACTTGGTTCAAAATATCCTTCACAAAACAAAAAGTAAGCTGGAATCGATTTGGCTAACTTTAGACGTAAAGGTGCAAATACGCTTCATCTTTAATTTAATAATCCTAATGATTCAACGTGGTGTTTTTATTCTGCTTCAAATGTCCTCCAAGAATATCAATAAATTTTATTAAAAATGGCCTAAATTAAATGTCACTATTTTTATATGCTCAGTTTCTGATGAATAGCCAAAATAATAATTGAGGATCCGGAAAAAGAGGACCTCGTCGGTAATCCCCCACTCCAATGACATTCCAGGTTTGCACACAGAAATCCATTATCTAACATCTCAGAAAAGTTTATACGCATAACTTAAGTACTTTCATCAGTAAATTTGGTCGAAGTGTTCGAAGGACCTTAGTAATTCGAAAAACATGGATTTCGATTCATTTTTTGCTTCTAAAATAATATCATTATATTCAAGTCACGTACACTTATAAATTTAAAAATTGTTCACTTTACATCTTTTCAGAAAAGACTCTGAAAATATAGCGAACAAAAAATTAGGAAAAAAAATGGTTTTAATGGTTAAAAGCTCTAAGTGGCAGATTTAAATCCAGTCGAAGGACTCATTTCTGACCCTTTCACAAAAGCCTCCTTTTTACGGTCTGCATATGCGTGGTTCCACGAGCATAAACAAACGCACAAACCTCGTGCATGACCTCTCTTTCGGCTTCTTTATGTGTCCAATATTTTTTTCTATAAAATGACTTCCTCTTAAAACGCGCCTTGCTCCTTCATGATCACAAGCGGACGTAAGGAACATTTCATTCAACAATGAGACGAAGTTACCACCATCCTCCTCGAGTCGGGCAAAGATAGCAGAGTGAAGCTGTTGTAAAGTGTTTGCTTTATTTCAAGCAAGCGAAATATCCAAGAGGGAGTCTGCTTTCTAATATAAATAGGACTGATAAAATTTAAATGTTTGCAGCATTCATTTTTAAATATTAATTCTAAACCTTTTGAGCCGTTTTGCATATTCTTGTAAGAGATGGTGAAATTCGAGCCATTGAAAGCATAAATGTAATAGATATATTGCCTTTTTATTGCATTAATTGCACTTGGGCTACTGAAAAACGTATCTTAGGTCAATAGAATTAAAATTCTTTTGTAAGAACTACGGGAACTTACAGGTCAGTTTTAATTAAAGTTATCCTGTATGTCAAGTACATTCAAAGGTTACATTCGTTCTCTGCAATTACGCTTGTTAGAAATGTCGCAGCAAATTTCCTTGCAAATGTCATTAAGTGAGTAACTGCTACTGCATAGCAAAAATGAATTTGCCTATGATTAAAATATTTGAACTTTGAAGAATGAAATAATATTCTGATAAAACTTAATTTTCTGTTCCAAATTCTTACAACGTTTGAAGGGTTTTTTTACGAAACTCATCTTTTTCCTATAAAAGATGCTAAATAATATGAATGAGCATATTTATTTTTACAATTTCATAAAATTGAAAAATCAAGCTATTTTAATTATAAAAATCGACCATCCTTTATCTAATTGTCTTGAACAAAATCTGGCTAGTCAAAATACGCATGGCTCATAGTTTCCCATATTGGGAATGCTAGTTACCGAAACGATTTTTAAATTATTTGAACTTATTTATTAAATAATAATTAATTAATATATTATATAATCATATAATAAATATTATTCTTATGTTATTCTTAAATGCTTTAACTATATAGCCAAAATTGTAAAGAAAGTATAGTAGATGACAATTCACTGGTCATTTTGTCTAGTATTTTTCCTGCGTTTTAATCAAATTCGTACCACTAAGTCTAAAAACTTTCATAACTGTTTGAAATCGCCAAATACGTTCATCGATTTTTAATGCTTAGCATAAGCCAATTCTCTCCTCCTCCCTCACTCTCTCCTCGCCCTATCTCCCTCTCCCCACCCCACCCCCACCCTTCATTCCCTATGTTTCATGCTATGTTGAGTGATGACTTATTTATTTGCAAAATATAGTATAGGCTTTATTCACTTTTAATTCGTAAATGTTGTCATCTCTTTGTCGAATTTTCGTCTCTTTATAAAATTTGAAATTCAAACATATTTCTAATGAAAAATGGGATTCGCTTTACCCATAGCTATAAGTCCAACGACAGTTGCAGAATTATTGATCTTATGCAGATTCTCAGGGAGAAAGTCATACCAGTACCCCATCCTGTTCAGTTTTATCCATTACGGTTAGAAATTTAATTTATCGGGTGTAAACTTGTGAGTACGCTTCCACTTATTTGACCATTGATTTGCTCCAAGTTAATTTATTTGCTTTACAAAGAATTTTGTTGGTAAGGAGATCGTGCTGATTTTTCTATCTTCAAGCCGTTTTGTAACTAGTCTTGACTACGATAGGCTGATTCTTGAAAATAGAACATTAAGGCATGATTTTAGTGCGGTGACATAGCTGTTAATGCGGTCAAGTGCGAAGCCTGAGATCATGGGGTTGAATACAAATCTTCGTACACGTAGTAGGTAGACGTCTAATAAGGGACATTAAATGCCTTCTGGATGCCATGAAGGATCCACTCAAGCCTCCACTCAAGATTAGATTTCTAAAATGTTTTCCTTGGCGTTTCCTTGTGTATTTGTATGAGATCGAATTTAGTCCAAACTTATAATATAATGAGATGGTGCTTTCCTCATATTCTCACTGGATGAATTATCAAGAGAATGAGTCATAAATTGAATCTTTGTCGGATATACTATCAAAGCGAATTACATATATTTTATTGAAGAGAACAAGCAATTAATTAACCTAGTGATTGACATGTATGTTTGTTAGAACAGGCAAAGGTTGAATATGAACTTCCTATCAGATAGTGACCATTATTTTATCTTCACGCACTGTGTACGAAAGGATTGGAGCGGTTTGTCGATAAAATTAGTCAAATATTACCCCCTATACCATGTAGTATGTACTCGATGTAGATCTTCGCTACAATTGGCTCTTATAAGCATCACATGGGGTCTACATTTTGCATAAAACGTCCACAAAAACGTCTGATAAGGAAGAATTGACTGCTGAGCAGTGTAAAATATCCAGTTGAAACACAAAAAATCTTCTTTTCTGATGAGGAAAACTGTTGACAAAATTAAAGACCCATCACATCGAATAGCAGTTGGCTTGGTTTGCATATAGTCCAAAAGACACCCCTCAATTTACGTAGACTCAATTTTCCCCAACTTTCATGGTTTTCAAGGGTGAATCCACCTTCGAGGGTGATGTGATGCCGTCCTCCATGTTTTTTTGAATAGAGCTTACTTTGATTTCAGATAAAAACTAACAACTCTTGTCAGTCAATTTTATGGTTGCTTGATCTTTGAACGCCCACTTCGTAGATCTTAACTCATGTTGACTATTAGGTATCTATTTGAGACTATTGAGATAGACATTATTCGCCGTGCCTGTACAACACAAGCCAAATTAACCGAGGGAGTTAGCGTAGTTTTTGAGACATTTCGCTTCAGGTTCTGGGGAATTGACCTGGGGCCAGATCGTGGATGCAATAAACGTTAAATTCGGTCAATTTGAATAGACCCCTTTGGCAATAGTGTATTTTTAACTCTATTAAATTCTGTTGTAATCGACCATGTTTTGTACTTTTATTGAAGAATTAATCTCTGTTAGGCCATTTTATTTGAATTCCAGTACTCTGGAAAAATAAACTGTTCACCAAAATTTAATTTAATGAAGAATTTCCACAAAGACCATTTTATCGTACTTGCCAAAATAGAATAATTAGATGCATGCTGCATGTTCGAACTAGCCTTTACGATGGAGGTCGATGAAACTAGATAAGAGTACTTCAGATGATTTTATCAACAAAGTGGTCGAAATTTAAATGAATAACAACTGTTGTGCCAAAAATTTGCCAAATAATTTCTTTGGATACGAACTAGAATGGAAGGCTACTATAAACATAATAAATTGAATCGGGTAATTACGAAACCGTTTGGCAAGTATTAGTTTAATTCATAAAGTGGTTCGACGATAATTAGTATATCCAAGTTGACAAGATTAATCTGAATGCAAAATTGCGTTTAAATGCATGCGATTAATGTATATTAAACTCCAATGCCAATGGCATTTATATTGATGAACACTTCCAAAACTGCTTGCGCGCGGGTTAGTTTGTCAATATCGAAATACCCCCCCTCCGCGCCCCCGCGTCCCCCTATTTCGTTTTGATATTCAAATGCTCTACTTTGAACTACAGTGGCCTGAAGTAAAATTTTCTATGAATCCTGGAAAACCTACACGAACTGCAATTATCCTTTTAAGAACCCCACCGCCTCATCAGACTAAACAACAATTCCTGCTCACCCTGGAAGCTAATAACCAATCATATATAGGCTTAATCATTGTAGATATATTAACTGCTCTCTGGCATTTAGCTCATAAATCCTGCCTGTCTCCATCTTGTTGCTTAATGAAAACCCATTAAATTTAGAAGATGGCAGATTAGTTAGACGCTGCAGTCACATGCCTTCATATGAGAGGACTGATGGAAGGATATATGGAAAATTCGGATGATGAGAAATAGGTATTCTAATATCTGTGTAATGGAGTCGGATCCCGTGAGGGTAATTCTTCAGATATTTCAGGCAAAATAGAATTTATTTGTTTGAACTTTTGAATTTTGATACGCTTAGAGCTATGAATTAAAAGAAACAGTGTTAAATGCCGATTTCACAAAAGCACAACCATGAAATATTTCCATTCTAGAATCGTCATTCGTTGCTTTGTATTTTCCCATGCTTGTGAAACGTTCATCTTTGTGAAAATTGCGAAAATT
This sequence comes from Hymenolepis microstoma, assembly GCA_000469805.3. Lineage (NCBI taxonomy): Eukaryota > Metazoa > Platyhelminthes > Cestoda > Cyclophyllidea > Hymenolepididae > Hymenolepis > Hymenolepis microstoma. The sequence goes on along the minus strand of LR215991.1, from coordinate 22,440,530 downwards.
TAGGATCGCCTATAAATATTTTCTAGAAGGTGATATTTTTCCATGTTGTTCTTTAATAAGTTAGAGACATTTAGTCCTTCTACTAAAAAACGTATTTCGAATACCCTTTAAAAACAGCCAAAATTGATTTATTAACCTCTAAGACATTTAAAATGACTGATTTTAAGCCTACTGCTCACAGATGCTATTTTAAGGAGGTGAATTATGGTATTTGGTGCTCGTTTCGAGTAGATAATAGTTTAGGAGAGGAACTGATTGTACTATTATTCGAACGAAATGTCTAACCGAAAAATAATTTGATAGAAATTTTGTCGATGCATTTTATAATCGACTTCATTTGACAAATAAAGATATTATAATTTTGGAAATGTGCACAATTTATAAGCAGTGTTCTCCCTTGCTTGATATGGGTAAGACTTGCCTCTGATATAAATCGAACCAGTTTAGACAGGCTCAATTAAACGGTATCAGGACTTTCGCTTGAAATAGGCTAATTAATAGTTTTTTCTTCATTAAAATGAAGAAATCGAAACCTTTGATTCATATACCTAATTATCAATTGTTTGAATATTATTCTACGCATTTGGAGTTAATTTGTTACGCCTCCAATAGGCTTACACGTACAAAACTTACCTTTGCACAATTTTCTGGCAAATTTATGAATATTTATGAGTCTTTTGACAAAAAAACTCTTGTCCATTCGAGCTCTCAGCCTTGATAAATCTTTGGTACATTTAATGTAAACGAGAGCTTAGAATGTATATTTTTAGGCAGAGTGCAATGTCATCATGTAACATCAACAGTTTGAATTATGCCATAATATCTAATTTGGGAATTGCTTGTTGGTAAAAGTGATGTATTTAAATGACAAAAATTATTAGTTCAAAAATTTTCAATTAGGCAGATGAACATCTTCCTATGATTGACATCAGAAAGTTAAACCGCGTCAAATCGATAGTAGGTTTGTACATTTACTCTGAGTAGACTAGTCGACAAGAAGCGATTCACTACTGATATATGTAACGAAAGGGCTTAGTGATTAAATTTTCATTCTGAATGAGCATATACACCTATGTTCTTGGTTAAAATGGGTTGGTGCTCTAGGAAATGATGCGACCATTTTCAAAACTATTGCAGCTGATTAGAATTGGCACAGAAATTATTTGATTTGCCACTTATATGTGTCACTTATAAGGAATAATCATCAATACGTTATTGTATTATTATTGAGAAGTGAACTACATTATTTAGAAATCTTGCACACGTATATTGAAGTATTACAGTATTCTAGTATTCTAGCTTTGAAATCACAAGGCCAAATTGTCAAATTGGTATAGCTGGCGTTTTCGGTCAAACTGGCCGCAAAATATAGATTGTTATGGATAAGAAAGGTTGACATTCTGTGCGGACAATGTGATCTAATTTGTATTCTAGATTTATGTATACTTATAAATCCAGAAATAAGAAATTATATTTTAATGGCACTTTGGTATCTGCCAAGGACAACTAGTAATAATGAAAATCAACTTAAGTAGAAATTAATAAAATTCAATAAATGGAAAGAAGGGTCAAAACATTGGCGTATCGACTTGTCAAAATTTTACTGTACCATATCTTGCTGTTTCTCATTTCAAATTCCCAATGGTACATTTCGAGTTTCCCGTTTACTTTATGTCTGAGGTGTTCCCGTCTTCAAGTTAGTGAAGTTGATAAATCGCTATTGCTAGATCGATAGCTGTCTTTTCCAGCAAAGAAGAGGTGGAGGGGGGGAGAGTGGGATGAGGGTGGGAGGTATTAGCTAGAGTGTTTTCAATATACCACAGAACTGCTTGAAGAAGTGTAAAAAATAAGAAGATACCAGCACTTTGTTAATACTGGTCATCAAGAGAGTTAATTACCGAACCAAATGACTAAAATATCACTTCACAAAATTGAAATTGGCATAATTCGTAGAGCTTCATTTTAACATTATCCAAATGAGTGTCAAAAACAAATAAGTTCGCATTTTGAAACACTAACATTAGATACCACGTCTCAGGGCATGAACTACGCAACTAAAGTTCGTATGCATTTACGATACTTTAGTGATGTCTAATCTCGTGAACTATAGTGCATGCGAAGTTTGCAATAGCAACTTGTTTATGCATAGACACCAATTGAAATGAAGAATCGATAAGAAAAATAATTCCAATTTACAGTACGAAGATAATGAACAATAAGTAAACGGGCTTAAAAGATGTAAACAAATTCGCCATTTATGTGCACACAGGATGCTAAGAGCATTTTCCTTTCCTCTAGGGAAAGTGAAACTTAAAGTGGTCATAAAAATTTATGAGAGACCAGGAGAGAGACTGTCAGTTTTAGCATGCTTTTAGGGTGTCATTAAGTTAATACTTTTACACTAATATGTGCTTCAATATAAAAACAACGTCCTCCACTTTCTACGGAAAGAAGAAATACACAAGTCAATTGGGTAGTTTATCAAATTCAATTTTAATTTTAACCTTGAAACATACATACGACCAATAACATAAACAGAAAGTTGGAGGGAACTGAAATTGACAAAAATGATTGAAAAATTTTGCGTTTCCAACGGAAAGCATGTAATAGAGTATCTCTGAACAAAAGTGTAGGCCAAACGATGCATACCTTTCAAATGTTAGCAACCTTAAGAGGAAGCTTGTGAAAGTTCATTTTGTTCATGTTGTGTTCGCATTCATTTGTTCTTTTTTAATTTTTCAGCTCATCTTTTACTTCAAAAGAAAGCTCACATTGAGCGGAAAATGATTAAGTAAATATTTGGATGGCTTTCTTACCTTGTCATTCCTGTTTTATGTACCGTTTTTCACTCCTTATAACTACTTTTAATGTACATTTGATGTTCTTTCATCTAGAAACATACTTACGAACAACAAAAATTGACAAGACGATTCTTTGAAAGCTAAGGCCTTTCCTTCCTGCCAATTATGGACAATTTATGCCTCCTTTTTAATGTGGATAGACCCATCCCTTTACCGATGCGGAGAAATACTTAAATGTTGCATCGCATAGAACTACCTTACTCACGAGCCAAGGCAAAATTTCACTTAAATCGACCTTGCTTTAGTCCACATTCATACTTAAATATTTGCAACGTTGACTAAGGCGATAAAAAGAAAGAAAAGGGAAAGTTTGATTGATAGGGATACAGTGTCAAACAGAATGAAATACCTTTAGAGATCTCTTGAAGTGACCACAGTAAGTATTTCAATAAAACGGCACTGACTTTGATAAATTCTCAAAAGACACGGCCAAGCGTAACATTAATGCGGCAGGTTAAATCTATTTGCAACGTAATAGGAGATTTTTGTCTTCTCAGTGATTGAGAAAAAGTTAAAGCTGAAAGGCCGACCAGTAGATAAGCAATGAACATTGAAGGAAGGCAATTACACTGCATCCTATTGGACGAACTGTGGAAATGAACTGTTCACGAGGTAAATATTGAGCAGAGAGAGCAAAAGTTTAAATTAAATTAAACTAGTTGACGCCTTGACCTTGCTCTCTCTCTCTCTCTGTGTCTGTCCTCGTGATCCCTCTTCCCTTTAATATCTGTTGGACCAAATCTTATTCCATGTTAGTTACTTTCCTCATTCAAAAATTGTAAATATTCTCTATTATTGTGTGGGAGTAATAATAATCCTATTCCTGTCCAATGAACCAAATTGAGCTGTCATGTTATCTCAGCATATGATGAAGTGATGATGTGATAATATGATGGAATTGGCATTATGAATCTTTAGATAATGTTAGGTATGGAATCTTACAATTATTGCGTAATATATTCAAGCCTTAAAATAATGCTAGTTACTTTTTTCAACTAAAAAAATGATTCACCTTTAATATAATTGTAGATAAGAGCTTCAACAATAGTAGTAAAGTATTAAACTGTAATGCTTCTTTATAAGATTTCTTCTGATATACAGCAATGGAGAACTTCTAGACTTATCAAATAAAATTTCCTTCAGCTACTGGAATCTATTTCTCTTATAACTGACATTTCAATGCATAATCCAATTTTTAATCGCATAGCAAAATAATCTCGTACTGTTGCGCTTGTAGATTCATGAAATTGAGGTCGAAAGTATGATAGGTCTGTTCATCTACCAGCTGAATTTTCATGATAGTTAACAAAAGTCTGAAATTTTGCAAAATAATTTCAGGTCTAATAGATCTTAGCTCTTGTATATAAATAACAAAACTGTTTTTGCTAGACTAACAAAAGTGATTTGAGGCTTTATTATGAAGGGAAGATGCAAGGTTAAAATTTTCACCTCTTTTGAGGAGCTTCCAATACCCTCATTGTTCGTCATGCCATGTTCTCCTAAATCTCATTGAAAATTAGCATTAAAATTTACCGTCGTCCAAATCCACTCTCTTTTTTTATAGAATGATTAAGTGTGGGTAAATTAATCACAAAAATTTGACTTGTCGTTGAAATGGCTTTTGCTTTGCTCAATTTTATTGTAGAGAGGCAAATTTAGTTCTCAGCCAGTAGTGGATAGACATTATTTGCCATCTCCGATGATTTTACAGCGCAAAATGGATTTCTTAACAATATGTTTGAAAATTTATTCTCTAAAATAAAGATTCCTCCTGCTAAACTGAGGCTAGTTTGCCTTCGAATATTTGCACTACATCGAAAACCACCTGTTCACTAGGGAGTTAGAAGAGATTGGTCTTTATATGTGCACTGAAGTTTTATTTTTCGGTAGATGCTATTGGTATGAATAAACAGGATTTTATTATCACAGGTGTATCTAAAAAACTCAAAGTAATCTCAAGAGGATCTTAAACTCCCGTCCTTTAGCTACCTATTGGCCCGGCATTTATGTCTAAACAACCATTGAAATTTCTCACTATCTTGAATCATGTACTCACACTGTGTCTACCAACTCCTTCAAAGTGTAGTGGATTATTCCACATTCCTCCCTTCAAATGTGTGAAAAAAATTTTGGAAGAGTCAACTCTGGCTTGGCTTAGAGGGTGGAATGAGTATTTAATTTGGAGACAACCATTGCTATTTTCCCACAAACGCTGGCTTAAGCAATCTCCCTCTCGTTCCTAGTTCGAGTTTGGAAAAAAAGGCGAACTCTGTACACTGGAAAAATAAATCTACGTGGTTCCCAGCTCTTCATTTTTAAAGCAAAATTTCATCCTTTATACCTTACCGATGTGCTTCAAGTGCAATTGCACAACTAACGATATATATGCGAGTTTCTACGATAATTCTTCCATAATTAATCGATGATCTGATTCAATCAAGAATTTTTATGCCATACCATCGAAAGTTTGAGGTCGTCCCTTTTTCTCATTATTTTATTTTTATTACCCGATTTAAATATTTAAAAGCAATATTGACCGTGCACTTGAAGGCTCTCAAGTCCTGATGAAAGTAAGGCAACATGCAATACCCTCCTGAGGTGGTCTCTGTCTGCTTTGGGGTTGTATTCTTTTATTCTCAACAGCAGAATTAAATCGATTTTTCGTAAATTATGGTGAAAAATTTATCTTCTAAGAAAATGTAGCTCTCTGAGTTGCTTTTCTTCCATTGTGTCTGGACGCAAACTGACATCAAACATCTGTTTGAAAAATGAAAGTTTTTTTATTTCGGCACCATTTAAGTTTTTGCATGAATAAAATTCAAATTCGAAGTTGGTTGGGCAAGGCGAAAGAATTATTTAAATTGAATTACTGTCCTAAATTTCTCAAAACTTTTTGAACAATGTGTATTTTATTTATTTTGATAAAAAACATGCTAAAGTATTTGTGTTTCTTGGAGAATGTTGATGAGTCTTTTATGCTCACCACTTTTGTGATAAATCAGTTTTTAATTGCAAGATCCAATGACAAGTTGATTGCGTAGCTAGCAATACAGATGCTCAATTCTCCCACTACCACTCTCTCTCTCTCTCCCTCTCTCTCTCTGCTCACTTTCAACTACTCGATTGCATTTAAAGGAATTAGTCTTCCTGCCTGCACTAGTAAAATGCTTCAGTTCCTCCAACATCTCTAATCAATATTTAAAGCTCTCAGATTAATTTGACTATTGCAATGCCAGGTCTCTAGATCATAAATGTGTTTAATTGTCATAAGCAGCAATAAAACTTGTATTTAAAATTTAATTTTTTGTCCATTTAAGTTAAATTAGTTTTATTGCTAGATAGTGTAGACAGAAGAGTAAAATTTTGTGTATTGAGACTAATAAAACGAGTCTTTGCCACTTTAAATTAATTTAAACATGTTAACTACTTCCAATTATCCTTACACCTACCATAATTTTAATAAAAAAAAGAAAATGAAAACTTAAATAGTGGACTATGTTGCGTTTAAGGTAACCTAACAAGTCTCAACCATCCGCTAGGAGCTTTAAGGAGCTACTCAATTAAATCCATTGATTAGCAAACTGTAAATATTTCTGACACAAATGCATTCAGAAGCCTGCAGCTCAGATCAGAAAGATTAAGGTTTGAATTATTTGAATTTAAAAGAAAAGTGAGTGGACTGAAGGAGAGGAAACAGACACATCAATGGTTAAGGAACAGGAATGAAGAAGGGCTCATGTAATTATGATTTAAAAATTTAATGGCTTTCCTTTTTTTCTATACTAGACACTTACCGATTTGCATCCTATCCAAGGGCAATAAACGTGCTTTGTTCTTGAGTTGCATAAAGTGAATAGTTTTAGCAAATATTTTGCATACACAACACGGATTGCATGAGTACTTGAAAGCTCTTCAACTGTCCAATGCTATCGTTGATATGTCGATTTTATAACGTTTTACCAATATTCAAAATGTCTTTGACAGCGAGAGTTTTATTTTAGCAATGTAAATTTTGGGGTTTTAAATCAAATTTAATTTTAAAGTTCTATCAAGACGGGAATAGTTAAAGCTAAAGACAGTTGAATAATTTTAAAAGTTGCGTTTTATGAGGCGAAATATGCTTTGGAGTAATCTAACATAAATGTGAATTATTTATGCTATTGAACCTCGGCGTCATTAAATTTGTGGCCATAATAATGGCTCTGTTGGTGCAATAAGAACAAAAGAATAAGGGCCATAAGAAACTCCAAATTAGTCCTTTTTTCTGACTAGCAAAAGGATTTCTTACTATCAGTTTAATCTGGGGCTTTGAATGAATTTTTGTCGGTATTCAAAGGTGTTAATGATTCATCTAATCATCCATTTGTAGATTAAATGTATCCATCGGGGTTAATCTAGCTATTCAATTAAATCACAATGATTGTGTAACAGTGCCTTAGAGAGCGTATTAAAGTAGTGCCTTTTAAATAAACGTGAACCATAAATAATAGTTTAATTTGCGGTGCACACACTGACACAAAACCCCTGATAGCCTTAATTAATGTCTTCGATGCTTCTGATTTGCTACGCATGGACAGACAACAGATTCGAAATCACACAACTTCCTCAACCAAACCGTATTACCCTCCCTCAATGCTGACTTCACTTTCTGTCCCTCCAATTGCTCTTTCAATTAATTCCTCCCTAACTCCCTACCCTCTTCTCTACTTAATTTATAACCTTCTGATATGGGAAAGGTTGGTGCGTCCTGTTAGTCTTCATCCAACTCATTTGTTTTGGATGCGAGTTCGAAGTCTAATTCGTTCAGGTTCATACAGCGTTCTTATCGTTGCAGCTAACCTCGTTACTTTCAGACATTTAAATTCGGCTCCATATTGTTTAACTTCAAATTGTACGGTCGTCCTAATTAAATTCTAACTGTAGTTAGATACATATGTACCAGATTGACAAGATTAAATCATTTCGATTTGGGCAAATTGATAGGACCAGATTTTAGGTTGATTCTAATGCTGCTTTTGTAAGCGTCTATACAAGTGGATTTCAATTAGATTTCGAAAACATGGTACTACTTCCACTCTGAGCAAAGTGTTCATAATCTTAAGATTATAATTTATGAAAAGGGTAGACTTCCAGACATTCCCAATTCAATAAAGCGACATTCGTCTCAAAGAACTTTAAGAATTGTCAGGGAGCATTCTCGATGTTAATAAGAGCCATGAAATGCTTGAATAAACACACATAGTACAGAGTTCGAGATATAGTTGGAAGCTGGAAATAACATCGACACTTTCCGAAGCATTCTTTTATGGTTTGCGTTTCTTGCAAATTAATGAGTGGAAGTTTGTGGTCGTGCAGTTAACACAAACTGATTTGCACATCCACGGAAAGCCCTTTTCGTTCTTTTTGCCAATTCGCCAGATTTTTGACCTACTTAAGGGATCAGTGGGTCAGTTCTGCTTCCGTTTATTAAAAGCGGTCCATGAACAAAAGACTTTCGAATTAATTACAAAGTCCCTCCAATTTCAATTGTTTGACACTTATTTTCTTACAACGGTACGTGATTTATATTGTCATGATATCTTATATTTGAAAGCATTTAGTGACGCAATTGTGTCTTACATCCACTCATTTCCCTCCTACTGAAGGTCTCTGGAAGCTAAAAGTCTTAACTTCAGTAATGTCCAATTTCGTTGGTTTAAACATATTAAGGCATTCTATTTTCTTCTGGTCCATATGCTGACGTTCTGTTACACCACTGTCCTCTCAATAATGTTACATACTTGTTCATCCACTAACCAGGCAAATATCTGGTCAGCAGGCTAGTGATATTATTCCGGCATGGTTAAGACATTCACCAATTCATGGCCACGCAATATCTCTCCTAGCCCTTACAAATATTCGATTGAACGCTTGTAAAGCATTAGAAGTACAATTTCGCCATATTGTTCACTAGAAAATTCAAGTGGAGAGGGGTAAATAATTAAAGAATACTGAAATGCTATGCGGCAATTGTGAATCCAAAATGCTGCTTTTACTGTACTTTGTTTTTGGGTGGATGCTGAAGAATTTATTAAGAGTTCTTAACATCTCTTGAGCATCAGTTTTGCTATTGGGAATCCAAAGTAAAGATGAAATATTTCGACCACCAGGCAAGTCTAGTATCCAAACGTATTATATGCGACTCGAAATGTCACTAATATGAAAAAATTGCATTATTTAATTCAATCATTATTGCTGAAATTATATTACCAGAGCTCTATTCGAATTTTTAAATTATTTTATTTATTCGTACAATTTCGATACTTTAACATTCATCATTTTGCATCACGGTCTCACGGTCCCAGGTTTTTACGATCTCTCTGTTTGAAACGTGTGAACTGAACTAAAATGGAACTCATCGTTACATTGAATTCACTCGGTCCACATTCCATATGACAAACTTTTAGTAATATATATGATGTTATAATACATTATAATTATGTTAGGAGAGAAATTTACCCACTTTCCAGCCGTACTTCTTGTTTTGTGAATTAATTCAAATTAATGTGATGAGTGGAAAATTAGCATATACAACTAAGCATTCAATTAGAATCGTAACCAATACAGGATGAGTACTTCGATTTTGGTCACTTCAACTAAAAACGAATGGTGCTCCAGTGTTAAACCGACACTAGAAAGCCAATTAAGAAAACTCTAAGACATCATTTGCCTTTAAGTAGAAGAGTATTTTTATATTAATCAACAAAAGTTAAGCCTAAATGGAAGGTCGTTTAAGGCACAGCTTATTAAAATGCCACCCACAGTCCTTGACATATCTAGGACAGTACTAATAATAGTTGCGTGCGTTTTGCGAAAATGCAAAAATAATAGATATACCTAACCTATACAAAATGTTAAAAAAACTGCTTAGTTAGAGAAGGCTAAATTAATGCACTGCCTCCCTCCAAACTCAAAAAGCATCGGCTGGAACCCAATTCATCTTCCCTAATTTAAGACCAGTTATTCAATAAGTGTAACACAGTATAGATTTATTGGATATTTATCACATACCCAGTTGAGAGACAATAACGGAGAATCAAAAAATAACAATTTTTATTGCCAATTAGGAAAGTGTACAACGAAAGGAACTAAGCGATTTATGGATTTTTCAATAATTGATTTCACCGAAAGATTTTCAAGTTGGACGACCGTTACTTGAATAGAAAAAAAAGAAGGAGTAAATAAAATTATCAAAATATGCTAGAAAAATTTTATTAGAACAGCACTAATTACATAGATTAAAATGAAAAATAGATAGTTTTGAAATCGAGAAATTGATAAAAATTTTCATTCGTCCAATAAGAAGGTCATTAGAATAAATTTGGGGAAGCAATTCAATACTTCCACTAACTTAATCATTGGCAAAAAATTGATTTTTTTCCTCCAATGGTGATCAGTAAAAATTGTGAAAAAAAGTTTCGAAAAAAAATTTGCGCATTTAGAAGAATGCAAATGTCACCAAAATTCATTATTGACGTTTCAATTAAACTTCATCCCTACACTTTTGTTGCCAGTGGATGAACAGAAACTCATTTACTCAGCAAATGGTCGTGAGGAAGCAACCAATGAAAGCCTCCGTTCTTAAAAAGCAAAATGTGGTGTAGTTGTCAACCATTTGGCCTTCATATCTATGGTCTAACTTAATGCAAAGCTCTCGAATTGCTTCAATCGTGAGTTATAAATGCCTTAATCCACCACCCCGAATTATGGAGAACTCCCCGAATGTCCCATTTCCTTCTGGGGGAAATCAAGGGCTTGAAAGCTACATATGCTCCTCCAACTAATATAATTTACGTCTGTTCTTCCAATCAAATGAATTTGATGAATTCAGATTTTCTCTCAATAACTGGAAGTGCCTAAATATGGGTTTCACGCCAGAGACGAGAATACCAGGTCGTAGTGAACTTGCCAGAAGGGAATATAAATTATTCAGTTAGGTGCAAGTCCAGTTGTCAGAGAAGGTAGTGACATGGAAATCATTAGACGAGCCATGTGATATCATCCTGTCTACCTAACATTCAATAATAGGATGAACGATAATCGGTTAACTTTAAATTAATAATTACAACGACCTGTCTTGACAAAGTTCTAGAAGTCAGCAAGCATTTGAAACGTAAGTCCTCAGGTTTATTTCATTTAATTTTATTCAGATTCAATTTTGCCCGATTTCGCCAGAGTATCTCACAAAAAAAATATAAGGTATCTAAGGTTTGGAAAAAATCAATGAAATTGGCATCTAACTACGGAAAAAGACATTTGCTTCATTGCAAAGGAATCGAACTTATTCAAAGAAAACGCCAAATATCACAACCTTTATTGAAATCGATTATAATCTCTAGACTTTTGGTTCGACAGTAACCAATACTGAACTTGTCATAAACGTCGCGTAACGCAGGAGTCCCCATAAATATTTGGCAAAGTTAGAAATTAGTGGTATACTAAGGGTTATGACTGATTGAAAGTAGATTCTTTTTCAACAGAAATTTAATGACGTTTATAAAGCCAATAAATAGGCTCACTTTCGGTAGCATTGGCGATGGACAGAATCTTCAACTTCATCAAGTTTTGCCATTTCATCCGGCGACAACTCGAAGTCAAAGACCTAAATTAAAAGCGGTTAATTTATGTTAATCGCCTTTTTACTACAGGGTAAATGTAGAAATAATTCGGAACATCGATAAATTTAAGTAGAATTTTAACATTTATTCAAGCAATTTCTTGCGAATTTGTAAATCCTTCTCGTTTAAGGGAAAATTCTAGTCGAGATTACTTCTCCATACGACTAATTTTGACATATTATACGGTAATAATATGCCTTCCTGTCTTCTACCTTTAACTTTGGGCGGTTTGAGCAGTGTCTTATTCATTCACGTGGAATTTTTACCATCTCAAAGAAAGTTGCTAAAATAAGAATCGCAGTCGCGTGAGGGAAGAAACGATTTCCAGCAGTCGACAAGAAATCAACTAACCGCGCTAGGAATTTCAAATGAAACATTTTTTACCACCTAAGTAAATAAATAACTGGAAATGACCGCCATCAGGTCCCTCTAGATATCGATGGAAATGAATACATTTCATCATATAGAAAATATATGCAATAGAAGTACCCAAACAGCTGCTTGAAGTTAACTACCATTTGGTTCATCCATTACCCAGTTTTAAGGCTAGCACTGTGGTGATTTACTGTAATGAAGGGTAAGACTCTACCTTCTATAAGTTGTATAAAATCTCGATAGCCGTCATTTTCAAACGCATCACTATATGAAACATAAACAAGTGTGTTTCGGGGTCTGTTTAAAGAATTCACAGAAATTGAATCTTATCTCAATCACATCTTACATTCCAAATAATTCACCCAGTCGACTTCACTGGCTAATAGGGCGAGAACGAGAGCAATAAATCCACTTCTAGATGAAGTTTATAATCAACCTCTACCTGGGTTTATAGTATTGGGTGGTCATACTTTCTGAGGTGTTATAATATTTATAACAAAAAATCGATTGACATAATAAATCGAGTTCATTATCACAGTCATCAGGCGCCTATCGGAATAGTACCCGGACGTCCATATCCTGGTACTTCGGTAATTGTTTTTGCTTAAAACAGCACTAAACGACCCACTAAGTCGTGCTTAAAAGTCCACTAAATTCAATGACCAAATTGAGGTTTTTTTCAATTTTAAAGATAATCTATGATAGCTTTTGTCATAAGACACGTCATGCCTGGACCGCATGTGTCAAATTATTTGAGTTAAAGATGCAAAGAAAGTCGGAAAATTATGAAATCATCTGGACGCGATCTGGATCGCAATTTCGTCTCAAGTATAGAAATCGGTTTGACTTGGCAGAGTTAGAGAGTGAGGAAATGACACTTATTAGCACAGAGAGCATTACAACTTAAAAAGAAAAAAATCCGTAAGCAAGACTCACGCTCGTGTCCAATATGACCTACTAATGTAATTATTTTTCACGCAAATCAATTAATCAATCATTTCATTTCGTAAAAAAATCATAATTGAAAGCATTTCAACAGTGGGTGGTTATAAACCAAATGCTTTAACGATTATACTGTTGGTAGTTTCAGTGTCAAAGCAAGTGACAACCCCAAAGTTAATTTCAGGTTCTAACTGTCAAACGATGTATCTGCATTATTTGGTGAAGTCAAATATCTGGCCGAAAGTCTAACCGTAAAACTGGCTTAGTATTGGAATTAAATGATAACTTAATGAAAATCCATTTACCTTCCCAAGTCATATTCGGTGTGAAAAAAAATGCTTTTTCATGTTTATTCCAACAAAATATGGCAACTATATTTCAAGTAAAAATGAACTGATACATTAAGCTTATATAAACAAAGGGATTTTTGATGCTAATTGAACTCAAGAATTGAGGCAGATAAGACGAAAAATGATACTCTCAACTAATCGCTATAAAGGTCAAGAAGCCAAAGTCACTAATTTTAATGGAGCAATTGCTTCTATTAAGAATATACAGACAGATATGTTGGCCTTAAAGTATAATTCACCTTCAAAGAAATCGGAGATTGCTCGGATGTTGCTATCTACTGAAAAGAAATTTACGAACTTTGTTGGTTTGTCGTGTTCTATCGACTCTAATTCTGAGGTTCTAATTTCTGGTATTTCCTGATGTGCTTTGCTTATATCTGCAACGGTAATCTTGTCCTTTATCATTGAAAATGGGAATAGTAAGTGGTGGCGAAACTTACCAAAGATAGTTTTCACTAAGAGATTTTAATCACTCAAGGTTTATACACATCTGAGATTTATCCCTCTGACATGATTCTAAAAATGCAAATCCAGGACGACCTAAATCAAGGTGAAGTATCCCCTCAAGAGTTTTACTGGTCTGAGCAGTGTTTCTCACCGTTTGTACACTCAAATCTCCTCATTTGTTCATTTTCATCCTGAGGTATCACTAGCATTCTACTTTCCTCATTAGAATATACTCTCCCATTTTAACTTACACGGAGCGGCCTCTACCTTTAATACCAACAAACCACTTCATTCTTCTTCCATCGTTCCAAAACTTCTACAAATAAATCTTCTTGTTGTGCTCAACACTTGAGTGAAGATCTCATAATTTAGATGGTTACAGCTTGAAGTCGAAATGAGATTCAAGTCTCCTCTAAAACTACTTTCTCAACAAAACTTTATTAATTCTTAAATCTAAGTTGCCGTACCCAGGTAGTTCAGAGTGTGAAATTTCCACAAACACTGGTCAAGTATGACTAGGAAAAGGACCTGCTTCGCAAACACGTTCAAAGATGGAACCTCTAGAATCAATCTGTGCATTGAAGGAATCTTTCGGAAATGAGATTGAAGCTATTATTTCATTGCCCAGTAAGATGACGTGATGATAATAATAAAACCCGAAATAGCGTGTCAAAACGCCCTGAAACAAGGAGATAATGGAAAATAACGGGTGACTTTGAGCCCATAGTTGTGATGTTTTTACTGAGCCACATAAGTTAAATTGCCAAGATGAAACTCACACTCATACTGGTACGAATTCTATAGGGATCGGTGGAGCAGCATAAAACTATGAGGTCTCGCTGAATTGCTCGCCGAATGAGGATCTGATGAGGATTTTTTAGATAGTTCTTTGCCATTTTCAATACAACCTCGTTTTCTAAGAAGGCGGTTTCTCTGAAATATATGAAATTGTATTAAAACCAAAAGCTATTATTCTGACGGTATTTTTTCAGAATGGCAAAATTTTAACCGAACAGAAATTTTCAAATCAAACTGAAAAAATGAAAGAAAAACGGCTATTTCAATGAATTTTGGATTAAAGGTATTTACTGTTGGTCTGAAAAGATTCGAGCAATTTTTGTAAAGTTGTCAACTAGAAAAGTTCGAGAAAAAGTATGATTGATTATATAAAGCTAAATTACCCTAAAATATGCCTACCAATAAAAAGGAAATGCTAAACTACTCTCAGTTTTTAGTTCATAAATGACAAAAAACGCTGAATCGCCAAGGTTAAGAAGCAAGTAGACCATTATTATCAGATTAGCTTGTACAGATGGAATTAAGGAATGAAAAGTGCCTGAAACTGATATAAATTTATAACTAAGTAAATGCAACCTAGAGCAGGGTCTATGACTAGCTTTACCTAAATAGACGCCTTCTCAGTTAGGAACCACTTTTAAATAGTGAACGTAAATTGAGTGAAACATTCAATTATTTAGAAATGACCAATTTGGTGGTTTGAAAGATCGCATCTATTGCGGAGAGGGGAGGGGGGTCACTGAATTCACACATGTCAGTCACGTGAACGGAAAAATAAAACAAATAACCAAAATAAGCATGAGATCGCTGCCTTTGAAAACGCCTCAATTTGTCTTCCGTAAAGCTTCATAAGCATTAAAATACTGTGATCTTTATAAAAACACGACACTATTATTACCCAGTGTAATAATAGAGTCCCGACGTCTAATTACGCGAAGCAACTGACAATAATTAACAGAGCCCTACAAAAGAAATTGGAAGGGGATCAAAGGTGTGCTGGGAGCAACATGTGGGACGCGCCATCACACGCGCGCATGAAGGTGCAGCATGCAACTGTGCGTACGAATTGAGTACGGGGAACACATAGCCAATCAAAGGTCTCTCGTTTGTTTTAGCGAATCCGCCTTGGTGATTATGACTAAGCTTCCAATAATGGTATACACGTCATATTAAGTCAGCAAATAAACGTGTCAATCGCACCGCGTCTGCTTTTTGACTTTGCAGTAGTTTAGCTACTTCGGTGGGACGTACCAACTAGGAGAATCTGTGTTAGAGGTTTCTGAGGATAGTCAGGCTTAGTTAGATAGCTAAATCCGCTACAAACACCACGCTATCAGTCTTACTCCATTTGACATTGAAATTCGGGTTACGCATTGACAAATGACGAAGATTAGACATCACACCATCACAAATTGAGACTCTTAAAATATTGAGAATTCAACGCTTCTCAATACACACAAAGCATGAAGTGGGAAGTCCTGACTTTATCACCAGCCCTCTGCTGATCCCTCCCAAATTTTATACCTTGTTCCAAACTCTTGTTATTACCTTATTTAGAGGGGTTCCCGCGACTCAGACCGGTAAAAAGTCTTGCACTCGCCAATAGGCAATGAGAACAAAGAATACGTTCAGTAGAATTATGCTAATCTCATTGAAATGCACCAAGAACATTTACAAATTTTGGATTTCATAAGTACTGACACCAAACAAAATCAGCTTAGAATTGGGGAACAAAAATAAAAGGAAGATATTTCAGCACCGATAAATCAACTTTCGAATATTCTAATTCAATAAATCTAGGTTTTAGCATCTGACACTGTTCATTCAAATTAAATGTTCTCTTAAGACATTGGCTGTGTGATCAAAAAATAAATTAACTCACAACGGCAGTTACCCTCAACTCGAATCTTCATGTCTCCTCAGACAGCGTAAAATAAGTATACTCAAAATAATGATATCATTTCAGTGCAATGTTGAAGGTACCTTTACAGTTTTGAAGTTCTAGTACCCGTTTCCTCGCTCTAATTGAAGCAGTTTGAGTTATGGTCTTTTCATTGAACCTTTTCTTTTGAATTTCTCAATTTAAAGAAGGGAAGCATTTAAAAGATCGGAAAGGTCATTTTTTCTTCCTCAGTGCTCTTAGATACTTATCCATGCAGAAAAGGCAACATAGAATAGAAGCAGAAGTTTTGAAAAGGAAAGAAATGTGACTGTAGCGAAAGAAAAACCGACAATTGCATTTGTAATGACCAAATTATACAGAATTATGCAGTGATCCTTTGACCGTCGGATCTGATTATTTAATTGCATAAACAACGGAAATTCGAAGAAGTAGCCACGTATATGAACAATATAAACAGCACTAATCGAAGGAAGACTTGCAACGATCCAATGGAGAAATGTAGAGAAACTTAATCAAGCTAGGCCCAGAAGATTTTAGCCTCAATTAATGGACCATAGACTATTCGATTTTCATTATATATAGGCATCCTCGCCGCTGCTGACCATTATTCATCGACCAGGCGACTAACCATTCCTAACGCCAATCCACATCTATTGGCTAAGTGAGTTTCTTAATAGAAGATTCACTGATTTTAACTGATCTTCTCCTCTATTCCTTCTGAGTCTGAGTATACTCACTAATTTCAAGTAGTACTTTAAAATCCACATTCCGTACATGAAAGAGGCAACATTAGCAAGTCATTCATAAAAATTGCTTTATTTTAATGCTAACTTTGGTTTGAAGAGCTGAACGATTGTTAATGGATTTTCAATTTATTTCACTTGAGAAATAGTAAATATACGCATGATGGTTATATGGAAAAGAGCTATGAAGCGCAGATTGAGCTAAAATAGCGCAACATACAAGGACGAAGAATCGGCTAAAATAGCAACAGTGAATAATAGGGAACGTAATTAGACCCGATGAAACTTATTTATGTTTAGGAATATAATGAAATAAATATTCTCCTGTAAAAGAATTTTACCAGAAGGAAGTGAGAACTACTCTAATTCAAGTACCTATGACTATAACAAAAACTAGATATACTATTAAAAATTTTTATACAATTCACCCAAAAAACAATTATTAGTAATATGAAAAATATTAGATCGTGGAGAAAAGTAAAATTGTTTAAATTAGTATAAATTTAATTTAATGAAAAATTAAACGGCGCAAAAACACCTGAATTATGATAGTCTACTGTAAGGATTAGACTCCGGGCTTAATGATAAGTTGATTATCAGACCCAACCGAGCACAGAAAAAGTTCCATTAACCTTTTAATTTTACAAAAAATGTCTAAAAAAGCGTTGTAAAGCTGTATTAACTTACAGTGGTGTCGGGTTTGGGTTTGTATCATTGACTATAACTTGAATGCCAAACGAGTGAGCATAATCCATGAGCTCTCTGTCAAATGTTAAAATTGCGGAATCCATTTGAAGAACCACCGGCTTGATATTACAGAATCTAATTAGTCGGTCAATTTGATCTCGACTGAAATTTGATAAACCCAAGGACCTCACATAACCAGCATCAACTAGCTGTTCCATTTGCTACAAAATCAGGAAAAAAATATGCAATACTTCCAGAAACAAGAGCAGGTTTTTTTCGAGCTTCAGTTTAAATAAGAATAAACTGAACTTACTCTCCATGAATTCTCGATCGCCTTCGGTCGAACGTTTTGATTTTCAATAGTCTGAAATGTTTAACTAAATTAAAAGAACTTACCTTATAAGTAAATGGATCATGAAGGAGAAGTAAGTCCAGAATAGTGAGTCTATACTCTGTAAGAATTTGGGTTAATTGATCCCTAATATTTTTCGGATCCCGTTGGGAAATAGCAAGCTATATCTAAAGGATTACTTTACCACAATATATTTGCCTTTGTTGATAGAAAAAATTCCGACTTATTTAACGTCGTGGAGTCAACTTTCATTTGGAGCACTGAACCAACATTCTCAACATTTCCGCCATCTGCATCACAATGTAGAAATCGGTAACCCGAATCTATTACGCATAGTAGGACCTTATCCACTTCAATAATCTATAGAATTAATGCTTTATTTAAATGCTAATACGCTATTGGCATTAAATCCAACAAGTGGCAACCGAAATCCATTGTTCAATGGAGCGAACTTCTGTGCAATGGGCATAAGATATTAACATCCACAGAACGTCCTGGACGCAATTGAATATATGTCCAAGGTCAAATATCACTTCGGATAACTAGACTAAAGATAAATATAACTTTTGAAGTTATTTAAAATTTAAAAGTTTAACTTGTAAACAGCTTTATTTATAGCAATTTAACCATAAAGGTATAGAATTCACGCTTGGAATATTAAGCCAGAATTTTTTAAATTAAAAGGCATTTTATGAATACTGATTCGGATATTGCTTTTCTTCAAGTAATGCTTCTAAATTAGACAATAATTTGATTTGTTAAATGTAATTCAGTATTTGGAAAATATTGTATTTGAAATTGCATATTATGCGTCTTCGAGCAGTCTCCTAACTTGAAATAGCAAAATTGACCTTTAGTTAATTAAATGCTGCCTTTAAGATAAATTTTAAAAAATGTTTTTGACATTTTTGTTCAAATACTTTCAACAACATGAAAAATTATTTCCCTCATTCAAGCCTTCATAGTTGCTACATTAAACTATCCTTTTATGATAAATTTTAACCTATTAACCACGGATTATTTTTGTTAAATTTACATTAAGTCTCATTCTTTGTTTATATAAAGCGGATGTAAAGACATATATGTAAATGTATTAAAGTGATAAAACTACACAGTTCATATTAAATTATAATCATCCAAATGCAATTCCATGTATTTACTTATAAAGGGTTAATGACTTGAACTGTGATAATTTAAAAAACTTTTATACAAATAACCCAGTGTTGTTGCCTCTATTATAATTTGGTTCACAGTGAATTAGTGTGGTACAATAATCCATACACACACTAATTTCATTTTTTTGCTTTTTGTTGTCAAAGCTGAATATTAACTTTATTTGTTGAATTATCGTGAGTAGCAGGTTTCTTAGTTTGACTCAAAGAACCATTGGATTAATAATGTTCCCATAAAGAACATAATTTGCTTCGTTTTGTCCTATAGTCAAAATTCCTAAATTTTCTCCCAGAATAGGAGTGAAATTGAGTCCAACCTATTCAGAACTTATCGGAAAAGCCTTTAAAATTTGTTTGCATCATTTCAAATTTACAAGCAGATGGACTAGAGTAGTGTCGAGTTTTAATGAAATTGTTCTGTAATAGATGAGGAATGGAACAATTTATTAAATGCGATATAGTCATATGTCATTAGTTAGCTGGATAAATCTCCAAATTGTTACTTATGCGTATGGTTACCGAGGACAATTTTGAGTTATTCATTTAAAAGTTGAAGCCATATGTTTTCTGCATTATCTTATATTTATGACTAGTATTAACTGACATTCTCTTATGCAGAATGCCGTAGACGTAAATCCAAATCAACATCACTACGTTGTTAGCTACCAATACTTTTCATCCATTTTGAGGAACTCTTTCTTGAATATCGTGGCTCTCCTTTTTTGGCAAACCATATAAAATAGATGCAGACTTTAGAGGGAGGTCCACAGACTGTGAATTCCGAAGACGAGAGAAATTGAAATACGACTATATGGGCTATCAGCCAGGCCATAAAAAGGGAAACTTTTTACGGACAACATCCTGTGTTCAAATTTAAAACAGAATGATACATTCGTAACATTTTGAGAAAACACTATGAATAATTCTAACAAATCAGCCTCGTGATTATTTTCAAAATTATCTACTCAGTTCTAATTAGTAGTATTTTGACTTAGAATTTTGTATGGAAAATAAGACATACCAACTTAAAGCTAGCTGAAATCTTTCTGTAAGCGCTTTATCCTTTGATTATTCTCACAGAGGCTACATATTTGGTAGCATTGACATTTCTTTTTCATAAATCTTTTGTTTGCGTTTACCTGATCGTCACCTAATTTTTACGTTTATGACTAACATATAATGATAATAATAAGTAAAAAATCAATTAAGCACTTCTAATGGAAAGTATTACTAATAAATTGATTGAAGCTCCATTGTATCTCAATTTGTTCAATATGCTTCAAGTGACAGTTATTCATAATTTATAGATAATAGAAATATGAATTATTATTTTGACGGCAATGACAACTTTTACTTAAGTTCTTAGTTATTTACAATATCCTTACCGCCATCTTATATTAGAGAAACTGAACGTCTCATGGAAAACAGATTAGATGTTCAATGTTTATGATACCAGTGGACACATTAATTATTCTACCTTTTATTGCTATTGTAAGTACGACATTCCATTTTCCGATCCTTTGGTTCCATTTCTTTCAATTATTTTCTTCTTTATACTCTATGAATTCTGTGACCAGGAGTTTGTTTATTCATGTTATTCGAATACGAGGTCAAGATACTTCAGTATTTGCTGTGAATCAATTAGAGTGCGCGAAAGTTTAACTGCACCAGCTCCTCAGTCCTGGTGATGATTATTTCTCCTTGAACTAGGAGCTTCTGAGGGCATGTAGTTAATCCGCAACACTTTAAAAGGCTACCCCTAATCACGCTCTTCTTGTATGCATTTCATTCTATTTACTGCTGTTGTTACATCTTCGGATTATAAACAAATGTCTTGTCAATTGTCAGCACAATATTGCACACTAATCAACTCTTGCTTTATCAAAGTCCTTATCTATGTACCCAGTAGTCGATCTGTTAATGGAGTCGTCAAAGAAAACCAGAAAAACGTCCCATTACTTATCATTCCAGGAGACATTATCAATTAATCTTCAGAATTCCAACCTTAAGTTAATCGAAACTGAGAGTTTGGAGGTTCTGGAATGAACATTGGCGGACAAAATGCTATAAAGCTTTAAAATGGGAAAGTTTAATGTCTAAGTGATAGAGAAAAGTAATTAGATTTAAATTCCCACGAATTTGTTCCAATTTTCAAGGTTCCTTTTTCCTCAAAAAATCGACTGTTTTTAAACAGAGTTTAAGGAATTTTTATTGTTACCTTGGAGAAGCATCTTAATGCTCAAAATGATAAAGTAGTCCTCTGCAATGCCAAGCGTGGGTTGAATGTCGGTGTTCTACGAATCAAAATTGTCAAAGCTTCTTATCCATTTGAAATCCGTGATTATGAAAGCATTCATTTTCTGAAAGTAATTTAATACATTTTATAATAATCACGTGCTTCAATGTTTACTTTCATTAGAGGAATTTGATTTCCTGGATAACTTCATTTTTGTGATCCTCAGAGTTTAGTATATCCTTACAACCATGAAACCAACCATGAGCGAACTAATAACTGATTTTGAAATTTCGAGGTCAAATGTCTAAAGTAATGTGATTCATTTTCCCTCTTTGTTTTACGTTGCATTTGTGGAGAATAAAAGTACACTATATTGAGCCAAGGATTCTGAAAAAAGTCTATGTCTCTAAGAGGTGGCGGGATTCTAAGAGCTTTAGTATCTCAATTGCATTAGTTCCCTTGCATCCTATTGTCTGCTATCTAACACTGTAGAACCCTTCTTGATTCAGTAAAATGGTGAAACCAATTTGCATACTTTCAACAAAAAAAACGAAAGAAAGATGTACGAATAACAATGCGCAGTTGTGGTCCAGCGGTCAACTTTTACAGGTCTGTCAGGTGAGAAATCTCTAGAAAAATGACAATCGGTACACATTGAGTCATGCTTGTGATCAGCCGTCATGGTCAATATTAATTAATAGGAGAGGCAATAGAATGTGAGAACTTCTCCCAAGTTAGCTTCTCTTAACACTTCTCTTAATAGGCTTAGAACAGTTATAAGAGAAAGTATTCCAGAAAATAACACCAAAGAGGAGGAAGAAAGGCTGAACAGAGATGCAAAACCCATCTAATCGTTCGTAACCTTCGCAACGACCTTGAAATAATAATATATAAATACGTTGTATAACTTATTAATATTTTTACTTAATTAATGATTTTATTTCTAATTTCTATGTGAGGATTAATAGGGGGTTGTAGAATTTCAGATATTGAATCATTATCAATATTGATATCTTAGCAGTTTGTGAATCAAAATACTGTCTTGTCTAGTGAGAATATATGCAACGTTCGATAATTATATACATATTGCAACCTATTTTAATTGCGTCCAAAATAGTTTTTTCATACCACTTTTAAAGTAACTAATATATTATATAAAGGGCACAATTAAAAATCATGTGATTGGAACCAGGGCAAATGACGGCATGACTACCCCGTTAAGAACTGGAGAATAGGAAAGAATGCCCAATAGGCTCCAAGCCATTATACGCCCAAGCTCATTGGTCGTCGTACATTCTCCCATTCTACCTATTGGTCAGCATCCAAATATTGTAAATTATAAATATATCCGAATTTCCCAAATGAACCCCAATACAATTTTCCTTTTTTATCGCTCAAAATGTCCTCTACTGGTAAGAGTCAAACCTATTTTAATACTGAGAGAAGTAGAATTATAAACCATGTTTTCCGTATATTGTGGTAGATTCTCATATGAAGCATCATGACCATGGGTCAGAGGAGTGCAAGAAGATCTGTGGCGACAGCGCTGAGAAATGCCACAAATCGGGTGCCGAGTGTCAACATGAGAAACATGCAGGATGTACTCCAGCCTGTCACCCTGGAGACCACAAAGACTGCTCGGATAAGTCCTGTTGCAAGTGACCGATCCTGAGGCAGTTGACACCCCATTTAACAATTCCATTTTTTTTCTTTGGTTGCCTTTTCTTCATTTTGCCATCTTGTTTCTTCTTCCTCTAATAAGTTTAAGCAATATATATACTTATTGATGCTATTTAATTGAGTTCGTCCCTGTTTTATTATTTGTTTTCGTGAATGGGGTATTTTGAAGAAATGTTAAATAGGCCGAAATATGGTTAATGTCGATTTAGCCTATCAAGTAACTAGTCAGTTGCAATTGGGTGAGAGTAGCTTAAGTTGATTGGTTGATGCACTTTCTGATTATAATAAATATTGAGGGTTTAGGACACTTCTCTCGTAACGCTTTTTTAGACTTACTTGCAATATGCCCGGTTCGTATCTTTTATTTACCTTTATTGATTTATTGTTTAAAATATCACTTAAACGGCTGAATATCCTCAAAAAATAGAGACCCATCCACACCACGAAGGCTGCTCAGAAGAATGCAAGAAGAAATGCGGTACGGAGTGCAAATCAGCCGGCCATCATAAGCCATGTTGCCATGAGGGGGACAAATCCGGCCATGCGGAGTGTCCAGAAACCTGCCAAAAGGGTAAATGTGAAGGTAGCAAATGCTGTAAAGATGGAGGAAAGTAATTTTCATGCATCTACGTATTGCTACCCATACAGTGACATTTTTAGAAAAATTCAGCGTTGAATATATAATTAATTAATTCAAAATAAATACATATAATACATGGCCTATATTTTTTCTCTTAAAAATGGGGAATAAAGTGGAAAGACGAGAGGCATTGATGTTGTTGTTGCTTGGTAGTTATCATATTGCAAGAAATGATGCTGGATAATCCATTTTCCAGTCATATTATGAAATTTTCTTAATCTAATTAATAATAACCGTGAAATGAATGGGATAGAAAAGTTTAGATCCACCGAGTTTTGTAAAATAGAGGGAACGTGTTCTGGTGAGGAAATATTTTTGCTATTGACATGAATTTCTTCCTTGTTCTTCTTTGATTAATTTTAGAGTCAAATATATTTGGGTCTGCAGTTGTCCTGTAGGACATTCACGTTAGAAGCATATAGTTGCTAGGTTTTGGTGGGATGTCGCAAAAGTAGCCAACCTAACTTTGCCCAAATTAGTTCCGTTGGTATATCACAATTCTGTTACCACTACCCCTGTGCTATTACTCTCTTCGTCAAAATTTAAATCCCTATCTTACCTTGCAGATTCTCCGCTTTCTCCCTCACAGTGGTCTAATATACGCTTCCTTCAAACTGAAATCTTGGTCCTCTGTGTTGGGAATGTTTATTGTATCCTCTTACCCTTACCAATGAACCCGTAGTCTTAAGTAGCTGGCTGCTGAAGTAGTTCTGTTTGCTGATGTAAAGCTAATTAAGTTTAAGTCTAGCTCACCTACGCTTGAAGTATGTCCGGGAGTGAGGGGTATTGCAATTGTTGCACACTTGAGTCTCTGGGCCACTTTCCGCCTCCATATCTTTAAATAAACTGTTCTAATATTTTAGCAGTATGCGTTAAGATTTGTCCAAATTCGCAACATAGTGTTTTAGGTTAAAATAGTGAATATAGGTACATATAAAAAAGAAACGTAGATTGTTAGATTAAAATAGTGATTCACATTTTCAATAGGCGGATTTCTCATTGTTAAAGTGATTGATGGCGCAAACACCAGGATGGGAATGATCTGAGGCTTATTTTAGTTAGTGGGAGAATCGATATAAACCTCAAACTCCTGTAAATGAGGAAAAGTGAATCCATGCAAGCATGATTCAGCCAGAAAAAAACATCCATTCTAGCTTGCTAGTGCAAAATGGGGCAGTTGCAAAACAAGTGGGTGACAGAACCAATCGCTTCTCTTCACCTTTATAGCCTGACAAATTGGCAGTGCAAAAAAAGGCAAATAGTAAAAGGAATCAGTTTCATTTGACTATGTTCAATTAACTAAAAAGAGCATTTAAATGGTGGAAACTTACTGTAAACAAAGAGATGAAGTAATTGGAGAAACTGTATAGGAATGGAAATAAGGTAAACTAGCAGGAATTTTGATTTAGTGGTGCACTTTACAAATCTAACTCTCTACACGTCGGTGTCCCAGCGAGAAGAGATACCTGCTATTAGAATGAAACATAAAGCAAATTATTACAATAAATAATATCTCTAATTAATGAAAATTAAGGGTTAATAGTTATTTCAGTGATAAAGGAATGAAAATATCAAATTAATATCAATTTAGTCAAAAGTAAATGTCCACTGATTTTTTTTGCTATTATATTTGGTTCAAAATACCTTCCTTCTATAGTTGTGTCTCCTTCGTAGAATTTTGTTTTCTTTTATTTTAAATGAAGTCTTTCGGTCTGGTCTAGTATTCCTTCACTGTACCCTAGTCCGTTATCAGCTGTGCATTCGGGTGGCTGATGCAAATCTGGTGTGCTTTTCCTCATTAGTCGTTCCTTCTTAGAGTTTCCATCAGATCCTAAATGAGCAGTTATCAATAGAATATCACGAATACAATCTTTCTAGTATTGAGCGGAGCTTTCAATTTTTATGCCTGAAACGAAGTAGCGCATTCGCTTTAGGTTTCGAACGAAGACCCTCATTCTTGCACTCTTCATTTTGGATTCTTTTTACAGTTCTGCTTTAGTGGTGACTGTTCCTACGATTTCCTTTTCTTCCACTTCTTTCTATACATTTTTTCTAATACGTTCATGAGTATTCTCTTGTGGATTTTCATTTTGCCCCATATTTTCTTCGAACTGGCCATTGGTTGTTATATAACTGACCACTGAACTCTGAACCTCACTTTCTCTGATAGAATTTTCCGTCTGTCACCATCTGCATTTGTGAGACTTATGTATAAAAAATCGGCCGAACTGTAAATGATTATAGAGCCAACATTCAGTTAAAGATCTACGTTGAAATGAAGCTCTCCAGGATACAGCGTCACTAGCGATTAAATTAGCAGAACCGTCTTCCCGGATATTTACTAATTCAAGCTATTATCACACTTACATGAACCTGTATTGTGACTATGCTATTTTTTCGCGATCAGCCTGGCAAGGCTCACGGAATGCTCTGAATCAAGCAGGTTAAGTGCTTTGCAAAATGCTCCACTGAGATTCCTTGAGCTGTTTGCAATCAATCATTATAAAATAAACTATTTATCTTCGTAACACAATAAGTAGTATAATTTTAAAAAGCATTTCTTGACGAAATTGAAAATTATGCAACACCGTGCATTTCAAGATTTGTAGTCACTTGCGAAATGCTTTCTTGCCTTTTATCCTCAAAATAGGCAGCAATTACTCCAATAAAAGCCACTTCGCTTGTTGATCAAAAATTACCAGTGATTATTTGGAACTGGAATGATTATCAGATTATAAATCACGTGAAAATTGTGGGATAGCCCTTTATGCGAGAGGAATATATTTTCAATGACAAATATTCTACAAAACTGGAAACCAATTGGAATCTGATCATTATTTGACGCATCGGTTGTTATTCAAAAAATAGTATTTGTTGGCACACAAGATATTGTCTTAAAATAACCTCATCTAATCAATGATTTAAATTGTTATACGAGAGCAAAGCAGTTCATGGCTGGAACTGTCTTAAAAAGTCAAACGTAGCATTTATCTAAACGTCATCTGCTTGGTAGTGTGTGAAGAAATAGGAACATTTAATTAATTATAACCTTTTCCTTGAAATAAAAGCTTTCATCGCTGTCCGAGATTTATGATCTCTTGAATGATTCGTGTCTGCTTATTATTTTCTATAGTTAAAGGAAATTAGTTGAGCGACTCCTGGAAAACGCTTTCTAACTTTGTCATTGATGTAATTGGCAATGTCAAAGAGTTGATGACTCCTGAGAATTCACACACACTTAATTCCAATTTTGGTCAGATTCTTCAGTATTGCGAGTCAAGCTATTCTCAGTAGGATTCGTCATTCAACCTCTGCCCTCATTATTGCCGAACTTATAGCTAGCATCCATTTAAAGTCATCTTAGCCAACACAAATTTTAGGTGCGGATTTAGACGCATTTGCGTTTGGTTGGCGTAGTTGTTTTGAAATAGTAGCTTGAGTCTTAATCGCTTTGCTTTGATAGTAGGTGTTACTGATTTCTTGTCACTGGGGTGTAATCAGCTACGCCTGTTGACTTTCGCCTATTCTGAAAATGGCATGACCAAGCGCTAAATCTCACCGACTGATTGATCAACTCTGACCGCTCGTGAATAGATCTGTTCTTCGGTTAAGATAATCTTAAATAAAAAGCGAATTAAGAGAGTATTTGGATTCGCAAAATGGTTGACTAAGGGTTGTAAAGAGCAAAAGGTGAAAATATGAATGTGTAATGAAACTAGGATGTCGGGACTTTCCCTCCTGTAAAGCATCGACCTGTCTACTGAAGAGTATAGCTCACCTTATAATGTGTAAATGGTCTAAATTTCAATTTGCATGGCTTAGTTCGTGGGTTTCAAGGTGGGTTTATAGTAACGGTCTGTGAAAGTCAGTCGAGCTCTTTTGTTCTACCACATTTATCTTATTTTTGTTATAAACAGGTAGACGAGACTACCAAATGCATGCTAAATTCATTAGAGCTAGTTGAACTAACAGCATGGCATCTAATAATATGATAATATATTAGCATAATATGGCCATCAAGTGTGAGGAAAATCAATTCCTATTCACGGTTTAGATCATAAGATGTGGTAATAATTGGTTGTGTTGATTGGATACACTAACTACAAGGGAAAGCTATTTTTTGTGCATAATTTTATTTACGAACAGCCGACTACATTCTTTACTTCAATTCACGAGAAATTATAACGTAAACACAGGTTTGGCTTTGTAACAAAGAACAATGACAAGCGGTTTGGAATACATTTTCACTCACATGCTCTTTGTTCAAATGGCAATTAAGGTTGTCTAGTAAACACTGCACTCAATTAAACAAGTTGTGCTTTCAGTAGCTATGGTTGACCACCATTTTGTCACCGTATACAGACAACCTGTCATTAGAAGTTTAAGGATCTAATCCATGTCCCAGGCATTTTAATATCTTGTTTTCTTTCCTGACCAACTGACCGTGTTCATTTTCATTTCTAAGGATTTTATCCTAGCCAAATAAACACCATTTTTCTCGAATGCCATCTTTCAAGCGGCTTCAGAGCAGTTATTGCTTGTAAAAACGTTTTTGCGCACATGCCAACTCATACAACTTACTCTCCAATTGCCAAACGGAAGCTTTTCTTTTGTTCTAGTTTGTGATTAAACTCAATGCCACGTCTCCCCTTCCCCAAACAGCTATGATGCTTATCGCCTTCTATTTTATTTATTTGAATTGACATTCTGTCCCTTTCGACTTCTATCTCATTGCTTACGATGGTCCAATATATATGCTTTCCTATCACTCGTCACTTTGTCATCAGATTTAGGAAACTTTAATTACCATTGTCCTTTGGAAAGATTGTCATTTTGCTAGGTTATTTATCTGACCCTAACTTAGCCCTAAAGTACTTCTTCTTCTTACCGGATTTAGCGTTTATACACATTTTTACCGTGAAATGTATGTTTAAAACAGCAAGTTTACTTGTCGATAAATCACGAGGTCCATTGTTTTCCTCCTGTTGACCTTTGCCTCGTTGAACTGGATGGATGCTCCCTTTATATAGTTTTTCCCCATGGCTAAAAGTCTCAGTTTTTGCACTGTTAAGGTCAATAAGAAAAAAAATTTTACCAATCTTTTCTAATTGCGGAAAAATTCAGTTTAAATCTTATCTAAGGAATATCATATATCTATGGAATCCTTTCTTGGTGAGGTGTGTATTTTGGATGGTGAATAACGTAGACATCAGTTGAATCAGAATAAAATCACAAAACTTTGCAAACGCACTAAAAATTGCTGAGACGTTTCATTTACTAATATTCGGTAATTTGGATCTGATCCAGGTTTAAATGATTAAATTAAACATATTTTAATTATAATTAAATTGATCATAGGCTTGAATATACTTTTATATACTTGACTAATGAAGGAAATAGTTATCAGTTTTTCTTTATTTATTCAAATCAAATTTAAGCGGGTATATCCAATTTCTTTAAAAGAGTTTTCTGTCAAAATTTCCCACCTTTTAAGTATTTATTTGAATAAGAATGCCTAAATTTCATTTTAATTAAACGAATTAATTGAAACCATTTTATTTACATTCTTTGCACTTTTATTGCAAAATGAAGTGAAAATAATAACAAATTGTAGTTCTACGAACAAAATTCTTTTATTAGTTGGCAGTTCTTTTCAAAATGGTCGAAGACTTCACCTCTCGTCATTCTGAGAGTTTGGAAAAGGAAATTTGTTCAAAATTCCAGGGTCCTCTGCGGCTCGTAGCTTAGATCTTTCAAAAGTCGAGTTTTAGAAGTTACCCTTTTCCCTAAGCATATAAAAATTTGTGACTACAAGTCGTGCAAAATAATATTTCAAGATAACTTTCATTTTATTGTCAGATGTGAATATTTTATACTTAACGAAACCTCTTGGGAATCCTCAGGGATTAAATCGCTCGAACGGAGAAAATGAGACATTGGAACTCGTATAGCTTTTATAAAAGGCGAATAATTTATAGTCTACGGGAACTTTTGTTGCATATATTTTTAAACAAAAAATCTAAACAATTTCGGACATTTGGATTCCTATGCACCTTCCGATTTCATCCCCAGGTGGCTGTCTACCCTTTGTAAATCATCTATAAGGATCGATTTTTTGAGGCAGGGTGAGCTGAAATTGAAGTTGTATATATATACTGACTCAAACTTAAGAATCACCCTAAGCATCGCAAATATAAAAATTTAACAGAGCCATGATCATTAAGCTGAAGACAATGGAGGTCAATTAAACATTGAAGCTCTCTTTCTTTGAATAAAGTAATTGTTGCCGAGCGCCAAAATGAGAAAGGAGCCTTCTTTTTCTTTGTGGTGTCACCTAGAGTACATTTGCATTTCCGTTCTTGTCAGGGAACAAAAATGGTTTCAAACCTTCTCTTCTGACAACTGCCGTTTGCTAAAATATTCACTTATAAGTCAAGGTTTCGAGTGAGCAGAAAGGTGAACGATCAATCACAACTTCAGCAAAGCAAAAATCTATGATTTAGAAAGCAAATATTTTAATTAAATAAACCAGATATCGAGTGTTTAGCTCACATTGCAACTAGAGTCCTCGTCACCAGAGTGTTTAATTCCTTTCAGTTTTCGGCCAGGTATTTTTAAAAATCTGTGCATTACATT
The DNA here is from genome assembly GCA_000469805.3 of Hymenolepis microstoma. Taxonomy (NCBI): domain Eukaryota; kingdom Metazoa; phylum Platyhelminthes; class Cestoda; order Cyclophyllidea; family Hymenolepididae; genus Hymenolepis; species Hymenolepis microstoma. The sequence continues at coordinate 22,410,051 of LR215991.1, read as the reverse complement.
TCGTCATGTAATTAGAGCAGAATAAAGATTTCTGTATATTATGAGGCAAAATTTTACAAAGAAAATCGATCGACTTTCCTCTGAGTGGATCGATCAATTTGCAATTGTTCAGTTTTACTAAATTGTTGGCATTAATTATTTAAAACATTTCACAAGAATGCTCATTCTAATAGAATACAGTTGAAATCGAAAAAGGGAGCAAAGAAGCAATAAGAATCGTAATATCCTCTAACCTATCAAAGCAACAGACTTCAATTATTGCCTGAATATGTGATGATATAGCAAGAGACCAATGGGTTTAAATGGCAAAACCCCTGGTAAATGTCAGCTCGTGGATGCGCTTTGTGAAAAGTCAAGATTATAAGATATGCTAATTCTATCATTGAGCCAATTGCCCTGTAAAATTAAAATTTTAGTAGTTGGGAATACTGACATTTTAAGGTTTCGTGACAAGATATATGGTTTCTTTTCCCATAAACCGTGGTGAATCAGGGAAATACACGCATTCCAATACACTGAGTTGGGCTAGACTGTTCATTTTGAAAGTATGAACGTCCGCTTTGTAATTGTACGCGTTTGTAATGCATGGTGAATTTGTACCGCGATGCACTATATTTCCCAAGCTTGCAATGTGTTGGCTTATGGTATTCAACTGATGAAGAGAAGCACTGACGTGTGAAACGTCTGCAGAGAACTACCTACCGGAAAATATGCTGCTAGTTGAAAGTATATGGAAAGTTGTCTTTGACGGGTTTTTGACACAGATTTTGCTGAAGTTCAGCTTACCCTGACTTATCGCATTATAACTTTGCACAGAGTTGCTAAGGTTTCCTGCCTATTACATTACGTATCTCCTTTACAAAAAACCCCAAGATTTGTTTACCCACTTTCCTAACTGTTGATGTTCCTTCGCTGATCAATGCCTTAGAGTACGCATACGATGCCACATTGTGACTTACGAGCTGTATAGAACAAGTAAACTACATCGTCTATCAACACGCATGGTGTTTATATTTGTAATCCAGCTATCCTCTTTCCAACTCCGCCCGCCTCTCTCTTTTCCCTCATCCGTCTGCAGTCGTCCAATGGACCCGAGCTCCAAACTAACTCCTGTTCCTTTTATGGAAGGATCTTGGCCTCTAAGAATACAATGGCTAAGCAAAAGACTACTTCGTTCAAACTTAAAAAAAGCGTTACTAACGGAATCTGTGCTACCCTGCTTAGTCAGTAAAGTTGGACGCATTATATTGTATCTCATACAGGAAGCAAGTTGGTTCCAATAAGGACGTCATCTTACGAACTTTTCCTGAAAATTACCAATGTAGAATTTTCGGGCACACCGAGTTCTTATACTTCGGAGTTTCATCATCATAAGTACGACCTTGCACAACGACGAACACCATCCTCATTCTAATAATTATCACTCGTTTCAAACAGGAATATTGAGTTCATTTCCTCCAGATTTTTATAAGGCAGTTCACAAGAAATATCAATAAAGCATACGTGTTAGCATCTTAATTTCCTCGAAACATAATTTGAGAAAGAAAATTCTTGGAGAAAAGAAACATGACCACATTCGAGTCATGCTTTAAGAAACCGTTTTAAAACAATCTAGAGTACTCCAAGATCACCCTTGATAACTATTTCTGTCTCACCTGAAACGAATCTAACCATTATTTGGAGCTATGCAGACACAGTTGGTTTCAATATTTAGATCTGCCAATTTCATATTTCCTATTTCTTCGCCTTGAAATTGTACTTTTAAAGCCCAACAACTTCCTATGAACTTAATATTTGAGGTCCTGAGAAATGCAAACTTTCAGGACATCGATAATATCTGATTTCTCCTCCTATCATTGATGTTGGAGCCAGTTATAACCATTATTAATCCAGAGAAGCTCGAAATCGGAGGGGAGGGGGGGAGAGGTGAATACCAGAAAACCCATGCAAACAATACTAATAAGCTATATTCCATCCAAAGTCTTGTAGAACACGATTATAAAAACGTGCTTTCAACGATTTCAAATCATTTAAAAGTAAACAGAGTTCGTCTTCGAATATGTCTTCTCTATTACGCCTTTACATAGTTGCGAAGCTTATCATCAAGACAGAGCTCATCATAAATGCACAAAAATACACAAAAGTGATAAATTCTGATAATAATATCTATCCGGTCTGATCATGAAAGAAGGGAAAGAGGGTGACGAGGCAACGAATTATGATAGAGGGTGTTAGCTTTCATTCATCTGACCCGTGAAATCAAGCGGCTCCAAATTCCTGCATCCACCTCTCATACTTTTCAATGTCAGCAGCGGAGACCGACTTCGAGACGCGAGAAATCGCCTCCTCAAAGTCTTGCATTCTGGTAGGAAGATTGAGATCAGCTGTACGAAGACTTTTAATTTCCTCTACTGATAGGCCTTCGATTGCCCTACGCATAGACATCATTGAGGCGTCTCTGTTTCAAATTTAAAAAAATGAAAAAGCATTTAATACTTTGGACTGAGAAGACTATAAAAAAGCTCCATTGTCAGTTCTAAGTCGACACATTTTCATCAAGTTAATCGACTATTAGGGAATGTTACTCAAAGCCAATAAAGGGCTTAAGTAAAACACGAACGGGATTCGAATGTCAGAATACGATCTTGACTCATAACTGTACCATAACGTGTAGCGTGAAATATATGATCTTCTTAGGAGCAGCCTTGAATAGCTTAAGCTTTTCTAGTACTCTATTAATAGATGAATTATTGGCGTCTAAACAGCCATTTCGTGGGCTCGGTGTAGCAACGAGGTTTAAGAGAATGAAGGAAGATAATGCTATAAAGCATGACCCACCATGCGTTCGCTAAAATCTCTCTTTAGTTGCATCATATGTTTCGCTACAATTTGATTCAAAAAACCTGTAAGGTTCCTTGAAACGTATTATAATTTATATATTCAACAATGCTCAAGCGATTGTAATAAAAGATTGGCTCAAGTATAGAACCATTAAGTGAATCCCAACTACACGGAGGGAAATGGACAAGATGTTCTGATGAGAAAGCTCGCGCTTTATCACATTTTCAAAATCCATTATTGCATATGCCGGATGTGCCGCAATGTGACCTAAACTCGAGGGACGGTCACAACGATCACCACTGGAATCTATCGGTTCAATCTTGTTCCCTTGACCAACACCTTACATATTTAGCTTAAGACTACTTCACCTCGTGATTTTTAAAAGTACATGTTCATTGTGATCCGACATTATCGAACAAGTTTAAATTTCTCCCCTGCATACGAAAACAATACGCCTGAATAATCCTATTAAGTGTTAAGCAATCGCTATTCTTGAAGGAATATAGACCTACAAACGGTATTACGTTCTCTTAAATGGATAATTTTCTTGAAAGGTTAGAATTTCGTAATGGGCATCCACTATTAACCCTTTAACACCCGAATTATCTCTTGAAAAATGCACCCAACCGCATTCACGCGTGTCTCATAGCAGACTAATGCCGCCGAACTGATGAGTTTTGGTGGTATCAGGCGAAGGCTATAGACATGTATTGAACATGTTTCAGACGACAATAGCGCCTTCTGTTACGAGTCTGGTAACAATGGATCTAATTTTGAAAGAGGACCGTACTGTGCAAAGGGCGTTAAAGGGTTAAAACAATAAGGTGAGTATTGCCTAGACTGTTTTTACAATAATCATGATGACAACTCACCTGCAAACGTTAGTAATATCTGCACCCGAGTATCCGTCTAATTTTGCGGCAATCTCCTCAAAATTCACATCCTCATCCAGGGCAACTTCACGGAGACTAAGTTGCAGCAAAGCCAAACGTCCGGTCACTAGATATGCAAATAGGAGTAGAGAAGGAAATAGAGGCATTATTAGAATCGTTCCACAAAAAAAAACAGTGCATACGAGAGCATATAAGCGTAATTGCGTAGTTGCATCAAAGTAATCACACCAATAATTACAATAGCTCTTATTGGCGAATAAATTATGGCTCTAATGCTTAATATGACTTTGCTCAACATTAGACCTTGATTGTACTGTGTTGTGGATCAGTGCATATTCAACTCAAAGGTGTTCCCTTACCTTCCCACATTCTTATTAAGACTATTGTTCACTAAAATTATCTCACCCAATTTCATTTCTTGTGTGCACATACATTTACATCCCGCCTTCGCTGGGGAAGTAATATTTAACATAGATCAAAATTTAATCATTACCCTCACGATCCGAGGGGGGAGTGTACTTAACGTGCGTGATTGGTCACAATTAAAGTCATATCTCTAAAATTAAGACTGATCTCTGCCTTAGAATTGTTAACTCTTTAGTAAGTCAAACTAAGGAAATAATAATGGAAAGTAACGATTTACGTAAAGGTTTGTCAAACCAGAGAAAGTGCGTTTGGTTCTAATCAGCTCACGTTCACTGAATAGTATTGGTAAAAACTGGTTAAGAGAAATTTTACACATTGCAAGCTTCTCACCGAGAACGCTATTCCTAAGCGCTTCCTTTCAACAGACTAAGCCATACTTGACCCTTCAATCGTTCTGTGTCTAGTTGATTTCATTAGGGCCTAGAACAGATATGACTATCTGAACCAACCAACTAGCTTGTATGTGCTTACTTTTAATATATAGCAATGCATGTTGCTGAGTCACCACAAAATTCACCATTAATACCTTAAATAAATCAAATTCTCAAGCAATTTTTCTAAGTCATTTCAAACTGCTAGAAGACAGTTAAGCAAAAAATCGTCACAAAAAACGAAAACTTTCACAAATTCTACCAGTAACTGAATTTGAATCATATTTCCTGTAAACTATCTGAAAACAATGGAACAAGGATTTTGATAGCTTAAGTTTTGAAAACTTACTTGAATGTCTGAAACACAATTATTTAAACTGTACAAGTCCAGGCTTAAGAATGGCCACAGAAGATAATGCTAAAAAGTAATATATAATGACCGATGATCCCCTAATTATAACCTACACATATTTTATGGTTTTCGAATTTCACAAAGTAGCTTCGCTTAAACCATCTGAATTCAATGCTCACTCAGTCATAAGGTTACAAATTGTTTCCTCCAAATCACAATCACCGGAAGTTGAAATTAGATGATTAGTCCTCTTCGGAACACCCCTGTCTCCATCCCTTGCGCCTTCACTACATATACATTATTACATACACATTTTTATACCGGAAGTACTTTTTGAAAGAGAGGATTAGGTATAATTTTAAATGGGAATATCAGATAGAATTTCCATCTACCTAAATTTCACACTCGCGCTGAAAAAGGATATTCCCATGGCTGGTGATTAATCCAAAATCTGTAAAAATTTCGCACCTGTGATAACCAAGCCCTAAGCATGTGTTGCATGATGGTATGATTACAATTGACTCACCTGGTGTTCAATTTACCTGGCTTCTCTATCAAAAAACTGCATAACAAGATGTGACCCAACAAAAAAGTGTCTGTTGGGATTTTTTGTTTATACTCCAATACGTTAGAACACCTGAGAAAACTGGATATAAGTCGGAGTGGATAAGTTGTAAAGAATTCCCTCCACCACCTTCACACATACGAAATAGCGTATAAAAGTTATGGTAAAATAAACGAAAAATTTGGTTAATAGCTTAAAAATTGTTCAGAACCCCGCTCTACAAATGATGCTAGGACTGCAGAAATGGAGACAAGTGCGATTACATAAATGGAATAATAGGTCTGAAGAACTTCAACTCGAAACACCAATTGACCTGTTAATTCCCGAATTCAGATGAAGTAGGATTAGCCTGATTTCCCTCTTCTGCAACCTAATACACAATGACCTCTTAATTGTACATGCCCCACTTATAACTTTCACTTCCTATGCGTTAGAATGCTTCTCCATGATGAGAAGCTTTTGGGACCTGTCATAGAAAAGAAAATATGAAAAAGACGAGGTTCTTCAGGAATATATCAATATAAAAAAAATCTTGATGATACGTCATGCGTTAAATACGTAATTTAAAATTAAATGAATTACTTATTTGAAATATAAACTATAGACAGAAAGGTTTTTTAAGAGATCAAGCTCTCCAAATTCAACAGCTATGGTCAAGACCTTGCAAACTTTGATAGCACCTGTGATATCCACAAGTTCAGTATCTGGACACAAAATAATTGGAGGTAGGTATTATAACAATGATCAGAAAATAACAAAGGTGTTTAGTGCAATTTGAAATTCTTCATTTCTCGAAGGCAATTGGATGCATTGAACTGCAATTAAAGATCAAGTCTAGTACCATTCACCACAGGTAAATCAAGTAGACACTGGAAAATTTGTACTCCATGTAACAATGCGCTTCAATTGGACAAAGAGAAATGTGGTATTGCAGGTGTGCGTGTGTGTGAAAGACAAACGAACGGCTTTTAATTTTCATTTCCTGTAGCAAATATTGAGTGAATTGGGTAAACAAATGGAACCCAAGAAAACTAAACCTCTACTTTGTGTGTGAGATTGGATTGAAATACGACTAGAGGTAGTTTTAAATGAAAGCTTTCATTTAAGTTCGTTCACTTAATTAATTGCCGTAAGATTGAGAAAATTCCTTATCCCAGAAAGTAAAAAGTACTTCCGTTACCCTTGGCTGTTTAAAAAAATGGATGCAAATAAATCGATATTGTGTGACCAGTCACGGAGTTAAATCAACCCATAAATAAGCGCTGAATATAGTGAACATAATCTCCTTCATGAACCTAGGAGTAGTCCACTTATGAAGATTGAATATTAGATTACAGCAAGAACTAGTTCTCTTAAGGAAACATGGCCAACTTAGTGCTCCCAAAACAGAATAATACAAGGCTCCTGGTTATCAAATTCCATTGAGCACTTTTTTATAATTTCCTCTCTTGCTTAAAAGTAACTGGATTTGTCTACTGGTTCCCTTATTACACGCTTTGCCAAGATTAAAAATTAAAAAGGCGTTTGCTATGTTATTGGCAGTAAGAATACTATTAACAAACACTGCAATTTTTCAGACGGCGCACTACTTATAAGTTTATATAAATTCAGCACAAAATGATTAATCATTATCTTGTGACAAGACGATTATAACGCGCATTCTATCCTATTGTCGTTTTGACTTGCAAAGCTAGCCTATCAGCCAAGGAGAACTCAGTCTTGAATCATTGGCTTAATTGTGTTAGCAGATAGGGCTAATAGAAAGTGAAGATGGAATAAGGGGATTCGAGTTCTGAGATCCTATTAATGAGACTTCAAGTTAAGTTTATTGATGGAACTAAAACCACAATTTCCGATTTAATTTCGACATGGATGAATCATGATAATAATAATAATAATGGAGCATACTTAACGAGTAAATCCGTCGGAAACTAAAAAAGATTATGAATATCATAGGATGGGCTTAATAACCAAATATAGAAATGACAACAATACTTAAAGTTATAAAAATTTGATCAATTTGAGTATACGCTTCTCACTCCAATCCCACTCATAATAACTGAATGTTATATAGCTAGCACACTAATTATGTATTAAAAAACGTTAAAATTAAAGTGAATTGCCGGCAAAGTCTCCTGAAAAAAAACGAGAATTCATGGAAATATTAAGTCTTTCTGAATAGGATTACTTCATGACCAACGAAATTAGCATGTGGGTTCAGGGCCTTTTCATGAACAAATAATATGCATAAGTGTAAAACAATGAAACAAACTTAAAAGAGATTCTATTTGATATCAAATAAAGTAATTAAGAATTTTGAGCAGTATCAGGGCTTCTATAAATAGAATATTCACCACTTTCGCTCCTAAATTGTTACTTTCTGACAGGTAAGATTGATTATTGAAAAATGAGGTGAAACTATTTACTATGAAATTGTAGCTATCAGGAGGGATTGGGCTTTAAGGCATAGCGTAGTCAAACGAACAGTGAAGCACATTTACATTCTAAGTAGCACGCCAAAAAATTTGCCCAATTACCAACAGGATTAGGACAAGGATAGGAGGAGTAGACGAAAGCTAGAATATCATCTTACAAATCATATGATGGGTGCTATCATTGGCACGAACATTCAAGAGGGGCTCACGATTCTACAGTAAATAAATAACATGTCAAATTCCATCTAAACCAATTACAGATTTTGTCATTCAGTTGGGTGACCTTAGTCACAAGAAACTTCATCCAATATATTCGCTTTCAGCCCTAAAGAGCAAGAGAAATTCTGCAAATGAAGTAACCTTTTCACTTTTCAAAATTGACAGCATTGTGAAATCATTTCAAAATTGTGCATAATTTTGCAAGCAATTTAAAATTGGAAGTTGAGATTGCAAGGAAAGCCTAGACCATTCGAAAGAGAAAAGTAAGTCTGTTTGCTATTGAAACTCCAGAAAAAGTGGAAAGTTTTAGGAAGATTAAGCTGATTAACAGGTGGGAAAGAAATCTAAAATTCGAAAGAAATTCCATTTCCAAATGCATCATTAATTTGATAAAGTGAAAAATCCTGATGTTCTGACTGGTATTGAAAGAATTTTAAATAAAAGTATCAACTGGAGGAGAATACAGAATGGACAGGAACGTTTAAATTACATTTGCCATAAAAATGTCCGCGATGGTGCCCAGTACTATTATATATCCATCTCCATGAGTGCATTGTCTGATTAATGCGCATTAGATGTGCCGTAGAAGGAGTTTTTGGATAATAGGCAATTGGGCGTGGCTACAAAGTCTATTTACAAAGCTTCTGTTAAACTCCAGTAGAAATAAGTGCGAACTACCCATTATAGTCACTAAAAAATTAGGAAAAGGACACATTTTCCAAGACCATGGAATTCAAAGACCTTCTCAAAAAAAGTGTAAAGGAAATTTTTGAAGACTTTAGTAAAGATTTTCATTCAGCTGAAACATAAGAGACTGAAACACAAATAAAAAATCGCTTAGTTTGTAAGGTTTACATCAAGAGAATACCTAAGCCTGGTTGCATTTTGTCTTCACATTTTTAACCGTTTCACCAGAAATAGCTTAAATTTTAGAAAAAACATGAATATGTTTAGGTGGAAGGTAATATAAAACCATGCTTAAAAGCAGAATTAGAATAAAATGAGGTTGAATTAAATCTGGACTCACATGAAGGCAAAGGTATATAGATTCGTTTTTCTAGGCGTCTTCTTAACGCCTCGTCAATATCCCATGGAAAATTCGTTGCTGCAAGAACCATAACCGTCTTCGTTGGATCATCATCTTGTCCTGTTGCTCCATTTACACCTAAAATTAACGGAATTCGATAAGATCAAATCTTAAGTATGCCAGATATTAGAATAATTTAATTGAAACTCACCGTCCATCTGCACTAGTAACTCTGACTTAACTCTCCTCGATGCCTCGTGTTCAGAGTCACCACCCCGGCGTGAGCACAGTGAGTCTATCTCATCAATAAATATCGTACTTGGTGCATAAAATCTAGCCATATCAAAGAGAATTCGGACCATCTTTTCTGACTCTCCACGCCACTTGCTTGTAAGACTCGAGCTTGATACATTAAAGAACGTTGTTCCACATTCTGTGGCAACAGCTTTGGCAAGTAGGGTTTTGCCTGTACCTGGAGGACCAACCATTAGAACTCCCTTAAAAAGAAGTGTGGTTTCAATAAAATGAAACAAATCAACTACTGGTATGGAATTAAGTACCACTCACTTTCCACGGTCGACGAATACCCTTGAAATAGTTTGGTAGGACCATGGGTAAAACTACAGCTTCTTTGAGCAGACGTTTGGCATCATCCAACTCAGCGATGTCATCCCATCGAACCTCGGGGTTTCGTTGGAGAATGTCTCTTTCGAGAATGTCTATGAGGTCTTTGTCAGCGCTTGGACCTTCATATCTACTTTCGACTGCTGCTTCGATGTTATTGGAACCAGTGTTGTTGCCTGCTGTAGGTGTTGGTGTATTAGAGGAGTTTGAAGAACCAGACTTGGCTGCACTTGGAGCTCTTCCCAAACGTTTGCCTAGAATTATAAGAAAGTGTTGGAGGAGGTCAGACTAAGTACCTACACAGGTTAAAAATAAATTTATCCACAGATCGTCCCAACGCCTAAGGATATATATTAGAGAAGCTAATAAGAAATCGCCCACTTAAAGAACAGTATTAAAATTTTATTTACAATTAATTAATTATATCAGATTTCTATTATGTATATAAAATTATTTCTGTCATCAATAGCAACTCCTACCAATTGCTCCCGTAATTTCTATTTCATTTTAGAAAAAAATGCCGTTTTTAAATTGAAATACTCGTTCGGGTAAATAACAGCACTATTCTCCATTTAGAGTATGTTACATCTCGCTAGGAGAAATGGACGTTGGGGTCAATTCCTCTCACCTTCTTTACAGCCTGCCTGGTTGGTCTTCATATCCGACTTTCACACATCTTAGAGACTTTGAGCGCATTCACATTAACTTGATTTATCAATAGAACATATGTACGCAAAGCAAATTTGCGGACAGAATTAATCTGCGGCTCAAGAATTCCCATAACTAGGAGTTGGCTGATCAAACTTGAAGAGAAGACAAACTTTTATAGCTTTAAGCCGTCATTTGCTCTGTGATTTGAACCATCCTTAAAGAGATACCCGATCGGTTATAGAATTAAATTTGTCGCTCTGAGTTACGGAATAGTGACATCACTTCCAATCTACTCTCCTGATATATTTCTAACAAAGTATGCTTGCCATGAACAAAAACTTTAACTTTATATAACTTCAGTATAACTTTAACTCTGAAGTCATCAAACTCAAGTAATTATTTTAATTCTTTTCAACTAGATGCTTCTAAATTGGTAAAAAATTGACACCTGAATAGTTGAACAATATTGGAGAGCGATAACTATACTACCACTACTACAATGTAAAAAATATTGAATTGCCTGCATTTATTACAATAGAGGATAGAAATTTTGAACCAAATACTCAGGTTCTAGTTTATCTCGTACACCACGTACATGTCCTGTGCAAACTAGATAGACACTGCACTAGCAAATTCTTCCTTTTAGGTAAAACATTATACTTCTACCAAGATTGCAAAATTGTACGGAAAATTTAGCCAATTTGGAATGAAATTCCATCAAGAGAATTGAAAACAAGGAATCGTTTAAAGAAATTAAATCAGAAAAAAGCTTGAACACGTCAAGTACATCTGGGAGCACGTGAGAATATTTCAGTTTCAACAACTTATGATCGTAACAAAACCCAATATCTCGTGCCCCAAGAAATTTTAGTTTACATACTTTAAGAGTGGGAACAGTGGCAAAATATTGATGGAAGAAATGGTGGATGAATTTGAATAGATACAAAGAGATAGCATCTAAGAAAACTCTGAGAGCCAACGAAACTATAAGATGGCTTAAAATGAAGAAAAAAGGACGAAATTTGAGAAAAACTAGTTACCTGAAGTAACCTTGGAGGGCATTCGATTTATAACTTGAGAACCAGCATTACGAGGTCCCTCTTTGGGTAACCGACGACTAGTGAATGGACGACATGGCACAGTAATTGGATTAAATGCTTGAGGACGGGGAGGTGGTGGAGGCCAAACATCAGGATCACGAGTTGGTTCTTCTAGAGGATCGAAGAGTGAAAAGCTTCCCCCATTCTGCTTCCCATCAAGAGTAAAACTATTTAGTGTCTTATTTATATCCGAAACAAGCTCAGACTCTTGCATCACCTCTTGCTGAACCTAATAATGAATTCTGTCGTGAGATAAAAGTGCTACTATTCAAAGCAGAAAGTATTTTAGACAATTATCACCTGTATCCATTGCTGCTTCCTCCCATACTCCTTTATACCTGACAAATGTTTTTTAATAAGAGCTAGTCCACAAGAATAAAACGTTAGTGCACTTTCATAATTGCCCAAAAGACTATGCTCTCGAGCTTGCCTGATATTAGAAAATATCTCCGAGTAAACGCTCATATAACCACTGAGGCAATGAAATCAAGTTTGCCGGTAGCATTACAAATCTACAAAACACATGCCCTGATAGTGATTTCTGGGAAATAAAAAACGAGTTGAATATGGCTAATAAATCTATTTAATAAACCTTTACGTTACTCCGCACAAAGATTATAATAAAAACATTAAATAACATTTAATTATTTAGACCCCGATGACATTTATTTTATTTTAAAAAGTGCAAAAAATTTAACTTTTTATCATAAATATTTATTTGTATACCTGAAATATTTTGTTTGTCCTTATCAATTTGTCAACGTGCACCCGAGTTTTACCCGTTCGCCTGGAGTTTTTTTCGCGTTTTGTTTGTGGTACAGGATGACATCGTCTAGTTCTGTCAAAAAGTTTACTAAGGAGGAAGAGATGCTCTTAGAGCAATACGGGCGTACTTCTTCCAATAAGTCCATGAAGATAATCAATGGAAACGCTCTCATGATTGCAGCGGCGCCAATCTGTATGTTTGTGGATTGCCTTTATTGTATTTGACAATATTTTCTACTCAATTATAGGGCTCTATTGGCGTATTCACGAAATGGACTTTGCTCTATATGCTATTCTTTTTGCCATTTTTACCCCACTCGCTACTTACCTTATTTCTATTGCTTATAACAACTCGAGGGGCCCGTTGATGGAGAGGTCTGCAGTTATTTGTCCTACCTCATTATACTAGTCCCCATCACTTATTATTATTTCCATTTCTTTGTTTTAGAATTGCTATCATTCGGGCCGATGCTATTAATCAAGAAATTACTAAGGAAATTGGAAATGATAAGAAAATCTCCAAGAAGGACAAAGACGATATGTAAGTTATGTATGTGTAAAATTAATGCATTTCACTATTAGGGTTCGTCAAAAGACAAAGGATGTGGCTGACTACGAATCCACAATGTTCTCAATCTTCTACGTCAACGCTATCTTTATCGTTATTTTGATGATCACCTCAACTGTTCTTCATCAGCTCTCAAATCCCATGTAAATTGACTTTAATCTTATTCTTAAACTATGCTTGTCTGGTTTTTTTACATTATTATTCTTATTCTTCTAGTAACTACACTTTTTCAATGTTGATCGCCTCAGGTTCTACTGCCTTTTTATCATCTTCCGCAAAACCCAAGCAACATCGGGCTTAAATCTCTCCCCTCTGAAATGTCATTGTTTAACTTTCTTGAGCTTGACACAATTCTGTTCTGTTGATAATTACTGTGGATATTTAAAAATATTTAGCCATGTTTTGCTATATGTGTACGTATTGCGATACGTGGTCATTGGTGCTTACTTAAAGAACGAGAGTAAGTGTTCTTAAATACGTAAATGACAAGTAGTTGTACGTTATTTCGTCTTCCGCTTCCTAGCTCTCTTGGCTTTCTTTTTCTTAGCTTTATTTGTGGTAATTTTCTTTACAACTATTATGGCTCTCCACCAAGCTTGTATCTGAAAAGTGAAGCAAGTTGTGTTTTAGTGTTGAGGTCACACTGGATGTGTTCAAATTTGTCCTATTTTACTTACCGTTGTTGCTATTTCATCTAGCTCTCTTTCACGTCTTTCTTCTTGCTCCTTCGCCTTGATTTTATTTTTATAGTCTGTTACAACCTTTTCCATCTTCTTGTACTAAAAAGCGATAATCTAAGTAAACACTAGTTTACTTCATCTTTTAGAGTAGTTAGGGCTTCCAATTGCTCATTTCGCGACCTTGTGAGCTCTGCAGTCTTTTTTTGCAAAGCCGCATATTCTCTTTGGTGTTTCTCAATTGTGTTCTCGATTTCCTAAAATGTATAATCCAGTTTAACTTATTCAGCTCTTGAATTGCATGTACTTTGTAAATAAAGTATGCCAAGTTTCTACGTAGATAAAATGGAAGCTGATTGAAGGATTCCTCTTTTATTAAAATAAGCTAAGCCGCCTTGTCGTTGTATGTGATTTTTGGTTTTTCCCACTGCTAACCGGGATGTTCACAATATTTAGGCTACATTTCTTCCCAAAGGGCACGAAATGCTCAGCGCCAATGCGCCTAGAGGGAGTTCCAGTAAGTCTAGTTGACTCAATAAAGAAGATGGGAGTTCTTCATCCCAAATATGGTGTGGTTCAAAAAGCTTATCGTTTCTAGGGGATTACCGCGCATATAATAAGCGTTGCATCAATATGTATGGCTGGGAATCACTGAGATTTATCATCTTAGGGTTTGATTTCTTTTTTATAGGGGACCTCCACAGACAAAGCCTTGCTTCTTTCGAGTAGTGATCTAAATAATACGCTGTTGTCTAGACTATGAATTATCACTCATTGTCTTTCGAATCAGTAAATATCTCTAGCCTACATAAGCCATAAATTACGTTACTACTGATTAATAGAAGTGGTCAAAGCACTAGCACTCCAGGTTTGACTCAAACGCAAGATCTCGTGTTGCGGGAGAGGGTACTGACTATTTTAACAAGATGGTCGGTTGTCTTCACCTCTGTATACATTTGATACTCTCAGGCATTTGTTGGTCCATATTTATTCTATAAGTTGATAAATAACAATTTACACCAAGGTTAAATTAAACTTGCATTCCTATCCCACCTGTACCTACCAAAATAAACGTATTCAAATACTTTTCTAGATCTTAACTTTGCATAAATTTCGACAAGTAACTCAAGGTACTCAAAGATGGAAGTTGTCTATCCTAGATTTGGCACTGTGATCATCCCAGTTAGCGGTGGGAAACATTAACCGATTACCTCAATAACTTGGATATCTCGATAGACAGAGTTAGAATTATTTACCGACGTCCTTATGACTATTATTTATGATACAACTCAAAATGCAATTTACTTGTGCCATGGAAAGACTTTATCTAGTTGGCAAAATCTTGATCCAATATTTATCGAAGTGAAATTAACATAATATAAATTACATTCAGCGGACTCGATTAGTCGATATCGATGAGCCATACTTTTGTTCGACTTATATCTCTATTTAGCTACTTAAATAAGGAACATGTAATCAAAATACAGACTTACCGCTTCCAAACGGGCGTTATTGTCAATAATCCACGAAGTGACTTTGCTTTGTGCCTTGATTGCAATGGCGATATCAGCAGATATTTGGTCAATTTCTGCTCTTAAGTAGTCCTCTTTTTTCTGCTGTCGCACTGACTCTTCATCGATTGCATTTTCCACATTATTCGACCAAAGTTGTATCTCCTGTGGAACTTGCAATTTCAGCTCCTTTGGGGTTAAGATTTAAGCATTTGGTTCATTTTAATAAGATGTATAAATGGAAAATACGGGATATCAGTTAAAGTTAAATATAATTTATTAATTAAATAATGACCAAGATGATAGCTAATAAGGTGCATAACATAAACTAAAGCTTAAAAACTATCCCCAACTCTGTGTATTAACTATAGACAAAGCAGTGCTCACTTGTCGTTTGATTTCAAGGTTTAATAATTCGATTAGTGCATACTTTTTTATTTAACTTCAGAATTATAAGTCGCTCAAAGGAACAAAGACATAGAAAGATAGTAAAATGGTTGAAAGGAAAATTCTACGAAGCGACAAAATTAGCTGAAACTAGAAGAGAATGGAAGGAGATGCGAATGGTCAATCAAGAATAAGGATTGATGTAAATTGGAAAGTTATCGCAGTTGCTTAATTTACCAAAATTAAACAGCGTTCGTGGCATTATAGTTAATGTACGCGTTGATTAAGTCAAAGGTCATGAGATGGATACTTATCAGTGAGCATTCGGTGACACTGATGGTCATGAGAACTAATTAAGTCTGGACAACAAAGGGGGTAGTAAAATACGACTTCTTCACAAAAGCGACTATTGGATGACTTCCCTTTGACCTTTTGAAGTCCTATTAGAAGTTCCCACAATGGGCTCGAGAAGTTGCATTCAAGTCTAGAATCAAGCTAATTTTAAATGATAGTGATCCATCGACGATCTGAATAGCATGGTAATTAACGAATTTAGGTGTCTTGACTTTGATCCGTATGCTGTTAGAACTAGCGAAGTTGAAGGAGTGGTTCGCTCTGTCTAATAGTAAAGCGGCAATATTTGATATTCTTATCGTGTAGGACCCATTAAGCTCGAACTCACCCACGATGAATGCTCGGAAACCTTTCTAAGTATTATCGAAATGTTTCTATTATGCATAGAATGAATGTTTGGTTTCTATCACCTATGCGTGAATTCTTTTCAACTAGCTTATACCAATTATGTATCCATATTTTTCTATTAATTAATCGTGCTTTGCAAAACACCTATTCCATTCTGAATTATAGTTAAAGCACTCTGGAATTCATAAGGGACTAGACTAAATAAGACCTTAAAATGAAGTCAGTTTTATTCTATTAGAATTTGAAAGGCGCATGAAACCTGTGTATATTTGTCCAAAGTAGGAGGTGGTAAAAATAAGCAATATCATACAGCTTGGGCATAGAAGTAGCATTACCGAGCCCCTGGTGAGAATGCGAATTCCGTCTCCACCCTTCATTACTCGGTACTACTCTTCTTAACATCACAGAATGAAAAAAATTGCTCGTCAATGAAAAATACTTCCATGAATGATGGTCATTTCAAATTGAAGTTTCGAGAGTAAGCGAACCCTCAAATGTGAAAATTGAAGTACTAGAAGAGAATACATCGATGTGTGCAAGAACCTCAGTTCGATGGACTATGATCAGAAAGTCATTTGTTCTTCTATGGCATATGAAGAAATAATCCAATAGTGCTAAAAGGACCACTTAAGTGTAAGACAAGTAGTATGGTAAAACAGTGCGAAGAGAAATAATCTAAAGCAGTTAAAAACTCTCTGTAATGAAGTATTTCCGTAGGAAACCGATTATTATTTCGCGAATAGATGAAAATTGGCAATATGGAAATACTAAATACACGGAATCCTGGTTGGGAATCGATATTTATTAAGAATAATGTATTAATGTGCCTCAATGATATGCTGCTTTATTAAACATTACAACAGTGAAAAATGAAAATGTACCTGTAGTGTCCCTTTCAACATTCGTATGAGACCTGTACGCTTCTGCAATATTTGGTCACTCTCATCATTAAATGCAGCAATTTTCATTTTCATTTCAGTTATTTTAAGCTGTAAATCCAACTGCCTAAAATAATTATAATCAAGAAAATTGGGGATAAGTTTGGAGAAAAATGATCGAAAGAAGTTTCGATGCACATAAGGTAATGTACCTTTTATGAGCATTGATAAATTTCATAACTTCGAGTCCTGGAGTATCAAAGTAATGCTTCAAACTTTCAAAACTTCGTTTTTCTCGAATTTCTGCACAGCATTGGTCAAGTAAATTCCTAATTTCTGACCTTAAGTATTATTCATATTATGGCTTTCCCACATCTCATTCATTATGTTTTTCGCATACATATATTCTTCAATATTTTTGTCTTTGTTCCGAATGTCTTTGCGGATTTCCTTCGTTAATTCATACTTTGAGTCTACTAATTTAAAATTTAATAAAATTTTGTCAAAATTTGGATGCTTTTAATTCTTACCGAATTTCGTTCCGAAGCAATCAGGCAATATTTCAGCCCTTTTAAGCACCCTATCTACGTTTTTGTCATCGATTCCCTCACTGTGGAATCCATATTTGGAATTCATTATCAAAACTAAAATCCCTATTTCTTCAGATGCACACTCCAAAATGTAGCGGCATAATATTAATCCAGGGTTTTGGGAAGTCATCTTTCAGTAATAAGTAAAACAAGAGTTTAAGATTAAATTACACTATGGTCCTATCAAGCTTTTCTCATTAAATTTAGAAAATAACTGATTAGACTTTAATGTTTAAATATTTATCATTAATAAGACATAAAAATTCAATAACCTCTTGCTTATTTATTTATTCCATTTAGCAAACTAATCCTATACTGTGTTGATAATAAATGCAGATATGATAATTAATTCTTCATTAGTCAGATATTTCTATTTACAAGCCTTTGAACTATTATTATTTTGTTTAACAATATTAATTTAATCAACTATGAATTTTGCGTCAACATGAACAATTTTATCACGAAGTCAAAGTATTATCGGTAAAAATTGAATAACAACATGAATTCAAAATAGTGTCAAGGCCGTCTCCGCGTTCCAGTGCATTTAAAAATTTTTCTAACAAATTTTTGTTTCATTCATGTGTATTGACTTTGTTGAAGTAATTTTCAAAAATAAAGAATTGTGTAATGTTTGTTAATAAGATATGTTTAGCTTAATATTAGATATGACTTTGATTTCCAGTTAATCGAAAGCAGATCTAATTCATCTACGAATTCCCCTCCCTCTCCCCTCCATCCCACAAAAGCTCAACTTTGAATCAAAATTTTCGTTACCACTTTAAGAAATAAGGTTTCATTTAAATAATTTTAGCTGGGCTTAAATAATGTTATTCACATATAGAATTGATTTTTAATACTTAAGCCTGGAAAAATACTTCTGAAACTAAATCAATAAATACTGTTAAGATTTTCATACCATTAATTACCTTTGCTCTCTCTCTCTTATTTTGATCTTATGTAGGCCACTTACGATTTGATTGTATAAAGCATTCCTGATTATCTTATTTTCTAGCGGAAAAGGAAAATACACTGATAAGGCCGTTAAAGTCTTCTTTCGTTCCTTTGCGTTGAATTCGTTGATTTTACTGGATTGAAATTGCACTCTAATCGAGCAAATTTTCATGCAAGATGAGAGTTCACAGGACAATAAGTGAACGATTTACAAATTAGTATTGATATAATAGCCAGTATAATTTATCTACTCTGGCCTATTTGTCCGTTCAAATAACTTTGGCATCTCGAGTTAATCGTTCTAGAACACGAGGTACCATATAAATGAATTTTTTCTCCTGCTTTAAAAATCATTAGAGATTCGGGGCTGAAAGTTAATTTTTGAAATTGATTGGCTCCCAACAAAACTCATAATGAAACTTTCACTGCACTATTTGACACAATCTTTTTAGAACAATGCTAAAATAAATAGCCAGTTTGAATTAAACATGGGCTTTAATTATAAGCCTGAATTATAGAATTAAAGAAGTCCTTTCGATTCAGCTGTGATATATGCATAAATTAAGTTGC
This sequence comes from Hymenolepis microstoma, assembly GCA_000469805.3. Lineage (NCBI taxonomy): Eukaryota > Metazoa > Platyhelminthes > Cestoda > Cyclophyllidea > Hymenolepididae > Hymenolepis > Hymenolepis microstoma. Next base: position 22,390,948 of record LR215991.1, on the reverse strand, counting down.
TCCCACTTATTTAGAACTAGCGTATTTGGTTGAAATTTTCTATCCCTTATTGTAATAAATCCACACAATTCAATATTTTTTATAATTTAGTATTGGTAGTATAAGTATCGATGTTCAATATTGTGGAACTACTCAGTTATAAAATTTATTAGTAATCGAGAAGCATCAAGTTTAAAGGAATTAAAATAAACACTTGAGTTTAATGACTTCGAAGTGACTCCGACAAATGCAATTGCACAATCGATCCGGTATCTCTTTAGGGATGATTCAATTCACAGAACAGATGACGAATTTATTACGCAGCATACAGCAATTGAGCTCTCAGATTATTTTCGTTGCTAGCAGATAGATTTTTGAGTAAAAACGACTGGAAAGTCATTCTAACGCTGCAAAGTTCCATCTTTGACGGATTATGTCAATAAAAAGGTGATTCAAGGCTCATAACGAGTCACTTTGTAAGTTGTAAAGCAATTTGGCACACCATTTGAAAACAAGGGCATTTATTACTCGAGTCTCCATTGTTGCTAACTAGGCTGTAAAAAATGGCGAACAAATACACTGAAACGTCCTTCATGATGTGTATCAATAGCTTATTCTTTTAAGTCCATGGCTCTAATACTGTTATCGAATACATTGATCATGATCCCGATACCAGTGAGTAAATTTAGTTGAACAATTGAGTCAGGTTAATTCAATTTTCCAAAAAATTTTATCACAAGTTCATATTCTTTAACATGTAATAGAACTAAAATGTAAAAATGGTATTTGCTACGATTTCAGTTGCATTAAATCTTTCCTCGAAAATATAATTCAAAAATAAAAAAATGGAATTCCAAGCCAACCTTACCTCCAATCGTTTGGCCGATTAATATGCTAAATTCTTCTCTGCCGTAATGATAAAGCACAAGTTGCAGAGAGAGAGAGAGAGAGAGAGAGCCATTCACAGCGAGGTCTAAAGAAGTACAACTGCTGACGCTTGGCAAATAGGCGCTGCAAACAAAGTGTAATGAACTTCAGGGAGAACACTTTTTCCCATTGTGCTTAGAAATTCCAGATTGTGATAAAAGGGTAATATTTTAGGCGCAGTGCCTCTGAATTGTATGCTATATCCCAAATAGAATCAAACTTATTTGCAGCAAAATTCCGCAGCATTTTAATTTTGATAATTAAGGTCCTCTTTCAAAATAATCCCACTGGTACTAGACTGTTAAAAGAAGAGAAAACAGTGGATGAAATTTTTTATAACACAATAAATAATTTGGGCGTTAAAGGGCTAAGTGCTGATTATGTTTAACTTCGTTTCTGTGCTCACTGGGGAATGACCAACCAATGCAATTATGTTTGGCTTACAGAATTCGGGTTTCTTATCAGATAGATTCAATAATGCCAATGGTAACCAAGATGAGCAAATGAAAACATATTCAGAAATTGGTTTAGGAAGCATAAATTCGATTATTTGGTTACTTATTGTTCAGTGAAGGCCTTATCTCAGAGACTAGTCCATTAGCATTGCGTTTTTAGATTTGTATTTTATAACGGGACAAACAATTTTTCGGTATTTGAGTTAACAATTAATACATTCATTTGTATTTTATAGACTATTATGCCCATTTTCACATACTTTCCACTTATTTTTTTAGCTGTTAACAAGCGATTCGAAGTCGCATTTCTCTGCTATAGCGGAATCTCAGTAGCACAGTAGTCTCTGTACACGTGTAAAGGCACCAGGTCAGGAAGTGCGGATTTGAGGTGAACGAAAACTGAGTGACTTGAGGTGAAGGTCAGTACATACAAGCCAAGAGACTGGGACGTACGAGCCTTTCTAACCGCGCACATATGGGATGACCTTAAATGTGTGGAGGTCATACACAATCACCAGTAGCTGCCTTCAGCACGTAAATGCAAGCTCTCTCTCTCTCTCTGCCATACACAAGGCCGGTCATTAAGTCTAAACGACTACCACGCCTTTTAATTACCAAGTCTGACTAATTTTCTACCTCATTTAGTCCATATAAGGGGGTTGTCAAATTGACTGATTTAATCTCTAAGACAAAAAATTCACTTAGCTGAGTTATTGGTTTAGACCATATTAAAGAAAAAAAAATTCAGAAATTCCGGAAATTGTTATTTCGTAAGTCTCCCAGTTTTGCATTTCATCTGTAAATCTTTATAAATCAGAGAGGCCAACTGGTGTTCATCCATTTTGTGTAATTTAACTCTGCATTTTGTACTCATTAATTTAAACAAACATTTACCAAAAGAGATAAGTTAATAATATAATCAAATATCATTGGATTCCAAAAAGAATTCTTCACACGGTAACTTAATAGGAGTTCAGGCCTATTATTTGGTAAATTCGTATAGAAATCGTGTCAAGAATAGAATTTGGACAGAAGTCGAGAACTTACAAAATAGTATTTGCTAAAAACAAAATAAAGTTAGTATATACAATTTCAGTCTTAAAATTACATTATTTACAGATCTTCTGTTAATGCTCTAGCTATTTCCTTATTCTTAACTCCAGTTCTTAAGAATTTTTAAATCGTGCGTTAAGGCTTAGCTTCTAACGCAAAGAGATGCAAATGTAGCACATGGTGGCTTTCAAGAGCAACTATTCTTACTTATTTAGAGTTTTATATTTAAATCCAATCTACTAAAAATTCGATCGATTGTACAGGAACTTTTCGCCCGAATTAACTAAGTTTAAATGTCTACTATTGGCATTATCTTCATTAATGAAGTCAAACTGTCGTTTTTAACATTAGAAATGTATTCAAATCATGATTAAGGTATTTTAATTAACTTATCCGCTAACCTGTTAAGTCAGCATTGTTGAGTCATCATTAGACAAAAATACTGAATCGAAATATTGAAAGTTAACTATTTTATTGAAAATGAACAAATTGAAAGAACTGGAAAAAAATAATATGAAACTAATGGCCTTTTAACTCATAATAAATAGCGAGAATTTCCTCAAATAGACCAAATTTGATCTATGTTTATTTGAAATTATTACATTATTAACCTTTAATAGTTTGGTTCCATTTATCTGGTAGAATATTGCAAATACAGTATATATTCAATAATCAAATTTCAATTCTGCATAACTTAAACTCTCAAAGGAAGACGGGTTAAATCTGTAGGCTGTAACTGGATTGGCAAATCAACGTGTCTTTGGCAAGCGAGAAATCTGAAATAGTTTACGTGCTCTCAAGGCTGACCAGGAAATGGGTGAATCACCTCAAGTCGGTGCATAACCACGCACAACCTCTTCGTTCTCGTTGAGTTTTTATTATCCTATGTAAGGCTGATGATTTTATGCCATTATTGAACGAGTTTAAAGAAACGATACTTCACTCTGAAAGTTGCTTTTTAGTTAGTTGATCAGTGATGTTGTGCGGACCATTCTATGTAAGCAAAGCAACTAATGCCATAAATTGGCCGTACGTATCCAGAAGTTAGGCCAATAGATCCTGCTGTTGAATCGATCGCTTAAACTGCGGACAAATATTGTTAATGGGCGAGTGAATGGTGGAGAATAAGGTCAAATATCAAAATAATAATAAATATTGACCATTGATGGTTTTAATGAAGATTCTTCATGAATTATTGCAATGGTGAAAGTGAATTTACATATTGGTTTAGTATTTATATCGATCAATTTAAAAGAATCCTATTGGGCTTTGAGAACTCAAAAAATAGAAAGGTTAAGGTCATGCGAAGTTCTTAGTACCATCTGGATGAATTCAAGTGACAAAACGGATTATCATAATTAAACAACCACTCAAAAAGCTTGAATGTAATCCATGGAGAAGTCTTGGAATTCGGATTTCGAAAGGTGATTTACCCATTGAATAACCTGATTTCTAAAATGTAAATGAATTAAAGTCATTTAATAACTCGGAGTTACTCTTAATATACTTTCCTTCACCCACGTTTTTCAATTTATTGGACTCAATTTGAACCGATTCCAGTTGCTTTCAGATAAATCGAAATTGGAAACTTCATTTCTGTTCTGCAGGGCACAATACTGCGCTGCAATATTGAGTTGCAAATACATATTCTTCCAGATGAATGCTAGTAAATCATATTTACAAAGTAATTTCTCAACGTCTTTAGTGGTTAACTCTTTTAAATAGACGCATTCCTTTTTCGAACGATTGGTTCAGCTGAATATGCTTGATTGAAAACTTCCAAGGCAAAGGTCAAATCGAAAATCCAGTTTATTTGTGAATGACACGAAGAGAAGTCACATTGAAGCCTTCAAAGAACCTCTCTAAATAAGCATTAAGGTATTATATTTGAGAGTTTTTGTCATAATTTCACATAGAAATAATTACTGGCCAATCAGTTAGCTATTCAAGCACCATAGTATCACTCTTCTGCATAATCTTGATGCGAAAATTGCTATTTATTATGATGGATTGAAAACTATCATTACTTAGTAGCTGACACAGGTTCATTGCTATCGTTTATGACTAGAATAGTAATGTACGTTTTAGTTGGAGATTTCATTATGAGATATAGATAAGTGATTCTATTCATTTATTGTTTTGCGAAATTTCGATTTAGGCTGGAAAGTACCAGTTTATCAATAGCCTGCGGGACACACGTCATCACTTAACATGTAATCGCATGCACACCCTGACGTGATTTCAAACCACTACAAGCCACAGCCTACAAATCCCAGAACTTTCAAGCAAACACAGAATTGCCGAAATAGAAGTCTTTTAACAAAATAACTGCTAGCATCAACATCAACATAATTAGTGCCTTTTAACATATTCACAATATTTGTAAATAATTAACAATAACAAAATAAGTTTTATTTGCCTTCGATTAAAAGTATTCATTGTATCCAAGACTGACTTATAATCACTAAGCTGAAATAGGAAAGTGTATGTGAATAGAGGAATTTATCAGCTGTACACGAAAGAGGATAGTAAATTAGATAAAAACAAACTTAACAAACATTCATCACTTGCAATAAAAAATGCTGCCTCGTGTTCATTTTAATTTTAGCGTTTGGTCAAACTGATATGAAAGTTTAAAAATTTTTAAAATGACATAGCCACAAACTTACTTCTACTGCGATTTGCCCTAGAATGTGTCCTAGAGTGTGTATTTGAGACACTTTCACTCTACCATTTTTAATTTACACCCATAAATTTGCCCATATTTGACGGCGCTCCAATCGGCAACCAACTCCTTTGAGGCACTGGCAGATTAGTTCAAGTTTAAGAGTTTATTACTTGACGTATTCGATTCGAGTACTCAAGTTAGTACAATAACTCATCTTTTATGATCATAAACGTATTTTTTAATGCTCACATAATTGAAAAAGAGACGAATTCGATGGTCTTACTACTTTCTCTCTTAATTTCGCTTTAAATCAAGGGTGCTAGAAAATTTTGTAATTTATCAGTACTTTTACTGAGAATTAGCATAAACAGATCATTCCGATGACCCAACGACCTCCCTAAATACACAATGTCGTAAAAGTTTCGGGACAATCTGTGTTAGGCTGGGTCACTTTGAGGTCTGTCTGATTATACATGTTGTTTAATCAAGCCTGTGCACTTTTAATACACCTAGGCATAAAATTTTACTGTTGAACCTTACTTATACGACTCACTCTCAAAAATGAACATTTATTGCTCCTGACTCAGCACTCACTCTTATTAAAGTTAGGTATTCTCTGATATTTATGCTCACTAGAACTTTTGCAGTCAATGCACTTCGGTGCACCTACCAACTTTTGGTAGCAAAAAGGCAGAACTAAGTTTAGAGTTGTGCGATCAAAAACACTTTTCCCTACTTTCATTTTAGACCGTATGACACTAATTAGTGTTCCCATTATTACTTTTCCCATTGCAGTACAAAACGCGTTTTCAGTCGCACGAATCATTAAAGCAACATAGAAAAAAAGGTAGAGGGTGAAAGCGTTAACCCTTCAACGCCCGAATTATTTTTTGAAAAAATGCCCCCAGCCACACTCAGGCGTGCCTCACAGCAGACTGATGCCGCCGACCTGATGAGTTTTGGTGGTATCAGGCGAGGGCTAAAGACCTATTAAACATGTTTCAAACGGCAATACCGCCTTCTGTTATAAGTCTAGTACCAATGGAGCTTATTTTGAAAGAGGACTGTACGGTCTTAAGGACGTTAAATGGCTAAAAGTTATGCACAATTAGGTCAGGCGCTAATTATTTCAGTCCTTTGGATGCCTTGAGCAGCCATTATTTTCATAATGTGTGTCCTACAGTTCGCAATTTCCAAGTGCTAAATGCTCGAATTTCATTATTTGTTCCTGGGTTTCTAATTGAGTACGCGCCTACAGCAGTAAGTTAACTGAATGGTAGATCATGTCATTTGGTGCCTTTGGAGACACAACTACGGAAACCATTTTAAGAGTATAAATAGTTAACATACAAATAGAGAATTCCAATAATTCACCTATCTGAATATTCGTTCAAGAAATCTGAAATTGCACGGTAACACAATGGATTGATTACAATTAATTGTTAGTCAATTTTGGATTTACATTAACATTCATTCTGAAGAAATTGACAGGAATTACGGACTTGTACAACATCAACAATGTAAATGTTTGCAAATTGTTTCTTTTTAAATTATGTTATTCGCACCTGTATTGTTATTTATATGTGGGAACATTTTATGGAAATATAGAATGCGTTACCAATTATATTTTAAACCTTCTTCTAATAAAGTAATTGTAACATTTTTACTGAGATGATTAGAAATCAGGAATTATTTATTAAAATGATAGCTTAACTAGGAAAACCAATATGTTTTAGATTGAAAGTGATTTCCCGTCACATGGATATCGAATATAACCTCTATGTAAATTTTTGACCACATGTTATACTCATGAACTTCAGTTTGGACCTTGCTTATTCACAAGTAAGAGCGAATCTTCCTAAGCTTAGAGCATGGAGTACGTATACACCGGGAGAAGGATGAATCAAGGTTGTAAATAATGCCTTGTGAACATTCTCCTTTTTAACAAATCAGGACATGTTTCGAATATTACTGGTTCAGCACTTGCGCCAATAGCATTTATGCGTTCATAATTCAAGCCTACAAGGCTTAGAAGTACGTGCAGCTGTGCTACCACCTGCAAGGAATCCTAGTGGTGAATTGCATGACCTACTGCACGAAGCTGCTTAAAAATGCTGTAAACGTTGCTTTTCTATACTTGATTTAAGGCCGTGTCAAGCGCGTACAAGCACTGATCCCGGTGATTCATTACCTAATATGCCAGAAGATCTCGTCAACTCGCAAGTTTTGCTTAACTATTATTGATTATTGTTATTTTAGAACCTTCAATATTACCAGTGAGGACAGAGCCCTTAATGGGAAACGAAGAGCGGATCAGTTAATTGAAGCAAGAGGAAATGAAATCCGATACCCACCGCCACCGGTGCCCCAACCCCAAACTTCGATGACCCTTCCTAGAATTCCTCATTTAATTCCAATCCCTTTTCGGTTCCCGCGAGATCGATCGAATTCCGTGGATACGCATTTCTATCGAACGGTCTATCTTCATGGAGAAGAGAGCAGTTCTCGTGGAATATCTTCAACAGCATCTTCATCGCCTATGAATGCTCTAGTGCAGCCCAGTACTCCTCCGCATTCTCCCATGAACATCCGTCCACAAGGCATGCCGACATCTTCAAACAGCATTTTAATGAAAATTCTAGTCAATAATGACGGGAGCTCTTCTCATGATACTAACTCCAAATACCTCGAATATGTCAAATCGGCAAATAAAAAATCTAAGTCAGAAGATTCTATTGATCGAAGAATTATGCCTCCACCAACTGTAAGTTCACGGCGTTATAGTTTCGGCGGAGAAGCATATAGAAGCTATGCTCAACGTAGAATAGAATTAACGTCTCAACAGAACAAAACTGAAAGGGCATCGACTATGCCCAGTGGTAGTTCCAGACTTCCAGATTCTCCAATCTTGTATAGTTTAATCAGCTCCCTCTCCACAAGCTCACCTCCTGAATCGTTTCGGAGCCAGGATTCTGTATCTGAACTTCCTCTAGATTTAACTCCTCGAAATATAGTAGTTGAATATGTACATTTGGCGAAAAAAGTTGCCCAAACAGTTCAAGCAAAAGTGACCACCTATATTCGCTGGTCAGCGGAATATGTTTTCACCTACAAAATTCCTTCGATGAACTGGTATTTCGTATTTAAATCAGTTTGGCATCGGCTCCTCATCGTCTGTATGGCAGAACATGGATTGGACATTGTCTACGTTGTATCCAAACAGGTTTTTGAGACCTTGTCTACTGGTGAACCTGTTTTACCATGGATCGGTATTTCCAGAGATCCTACAGACATAATTCCAACCAGAACTTTTGCCGAAAAAGTTATTGACTGTATAGAATCTCTGCGGAAGCTAAGGATGACTACTGAAGATTATCGGGATCTCAGGGATATCATTCTTTTTACTTGTAAGTTTCCATACACTTCTGATAGAATGAATCACAATAGTTTATGGCCCTACAAGCCGTTAATTACTCAATCGTTACTTGGTGAGTTCAATTATCACCATCGTGATAAAATATTGTTTCCTCTAATTGGCCTTAGGCCATGATGAATCACCACAAACCAATGTTTCTTTTGCATACTTTCAGTGCTCTTAATAATGGGCCACTGATATGTGATTTTAAATGATGATCATGAGCTTAGCTCCTTTAGTCAAAGAAAGATTAAAACAACTGCGTTAAGCTGCACAATTATTCATTTGTTTGAGGTCAAAGTGGTCTTAAGACCAGGTTTTAAAGTCTATCTAATCTAGTTTTATTTTCTCTTAAGCAAATCATCGGTCGAGTTTGACGGAACGAGTAGTGAAAACACTTCACGAACGGTGGATGAATACTCGACCTCATTTTGGAAGTGACTCTCGGGAAATAGCAGCCCTCAGAAGTGCTATTCAAAAGCTGGAAGAACTGAAAGCGGGTCAGACTGCAGGTCTTTTATGCAGTCATCTCCGAGGCGAGAGTAGTAAAGATCTCATTCTTTCTCAGAAAATGCTAAATTCGATTAGAGACATTGATGGCAGTATCCTTGGAAGTCTCATTTGCGATCCTCCTGATCTACGAGCAGCACCATTCCTTATGAATTACCTCAAAGTTTTTGAACATAAGCGGGGTCACTTACCTCCACACTAAGTTGTCTACAACGCTACATCTATCTGGCATTTGATTTTAAGTCGCTTTGCATGAGATGAACTCCTCTTCCAATGAGTAACTTATCAGGGTATTTGAAATAGATCCTTTCCCTTACTGCGTTTCCAATCTATTCCAAGTCTGTTGCCGGTCTCAATTTGTGTATACAGGTTCTTTTTTCATCTTTTTCTCATGAGATCCGGTTTTGACTTTTTGAGGCAGATCCAAAAGTTTTGGTCACTTGATAACTAATGACGTCTTCTTTAAATATTCTATTCCCACTTTGTCAACGTTTCTTATCCTCTCTTAACGGATCTTTTTATTTAATTTGTAAAAACAGTAGTTATTTTATAAGAAAAAAAGTATTTTGAGGAGTTGCGTATTGATACTCTTAATTTTGTTTGACAGTAGTTATAGCTAGCGCAACGACTTCGTTTAGAATTACGATTAGATATAAGGGTAGGAGTTCATCGATTGTATACTATCGCAAAGTAAGAAAAATTCAATTGGACAAATACTTCTGTCTGGAAATTGCATCAAAAGACCCTTTAACACTACGTTGATACTTTGCACTATTCCGATGTTTCATGCTCATTTGATTAGGGGAAGTGGTCGGTTATTGTTAATGTCAAAATATTAGTTATTGGGGGTCAGGGAATAACTTTCAGGACTCAGAATTACTGGGAAGAAGAGAAAGGAGAAGTTGATGCTTTCTCTTAAAGCAAGGTCTCCTTCTCTTCAAACGCATTCTGTGTTGATAAACTGGGAACCATTAAGGAAGGCCATAGTTGCAATGTGTAGTTTGGGGGTATTTTTTGGCACCTAATTTCAATCTCTACAAGATAGCTTTTGGATTCATCTGTGCCTTTTTATTCCTAAATAAGAAAAAACCGCTTTAATTCTGCCAAAGCACACTTCTACTCTCGTCTAATTAAATCTTTTCCAACGGGAATTTCGAAGCATCAAAGAAAAGCTGTAAAATTGTGCCCACAATGGTTAGCTTCGGGTTTTAATCCTTTAACGCCCTTCAGAACCGAACGGTCCTCTTTCAAAGTAAGCTCCATTGGTACTAGATCCATAGCAGAAGGGAAAGCAGTGGGAAAATTTTTTAATAACACAAAAAATAAATCGGGCGTTCAAGGGTTAATTACTCAAGGAAATATGTCTAAAATGTTTGTAAGAAATAGAATACTGTCCAACACCAGAAAGTGCTTAAGAAATGACTTCCTAGGTCAAAAAGACAATTGATAATACAGGCATTGTGAGGACACAACTTTAGCACGACAAATGCAGAAGCCTCGCGACCAATCAATGACTTATGTCAATACGAACAATCATTGGCCAATTCCAATATTCGATTACCCGACCAATCAATGATCCAAGTTATATGAGGTCATCATATCATAAAGTGTATATAATAACTAATTTCCACGTCATTCACACACATTGCACTCCACGCCATGCATGTCTAGAATAAACGCGTTCTTTGGATACGTCTGTCTCTTGTTAGCTTTGGAATAGCTTAGCTACTTCAGTTGGGAACGTACTAACTGGGAGAAATTGCCACTGAGGTTTCTGAGTACAGTCAGACTTAGTTAGGTAGCTAATCCACTACACTACCAGACGACGTTGTACGTCAAATGTTTGAGGTAAATCTGCGAGAACCGAAAATATTAGACCTATTAAAGATCCTACTCTTCTGTCCATTGTTAAGCTAAAACATAATTATTTAGTGGGAAAGGCGATCAGGTAAGTTTATTTCATACCTCATGGAAATCTCCTCTACAAAGTAAAGTTAAGCTCAATGAAAATTAAATATAACATTTAAATAGCAGTGGTTACAAGTATCCTAGTTTGCAATAATGTGCTGAATCTACGAAAGCAGCGGATTGAATTTTTTTAACTCCTGAATTTGTTTGGGTATTCTATGGCCGATTGACATTGAACCGCTCTGAAATCAATGTCAGGTGGTGAACTTTTAACTTTGGAACATCAACGTCTCAACCAATTAACTTTCCTCAAAAGGTAAATGGTTAACAACACGATGGATCTATAATGAAAAGAAGAGAATGGTCCGTTTGAGACTGTGTCGATATGATTAAAAATCGTGGCTTATTTAATATTCATGCAAGGTATTTAATCAATGAAGTTCAAATCAGAGAGAAAGAATGATTATCTATTTTAAATAACCAGTAAAAATATTGGCAAGTTACTCTGGAAATTCTTTTAAGATGATCACACTCCACACCTTAACTAATCCAAATTTGATATTTTTGAGTAAACGAAAAACAAGAACAAATGATCTCTTAGAGTTGTTAATGAAGCAGGAATGAATGTACTTTTATCTGTTTTCAAAAGAATGTTACTTCTTCTCCAAAGTATGCTTTTCGATTTACTCAACTACTAAAAAAAGGATCTCAATTTTGTACAAAGAAAGGGCTAAAAGTACATTTCCTGGGTTGAGTTTATTTTTAAAATCACATTTGAGTTTGCTGTTTGCCTCTACTTCTCCCTAGAGCTAATGTACGCAGTTAGCGCCTTAGTAATTAGGTTTACGTCGAAATGAATCAGTGCTCGAGCCACGCAAACAACGAAATTGGCAGACGCGCAATTGAATAGCATCCTTTTACTGCTGATGCCCTATCTATCGGAATAATTCCGATCTCTGCTTATAAAGTGTATATTGTTTGCATTACTGAACCTGAGTCATGCTTAATTATTAGCATCTCCAACTTACTAGGTCGGATCTCTACTGATGCGGATAAATGGAAAACGACCCATTTCAAGAATTAAACATGACCAATATGGAGTATTTCGAAAAATCACTTCTTAAAAGTTCTCAAAACAATCATTTTTGACCAGATCACACCTTATTATATTATGGACGAGTCACTGGGTGTATGGACAGCTACAATTGAGAATAAGGAGAAGCAATAAAACACGAAATTGATTGCATTCTGAGCTACCGGATAGGTGTTTTAATATCATTGTTGCAACCTCAATATGTCCTTCAGAACCAAATATCAGTTGGCAAAGACTGTCAAAATGCAAAATTGTTTATAAAGTCCCACAGACACCTCTTCAGTGTAACTGAATGTCATAGTCATCATTCGTGTTCTCATTTCGATCCTTAACCCGTTAACGTCCGAATTATTTTTTTGAAAAATGCACCCAACCGCACTCACGCGTGTCTCACAGCAGACTGATGCCGCCGACCTGATGAGTTTTGGTGGTATCAGGCGAGGGCTACAGACCTATTAAACATGTTTCAAACGGCAATACCGCCTTCTGTTATAAGTCTAGTACCAATGAAGATTATTTTGAAAGAGGACTGTACGGTTAAATGGTTAAATAGTTGGACCTATCGTATAAGGCGTATTTTTAGCTTCAGTATTGGGGTGTCAGTCTCCGATTTTTGGGTAGGATTCAGTAACGGAATCCTCGATTTATAAAATACCTTGAAGCAATACCTTGCTAATTGTCTTTTCTGTTTTGTCAGTTGAGATTAGAGGATTAAAACTGGTGGCATAGCAAATCGTGATCGGAGGTAGTCGTGAAATCTCTTATTAGAATACTGGTGACCAAGTACCAATCATACTAGACTATTTTTGGTGGTAAAAATAGTGCAAATGCGGTGAAGTTCGTTTGATTTCCTTAAATGAATTAGGTTAATAAACGAACTATGATCTGAAATACAACATAAAGTTGACCATTTTACTCCAATGGCAACTCAAATGGTCGAAAGATATAATTTTCTCAATACCCTACAGTGACTAAATGACGAAAGCAATCTTTAATATGAAGAACACCTTTCGAAATAAAAGTATGAATACTGCCTGGCGACATACTCAGATGATATTCATTTTATTAGTTATAAACATAACAATGATTCCCAAATAGATCGTTAACTTTAATTCCTCTTCTTCTCAACTTAAAAAGCAGACAAAGGCGAGGTGTTCAATGATCTATCCTATGGACATTCTTGCACTTTAGAGTTCAAAGTAGAAGTAATTAATGATTTCCAATTTACGTAACGGTACAATTAATAATAGTTTAAGATTTCTCCTCCATCAACCTTCGGTTTTTAAATCAAATCACCAGCTCCCATCCTCATAGTTGCTAATAGGAAGGAAAATACATGCATACTTCCAACAGCCCACTGTCTCAATTACAGAGGCGTAGGCTTAACCTCTGAACAAATTTGCACTAAAATCAGCCGAAATTGGGGAAATCTAAAGTTCCTCATACGAAGAGCTGAAAATGTGAAGCAAGTGTTCGGTGGGAATGTGAGTGCAATTTGGACACAGAATTCAAGCAAAAAAGTTTATTTCGTCCCCTCTGGAATATTAATCTCTGATAATGGGCGTGAGATAAGAGGAAATAGTCTGCATGGACACTCGGTATCATCGACTCTTCTCAAACACGAGTGTGATGAAAGCGCACTGACAAATAGGCCATAATCGCGACACGACATTCCACAAACTAATAGAATTTCTTCCTCGGTGGATGGTTGTCACAGGAGGTGTGAAAAGGGGAAGTTACAAAATCATTTGAAAATATACCACCAAAAGGAAATGCAGATAACCTTTTGATTTCAGAGTTAGGAACCGGTTAGGCTTTGATCCTTGATTTAACCCAAAAACTTTCTGACTTCACTTCCATCACCCCTTTTATTTAGGCACTCTCCATGATAAAAAACTGTAAATATTTTTGCATTGTCAATGCTAATAACAAAGTGAATGACTTTGTTTTTATCAATCTTATTTGATTGGCAAAAATTAGTGAAAATTCATCTAACTGCCATGATCAGCGGTTGAATTCTTTTGGCGTCTTATGAGCGTTCATGTTATATTTCAGTTCCACTATTTTCGATGTTAAATTAAATTTAACCTTTGGTAAAATGCATGACTGCGACACTGCCGTTTTCATCTCTGCAAGAATTTGCTGAGTTGTATAGTGTTGAAACCAATCAAAGATTTTTTCAACATAGCAGAGCTCACCAGGTATTGTTCACTTCACGTGATCACTTGTAATCGAATAGCACTGCATAGAGACTTAATTACACCACTTGGTGACCTCCGCTGTGTTTCGAATGCCTTTGCAATTATCATACTGGTACTTATGACCCTAGAAATGAATTGAAGGATCATGGGGAATCATTCAATCTAATTAGTTGGTCAACAACCATCTTGGTTGGGTCACTATTACTCCACTTACTCAGTTAGTAGTTAATTGCCCCTAATATAGGGTTTAATAGAAGCCTTACTTTGACTAATTGCAATCTATGTTCTTATGAAAACATCTGTTATCCAAGTTTTATCTCATCATATAGAACTGTAACTCTCAGCTCAAATTGTGATTAGAAGCTATTTATGAGCACAAGCAATTCATACTTGTACTTGCTGTTTACATCTATGCCGTAGCATATTTATACTGCTCTCATTACTTATCCAATTGCTCAATTTCCTCCACATCCTCATGCACCTCATTAATTGTTTTAATTGCATAATTCATTTTGGCCTAAGAACTCGAATACAGTCTTTGTGAGCCTTAAGCAATACAGTTGTAAGCATATTTCCAAGAAAGTCACCACGAAATACACGAGCCAAAGAAATGAAATTTAAAATATGATCTAAACTTGAAACTTGGAACGGCATGTTAATTAACTAACTTATTAATACAGGAATGTAAATGGTAGATATTATAATTGCATAAAATGTCATCGAATGGTATTAACACAGGGTGAATAGCAATGATAATGCGAAGAAATTACAAAACATTGAAAGTGCTTTGACAAATTTAATCTCTACGTGATAGAAATCAAAATCTCGAAACTATAACTTACTGTTTGCTAGTTCCGAGAATGGATGCTTAATGGAACATTCTTTAAACACCTATGGAACGCACAATGCTGTCAAGGCTGAACAAAGAGATCTCATTTGCACTCAGACAGACTCGAAGGTGCGGCCATGCTACTTGCCGTAGAGGGAAGAAGTGTGGTTGTGGGCGCAGAGACCTCTCAGCCAGCCACCAATCAATAGTCTGTGCATTGTTTAACAAACCCTTCATTATACTTTAATGACTAAGCGCTGTGACAAATCACAACCCAAATAACTGTGTTTCACGCAAGATGTCTGGTCCCTCTACAGCTTTGCATAAGTCAATGCTTATTAGTGTAACAATCCGCTACACACTACTTTTCGGAGAAAATCAATAAAACACTTGCAATTCCAGACTTTGTTTTGAAATCCTTATGTCTGAAATTATCACTAATATGGTAAATTATCGTCGAGCCCTCTCAGACATTGTTTCTTGCTGGAATTGCATTTTCATAAACCACAACAGGACTAAAAATTGCTTCTTAAGTGTGGAGAAGTAGCTAAAGTGGATTAACAGAAAGAAGAAAAAATGTTAGGGGGAGAGGGGGAGGAGGAGGAGGAGGAGGGGGGGTGGGGGGTTGTAAAGCGCGTTGATGGCAAAGTCATTGTTTTTGTAATTCATTTTTTTTGCTTCAACTAATTTTGGAATTTAGGATGTGAAACATTTACTTAATTGGTAAATCGAATTGAAAAATTCTACCTTCCCGATTCGGGACCTAAACTAATGAGTTACTTTTAGTATTTAATGGCCTATTATTTAATTACAAAAGCCAGTCTTGTCATTTCAATTTATTTTCCTTTTCCATAGATTGACAAATCGAAGCAACTTTAAAACATTTTCATTACCTTAATGTGGTGAAGCTGAGACGACGAAAAGGTTAAATTCGCCTTCAATTTAACTTTTTCCTTCTTCCAATTGGTCGGTGCAAAGGATATGAGGGAATTGCTTATTTAATAGAAATATAAATACAGAATTTTTTTATTGTGACCTCTATCACTAGGAAATTCAGTATACCGTTAAAGATTATCGAAATTTTGTGCAAATGCTTGGTAATTTGTTCAATCTCCGGTACATTTGTTCCATTTTAGGTATCATTGGAAACATCCTACATTGGATTGGTTCAGACGAGTTTCCAAGACCTTACCCTCTATTTCGCTTTATGTATTCGCTATTTTCTTTCTTGATAATGTCGGTATTCTTCCTATTTTTTGAGAGAATTGATTTTCTCTAAAACTCAGCAACGTGTTTGTAACTTGTTCGTTTATATATTGTTTTTTTCTCAAAAAACCATCTCGATTTTTCCTTTTTTTGAAATTTATTTTATTATGACAACGCTAATGAATTTTTAGTGTGGCTGAAGCTCGGCGAATTCAGGCACAACTATTTTGGTCAATTCTCCAATTCCTGTTTGAGACGGTACAGAAATAACTCAGTGGGATAAAGATTGAATAAAATAGGCAAAGTAATACAGGCACATGACAACATAGAGTGTATTTGGAATAACGTAGTAAATCGTCCTATATTCATGAGTATAATTGAGAAAGTTTATGTGGAGTTAATATTGCAGTAGCAGCTGCATGAAATTCTATCATCTACTGTCAGGATTAAAGTGAATTGGGGTTGCTACGATAAGTCATCATCATCATCATCTTTTGTTCATGCCTCCTTCATCGGCTCTTCCATTTTACGTTATCTGCTAAACCGAAACTCCCCATATCAATGGTCGGTGTAGTGAAGTGGTTAATTATGCTTAACAAGTGAGATGAATATTGAGGCCCAAGACATCCTCACTTTTTGTCACCTCATTTGCCGATATGATTCGATTTAACAGACTTCTAAAGCCATTTTTGTTGTATTTCAATTAAAAAGAACTGCACACACCATTTTGATGTCGTTGCAATAATGTTCTTGATTAAAAATATGATTCATCTCATACATTGAGGTGAAAAGTCGTGACCTCTAGGTCAGAAGGCGCTCATGTTTCTAAAATGTGCACTTTCGGCATAGTTTGTAAGTACCCAGTAACTTGCGTTGACCCTATTGAAAGTTCCTACAATCGAAAATACGATCTTGAGCCTCTATCAGTTTATAGAAATCACTTCATTCAAGTATCAGAAACATCTCTTTTTCAATTATTCTCAATTGAAATCCTAAATCCTTACTAATTTTCAAAGATCCTTTTAGCAAAATGTTTAGTACCATGGCAGGGAAAGTGTACTCTTATTAAGCTTGATCCAAGAAAAAGCATTTCTGACGAAATGTATAATTTTAGCTAAAGAAAGGCAATTTTACAAAAAAAATCTAGTTTCTGCTTTTTGCGGTCATATTTGTGTATTTTGTAACGTACATGAGACAGCTGTTTTAGAATTAAACCATCTAAAAACTTGAGAGGGCACAAAGCGAAACTTGGAGAGTTTCACTCGAGGTGAAAGAGTCTTCATTTAAATTTAAATGAGCTGTCCATGCCCTCTTAAAGAGCATAGTTTATTCCACAATGGCCTCTCTAATTTCAATAAGTTGGGTTCCTGGCTTATGTGGGAGATTATGCCCAGGATAATGATTTGATTCCGTGGTTGATCCTGCCGTGGTTGGTCTTCGTAAGCCACAAAACTGGTAGAGGAGACTAGAGGAGGTATTTAAGCTTGCCACTGAGTTCACTAAGGCTTTTTAACGTGTATGCAGATATCACGTAAATGATATTTAAATTTTTGAATGTGAATGACCCAGTCCCTTCTTCAAGACTTCAGATTTCAAAAGTTTTATTTATCTGATTATGATTCTGCGTCAGTTTTCGTATGCAAGTACCAGATCTTCCTACAAATTATCATTAATATTCTCAATAACTCCCAAGCATCTACGGGTTTTTTCTCCATCGTTTTAATTACTCGTTGAATGTTGAATACCAAAGCGATTTCATATAAATCAGGTCAGGGGCTACGAGACTGTCGTTCAAAGTTGCACTTCCAGTGACGTGTGCTGTGACAAATCACACCGCCTAATCCTAGTGAATATTAAGGACATTCGAATGCGCATTCCTCATTAGAGTGCCCTCAGAATTCCCACTAATTTTCACTTCTTAATATAGCCTTTGAGAAAACTCTTTTTATTTTAAAACTAATTATTGACTCAAAATGCTCATTAACTTAAACTTCCCATTGTGTAAAAAAATAGATCTTGAGAAAAGATTGGAAAGAACTCAGAAGGGTTTAATTTCACTTACTTATTTTGTACTGTTCACTGCGCTATTTATCCATCTTATCATTTAGAGTGGATGAATTTGTAAGAAAAGGCCTATAATGATTCCTACAATAGCGTACTTACCCATTGTTTCCAAATATTCCACCATCTAAGTATCAGATTACATCTAGTTTCATACGACTCTTCGCTTATTTTATTAAGTTATCGATATTTTTATGCTCCTTCAACGGCTCTATTTTCCTCGCTCTTAATACAAATATGCCAACATCATCCAAGGTTTTTTTCTTATCTGCTGGTGGCAAAAATGGTCGTTTGTAAAGTTTGGAAGGGAAAGAGCTAAGTGAAATTCAGCAAACAGTTTCACTTGACTAGGCAACTGAGACCTCTTATACTGGCCATAATTTGGAATTTGGTAGAGTTAGCAATACTTTTAAAACTGTCCAATGGGATCTCGGTAGGCTGATATGAACATTCTACACAATGTAACCCAGATCATTAATCGATCACTAGAATACTCTGGAAGTTTCCGCACGAATCGTCGATCTTCCATTCGTAAAGTGAAACCAAACCGCAACTCACACATCGATCATACGTGTTGTTTCTTTTAATTAATCAGAAATCGCTATCCATACCAGCTAATAAGCGTTTTGACGCATCACAGGAAGGATACCAGTATTAGGTACACACAAATAATAATAACTTGTAACATTACAGCAAGTCGCATCTCAATAATGACGGTATTCACCAAGTCAACCATCTTTATGCTTCTTAAGAATAGCCCTAGCTTAGCTTTTGTAAACAACCTAAATTAGAGGAATCTGCCAGCCTAACATTTCCTTTGAATAAAACATGTTTATGAAATGGTGTAACTAATGCAGTAATGGAATTCTTATTAAGCTTTAACCGACTTTATGAAGTTTATCAGCCTGAGAGCAGCACTCTATAATTGGAAGTAAAGCTCTTAAAACACCATCTTATAAATTCTTTCTTAAGCTTCAAGAATTTTTCAACCATTCTTACTGCTGATTTACGGTACAGGCATTTTGAGGCTGTAAGTAGGAGAGTTTGCCCTATTTTCCAGTCATTTCCTTTAAGGGTGGGGTTATCAGAGAAACTAGTTCGATATTTAACTAAAATACTTGGTTCCATACGATCTAACGTACACTTTCTTTTAGCTTAATTTTGATATTTTTACTACAAACATATGTTTGTGTTGCCTAATTTAGCGTAATTCTAAATCCCGTCACCTTGTAGCGAATTGCTACACTAATAAGCATTGACTTGTGCTCAGTGATCTCTATGGTGAGTTCTCCTAGTTTGAAATGGCTCCAGGGATTAGCCAAGCTACTGTAAAGTTAATAGAGAGACCAGACGTCTTGCGTGGAACACGTTTATTTGGGCTGTGGTTTGTCACAGAGCTTAGTCGTTAAGGTAAAATGAAGGGTCTGTTAAACAATGCAGGGCTGGCTGTCCCTACTCGGCACCTTTGAGTCTGCCTCAGTACGCATGTGAATTCTTTGTTCTGTTTTTTTTTGTCAAAACGACCGAAAAGAGTAGATTTATGGCCTTAAGTGTAAACCGATTCGTTCTCAAAATACCTTAGTACTTCGATTTTTTGGCAAACTTGCTCGTTTATTTAAGCAGCTGGTATGCACTACGTCAATGGAACTTCGATGAGGCGACCTTAAATTCTTCACATTAAAAGAAGTCGTGAGAAATTAGTATACTTTTCTTTTTTTATTTCATTTACCCACACAACAACTAGCACGGCCGCACCTTCCACCTCGAGCTTTTCTTTTACTAATTCCATTGCTCAGTTTGAAGATCTAGTATCACAGTGACATGATCGAAAGTAGCAATTTCGCCAACCCTGTCTTTTAAGATCGTGTGTAAACCTAATTGTTTTCTGGCAGATATAATGCTACGTGCAGCTTCCCTTTATGGCATGTGTTCATCAATGATAGGAATTGATTTAAGATCCACTTTTTGGCCATTTTTATTCGCTCATTATCTGCGTTATCACAATTGTCTTACCTAGAGTTTATCTGGAAATTATTAATCACTCAATCGGGGCAAATCTGAAAAACGATCATCTTACACTGTGGTTTCAGCCGTCCATCAGCCGACTTCAACCAATGTGCTATTTTCCTCATTGCTTACGGCCTTTTTAATCGAATTTGTTTGATTTAGCGAGCTCAGTTCTAGCAACTTTCATGAGTTCACCAATCCTGATACGTATCAAACCATCTGTTTTACTTCTGTACTTGACAGAAGGATACTAAACACCCCAGTTTCAAAGTGCACCCTACCTCCGCATGCTCAAAGATTTTTATCAACAAATTTTTCTATATATTAGCGTAGAAACGCAATTGTACCTTAAGCCAGGCGAGGTTGCGCGATTGTGCATGTCCTGCCCCGATTTTGAATGTATGTTGATGTGTGCCCGTAAGGTCACGCAACAAACCTCAAGCACACGAGGCAGATAGCGATGACCCCCGAGGCCAACCTCTGGGGACAGAGAGGGCTGCACGTTAATGCCTGCTTTGCTCTCTCGCTCCCACGATGAGTCAGCAAATCTGGCCAAAAGTGCTAGTTTTCAAGAGATCCTAATTTCACTACAAAATTATAGAATTTTGGTGTCAAATTGACATCTTAAGATAAGAATTTTACTAATAATATAAAAGTATTTGTCATTTGATCTCGCTCCATCTTCGGACAAATATCATATCACATCATAATTTTACAATTCTTTGCAAATTTAAAACAAAATAGCTCCATGACATTTTATTGCATTCAAAGTTAGTCTGGAGTATTTATAAATTTTTTAAATAGGAAAAATCTAATTGGTTTATACCAACTAAAGGTTTCACCCAATTGACGTATGCAATTTCTTCCGTAATCAAACGAACTTAAATTAATTAGGATTGAGAAAATGCTTACGGATGCAAAATTTCGCGGATGGGTCAAATTCCATCACAATTTCTACTTAGTTCTCAAGAGAACTAAGTTTCAAAGAACACCCTCAAAATTTTAAAGGAAAGAAGTTTAATAATTCGAAAGAACACTGATCAAGTTGATATAACTGATGGTATTCCACCATTTACTATTTTTCCACGTGGTTAATAGAAAATTTGATGTTATTCATACCACCTTACTAAAATGATACTTTTGATGCAACACTATGCTCAAGTTGACCAATAAAATGATCAATGAGCCTTTGAATTTTATTGATGAAGCCTCCAACATATACATATGTGTGGCGTTACTCAGATCTTCTTTGCGCTAAATCTGATGAAGAATCTGAGGTCCTTTTATCCGTTTTATTCCTTGAAAAGAAGATCATGTTCAATCGGTTCAATTCTTGAATCATAATGGAAAACATCTTCACATTTTCGCATGAAATAATGAAATTCTTTTAATCTTTTGTGAAAAAAAGCATAGATATTACATCCCCTTATCAAAGTAAAAGCTGATTCGTTTAATAAGCCATAAGAAAACTCCTTTAGATTACTTTAAGGTTGATCGCTTAATTGATACCTAATTAAATGATCTTTTATGAATGATTCACCTGATAAAGTTACGAATTTCATGCTGCCTTCGATAATAGAAGACCAGGACAACCTCGATATTCCACATTAATGCGGCTTCAAACCCAGTAGATCGAAACATCGCAGAACGCGAAGCTAACTTTTCAAAACTCCAACTATGTGTTGACTTGGTAAGATAAATAATTGCCAGAAGGGTTTCTGTCTGATTAGTTAACAATATTTAATGTTTAGTGGGACTGTTAACCCATAATCTCTTTCTTTTAAATTGTCCACTTGCATAAAAGCAAACAAATAAACATTGCCTACAGAAGTTTGGAGGTATTTAATGGACTTTATGACTTCTAACCTCGTAAACGTTAATATTATCTGTGAATTCTACTTAATTCAGTGTAGATGTTATTATTATAAATGATTTTATTCTCTGCAAAGAAAGATATGGTGAAAATAATTTCGTCCTGTGAAGTCAGAGAACAGTAATGCAGTCCAAAATTCCGATGTAGAAATTATAGCTAGTTCATTAAATGAGTCGTTTTCTCCAAGGTGGTGTGGGTTTGTCATTTACGGAGTTTACAGATTAGTTAACTTTTTTAATTTGGGGACATTATTCTTCTAAAAGCTGAAGTACTAGAAGCAGCATTGGACATAATATTGCATGCATCATACTCGACAATCACTAATGAAAAGATTAATTAGTAAGTTGGCGTTAAATAACAAAAATTAAAGCAGAGATTAAACACCTTAAACAAATAGAATGAAGCAGCACAGAATATGAAACCGAGTTTTTTTCGACGAAGAAATCATGGGTAAAAGTTCCGCAATTTTCTTGTAGGTGGCTAATGAACAAGATATTCAAATGGGAATTTTGCCTGATTCTTCAATGCTAATTTATTGGCAGATGGGATCTGGAACATTTTGCTTTCAATCGCTTCTTGTCACATTTCTTGGAGTAAATATTCTAAATCTGCAAAGATGACCTTTTTCATTACATTGGGCCAAGATTTTTAATATTTGACCGAGCTGATGGCTTTTTGAATGTGCAAACTTTGAAAGGGTATGCGCACGAACTTGAGCCACACGTTTCCGAAGATCAGGAGGGTAGAGTCGAGAGGAGAGAAGCGTTATATTTTTAGCACTAAGAGGCCAAAAATCAGGATTGTTAGGGGGAGGGAGAGTGGAGAAGAAGGATTAAGTTCAAGAGAGAGAGAGTGAAAGATGAACCCGAGAGAGAATGAGAGAGAGAGAGAGCACGAACAAAAACTGAACGCTTGAAACACAATTCTTAAAAGCCCCGCAAATAGGAATATACCGGCGAAAGCTGAGTTACCGCATAAGGGTTGGGAGAAATCATTAATTAATATTCTGTAACGGTCACGATTGAAAATAATTAAAGAAAAAGCAGAAAACTTAGTGATGATTTTTCATTAAAAAATTGTATGAATTACTGCTGTTCAGAGGTGTTTGGAAAACTTTTGGACATCTTCCGAAGAAAATTTCACCTCGCTAATGGACGTACAAACGAAATCTGATGTTACTTTTACAGCCATCACATTTAAACTGACTATAATTTCGTAAAAAGTTGGTTGCTACTAGCATTGCTCATGGCGAGGTAAAAAATATGTACATTTTCATACTGAAAATGTATCCAACGTGGGAACAATTAGGGAGTCATGCCTGTGCTAAGATGGAGACATTGCGAAAATGCAGAAATTACAGTAAAAGCAGCAAGAGAGTTCAAGATTTGACATTTATTTTCAGACTGTTTGCTTTACTTCAAGTTCAACTGTTTTTAAGTTCAGATTTCATAATCTACCCCAGATTAAGTTTACTTTCAGGCGTTCCGAGTTTATTGGCCAGTTTATTGATTCAGACGATTGGTTAGGCACTTTGAATACATTTTTTCCTTAAAAAGGTGAAGATGTTAGCAGGATGAAAGGAATTAATATGATTGAAATATATTTCCCTCGTGTTTTGGAATCATAGACGCCAAGGCAGTAAAGCTAGATTTTTCATTGAAATTGAAAGATTTGACGATATGTCCAAGTTGTACGTCACATTAGTGATTGAGTACATTCAGTTAGCATGCAACTGCGAAGGGAGCACTGCTATTTGTGAAACTCACTCTTTCGTGTAACAGTGTGTCCAGAAAGCAGAACGTCATTTTTACATTCAAGGTCAACAAATTGACGATGATGATTCACCCAAAATCGCACCGGTCCAAGTTGATCCATGTGCAGTCGATTCTTTTTTGTTAACAAATCCACTTTTTGTAGAGAGCGTCTGTAATCTTGTTTGCAATCATTTATTTCTCCAATCGAAATATTCATTGGAATGAGATCTTTCATTCATCAACGAATTTAAACAAGTAATTATTTTATAACCAGACGTAATAAACTAATCACCTAAACTTTTATAACAGAGATAAAAAAATGAATTGAAGTAGTAAGACCGACAAATTGGATAAGAAAGGCTCCTGTGTCCTAATGATGATTGATGGAGTTCCAAGGTTGGAAATGAAGGAAACGAAGTACTTATTGCGTAAATGCTTTACAATCGCAATTCTAGATCAAATAAAGTACGATCTAACTAACTTTACTTATTAAATAATTTCAATACTCTGCCTTTACAGTATACTGGTATCCTTTGTTTAATGATTTCGTTGTTGTATCATGAAGAAAATCGAATGTTTTGAGTTATATTGCAAGAATATAAACAAAATGCATAGCTGATTTTACTTCAGTTCCTTTTTGCGCTTGGCAGTATTTAAGGAAATTTTTTGTTTTTAGCTTGGTTAACACATGGGCTGCGGAAGACTTGCAAACTAGACTATTTGTGTATTGAGAAAGTATTTGAGCAGATAAGGCGGATCTGAAGTAAGTAGAGGCTTAGTAGGCAAGTATATCGTCTGTCAACACTAATTTGTACTCATCGAAAAAACAGAAGCTAAATGCTGGTTGTCCAATAGGAATAAGAACAATGGGACATTCACCCTAAGCACATCGGGTAGTGGAAATTAAAGTAAGTGGCCGACTGATGATACAGAAATTATCTCAGAGCTAACAAAGAGTTGTTGCAGCAGGGCAGAAAATGCTAAGAAAATTTAAGTTGAGGAAGTCCATTTTTATTGATGTTATCCTTGTACTCTCTCGACAGTTCTCCGAATTTCTTTAATGTCGTCATTCTCAATCGTGTTTATTGAAAAAAAGTTACATAATTCTCACATGTTTAATTTGATTTATTTTACCATAGATCTTCCACCAGTTTATCTCCACTGATTTACTTAGTACCGATGGAGCAGTCAATTTGAGCTTTCAAGTTTATCCTGATCTCGAATTCATTTTTTAAAAGTCGGTTATAAAAATGACTTAGATGTTTAAAAAATATTTATGCCTGATTCAAGGTCGCATACATTTTGGAGTTGCAAGTTACGAATTACAAATAAACTTTTAATATATTCGTTCAAAATGGGTTTCATATTAGGACTCCTTTGTATTGAGTCTACAGTATTTTTATATAGAGGAACATCAAATAATTATAAAGATGAAATATTTTCCTAAACGTATATTAGTAGATGCAAATATGGAAATCACACAGTATATTTATCTGTTTATACCATGAAATTTTTAAATTATTCTACGTGAAAATGCGAAAGCATATAATGTTAGAACTGGTTATTGAAATAAAGCTATGTACTTGGCACGTTTAGTCGTCAATTCATAATTACTCAGTTCTTGTATTTATGCGAAAAAGTAAACGTCCATTCGAGTAACATTTAGTAAAATTAGGGGATTGAAAGCTCCAAACGGAGGGAGTTAACAAGTACACTTTTTTATAATCTAGTGCATTTAGTTGAATAATTTTATTAATTACTACTATTAACTAAAATTCATAAAGAAATATTATAGTGTCGTAAGTCCGAGTCGTTTGAGTAGTGCAAAATTACAAAATCGTTACCTTAAAAGATACTTGTTAACATTTTTACCAGATTAAACAAAACTTTTTTCAAAATATCTCTTATTATCAGATTCTTAAATTTAGTTCCTTAAAAAATAATAAATGGGAGTTGTTTGTCAACTTTATAATCAGCAAACTGGATTTCATACGATTGTGTTTAAAGTACAACTATTTCATGATTTAAAGTGATTGTGGAATTTCAAATAATCTCGCTCTGCTTTGTAGCAGAGTTTCAGTGAAAAAATTAATACAAATTACCAACTTAGAGAAAGTACAGAGATGTTTTAAACTCAGCTGATTTACCAGCCAAATTAGTAGCATAAATACTGATAAATTTCTAAGTAATTAATACGCGGGTCAGAAGTTCA
Organism: Hymenolepis microstoma; assembly: GCA_000469805.3. Taxonomy (NCBI): domain Eukaryota; kingdom Metazoa; phylum Platyhelminthes; class Cestoda; order Cyclophyllidea; family Hymenolepididae; genus Hymenolepis; species Hymenolepis microstoma. The sequence goes on along the minus strand of LR215991.1, from coordinate 22,364,797 downwards.
ACTGAAAACACGAAAGTAAAATATTTATTGCATAGATCATTATTTCATTGTAATGATAATTTTAGTTTTCTACTCAGATTCTTGGAACACAAAACAGTGATTTTTCAGCAGAAGTGTCAAGACCCAAATCAAAATAGTTTTTGGAATTACATAGCATAATTTTAATCTGAGGAGGCTCATAAAGAATAGAAGAGTGATGATACGAGCGCGCATCCTTTTTAAACTGATAATTATTAACAGCGATCGCCCATAATGACTGATTTGTTTCTCTATATGGAGACCGGTTTTCCAATTAATATTTTTCCTAACTAAAATTGCATACTATGTACCGTTTGTATTAAAGATATTCTAAGATAATTTAAGTGCAAATTTTTGTGAGATAATTTATACAAAATACTGAGAATTTGCTAGCTGAAATGAGAACTTCTGTCTATTTTATCGGCAAGTACTAATGAAGATGTGATTGTAAAATTCATAAATGATGTATTTTGAGTTTGAAACTGTTGAAGGTCAAGCTTCATAAGGATGAGTTGATGGGGATAGACTTTTTTTTGATAAACTGGTAAAATGGGGTCGTTCTTTAAATTATTTATAATCGAGGTACACATTATTTCCATAAACGATAGATATTATCTATTTGCTAAGACCTCCGAATTATAAAAATATCCTGCCGTTCTATGAGTAGAGGCAATCTGCTGCAATGGCCAAATATCAATTAACCCCATGAGAATGAAAATCATGGGTAACTACAGAGTTTCCAATCAACCCTCAGAGACAGAGTAGATCAGAAGCGACCGATATGTCACAAAAACGATTACATTTCAAAGTTATTTGATTTAACAACAAATATGAGTGGCTTTCTGACCGCCACCGTACTGACCAAGTAGCATGAGTGACATGGTATTTTCACTGTTGTCCTAGTTCTCATTACTTCACAAAGAACTGTATTTGAAGAATAAGCAAAATGCCAATCAATTTCATCTGGGTTACGTTTACCTCAATTATACTTCGATGAAAGAGAAAATACCACTGTCAATAGCTTTTCATCGCTCATATGTTAAGGTAAATGTTTCCATTTCCCGATATCAAATGAAAACAAGCGCTGTATGTGAGGCAATATGAAATTAGTTGTTTTGAGTTCTTAAATAGCTAATACAGGTTTAAAAAAATAGTAGGTTAATCTGGGTTTGAATATATTTGTTTCTATTCGAAGCGAGAATGATTTTATTCTAAACATAATATGATAATGCAGCAAAAGGAGCATACGCTAACAACTTGATGACCTAAAAATGACCTCAAGAATTCTAGCCTAAATTAAAAAACAACCTGTCTTATTACGCCTTAGTAATGTAAGAAATGTAGATATTTTGAGCACACAATTTTATTGCTGTTTTTTCATTCGTTTGACATCCGCTGTTTACGCTTTTTCTTAAATTATTCATTAGATGAATTTCTCTACTGCCCTAAAATTAAATGACATTGATGATTATATAACGCCATCCCTAGTAAGATCAAAACTTTATTGTAAATTTAATTGACGAATGCGAGTCATTTTATAATTATTTGTATTTGCAGGAATGCGTGAAACCGGTTAAGATTCCTACTGAAGTTGGGAAAACCAAATCCATATCAATTGGCGAGGATGGCACCTACGTTGCAACAAATGATTTGGGTGAAAAATATACCCTATCAAAGGCCAAAATCGACCTAAATGACTGTTTGGCTTGCAGTGGCTGTATCACAACGGCCGAAACCATTTTGGTTTCTCAGCACAGTGTTGATTGTTTTCTCGATCTAGTTAAGGAGTCCGAAAAGTATGAAATTGTAATGGCATTATCTCCACAATCGTTAGCTAGTTTAACCGCCTCATTACAAAAGCGCAGTGATTCTCTTCCTGCAAGCTTAATAGAATATTTCTATTCAGGGTTAGGAAGTTCATCTAATGGATTTGGCATGACAGAAGTTCGGAATATTTGCTGGCGTTTGCTTCATTCCCGTGGTGTGACTTCGCAACCACTTCTTGATACAACATGGAGCCGAGACATTTCTCTATTTGCAGCTGCAGAGGAATTTATAAAAGTGGTCAAAGATGAAGCAGATGCACCGATACTTCCCGTAATAACCGGAATTTGCCCAGGATGGGTTTGCTATGCAGAAAAGACTCATTTCAGATTACCTCCAAAATTCAATGATTTGGATGAATCTTTCCTTCTGAGACATATCTCACGAGTCCGATCTCCACAACAACTGCTGGCTGGTATATTAAAGGATTCTATGGCTGACCGTCGCCTATATCTCGTCTTTGTGATGCCCTGTTATGACAAAAAGCTGGAGGCTTCTCGAAGTGAATTTACTGTTATTGGTGATGGTTCACAGAAAGAAGCCGATCTTGTATTGGGAACAAATGAATTTATTTCAGTCCTAGAGGCTCTTTTAAAGCAACCCTCGCAACAACCTATGGAAGAAGATGTAACTTCTCTGCGTTTAGATTCAAGGTTGTTTTTGGATCCAAAATTCTTTAGGCCCTGTTAAAAACTTATTCTTAAGTTTGTGTTTTCTCTCAAGGTTTTTGAATCCCTTTATTGGAGACAGTAGTTATCGACATGCAGGCTCAGGTTCTGGGGGTTATGGTTTTACAGTTCTTTGGCACGCAGCGCAAACTCTTTTCAACATTCAGTTGCCTCTTAATGTCATAGATGATCCCCGAGTGCTCGCACGTAATCTTGGTAACCATGATCTACAGGTATTAATATTGATTCCTATATGCCCATTTTTGAAAATTCCATTTGTACCCTCTGCAGTTGAACTAGCTGGTGTGTCATCTTTCATTATTTTAACATGGGATTTAATTTTGACCACGAATAAAAGAACGTGGTCTGATAGTTTCTTGTCATTACGAATGCCGATTAAGTCGGTTGGTGTATCAGTTAGCGTTTTCTCTATAATAAGACACGAGTATATCCAAATGGCATGATCAGCTTCTCAAATTAAGCCATTACTTAATCGTTTTCATTTACTCTGTCATTGAACTTTCAATTAAGTCTTTAAGCGCTAGGTCACAATGCAAGGAGCCTTATGAGACTATAGTTCATTTAGGCTATTTATTTTATTGGGTACTTTATTCCCATAATCCTCTCCAAATACTTGAACTAATTATCTTGTGTTTCGATGGGTCTCCTTGTTTAAAATTGTAAATTATTTGCGTTACTTTGATCAATAATAAGAGATTCACCGGAATCTTATAGAGCTCTAATTTAGTGAAACTGTTACCCCAGTCTAATTTGCAACAGCAAACTCAAAGCACTTCGAGATAAGGTACTGGTACTCCGATCCCAAATTTCTTGTTTATTATTAATGAATAATCGCGTTCTGTGAGTCATTAAATTTTATTTGTCGTTGCTTCGTCGTTTTTCTTTCATTGAAATCTATTGTGTTAGTTATTCAATGTCTCAATGCTGTGAAATCACAGATCTAAAAATCCTTTTCAACAGAAATTTTATTCTGTTGTCAGCAGACAACCTTAGCATCATGATAAAATGGCATTATGTGGGAAACGCTCCACGAGTATGTAATAAATTCGCATAAAATTTAGTTGAAAACTTTGAAATTCCAAAAGCCTACATTTTTGTTCTCCGTTACAGACATCTAACTCATTAATCGGTGCCAAACTACATGCTATTATATCTACATAATCTTTAAATTAATTTCATTTCCTTACTAGGAAATTCTGCTCTTCAATTCTCCCGAAGATCGCCAAACTGCATGGGCAAATGTTCCTGTGGGAAGAACTCCCTACCGAAACTGTGGAATCGAACCCAAACCTCTTCTAGTTTTTCTAATTGCAAATGGATTCAGGAACATTCAAACTGTCGTGCAGCAGCTGAAAAGAGCTTACGCTAAGGCACATTCAAGAAAAACATCACTTAGGGAAGAAATCGCCTTTGATTATGTTGAGATCATGGCTTGCCCTAATGGTAATAGTTTATCAAATTTTCAGTATGAAATTACCAGATTTCAATGTACATGTATTTTTTAAAGGCTGTTTAAATGGCGGAGCCCAACTACAGGCCGCATTAGCCGACGTTTCACAAGTGTATTTCTCACAGGATGAACAAAATCTTCTAAGCAGTAATGAATCAAAGCAACTCCTATCCAGGATCAACCCCTCCCGTAGGCAAAGCACCTGCTATACTACATATCGATCTATTCCTAAGACCGAGATTACAAATCCAGCAACTCTCAAATGGTAACCGCTCAGATTGTCATAATAAAACACGTGTTGAAAAATTTAGAGAAACATGTAAATGTGTTATTTGCAATAAAATTAACAGATTTCAATATTACTGACAAGGGCATTTATATGATGACATTAATTTTGGGAAACAAAGGGCGCAAATCCTGAGATAATTTGTTGAGTGGAGAACCTACATACGAATCCACCAGGTCTGATCACGAATCCTATTATAGTCCGGAAGTGATTCAATCGGGCCTAAGAGGGGGAGTGGGAATTGATTAACGATCTGACATTCGATAGACAAGAATTGCACGAGAGGCAACTTACCAATAGAAGCAACAGCGGGACATCTATCAAACACGTATTTTGAGCAAACCTCACGAAGTCTATTAGCATCAATTGCCTGAAAAACGAAAGTGTAAATTTTTAATACAAAATAGTCGCTGAACTGATAGCTAAAAATAAAAAACTTACGTCTATCCTAGCTAACATTTCATTAACAGGAACACGACGTCCATAGACTAGCATCTGACGCCCAATATCCTCGCAAATTGGAGTGGTTCCATCCAGCTGAATCATGAGATGCGTTTTGAGTTGGTTCTTAGCTCGTTCAACTTCATGTTCAGTAATTTGGGAACTCATTCGAACCATCTCCTTAGTGAAAGCACTAACAGCTACATCTAAATCGAACTTCTCTCCCGTAAAATAAACACCCCAGAGTGAAGTGTCATGGTAGCAGGTGAAGAAATGCTGATAGCTGTGGACGTATCCGTTTTGGAAGAATTTGCTGGCGAGAGGACTGGCGAGATTTGAGCCACCTCCGTGAGTTCTATCCCAAGCTCCATTGACACAACTCCCAACCATTAGTGTAAGGGTATCGGGATCGGTCCATCCTGGACCCTCGAAAGCTAAAGCAACATGAGCTAAGGGCATAGCATCATCTCGATCACGAATTTCTGATCCTGTGAACCGGCAAGGTTCTAATGATGGAGCATTTCCATCAATAAATCCAGGGATGTCTCCAAAATATTTTTCGCCAAGATCTCTCAACTGAGCATGATCAACACCACCAGCTGCGGTCAAGACCATTCTCGGAGCTTTGTAGTTTGTTTGAATAAAACTCCGAAGATCTTTCGGTTGAAGGGATTTGACATTCTTTTCTGGGCCTAAGATAGTTCGGCCCAAAGGAGTGCCTTGATAAGCAGTGGCATGTAGATAATCGAAAACAACCTCCTGATAGTTGCTTTCAACCTCTTCCATTTCGCGTAAAATAACCCCACGTTCTCTCTCGACTTGTTGCTGATCGAGTTTGCTATTTCTAATAATGTCAGAGATGAGCTCACATGCTAGAAAGAATTCATAAAGGAGAGAGAAAACGCCTACCCCAATCAATATCTTTTGAGAAGCACTTGGCATAGTAAACAGTCATCTCTCTAGATGTATAAGCATTAAGATGAGCTCCTTTGTTCTCAACCTCAGATTCAAGAGATTGCTGAGTTCGCTTATCTGTTCCCTTGAAAGCCATATGTTCCAGGAAATGGGCAACGCCATTATTGGCTTCATGTTCAAAGCGACTTCCAACATCAATCCAAAGTCCAACCTAACAATTAATTATATTTCACTTATGCTTACAGTGCATGTTGGAACATTCCAGTTTTCTGAAGCGATGCGGAAACCATTCTTTAAAGTACTGACCTCAGTGGATGGAATATGCGACGACTCAACAACGGGTTTATAACTGGTTGCGGTTCCAATACTATATGATCTAACAAACTAAAAAATATGCACAAATATTAAAAGTCATTACCCTAGAAAAGCGAGGCAAGACCGACAAAAATCGGTTAGGAGCCATATCAGGGTATTATCAAATTAACCACTGCTTCGCTATATCGTGATAAACACATAACTTTCTTAAAGATAATAAGCTAATCTAATTAATTTTTCAAATAAATAGGGAAAATTAAATAAAATGCAACTCATATACAATAGATATATTTAAAACATTCTCTTATATATTAGGCTAATTATTATCATAGTTAAAAAAGTAAATTTTGATTTTATATTTTTTTACATAAAAGTGCGTCTAAAATATTATTTTGTTTGTGTTAATCTATTTTGTCAAAGACTTACTTTTTCGTTGTTTGATTGATAAGTCGGCGTGTTGACTGCTTGCTTTTATCGTATATTGCCTCTCAACAATGACAATTCGTGGATCTTTGTACACTCCTCCAAATTATCACAAGTCTTTGAGAGTTCAGTTGGCTGCTGCTTACTCAGGCGCTTCCCTTGAAGTTCATGATTACTGTCCCGGGAATGCTCTTCCTGGTCCAGTGAACAAATGCCCAACTGACGTTGCTCCATTATTCCGTGCTGAGGATGGCACCGTCCTCTTCGAAGCTAACGCTATCGCTTACTTTGTTGGAAACACCCAACTTAGGGGTGATAAGGAAGAAGCCTTTGTAACTCAATGGAATAATTTCACAGATCAAGTTCTCCTTCCATCTGTTGCTTCCTGGTACTACCCACTTCTTGGTGCAACTGCCTATAATAAGGGTCATGTTATCAAGGCTCAGGAGAATGTGAAGAAAGTCCTTACCAATTTGAACGATTTCCTTGAGTCAAGGTAGACCATTGGTTTTGCAATTATTTTTGCTTCTCATATTTAGAACCTACTTTGTCGGTGAAAACGTAACTCAGGCTGATTTGACCATCTTCACTGTTCTCAAGTTGGCTTTTGAGAACCTTCTGGAAGCTGGTTGTCGTGAACATTATCCTCATGTTTTGAGGTGGTACACGACTATCGCCAATCAACCCGAAGTCAAGAAGGTTGTCGGTGAGATGCATCTATGCGAAAAGACCATTGTTTTTGATCCCAAAGATGCTCCTAATGCCAACGCAGACACACAAAAAGGTGGTAAGAATCGGGAAAAGAAGCAGCAGCAAAAGCAACAACAACGGAATCAGGAGCCAATAGAGGTCGCTAAGCCTGAGAAGAAGGAGGAAGAGAGGCCCAAAGAGAAAGTGAAGACTACAAAAGATATTCTTAGCGCTCTTCCTACCAGTTCCTTCGTCTTTGATGACTTCAAAAGGGTCTTTTCTAACGAGCCTGCTGAAAAGGCGATGGAGTATTTGGAGAAACATTACGATCCTAACTGTGACTCAATTTGGACCTGTGAATACAAGTATCCTGATGATCTCAACTTAATTTTCATGACAACCAATCTTGTGAGGGGGATGATGCAACGTCTTGATGCGTAAGCTGTCTAATATCCATTATTTCTTGTCTTAAGTTATGCAGTTTTCTAACTAGCCTTCTGTCGTTTTAGCATGAGAAAGTGGGCCTTTGGTATCATGAATGTTGTCGGTGTTGACAAGAACAACACCATTGAAGGTCTTTGGATTTGGCGTGGGACTGGTTTGATTTTCGAATTGAGTGATGATCTTAGCGCTGATTATGATTGCTACAATTGGAAGAAAATTGAACTGGATTCACCGGAGGCTAAGGCCTTCATTGCCGATTACTTTGCTCGGCCAGATACCATCCGGGGCATGACCGTTGCTGATTCCCTTGCCTATAAGTAAATGTGCTTACCTTGATAGTGAATTAAAATAATGCTTCTTGGATTCGTTTATTTGTTATTTGTGGTCTTGCTGCCTATTTAGGGAATTATGTTCTGCGTTGTTTAGTATTTTAACTCTTTAAACTAGTTTAGTCCTTCAATGTTGGATACGGTGGTTTTTTATTTCTAAGGCATCAAGTCTGGAATTAAATCGATATTTTTCGTCTAATTTATGGAAAAACTAATTTTATATTTTCATACGTGTCCACATAGTAAAAATGAGTGAAATATCAATGGAAACTTGCATGTGGCATAGTTTTAACCCATACAGTTCTGAATTGTCATTGTTAAATTTATCTTCTATGTAGGTTCTGTTAAAGTTTGGTTCCCATGGTCTTATCGTTTGATGTTATAGGTATTCCTACCCTTGGTATATATGTTTGGATTTTGTAGAATTGGCTAACCTTGGGATATAACATTTTTGCATAATTTCATATCTCAATCTCGTGGGTCACCGGATTCAATGTGAGCCCCTCAAAACTCGTGCATGTTCCTCGGTCTTGATCTTTCGACCCTTTCCCAATGAAACTTTAGAAATGGTTTACATTTCAGCAGTTATGCGGATTAGTTTGAAGCCTTAAGCTTGAATGTTGTAATCGCCTGGGCTTGGGGGGAGGTGACTAATGGCAAAAATAGAGCTCAAGTGCTTGTTGCTTAACCATGTCACAAAAATCTGATCTCGGTGTTTTTTTTTTGCAAACGGTTGCTCCTGGTTCGTCTTGTAGAATCGATGTTCGGAAGTAAAACTTCACTAGATTACAATTAAAGCCAAGAATCTTTGTTATTAGAGTTCTGACTGTAGTCATGTTACGCACAGGTTGCCTGTCGTTCAATGTGTGTCTGCCAAATACATGCACATACATTAGACAACGTAACTGACCGTAAAAATAAATAGCTGAATTGGGGCCTTCCGTGGGAAACCTTAAATCACTACTTGTCTACCCAAGACGAGTATTAAGAAAAGGTAGCAAGATTGGTAATCACCTGTACAAATCTGGTGATAGAACTGGCTTGCACCAGTTGTAGATGAATACGAATTTCTAAAGCAATTTCGCGACAAAATGAAATAAACTTAAGAAGTATTTAAAAAGTGGCTAACGTAGAGGTATACATAGATGAAGTTGTTATTAATTGATTTTGCATTTCTTAAACAGTTTGTGCTGAGAAGTAAATGAAATGAGACTAATGTGTTAAGCCCCACATGTAAGCTTTCGCCTTATATTTAGTTAAAGGCCTGCGCCTTATACTTTTCTACTAAAGTTGGACTAGATTTAGTTGATTGATTTGGTAATATCGAGTAGAATATAACGGTCCCTGCTGTGTTGACCCAGTAACCTAACTCTTGTTAACAGTCACTTTTTATTATCAGAGAACCAAATTTTACGACATGATTTGTAACTGTGAGGCCAAATAAACCTGTTATCACTTGATTGTATGCGTGAAACTGCAAATGTAAAAGCGAAGTTACAAAGAGCTGACTGATCGGACACATTAAACCCATGCAATATGCGTACTCAAGTTTCTTGAATAAGGCGAATTATTTACTGCATTAATTGACACCTTATGTGAACACTTAATTTTACCTTAAGAGATTGAATTGATCGACTATTAGGCATATTTGATAAGGTGCAGCAGCTATTCACACAGAGAAGTATGGCAAATTGACATCATCACTCGTAGATCAATGTGCTTGGCATATCCAAAGAGCATGCGATGGATTCTGAAAAATATTGATAAGCAATCTCACAAGATACTTGGAGAATAATAATGTTTCCACGAGTTTGGGAACTTCCTGGACAATTCCACACATGCACATTATAATACTAGGACCTTTAATCCTAAGTTATTGAAAAAAAGGTTCAACGCTACGAGGTCGTTTACTTAAGCTCAGGCTGTCAATTTGTTGCTGCCATGGCTGACATTTCTCACGTCTTGTGAGATGAAGGTAAAACACCATTGGCTAAAATAATTGTCTTTTGAGAAAGACAATGGTCATTTACTTGGTCAACTAATAGAACGAAAGTATCAAAAAAGTAGTATCTATCTTACAAATAATTATTAAAGGCAGATTGGTCTTGCAGTTTTAGCCTTAACCCCACTTTAGTTTCTGCTTCAAACTATTAGGTCAAGGCTGATTGTACTGTCCTAGAATGCAATCATGAGAATTGAATCTAATAACTAATAATAGTGATAATTAACCAATTTTATGGAATTAGCTCAATAATTAGATTCGATTAAGACGGCAGACGAGGCACTTTCCCCATAATTGCAACTCACCAATAAGTACGAATATGATGAAGGAATTTACTTTCGAGCTTTTTCAATCTATAGTATGCCAGAGGCGGATAGAAAAGAATTGAGGTGCTCCCTCTAAGTCCCAAATTTTAGTGTCATAGGAAATACTCAGAAGCAAGTCATTGAAAATAATCTCTCGAACACTTAAATAACAACAGGAATGTACCAATTATAGAATTCTACACAGATCAGCATGAATGACATTGAAAGAATACACTGAATCAGGCGAGGAAAGCACTTTATACACTTGTGTATCTCCTTATATAGGGAGGTCGAACTGTACTAATTGTGCGACCAATGAAATTGTGAAGAGAACACGAATGCACGCGAGTCGAATGCTTACAAGATTAACGCATTTAGAGCACGTTCAGGTAATAATCAGATTATTTGAAAATACGAACAATTTTTATACAATGAATGAAAATTGAACACAGCCATTAATTCGTAGATTTCGATAACACGCTTTGTTCATATACGAAAAACACCAAATAAAGTGCTTCTTCAGTAATCAACCGGAAACTAATGAATACTCTTTAAAAGTACAAGTTAGCATAATTGAACACCAGAATTCGCCTGTACCGAATCATTTCCAAGGTCACTGTCAAATTGAACTTCAAAAATGCTGGTCGTCTGGATTATCGAAACAAAGGTTATTGATTAATGTATCTCGTAGACTCAACCCGCAATATAAAACGAAGTGGAAGTGAATTTCGCAAACTGTTTAAAAGCATATGGGAAAAACTCAGAAATCTCCATTATTTCAAAATATCGAAATTGATCCGTGTAGCATCCTTTGAGAACTAGTTCTATTGGTCACTATCCAAGAAATATAGTTTTCTTAAATAAAATAGACAAACGGACCCTCTACGAATCTTTGTGGTCGATAAGGTAACGTAAACACATGTTTCTAATTTTGAACTAGGGTGTCAAAATGAAGATTTTCAAAAATTTGCCGACATTTGGCAACAATCTACCGCATTTGAATCCGCGCACGCCTCCTACTAAACCGGCGTTCTATTATGCGAACTTTTACTGATCAGCTTTGTCAAATGGATGAACGTATAGTTGGAAAATGGAAAGGGATTAATTATCGATTAATAAATCGCTATTAAATTGCTAATCAATTAACTCATTGACTATGGGATAAAACAGAAGCTAAGGAATAGAAATATAAACCAAAAGGTGTAGAAAACTTGAGCTACCTTAAAGCTTCACTTCAAGCTAAGTTACGCAAAACGGCATGCGCAGAATCGTGCAAATTGAGGTCAATCGCATGAATCATTTTGTCAATACTTTAACCCTTCAACGCCTTTAGGATCGTACAGTCTTCTTCCAAAATAAGCTCCATTGGTACTAGACTTGTAACAGAAGGCGGTATTGCCGTTTGAAACATGCTCAATAGGTCTATAGCCCTCGCCTGATACCACCAAAACTCATCAGGTCGGCGGCACCAGTCTGCTGTGAGACACGCGTGAGTGTGATTGGGTGGAATTTTCAAAAAATACTTCGGATGTTAACGGGTTAAATGAAGTTTGAGTGACGTTTCGGTTATTCACGGTGTATTGAGTTGAGGATTTGTCGCAATAACTCAGATGAATAAGGGTAAAACACAAATAGATACAGAGGAGTGTTGCGCTTAAAATATTCACTTTGGAAAGCTTTGTTTGATTCCAGTTTTGCATTCTCCATCATTATTTGGAGTTTCCAAAATTAAGATACACAGACAAGCAAATTCCTGTTGATGAAAGGAAATGAGTTAATATTGGAGCTAGTGTCGCAACTGTTTTACCGTCGTATAATGACGCGGAAATCGCAGCAACAATTGGGACAATAACAGGGCCCGCCAAACCAATATAAATTATAATATAAACCGATATAATTTTCGTTGCTTTCGTAAAAGTTTTTTTTGATGTGAATCATAATGATTTCAATTTCGAAGTCGCTGATGTCCTTCTAATATATGGTTTAGAAAGTACGGCTAACTTTTATTAGATCTCAAAGATCAAACAAATGAAGGCTCGACTTCCACGCTGACCATTATCGCTGTGGAACAGTGATCCCATTGACATTGCAAAAGAATTGTATTACTTTCTTTATTCATTCGTACGTTTCTAGAGACGGGAATAAACATGGCCAGCCAAAGTGAGGACCTCCTTGTCAACTTGATGTTTTGTCCAATGGGAATCTCCTGATTTGAGCACGTTATGACTCTACGGGAGCCTAATTCTAAGATTTGTCTTCCTCCAGTATTCGGTGAACAATAGGTTGATCAATATAAAATCATTAGGACATTGTGGAAAGCCTGTAACAGAGGAACGACTCCACGAAGACGCGGATGGGTATCGCTTGGTAATCATGAAAAAAAGAAGTCCTAAAAATATACCAGGAGCTCAAGGAAAAAGATGTCCCATGTGAAAGCATGGAGGCGAATCAACATCATATTTGTATTAAAAAGTGGTTAATGCAGCACATATTACGAACTGCAGGATAGTAAACAATCAATAGTTCACAACAAGGGCTGAAAGTGTTCACCTCATTAGAACTCCAATAAATGCCCTTTTTTAAAATGCACTTATCGAAAAAATAGTCTTAATTTACAAAGTGCCAACTAAAAGGGCTAAATTTTATGCTTTATGTTACAGTGGTATTAGGTTGCATAATATTCTGGTGAAAGCAGAGAATGATCTCGGCATAATTAATAGGGTAATTCCTTAGAACTTTAAAAGTTAAAGGGCAAAGTTACTGGGTGAATTTTAAGTGCTATTTTGTAACAGTTGCTGAACCCAAAATAATTCAAAGCATACTAAAACCGGCCCTTGCTGTTCAGGACTGTGCAAAAAATTGTAAATTTTATCCAAGGCGACACCTCATGGTGGAACTGAAATGACAAACAAGTCGAATAAAGGAAGAAATGTGAAGAAAATCAATAAAATGTTGACAATGAAGATGCGTCACTTACATTTGGGATGAATTCAAATTTAGGAGCTTGACCCTAGGATTCATAGATGAAACTGTCCGCAATCTCTAGAACTTTTATAACAGTCAGTTAAACAGGGCAGTTGTTCATGTCACCTCAATTTATCCAATTTAAGGACAGAAAGACGGGACTAACAATATTGTTCACACTAGATACCACCGGTAGTGAGCTCTTATAAATTAGACATGGTACTAATTATATGGAAGTAGTATATCTGTATAGCAATCTCATAAATAATAAACGAAACTTATAGGAAACAGTCTTTCAACATAGTGAATTATTTTTAACGTCTCGGATAGTTTTAAGGTCTGTGGATGGGAAATTGGAGGCACAAATGAAGTGATTAAATAAACATACCACTAGGTAACTATACGTTTCACTGGCTCACTTTTTGAAAATCTCCGATGTGCTTCTTCTTCAATCGAACGCAAAATCAAATTAAGAAATAGCTTGATTGAACAATTTTAGGTTAAAATAGCTGAATTAAATGTTCCCAGTCGAATAGGAGAAGTAGAACCCCAAGTCATTAATCTGCATTCTACTACCTCTCTTGCTAGCCACAATTCACTAGTACGGCTGACTATTCACACTTCTAAATTTGCACCATTGAGTATGTATCTCATAACTTTCAACTGGGTGGACATTGAGATAGGCTACTGCATCATCGATGTATATAAATTGAATTAAGTTTTCTTCAATGAATAAAACTTTTAAAATAGCTATGATCACATTAACAGAGATTAGAGTAATTATTTAAAGGTTATTTAAGCGAAAACCTCAAGTAAAAAATTGTCTAAGTCACAAAAGTCAGTCTGGATCATAAATCACAATCTATTCCTCACCTCAAAGATGACAAGATACATTCTGAAGTGAAGAGTGTCCTCTAATAAGTGCATGATTGAACCACTATTTTTGTCCGTTGGATAGAAGTCAGAAATCGTAGGGTAGCCATGGAGTTTGAAGATGTTCACTTCGTCATTCTTCTCACACTACCGTTAATTTTAATGTATAATTTGCTAAAATAAATGCAAACGTCTATTCAATTAATTAGTTTAAAAGCAAAAATTCAATATTGAAACATTTGGTCTTGAAATAACCTTGAGGTTCAGTGTTGTCAACATCTTGATGAAAAGATCAAATCTTTTCAACCCTAACCCCTGAATTTGCTCCACCACCAATATGGGTATCTAAAAGTTTTTTTTTCAGGGATTGCATGTAACGCATTTATACATAGTCAGCTTCTTAAGCAATTACTAAAAAGCACGCAAACCATTGTAGTAACGGGTGTAGTATTTATATTACAATAGCCAAAATGGGTGCTCCAGAAGGCTTCGGTATATTTATTCTTAGAAGAGAGTGATAGGAGATATCAATATGTAGAACTCAACATAATCCTCTAAATGAAGTTCGCTTCAGTAACACAATCGTGTTTCGATCACTATTCTCCAATCTCCTCGTTTCTAGTTCAAGGACCGATTACGCTTGAGGAGACGATCATTCAGAATATAGATTGTAGAAGTGTTTTACTTCGACGATGGCATGAATATGGAAGCTCTAATAATATTCGAAGATGTATATATTTTAATTTGTAAGTTTTATTATACCAAATATCATCAAGATATGATAGGAATTTCATTCTAGGGCATGTAAAACGTGGTTAAAATAATTTAATGGAATCTTTCCCCATGAAAATATCTAGATTACCAAAATCTTGTGTTTGGATCCAAAACCTTGAGATTTAATAGCTTCTCTACACAAAAAAATTAGCATTGAAAACAGATCGGATTCTAAGCACAATATGCAGTATTCTCTTGAACGTGCGAATGAAATTAACCAATTTTGCAAAAAAATTGAAAATTTTGTAAGAAAGTAGAGATTACTACACGTTTTGGAGCTTAAGAAGAAAATAGGGGCCAACTGAGAGAATCCAGCTCATTGAGTAAAGGACGTAGACAAACCTAGAAGTTCAGGATCTTATCTAATGTAAATATATACCAACAGAGAGGTAGCCGAGAGCAAGAGTTTGAAGCTCAGTAATCAGAAGAACATACATCACAGTGAATACTTCATTATTTCAGATATTCTTTCCAAAAAATGATGAAAAACTCTATTATGCGTTTGAAAACGGAGACACTGAAATCTTAAATTGTGGTAAGAACAGTGCCATTTGTGTTCTACTTGGACAGAAGAGCAAGCTATGCTTTTACAATAACCACTAGATTAGTTTTCAACAGACAGAAGCGTCAACAAAATAAAGACTTCATGTGAAATTTTTTTGGGTGATTTAGATCCTTCAGTAAAAGATTATGGTAAGAACACTATGAATCAGAATAGCATTAGAATTGTAAAGTCAGTCTCATTTCCAAAGATTTTTCCAAACAACGGAGATTGTATTTTGAATTTCCCAGAAGAGGTGAAAAATAGCACCTGAGTGGTAAAAATTAAATAGACGAAAACATCAAACGTTTCCCATTTTTTGACCTTCGTCTCAATTTCTAATTAAGATGGCAGTGCACACTTTCAAATATTCCCCACAGTTTTTCCTTCCCATTGGTCTGTTTGCTGTGATAGAGATCGTGGTCCCAAATCCCATGGCGAGTATCCAGTGGGTAGAATGATAAGCCACCCTAACCAAGACTGGCTTACGTAGAGGTGAAAGAGGAATTTGGGGGTTTTACCAGAAAAGTCCCGTTTGATGGCATTCTCTACCCACGATGAGCGTTAGTAAGCGTTATTATTATTATTATTATTCGTCTAGTCATTATTCGTCAATTAGATTAGTTCAATTTTTTCTTTGATTATAGAAAAGCGCATTCAAGTCTAATATGTTGTTGGGAGAAATAATCAAGTCTTCGGTTAAACCTATTCTGTCAAATTGGCAAAAAGAGATGTTCCAAAAAATATAACATTATCATTTCTTACCAAATTTAATGAAAATGATTCAAATATGAGTTGAATTAAGTTTAATGTATGTAATAATAATAATAATAGATTTTCATAACAATTTTATGTTTATTCAATTACAGAATGCAGAAAAATACTACTTTGCTACTGGTGCCTCTACTTCTCATATGAAAAACCAAACGTAGTAAGAAAAATTCCAGAATCCAGTTGAACCATCTTTTTCTGAATGAACAATGTTGTAGGAGAATATATAAATGAAGTAGAGTATATATGCATAGATAACACAGAAAGGTAAGTGCCTAATAGCATTTGGAACGATACCTTCTCACTACAAAATTGTTGGCTAATCAGTGAACGAATGGACTCCCAACTTCAACACTATATAAGTTGGGAACCTTCTCTGGAACTGTGCTACCATGTTTCCGCCTCTAACATAAATAATTGGTTAAGACTAATGCATCGACGTGAAGACAATCTTCTATGAATATCATAACTGCTCTTATTTAATTAATTTACAACGCCCTTTGCAACGTAATCAAATGCAACTTTGGTTTTTTAACGACTCGAAGTCTTTATAACATTTAATTTCTCCGTATGTTCTTACATGAGTAGGCAAAAATTAATGAAAATTCATATTTTAAGTATATGAACTATCTGGTTTGTACTTAGCAAACGTAGATGTGTGCAGCAAATTACTGAGACTCTCACAGAGGCATAGAGCGTCAGTAATGACGAGCGTTGACGAGGCCATATCTCTTAGCCTAGTTCGCGATTACCATTCTTTTTGGAGTGAGGGGTGAGGGAGCGGGCGAACGGGAAATAAGAGGTCATTCAAGCTAACATCGTCTTATCTCAAAGAGGGTTTATCATGTGACCAGACTCTAAAATCCTGGTTGCAACAGGCGCCATCACCTAATATTTTAAGACTTTATAGCACAGTATGGTTTATTATCTCGAGCTAAACAAAAATGAGGAAATACGTGATTATAAAAGCGAATATGACCGTAAATCGTCTTGCAAAACCCAGATCCACATCAATATCTCACCCTAAGGTGTTTAGAGCTGCGGTTTCCAGCCTCTCGGTGTCGAACAGCACGGTAAACGTTTTTGAGACGGTGACATGAGAAAATTAATCTTTCCCTGTTCCCAACGTAAATTCGTTTATAAATCTGTTCAGCTGCAATGGAAAAAACCGAAATTATTTGAGCTAGACAGGAAGTGTTCTCTCTGGGATCTTTTAGAATTTTTTAAATGGTTTCCACTACGCCTCAGGAATTATTCTTCAATCTAAATAAGCACAATCATATGCGTAGATTTAAAATGGCACAAGTCACTGTAAGTACTATGTTCGGAATGCTAAAAAAATGCTCTCCGATTATTTCATTGATTTTATTGTGGGGGCTTCAGATGTCTTCAGGGATGTACTTTTGAAACGTGCCTCAATTCGTCACTTTTATGAATTTTTTATTTACCTTAGTAGTCTTGATATGTGGGGTGATGTGTCCCGAGAGTCTCAGGGAGAGTTAAACGTTGAATTTGGTAAGAGTTGAGTTTCCATCAATTTTGTAAACAGATGCTACTTTTCCGACCCACAAGTTTGACTCTTTCATAACACATAATCTTTAAGCAAACACATATTAGATGCTCGCGACAGCTTATAATTATTTCTTGCCAATAAAAAGTTGCATTGAAAATAAGACCTTGACAAAGAAGAGCCATGACTTCCGATTTCCACCTTAGTCTAGGGAAAAGTTTGCAGGACTTTATAGCCACCCTTTTCATTTTGATACTTAATCAGCTTATACTACTTGGTTTGCTCATTTCTGAAAATCTTACTCATACACGACGCAATTCCTCCTCAATTTGTGGAGCACCTTTGAGGTTGGGATGATTTCTCGAAGGCGCACATCTGGCAACGTAGAATATTTGATGAGAGGTCATAGGCCACATTTTTACTAACCCACTTATGCGAAAATAGGTTCGCCAACCTCTCTAATTTTCGAAGATTTATTGCTGAAGTTGTAATAGCGTATCCATCTAAACCAAATCTCTGAATTATATAAGAAGGACCTCTCATGAATCTGCCACTGAATTAGATGAAGCTGTCAACTATTCTATTGAATCAACGAAAGAAGGTTAGACACAAGTGACAATGTTCAATAAATGCACACATTTAAACGACCTTATACATTTAACCAATAAAATGAGATGGATGCTGTACCTATTCAGTGCAGTTCTATTTGTACGAGTGACTCGATTTTGACTTTTAGTATCTGGAGTCATATTTCATTTTATCGGTCTGGGGTAAAAATTCAAATCAATCACCGCCCAAAGTAAATGTGAGCCTTACTTCGGTATTATAAAAGTGGAATTGAATTATATTTTGCAATGAAAATAAAATTACTAAATAGTTCGAAAGTACCTGTCGACCACCTGTCGAGACCTCAAATTTGGCCTCGGACACGTCATCTATCATACCTACCGTGGACAGAAGAAAACGGATTTTTGCCATGCTTGTGGATGACCTAAAGATGATTTTTGATACCTTTCAGGAATGGACTCTATATATGAAAGTCATATAAACGCACAGGATACAACTCTGATACACCTCTACTACACAGCGCAGCCTATTTTTCCCTCTTTTGGTCTCTGATCCTCTCTAAAAAAGCTTTTTCACCTCTCTCTTGCCTTCTCTCCACCTTGAAGATGTGCAGAAAGTTAGTATCTTAAAATAAAAATACGAATCCTAAGTCATTATCATTAGCAAAGCCTTAATCTATTATAAGCAATATGAATGTAACAACAAGCCCGAATACATTGTGTGTAAATGGAGTCATCAATTAAATACGAAATCTTATTAATAATTTCTGATATTTAACTAGGAATCTTTAAATTTAACTATAGTTAATGTAGAATCACTGTTTTATCTGTTCAAGTGTTTCGTTCCTTAGTAATAGGAAGAAATCTCGAGAAAGTTTGTTATTCATTGTACCGTCGTGAAAATGAATCAGAACCTTTTATTTTGTAGCGGATTAGCTACCTAACTAAACCTGACTGTACTCAGGAACCTCAGTGACAATTTCTCCTAGTCCGTAAGGCCCCCAGAATTAGCTAAGCTAGTTGCCAAGCTAAGAAGAGACAGAGATATCCAGAGAACGCGTTTATTCTAGACATGCATGGCGTGGAGTGTAACAAGGGAGGAAGCTTAGTCATTCAACATGGCAGATTAAGTAAAACGATCGGAGGCTTTTGATTGGCCATTGGCTGTGTCCTCGCACTCAATCCGTATGCGAAGTTGAACGGCCGCACCTTCAAGTCACGCTGTGCGCTCATGCGATGACGTGTCCCACAATTTCAATTTAGTTATAATTTGGAAGATATTTATCAAGGGGAAGCAGAATTGCAAATTTGAGCACGAAAAAAATTCGAATTCAAAGATTAGCAGAATAGTGCAACAAGAATGAAGTGGAACGACATACGGGTTACACTGAATCAATTAATTTAAAGATACTAGGGAGAATACGAATTGGACAATGAAGGCCCATAGCTTACAGATAATAAATCAATATAGGTCTGCAAAGCTTTCAAAATTGCCGCTTTTTCCACTTTGATATTCTTAAACTGGCTTTCATTTCTAATATTTAGTTCCGAAGTGTGGTTGCATTGCCAATTTCGGGATGGGTTTGGATTGGACAAGTTTCAAACCAATAAAATAAAATTTTAAAGTCATCAAAACAATAATAATCAATTCTCATAATGTTATCTCTTTGATATACCTCCACCATAACGCCAACCAAGCTAATCAAAATTAGCCATTCCAGCCAAGATGTGTGCCGAAGAGCGCCGATTTAACTAATCATTCTGAATCTTACATTGAGGCCTTATTTATCGTATATATATATATATATATATATATATATATATATATATATGCATATATTGCGTTATATTATTTAAAAGGGAACAGGATAAGGTGATTTTTGGCCCGTCGTGCCTATGTATGTAGAAGAAAGTTATTGGAAAGACTGGAGCCAATATCCAATTAGACTAGTCTATTAGGGCTATAAGAGTTGCCACTTTTCATTTTGAGCCCAAAAGTTCATAAAAATTTTAATGCATTGAATTACAGTGTTCATAATAGTTTGCAAAAATGTTCACAGGAAAGAAATTAGCACTGCCTACTTCGAGAGGTGATTTTTGCTCTCTGAGCGCAATTTGAAGTATTGAATCCCATTTTCATTTAGATATAACGCGACTGAATTTTAAATTCTTCTAACCCACCATAATTTAAAGCAATCTAATAAGAAAAGCGAATAAGATATCAGTGGTGAAATATTTTCTTAATTTATTATTCTGTAAGATTATATATAAGTAAAATAACCATCTAAGCGGGGCCATAAACGGTAGTGGCGGGTAAAAAAAACCAAATTAGTAAAATGTGCCATCTAAAGGTGGTGTATATAATCTAATCATTTTACTCCCACCTATAGTTAACCAATAGAAGACACAAAAATAGCAAGAGTTTTTACAACTGTTCCCATTTAGTATTCAATTGATAGTGAAACTCAATACTTGAGTCACTATTCAACATAAGAACTGGTCCTCTCGGGGACGACTCATTACCAAAGTTGGTTCACTGCGACCTAAAAAGCCTTTGTCTGATAGATGCAACTGAAGGACTGCTTTGCATGTAATTCATTTCTGACATAAGCTCACCCATTTGAAGGCTCCAAGTCTGAACATCATGTTACCTCTGTTGGTGAACTGCTCTCTCTATTACCTCTCAGAATGCATTGAACAAACTCTAGCTTGTGTTCCTTTTCCGCGAAACAAATCTCTTCAAATTGGCACCTTGAAGCTGATAGACTGAAGAGACTAAATTGATTATGCGCAGCCAAGTATGCACGGAGGTTGGTTTGGCTAACATAATTTGACGCACTTGCCAAAAAATCAAATCGGCCTTTCAGACGGATTTGTCCAAGGGCTATGACGGAAATAGTTCGAGATTCCAGAGAGTTGAACAGAAGTTCACTGCTTGAATGAACGCACCAAATGAAGTTATTATAAATAAATAAATCAAATCGGAGGGCTGTTCATTAGAAATGGATGACCAATTTGGTCATGAGGCTTCCTGTGCAGTTCACACTGGATTGATCTAACTTCTCTGAACTCATCTATATCTGGTATAAAGTATTAGTTAAATACTACTGAAAGCTTTATTAAGCTTACCATCTATTTCGTATATTCTTAGTCCGTAGAAGTGAAATCCAAGAAGTTTTTTAGTCATTTTGCCAAATTTGGTACAATCGACGGAAAAATGATTTTGAACTATGAGTTTTACTTCAAACCGCTCGTTAGACTGGTTCCAAACTGCTTTATACTTTGAAGCATTATAAAACATTTGAAGAAAATAAAATTAATTAAAGGCAGTACCTGCCATGTAAATGAACTAGTAATTGTTTGGTGTTGATTCATTAACTGATTTAGAACCTTAGATACTATGTCTGTTTGGAGGGAAAAGAATGAGGGCCCAATTATTCTAATAAATTACAAAGAATAAAATAATATAAACTAATCTGTAAATAACTTCGCGTTGGGCAAGAGGACAGTGAGGAAGTCTGCTTAGTTGATAGGCAAGATAAGGTTCACTTAATTGCATTTTTTTCTCAAGACCTTCTGTGCATGAAAAGTTTAGAGAATAAAAATATATTTGTGGTTGTAGCGGATTAGTTACTCTAATAAGCCTCGACTTTGCTCAGAAATCTTTGAGACAGTTCTTCCTAGTCAGACAGGCTATCGCGAAGAAAGAGAGCAGAAAGACGCGTTGCAAATAATTCCAGCATATTTTGAGTGGACGTTAATAGCAAAATATCTGAGCGGCGCTCTGCACGTACGGCTGCACACTCCAAAATGTTCGAGTGCGCATTTTCTCGTGCGCGGGTTATGTACGCCACATAGCTCCCCCTCTAAAGCGTTTTATATCAGAAAACGCTCGATAATCGTACATAATTAGCGAGTCGGGTTGGAAATTAACTCGTGTGTACTGGCCTGTGGGTCGAGGTGCGGGTACTACCGGGTTCTAAGCGTCTTCGGGAATAGGTTGTAGCGGCGAGGAGGGGTAGGGAAGGGATACAGTGTCTTTAGAGGGTTGGTTTGCAGAACCAACCGTGCGTGCGTTGAAGGAGGCTCCAGATGTGTCGGTTTTAACCTGTCGATACTTACTGAGTCCTTGGTGCCATTGAGGTCCAGTATGAAATATTTTGGCCTGCGTTTGAGCACTTTGTAAGGTCCGTCATAAGGTGGTTGTAGGGGTTTCTTTACTGTATCCATTCGAACAAAAGTGAAGGGGCATGTAGATAAGTCTTTAAGAGTCTGTGTGGGTTTGTCATTCGAGCGGGCGGGTGTTTGGAGGACAGACCTGAAGCCAGGAAGCCTTAGCGTTGTGCGTAGTACAAGTTCTACCAGACAACATCCGAGATCTTCCTTCACAGTACTTCTAATTGAGAGAAGAATGATAGCAAGACGCTCCGTCCAATTTAAGGTGGAGAAAGTAGCGATGATTGCTGATTTAAGCTGTCTGTGGAAACGTTCGACGAGACTGTTGGCTTCTGGTTGGTAGGCAGTGGTACAGATATGAGTTGAACCCAAGAGCTGGTTTATTTCTCAGAACAGGGCAGACATAAATTGCGACCCTCTGTCTGTCCTGATAACGGCTGAAACACCGAATATGGATATCCATGATTCTATCAAAGCTTTCGCCACCAACGCAGCGGAGGTGTTGCGTAAGGGAACTGCGATAGGCCAGCGTGTGGAACGATCGATGCAGGTTAAGATATAAGTGTAAGAGTTTGATGGCGGAAGAGGACCAACAATGTCAATGTGAATATGCCGAAAACGGGCTTCGGGGAGAAGGAAACCAGCGAGGGGACTTCAAGTATGCTTGTGAGCTTTGCTGGCTTGACACGAGAGGCAATTTTTGGCTCCTGTCGTATGTTATTCCAGTCAGTGATCAGCTTCGTTGTAGCGCGAATGCTTGGATGCGACAAACCATGGAAATGGTTGAAATCTTCCGGCAATGTACTTGCGGGACGAAAGGTCTCGGCTTGCCGGTTGAAGTATAGCAATAGATCCGGGTGTTAGAGTAGGGTAGGGATAAGCATTCGAAACGCAGCGAAGGGTTGAAAATGATCTCCTTGAAATCTGTATCTGACTTTCGCTCGGTAGCCAGGTTTTGTAGATCGAGAAAGGATACAGTGATTTGGTTTAGTTCCAAACGGGAAATTGCATCAGTTACAACGTTGCTAGTGCCGTCGATATGGCATATGTCATTAGTGAATTGCGCTATGTAATCTAAATGTCGGATTTCTCTGGGAGAATGGTGGTCTGCGGTTGCCCGCATAGCATAAATCAGAGGCCAGTGATCGGTGAAAATAGTGAACTGTCGGAATATATATATATGTCCAATATATGTCGGAAGTGCTTGACTGCTGAGTAAATAGCTAGCAGTTCCTTGCCAAACGTGCTATATCGTGTTTCCGTGGGGATGAGCTTCTTCGAGAAGAAGGATAGGGGTTGAATTTCACTTTTGACAATGTGCTGCAAGACTGCTCCAACTGCCACTTGAGATGCGTCGATCTTCAGAAAAATGTGTGTTTCATTAGAGGTATCAAGGTGGTTCAACGTAGTCGCCTTTGAAAGCTCCTGCTTCACTGAAGAAAACGCTGATTCAGCCTCCGACGTCATCATGAAATGCAAATCTGTAAGAGGCTGAAAGACTTGGGCACAATTTGGAGTGAATCTTCGGTAATAATTTACGACGCCTAGAAACCGATGAAGACTTTTCACATGATAGACTGCGTTTTTACGGGAAGAGGTGTGATTCCACGGCCGTTGATGTGATGACCAATGAAATCGATTTCAGCATGGCCAAATTTGCACTTCTCGGGGTTGACTGAGATTCCGTACTGTTGAAGACGTTCAAACACATGTCTCGGAGGTTGTTTGTGCTCTTCCGGGTTGGAGCTTGCGATAAGTACGTCGTCAATATATGTGAAAACGAAATCTAATCCATGAAAAACTTGGTCCTTGAATAGCTGGTAGGGTTGGACCGCATTGCGTAGATCAAAAGGCATACCTAAGTATTCGAACAAGCCGAATGGTGTGACGACGGTCGTCTTCTCGATATCTTCTGGGGTCATTGGAATTTGATGGTAGGCCCGAACAAGACCGAGCTTGGAGAATATTGTTTTGCCATGTGGTTGTAACGAAATCTCATGGATTTGAAGTACAAGATATCGGTCTGAGACGGTCATTTGATTGAGGGCCCGATAGTTTCCACATGATCTTCAATCACAGTTATTCTTCGCAACCATGTGCAATGGAGAAGCTCATGGACTGTTTAAAGGTCGAACGATACCTAGGGTTATCATGTGTTGAAATTCATGTTTAACCGCACGTATCTTGTCGGGGTGTAAGCGACTGGCTCTTGGTGGTAATGTGATGGCGTACCCCGTGTTTGGATTCTACTATATCCGTCTGGACTAGGAAAATTGCGGGAAACTCCGACAAGAAATTTGCGGAAGAATTGGTAGCGGAAAAGGGATAATCAGGCCAACAGGATTTAGGACCTTCGTCGAGCAAACTACTTGAAGGGAGGTAACGTTGTCGTGTAAAGCGCTGTCTCTGAGTTTCACGAGCAGCCAGAACTTTGTGAGGAAATCGGCACTGATGATAGGTTTTCGAATGTCTGCGATTATGAACACAAACAGAAACTCCCGGCGAAGCCCTAAATCAAGTTTGAGGAACTTTCGGCTGTATGTGCGGATCTTCGTGCTGTTGGCGGAAAGCAGAGAAATTCCGGTTGCTTGTAGACACCGTTTTTCTGCGCAACGAGAGATAACGCTGACCTCGGAACCGGTGTCTATCAGGAATCTAAGTTTTGAATTCCTGTCGACTACATGGAGGAGGCGAATGGGTGAATAACCAGTCTCAGTCGTCGCCTTTACTGCCTGGCGTGAGATTTTCTCGAGGGAATGCATAATCTGTTCTTCATATATTGGCAACCAGGCTGACATCTTCTGGCCTTGTCCCCATATGTTCTGTGATAATAGCAGATCTGGTCATCAAGCCTTGAGGGGCTACGGTGTCTTCTAGGCGTAATAGAGCGCCGTCTATTTTGATGCAGCGAGTCTGCTACAAGTAATTCTAATTTTTCGAATCTTTTCGGGAGGGGGCTCAGTTGTTGCGAAGGGGTATCAGTGGAGACCAAAGTCTTCACTGTGTTTACACCTGGCCTATCGGTATGATCGTAAATTAGATCGGCCTCTTCAGCTAATTCATCAAGGTCGTCCTGGAAAGGGCTGGTAATTAAAAATGGCACTATGCTTCCAGGTAGGCTCTTCATCCATAACTTTTTGAGGATTTCGTCCTTCAGTTCACTGCCACTAGCTAAGGATCGCATGTGGTGTAAGAGTTGAGAAGGAAAACGGTCTCCGAGTTCAGCTTGCGAGAAAAGTTGGTCTAACCGTTTCTCTCGGGACACCGATAAACGGTTGATGATCGCTTGCTTGAGCCAGTCATAGGATTTGTTGTCCGGCGGCATGGATGTTAATTCTTTAAATTGGGTAAAGATGGCATTCGGAAGGGCGGGAACAGCGTATTGGAACCAAATTCCTCACTTGGTTACGTCTCTTAGTCAGAGTATCATTTCAAATTGCGTAAACCAGGAATCGGGATTTTCTGGATCGGAGGTGGGGGTGCACAAAGAGATAACGATTTCACCTTCTTTAGACAGTCTGAGAGATTAGGAATTGGGCAAAAGGAGAGAGATGAGTAGATGGTGCGAGAGCGAGAAAGAAGAGGATCACCAAGTGAGTCGTGCGGTCGGAAAGGAATTCGTAGTGCTAGTGAGAGGTTGTTCTTCTGCTGAGTGGATGAAGTCAAGTTTGAATCATGACAGAGTCACCAATTTTTAGCGGATTGGCTACCTTAATAAGCCTCGACTATTCTCAGAAACCTCTACGGCAGATTCTCATAGTTGGTAAGTCTCCCGAAATTAGCTAAGCTACGGCAAAGCTATAGAAGAAACAGACGTATACCGTGGAACACGTTTATGTAGTATGGCGTGCTGGCATGCAAGCGTGGTGTGTATATATGACGTGGAAAGTCCTTGACTAAATGTTTTTTCCCACAAATACCGGAAATCCATTTAATATTTAGAAAAGGGTACATTCATTATGCAATTTTTTAAGGGATGTTCGATGAGAAGAAAGGTAAAAATTGGATGAAAATAAGCCCAACAAAGAACCTTATTGTTGTATTTAAATTACCCGCAAGCGAAAGGTGCATTAATTAGAGAATTTATATATGTGAACTAACACTTAGTGAGCGAAATGTACAAAGAGGACCAAACACCATGAAACCGATCTAGAAGATGAAAATATCCTGTCCCAGTAAATTTGTGTCTCAATAACTATGACAAGATGACAGCGTAGTCATGAGTTTTCTATTTGAAGACTTTAAACTTCAAGTGGAATAAGCAGGTTACTTGAGGAGCTTAGAGCTCAAATGAAGTAGGTTACTCCTGATTCCTCGACTCTTGTATCAACACCGCCTACTCCCTCATAAGACTGAGCCTTCTTCCACTTCGACGTATCTTCATATTCTTCGGGGATTAAAAGCCGTAAAAGGTTTTTTTTTCACGGGCAGATAATAGAATCAACATATTAGAAAGGATCTTACAGAATCTGATTCTTGTATTCAGGTTGTATAATTTTACTTCAAAAGATATATTCTCTGGCTTCATGCACTTACCTACCAGTGTCCTAAGTTCATGATTTTACCAATTTTTACTGAGCTATCCCTGCTCGATAAGTCCAGTGTTTAAATAGCTTATGGTTGATTAACCCCTTAACGGTCAGAATTATTTTTTTGAAAGATGCATCCAACCACACTTATGCGTGCCCCACAGCAGACTGATGCCGCCAACATGATAGGTTTTGGTGGTATCAGTCGAAGGCTATAGAACATGTTTCAAACGCCAATAGCGCCTTCTGTTACGAGTCTAGTACCAATGGAGCTTATTTTTAAAGAGGATCGTACGGTCTTAGGGTTGCTAAAGGGTTAATTATGACGGTTAATAGCAGATGATACAAACTAACAAGACTAAAAGCGTAATATGCTCTAAGTTCTTTCCTTGTGATACTTAAATTGCTAGCACGTTTAGGTTAGTAATTTTGCTCGATAAAGAGATATGTGGAGAAATAGAGCCGATATTACGAAGAATTCGATAATTACAAGAACTCTTTGACGTTCGATATGATCTTTCACTTTTTGAATATTTCTGCAGTTTCGTCATAATTAGTGTCATTGAAATAATAGTACTACTGTCAATGGTTCAGACTATGCATTTCCATAGGGCTCCATTGTTTTTACCTTCCAAATATGTCTCAACACGCAGCATTACATTAACAATAAATTGTTTAAATCGAATATGTAATCACGACGAGATTCAAGATAAAAGGGGATATAAAACAGATTACAGACATAACTAATTACTACATGAGGATATATAATGGTAGTGCTGTGCTTGTGTGCAGCTATTGATTGTTTTTAGGCACCAATAATACAACTGCTTATTCCATCTCCTGTGGATTATACATGAATGATAAAATTAAATTAAATGCCTTATTACTAGACCATAGGTTAACTATCGATCACTAATTAAGGCAAGTTTGCTCCTTAACCATGTTAGAGTCTGTCACTTATTCCAACTCAAACCTGAGTGGGAACTTACAGTCCTGCATAGAAGTGTTCTGACACATTCAATAACCGTACCATATTTCAACAATTCTTAAAATGTTAGTGTAAGACTGATTTGTCGACAGCTATCTTTTTCGGCTCTTTCGGCGTTTATATCTGCAGTTACAGTACTTACTGATGAAACACCCCTATAATGCATTCATGCGTAAACAAAGAAACTTTTTCCTGCTAAATTTTCTTGGGCTGACTATGAATGGCTGTTTTTATGGTCTGAGTTAGACACCTTGCCAACTATATTAATCGCTATCAATCAGGGAGATCTTATCCCCATGCACACATCGGTAAGCATATAAGCATCTTAGCGGTTGTCATATAATAGTACCCCTGATAAACTCATTCTTTTCCAAGACTGGATACCAACCCTTTTTTACTAACACAACCACCTACCAAATATAGCCTTAAATACTAAGATGAAATCTCCCTTGGCCAGGTTTTGACGATTTCCATTTCTGGTACACGTCCGCTCTGCTTTCTTCACTTCTATTTGTCAATTCCTTTCCTTTCCACTCGCAGTCTCATTAAAGTAATAGTTTACCCAAACCAGTTGTTTGTATCTTAATATATTAGCGTTTTAGATTCACTTACTATAGTATTTAACCCGAAAAATATTAGCAAATATATTCTGACGCTTCTTCTGACATAATGTCTGCCTTACTGGCTCATTTATCAAGGCTGCACTTTTGTAACCTGTCAGTCAGGAAGGAGTGAAATGAACGAGGACATCATTTGCAGAAAAAAAACAGATTCTATTTGAGAGCTTCAATCTTAATTTACTGGAGAGAATATACAAGTGAACAGACTCTTTCCAATTTATTATGGCAAGAGAAAATACCTAGAGTGGATAAAAGCTCACGAAGCCCCACTATCTTATAGCTTTGACCTTCCCAATTTCACCTTTACTACGGTTAAACTGGAAGCTGATAAATTTTATAGAAACAAGTGCTGTCTCCTCAAATAATCGTAGAAAAAGGACAAAATGAAACATCAAGGTCGACCATTCCCGATTAAGTAATACTGCTTCATAAGCGTTAAGAGTAGCAGACATGGATTTATTGCAATCTTGGGGACGGATCATGAAATTCGAATTCCAGAACGTGAACTATTCATTAGGCAAATAGTGGTAAAAATCAAATGAATCAAGATTCATTGATGCCTTCATGACTCCCTCTGTATCTTTTTGATCCACTCGCTTTTATCATAGGTTGGACTCATTGTTGGCAATTAAAATAATAAAAGAAAAACACATTAGCAGTGAAACCTCGCAAAACGTTCGACTGTTATTGGTTCCCTACAAGAACACAAATTCAAATTATTGCTTTTTAGTAAAATAGGTAATAATTCTTTAAATCTGAAATTTACATTGAAGGAAATTGTGCTAAAACCTTTTATTATGTTTTCAGACATGATTTCGCCAACGAATAATCAGCTTTATGAAAGCATTTGGAACATTTAGTAAAAGATTTTGTTATTTAAAATCCACAAATTTGTTCTCTTTACAAAAGACTACCCATTTTATATCTTTACAATAAATAGTAATTAAATTTAATAGCTGAAAGTATTTTAACAATGCAATCACTTTTTATAGCCTCAGTTATTTACTAACACTTTCAACCGCATTCTTGCTTTCAATAATTCTACTTTTCGCTTTCCATCACATAACCAACATTCCACACCTGGGTGGAAAAACTGGTAACATACTCTTCAAATGTCAAGCGAATAGTGAGTACTTAATTTTGAAAATAATTTCTAAAACAGTTTAATAAATTTTATCAAATTGCATGAAATAATTTATCTACTTGGCATTGATTTTGCTTAACCTTGTTATGGCAAACGATTTGCTCTTTAAGACTGGAAGCGTCGAGTCCAATACCGATAGAAGAAATCAGATTAGAGTACACCACTACATTTGATCTAATCGATAACTCCTTCCCCCCGTCCACCCGGCGCATGTAATTAATAACATATTTATCTTCTCGTAAACGAACCTTCCCATCATGGTTCATTTATATCGTATATGCTTCATATTATTCTATTAGTAAATGCGTTACAGTCAGTTTTGTTATGTTCACTTTCCACTCATTTTAGTCTCATTAGATTCTGCTTCTTTGTTCTTAAATAAGATTTTTGCAGAGTCATCGAAAATCATAACTGCATGGCTGTGTGTAAATGTCCTTTTACAAAACATGTAGAAACCTGGCTGGTAGATTTAAGTTGAAGGTACATCATCGATTAACTTCCCAAATAATTGATTGTCTCATTTTCTAATAGGTGGTTGTCAAAGGATTTGCCGATATAGTATACGCCCTTGTCTTTCGTATAACGGAAACCTTTTGCGAAATACAACTCTTTGTAATTCGAATTTTGATTTAACACCTCGCCAGGTAACTGCTTTATACTTTACTGGTCTTTCTGTTTTTGAAATTATTTTAAGTATGGTGAAATATTTAAGTTAAATGTATGTTGCACGAAAAGAGCCAAAACACCGAAGGAGCTATTATTAGAAATAATTAAAATTTAATCATCTTAAGGTACACACCTGTAGGGGGAAGATCAACCCCGCAAATTCACAGGAATTTAGTATTTGTAAGCAGATACACGTTTTCAGTATTTTTAGGAAAGACCATTTTAGAAGAGAAACCGACCTCTATTGACCCGTTTTAATATTTTTGTAAAAACTCAAAAAAATCTTGGCCGATTACGACGAAAAAGAAGATTATAATGGTGACAAAAGTATTAAATCCATCTATATTACCCAAGTAATCGCCATAAGGGCAAATTTCGCCAAGAAGGAAACTTTCCTTTAAGCGGTTCATCCATCACCTTTTGGACTATTTAGTTACACCAGGGCAACGGGGAGAGACGATTTTCTTTCACAGGAGCTGACCTCGATTCAACACTTTTATCTATTTCCATGAAATCATTGCCTTGCAAAGACTTACTTTTCATTTGCATTCAATTCCGTATATATATATATATAGTCTGCTTTAATCAAATTTTCAAATCACGCATCCAGAGACTATTCCTATACGAAAGAGGTGAGCAGTGCCAACGTACTTCACAAAATGTATTAGGAGAAGCTCTTTTATATACAATGTATATGCATAAGTATCGAATCATTTGAGTGCAACTGAGTGCGAAATGAGGGCTATACTCAAGTCCTCGGAACCAAATTGTAAAAACCTTGCCTAAGGATCTATAAAATTCAAGTTGAATTAAAATTAATGAAAAACACGCGAAGTTGTCAGCCGACAAGTTCCTCAACTCTGTTATTTAGACATCTTAAAAGTCAGTCGGCTCTCTATTAGAAAGATGAATATTAAGAATGGATAAATCTTTACTATTTGAAGTGCTTTCACAACCACCACGTTTTGTCTTATTTGACTTGTGTTTCCAAAGTAAAGACATGTAATTTTAATGAAATGATTCTGTATTAGATATGCAGACTTAATTATCAAATAAAACCTGATAAACCAACTTGTTGTACAGTGTGTGGCCCTATATAAGTGTAATATTCTAAAGGAACAAAAGGGATTCTCTATGGAGTGTGTTATAAACGTAAACAAAGTACGCAGGTTTTCTTAAGATTAGGAGTGAGAGAAGGCAACCATTTTACCAAGGTGGGCTTATCCTTCTCAAAGAGTATTCGACCCGTAGTTTAGTATACCATGGCATGATAGCTTCCCATTAGTTCTCACTGGGTCAAAGTCTGCAAGTTGGCAGGTGCTTCCATTTCGTTGACGGAGATTTACATTTACTCACGAAATAAATAAGTGATTTTTATATATAAGTAAGGTGTCATGAAGCCTCGACGATGGAAAACCCTATCTAAGGCGCAACAACAAGAGTTGAGCTAACTTTTGGGGATATATCTGCCTCGTAAAATAATTGACTAGCCACGTAGTTTTATCTCTGGTACACGGTTAAGCGTTCTACCCTTCCCAAGGAGTATTAATACACTTTAAAAAAATACACAACTTTAATTTAAGATCTTCACCCTTTCGGCCTGAAATTTAATTATCGAATGAAAGTTTGTAGAGTCTCGCTTTTGTTTATCTTTTTTAAGTTTTTCTTTTGATTTTATTCTCACTATTGTAGTAAATGCCAGTGAGGAATTACAATGAATTTTATAAATTTAAAGATTATTCTACCTGATCACATGTAAACTTATTGACAAATATTCGATAGCATTAATCTAACCTCCTACTTTTCTATTAAAATTTTAGGCATCGACTAGTATAATTACTGGGATATTTGACATCATGGTGACGTTCAATTTAAGTAGGTTGGGCTTCATAATTTTTTCCTCACGGTTTTGTTCAAAAAGATACCTCATTGAACTTCAACCTTCCAGTTTGGCTCTGTGTGGAACACAAACTTAACATGACAAAGACAGAGGCCTTTCGACCAATCAACGTCCATAGCCATGACGACCAATCAATGGCCAAAATCATTATGTGGTTCTCATGCCAGAAAGTGTATATAAGGATTAATTTCCATGTCACTGCAGGCGATACCAAATAAACGTGTTCTACGGTATACGTCTGTTTCATCTATAGCTTTGCGGCAGCTTAGCTAATTCTGGGAGCTTTTCCAAACATAGGAGAATCCGCCATAGAGATTTCTGAGTAAAATCTAGGCTTGTTAGTATAGCAATCCGCTACAACCCACAATTCTCATTTTGTCCGTAATTTGCACCTCAAGGACTATATGGAAAATCCTACAATTAAGACCAATTATTTCTAAGTTCCCCGCATTTCTTAATAAGAACCCCCTGAAAGTGTATATCCTTTAGGCAGCAGACATACAACCATAGACAAATACAATTTCGTCATCTGCTAATGTCCAGTGCTTTAGATATAATTTCATTACTAAAGGTGAACACGTATAAATGGAAGAATTTTTGCAATTTGAAACTTTTCATTTATTATAGGTATCAATTTCAAATAAAACATGTCTTCATATGTCTTAATATTTTTCCTTTAACTGTCCTTAATTATCTCTAGCTAAGATTATTTTAACTCTAGATCCGAATTTGTTACGTGTAATTAAAATTTTATTGTAATGACTTTTTTTTCACCAAATTTTTTATATCCAATGAAAAATCATTTATACTTCTGAATAACTTTCTCAGTAAAAACAATACTTTATCGCTTACAGTTGAGTGAATTTGTGATTAGTAACAAACTGATATTGACAGGTTAGGGAAGCGTTTACTGAAACATTCAACCTCACTTTATGGTAAGGCCATTGAAGCAGACTACTTAGTTCAAAATAAGATTTTGTTTTTACTTAAAATCATTTGAGGAAAAGAATACTGAAACTTTGCATTATATGACAGAAGCAACTGTGTTTACCTTCGTGGAAAGTTTTGAATGTGTTCGCGGTTGAATGAGTGATATCTTTTTAATAATATCGAAAACATGGTACTATGGGTCATCATTTATAAGCGCACCGTTTGCTGACGGCTCCTCATTATGACCAGATCCCAAACACTGGCGCCACACTTTCCAGGTTAATGTACTTTTGAAGATAGTGGTATGCAATCGCTTTTCTGTTGGCGTAAATATTTACTGTGTAGGTTTACACGTAAATGTCATGTTACATTTTATTTACCTGAGGAAAATAACCGAATACTTTTCTTAAGAATTTTTTTTTGCGCATGTTTATTTCATTGAAGACTTTCGTCAATCAGCGAGTGACTCATTGAAAATAGAACTTCTAATTAAGAGCCCCCTGGACTTGGTTTGTTTATTTTTCAATGAAAGTGCATATTTATAATTGAATTTTGGTAAGTTCTTTTGCACTAATTGACTGTTATGCGAATTATTCTCCCGAAAAATAACTAAAATCACTTTCCATATTGTTTCGGCAAAGTGAATTGCGCAATTCACAAACGAATGTTTATATAATTAATTGAGATCTGTTGTAAAACCTCAACCAAATATCATCATTATGACTCAAAATGATCTTAGACACTTCCGGGTGAAGGGCAATTATTTTTGATGTTTGAGATCATAACAGCAGCGTCCTAAAATGTCCAGTCCTCCTGCTCACCACTCATGTTATCAGCGTTGTGCTTTTTGCCTAGTGTTTTGATCATTTACGTATTTTATTTGTCTCAGGTGGTTGGAATTACTTCAAGGTATGTCAATATTAAAAATTTTCATCTGCGGTACCAAACGCCTTCTTCGTGACCTTAGTGCATCCTTTTGCCGCTAATATTACTAATGGATATTTAAGTACTTAAAATCAACATAAATTTGACGAGTATGAAGTTCTTGTTAGGTGTAATGACTTGCTCTTTTTTTAATTGGACCTAACCACGATTTCACACTTATATTCAGCACAAAAGGATTTTTAAATTTTCAAATTGAGTTATATATGAGTATTTGTAGTGTAGCGGATTAGCTACCTTGACCGTTCTCAGAAACCTCAGTGACGAATTCTCCTAGTTGGTAAGTATCCCAGAATAGAAGAAACAGACGTATACCGCGAATACGTTTATTTAGTACGGAGTGCTGTATGTAGGCGTGAGATGTATGTTGGCGCGCTAGCGTGCTGCGTGTGTGTATGGGGTGGAAGTTAGTTATTATAAACAATTTATGGTATGATGATCTCATATAACTTGGGTCATTGATTGGTCGAGTAACCTTGTACTGGAATTGACCATTGATTGATCGCATTTGTATTAGTCATTGATTCTGCATTAGTCATGCTAAAGTTGTGTCCCACAGTAGTTTCACCTTTCTGTTTTTTATTAAAATGAAATTTAGTAAATTATTAATTTGAAAATCATAAAATGATAAGTATCTTAGAAATAAACATGCTAGGCGCCTAATTTTACATTTTAGTCACACAACACGACACAACACTACTATTTTTCAATTTCCTTAAACATCAAAATAGGTTCATCACTAGCTTTTTGATTTACTATCTACATTTGCCAAATATCTGATTTAAAATCAACTCGAGGTGGAATATCATTGTAGAGTATGTTGAATAGCTTATCTTTGAATGAAATTTGATGGGAGCGCACTCAGACAGACTCGAAGGTGCGGCCGTGCTACTTGTCGCGTAGGCACAGCCTGCCCTCTCCTCCCCACCCCCCTCAATAATCCCTGCAGCATTGTTTAACAAATCATTCATTGTACTTTAGCGACTAAGCTCTGTGACAAACCACAGCCCAAATAAACGTGTTCCACGCAAGACGTCTGGTCTCTCTATTAACTTTACAGTAGCTTGGCTAATCCCTGGAGCCATTTCAAACTAGGAGAACTTACCATAGAGATCACTGAGCACAAGTCAATGCTTATTAGTGCAGCAATCCGCTACAAGTCAACATTCACAAATTCTATCGGCAACTTTTCTTCTTTACCTCATAAAGTTAAATTTTAACGAACTGGATATCAGACATTATTAACTAATAATATGATGGTGGGTACAAATGCGCGTTCAGTTTCTTCCGATTTTCAATAAAACGATAAACTCCTTAATTGGTTGTTTTATCACAATTGCAGTGGATTATGCTGAAGTTATTTGGACTTAAATTTTATTTGAGGAAACAACATAACATGGCTAAAAACCCCCCGATTACATACTTGTATGCATCTTTTTTTCAGTAAAATTTTTTCAAAACTTCAATATGAAAATGATTTTTATTTTTATCAGTTCAAGTTGTTTTACCTAAAGTATTATAATCACATTGGTTCATTCTGTCCTAAATGCACTTAATTACCATCATAAATGCAGTAAATGTTATATCTGATATATTAGCATAAAATTTTAGAGCCTATTCGTCTATCCAATACCCAAATCAGTTAGTTTTGAATACAATTCATTCTAATTTAAATTTGTGGAGAACACAAAGCTAGTCCAACTGAACCTAGGAATCTCATGCGCTAGAACATTCTGGAAAGGGTGGCGTGCTACCGAACCCGTAGCCACCAAGGGTGGTCGTACTGTTGATCGCGGTAGGAAGCAGGTGTGGTCGTGAGCGCAGGGACCTCTCAGCCTACCAATAGTCAAAAGTGACCAAATTGTATTTAATGACTAAGCTCTTTGTCAGTGACACAAATAGCCCTAATAAAGGTATTCCGCACTAAACATCTGAGGTAGCTTGGCTAACTTCGGGAACCCTTGCCACAGGGATTACTGATGGTAAGTCATAGACTACTTGTGTAACAATCGGCTTCAGACCTCGTGAATAATATGGTGAAGCTCTCATCAAAATATTGAATATTGAAAATTTATTTGACTTCTGCTAAATTATAAGAATGTACACATTAGCATAGAAAATTGCTTGGTGTAAGGTGCTGAAACTCTAGTTCCCATTATTGAAAACCCAGAAAGATTTTAGCTGACTATTCCAATGATGATATTAAGGCTTCTAAACAATTTCGAAGGCATTCATCCTTGATTTTGAGAAAATGCTTTACATTTTAATTGAATAATTGAAAATGACTAATCATAGAAAAGTTCTTTAAGATACCCGCAAACGTGATGGCGATTTTGGAAAATCAACACCTTTAAAATAATATGACAGACAACTGGAAAGAACAAACGGCTGATAAATGTAATGTTAAGTAGTTAATTAAATAACCACTAGCTGAATTCAAATTGAAGAATAAGCATTTAACTTGTGATTAATGATTTTGAAACTCAAATAAAAAATCGAAGCACTCTGAATTTCATTAATGAATTTGTCGAATTGGTATTGAGTGATGCATTTTTCCAACAAAGCATACAATTCCTCAAACATTTTCAAAGCTACTGAGGGTAACAATAAAATGTCGTTCCATATTGGTATTAGATCTGGCTAACTGTTCTGCCACTATCAGGAACATAGAGTTAATGTAGCTGAACAACTCTAACGACCGCCCGTATAATTAATACCTTTTAGAATAATTTGCCAGCACAATTTAGCGAGAACAGTAAATGGCAGATGTCAGTTTTTTGACAAATGTCGCTTTAAGTGAGTTTGGAGTAAGGTTGTCAACATAGCATAGTCCATATTATAGGTACGAATTGAATTATCAATAGGTAATTTTAGTCGTTCAATTTATAAAATAAGTGTTTGTAGCAAATTTAAATACAATTTTTATCGAAATTCGCCATTACTATTTATAAATTAATTGAAACTTCTGCGTTTATTTCTATCACAGGCTATGAATGCTAATGGAAAATTTGAAAGTGCATAGAAGGGTCAAAATGATGTGAAATGGTGTAAAGCTAATTGGCAAGCATACAAGTAGTTGGACTCAGATAAGATTAAGTACAGTAAGAAAATAGAAGATGGGCTTTCGCGCTGACGGTTAGAAGAAAGAGTTGGACGATTCTGCACAGCAGATGGTTGTAAAGGTGGTCATTATGGTTCAGTAGTGGAATTGAATTTCGTTCTTGAACCGTTTAAAGGCTACAAATTAATAAAATGCTAATTGCAATCTCATTTTGAATAAACTTACACACCTTTGATGTTTAAGCATAACGGTGAAAAATTTGAGAAATGGTTGCAAATCAAATATTTATCATTCATTAATTGTGCGAAGATGAATTTACAAAAAAGTTTATTTATTAAAGATGATTCAATTAAAAATTTTTTTTTCAAAATGTGATTTACCATTTTGATCACGCGGGATTCTATTCGAGAAAAGAAGGTTTGTAACGAAACACAAGTGATTAACTTTATAAAGGTTTATGGCAGGCATACTTCCCAGCCCGGTAATTTAATTTTTAAATGAGCTAAAAATAAGATAGCACTACCAGTCAATGTCAGCGTAACTTGAGCGGGGCATTCCTATATTCTTCAATAAAAATCCGGATGAATCAAGTATGTCAAAGTATTTATTCGTTGAAATTGAAGAAGATTAGATAGAGATATGATCAATAGTGCGACTGACCCCCCCCCTTCATCTCTCCACCCCAAATCGCCTTATTTTGTTTCTGGTACCCTAACGCTGAGTATTTATTGTTCAAAATTGACACTTCTGCTTCAAGGCTAATTAGTCAGTATAGTTCTTTTTTTGACAGTGTAAGTTTACTGAAATTAGCAGGAAATGTAATGCTCTTTATAGTAGTTCAATTATTCTCCAATTATTCTAATTTTATTACAAAAAATTATTTTCAAAAATGTCTATTTTGAAGTAAATTTCAATTATTCTTAATATAGACACTAGTATATACCTACTTTATTACCTTGATACTAGTTAATTTGGTTCCTGTAATGTGTAATCAACCAGGTATCGTCAGCTTTCGACTAATCACCATTTAATTACTTCAAAGGCGATGCTCTTCTGTATAAGGCGATTTGATTTCAATAATTTACTTGTTTTGTAATAATGGGTGGATGTGGAGTGGGTTTAATGGCAAAGGCTCAATTAAGATAAATATTCAGTTAATATTTGGTGACTATTGCACTTTCGGTTAACAGTCGAGAGTGCGAATGGTAGTGGTAGGAAAATTCAAATGGCAGCCCAGTGGCAACGAAAGAATCTCAAATACAACGTCAAAATAAATGCGAGAAAGTTAAGTTTCGCGAAAATGTTATCGCCTGGCCACACTGAAAATCAATTCAAAGTTAAAATGGCTGTTAGAGCAAATGAATGGCGTGTAGATATGGCAACTAAATAATGAATGATTGGTGGTATTTGATGCTTGTAATGATTGGTGTTTTCGATGTCTCACCCACAGCAAGGAGCTCAGAAGCCGACCCGGATTCTGGCTAATGATAAAGCCTTGAATAATTGATGAGTGCTTGGTTTGTTCTGAGGGAAAATAAAATTGCTATTAATGGAACGATAACGTAAAACAGGAAGACTAAAATATAAAACTAGACGAAAAAGAATAAAAACAATTTAATATTGACTGACTCATTTGAATCAGTAGTAAAATGAAAATGTTATTCAAAAGGGGAATTTGAGAGAGGGTGAGATGATAAGCCTTGATCTTGAAACCGACCCTTTCTTTTCCGTGCATTAAAAATAGATTTTCAGAAAGCAAAAATCAATAAGCAGCCGAAGTAGTGGAATTCTCAATTTTCTAACCAGCATTTATTATACCTTCGGTTTCTGTGATCAAAAAGAAAGTAGTTTATGGGCTTGAGGAATGAAAAAAATTGCAGTTTATCAGCTTCGTTAACTTTTTAACAGCCAAATAGCAACATTCAAATTATTTCCAAGGAACGATCTACTGTAAACAGAGGAAAAGATACCCTATTTAACTGGATGCTCCTTATTTTAAGACTCTCAATTTCTAACTATTGCTTCATAGTCCTTATATTATGGTATTTGCATTAATCTTCCTGTAATATACTCTATGAGAATAGACCATTTTAAAACTAGTTATAATTTTTTTAAATAATTGAACCGGTCACATTGGATACTATTAAAATCTCAGGTAAATTGAAAAGTCCTGTTTAGCTCCATATTGCTCATATTTCGATGATGGCTAATGGGGTGGGATATTTTTCTAGTTCATATTAATATTAGATTAGGGGAGAATAATTTGTATTGATAATATTGCCTTGAGATTTAACCAAAATTGTGCAATGTTTCTTCGGTTCCTGTCACTGAGTAACTCAGCTATGAAACTCAATAAATTTTAAAGTATAACTCATTAATGAGTAAATGTTTAGTCACCCATTTGGCTACACAACTCCATAATTTGGTGCAACATCAGCAAAGACTCAGCATGCAGTAAAAACTACATTCGTAGATCTTACTTAAAAAAGCAGTTCAAATGTCAAATACTGAGATGTAGGAATGTTATTTATTAATGCTTTGAGAATATTATGGTGATTCCTCGTAAGTCGTGGATATGTTGATTCAACTGAATAATTTGAAATTCATATAGGTTTAAGAAAATTACAAAAGAAAGGAGAAGCGGAAAGAAATTCAGTCTCTTATTTTCAAGTAAGGAGATAGTAAGAACAAAATGACAAGATAAAGAACGCTTTTAATATTATTCTTAATAAGAATTAATTTTAAAAGCTTGTTTGCCAAAATTCCCATATTTTTAAGTGCGCGAAAAGGAAATTCTTTGGAGGTTGAAACATTTTAAGTCAAATGCAGAACTTTCATTATAGAATAGATTCCAGTTAAAAACGCGTCAAGCCTAACATAGCTTTGAATAAATTAAATTTTCATATTTAGTATATGCATTAATCGCCGAACCCAAGAATTATAATTGAAATTTACAAGAATATGCGGGTTCTAGATCAACTACGTGATGAAATAATCAATGGCAGTTCTTAAGCGATATCTAGCATGGTATTGCATTGTGTTTTGAAAATAAGAAGAGAATTTGGCTCTAAGAATAGAAAACACAAAATAGGGTATCCCTAATTGACTTCGTGAAAATCATTCAAGACACTAAAAAAGTCTGCAGATTGACCATTTTGCCATGGCTAGAACAGTCATATTGTATTCTAACACCTTCGCTTATTTCATCTTCTCTTCATGGCTACAAAATTGCATATAAAGATGGTTGAATCAGTGAGTCAGAAAGTTTTGCATGTCACAAACATGAGCATTCGTCTACAACCTTGGAGCGAATAAAGAAGATTGTGTATTGAAAATTGTGGGCAATACCATATAGACAAACAAATGCTCCAATAAACAACACATGATTCCAATATTTTCTTCTAATCAACCCCAAATACCTAAAATTGTATTCTTTCTCTTGCCCGAGAAGGATTATACGCTTAAAACAGGTAAATTTTTAACGCTCTCATATTTATACTAATTGCGGAACAATAATCACAGCAAATAATGACTCTGATAAGTAAATCGAATCAACATTGGGCGATAGTGACCTGTGGTGAGCTCGTAATATTACTTGTATCGTATTCTACTATAAGTGTGAATGTGCAAATAATGAAGTTTTGATGGAGAAATTAATTGCTTGATTTTCTCTATTTTACAAGCAAGATTAAGAAACTCTCCCTAAGAATCCGACTTCAATGATTTCTGATAAATGCTTATTGATTAGTATAAGCTAGGCGTGTGTGAAAGTCCTGTAAGGAAAATGCCAACACTGGCGAATTCTCGGCTCACACGCGTTGGAACATGTCAAAACTTATTCAACTAACTTACCGATGAGAGGCTCCCACACTGAAAAATAGTCTTCTTAGAAATTCATCCGAATATTGTGAATAATCAAGAATCTTTCATTGATGATTGCCTAAGAAGTTACATATAGATTTCTTATACACGATTAGATTAAATCAGAATTCGAATTAATGAGTCAAAATGCTGATTATTCCAGTCATCCACTGAATTACCGAGTTTTGGTCTTGGGTTTGATAATAAAAGGAATTCCAATGGAAGAATATAAAGGAATCAATAACTTTCATAAATTCAGTTTTTGAAGTAAATTCTAAGATGCGATTGAGTCTAAAACTAGACCTCAGTGGATACTTGCACAACACAAATAGTCACTATATCTCGAAGCAGCAGATGATTGATCCCAGATTCGGCATCAAATTTATTCATAAATGAGACATAAATTGGTTTATGTATTTAAACAGATGAAAGGTGGCAAATATGAAGAAAAATGAAATGATTAATGGAGGAAATTAATAAATACAGTAGCTAACTGTATTTATGGAAGTAAGCCCAAAATGAGTTAGATACTGTTTTTTTCTCAACGAAGGAAGAAAATAAATGATGTGATACACAATAAATATAAAATTAAATTAATGGGAAATGGGAAAATCTGAGCCTTTGTAAAAAGACCCTACAGATTTACGACTAAGTGTTAAAATATTGAAAATTTTTTTTTCTATGTAGGTGAAATTATCGATCAAGGTCATTTGAAAAATATTGAAATTCAATATTACTCAAAAGGTAAGTTTTTCGTAGTAATACTAAACTAAAAGCGGAGAATTTGGAATTGGCACACATTGAGTGAGTGCGTTGGTTAAAGCTGAGTATTGTAAAGGGTGACATAATTCGAGCCTCCTTCCAGGAAGTGATTTCACTTTCCCAGACAAGAAAACGTTTTTCTAAATGGCTTTGCGAAATATAACTTATCACTAGTTTAGCATGATCTTCCGAGAGGTAAACATTTGTGTGAATACTGTATGAAATAAAAAAGGTCTTTTTGTGATTTTGTTCGAGTTAACTAAATCAAGATGAACAAATTTATTGATGCACTTGCTCATAATTTCAAAAACGCGAAAAAACAAACTTTGTATTTTAACACGTGTTGAGAAGTATAAATGGATGCCTTAGATAATAATAAGGTGCCCGCAAAAGTTATTTATTTAGTAAATGAGGATGACTTCGAATGATTTCGGTGCCATTGTTGGCACAAATCCTCGAAAAAACGTTAAATTGATCACTGACACAAAAAGTGACAAGTGGTAAATGGTAATGCGTACTGTATCTTATCATTTACAAAAACATACTTTACTTGATGAAGGACAATTAAGAGAGGCAAGATAGCGGTCTATGAAATTGAATGTATCCTTGAAAACAGTTAACTGCATGGAAACCTCATTGATAAAATCACCACCATATTCGTTTATTTTGCTATGGTACAGAACTGCGAAATTTGTGCTTGCGTCAATAAAGTTGTGACAAACATTGCTAAAAATCGCTTGCATGAGCACTCGAAGAATTTCCACAATAATAATTTAAGATCATATTTCTTTGAACGTTTGCTTAGAACAGAATCAAACGTGTCTTATCTGCCTTAAAAGAATTGTTGAATTTTTTGAATAAACCGCATTATGTAGGCACCTATTTTACAGTTAATGGATTCTTGCTCCCCTCCTCCCTGGTGCCTATAATCATTTCACAATTCTATCAATCAATTCACCTCAAAACATGCCCTATAGCTGTGTTTTCATATTCAGTGAAGTATGCATTTTCTTCCCTCCATTTCTAACTAAGGTATTGTATCCACCACTCACATCAAGAGACGGTCTATGGGGTGCGCAATAGACGTGGTGCACCTTGGACAACGAATACTCATACGACAAAAAAGTCTATAAACCAGCGGTTGACTTCAAACTACTATGACCACCCGACTGCATGTCACATTCGAACACTTCCACAGTACTCATCTTACCTTTTTCTCTACCTTTAGTCTGTCTCTTTTGTGTCTGTGAATCACTCTTCTACTCCCTCACTCGAATTTTATGACTTTGATATTCCTTCACTCCTCTCTGTCAAGCCCAAATTCAACGAAAGGGCTAATGATAACTATCATAAAGCCTGCCATTTGGTATAACTATTGGCTTGATATCATGACGACAGAATAGTCGTGATGTGTAATTAAAGAGAAGCGCAACGTCAGCTGAGGCGATTAAATTAATAGGCGGATTAAATACGCACCCACAAGTTAAACCACATATGCCTGTTTTACCTGAAGTCAATAAAGCAAAAATTAGAGAATATAACGAACGCTTAACACGGTCTCTTTATTTAACAAGGGTTTATCAACGCTAAATTAAATAACACCGAAGAAAACAATGTCATGGGAAATGTAATATAATATTGGCAATTAATAATTTAATACTCGCGTTACACAAACAAATGCCACAACTTAATTTCATCTTAATTAAATGAAGAGCAAAATACCTTTTGAGAAACCTAATTTCGAAAAGGCGTCGCCGCGCACATTACAATACTCGAAGAAGCGGTTATTTCTGTAATGATAGATTTTGAATATGTGCGTACTAGTGAACTTATTTGTCTAAGTTAATTTATTGTGAATGGAGAGAGAGAATAGGACCTAATGTCCGAAATATTGAAATAGACAAAGGTCAGAAATCTTCTTCGATCATATTCCAGTTTATCGTATTGAATTGATTGCAACATCAAAGTCTTAAGGAATCTTGAAAAAAGATGACTCACAAATCTACTGTATCAAGGTGTAGTTGGCGGATTAAGGAGATGCAGAAGATGGATCAACACTCAAATCATTTAAAGCAGTATACTTTGTCTTCCTTCAAGTTTAGGGAAGACACTGAAAATGCCATGATATTTACAATAAGTAAAATAAATGGCTGTATAATGAAAAAAGGAAATTATTATCACACCAGTAAATTTTGGCAATTAGGTAACAAATTAAATCTGAAATAGTTGAAGAATTCATAAAAAAACATAAAGTTCCTAAGGAAATATGAAGTAAGTCGTGAACATGAAAGAGTGTACTTTATCCACTCGTCCACGAAGGTCAAGTTTTGCAAGAAGCTTCAGATTCCTTGTTTCCTACTCCTAATTTACTAAATATTTGTAATATTCGATTTTCTGTTTTATTCATTCACATTTCACTCGTGTAACCATATTTTACCATTTAGAACTTAATTAATTTTATTAAGGTGATTAAATAGGACAAATAAGCACCATGGAAATTAGAAACATTGAAATAAAAGAATCTAAATTAAAAAAGAGCATTTACATATTCATTAATGTGATAATGATGCTCATTGAACTAGCCGAATGCTGTGCTTTAACCCTTAAATAGACCCACCTTTGGCGATTTGTCATTTTCAAAAATTTGTACTTTGCACATAGGTTTAATTCAACTGAAGGAGTAATATTTGATCACCCTCCAGCATTTAATTAATTAGTTTGCCTTATTGAAGGATTGAGACAAATAAGTTTTCAGTAACAATAATTAATCGAATTCACTCTTACTCTCCTTTAATGCAAAATGATTACGCTTTAATTAAGAAGTGAGGAGGCACTGATAACAAACAAATCCACTCAAAGATACCTATTATATATATGGTTTTTTGATGCAATCAAAGTTTAAATTAATTTTTTAGAGAATCATCGAAAGAATAAGCGTGAATGTTGACAGTAAGGTGGTAAATGGAAGAACATTTTGAAAGAATCTATATGTTAAGGCAATATCATTATATTTTAAGATTCATTTTCAATTAATCAAAAAACAAAGAACGAGCACGTTGAACTTGTTTTTACATTATTAAAAAGAATAAAACTATTAACGGAACAGCGTATTTCTAACTGAAATTCACTAAAGAAAATGCATTACGTTCAAATCAAACATTCCCCCTCCGCCTCCAAAAAACTTATTTTTCAATATATAAATTTTGCGTTTGAAAACTTGACCTTCTCAAAGC
The DNA here is from genome assembly GCA_000469805.3 of Hymenolepis microstoma. Taxonomy (NCBI): domain Eukaryota; kingdom Metazoa; phylum Platyhelminthes; class Cestoda; order Cyclophyllidea; family Hymenolepididae; genus Hymenolepis; species Hymenolepis microstoma. The sequence continues at coordinate 22,319,855 of LR215991.1, read as the reverse complement.
TAAGATTATACTCCTCCGAAATTTAAGTTCAAACATCTGAATACACGCAAATAGATCATTTGTTAAAAGAAGGAATTGCAAAAAGGGCACTCACCCAGAATCTCTTTTGACAATTTAAATAGACTCCTTTGCGAAATGTTATTTATGAAATTTAATTTTCACTGAGGCAAAATTTTTTTTAATTCCTAATCCATAACTTTATAAACCATTAGATTAGACAATTGTTCTCTCAAAAATTCTCCAAAAAGCACAAAATCTTTAAGAATTTCACGTTTTGGTCTATAGAAAAGGTTTCTTGAAATCACTAGTCCAAGTTGATTGTTTTAGAATGATAAAAAGTTTCGTCTCTCTTATTCACTCAATTGAACTTTTAAATTCAGTAATGTGCAAAAATTGAAATTAAATTAAATATACACTCCACGCTTCTCCGATGTTTTCTGCCATTCTTAGTAATAATTAAATCACACCAATTAAAAGTCTGGCAGTGTAGGCATAAGTAAATATAATCTGTGGACATTTGAAAATTTTACGATTTCTATCCGAGGCGTCTTTCAACAAAACGTGATTATTTTTGTTCAAAAGAAGGATTGCATTTTGATGTAAATCAAGTTAGCTATGAGAAAAATTAAACAAAGAAAACAAATATGATACACTCTCGATGTCGAATTTGTCGAAATTATTGTGTTTGTAAGCAAAATATGTCAAACCGAGGATCCAAAAATATGGGGCAATGTAATTAAAGCAAAAAATAAAGATGAAAAAACCGAAATGATAAAGGCATCTTTTACTTTCCTCCAAATGCTTCGGTTCTGTTGTATCAGTTATCGAAAATTGTGAACGTAGAGTAGCCTCTCAGCTAAGCCTAGGAATTACGATTATTTCAAACAAGTGTAATACAATGTAAACATTTCAACAACAAACTTTGTTGGCACGATAATAACAACTGTCCGATTGCTTGTGAACCCCGTCAGCTTCGAAAAATCTTCTAGGGTAGGAATTTGCCACATAATCAACCTTTTAAATTTTATTACCATATGCTCACTCTCTAATGAGACTTTCAAAATCAGAACTGCTTAGTGGAATATATCAGTAGGAGAGAATATGTGGCCCCAGAGATGCTTAAATGAATATGACAACTAAAAGGAAGCTAAATGCTCAACAGGCTTGAAATTTGCAGGCCTCTCAAATAAATGTTCAAAAATTTGAAAGGTAAACTTCTTCGTGTTTAATTAGTGTATGATCTATTGAGTATTGGACTTATTATTATTGTTAGTGTTTTAACACCATTCCAAGCTCTCAGGAAAGGAACCTCTGAAACATTCCAAAGTGGAATTTGTGAAATTCAATATCTATCTAAAAAGGTGGTCTACAAATTTGCGTTATTTTACATATTAAACTATGAAATTTAAGTGAGAAGGACGGATCTCCATCCCTGAATTTGGAAGTGTTGCCACATACAAGGTTTTAGCGTAGCAAAAATTCAAAAAATATAATTTTAATTTCCAAAGGAACCAAACAGACTTTTTAAGAAAAATTGTTAAAGGACGATGACAACTTGAATTTAATGCAGATTTCGTCTGCTTGTTTTTCAACACATTAAACCAGTCCAAAAGGATATTTCGTCTCAATTATCGGCTCCTACTTTACCACTAGTAGTGTAAAAAATTATTTTATTTATTTATTAACATGTTTAAGCACAAATATGGAATTGACTTTTCTAACGAGGAAAAATATAATGGCGATACAGGTAGATATCTTTCCAGCGTTTCAGAAGTGAAAATTAGCAGGTAAGAATTTGTCGGTATATAGATCCGACATTATTAAGTGGAATTATTAGGAAATAACATATTAAAATAGATATGATGGCAACGTAATCATGGAAAGAGTCCTTTCAGTTAATAAAAAGTTGTTTACCCAATCATAATTTAGTGAATCCTAATTGTTTTTAATTAGATTAATTAAATCCAAATACGACTAAAATATCATTAATGCGGTTTACCGAAGTCAGTGTAACACTATCTTTACAATCATATGTTCAAGGTCAATACCTTACAATGACATGCGCAGAAGAGGCAGCATTGCCAAAGGAGCCATCATTACCAATGAGTGGACGTTGCTAATCAAAGTAGAATTAGCGCGTCAGCTAACCGCACCAATAAATGATTATACATGTATCTCAACTGTCACACTACTCTACTTATAATTGAAATTTCAAATGATGCGAAATAAGACTTTTTGTTTCAAACGAACTTGGGATTACATTTCAAAACCTGTAGTAAAGTCTGTCGATAAATTTTTTATCGGCGGTAATTTTGAAAGGGTGAAAACGCAAAGTTTAATGACAATTTTAAGTAAACCGTATTTCTGTTGTACATAACTGCTGATAAACTAATATTTCGACAGAAGTAACTTTAGTGGCATCTAAATTTGGACGCTTGGGGCTATTTTAGGGTCTTCTCTTCTTAAAAAAATACTGAAATGTGAGCCGATTCGGCACAATTGGAAGGCCATTTAAAATTAAATATATCTATGCAATTAAGTGTCATTCACCTTTCTATTATTTCCTAAGAAAGATATCATTCATTCTATGCGCACATCCTAATGCAATTAAAGCGTAACCTTCAAAACAAATTGTGCATTAAACAAGACAACGTTTTGCCGTAATTCACGATTTTTACTTCTAGTATATCAAAAAAGTAATAAAAAGTGAAACGAAAGGGTGACAAAATTATAGTTAGAAGGATGGGAAAACAGAATGTCAATTTCAATCAAAAAATCTCTTTTTATAATTTCGAAGTTTTACAAGTAATTTTGCGTGACTTACTACTACCATCAGTTTTCGAGGAGGTCAATAAAACTGGAGTCGAATTGAATGTATTTGCCGATTTACTGGGGGAAATTACTTTCGTTCCTACATAACTACTGCTTCTGTAGTAGATTTTATTATTGTTAATGTGATTTCTCCCATTGTAAGGTCTGTCTAAACTGTTACTTCGAGCAGAGGAGGAGCTATGGTATATTGGTTGTTGAACTACGGAACCTTTCAAGGTACTGGAGGACAAATTGTATGTGCTTGACGCAGCAAGGGAAATTTTAGTTCCGGTGCTTCTGCTTCCTGATGACCGAATTGTACTGACTGATTTTACAGCATCCAATTCATCATCATCATCAAAAGTTGAAGAGGAAGATGAGGAATCTGAATCTGAACCCAGGGCTGAGCGAAAATTATTCAAACTATCACTCTCATCATAACTGTCTTCAGACGGGTAGTTGTACTTGGTAATCAGCTCATCGCCTTTTTTGAACGTCAACTTCTTTTTCTGTAAGAAATAGAAAATATTGAATTGCAATCTAATAATTCATGTTTAGAGGTACTTTGGCGAGAAATTACCTCAACACCTAAAGAGGGCCTTCCTTTCTTCAAAATAGATCGGATACTGGAATTTGTGAAATTAGATCCAGACATTCCTGTACTGCTCGATACCGACGGGCTGCGACTATATTTTCTAAGAGCGTCATTCTCGGTAGGACTAGTACCGTTACCGTATCCGTTTCTTTTTAGTTTGTTCTGTAACATCTCCATTTGTGTCTGCGCTTGATAATTCGCCCAGGATTCCACAAAATCATAGGCAGAATCATCAACTTTCATTCCAAATTGTTCTTCTAATGCCTTGTCATATTTATAAGGAGTGCGAAGATTATTGCTACTTCTGTTACTATAACCGCTCAAAATTGAGCAAGGTTTCTTTAAAACCGGAGGGGGCTTCTTCGGTGTGATATGATGAACAGAGGTTGGAATTGGTGGAAGACCATCTTTATCGCTAAATTCTTGCTTTGAATGAAAACGTTCATCACCTTTACCATTGGTATTCAAGGAAATTAAAGGTTTTGACCTTATTTCCATTGCCGAGCTGGATATTCGTGGTGCGATTTCAATGTTCTCGCGGGTGGAATTAGTGGATTCAGTGTCCGACAGTGATTCTCTAGGTAAATTATTAATTGGAATTATCTTGGGTGTATAAATCGGCTCGTTTCTCAAGGAAGGCACAATCTTGCGATAAATCACTGGTTTGGGTTTAACTTTAGGTGGAGTGGGGTTCGTTCGAGGAAGTTCGACTGAATTTCTTTTAATCAAGTTCTGATCACTCGAACTCGACAATATTGATGAAGAACTTTTGCTTGGAGGTGGATGGAAGGATCCATTCAAAAATGGCTTCGCAAGAGGTGCTTTGGCGTCATTGTTAATGACAGTAGTTTTAGCAGAATTTTCCGTTGATCCGTTAAAACATTCCTCATTTTTATTTACAAAAGTCTCAGAAGAATTAAAGTCTCTTTCAAATAGCATCTTCATTGCACCTACAGTGCCAGTGACTGTAGTTGCCATCTTGAGACGATAGCAGAAAATAAAGATTCGAATGTGTGGGGTTTTTAGTAAGGATAAACTAAAGTGACCTTAAAAGGTAAGTTCACTTTATAATATAAACGAATCTTATATTTTAAAACCAGGAATTTATTTTAATTACCTAAGAATAAAACAACCACTGATTGAGATTTATATTTTTGCTGTTAATGCTCACATTCAAGTTATAGTAAATATTATAGTACAAATGCATGCACGACCGAATATGTATTAGAATGGAATAATTATTTTGCCTTCTCTTAAACGAATAGGTCTATTGTTGTTGACGTATGCTTTCAAGCTATTAACCTTTTTATATAAAGGTTTTCAACAATTTCGTTGCGCTTATCTTAATCTACAGTTTCTTAATATTAACTTAGCATTTTCAAATAAAGGAAAGCTATATAACTTTTTATCTTGCTCTCCTGACAATTAGCCGAAATCGTACCTCTATAGCAATTACATCTCTGCAATGACTTCGTTTTACAAATTATGTCAAAAAAATATAGATTTAAGTCAGTCTCATCAATTACCTGTATTAAGGAGAAGACAATCATTTTAGATAAATTTTCAATCACAGCCCTTAATGCCACTATTTTAAAAAGTAACTGTAATAAAAAACTGCTACTTGCCTTTTGAATGCTGTTAACCGGTAAATTTACTTTCAGTTTTCAATTCCAAATGTTCTGAAATTTTTAGTAAGTCCCATGGAAGTTTTATATTTTTGATATGTTATATGTACATTTTTGATATTCGTTTTCTATTTCTGCTGCTTTCTCAAATGTTCATTTATTTGACGAATTTCAAATTTGTGAATTAATAATATCATTACTATATATGTGGTTTAACTCAAACACATTGATTCTGAAAAATGCGGTTTTCAATTTCTAATCAATTTCTTAATCATTTCCGGAGCAATTTACAATTCATGTGTAAAACTTAGTTTGGAATTGTTATTATATACGCTTTTCTGCAATGTGTAGCGGACCGTTACACGAATAAGCCTTGACTTAACCCTAATAACCTCTGTGCCAAAATCCCCTTGTATGAAATGGCTCTTGAATTAAATAGGCTACTTCAATAATGTTGAGAGAAATAATATGTGACGTGGAATACACTTATTATAGTATGTAAGAATTGTCATACCAGAGAAAACTATCCAATCATGAAGACAATCCCCCTACTCAATCCTCTTAAGTGTACTAATTGTTATTAAGAGCACATCCACATCTCTGGTCTTATACTCATACCGAAAAAGCTTCAGTAGTGTCAAATACTATCCTTCTCATATTCTTTACTGTTAGCTGCTCTTACAATCGAACGTTCATCTTTGTTGCAGGAATTTGGAGATATGTTAAATAAAATTACATATCAGCATCACTCCTAAAGGAAATAAACACCTGGGACCCCATTACAATGAGTATCCATTCAAAGTAAAAAATTATCCGAGTAAAATATCAGACAATATATAGATATCTATAGACTACGTAACTCAACAACTCTTCTTCCTTTGATTTTAACTATAGATAAGATTAAATAAATCAGTACAATGCAGTGTGAGAAATGGAAAACAGGAAAAAGAATTGGGACAAGAAGCAGAGGTAAAGGCACACACTGATAGCTTCATCCGCGAAATAGTTCTTATTTGATTCCTTTTTTCTCGAATTCCTCCACCACGATCTTGAACACTGCGTCAATACTATTTGAGGCATCAACCTAAAATGGAAATGTATGTTAACATTTCTTTTTCAAATTACCACTTTGTTACTATTTGTTCGATACGTTCTTAAACTTAATCTACCTTAATTCTGATTTTGCAGTGCTCAAAATTGTTCCTCGATATAATGGCAATTATTCAAATATAGACTAAAGTTGATGGTCATATATTATTACAACCGATATGAATACAAATTAGTTAACCTGACACGTCCACAGAACCTATTAATGATTTCTTCATTCACCCAAGTACGTAAATTATTAATGTCTATGTAATAATCGCTACATTACATACTTCGACCCGAACTTCAAAGCGATTCTCCAATGGATGTCAGGACAACCGCGTCGATCATCTCTGATCTTGGATGCAGTGATAATTGCATTAATCTGACGTTTTTAAAAAAATAAAATAAAAATATTCTGTTTAAGGCATGTGCGTACCCACCTTAATAACTTTGTTCTTCTTAGCGTAGTGATCAATGACAGGCACGGTTTTTTCCTCAAAAGTCTTGAGACGCTTGACGATGGTGGCCTCGTTGTCATCGACACGACCGCTGGTCTCTCCACGTTTCAGAAGACGCTGTTTCATCATTTCCTCGTTAACTTCGAAGTAGAGAACTGTGAAGCACGGTGCCACCTTTGAGGAGCATATAAGATTAACGTAGAAATTGGTTAAACAAAAAGTGCCCCAAGTCTAGGGCTGCTTTCAGAATCGCAGTAAAGAAATGGTTGAACCCATGGAATTGAAGCCTTGACACAGCATAGTGATCTATTGGGGCAAACTTTTCTAAGTAACTGCTCTGTCGCTTATTTTATTCAAGAACAACTGCAATATTTAATAATTCTCACTATTCACGTACTCAGAAAAGGGAAACAGTGTACTTTTCTATTTATTCTTATTTATACATTCTTCCTCCTTTTACATTTATATCCCAAAATTGATTTTTTCTAGGCGCACTATTTTTGTTCAACTCGTGTTTTTAATAACGATAATTAAACGCATAAACCGTCCTTTAATTTGCTTTATGAAGCAAAAATAAACGTCGTTTAAATAGACCCTCCAACGCCTTTTTTAAGGAGCAATGGTGCGACATCCTGCTAGTGCTGCAGTCAATACTCTCAGGTATTCTCTTTGTTTTAAACTTCAAAAAGATCACATACAATATTTTCACAAATAAAACAAGATTCCGATTCTCCAAGTTTGTAAAAATGTTTCGAAATTCTAAATGAACACAGCATGCTTCTCTGTTCATGAAGTAGCAAAAATGGCCTGACGTTTCTTTAGATAAATGGGATCGCTATGTGTGTCAGTAAAAATAGTTCCGAAATAACACAGACATTTTCAAGTCTTTTATAAAGGTGGATTTCTCGATACTCCCTTTTAGAGATTTTTTGATGAGAATTTTCTATTTCACTACCTTTATCATAAAAAATTTAATCTGCTAATTTTAATAGCCCTTTTGTGGAAGGCACATTAATAAAAATAGGACACCTTATATGACCTATGATTTTGCCCTTCACCACCGGGGGTTTAACTATACTGGATGATGACGTCCAGAACCAATGAAGCCAAACATGAACTCCCCTAGCTGGAAAACCAAATATACTCAACAGGCACTTTACTTCATTGTTTCCTTGTCAAATTCCTTAATTTTTTTAATTTTCTTTAAGACAGCTTAATGTTCAATGTGTATTATAGAGAATCTGATTTCCGCTCCAAAGCTTGAGGAGTTAAAATTAAACTCACTTCTCTTTCGAAGCGAAGTCCTTGTTCGAGTTCTCGAGGATAGCCGTCGATCAGGAAGTAAGGGCTCTTATCGATAAGTTTCAGCATCGATTCCTTAATCAGAGCCAAAACGACTTCCTGAAATGTTCAATAATCTATTATCGATAATGTTTCTCTTCATTGATATATATATATATATATATATATATATATATATATATATATATATAAATTGGTAATTTATTTTGCAACGGTTTACACAATTAGCTTGGAAAGGGTGCACCACAGTGGAATAGAGACATACGCGGGTAGCCAATCAGAGAGCAGGAAAGCGACTACGTGCGACTACAGTGTTGCATGCCCTTCGACCGCCATTTAAATGATTCTGAAGCAACCTGATCAGATCAATAAATGCGGAACGGGATTTGCAATCAAGACAATTGTGGAGTAATCAGTGAGAAGGATAGGTACATGAAGGCATAAAACTACGTTTAATGCTACTGGGGAATAAAAGCAAATCCTATTTAGAAAACAAAATTTTATATTATAATGATATTATTATATAGCATTATGTAATAATATATACTACTTATAAAATAGCTATAAGTACTCTAGACTTCCTATTTGGCATTGACAATGAGTTGCAATAAACTAAGCAAAAGCTTACAAGGCGGTTCTAAACAGAACATTAATACAATTTCACTTTTTAATGGCTAGGACTAATCAAGCGTCTCTCTTGAGTTCCTAGAGCGTTAATAAATATATTCACTATTTACACAACTTACCACGAAAAGTTGAAAAGGCTATGTGCAACTATAAATGAACTAAAAGTTCCTGTTTCTTAATACTCATTAATGATAAAATTGCAGAATTTCGCAGTTGTCAATGTTTTCTCGATATTCTCATAGTAATATGGCATATGATGCATTTTTTATAAGTATGGTGATGTACAAATAGATTTAATAGAAAGAGCGATTAAAAACTAATCCCAATAAAATATATGCCACCAAATCCTCTTTAATATTCAGAAAATTATTTATGGCTTAGCCTCTTCTGAAAGATAAGACCAGTGGTTTATTTATCCAATAAATTTTAGCAGAAAATCTAATCATGAAATGATAGTAAACGAAACCAAATAGATCCAGTTAATTTAACAGGTTGGGCGGCTGCAGCATCGGTGGAGCTACGTCCAAATGTTCGAATAGTCTAGAAGATCGTCAAGTGCCTCTGCAAAGCTGGTTTGAATACATTTTTATTACATTCTAACTCACAAATATTACCAAATTATGTAATCATCTAACCACGACTTTGAATTTGTTACAAATTTTGGTATAATTTGGTAGTTCATCTTAGCATTTCGCTTAAGTAAAACAAATGCCACTGTTAAATAAAAACAACACTAATTTTTAGCCAAGAAAAATTGAATAAACAATTTGTTATTAATTAGTCATTGAATTAGCATATTGACTGTGATGCATACTATCAGAGTAAACATACTTTTATGAAAATTAGCTGCGTTAATAGAGTTCTGAGAGTTGTGGTTCAATGCAGTTTATAACACTCCCTCCCTCCTCAAACGAATTGCTTAATTAACCATTGAACCAATGAACCAGTTTGTAAATATGCTTCAAGTAGCTCCCAAAAATTAATGATCTCAGTTAAAATCTTTCTTTATTACTGAAAATGCAAGCCATGGAAAACGATTTATGGAACTGAATAAGACAAATAGGCATGTTAGGAAATTGATTTCTCTGTGCAAGGTAGCTTCAAAATTTATATAAAGTAATAATTGCGTCATCAATCGTAACCTACACGACTCGATCTGACCAAGTTAGTTTAAAAAGATGAAACAGTTCGCCATACTACTTACAAATCATTTTCAGGTAGTAATAGTTGCATATTTTTGACGTAATTGTTATACATAATTTATATTTATAATTCATTAGTTTTAATGATTTTATCTAGACAATGAACAAACTTTTAATAGAACTCACCAGCGAAACGAGCTCTCCCTTCTCCATAATGGCCTGAAGTTCTTTGCCTCGAGGTGAACCAGATTGGACCTCATCACGCAGAAGATCGCCACTGGAGAGGTGGTTGAATTTATACTTCTTCACTATATTCTCGCATTGGGTTCCTTTTCCACTGCCTGGCCCTCCTATTATTAAGAAATGAGCAAAACTGGCATTCAGATTGGGAAAAAACAGCCTATTACACCTCGGGAGAGATCGAAATTTTCGAAAGTACCTTGTAGAAGTGAGCATAAGTATTAAAGATATAATTCTTGCATATAGTAAGATAGTATATCGTGATGAAATCACCAGGTAATGACCCTAAGACCATTTTTTCTTAAAAATGAATAACTAAGAATAATCACCACGTATGATGACTGGTTAAATTCCTGGTGCATCGATCCCACATTAATTCGAGGTGTAAAACCGCTTTCTGCCACTGAATAAGATTTCTCAATGTAATTCACAAATTTCTTTTTTAAGCTATTTCCATTATAGACAGAGTTCTCCCTAGTAAAAGCTTGCGCGATTTGTTGAAACGAAGATGAGAAGTGGTCGCTTTGAGATACTACCTATCTCCTAATGTAAAACTCATAAGTTGGATGTTCTTGTGGCAAAGTAAGAGTTAGTATAAACGTTATCTGATCACTTGGCTGAGCATGTAGACTAAACAAAATCTCTAGAGATAGTGGCAGGAAATGTTTGCCTTCAAATCTAGGTATTGAAAATAGTTACGAAGGTAAGGAAATAATCTTGGCACACCTCAACAGGCCATTGCCATGATTGAACTAAAATTTTTACAAATCTTAAGCTTCGAGTGCTTAAACATGCATTTAGCGTATAAACGTGTCGTATAACTGGCATGTTTTATGAACTGACTGTAATTTTTACTCAATAGTCACGAGTTTTTTAAGTTCTGATTACAAACTGCTTCACAAAAGACGGCTGAAATAGATCGACTTTAAATAAACAAAATAATCACAGAGAATTCTTATTGTAGCATGACAAAAACACTTTTGTGGCAAGCTCAAGGACTGGAAGCACATTTATTCGGATGTAAGCAAAAGTGGAAAGAATAGTGAAGGTGAACACGTGAGGAAGTGCGTCTTGGGATTGAAAGTAAAAGTTTGTTAAATACTCCTTTGAAAAATTAGATTATTAAAGTTAATTTCAATGCAGCTATCCCATGCCAACTAACCGCTTTTTGGTAGTAAAATTTGAATAAGCAAAAGTATTCAAAATTGCTAACTAATTCCGCTTAAAATTCCCGACTTTTACAGTCCAACTGGTAGAAAATAACTGTATCTGAAATTAGATATATTGAACATGAATTCTTTGATGCTAATAGCAAGGATTCACTTTCCATTAAAGGTACTTAACAGTGCAAACTTCCATTCCCAGACAACTAATACAAATTCGGTTGGTGATCCAAATTTCCGTTAAGTGTGATAGAAGGGATGAATTCCTGCGTTAACAATTTAAAAGAATTACTTCTGACGCATCCGTCACTTCATCCATTACGTCTCAGATGCCTGCTTTGGAGATTAATGTACTTATTCACTGAGAATGAAAGGGTGTTACCGACTCTTCACCGCAAATAGTGGTGCCACTGGAAGCCAGAATGACATTGTCATTCTATTCCACGAAGACATGTGTATAATGATGTGTTCAAGTGGTGGCGTAGTCACAAGCTATTATAGCACAGAGATCACTACTCACGTCACTTGAATACCCTTTCAATGTTTAAGCATATCAACCAAAGGAGCACAAATGAATCTTTGAACTAATAAAATGATATAATTTGACTTTAAAAAACTGAAATTAATTAACTTAAAACATGATCCGGTTTTACATACGTAAATTTTGGAGATATGTTAAACTGATTGGACAATGGGAAATTTGACCTTCTGTATGAACTGAGATAACGTTAAATTTACGTACAGCATTAGTTACCAGAACGCGCAATACCGTTGTCACAACTTCAGATGGGATCAAGTTCTTTTTACTAAAAGCACACTAATAGGAAGGATATTTTTTTCCATAGAGTAATTCGAATGGATAAATGAGTAGCTTCAGAATTTCATATTAACCTAAATTTATTAGTAAATAAATAAAAATTAGCACATTATTTAAAATAAAAAATAGAGATTATTTAGTTAAGACACACATTAAAAACGCATTCAAAGAGACATGCGTAAAAAAATTTGAAAATAAATCGATGAACCCTCGCCTAGAGACCGATTTTAAAATAGGTATATTAAAATATTATATTCTAGGCTTTATTTTGTTTGTAACAGTGGTAAACTTGATTCGATAACGAAAGGAAGCTAAAATTTGGAGCGAGGACTTACCAATGACGAAGATAACTTTGGCATTTTTGAGTTTATCGTCCACCATGTCGTTGCGGACGCCTTTGCTGCAAAGTCCCCCTATGGTGAAGTCCGTTAAAATTTAAATTTAGCCAAATAGTCTTTTGTGGTGCGTGTGTACTTGCGTTGAGTAACGCTGACAAACGTTGCACGATTTCTCTGGGGCAATCTGTCTGTATAGGGCCTGCGCCCCCAGCCACAAGTGTCTAGTGCGGACGTATCACCTTCCCAGCTAGCCTATCGATTAATCCTCGTGTGCGCCAGTCAAATCTCGTGGTTCAGTAACGCGCAACTACAACTGGTTTGCATGATGGGATACATTTCTTGGTTTAGCCAATCAATGTTGTCTAATCGTGATGGAATCTCATGTCAGAATTTAATTGATATTGTTAATAAATCAATGTAATAACATAATGGATATATAAACAATGGATTAAAACCATTACAGATCTAAATTCGTAAAGCGACACATGATCAGTACCCGCTGTTGAGTGCGTTGCAGACTATTCATCCTGAAGGCGGGAGTAAATTTTTTCTGATGACATCGGCTCAATTGAAAAAATATAGATACCTTAAACTTATCAAAAAACAAAATTTATAAGGTTAACGGCCCTGCTCATAATCCTATTACGGCAAAAATAAAATCTTCCATATGAAGATACGAACAGGCCCTCCTTTAAGCACGTAAATTAGAAAAAGGCTTTTCAATGACAAAATTTATTTGCTCAAGCAATATTAAAACTTTTTTTAGTTGTACTAACATTATCGATTATATATTCTGATGTATTATATCCTTTCTTTTGAATGTATAGGAAGTGGACTCACTGGCTGATCTGTGTAATTGTGAAGAGAAGTTTTCTTGTATTTTTCCCCAGTGATAATGGAACTGTTGATCCACTTTGCTTTCTCGAACCACGGCAAGGCTCCCGTGGGTTGAGATATATAAGCATTTGAAGCTAACTTTGACGCGGCTGAGTTTTTGTATGTGCCTATAAATCGTTGAAATGGTGGTCTATTTTGACTTCCAAAACCCATCAATTTTAACTGGTCTCAATTCATTGTGTTACACAGTACTGAGGACTTTTTCAAAATTAAGTGGTATTTTACCAGTGTTCCAAAAAAATCGACAAGGAGTGTGGGGGGCTGATTTGTACCGGCTTAAGGTCTGTGGATGTTCTAATTAAGGTTAAACAATTATAAGTATATTGGGAAACAACCTGTTTCAAATGATTTATTGCCAACATGATTCAATTCTATGGATTACTAGAAAGCCATATAAAATTCTATTGGTAGGTACTATTTTTGTGCTGGGAAATCATTTATTAATAAATTCTAATATCTTATCTAGATCAATTGTGGGTATTGAAGTTAGTTGAGAAATAATAGTGGCTGTTTATAGTACAATAAATTTTCTTGCCAGGAGATTTTTCCAAAGATAAGATAAACTCTTAACAACTTCTGGAAAAAGTAGAGTAGTTATAGGAAAACCGTTAATAGGAAACCACAAGAATCGAGGAGGGAGCGTGAAATAGGGGTAAAAAATATAAAAGAATGATTGAGAGCTGTAAAGTGCACAATGCTACCAAGGCTGATCAAAGAGATCTCATATAAACTTGAATAGTCTGGAAGGTACGGCCATGACACCGATCGCCTAGTGAACAAATGCGATAGTAAGTGCAGAGACCTCTCAGCCGGCCAGCTATCAACAGTCGCCACAGTGTAGCGTAGCCCTAGCTGTACTTTAATGACTAAGGTTGTGTTAGTCTTTATAAACGGTAACAAACGCTATCCACTCCATGTTTTCTGTCTCTCCAATACTTTTAAGGAATTTTGGCTAATTTTGAGAGCAATTTCATGCTAGGGACTTTTGTCAGAGAAGATTGTTGAAGCTAAGTCAGGGCTTATTTGTGTAGCACCCACTACAGAAAGTACTGAACCAGGCGTAATGAAGCAGGCTATAGATAGGTACTTTTAGCCACTTAGTGATTCATTTTTCAGGCAATAGATGTGCAGGTAACCAAAGAGAGTATAGATTAATTACATTAAGCGACGTTAAAACACTTGTAGCCCGTGAATGTCTTTGTCTTTAAACGCTATATATATATATATATATATATAAAGATTAGCCAATTTATCAATATTAGTTTTAAGAAGTAACTACTATGCTTACTTTAGATTTGATGAAACGTGCGTGGAAAACCTTATTAGTTTTTAGCAAATTTTAGGTCTTAAAATTCGTCTAAAGTGGAACTATGGTGATTACAACTATTTGCTGATTTCATCTTTTCATTAAAATCAATTCCTCTAATTAATAATGAAGAAAATAAATTAAAATGTAAGGAAGTTAGGTTAGTTGCTTTTTAATTTCCATTTCTGTCTGCAATTTGCCACTCATTTAAACAAATTCGACGTCGGAAAACATACGCAAAGTTTTGTGTGCATTTCAGAACTATAATCAGAACTAGATACGTTGGAAAACATAAATTAATTCATTCCTAATTCATAGTTAACGTTTCATGCTTGAATATGAATTTAAAAAACAACAACAATCCGAGCACTGAAATGTGCAAAATTTAGAGAGTGTTTACAGAGCACAATTAGAAGTAATTACGAACGGTGATAACTTTAAGCATAATTCATTTTAAGTGATTTGTTTTAAATATGAGTTACCAGAACGCGCAATACCGTTGTCACACCTTCAGATGGGATCAAGTTCTTTTTACCAAAAGTATACTAATTATAGAAACAGGAAGGATATTTTTTCCATAAAGAGTAATTCCAATTGACAGTGGAATAGTTTCAGAATTTCATATTAACCTAAATTTATTAGCAATTAAATAAAAGTTAGAGGTAATAACGAAAGGTGATAACTTTAGGTATGATTCATTTTAGGTGATTTGTTTTAAACATAAGTTACCGAATTTTTTAAGAGAGCATTGATATTTTAATCAAATCCTAAGACGCGTAAATTATTTAGCTTATGTAACTGTGTAGAATGTGGCCGTGATAATCAATGTGCATGTAGATCTTCCGATATAAAGCGACTAGCTTAAGGGCCTTGCTCTCATCAATAGAATGCATTTTTTCTCTGTAGTTGCTGGTTCTTGTGTATCCAGTCATTCTATTCACACTTGGACGCTACAAACAAGCCGGTCTTAGAGGTTTTTATCAGCGCCAGGTAACGTAAATGATTTTCATGTTTCGCAAGAAGTACGGCAGAAAAGTTTAATCGGTCTCTTTGTTAATGATAAACCTCAATTCTTGATCCAAAAGGAAAGGTGGTAAACATGTAATAAAAGTACAGTAGGTTAGGGAAGTTAGTGAATTGCATGCACTCTAAAAACCACAAAACCATGCACCCCATTTAAAACGTGATCACCAAAGCTAAGAGGAGACTCCCCTCCTTTTTACTATGTTATTTTTAATTGCTGATAGTGTAATTTTCCTCTACTTGAGAAGTTTGATAGGCTCAATGCATTATATCTATACCGAAACTCGCATTCAAATTTTTTTCTGCGGAAAAATAATCTAAAATTGTTGTATCACATTCTTGAATGTGGTTTGATGTAGTGTGTGTGTTTGCGTGTGAACACTAGTATTATGGCCAGTTTACTATGCAAATGAATGTCTAATGTATGCAAATTGCCTGTTCCTATCATACACAATTATGCGTTCTTACAGCAACACTGTTAATGAAATCTTAAAAGGTGAAGCGCATGGACAAATTCAATGGAGATAATTCTACATTGAATTTTCCGTATTTTGTTTTAACTTAATGATAATTTGACCCGAATAAAAAATCCTGTCAAACATTCTATGCCAATTGCAATTGGATATTTTAATTAATTATGTCATACTGATGGAAGTACTAACCTAAACCATTCGTTAGAGGAATTTTTCATTTAGTGTTTTTCACATTAATCCTCAAATAACGTGTTAGTTTAAACCGTTTTCATGCGAAACTTATTCATTTTATCCAAATGCCTCTGCAAAAAGTATCTTGTCCAGAACTAAAGCAATAACCTATCAATTTACTCGCCAATGCCCTTTGATGTAAACAACGCACTTATGGCTGTAAAAAAGAAATCTCATGCGCACTCAGACAGACTCGAAGGTGCGGCCGTGCTACTTGTCGCGTAGGCACAGCCTGCCCTCTCCTCCCCACCCCCCTCAATAATCCCTGCAGCATTGTTTAACAAATCATTCATTGTACTTTAGCGACTAAGCTCTGTGACAAACCACAGCCCAAATAAACGTGTTCCACGCAAGACGTCTGGTCTCTCTATTAACTTTACAGTAGCTTGGCTAATCCCTGGAGCCATTTCAAACTAGGAGAACTTACCATAGAGATCACTGAGCACAAGTCAATGCTTATTAGTGCAGCAATCCGCTACAAGTCAACATTCACAAATTCTATCGGCAACTTTTCTTCTTTACCTCATAAAGTTAAATTTTAACGAACTGGATATCAGACATTATTAACTAATAATATGATGGTGGGTACAAATGCGCGTTCAGTTTCTTCCGATTTTCAATAAAACGATAAACTCCTTAATTGGTTGTTTTATCACAATTGCAGTGGATTATGCTGAAGTTATTTGGACTTAAATTTTATTTGAGGAAACAACATAACATGGCTAAAAACCCCCCGATTACATACTTGTATGCATCTTTTTTTCAGTAAAATTTTTTCAAAACTTCAATATGAAAATGATTTTTTATTTTTATCAGTGTAAGTTTGTGGGACACGTCATCGCATGAGCCCACAGCCTGTCTTGAAGGTGCGGCCGTTCAACTTCGCGTACGGATTGAGTGCGAGGACACACAGCCAATGGCCAGATTTTGCAGATTTCGTAGCCCCCTTTCAGCATACCTCAAGGGCGTGCGTCTCCACTAATGAATAGTTAAAAGTCAACAAAGGAGATAGTATCGTAAACCAATATGCTTAGATAACATCGACGCCGCGATTAAATTGACATTTTACTCCTAATTCCTCTTGAAATCGATTCTTTGTCCAAAAATAATTAGTGGTCGAGCCTTTCCTCCGCAAAATCAGGTCACGGATTCGGTGCTCATTCAGTGAGCGAAATAACCAACCGCGTTGCTATGATAAAAGGGGGGAGGGCGGAGCAGACCTTGATGGAGACGCTGGAAAACGGCTTTGTGAACATGCTCGGGAATGATCATTATTATTACCTAAAATATTTTTAGGTCTGAGCTAAAAAACAGAATTAAGACACTATCTGCCTTAAAACTGATAAAAAGGATGATTTGGAACACGGATAGGTATACAGGGTGTAAATGAAAATGATGCTCCCTGTGCCTCTAAACAAATCCTGCGGCGTAAACACGCTTCAAATACCGCTCCACTCTATTGCCAGTCAAGAGAATAACTAATATTGCACATAGGTAAAATATATTTTTTTGGTATATAAAGAATTCATATGATATTGCTCAATGAGGATTGGCGGATAATAGAGACAAGTCGCGTTTATTTACAGATTATTGGTGCTAGCATTAATCGGAAGGGAAAAGAAGCGCAAACAAATGGATTTAAAGGGAGCGAAGAATCGAACCCAACTACGTTGGAATGATGAAGATCTAAAATAAAGTAAAGAAACGGTAAATGGGTAGAATGATAAGAGTCCGAAAAAAACACCTCAGCTTTAGTCTTTATGCTTGCTTTCGTGATTTCCAGGCCCCATCAACCCTATCGATATACGGGCGAATAGCCCTGCTAACAACTAGACAGGTAATCGGGTTTAAAACTCTTATCAGCGCTGCGTTATCAACTAGAATAGACATGTTATTTGATTCTCTGATAACATTGCAGATCATAAAGCTACACTACGTACAACTTAGAATGACAAATTTTGTGGGTATTACTCAAACTGTACCAATTTACCGTATTATATGGGGAGTGGTTATAAAATGTAACTAATTATGCGGATCTACAGACGTTAAACATTCGGGAACCAGTTGTTCAGACGCAAAGATGGTGGTGGATTATTACACAAGTACAAAGAACTGACACGCATAGCTAAAAGCCACAAGTAACCGTAGCTGAAGCACAACCAACAAATTGAAAAATCAAATAAAGCTTCATGTTGTGCGCGTTTGGAATATTACAATCTACGAAAACGTATCAATTGTCAAATTATTTGGTTTCCACCCTTTAATCACTATATAGATGGAAGCTTCAGGCGAGAATATCATCGAAAAGAATCGGGGAGTAAACGGACATCACTTGGCTTCATACCCATAATTTAGCGGGAAACCTATTAAAGATCTCATAACAATACCTCTTGTACATTGAGCTGACGAGCGTGCACTTTCATATAATCATGCAAAATTCTGGGCTGCTCAATGAAATAAAGAGCACACGCATTGGCATTCAATGATAAAACCAATGTCAACATGTAGAAAAAGTTATTGGAAAGTCTTTCTCCAATGCAATAACAACATCTTAAGGTGCACATCACTGGTGTGATCTTCAAATAAATCTAACTATTAATAAACGATTAGTCATAAATAAATCAAATTTCGAATTAACAGTAAATCACGTATGGGCAATCTCGTTCTCATAGGAAAAAACTGCATAATAATTAACTGGTATAATTTATAAAACAAGGAGTTACTTATCAAGCACCTAGTAAAAAAACACCAAAAAAATTCAACGAGGACCATGGCAAATAGAACTTTTGGATAATAAATTCGAATTTGGTCTATACACAGCATCAAATTCGACAAAACTGAAACGTCAAAAATATTTCGGTAAACAACTAGGTTCTCATTTCACCTAAATTTGGCAGGCAGGTTAAACCTCTAAAACTATTTGCAACAAGCAGACTGAAGGGAAAGTTCAGCCCAACGGGGAACGTGTGAAAGTCAAAATACAGGAACTACTTAAAGGAAGTTAGTAACAAAGAAGTTGACGATGACAAAATAAGTAGAAGTTAGTTTATGTCAAAGGGGAACTGAGTAGTAATAAAGGCACCGCGAATAAACGCATTCATTTATTTAATCAAGGCGTTAATGGAATCTATGTGGCCTGTTATCGAAAAGATCGGGGAAAAAATAAAATAAATTACTTTGCGGGAGGTAGTATCCGTAGGGCTTCATCGAAGGAAGTTAGAAAGCTGGAAAACTCCTGATAAGTCCACTGGGAGCTCACGACAACCTCTATGACCTATGAAATTAAAGAGAAAGCAATCGACGTTTAATCATTAGATAGTGGTCTAAGCGTTTATTTGGGAGACTAGAATTCAAATTAATATTTGAATCCTAACCCCTGAACTATAGTTACCAATGAGCGAATACAAAGAGAATAAATACATTGTAAAAGCATAATTGAGGTACCTTTTCGACAATGTCGAGAAACAGGTCTCTAACCTCCTTAGCATGTGATAAACCCGTGGCTATAGTGGTGATGGCTTTCGATAACGTCTGAAATTAAATGCATGTTAAAATATTGAATTAATTAAGGTAAATCAAATGTGATTTAAGAAAACACCTTAAAGTTTAACCCAATCCAGTGGAGACATGACTCGGAGACCGACGAGGAGATCTGACGAAGCACAAAGCTGAAAAATAGATAAGTCCAGAGATTCGACTTAAAGGGGAATTTAGCGTATCGTAGGAAAACGAAATTTATAAGTAAACACAGACTTAATTTGGTAAGCATAATATGTGGTATTACCGCTCTATGATAGTGTTAATCGATGGCATTGCACCAGAACATTAATCAACATTAGTTTTATAAGACGTGCATGAATCTGTATTCCCGGATAAGTAGTATTTAGGTTTATCGAGTCACTAAGTCAAAATTTCAATTATTAATTAAAGTAGTAGTAAATCCAAACAGTATAACAACTTCTAAGAAATAGAAAAATTAGGCTTGGAGACGGGTCCTTATAGAGCCTATGATCGTCCTAGAAACCGAGAGTAAAGCATACCTTTTCCAAAATATAAGATTAGGAGTTCAGTCAAAAAGGGGCAAACTAGGACTTAAAAGTAAAAAGGGAACGAAATAAGCGTCTATATAGAAATCATGAAGACGGAGATGTGGTCGAGGTGCAATTACAGTACACAAACTGTAGATGTGCAGAGTAGTGATTTGATAAAGAGGTTAAACAATCCTTAAGAGACTAATATATTGGTTACCAGCAATTAACTAGAAATTGAAAATCCATAGGAGTTAGTAACTAGGTTTTAGTTATTCTATTAATTTCTAGCCAAGCATTAACAACTGAGAATAGTACTATTGAAATTCTAATTCACATTTTACATTCTAAATATTCCATGACTTCAAAGACCATTCTCAGTCTTTGGTTATGAGCTATAAGCAAGGGGTCATTAATATATATATATATATTTTTGTTACCCTTGATAAGTGCGCTTAGACACTTTCGAAAATGGAATATAACCTACTTTTTGTGGCGCTCCAGATATGTCTGCTTCTCCACAATGAGTTTTAGAACTTTAAGTTCAGAGCAGAATTCAAAATCAAGTTCTAAATCAATTGGGGAATCCAATTTACTTTCCAAACTGTCCGAAGAAGTCCAGTAGGTCATCAACTGTTCTGCACAGTATGCGAAATCTGCGAACGTGGCTCCTGAGAAGCAACGTTTCGACGTTTCAAACCTAGTTATCAAAAAAAGGTTCGGAAATTAGTAAATTCCGGACAACGCCAGCAGAAAGCGGATTTCCCTCAAAAAAGCCAAGTGTTAGGAATCATTTCAAAAAGGAACTGGGAAGCCTAGACATTAATGACTTTTGCAAGATTAATCACTTCGTCTTGAGCAAACCACTGGTCCAAAAATTTAAATTATACGATGTTAAGTGAACAAGTTCTCAGACAAATGCCATAACTTTAAATGGAACAAAGATTTACACGTTTTTACAATTTCAAACATGCCT
The DNA here is from genome assembly GCA_000469805.3 of Hymenolepis microstoma. NCBI lineage: Eukaryota > Metazoa > Platyhelminthes > Cestoda > Cyclophyllidea > Hymenolepididae > Hymenolepis > Hymenolepis microstoma. The sequence continues at coordinate 22,298,714 of LR215991.1, read as the reverse complement.
TTAGAGCTTCCTTAATAACATGCACCTGTCCGGTCATTCTATGTAAGGTCAGGATCAAAACAGGTTACACCTCAAAATAGCTAGCAGATTTTGCGATCAATGGTGACTTAACGCTTTTAACTAAACTAACTTGGAAACTTGTTTAGACAATAGAAGCTTTACAACAGGTTTATGGGAACTCTGCGTCACGTAGTCATTTACGATTGGATTAAACGCTTTAAAGAGGGAAGAGTGCAACTTGATGACTGAAAATCTTGGTTTGAGGAAACCATCTGTGGGTACGGTGGGTTCCAAAAGCGTTGCAGAAAGGACAACTTATTCAAAAACCTGAACTCTCTTTAGCAACTTCGGTAAAACGGAAAGCAAATGAGGATAATTTTTTAAGCGCTGTTACCGGATATGAAATCTGAATCTACAAAATTGATCCAGAAAACAATATTGAATCAGAAGAGCGCCATCCAAAGGAGGCATCTGGACCTGTCAAATTCAAAACTGAAAATGCGTTAAGAAGGTCATGGCCACTATTTATTGGAATTCAAATGCAATGATATTGGTAGACTTTCTAGAAGGACGGAAAACCGGCACCTCAATTTATTATGAAGGCGTTTTGAAGAAGTTGAAGACATCCCAAGCCAAAAACTGCACGGTCAAATTTTGTCCCGTCATAAAAATGCCTCTGCGCATTCCTCAAGAGCTGTCGGGGCCCTGTTGCGCGAATTTCGTTGGAAAACACTTCAACACCCTCCTGGCACCTTCAGAAATGTGCTTTCAAAACTGAGAGAACACCTTAAGTCTTTAGATGAAGCGAAAAGGCATGTAATTTCATGGCGTTGGAGACAGTCCCCAAAATTCTACCATGAGGGAACTTACCGGTGAAAATGTAGATTACAAAGGTGCATAGACAACAACAGAGCTTATATAGAAAAATGGAAGTAATCACTTTTTAAATAAATACATTATGGAACTTGTCTGAGACCTTTTAGACTCACCCTCGAATAATTAGGAATTCACTTGATCGATAAACCAGAACCAAACCCAACCTATAGAACTTTTTTACTGGTCTGACCAAATTACTCTAACAGGTGTACCCTTACAAACTAAAGGCTGCGAAGTAAGTTCCTTCGGGGGGGGGGGGGGGGGGGAAGCCTTTCAGATAACAGAAGACCAAGAATTGAGTTGGCCAACAGGAGTATATAAAAACCGATAGAAAATTGGAGAAGTAGATATAGGAGTCGGAAAGGCGCAGGAAAGTGGTTGGGGTTGTGGCCAAAGTCACTAATCAATTACCATTTTTGAGTACTTTATTATTCTGATCGACGATCAGTAAGACAATACAGACCTAAGAGTTAGTGTGAGGATACTAAATTGATATCTAATCCCCATCTGTCAATGGAAGAGACATATGTATGAACCTTGTAGCAAAACCATGACTCATAGTCCTGAGAGCAAATGCTGATTGAATGGAAAAATATGATTTTCGCATCTCCCAATGCACGAATGAAATTCGGTGCATACATTTATTTGCAAAATATTTCATCATTCGGATAGACACTTCACAACTGACTTGTATTTGTTGACCGAATGCAACGTATCCAACGAATACATATGTTCTTATTGGAATCAAATAAATCCAACATAACAAAATAGGGCAACACTTCTTGAATTCAATTTTATACTCTGATTTCCTATTTTGATGCCGAATGCACACCAATATTAACATGAGAGCAATAAGGACTGATTTTATCCGATATCCAAATTAAAAAATAAATAGCGTACCGATTGACTGAAAGGAAAATCATAACAGAATAACTTTCAGCAAGTGTAATTGGGAGGCAAAATGAACGCCGAATTATATCACAGAGATGACCGGGTGTATCTTCTACGAATCTTGCTACTCTGCGAAGATTGTCATATTGACGTTTAACACTGCGGAGGCGCAAACCACAACGTTCTGCAGTGTCAGTTAGATCACGGCGAAAACGAGCAGAAAGTTTGCTACCCAGCAGTTCACGACAGAAAATGTCATCCAGAGAGTAGTACCTAGTAGCATTACAAAAGGGTTTGAAGCTCAATGGGAACGCTGAAAAGTTGAGTAGTATTGTGTATTTTATGCGAACCTCTCTATAAGCTTCCGTTGCAGCTTCCAATCGACTATACAATTGGGGGAGTAAGTGATGAAGACGTCGGGTCGAGCCAATGCCGATTCAAGCAGAGTGAATTGGGCATACTGGTCGGCAACATAAGACATTAAAAGATCAAGCGAAAGATTGAATATCTCAACCTCCGTTTGTGAGTGTAACTTGCGAGCTGCTTCATCGGCTAAATTTAAAATTGTCATGTGAGTACAAAAGACAACCAGAATCGAAGTAACAAATAAGATTTTAACTGAATTAGTATTTTAGAATGTAATAATATACCATTAAACATGAATTAAAATTCTTTAGTAAGGAATCTCAATAAAATTACTTGATAAACCCTCAATCCAAAATTCAAAAAGCTCCTCGTTAAAGATAAACGGACTTGTGCTAATAGTGTCGAAAATCTCGGACACCATTTCGCACACTAAGTCAAATTGGCCACCCAAATTGTAGATGACGATGATGGATACCATTTGACCATAATATTTTCACAAATAACTCTATTGCAATTACCTTACCGATGACATTATATCAGTAAAATTCTATGAGCAATTTGTTGGTAAAGGGTCTGAGAGCTCAGAAGCTTTTTTAATAGATCTATTTGGGTATTTACAAAATTCAATCCATATTCAACCTAAATTAAGGTACCTTGAAACGTTTACTTTCGATCCAAATATTTCATTAAACCTCTTGCCTCTTAAAATAGGCGAAAGGTTATGTTGCCCTTACGTCTAAACTTTGAACAAAGCCACAATGTTGCTGGGGCACAAAAATAATAGAAGGAAATCTGATAACGCTTACAAAAATAGAAGCACTCATAGTTCTAATAATCGAGCAAAAGATTAAAATTAAAGACAATTAGGAAATTTTTCATTCAAATGTATGAGTAGGAGCTTTTAAGTGATTATTGCTTCTGTAATAATATGTCTCAAACTTTTGTGGCGCATTATCCCAAGATATGTCCTGCAAAAATCATACCCAAATAACGCGTATGTATTAAGAATGTAATAGTCCGTAATTCCCCTTAGTCTATAAAGTAAGAGTACGCTGAACGTTCAAGAAATCAACTATCCGAATGCACCTAGTTTGGTTACTAATAAGTAAAAGATCTTGATTAAGGTGGTTTCATAATGTAACGCCTCTTGCAAAGTTGAATTCTAGAAAATGTGTCACCAACTTATCTAAGGAGTAATTGATCATATGAGGTACATATAACATATGAGTGTAAAATATTGCAATTTAGTCTTCCTACGTCTTATATCCAGTTAATTAGTCTACTCTGAGTTGTCGTGAACAAAACACACTGAGTTTTATAAAACACATTCAAGTGCGCAACGAAAAGTAAATACTAACATTAAACTACCGAATAAAAATGAGATTCCTGAAGTACCTAATTACAGTACCTTTATTTAAGGATGTTAAGACGACAAGTTATTATAGATTGTGTACGTTATAAAATACAATTTTTAAAAATAAATCGTACCAATTTGTTTCAAAAAGCGCTTACTAGTAATTTTAAAAATGAACGTTGCTTATCTTGAGATTTTACATTACTTAAAATTGAACGTGAGGACAACCTTGTGATTCTTTTCAGTGTGTATTTAATAGTATTTTCACATAGATAACATATTTATTGTCTTGTTACACGGTTTTGCCTAAAACCTTCCATTCTTTATTATTACAATAAGTGACATGTTTCACTTTGACCTTACACTTACTTTGTCCTTTTATCAACATGGCAAATTCGACCTAATTTTAAAATTTTCACTCTCACTGCTTGCATTGCTTCTCTCGAATTCGGTTCTGCGTTGTAGATTGTGTCTTCGATGGTTGCGTCCTTAAATTAAAAACTTTTCCTCAACTAAATTTGATTGACTTGTGGAGAAGACAACTCCAACTTGGTTGAAGTAAGGAATCTCATGCGCGCTTGAACATTCTAGAATGCGTGGTCGTACTGCTGATAGCGTTAGGTTGCGAGTACAGAGACTTATCAGCCAACCAACAGCCAGTAGTCATTGGGGGGTCCGTGTACCCAAATCAGTACTTGATGACCTACCGTTTACTGTGTCGACGTTTAATGGATGAAAAACTCGCTTGGAGCGAGGTAAACTAACTTATTCACTAATTAGATCCGGAGATAAATAGCCTAAAAATAAAAAATCCAAATACATTATACCCATTTACGTAAATGAAGAAATATATTTCTAGACATTTCGGTTGTGCCATATTTGTGATTCGACGGTGATTGGATTTGGTCAAATGCGCAGAAGTACCTAAACCAGAGGATCCTTACTGTATCTCTCAGAAGATCAATTTATTTTTTTATTGGAAAACCGTTGTCTGACCTGCAAGCTCCACTTCTTCTTAGGGTCCAAATAAGTATTCGATTGCACAAGAGCTGAGATTTCTTTTATTCTCGAGTTGTCCTATCTCTCCCTCTTTTTACTTCAACAACTAAAGTCTCAATACATTGAATGCTACTGAAACACCTTACTTAGGCATGATTTTGGGATAACTTTTACAAGATAATATTTTGTTAATTTTTTCTAGGTGGATTAAATGTGTTCACGCACACCATTAAAACCCTTGTCAGCCAAATACGCGATGCCAATGAGAATTGAAGACTGAAAAACTTAAATCATGATGGTCCACGATTGCCTAATGTTTCTTCAACACTTTGAAAACAACACTGCATGAACTAGAGAACTGGAATGAAGACCACCAGGTTGCCGAGGCAGGCAATCTGATCTGAATGCGCGTCCACAGTAGATTTTCTCGAATAAGTGCTGCAGAAAGGCATTAGAGCACCCTGAGGTTGAACTTAGGGTTATTTTGCCATATCTGATTAAATATTACCGCATCCTCCACGTAGCTTGCAGTCAATGAAGACCTCATACAAGCGTCGAAGAAATCCACTTCGCACACAAACAAAAGGTCCGTGAAAACAGTCTGACAAAGCCGAGAAACTTTTAAGCAAACTGAAATGTCCTTCGTAAGCACTAATAACCTGGTTCCTTTAAGATGCTGGACAAAAATGTAACACATAACAACAGATGATATGTATATCGTCCCAAAGGTTACTTCTCGAGTGATATAGATTAAATTCCTCAAACTATTATCTTCTTCGTATGTATGAGGTGATGCCCCCCTCTGCATTTTTCAAAAGAGGGGCTTCGGTTCAACTCGGATAATCACCCGGAATTGATAACCACTGTAGTAGTTAAATCCTGGATAAATAGAACAGTTAATAATGGCGGCCATATGTAAGGCGGCAGCTGGATACAGTTTCAGAACTCACCGTCTTATCCAATAACCGTGGACCATTATGTACGTATTGACACTTCGGAGAAAGACACTAATCTTCGCTCCAATCATTTCATTTTCTCCTCCCAGTTTTTAGGCCTTTCTTCGAATAACTTCGATAAGCAATTTTTGAACAGCGTATCTGTTATTTTGGAGTTTTGTTAGGCATTGTAAAATTACTTGCTGAGAATTGGAAGGTGTAACAAAGGAGGTAAAACTGTGATGAGGTCTACACTGAAATAATTATCGCAATACGTGGCTTCGATTGATTTATATGGCTGGTCGAAATAACACCAATTACATGTATTTCAAGGACAACTTTCCTCTGTCGTTCAAACACGATTTTAGCCGTTCAGGAGTAGTTGATAAGGAAATCATGAGGAAACACTAGATCACCAACCGTAAGCATACCAGCTAACGGGATGTATGAGTCACAGCATTCTCTGAGCCATCAAGGAAAGAGTGTGAGATCGCTGACCCCTTACCCTAACTTAATGTATATTCTCCAATGGCTATGCTGAGTTCCGATTTACAATGAGTCAGAATCATATTTGATTTCAGCATGGAGTTTAGTCTCTCAAACAATCTTCAACAGCCAGAGAGAGTGACAGGCACTGTCTTTTGAAGGAGACGATCCAACGGTCCATGAGTTTCAACTGGGTGGAAAACTGCTGTAGTCAATAATGTATCACAGGCAAGAACGAAGAGTTGGGGATGGCATGTTCATAACACCTCCAATTCATTCGAGTCAAAATTCAAACCAAGATACTTTATAGACTTTAAGAAGAACCCACATATCACTGGTCTCAACTGGAATCCATAATAGGTAATGCGTTCAAAGAGATATTCAATTGGCTCCGTTCGCCCAAATACTATGACATCGACCAGATATGCAGATGCTCCACTAATCACATTGTCTAGTATGTGTTGAAAGAGTTAAGGGTGTTTGCTCCCCAAACTGAAATCTTGTACATTGGTATAGGCCTTGGTGTATGCTGATGGTCAGATATTCACCACACAATGTCCTGTTATATTCTTCCGTACTGGGTGGCGAGGTTATTCGCTCGATTCAATTCAACTGTGCCATTAACGCATGCATGGTGGCTCAAAGCAATTCATTCATAATAGCACACTACAGATTGGGTTGATGGCAAGTATCATGAACATCACAATTTAAATATGATATTTGCACACTTCCTGCCATATGTCCAATTTTGAAAGTGGAGACAACAGAGCCTTGGAATAACTATGGGCGAACACGGTTTTCTGCACACCAAATAAATGAATGTAAAGCCTTACGCCATTTTGAGTATTTTGTAAAATATGGCGTAGGAAAGCTTCTTTCAAAGTAAAATTTATTCTGCCTTTTTATTCTAACTAAAAGTACGACACATTCTCAAAAAGAAGAAAATAGTATGGCGCCGAAAAATTTAATTTATTTTCACTTTGTGTGCTGGTATCTGAATTTCCCAAAAGCACAAACTCAGTGCAACTTAGAATAACTTCTTATTCCATTCTACGTGGGAAGCTCTGAAATGGAATCAACAAGTCCCTTTTACGAGCAGTGATCTGTATGAATGAACGCCCCCTCCCACTGAGCCCTGCTACTCTGAAGTAGAGTAAGAGCACAAGATGCGAATTTTAGCTTATGCCAACAAAAAACGCTCTGCACCAGCTCGTTTAGAAGGGTTACAAGCGCTCGGCTTTCATACTAGTAATTTTAGTCATAAAAAGGTAAAATGAAACCGTTTTGTGATGTATACACGTGATTGATAACCCGGCGTTAATGTAACAGCCCAGTTACCTCATTCTCAGTTACCTCGGAAATAATGAGCAGAATTTAAATTCGCAGGCAACCTGAACAGGTGGAAGAAAACTATCTCCGATTAACTCCCTCATTGTCAAGAAATAATTTCCCTTATTTCTACCCAACTTTTTCCTTCGATAAATATAGTTGCTACCTGTTTATTCTGGTCATTTGGGTGGGGTTATTAAGGTATTAACAACAGATTATAATGTATTCAGGAAAGATACTGAATGTTGAGTTATTGACATTTATTCACTGTGATAAGGATCAAGCACTGTGATTTGACCTTCTATCTTCAGAAATGTTACTTTTGTTGAGTTTAGAGGTTTCGGAAAGAAAACGACTTCTTATTTGAGTAGTTACACTTGGTGTTTCATGGGCGGTCATCCAGGTGCTCTTGGACTCTACAACATAAATGGTCGGTTATAGAGTGCCTTGAGGGATATAAGCGAACTTCTAAAAGTCCGAAGGGTGCATGAATTAACTTTCCAGTTTAATCTTAAATAGGTTGATTTAGCACCCCCTTTACCTTGTGGAGTACACAACGTTGTCATCGCTGAACAAAGGAATCGCATGCGCACTCAGACAGGCTCGAAGGTGCGGCCATGCCATTTGTCACGTGGGAAAAAGTGTGGCGTGAGTGCAGAGGCCACTCAGCCAACCGCCAATCAATAGTTTGTGCTTGGTTTAGCAAACCCTTCATCGTAAGATAATGACAAGCTCCCTGCCTTTAAGACACACCATACATAAACGGCCCAAATAAGCGCATTCCATGCGATACGTCTGTTTCCCTATAGCTTTGCGGTAGTTTAGCTAATTCTGGTAGTCTTTCCAAATATAGGAGAATCTCCCAAGAGATAACTGAGTATAGTCAAGGCTTATTAGTGTAGCAATCTGCTACAACTTACAATGAAAATGCCATTAATTAAAATCATTCCATTCTCATCAAATTAATTTACTTTTATAGTAACTTCTTACCATCTTGTTTCACCTCTTCCCTGGCTGAACAGTTATGCATTTTTGTATTTGGAGATAAACGTGCCGATCTGGTTGATATCGCTTTGATCTCTTGATTTACCTTCCGTAGTAGCGTTTCCAACTCCATTCTCCGCCTTTCAAGCCGTTCTATCTCAGTTGATGTTTCTAAAACGTTAATGAAATTTGTTATTTCTTAAGTTGGCAGATTTTGGTTCAATCATTGAGAAATAAGTTTTCAAAATTCTATTGAAATCTAACGTCTTGAAAACGTCTTGAAATCTGTTCCAGTAAAGAGTGAAATCACAAGAGTCAATGCCTCTGACAACGTCTGTGTGCAATAACAAAGGAATAATTTTCCCTCAAAGTCAATTAATCTTTTTCAGGAATCATTATTGATTGAAAATGACATTTTATTTTTGTACTTGGGGTAGCAACAAGCACTACAAGAAATCATAGTTGCGTTGTTTGACATTGGATAAGTAGATATTGCTATATTTTGAAATAGACTAATTTAATTTCAGAAAATAAGTAGTAAATTATAAGTAATCAACCTGAGTTCCTTCTATAACAAGCCAGCAATAGTCAAAGCAATATTTTCGAGATGATTTTAACTGGAAGGTGTCTTAGCAGTTTCTCTCAGTCTTGCCAGTTTGGTCATTTGACATTTTTCCACTCCACTTGTCCTAACATATCAACAGCCTCTGACAAAAGGTAGTCATCTCCTGCTTGGCCAAATTAACTATTTCTCTTGGTTAGCTCTGCGAGTTCTTTGAGACACCCTGGCCTAATAGATATGCAATGTTTGAGGAAAGAAAAAAACGGTCACTGATTTTTCAACAAATTCAAGGGATCATTTTTTGAACACATACACAAATCTTCATTCAATTTGTTGAATTAGGCATTTGTCGACTGTCCATCTACATTACATACATCCACGTAGCCTATACCATTTTCTATTTCAAGTTCTTATATCATAGAAACACCTTACTCCTCTCTTAATTCTAAAACCACTCAGACCCACAGAAGATGACGGAAGAACACTCGAAGCTCAAACAAAGGTCAACTTTTTGGAAAATAGACCTGCTTTTATCGAATTGGCTATAGAATTGTGAGCGACAGATACTTCACCAAGTTTGAACCAGTAATCGATACCTCAATAAATGAGGAATGGACTTACAAATGAACAAGGTGTAAAACTCGGTGTCCTCGATCGAATGCAACTAAAACTATTCAACTTGACATCCTAACACGTTCAAAAGTACTTACCTCCAGTGTTTGACTGATGACCTTATTTGGCTATGCTAGTAGATTAGGTTTGTTGTTGTTAGAACTTGGTATAAGAATGTACCCGGGATCGAAAAGAGGGAAGGCGATGAGGATACTCAAGAATGTAACTAAAATGTAATCTTACAATCCCCGAATACATATGTTCAAGAAGCAGAAAAGTCGAAGTTTCATCGAGCATGATGCATTTACAAATTCTACCATCAGCCAAGTCCATAGATTTAAGATTCTGCAAAGTTTTTTGAACCATTATTGACCTCCTTTGTGAACGATATCTTACGATAAGCCACTATGAAGAGGCTAATATTCACACTAACTCCACCATCGAAATGAAAAGCCTTTACGTTTGTACTCCTAAATCGTCTACATAAGAGGCTTACCAATCTGGCCTTCTAAAGATTGCACTATTAGACATCATTGTTAAGAACTTGATGGGGGATGCGGAGCGAACTGTTTCTAACAATGTACGTAACAAAAATGACCTCAAACTTTCAGTGAAACATCATTAAAATGTTGCGACCTATGATTACCCTTTCCATGTGCTAGTTGTTCATATCCGCTTCTTTGCTGTGTGTACTGTTGAGCCGTTTGGCGATTTTGTGATGTGGTGTTTCTCGAGGTTCCTTGTCCTAATGCATCGGCAGTAAGTTTTGACTGATTTTGCACAGAGTTGTTGCATGAGGCCTTCTGTTCTGATGAATCTAACCATTTTCAACAAAATGGATTAATTTAAATGATTCTCGAAAACAAGAAGTTTTGAATTTCATATTTGCTTACATGTAACAAGCCTTGGATTTTGTGTTTGCTTCGATGAAGAAGACATTGGTCGTTCAATTTTCCGTGGTCCTCTCTGTGACATGCCAAATTCCAGAAATGAGATGGACGATTAAGCTCAACACCCGGAAAGCTTGATGATATCTGAAGTCGATTAAAAACTCTAAATATAAGTAAACTACAGTTATAAAGCTATCTGTACTGGTACCTTCGACCAAGCTCCAAATCACTGAATCTTTTCTCCTTTTACTTGAACAGGAAATAAAATCTGCAAATCCGATTCGAATCTGTACTAATAACGACTTCTCAGAATGTGCTGTGTGTTCGCTCAGCTATCACTCACAAATTCTATTTATTTAAAAATTGAATTAAACTCCATGAACAAATGGGAATACTCAGCGATATTGGTTTGTTTGTGGGAAAAAAGCTAATATATCTCCCTGTTCTGACGTTATTCCATGATAAACGCTTGGTAATTTTCTGCATAAAAATACAGTTGATATTTGAGATTATTTTTGGAGTTATTATTGGTGTTATTTTTGGACCAACTCTGGCGTTTAGATATTCACGTATTGAACAAATGCTGCTTCTAGTGCTTTTAACCAAATTATACCATAAAATCATTGACTAAAATGAGCTATCAGTGTTACGTCGATAATTGAGTCGATAGAACTTGAGTTCCGCATCGGAAATACTCCTTGATTTCAGGTTGTACTCAAGAAGAGCGTCGAATAATACCTCTTAAAGTGTGTATGTGTGTGTGTGTGTGTCTTTATTGAAGGTAATACTGAAGGCTGGAGATTTTCATGCTCAATTGTTACCCATAAGAATCCTAAATAGTTGATTCTGGCTTTAACATAAGTGATCAGTAAGATCTGGATATTAAATATCCTGATCCACACAGAAAGAGCAAAATGTGACATTTTGCGAATTATGTAGTTAATCACGGTACTTCGGATAAAGTTCATGAAAGTGCAGATGATTGCATTTCTGGCAACATTGCCTACATTAGCTCAACCCTCACACATTTGACTGCACAAGTTTAAACGCCTTTCGTTAACATGAGGCCGAATCTTTAAGGAATTTATGACGATTTTTATTCATTTATGAGTGCCTTGACTGATCTTGACTATAATTCATCATATCTTGTTCTGTCTATTTTCAAAGCCATTGCAACGCGTAGCAAAGTCGGCTCATTTTAATGGGGGAGTAGAGCTGACAAACGTGAATGATGGCGGCAAGAGCCTTAATTGAATTCTGGTGGTATAGAGTGATCCAAGCAGGCACCAATTCACTTCTTAATACCAAACTATATCAAAGCTCCATTTTCTTTACTAAATCTTAATTTTCTCCAGAGAGGAAGGGATGTTTGCGTCAGTGTCCCTCGAAGTATTTTGGACAGTTTATTTTACTAAAAGGTTAATCATTCCAATGTACTTTGTACCTTAGTTAATTTAAAGTTAAATTATATCCTACTGGAGTTGTGTGTAGCAGTTGAAGACAGATCAGGCTGTTCAATCATAGCACTACTCATTGAATTCCAATTATTATCATTTGCAGATTGTGCTCATTGTCAAAATTAAAGGCAATGAATTAGTAATGAACGAAATAACAGTTCCATATCATTGACAAGACGCACTTTAATTTTCACGCATTTCTTTGCTTCCGTTGATTTTCAGTACAAATTACCACACAAGTGTCCTCCAATATGTCTTTTTGAAAATTGCCTTCAATAAAAAATATTGCCTACTGACACAATTTTGAACAAGCCAACATATTATTGGCCTTCAAATCAAATATTCATTGTGTAATCTATAAGATATCGTTTCAAGAGAATGCTTCCCAACTGAAATAGCAAAATAGAAATTGCAGGTTTTCCTCCATTTTTAATGTTTTCGACTTAATGGCAAATTCTTGCAGCATTCCGCAAGACCCTAGATAGAATTGACAGGTTTAGATCACCCTGTATTATCTCGTTTCGATCATAGCTAATTGCATAAACTCGACACATTTGAGAGCATTGAAGATCATGTGGTCGGACACAGGGCACCAGGAAAGTACCTTGCGGAAGCACTGGTTTTACAATTTTCTCTATTCAAATCAGTGATTTACCAACTTTATTACATTCTTCCCAAATACAAGGACGTGTAATGCCTGATTTACCTCAAATATGAAATTTTCCTGACTTTAACGCCATGAAAACATCTTTACTTACCCCATATATATAGAGTACATATGTATCTCTCTCAAAGAACCACTTCTGTCTATGTTGGAGCCACCAACAAGAAACGTTATGGGTGGGTAGATCTGTGAAGAAGAATTATATCACGTATTGGACAGCGTAATAAAAGGTTCCTTTACAGATTTAAAAGTAGTAAATATCGATCAGATTCCTTTACTTGTAATTTATTTTAAGATTTCTTAAAATTGGAATAAAAGTATTGAGTAAGGAGCGATAGTACATTGTTACACCCTTATTCATCGTCCAATTTGATTGGTTGCAAGTATGAACCTTTGATAGCTTCCTCTGAGAGAGAGAGAAAAGTGGTATCCACTTCCTGCGAAGAGGTTTCTACAATGGAATCAAAACGCCAGTGCCATCATGCGTTTCAAAATCAAGACTAACCAGCATTTTTGTCTAGTCAATACTCAAATTATCGAATTTCTATAAAATGAATTAGATTTTTCTAAAAGCAGTCAATTTAAGGCTCTTTAACATGCTTCGAGAAGGCCTACCTTATTCTCAGAGCCAATAAATGTTGAGAAGTTAGTTTGGGGATTAATAAAGGAAACCATGCAACTAGATTCTAACGAGGGCGGTTTTGACTTTAATGTGCAATGACAAATTAACTTATCTCTCTCACCAGAAGAAACTATAAAAATACTCTTTCTTTAGAGAAGACAATAAGGGAATTCGTCTATCAATGGTCTATCAATCGACTAACAGTATAAATAATCAACAGAAGTGACCTCTGACAAAAATAGCGAAGTTAACTGCTACCAATCATGTCATAATAATCGCAGAAACAGAAGCATGGAATTCCGATCTCAACAGGCATAACGACCAATGTGGGCTGCTGAGACAACCCCTTAATTAGAAATGATTCACTCACCTGATTTCGATGGACTCTTAGTAATTTTCTCATCGATCGTATCCTTGTGTACGTGCTCCACCGGATTTAAATTAAAACGAACCCTTTTCTTCTTCTTAGTTCTTTTTAGCGACGAGTCCGTTTTGGGTAAAAATGCTGAAAATGCATTTTTCTTATTACCTAAAGTGGGGGTGGGGGTAAGGGTATATATTAAAATATATATTATAAATTATATTATATTATAAAATATATAATATTATAAAATATATAATAACAGTAATGACTATCATCTATCCGATCAAAGAGCTCCGTTAATGAAACCAGGATTGAAGTGTTGGTGATTGAAAATAGAACACCAAAAGTGGGAGATTTAAATCTCGATAATTCCTAAGAGATTCAGTGATTTGATATCAGAAGGTATTGCAAACAGCTAAACACTTGTCATCTTAGGCCTGATATCCACAGACCTGACACGTACACACACACCCCACTATTTATTGCAAAAATCAGTGATCCACAGGCGAAATTGCAACGTGGGGAGAATATGGCATGTGCAGTGTTCAATGTTCATTGTCAATTGTCAATTGTGCATGAAGTGAATGTCATATTTTAGGTGATTTTTACCACTCAATTGTCAACAAGGTGTCTGCAATCAACTCAATCTCCGGAAATAGCAAGTTGCATGCAAATCCACCACCTCAGCTAAACAATAAGCACATGGAAATTGGCTCACTCACTTCTTATCGATCGCCTTTCCCCACTCCCTTTTTCAACGGTCTTCTTTGTTTCAGTTCTCACTCCCGCCAATCCAGTCTCGGGGTCTAGAATATTGCAATGCTTGATAGGAATGCTCGATAGCTCAGACAGTTAGGGAAACTATGAAATAGCAAACACTAGGACTAACCTTCGTCCTCTTTTTCACTCAATTCTTCTACACATGCAATCGTAGAGCTCGTACCAGTTGTCTCGCTTCCACTTCTACTGACACTACTGGAATGTTCACTTTCTTTGATCCCAAGCGGTGCAGAAGGGAGCGTGCATGAAGACTTGCTGCCTGAAGTCCTGGTCTTTTCTGTTACTTCGCTTTCGCCTTTTCCAACTTCGGGATTCAATGTTGTCCCACCTTTCTCTGCTGAAACCGACTCTCTCGATGAATTAACTAAAGTACATAGAAACATTTCGCTTTTCAAATCGAATATCTGTAGCTGTTCTACACGCATATTTACATGTATATATATATATATATATATGTTCATGTATATATATATTCATAATAGTTGTATGAACATTTATCATTGACTAAATAATATTTAATCACTTGTGTTCTCGCATTTCACCTTCGCAAACATGATTTGAATTCCATTTTCATTGGCAAATTTTAAACGTGTTTGGGTGATATAGGACAATGCGTAAATTTAGAGATGAAGTCAATGTTTCGTATTGTTAATTTAATGTGTGCGATGTGAAGTGTCACCATGTCACTTCTCAGTATGAGGGGGCAGTTCGATTACTTTTAAGTCCCCTTATGATCATGTAAACCCACAGCAATATTACAAACTATGGTTGATGATTGGTTAAACTCTTCAAAGAAATATGCCATTACAAAGAGGGATGGAAAAGTCAGCCCTTCAAAGTCGTCCACTCTCACGAGCAAGCCTGAAAGCACAAAATGTCTCACACTTCCGTAAATGTATTTATATTTATATAAAATTGTTCCTCATGTATATTCAATGTACTCAATCACAATTTTGAATTCCACCACCAATGGACAAAAGACGATTAATCACTTGTCACTGGTGAGCCTTAATAACACAGATTCTTCCATTTGATATTAGAAGGTATTACAAACAGCTAACTACTTACCATCTTGAGCATGATATGCAAGATCTAGTCTCCCAGTCCATACACCCACGCATCCCATTATTTATTAGAATATGTCTTGAAACGGGTTCATTTTCCTTTATCACTCGCACTATCCACCTGCAGTGTGATAGAGGGATGATATTATTGAAAATGGAGTAAGAAGGGAATGCACTTTCGTGAATTATTTTTTATTTAAAACGCTTTGCTAGTATCCAACATTTGCCCTATCCAATAGCAATATAAATTTATCAATCGTAGACATTGCCTCACCACATGCCCGGATGTCAAACCATTATATAGAAATGTAAAAACATTGAACCTCCAATTAGACGCTTCATGAGTGGATGTAAGACACGATGCTCCAGAATTGAGAAGTATGAACCCTGATACATCTGTTGCCCGGTTCAAGACAATCTACTCAAACCACCTCCATACCACCCACCACCAGCCCACATACAATCCAACTATTTCATTTAATTCCTTATTGGAATGCCTTTTCCTCCACCACATTGGAACGCTTAACTACGAAAAGACCTTCATCGATTTTCCAGTGCTACCGCCAATAATCAATCAATTATAGTTCACATATTTACGGTGTATCCCAAATTTGTCAACCAACCTGCTTTTTCGTGGGTTCCAGAAAGTGGTGTTTCCTCTAGGCACTTCTTCGCTTCCTTGCTTTATCCAATCTGTGACTCTGTCCCAGTCATGTAAACCGAAAAATGGAAATCAAAATCAACTTCATTCAAACTGAAGATAATGAAGAATACTGAAAGTGGGCTAATCGAAATAACTAAACACTTCGTTAATTCTACTAAAAAGTACATACAGCAAATTTACCAAATATATTGACTTTCATAATCGTATTTTTCTTTGTTTCTACCAATTTTGTGATTAGAAGGCGGTAGTCGGTGCAAAATCGATTGGAATGGCTAAGGGAAGATACGGTGTCCAGTAAACAAGCCCAAATACTAAAGAATATTTTTGGCTAGAAATACAAAAAAAATGCATTAGTGCACTTGGTGCACTTGGCGGACCTGAAAGTAGTTATCGCGATAAGTGCATAGGTCGAATAAATCCCACGAACACCATGGTCAATGCGAAATTGTAACGTGGGGAGAATATGGCATGTGCAGTGTTCAATGTTCATTGTCAATTGTCAATTGTGCATGAAGTGAATGTCATATTTTAGGTGATTTTTACCACTCAATTGTCAACAAGGTGTCTGCAATCAACTCAATCTCCGGAAATAGCAAGTTGCATGCAAATCCACCACCTCAGCTAAACAATAAGCACATGGAAATTGGCTCACTCACTTCTTATCGATCGCCTTTCCCCACTCCCTTTTTCAACGGTCTTCTTTGTTTCAGTTCTCACTCCCGCCAATCCAGTCTCGGGGTCTAGAATATTGCAATGCTTGATAGGAATGCTCGATAGCTCAGACAGTTAGGGAAACTATGAAATAGCAAACACTAGGACTAACCTTCGTCCTCTTTTTCACTCAATTCTTCTACACATGCAATCGTAGAGCTCGTACCAGTTGTCTCGCTTCCACTTCTACTGACACTACTGGAATGTTCACTTTCTTTGATCCCAAGCGGTGCAGAAGGGAGCGTGCATGAAGACTTGCTGCCTGAAGTCCTGGTCTTTTCTGTTACTTCGCTTTCGCCTTTTCCAACTTCGGGATTCAATGTTGTCCCACCTTTCTCTGCTGAAACCGACTCTCTCGATGAATCAACTAAAGTACACAGAAACATCTTGTCCAATCTGCGACTCTCTTCCAGTCGTGGAAATTGAAAATTGTAACTCAAGAGCATCTTCATTCCAGTTGAAGATAATGCAGAATAGTGAAAGTGGGCCAATCGAGTTAACTACACACTTCCTCAAATTTACTCCAAAATATCTTCGACAGAGTCAGCAAATATTGTCATTTTCGCCATTTTCGTATTTTCTCTTCCATAAAACTTCGTTAGCACATGGAGGCAATCTGTGGACCTGCCAAAGTTGGTCGCACTATCATCGCTCAATCGTGTACAATCGACCGCAAGGGGCTCAGTGGAGATGGGTTCTCCCACAGTCAAGCCCTATTACCAATGATCTCAATTGACTGGGAATATGAAAGTGACATGCAGTGTCAATGTTCAAGTCACTTATGTTTCAAACTATCAATCTCAGGACGTTGAACTTAATATAGAAATCGTCTCCACTAATTGGTCAAACCAATTCTATTAGGGTGCAAATCAACACATTAGCACAAGTGGCGAATTTCGGAATTGAACAACAACGATTACAACATCAACAACACCAAAAATTATGGATGAAAGTAGTGAAAGAAGATGACAATAAGACCTGATTTAACCCAAGACCAAACTAACCTCTCACATCAGCTTGCACTTATCGGTCCACTCTGTGTGCACACTCGTGCTTCCCATTGGCTTACTATGTTGTGTGCCAGCACCATTGTGCTTTACATATTGACCAAATGGAATGACTTATACTGAGGGGCGAGCAACCGCACCATTCCTAAGTGAATGGGAAGCAGAGTTGAATAGATGCACTTCCAAGCCCCATCAATGCTGCATTAGTGAAGATGATGCCAAAGCCAAACAACTCTGAGTCACACATCGAATTCGTCTACCCAAACAACGGTCGTCGAGATTGCTCTTTCAAATGCAGTAGAATTAACATGGCAAACAAAATTCCACTTTTCCTTATATAATTGAGGCTTAATCTTGCACTAATGACTTGCCTGATCTTGATGGACGCTTACGAGGTAGTGCTCTACGCGTGGAAGAGGTTTTCTCCTTCCACTCTTCTGTCGACACTTCTTCATCTCCATTGTCAAAATCGTACGCACACTCCGTCAATCTCCTTCTCTTGCTTGAAGTTGATGTATCTAACAAAGGTTTCAAACGAGTAAAATTAGTGACAAGTGTGTGGTGGAGTCTAATGCTAAAGGACATATAATTGCGATCATGTGATCTCTAGGTAATGGTGAGTTTGTTAAGAAGAAGAATAAGAAGAATAAGAAAAACAATAATAACAATAATAATGATAAGTAGTAGAAGAAGAAGAAGAAGAAGAAGAAGAAGAAGAAGTCGTAGAAGAAGAAGAAGAAGAAGTCGTAGAAGCAGAGGAAGAGGAAAAGGAGGAAGAAGAAGAAAAAGAAGAAGATGATGGTGATGGTGATGGTGATGGAGAAGAAGAAGTACCCAAGAAATGTGGTGAAGTGGGCATCTGAAATAAGCAATTGCAAAACACTTTGCTGAGAAATGGCTAGACGAATGTGACAACGTGTCAATGAGACAGTTTGTCGGTCTTTTGATATTTAATACATTTTGTTGCATCTCACCATTAAAAGGTGTGTGTTTTTTTCAATTGCTGCATAATTAAAGTGAACAGGGCTCGAGCACAGCTAAGTGGAGTCCTCGAGCTAGCTATTTGTCTCATTGTGTTCAGTGTGGGGGATTGGACGGCTGGTATTCGATCAACTTTGTAGAAGAGGAATGATGACAAGAGAATTGTGGCTGCGGAACTGACGACGAAAAGGCTCAATCTCTGAGTAATTGTTCAAGTGAAAGTGACATTTGTTGGTTTCACAACTACAACCCTTAAAACGCCAAAACATTTCTACTATTAGATGGTGAGAGGCAAATGCCGAATCATGTGGATGGATGTCATAGGCCAAATCATATTCACCTCTTCCAACTGCATTTATAGCAAGACTCGGAGGAGATATGCTTGAAGTGAATCCGAAGGACAGATGTGAAAAGGAGCACAGACCATCTTGAGATTCCAGATTCCAGGGGCAATAAAGCTCCTCTCACTACTTACTTCTCCTTCCTACAAATCTCAGACACCCCACTACCCCACTTCCAATCTCCGCCTCTTTTGCCTCCTATTTCACTCCATGAGTAGTAATGTCAAGTGCATTTTCATCATCACGAAGCATTATGACAGTTGAAGTGGAGGTAGAAAGTAAATGCTCAACTCATTTTTGCAACACTTCGTGATATGTGATTACTCACTTCCACTGATGTAGAAGTGTATTGAAAATGTCCATTTTAAAGAAGCAATAAGACCAAGACCAATTGGAGGTCATGGTTATCACTTCAGGAATGAGAAGTTGTTACAAGCTGTGACGCACACGTGAATCCAAATAGCTAGAATGGGAAGGCTGGCAGTGTATTCGTGATCCATTGCATAGGCCACCCCACACCCTGATAGTTGCGTGTCTGTTTCAATGGAAAATATGCACAGCTTACCCGTTCTTTGTGCCTTGGTAGAAGTGGAGGGCTGTGCTGACTGCTCTACGTTAGCTTTTCGCTCAATAAGAGGCCTTTTCCTTCCCATCTTCTCTCCTTCACACGCCAACTTTGGTGCACTTGGCGGACCTGAAAGTAGTTATCGCGATAAGTGCATAGGTCGAATAAATCCCACGAACACCATGGTCAATGCGAAATTGTAACGTGGGGAGAATATGGCATGTGCAGTGTTCAATGTTCATTGTCAATTGTCAATTGTGCATGAAGTGAATGTCATATTTTAGGTGATTTTTACCACTCAATTGTCAACAAGGTGTCTGCAATCAACTCAATCTCCGGAAATAGCAAGTTGCATGCAAATCCACCACCTCAGCTAAACAATAAGCACATGGAAATTGGCTCACTCACTTCTTATCGATCGCCTTTCCCCACTCCCTTTTTCAACGGTCTTCTTTGTTTCAGTTCTCACTCCCGCCAATCCAGTCTCGGGGTCTAGAATATTGCAATGCTTGATAGGAATGCTCGATAGCTCAGACAGTTAGGGAAACTATGAAATAGCAAACACTAGGACTAACCTTCGTCCTCTTTTTCACTCAATTCTTCTACACATGCAATCGTAGAGCTCGTACCAGTTGTCTCGCTTCCACTTCTACTGACACTACTGGAATGTTCACTTTCTTTGATCCCAAGCGGTGCAGAAGGGAGCGTGCATGAAGACTTGCTGCCTGAAGTCCTGGTCTTTTCTGTTACTTCGCTTTCGCCTTTTCCAACTTCGGGATTCAATGTTGTCCCACCTTTCTCTGCTGAAACCGACTCTCTCGATGAATCAACTAAAGTACACAGAAACATCTTGTCCAATCTGCGACTCTCTTCCAGTCGTGGAAATTGAAAATTGTAACTCAAGAGCATCTTCATTCCAGTTGAAGATAATGCAGAATAGTGAAAGTGGGCCAATCGAGTTAACTACACACTTCCTCAAATTTACTCCAAAATATCTTCGACAGAGTCAGCAAATATTGTCATTTTCGCCATTTTCGTATTTTCTCTTCCATAAAACTTCGTTAGCACATGGAGGCAATCTGTGGACCTGCCAAAGTTGGTCGCACTATCATCGCTCAATCGTGTACAATCGACCGCAAGGGGCTCAGTGGAGATGGGTTCTCCCACAGTCAAGCCCTATTACCAATGATCTCAATTGACTGGGAATATGAAAGTGACATGCAGTGTCAATGTTCAAGTCACTTATGTTTCAAACTATCAATCTCAGGACGTTGAACTTAATATAGAAATCGTCTCCACTAATTGGTCAAACCAATTCTATTAGGGTGCAAATCAACACATTAGCACAAGTGGCGAATTTCGGAATTGAACAACAACGATTACAACATCAACAACACCAAAAATTATGGATGAAAGTAGTGAAAGAAGATGACAATAAGACCTGATTTAACCCAAGACCAAACTAACCTCTCACATCAGCTTGCACTTATCGGTCCACTCTGTGTGCACACTCGTGCTTCCCATTGGCTTACTATGTTGTGTGCCAGCACCATTGTGCTTTACATATTGACCAAATGGAATGACTTATACTGAGGGGCGAGCAACCGCACCATTCCTAAGTGAATGGGAAGCAGAGTTGAATAGATGCACTTCCAAGCCCCATCAATGCTGCATTAGTGAAGATGATGCCAAAGCCAAACAACTCTGAGTCACACATCGAATTCGTCTACCCAAACAACGGTCGTCGAGATTGCTCTTTCAAATGCAGTAGAATTAACATGGCAAACAAAATTCCACTTTTCCTTATATAATTGAGGCTTAATCTTGCACTAATGACTTGCCTGATCTTGATGGACGCTTACGAGGTAGTGCTCTACGCGTGGAAGAGGTTTTCTCCTTCCACTCTTCTGTCGACACTTCTTCATCTCCATTGTCAAAATCGTACGCACACTCCGTCAATCTCCTTCTCTTGCTTGAAGTTGATGTATCTAACAAAGGTTTCAAACGAGTAAAATTAGTGACAAGTGTGTGGTGGAGTCTAATGCTAAAGGACATATAATTGCGATCATGTGATCTCTAGGTAATGGTGAGTTTGTTAAGAAGAAGAATAAGAAGAATAAGAAAAACAATAATAACAATAATAATGATAAGTAGTAGAAGAAGAAGAAGAAGAAGAAGAAGAAGAAGAAGAAGAAGTCGTAGAAGCAGAGGAAGAGGAAAAGGAGGAAGAAGAAGAAAAAGAGGAATTGACGTGATTTTTTTATACCTGTTTCCTTTGATATGATATCAGTAATCTACCTTCGTTTTCTTGGGTCCCAGAAAGTGGTGTTTCATCAGTGCACTTCTTCGCTTCTTTGCTTTGTCCAATTTGTGACTCTGTTTCAGTCATGGGGACTAAAAATTGAAAATCAGGAAAGCTGTCACTTTTAATGGCACTTATTTCTCCACTCTGTGTTTATACTAAGGCTTCCGATTGGCTTACTAAGTGGTTGAAACGGTTTGAGTCTTTTATCTTTAAAGAAATTTCATTCTCAAAGTTCGTTCAGTCTTACTTGCAGCTTTGCCTGCACACTTCGTCCTATCCTCGGGCATACATCTCTATGTTACCTCGTTTCCCAATCCTCTTTATTATTTAAAGGTCTCTCCCTGCTATTACGTTTCCCAACTTAAATTGGCCAATCAATTACTGTTTTGTCTTCAACGGGTCTTAAATTTTGGAGGTGTGTGATGGCTGTCTTAATCTTCCGATATATATATTGGCGAAAAGTAAAATTTCCCATGGTTTGAAATGAGATAAAATGATTGAAGTTTACTTTGAAAAGCCAAGCTAGTGTATGCCCATTGAATTCTTCTAGATATGCTTTTTACAGCTAAAAAGGAATAGGAATATCTATGAATTTTATGCATCCAATCCACAACGACATTTATTTTGATGGAAGCATATAATATGTTTTTTCCTTATTTCAATTCCATGATTGGCGCTATTTCTTTTGCTTTTAAGGAGTAAGGTAAACGGATAATAAAATACGCATTAAGTTTTCTAAATTTTTGTGGATATAGCCCTGAAATCAGTTTTTCTACCTCACGCATAATAATGGGGGCATGACGGTTTGCAGAACCAACTGCTTATTGATCTACGTTCAAGCCAAATGCCAAGTCCATGAATTGAATCATAACCGAATCAACAGGCTTTTCGAAGATGCAGTTCTCAATATTTAGAATTTCAAGTTAAATTTATAATTCGCCTAATTATAGTTATCAAAATTTTCCCCTTTTGCTACCTAATATATACTCTACTTACCTGCAGTATCCTTTTGTTGAGTTTGAGATTTATCTCCTGCATGGGCAGTCAATTGTTCCGATTGCGAAAGCTCAACCGATGCTTGATCTAACATTAAAAAAAATCAATGAAGTAATGGATTTCAAAATCCATACAAATATATATTATACCAGTTGCTCCTGTAGACATTTTCTCCTCTGAATGCATTCCAAGAACATCTCCGAGAATACTTTCAATGGAGAAGCTTCCTTTCAGTGATCTTTGCTTCTGAGGGACTTAAAGAAAAGAAGCCTTTGAGATAAAGAAATTATTTAGCAACAAATGTTTGATAAAGTAGCGAAAAATTGGAAATTTGACTTTACTGGTTGACTCCAGAGAAACTAGTGCATTTACTTAGAAACATTAAGGTAAAATGACCGACAATAGATTTTAGAGGGCTAGATTAATGTATTTTTAAACAAAAATTCGTGTAATTATTGTTGTTAAATTGTTAAAATCGCAAACAAACTACACCATTGCTTCGATATACTTGCGCCTATTGTTAAGCTGCATGGCAATGTCTGTGATGATTCTACTAAAAGCGGTTCATATGCGTCCAAGTGTTAGATGATTAACTTAAGAATGAATAACCTATTGTGAAAAATAATTGAACTCGTCCCATGTCATCCAAACTACTGCATGCTCTTTTCCCCTATTTAATCTTACACGAACCTACATGTGTAGCATAATAAGAACTACCTTAGAAAGGATCGAAACGATTTCAGGGAGCATAAAATGACTGAATGTTGACTAGTATATTAGTCGAGTGGCAATTGCGTGAGGCAAGCACAGTTCTATATATTCCACGATTACTCTGAGATTGCCATACACTAATTAAAACACGACCGCAAGTAACATCTCTCATTTCTGCCCTGGTCTCTAGAAAAAAAGAAACTAAATAAAAGGTAGATTGAAATACCTCCACAGGACTTATTCGCTTGTTTCTGTAATAAAATGGGCAGACAAATTATTCGTCATTTTTGTGCCTTCTGTCAGCATTCCTTAACCTTATGACTATCCAACTAATTTGACACACACACGCGCACTCTGTTAGTAAGACGTATCCTAAGAACAAGATAGATTCTTTTCTCGAAATTGTACCACTGATCCTTTCAACTCAGAAGAAACAAAGATAATTTTTCTGGTCGGCAATAGAAAGCTCCTTCAAAATGCCTGAAAGCCATCTCAAAGAGCTGTTGCCAAATAGAGGAAATGATAGCAATATTGGTTAAAATTTGGCAAATTAAAATTGTCAGGTCTTTGAGATCCTGTAAGACCATTTGAACATTTTCTCTTGCAAACCCGGTGTAACATAGATTACCTCCATTCTTAATTGATAATTACGGACACTATCAACTGTCATTGAGTCAGCCAATAATTTATCCTACCTTCCTATCTTTACAAGTTCCCTTTAAAATAGCGTATTCTTCTCGTGCTTTTTCTATCAAGATTTCTTGGACTTACTAGAGCGTGTTTAGTTCAAAAGATTGGCGAGGGAATGTAAGCAAAAGCAATGAAATTCTAGGCTGTCAATCGGATTATGAATGTTTCATAAGTCATCAATTCTCTTGCACCATCAACATAAGCACTGTTTTGCTAGCATTGAGATCAATATTCGTATCAAATGTCTAGGTTCTGGATTCTAAAAATTTCGTGAAAGATAGGCGGTTGAAATTTCAGATTATCAAAATTTCGTCCATAATAACGGAAACAGTTTAGGTATGAGTCTTTTCAAAGGATCTACCAAAGCAACACTGGTGAAAAACGGTAATACACCGTACCTTATGGACTGTATCCTTTTTCGCTTTCAGAAATTATGAACTGATAGATGAGCAGCCAAATAGTGTAATATAAATCAACATTAGGAATAAGCAAACATTGCATTATCAAACGAAAATATCAATTGTTAATAACTAGATGAAAATTGCGGTGGAATTTGAAAAGTTCATTAATACTTCATTGCAATAAGTGACAATCATTATGCAACTTTTATTACTTGCCTGGTTTATTGGTGTCAGCAACCTTTTCATCCGTGGTTTTGGCCGGACTTTCATCTTTTTGTTTTTCCATGAATTCTGCCCAACTTTCCGTAAATCAAAAATAAATATGTTAAAACTAGGCAAAAAAGCAGCATTTTGAATAAAAGTGACTTTTAAAGTACCTGAAATCGTTAGAAATAAGGGTTAACTATTACTTTCACTTACTCACCTTATATCTCAATTATGTATAGATAATCATGCGCATAAATTATTCAAAATTTGAATGAATAAATCAGTATCAAGTGAAGATTTAAAGTGTCTATGAACCAATAGACCCTACTGTGCAGAGTTTAAATGAACAGAGATCTTGTTGATAATTTGTCTTTATAGGTAGTATGCTAATAAACCGTGATGATCGTAGATTTCCTTGGGATAAAATGTATATTTAGATGTGCCTTAATTAGTGTTTGAGGTTTAGTAACTTGGAAAGAGAATTTGTAAAATTGTTCTCATGGAATGTAGTGATTGAAGTGGTTGACCCAGCGAATAAATAAGTTGATACCAAAACACGACTTCATTCAGGGAAAAGGGCACAAATGCAGGAATTTGAACAGTGGACGATAGGAGTTTGGAGCATCACACAATAATCAGAAAGTCATAGATCAAAATTGGTAAATTATCTTTGATTACCAACTTGTCTATCTGCTGTTACCTAAGAACACAATCGATGGTTTTAAAATTCCCAAGTTTCAATGCTTTCTTGTGAAAAATATTTAAATATTTTTCATCAGAGTAGATAAGTAAATAAGTCAAAGACCACTAACATTCAAGCGACCTTTTTAAATGTCTTAGAGCATGCTGAAGTCCCTATGGTAACTTTTAAACTAAGAAATATTTCTATTGCGGCAAGTGGAAAATGGAACTATATAGTCCAAAACTCTTCTTGTGACGTCTTGAAACCAAAAGGTAAAATTAACAGTCAAATTTGTCAGGGTGATCAGGTAAATACAGCAGATCAATCTGACCTGAGTTTTCTGGAGGTGGAGTGGTTGGACGAATTGAAATACCTGAACCCGATCACCCATTAACTCGCAGAAAACTAAGATGTGACAAAGGTGAGAGAATCGAAACCACCTCGAAGGAAATCAGAAATGGAAATATAATTTTCAAGAAGAATTCCAGTGAATCCGTTAACAAAAGAGATGTGTGAAGTAAACTCACATTTTCAGCATTTTTACCCAAGACAGAGTCGTCTCTAAGAAGAAGAGAATGGTTCGTTTTAATTTAAATCCGGTGGAGCACGTACACAAGGATACGATCGATGAGAAAATTACTAAGAGTCCATCGAAATCAGGTGAATGAATCATTTCTTATTAAGGGCTTGTCTCAGCAGCCCACATTGGTCGTTATGCCTGTTGAGATCGGAATTCCATGCTTCCGTTTCTGCGATTATTAAGGCATGATTGGTAGCAGTTAACTTCGCTATTTTTGTCAGAGGTCACTTCTGTTGATTATTTATACTGTTAGTCGATTGATAGACCATTGATAGACGAATTCCCTTATTGTCTTCTCTAAAGAAAGAGTATCTTTATAGTTTCTTCTCGGGAGAGAGATAAGTTACCTTGTCATTGCACATTAAAGTCAAAACCGCCCTCGTTAGAATCTAGTTGCATGATTTTCTCAACATTTACTGGCTCAGAGAGTAAGTTAGGCCTTCTCGAAGCATGTTAAAGAGCCTTAAATTGACTGCTTTTAGAAAAATCTAATTCATTTTATGGAAATTAGATCATTTGCTGGTTAGTCTTGATTTTGAAACGCATGATGGCACTGGCGTTTTGATTCCATTGTAGAAACCTCTTCGCAGGAAGTGGATACCACTTTTCTCTCTCTCTCAGAGGAAGCTATCAAAGGTTCATACTTGCAACCAATCAAATTGGACGATGAATAAGGGTGTAACAATGTACTATCGCTCCTTACTCAATACTTTTATTCCAATTTTAAGAAATCTTAAAATAAATTACAAGTAAAGGAATCTGATCGATATTTACTACTTTTAAATCTGTAAAGGAACCTTTTATTACGCTGTCCAATACGTGATATAATTCTTCTTCACAGATCTACCCACCCATAACGTTTCTTGTTGGTGGCTCCAACATAGACAGAAGTGGTTCTTTGAGAGAGATACATATGTACTCTATATATATGGGGTAAGTAAAGATGTTTTCATGGCGTTAAAGTCAGGAAAATTTCATATTTGAGGTAAATCAGGCATTACACGTCCTTGTATTTGGGAAGAATGTAATAAAGTTGGTAAATCACTGATTTGAATAGAGAAAATTGTAAAACCAGTGCTTCCGCAAGGTACTTTCCTGGTGCCCTGTGTCCGACCACATGATCTTCAATGCTCTCAAATGTGTCGAGTTTATGCAATTAGCTATGATCGAAACGAGATAATACAGGGTGATCTAAACCTGTCAATTCTATCTAGGGTCTTGCGGAATGCTGCAAGAATTTGCCATTAAGTCGAAAACATTAAAAATGGAGGAAAACCTGCAATTTCTATTTTGCTATTTCAGTTGGGAAGCATTCTCTTGAAACGATATCTTATAGATTACACAATGAATATTTGATTTGAAGGCCAATAATATGTTGGCTTGTTCAAAATTGTGTCAGTAGGCAATATTTTTTATTGAAGGCAATTTTCAAAAAGACATATTGGAGGACACTTGTGTGGTAATTTGTACTGAAAATCAACGGAAGCAAAGAAATGCGTGAAAATTAAAGTGCGTCTTGTCAATGATATGGAACTGTTATTTCGTTCATTACTAATTCATTGCCTTTAATTTTGACAATGAGCACAATCTGCAAATGATAATAATTGGAATTCAATGAGTAGTGCTATGATTGAACAGCCTGATCTGTCTTCAACTGCTACACACAACTCCAGTAGGATATAATTTAACTTTAAATTAACTAAGGTACAAAGTACATTGGAATGATTAACCTTTTAGTAAAATAAACTGTCCAAAATACTTCGAGGGACACTGACGCAAACATCCCTTCCTCTCTGGAGAAAATTAAGATTTAGTAAAGAAAATGGAGCTTTGATATAGTTTGGTATTAAGAAGTGAATTGGTGCCTGCTTGGATCACTCTATACCACCAGAATTCAATTAAGGCTCTTGCCGCCATCATTCACGTTTGTCAGCTCTACTCCCCCATTAAAATGAGCCGACTTTGCTACGCGTTGCAATGGCTTTGAAAATAGACAGAACAAGATATGATGAATTATAGTCAAGATCAGTCAAGGCACTCATAAATGAATAAAAATCGTCATAAATTCCTTAAAGATTCGGCCTCATGTTAACGAAAGGCGTTTAAACTTGTGCAGTCAAATGTGTGAGGGTTGAGCTAATGTAGGCAATGTTGCCAGAAATGCAATCATCTGCACTTTCATGAACTTTATCCGAAGTACCGTGATTAACTACATAATTCGCAAAATGTCACATTTTGCTCTTTCTGTGTGGATCAGGATATTTAATATCCAGATCTTACTGATCACTTATGTTAAAGCCAGAATCAACTATTTAGGATTCTTATGGGTAACAATTGAGCATGAAAATCTCCAGCCTTCAGTATTACCTTCAATAAAGACACACACACACACACATACACACTTTAAGAGGTATTATTCGACGCTCTTCTTGAGTACAACCTGAAATCAAGGAGTATTTCCGATGCGGAACTCAAGTTCTATCGACTCAATTATCGACGTAACACTGATAGCTCATTTTAGTCAATGATTTTATGGTATAATTTGGTTAAAAGCACTAGAAGCAGCATTTGTTCAATACGTGAATATCTAAACGCCAGAGTTGGTCCAAAAATAACACCAATAATAACTCCAAAAATAATCTCAAATATCAACTGTATTTTTATGCAGAAAATTACCAAGCGTTTATCATGGAATAACATCAGAACAGGGAGATATATTAGCTTTTTTCCCACAAACAAACCAATATCGCTGAGTATTCCCATTTGTTCATGGAGTTTAATTCAATTTTTAAATAAATAGAATTTGTGAGTGATAGCTGAGCGAACACACAGCACATTCTGAGAAGTCATTATTAGTACAGATTCGAATCGGATTTGCAGATTTTATTTCCTGTTCAAGTAAAAGGTGAAAAGATTCAGTGATTTGGAGCTTGGTCGAAGGTACCAGTACAGATAGCTTTATAACTGTAGTTTACTTATATTTAGAGTTTTTAATCGACTTCAGATATCATCAAGCTTTCCGGGTGTTGAGCTTAATCGTCCATCTCATTTCTGGAATTTGGCATGTCACAGAGAGGACCACGGAAAATTGAACGACCAATGTCTTCTTCATCGAAGCAAACACAAAATCCAAGGCTTGTTACATGTAAGCAAATATGAAATTCAAAACTTCTTGTTTTCGAGAATCATTTAAATTAATCCATTTTGTTGAAAATGGTTAGATTCATCAGAACAGAAGGCCTCATGCAACAACTCTGTGCAAAATCAGTCAAAACTTACTGCCGATGCATTAGGACAAGGAACCTCGAGAAACACCACATCACAAAATCGCCAAACGGCTCAACAGTACACACAGCAAAGAAGCGGATATGAACAACTAGCACATGGAAAGGGTAATCATAGGTCGCAACATTTTAATGATGTTTCACTGAAAGTTTGAGGTCATTTTTGTTACGTACATTGTTAGAAACAGTTCGCTCCGCATCCCCCATCAAGTTCTTAACAATGATGTCTAATAGTGCAATCTTTAGAAGGCCAGATTGGTAAGCCTCTTATGTAGACGATTTAGGAGTACAAACGTAAAGGCTTTTCATTTCGATGGTGGAGTTAGTGTGAATATTAGCCTCTTCATAGTGGCTTATCGTAAGATATCGTTCACAAAGGAGGTCAATAATGGTTCAAAAAACTTTGCAGAATCTTAAATCTATGGACTTGGCTGATGGTAGAATTTGTAAATGCATCATGCTCGATGAAACTTCGACTTTTCTGCTTCTTGAACATATGTATTCGGGGATTGTAAGATTACATTTTAGTTACATTCTTGAGTATCCTCATCGCCTTCCCTCTTTTCGATCCCGGGTACATTCTTATACCAAGTTCTAACAACAACAAACCTAATCTACTAGCATAGCCAAATAAGGTCATCAGTCAAACACTGGAGGTAAGTACTTTTGAACGTGTTAGGATGTCAAGTTGAATAGTTTTAGTTGCATTCGATCGAGGACACCGAGTTTTACACCTTGTTCATTTGTAAGTCCATTCCTCATTTATTGAGGTATCGATTACTGGTTCAAACTTGGTGAAGTATCTGTCGCTCACAATTCTATAGCCAATTCGATAAAAGCAGGTCTATTTTCCAAAAAGTTGACCTTTGTTTGAGCTTCGAGTGTTCTTCCGTCATCTTCTGTGGGTCTGAGTGGTTTTAGAATTAAGAGAGGAGTAAGGTGTTTCTATGATATAAGAACTTGAAATAGAAAATGGTATAGGCTACGTGGATGTATGTAATGTAGATGGACAGTCGACAAATGCCTAATTCAACAAATTGAATGAAGATTTGTGTATGTGTTCAAAAAATGATCCCTTGAATTTGTTGAAAAATCAGTGACCGTTTTTTTCTTTCCTCAAACATTGCATATCTATTAGGCCAGGGTGTCTCAAAGAACTCGCAGAGCTAACCAAGAGAAATAGTTAATTTGGCCAAGCAGGAGATGACTACCTTTTGTCAGAGGCTGTTGATATGTTAGGACAAGTGGAGTGGAAAAATGTCAAATGACCAAACTGGCAAGACTGAGAGAAACTGCTAAGACACCTTCCAGTTAAAATCATCTCGAAAATATTGCTTTGACTATTGCTGGCTTGTTATAGAAGGAACTCAGGTTGATTACTTATAATTTACTACTTATTTTCTGAAATTAAATTAGTCTATTTCAAAATATAGCAATATCTACTTATCCAATGTCAAACAACGCAACTATGATTTCTTGTAGTGCTTGTTGCTACCCCAAGTACAAAAATAAAATGTCATTTTCAATCAATAATGATTCCTGAAAAAGATTAATTGACTTTGAGGGAAAATTATTCCTTTGTTATTGCACACAGACGTTGTCAGAGGCATTGACTCTTGTGATTTCACTCTTTACTGGAACAGATTTCAAGACGTTTTCAAGACGTTAGATTTCAATAGAATTTTGAAAACTTATTTCTCAATGATTGAACCAAAATCTGCCAACTTAAGAAATAACAAATTTCATTAACGTTTTAGAAACATCAACTGAGATAGAACGGCTTGAAAGGCGGAGAATGGAGTTGGAAACGCTACTACGGAAGGTAAATCAAGAGATCAAAGCGATATCAACCAGATTGGCACGTTTATCTCCAAATACAAAAATGCATAACTGTTCAGCCAGGGAAGAGGTGAAACAAGATGGTAAGAAATTACTATAAAAGTAAATTAATTTGATGAGAATGGAATGATTTTAATTAATGGCATTTTCATTGTAAGTTGTAGCAGATTGCTACACTAATAAGCCTTGACTATACTCAGTTATCTCTTGGGAGATTCTCCTATATTTGGAAAGACTACCAGAATTAGCTAAACTACCGCAAAGCTATAGGGAAACAGACGTATCGCATGGAATGCGCTTATTTGGGCCGTTTATGTATGGTGTGTCTTAAAGGCAGGGAGCTTGTCATTATCTTACGATGAAGGGTTTGCTAAACCAAGCACAAACTATTGATTGGCGGTTGGCTGAGTGGCCTCTGCACTCACGCCACACTTTTTCCCACGTGACAAATGGCATGGCCGCACCTTCGAGCCTGTCTGAGTGCGCATGCGATTCCTTTGTTCAGCGATGACAACGTTGTGTACTCCACAAGGTAAAGGGGGTGCTAAATCAACCTATTTAAGATTAAACTGGAAAGTTAATTCATGCACCCTTCGGACTTTTAGAAGTTCGCTTATATCCCTCAAGGCACTCTATAACCGACCATTTATGTTGTAGAGTCCAAGAGCACCTGGATGACCGCCCATGAAACACCAAGTGTAACTACTCAAATAAGAAGTTGTTTTCTTTCCAAAACCTCTAAACTCAACAAAAGTAACATTTCTGAAGATAGGAGGTCAAATCACAGTGCTTGATCCCTTATCACAGTGAACAGATGTCAATAACTCAGCATTCAGTATCTTTCCTGAATACATTATAATCTGTTGTTAATACCTTGATAACCCCACGCAAATGACCAGAATAAGCAGGCAGCAATAATTTTAGCCTTGCCTTTATCAATATATATGCATATATGCGTTGTATATAAATAAATTAAATTCACATCACACACACAAACACAGGCGCGAATTAAGACAAGACATGTCTGAAAAAATGCAGCCAGTGTAGTAACGTACCCCGTCGACACGCGTGGGAGAGAGAGAGAGAGAGAGAAAGGGGAAGAGAGAGATGGAGGGATAAGGTGGGTAGAAATAAGGGAAATTATTTCTTGACAATGAGGGAGTTAATCGGAGATAGTTTTCTTCCACCTGTTCAGGTTGCCTGCGAATTTAAATTCTGCTCATTATTTCCGAGGTAACTGAGAATGAGGTAACTGGGCTGTTACATTAACGCCGGGTTATCAATCACGTGTATACATCACAAAACGGTTTCATTTTACCTTTTTATGACTAAAATTACTAGTATGAAAGCCGAGCGCTTGTAACCCTTCTAAACGAGCTGGTGCAGAGCGTTTTTTGTTGGCATAAGCTAAAATTCGCATCTTGTGCTCTTACTCTACTTCAGAGTAGCAGGGCTCAGTGGGAGGGGGCGTTCATTCATACAGATCACTGCTCGTAAAAGGGACTTGTTGATTCCATTTCAGAGCTTCCCACGTAGAATGGAATAAGAAGTTATTCTAAGTTGCACTGAGTTTGTGCTTTTGGGAAATTCAGATACCAGCACACAAAGTGAAAATAAATTAAATTTTTCGGCGCCATACTATTTTCTTCTTTTTGAGAATGTGTCGTACTTTTAGTTAGAATAAAAAGGCAGAATAAATTTTACTTTGAAAGAAGCTTTCCTACGCCATATTTTACAAAATACTCAAAATGGCGTAAGGCTTTACATTCATTTATTTGGTGTGCAGAAAACCGTGTTCGCCCATAGTTATTCCAAGGCTCTGTTGTCTCCACTTTCAAAATTGGACATATGGCAGGAAGTGTGCAAATATCATATTTAAATTGTGATGTTCATGATACTTGCCATCAACCCAATCTGTAGTGTGCTATTATGAATGAATTGCTTTGAGCCACCATGCATGCGTTAATGGCACAGTTGAATTGAATCGAGCGAATAACCTCGCCACCCAGTACGGAAGAATATAACAGGACATTGTGTGGTGAATATCTGACCATCAGCATACACCAAGGCCTATACCAATGTACAAGATTTCAGTTTGGGGAGCAAACACCCTTAACTCTTTCAACACATACTAGACAATGTGATTAGTGGAGCATCTGCATATCTGGTCGATGTCATAGTATTTGGGCGAACGGAGCCAATTGAATATCTCTTTGAACGCATTACCTATTATGGATTCCAGTTGAGACCAGTGATATGTGGGTTCTTCTTAAAGTTTATAAAGTATCTTGGTTTGAATTTTGACTCGAATGAATTGGAGGTGTTATGAACATGCCATCCCCAACTCTTCGTTCTTGCCTGTGATACATTATTGACTACAGCAGTTTTCCACCCAATTGAAACTCATGGACCGTTGGATCGTCTCCTTCAAAAGACAGTGCCTGTCACTCTCTCTGACTGTTAAAGATTGTTTGAGAGACTAAACTCCATGCTGAAATCAAATATGATTCTGACTCATTGTAAATCGGAACTCAGCATAGCTATTGGAGAATATACATTAAGTTAGGGTAAGGGGTCAGCGATCTCACACTCTTTCCTTGATGGCTCAGAGAATGCTGTGACTCATACATCCCGTTAGCTGGCACCATTCGAGAAGAACCATAGAAAAATTTAGAAACAAGCACTTGCTATTGTCAAAGCGGCGAAGGTTCATAACTCTATAATGAGTTACCACTTTACCCTTCTGACAGTTCACAAACCTCTGCTGGACATTTTTGGATTTATTAAAAGCACTTCAACACAATCAGTCAACTGTCCTCAGTGCTTGGCAATGAACTTCGAAGGATGCGACTTCGAAATCAAATGTCGTAACACTCGGTCAAGCATAAGTATTATTAGATCCAATTGTGTATCATTATTTATAGAGTACTTGTTAGATCTACTCCACCGTCTACTCTATCATTAGCTGTTTCACTCGATTAAAACGTTCGGCAGTTTCACTTTAGTAGTCCAGGAATAAATCGAATTAAAACATTAGGCGAGAATTCTCAAAGAAAGAGAATGGTTTGTCAAAGGCTACCTCGAACGTCTAAATGTTGTTAAAAGCCATCCATGTGGAAGACTAATGCCTTGGTCACCAACAGAAGGTCCTGATGCTAGGTTTATATTAACTTTGCTGGTCATATCAATGGCGCATTCAACTTGGTATTTGTGGTATCATATTCCAAGTGCCTGAAATTAGTACCAATGCCGTCAACAAATTCTACATTTAATATAACATTTTCTCGATGAATTGTTTTCCAGAAACTCTGGTGTCGAATAATGGGTTTTATTTTTTTTAGGACACATTTCGAAGAATTTTGCATGCACAGAATTGTTTATCACATCCGCATACACCCTCGTATCACTCTCAATCAAAGAGGCAGAGAGATTTGTTAAAACTTTCAAAAAGTCCTTGCTGAAAGCAAAATAGAAAGGAGCGACTGAGGAAGTTAGTCAAAATTTGGTACTGTCTTGAAGGGCAACAACCCATTCGACGTTGTGTGAAACACCTTCAGAACTACTAATTGGAATAACAGTTCGAACCATCAACTCTACCATGATATCGACGAACAAGATAAATGCACCAGAGAGAAGAAATGAAAGAATCTGTTCTGATCACGCAAGCTTCTGATTTATTAAAATGCATTAGAAGGCATTTATGAAATACTACTAGAATTCAGTAGAGGAATAGCGCTATTCTCGACTGTGGTAGTAGAGTTATGAAGTCTTTTTTGTCCACCAAGTACCACAATCTACACTTGACCCAGACTCAAGTAAACAGGCTTGCAATTATCCATTGATTGATCCATTTTCAAATTCTCCTCCACCTTGTGTTTTCCTCCCGAGATTTTTTAGCCTTGATTACATCGTTATTATTCAGTCGAATTACTATTTGGAAACCTCTTTTCATAAAATGAAGGACATCTAATTTGCTTTATTTTCAACGTTTCAAAAATTTGATCATTTATAATAATTCAAATTCACCTGCTTCCTTGAGAAATCTACGAGGCGCTATGCAAACCCTAAGAGAGAAGAATTTTGTTAATTTAAACTCCCCCGCCTTTCTGTCATAAGAAAGTCGTTCATAATTTCTTATTGCAGCTCTTAAGAAGTATTGAAAACATATGAAGCAAACCATTTTCGCAATGAACTTTTAAGCGTTTGACTCATCCGTTGTCAGACTTTATTTTGATAAATCATTTCGTTTGATTTTCCACAAATCGGACGAGGAACTTATGTACAGATACACCTGCAGAACAAGTTCAATAACCTCGTTTACTCGATGTATACTAAACAATAATCGAACTCTTGTAATAAGTCCAGTAATTTATTATTTCATAATTTTTTCCTTTCTTGAATCATCCTGCATTGTGTCTTATCTATTCCTCCCTCACCGTATTCGAGTTAGGTGTTAAATGTCTACAGTAGACCTACCCCTTTAGCCATTGTAGAAAATTCTATTCAGTTACTCACCGGACTTCTTGTGTGTTTAGCATTAATCCATTCTACAAGTTTTTCTTAACCTTACTTCTATAATCCTACAATTTACCCTTTTCCTTTAAATGTCAGATTACCCTTTGAAGATTCAAGTTATTATGATGTAGGTAAAATCAAGATAATCTTTTGCCCTGACCCTTTACAACAACCAACCCCTAAACCTTAGTGTCAGCAATTTCAGGTCTCCACATCCCAATATCCGACAATATAAAAGTCAATTAATTTATGAACAAATAATGACAAAAATCAATACTAATTTAAAAGTTTGTGGGGCACATCATCGCATGAGCGCACAGCGTGACTTGAAGGTGCGGCCGTTCAACTTCGCATACGGATTGAGTGCGAGGACACACAGTCAATGGCCAATCAAAAGCCTCCGCTCGTTTTACTTAAATCGTCATGTTGAATGGCTAAGCTTCTTCCCTTGTTACACTCCACGCCATGCATGTTTAGAATAAACGCGTTTTCTGTGTATCTCTGTCTCTCCTTAGCTTTGCAATAGCTTAGCTAATTCTGGGGGTTTTACGAACTAGGAGAATCTGCCACTGAGGTTTCTGAGTACAATCGGGCTTAGTTAGGTAGCTAATCCGCTACTGATGAATGTGTAGGTGGCTATAAATGCGTTCCAAAATAAGTTCTAATTCTGATTGATGGCGCAATGGTAGCAATAAAACGACTAAGAATGTCCGTTGAGGCCAAGGCGATAATCATCACTTAGTTGATAGGGCGATGTGATATGCAATTTAGTAGTTTTATACTGTAAGGATCCACCCGACTTTGATGAAGTGGTAAGTAGAAAATTGCTTTAACTCGAGTATAAGAAAACACTTAGCAATGGCAAGCATCAACTAATCGCCGTGGCTAATAACAGATATTGTCCTCTCACTCTCCTAATTTCTGCTTAATAACCATTCAGAATATTGGCAGAATACTATCGTCTGCTATCATTTTATTTTGTCAGTTGCATTCTATATTACTATTTCTATTACGATTTTCACTCTGTCCGTAATGCATTCCCGAATATCAAATTTTCAATTGTACATGTCAATCACAGCTTGGACGGCCGTTTGCAAACTGAATCAGAGTTACATTTAGCCTCCAGAGTCGCGAGTGAGTGAAAAAAACTTTGGTTCTATTATTTACAGGCGTAATGTTAATAACTTCAGTTAAATCATGTTGAATTAAAGGAAGCAGAAATTAAGAAGTGGAAAATATATAATATTGCCTATAAGAATTAGTTTTGGGATAAATATCAGTTCCTTACACGCAGTCCACATCAAGCTTGATTGGTATCTCATCAGCAATTTTTCTATTATATTTATTGACTATTTTATTAGTTGTCACTTGTTGTGTCTTAGAACCATAATCTTACCATTTCAACATAATTCAATTCGCATAGTAGAAGTAAGCAAGGCTTTAGAAGACCTAGTTTTATTGTCACTTTCTTATGCTGCTCCAAAAGGTTAATAGTCCTGGCGAGAGATAGATAAATGTTGGTGCTTTCAAATGAATAATGTCGGCTTTAGATTATAAAGGCTTCAAATAATATCTGTTTTTATGATTTGAAATTACCTCAGCATATTACTCAAAATTTCTTGCAATTATGGTTAAAGTGGCTAAATAAAATAGAAAACATCTGCAAGTAGAGTGATTGATGGGAAATTAACTGTAATCGAATATACCTTCATGTTTTATTATTTCATTTGTTTAACAAATTTTAGACATAAACATTCAGACGAGTCAGAATACACCAATATGATTTTGACCAACATAATTTACAAAAAATAGTAAATTCCTCAATGAAACTCATGATGTTTAATAGGATACTAAGGAAACATTTTTAAAATACTGGGTTCTTAAAAGACGTGGGCTCGTGATTAGAAATTCGCTTAAAAGAATCGTTTAATTATTCCAAAGGATATGATCCGGTATTATTTCCGAAATATCAGTGTATGTGCAAGGTTTCAATGACTCTTTGTGAAGTAAAGCAATGAGAGAAACAATTGAATAGTTAAATAGCATTACAAATGCTGAAACGTCTATTTTGCGTCGGTAATTTTTCCCTGCAATGCACCGTATATTATTTGTTTAATAATAGTTTTTGAGTTTCTAAAAAGTTTATGGGCATAGCTAATATAGTTATTAGTAAAATTAATTTCTAACTGTCAATATACAGCTATATTTGAGTCAAATAAAATTGGATTTTCTCGTCGATGCTTCTACGGCTAAGTCTGATCATAATTTAATTTTTTATTAATGTTACTTATATTGCTAAGTTAATGGAAACCAGTAAATTGATAAAATCAAAGGATTGTTTTAAACAAGGCCATTGGGGCTTAGCCCGGGAAAACAATGTTGCCTGATCTACACTTGGCTTTTTACTAGTGATGTCATACGAATGTGGTACAAACGGCAGAGAACTTGAAGACAAGGTATTACATTTTTTTATATGACTTATTTCACTTGCAAGTTTCCCTGGGATCTAATTTTACTTAATATACCGCACCATATAAATTTTTGAATTTTCAAGTAGTTTGAGCTAAGCTCATTATGATTTAGACCTGTTATAGTGTATTTAACATTTAAGTAGCATTAATGCAGTCTTATCCTTGTATACTGTGCTAGTTTTCAAACCTGCAAATTGATGGTTCAGAAGGTAGAAAATACGTTCCTCCACATTTGCGAGGGGGCTCTGATTCCAATGAAGGCTACAATTATGAACAGCCCCGCGTTGGACGCGGTGGATTCAGCCGAGGTGGCGGACGCTATAACTCCGATGATGGGTTTAGTCGTGGTGGTAGGGGTCGTGGCAGTAATTTTGGCTACGGTAGCCAAAATGGTAACAGAGGTGGCGGGTTCAATGTCTATGATCGAGGTTTTCGTCGCAATGAGACGTCTTATGGCGGTTCGACAAGGCGAACATTGGATGATGGAGGTTCAGCTGATTGGTCTAAACAATTGCCTCCCAATGAGCGTTTGGAGAAAGAATTATTTCACAAGGTTAATACCGGAATTAATTTTGATTTGTACGATAATATCGAAACCAATGTGTCCGGTCCCAATGTAGAAGATTTAGTCCCAATTCAATCCTATGACGATGTTTCATTGACTGTTATTGTACGAGATAATATCGCCCTTGCTCAATATTCTCGGCCGACACCAGTTCAGAAATACGCCATTCGAATTATTTCTATGGGGAGAGATCTAATGGCCTGTGCTCAGACAGGTTCAGGAAAGACTGCTGCTTTCTTGATACCAATTTTGAACAATATGTTTGAACAGGGACCAGGAAATTCAATTATTGCCTGTGTAAGTCCTCTTGTTGTGTTTATATGAGCTTAGGCTGAATCAAGTCATAGGAAACAGTTTCCTGTCGGTTTAATTCTTGCACCGACGAGAGAGCTTGCCTCTCAAATCTATGATGAAGCGAGAAAATTCTCCTACAGGTCTAGGGTTCGACCTTGTGTTGTTTATGGCGGTGCTGATATGCGAAGGCAACTGCAAGAGCTTTCAAACGGCTGCAATTTGCTTGTAGCTACTCCTGGACGTTTGATAGATGTTATCGAGCGTGGAAGAATTGGTCTAAATCATGTTAGGTAACTGTATTATTTTCTCATTATTCTCTTTAAGATTCCTCGTCTTGGATGAAGCTGATAGAATGTTAGACATGGGTTTCGAGCAACAAATTCGTCGTATTGTGGAGCAAGATCATATGCCCCCCAAAGAATCACGACAAACTCTTATGTTTTCGGCTACTTTCCCCAAAGAAATTCAAATTTTGGCTCAGGACTTTTTAAATGACTACGTTTTTTTGACTGTTGGTAGAGTGGGCAGTACAAGTGAGAACATCACTCAAACCCTACTTTGGGTCCCTGAGAATGAGAAAAGAGATGTTCTTGTGGATTTACTTGCTGATTCGGGTAGTTATACTTTTCTCCTCTTACTCCGTTTGAATCATAGAACCGACGGACAGAACTCTCGTTTTTGTGGAAACTAAGAGAGGTGCTGACGCTTTGGAGGATTACTTATTTCAAGAGAAGTATTCTGTTGCAAGCATTCATGGTGATAGAACCCAGGAGGATCGAGAAGTAGCCCTCAAGTACTTCCGCATGGGTGTTACACCTATTTTAGTTGCAACTGCGGTTGCTGCTAGGGGTTTGGATATCCCTGACGTCAAAGTAATGCGCACTTTTTGATCTTATCCCTATTACCACTTTAGCACGTTATAAACTACGATCTACCTTCTGACATTGAGGAGTACATTCATCGAATCGGCCGTACTGGAAGAGTGGGTAATTTAGGTAAAGCCACATCATTTTTCAACGATAAAAATCGCAATTTGGCTCCGGATTTGATTGAGAGGCTTGAGGAGGTTAATCAATGTGTGCCCCAATGGCTTAGATCCATTAGTGATGAACCATCCAGACAACAGTCGTCTTCTAGAGGTAGACCTAGACGGTAAGTTGTCAGTCGCCTTTCTTCCTCCTTCTCTTCCCCCCTTAATGGTTATTTTTTCATAGTGGTGGTGGTTTCGGTGGCCGTGATTATCGCCAGCAGCATACTCGTGGTGGTTTCAGCTCTAGTGGTGGTCAGTTTGGTGGATTCGGTAATCGATACGGTGGTGGTGGAATGGGCGGCTTTAACGACGGAGGATATTCTAACTTTGGAGGGCCATCTCGTGGTCGCGGCGGTGGTGGCCATACTGACTGGTGGGCAAATGACTAGATATTTTTATACACTCAATGATTCGTCGCGTACTCTCCTTGTGTGTTTGAGCTAATTTTCACACTCAACATGCGCTCTCCTTTCTCGTTCACGTCATTTTTATCACTCAACCCTTTCCCCATTCTTCGCCTCTTATCATTAACTTTCCCCTCTCTTGCTTTGCAAACAATTTCTGTTCTCTATTGCCTCAGAGAGTGCGTGTGCGAGTCTTTAGTTGAAAAATTAATGGCCTGCTGGTCTGCACCTACCTATTTCTTAGCATTTAACACATTGAAGTTATCTTTTTTATCGAAAGGTTTTAAATAAAAGGAATGGTTGGTTAAATATTTGTTCTCTTTTTCACTGATGTTTCTTTTTCTAGGTGGAGGTAAGTTATGATTTGCTATTTAGCTCTATATATTTTTGGCTTTGTGTTTCAAGTTTGGAATTCGTATTGGTAAAAGATTTTTTTACGTATTTTGATCACTGCTCTAGCTTTACTTCAGTATTTGATTAGGGTTCACCTCGGAGTAAATTTTTTTAATTCTATGAACAGTTTTCCAGTTATCGATTTTTTGTTGCGTGGTTAATATGTCGATTAATTTTAATTCCAGCTGATGCAATCAAAATTGTTGGTAGAGGATGGCTGATTTTCTCTGGAACCTCATTGGTATTAATAATAACAAACAATCTCGTGTATTATTTTAGGGATCAACGGAGTCAGTTTCTAGGGTTTATAAAAAAGGTTTTCAGGAGAAATTGTTCCGATAAGGGTATTTATTCTTTCCAAAACAAATGTTTCTGTGTGAACTTTGGAACCACTGTGTTTAGTATCCGTTTTCTATGGATCTGACTTGCTCTTGTTACGGTTGGGTATTCAAAACTCTTGCTTTCTTAATATTAACTTTCGGACCTTTCCGCATATTCAGGCTCTTATGGGTGGGTGGGGGGAGGAGTGTCAAAGGGCGGTTTGCGTCCATTCGGTGACGCCTCCGAGCGGAGCTGAATTGTTGACAAGTAGTTGCTGCTGCTTAATAACGTTGAGCCTATTTTGAGTAGCTGCAATGGTAATTAGTTATCAGTATCACAAGAAAACGATCCTAGTGACTTTTGCAGTGCACTCGTAAAACAAATATATCATCTCTGATTCACTAAGGAATTTGATTTCTAATCAACTTTCCATTTTAAATATTCGTTAAAGGCTTTTGTACGCTTGCTCTTTTCCTCTATTTTTGCGCTGGAAGTGAAACGGTAGGTTCAATAAGTATCTGATATCTTACACTTCCCCTGCTATCAGTGTCTTTTTTGGATTTTCATTCGCTGTTCTTTCAGTGTGTCAGCTTCTTGTGGAGTTCTTGGAGATCCTCCTGGTCCTATTGGTCGATCAAGAAAAAACGCAAATCGATTCCTCTACAACAATAAAACTGTAGCAATTGGTGGTGGGAAGTTTTCTAATTGGTAGGGGGAAGGCTTTTTATCTCTAAATGCTGCGCCCTCTTGCATATTAAAAGTCTTACCTTGCTTTCAGACATTGGTACGTTTGTTATCTTACAAGTTTAAACCAGAATTGCTAATGTAGCCTATCCATGCCCTTTTGCCCATGTTCGTTTTCTTTGTTATGACCGTTCTCAAGTGCCATCCAGTTGACCCTATTTTAATTTCTCCTTGTAGAACTGCTGTTGCTGAATTTCAAGAGTAATTACAATTTTATCAATAAAACCATTGCGGCTTAACGTTGTATTTCTAATGCACGTAGATCCACTGCTAGAGCTATTGGTTGCAGATCGAGAAGCAACTGTTTCGATCCTTGTCTGTGGGTATGGGAACAGCCGAATCGCAATATTTAATGATAATCTACTTAGATATTAATGAGTAAGGGGCCTTTTCAGAATTTTAAAGTAGCTTTCCCTTCCACTCTTGAAGTTTGGAAAATTCTTCTATCACTACTTATACGTTGAGGTGGAGGTTTTATTTAATTCTGGATTTCGGTTATATCTAAATTTGATTAAAGTTCATTTTGAATGAACTATTAGCTTGTTAATATGTGCGGTCTTGTCGAATCCTTTAACGGTAATAAATAAATGCTTTAAGTTTATCGTTTAATGCATGTTAGTGCTGGTTAATTAAAGATGGATTTCCATAATTACTCACCATTTAAGGAATACAGGTCTTTCAGGACCTAGAATTTGACAGGTTCTGGTTCTAAAAGGCAGGAACAGATAGGCTAATCAATAATAGTTCAAC
Source organism: Hymenolepis microstoma (assembly GCA_000469805.3). Lineage (NCBI taxonomy): Eukaryota > Metazoa > Platyhelminthes > Cestoda > Cyclophyllidea > Hymenolepididae > Hymenolepis > Hymenolepis microstoma. The sequence goes on along the minus strand of LR215991.1, from coordinate 22,256,028 downwards.
CTCAAGTCAATAAGTGGGTTTTCGGGAATATTTTGCACTAATGAGTATTCTCGGAAATCGATTAATTGCTCGTAACGGTAGTCATTGGACATGGACTATTAGGGAATTTCATGGCTGTGATTGTAGCTTATTTGAAACTCCATGCAGAAGACTAGTGAGAACATGTCTTTACCAGGCCATATTTTAATGTGTTTACATTACTTGGCTATCGATAAGCCTTTTTGAAATCTTAGGTTATTGAAGTAAGTATTTTCTGCCAAACGGGTGGCATTCGTGCGTCCTAACTTAGACTTTTAATCAATGCCGGCTGACGAGTTTTGGATTCGGTCTATGCTACGCCACCGGTGCCCTGAAGTAGTAAAAGAATTCAATTTTATTATGTGTTTATCTAACATGATTAAATTTATGAGCTGTGTGGAAGACAAAATGTGAAGTATTTGCTTCAACTTTATTGTTAAGGTTGACTAAAGTTATTTTCAATAAAAGGTGCTGAAGTTGTTCCCTGAGTTTCGTCTAAGCTTTGAAGTGCTTATTTATTGGTGGAGGGTATTTCTTGATGAATGCGGCCACGTCGAATTTACGCTTGCAGCCTGTAAAGTTCATAAAACGAATCTTTCCGAATACTGGTCGCTCCATCCAGCCCTGATCGTGGATACCACAAATAGACCACATCACTCCTGAAACGAAAGATTAATGTCATTTAAGTATCCTTTTCAGTAGTAGTGGGCTTTAATTTGATGTGTCGTTTTACTCTGGGAAGGTTGATATGGGCTTAAAAACATTAATAAAAGGGGTCATAATCATATCGTAAGTATTTTGGTATCCTTGAGTCGACGGTTTTATATGCCTATTCACTGGTCGATATACTTGTGCATCTGCAAAAGACTGTGGCTCATTGACAAATGTCAGCGTCTGAAAAGTCCAGTCGCGAGACCGATGCTCATAGGTCCACATGCAGATTCACATACAGATAGCAGATTCTAGTCAATAGGAGAAGTGGTAGAATATAGGTATCTTCAGAATGCGGCTCCAGCATACCTCTAGTGGTTAGCGTGCTCGACTGCAAAGTTAAGTGGAAGGGATCTAGGACACAATAAGTGAACTGTTTAAGCTTAAATAATAAGTGAATTGACGGACTGAGTTTTCTCCCTAGGTAACTTCATAATGCTACATCTCTACCCTCAGATCGTTTTTTAAGGCACGTTTCTTAATGAAGTTGACAGTTGTAGATGCGGCGATTGAGAGACTTTCTTAAAAGAAAATTTCGTCTTGTTGGGGGGAGATTCAGTAATTAAAAATCATTGTGCATAGAGAACCAATAATGGCATTAAACTGCTTCAAAGATTAGTTGTGAGTGCCCAGTGTGTGTTTTGTCGCGATCTAATAGGCCTAGTTTAGGCTAAATGTTATTCTAGGTCGAATTTCTATGCCTGAAGGTTATATGGTCAACAAAGCGGGGATATTAAATAGGGATTTTCTGACAAAACATCCGATTTGACTTAAAAAGATACGCCTTAGGAGTAAACTACATCAAGACTGTAACCCCATGAGTTATTCCATGAGAGAATGATCTTATCTTATAACAATAATTTAATTGTTAGCTGAGCCTCACAAAGCTGAATTTAAGTAATTGCTTAGAATATTGGATCCGTTGGTTAGCCTCCATCAGAGTAGCCTATTCTTGTAACTCTTAGCGGTGAACAAATGGCAACGCCTTACCTCTGTACCTAATAGGCGCAGTTAACTGTTTTCTCACTGGTAACTTTGGGTACAGTTGGGCTTGTTATTTAGCGGCTCTGGAAGGGGGTGTTTAGTCATCCAGGCTTAATGGTTAGCAAATGAGCACTATGGTTACACAAGTTAACAGTGGGAAGCATCTACAATGTTTGGCAGTATTTGCTTTTTTTAGAAAGGCAGTTTGTCTTGATCACTGATTGTCATATGGTGAAGTTGTTGTCAGATATGCGAAATGGACTCCCGCAAAATAAATATATAGAAGAGTAATGCAAATCCCAAAAAAATGTCCACAAATGTAGCGGTGGAGAGGATGAGAGAAAAAAATAAGGGTCTCGGAACTTTAGTAAACAGTATTCGTTTGCTCCAAAAAAAGTGATCAACGTTACAAGGTTATTCAGTAGTTCAGAAAAAAATATTTTCTATTAAAAATTTATTTTCAGTACTAATAATATGGAAGAAAACGAAATAATTGTTAAAGTCGTCAAAGAAAAACATTTAATAATTTGTATACTTCCGCCTTCTCCTTGACACAAGGCCTAAAAGTAACGCACTAAAGCAAGCTGAAAGAAGGTCATGGTTCTAGAAAGGCGTTCGTGTCAAATTTTCGGGACAAAGAAGGTTTCGATGAGGCCATAAAACATTCTACTTGAATAGCTTTGGGTGAAATTTTGAATGAAACTCAAATCCTTCATTATGCTAAAGAAGGATTCCTCTAACTGCAATATGTATTAATAAGATGCTGTTTGAATTTACTTACTCTCTGAATTTTTGCTGTCCAGCTCTAACTTTCATGCCTTAAGCATGTGGTTAAATGGGGTCTCCTATGCCCTAATTTCATTAGTCAGTTCCGTCTAATGGAAATTGTCTCACCCTCATTGGCCCCTTGCTGTCCAGTGCTAGCAGTCCTGCTCAAAAATACATTTCCTTAGTTGTCTAATAGCAAACAAAGTAATGGCAATTGCCCAACGGGTAGAAACTCAGAATTAAAAATTACTTTTTCTTTCCCTAAATATTAACAGAATGAGAGTAATAACGTGAAATCGATACACACACCTACACCTATCCAGGAAAATTGTCGTGTCTAGTTTCCCTAGTTCATATAATATTTAAGGTGTGAGGCCCACTGATCTAAAGTTTCACCAGTGTTGGTGTACTGAGGAAAAGTAAGAGTCTGTGGTTTCAATTTAAGAAACTCCAAAACGAATATTTCTCCATTCAAGATTATTTCTAGGAGACACAAATGTGATTATGGAATTGTGACCTGGCTTACAAGCAAAAATAATAAAGGTCAAACCTCCTAGACAATGTGGTTAGAATATCCCACGAAATTATGCAGACTGGTGAAGTAACAGCTATTTGGAAAACCAAATTACCTACTTACTGATTAGCTTCCTTTATAAAATTGAATGCGAAAAACAATTCATATAAAGGAAATTAAAGTTTTGAACGCCGAATGGAGGAGGGATATACGCTATAATTACCTGTTATTCTCCCAAAATTACTCCAATGTTAACATCGCGAATGACACCCTGGTATGTATGTATTTTAGTCGCCCCTGTCATTTACAAAATTATGCATATAAGGTCATCATTGATGGTTTTGCCTCTCGAACACATATTACGTCGATAGCGCAGAGACATTGCCTTCTTTTTGGAGGTTTCATAAACCATCCACCGTAGTTCCTATGGTTTTGAGTTTTTTGGCATAACAGTTAATTACGGTCTGAGTATGATCAGCAGCATTACATCGCAGCATTATGAAATCGCATTTAAGAAATAGAACTTTTAATCTACCATAAAGTTACCTGTAAAACATGGAATATCCTGAGCCAATCAAATGCTCCAATTTCAGACCATATTCAGTAATGAAGAATATAAAATAGTTTTAATTAAGACTTGTCTGATGTAGGTTACTAGCCCAATGACCCAAAATTAGGTCAAAATGAAAAAAAAAATCGATTATTTTTTATTGAAGAAATAACAATTAACCACATTACGATCAATCCTAAATGAAAGACTAGGGGACCTGCAGTGTAAAGAGCTAAGTATGGCATACGCATGGAAGCCCTAATTTAGAAATTCAGCATTGCCAGGAAGCGTGCGGGCATGGAGCGCCCTAATTGAACCATGATTCACCAGTGTTTTAGCATTTGATAAATGTTCCGCGATGATTGGCTAGCCTCCAAGGTCAGAAGGCACTAATTGGCTTGTCGTATGTTTACACATTTATACGTGGCATGATTGAAACGTGATGAGAAGGGTTAATTTTAGTTTGAAATTTGAGAAATGGTTGTGCCTACTTCATGGAAAAATTATGTTAGTATTTAATGGAAGCCAAAAATATAAAGCAGTGTGGATAAAAAGAACACATATTCCTCGATTAAAGTCATGTGGAAAGACAAAAGGTGAAGCGAAGCAAGTACGAAGAATAAATAGACGAATATGATTCTTGAAGAAAACTCTCTAGGGAAAGTATAGAAAAAATATGCAAACACAATCATTTCGAATAATTATTTCATTGGGTGTATTTTTACCACTAATGTGATTTTGTTTTTCTAATGCCAGGCTTTATGATAGTTATCATGAGCCATTTAGTTGACTTCGAGCTTCACAGAGGGATGAACATCAAAGTCAAAAGAAATTCGCCTAGAGGGGGAACAGAAGAGTGATTCACAGATGTAAAGGAGACAGACACAAAGGTAAAGGTAAGGTGAGTACTGTGGAAGTGGTCGAAAATGACACACAGTCGGGTCATGGTAGTTTGAAGTCAACTGCTAGTTATAGACTTTGTTTTCGTATGAGTATACATTGCCCAGGTTACACCACGTGGAGGTAAGTCTATCGCGCAACACTTATGTGGTCTCGTTAATGGAAAAGGCCCTCATTTTTACCCCCATGACCATTAAGCTCACAACGATTGAACTCCCTCTGCAGACTTGTCCTTACAAGGTGGCTATGTTTACCGTCGCATTATTATAAATCATCCATTTTTGGTTTGTCCCAATTATGCTGTGACCATGAAAGTTAGGCAGGAGACATTGCCCACTCTTTTGAACTACAGCAATTCAAGGTGTTTATCAACTGGCGGCCCTTTAACTCCAAAGATGGAAGTGGCACCCTCACCCCATCTTTCAAACCTCTGTAATGAAGGTTAAAATGTGGACGAAATTTCTTTCAAAAGATAGAATTAAAATGTCACCTTATATCCTTTCAGTAAATATAATGTCTACACAGCTCTACATTTCGAACATTCATAATGCACTTTATTGATCTATTTTAAAGTATCTCAGTAATAATTTTCTTTAATTTAAAACCATATGAGAGAATTGCACACACAACTATGTTCAACAGTCATTCAAAGTTTAAGGCGTTCTTCCGCTAATGGCTCACGAAATATCAATACCTGTCCAAGTGATATGCATTTAAAGAACTGAATATAAACACAAAAATATACTTCAAAATGTATTATCAGCAAAAGTAAAATAACTAAATCAAATCTTTAGAACTGCTCACTGCAAAGTAAAATTTGCTTAGTGAGTCCAGCTAGTTAAAACGATTTGACAATCCCGGCTTATTTGTGGTTGGAAAAGGATGCAGATTAATCAAGGTGGCATGACTAACCACGAAATTAAATCTGTTAGCCAACAGGCTTCGAATATGACCACACGTGAAATGATGAAAATTGAACTCCCCTTTTATGCGAATATCGACACTTTGCTCCTGTCGAGTTCAAGGCGGGAGGGAGTTGCAAAGTACTGACTTCACAATCCACTTGTGGTTGACCTTCCCCACTTTCATGACTCTTTCCAAGTGTTTGGAATAATTTCCAATGTTTAGAACTTGGTAAGTTCCTTGCATAGCCATAGTCAGCAACAATAATTATATTCTGATTTTTTTTTCTATGGGCAGTGCCGAATTTCTTATTTTCTTTTAAGCCAATATAATTACATCTAACCTTTTTTGTAGAAGAAGTAATACCGGTTATATGAGGCTGTTACTCGAAAGACAACCCGCTTTCCTGATTATGATGGGTTTTATCATTTCGAATAGGGGTTTCTGAATATTTTCATCATGGTGTTTCTAAATGCAACATTGGTGACAAGGCACCTGGAATATATTCTTCTATGATGTATGATCAGTACCTATTATGTTTATCAGTTGCGCATAAACAATTAAGTAGCGTACGTTTCACAATCTTCGTGGTATCCTAGTCGAAAATATTTCCACTTAACTAAAGGTATACACCAAGCATAGTCTAATTAAAGACAGTGATTTCTTTAACTACGAAGTTAGATGCTGTTAGAATAATCTAGCTACCCAGGGTCGACTAGAGGACAGGCTAACAAATCACGTGACGTAAAGGTAACGAATCTGATATTTGAATGCTCGAAAGTTCTCTACTCTTATTTCGAAGGCTGGATTCGAAAGGGCCTATAAAGAAATGCACGCAAAAAAGACATCCCTGCAGTGTAAAAGCATTACCTACTAGGTGATGGGCAGACAAGGTGATGTTTCCGCTGTTAAATGTTGCGTTTGTCTAAAAGAATTAGATAAGTGGAGAGTGGGAGTAACTCCGAATTGCATGAGATTTATACTTCATTTGTGCTAATTCAATAATAAAAAGAATGTAAGGTCTTCGTTTTGAGACAAACGCAACTCCAAAAACGCCTTGACAGTAGATTACAAATTTTCAGTTAGATACAATTAACAACGTAGTATTTGATTGAATGTGCACTTCGAAGGAAATTAACGTGTTCATAAGTACTAAGTATTAAAGTAATAGTACTTGAAGCCCTTTTTAATACTGACAGTAGGTCTGCTTTAGGATTATGCTCTCGCAGATCCATAGAATATAAAGGGCTAGATCTCTGGATTCTTCCTGACCCAGCTTCTCAGCTTTTACTCAGATGTGGAAAGTCTCCCAGGGACGTTTTTCGAAATACGCGGCATCAGTAATAAGTAGGGAGAAGTTTATACAATAATATATCATTAAATACGGTAGAAAGTCTCTAATTCCACATGGTTGTCATAGCCTACCTCCGGAGATTTAGAGTAAAATCAGTGAAGCTACCAACTGCAAAGGATTGTTCACGAAATTATTGAACCTTCGGCGCAACGATCAACAGTGCCTAATTTTCGGTTGCTCTAAGTTTTATTAACTACAAGGTTTGGCAATTTAATTCAATAGAACATCACGGATTCTTCTGAGATGAGTAGCAAAGAGATGAAAATTTAGAAACTCTTTCAAACTATTCCCTCTTTGCTGTAGCAATGTAACAGCTTATCCGAATGCCATAAAGTAAACCATCCTTATAAAAAACAGACATATCATAAAATTTGATCAAATTAACTAACCGACATATCCATTCGGATCAGTTCCATCCAGTGAATATTTGTCATTAAGATATATTCCTAGTTTAAGAGCTTTCTCGGGACCACCGGCATGCCATTCAAGGATCTTCTTGGCCCAATACATTCTCAAGAATCCGTGCATTTTACCCTCCCACAGGAGTTGGCGCTGAGCAGCATTCCAAAGCTCATCTCCTGTGGATGCCGACTCCATTTTCTCCTCGCTATAGGATGGTTGACGAATGTCGTTAGAGTGTTTTCTCAGGGTCTCCTGAGCCCAAGACCAAGCACCTATTGAAAGAGAAAATCGGAAAATTATAAATTTTTGTTGACTAAACTGCACGTCTGACTATTAGAGGAGCTGACAGAATTCGATATTCTCGTCAAGAAAACTCAATGAATTTTGTGGTCAGTGGGTTATAGCAGTTTCATAAACCCAATTTGCTCCTGTCCCTCCATGCCACTTTCATACTCTAAAACTCAAATAACCGTTATAAGTTTGCATCTAAAGATCACACTTGAACTTGTCTCGTGATTCCGATTAATTGGTCAGTTAAATTTGAAGACCTAATTCTGAAGATATTGCTTTTTCATTAAGATATTCTCTGTTTGAAATAAATAAACCCGGTTGATTGCAGGCTTAATATAGCCTCTCTGTTTTCCCTTCAAACTACTTTGTCTCATCCTTGTCCTGCAGTAGTTGCGTTCGCGCATTTTGGAAAAGCAGCGGCTTAGACAGTTTCCTACAGTTTATATTGGAATCCTTAAGCTAGTCTCCTTTTCTACTTCAATTACAACACTAATTCTTTAGTGATTTTGAAGTCTACTTCTTATTCATTTTTTTAATAAATGAGAATTCCTGTTATTTTGCCAAAGTAATATTGCACAAATTTCCATATTAATAAATTAGTAGTAAGTATAAACGTGGTTGAACTGGAATAAGATTAGATTTTTTATCGGTAAAATATTGATTAAATAATGATAAGTGTTCAATTCATATCGTTAATTGAAGTCAAAAGCTTGACTTTTAATAACTTCGGAAATGCAGAAATGGGTATAAATCGATATCGAACGTTCAAATTGCACTTGCGAAAATGTTAACTAGAGCTCATGTATTTTGTCCAATTTGCAAAAGTTTTGCGATTTTCTCATAAATGAAAGTTTTACTCTAAAGACGATAATTATAAGGAAATTGTGAAAAAAGTCTGCTGAGAAACGGCTTCGCCACAAAAGCCGTAAACCACAATTAAATAACAAAAATGACAATAGTCTGTTATGACCGTTGGCACATCAACCTAAAGCAATGTGCTACAATCTTCATAAATAACAACTCTCAACGGGAAAATCTAATTACTTCCAACACTCCAAAACGTTACTCTCAATTACAATTCGATTATATTTTACAAGCTTAAAAGTAACGCTAAGGTTACATTTCAAGAAAACATTTTTCGACCTCTTCCAAAGCCCCTACATGGTAAATACTTCAATTCACTGACAGATGCGATGGCCTTTCTCGCCCAATATCCTCAGTGTGATTACACCACAAGTTCCAACATTCTAAGCAAAACAATCAGACTAGTCCTGAACAGAGCCTATAAGAAGACCCTCTTCAAAATTTTCCTTTAATAGCACTATTTGTGCACACAATCAAGAAGTGAATCAATCACTTTGTGCAATTCCTTTTTTGCACATCCTTTCTACTGTCTCCTCACTGCAGTCAGAGAGCATATATTGCAGTTGGCTCACATCACTGCAGCTCTCACACTTTAACATTATAACGATGTACCAAGTTATGCTATATACAGCACCTACTTGAAGACATGTCAACACATTTTTAAGTTCTTATTGGCATCCATTGATCTAGATTCCATTCATGTTCATACCACTTTCATATTCACCAAAATCATTTAAGCGAGGTGTGATGGTGCGTACGATTCAGGATTTATCTAATACTCTCAATTTGTACCCATGCTAAATCATTAGTGCACACAGATTCAAGAATTGATCTTCGCTAATCACCCATGAAGAAATTAGAATAATAAGGTAGAGGAGAATGAAGTAAACTACGGCTATTAGAAGACTAATTAGGTTAAGGACGAAGTTCATTGACAGACTCCCATTATAGATTTCTGCGTAGGACTTGCGTTTAGTACATTTTTTCAAGCAACCAACTCCTCTTGATTTGGAATCAGAGATTTAGTCTATATTGATGTAATATTAGCGTAAGTAAATTATATGACATGGATACTTGCCTTTAAGAGAATCATAGTGCTTGTTGTAGAAACAGAAATTGTCTGCAAGTTCCCGTCGAATGAAAGCTTCTTCAATGAAGGCGTCAACTGATGCCTTGTGTTGTTTTTGAAGGAACTCTGCCTCCCAGAGACACCTCTGAGGCGATATATGACCTGAAAATTGTTATGCATTTAAGTGGGGAGGCAACAAAAAAGTTCATTAATCTACATATTTTAAGATTACCTATAAGAAATCGTACATTTTACAAACAGTTGTATGAGTTCAGTTTGCGTCCAGCTACAGTGAAGGTGCAAATTTATTAAGCGAATTTTTCAACCTTACTTATGAGTAGTAGATTTTAATTTATTTCTAAAGTGAAAATGTCCAACCCCAAAGCCGACAGGAAACACGTCAGACAGACTTCCATGCTGTTCTTTCATCGGATCTAGAACGCCTGAAAGGCTATTAAAAATGGTTCAAAAATCTACGCTCAGATGATTATAATTCGCTAGTGTCAATTTTGATTTGAATGATTTAGATCGGGCAACAGAGAATTAAAAAATGGGTCAAAATCAGGATGACCTATCAATATGGATGAAAATGTACTGAAATCCCTAGTTGAATCAGATTTTCGGTTAATTATGGAAGAATTATCACATTTACTCCTATGTTAAGCGAGAAACTAAACTCTAAGCATATTGTAATATTTAATAGGATGGGAATTTGGGTGCGACAGATCAATCCTCCTCTGCATGACGAGGATGAGGGAAGAATGACATGCATTTCTTTGTTGTCAACGCAAAGAATTCGTCTTTTTGCACCAACTTCTTACTGAGGATGAGAAGTGCGAAAAGGCAGTGGTTGCCTCCAAATTAAACACTCATTCCACACCCATGGTTGACCCCTCGAAAAGTAAATTTACGCATTTAGTGGAATGCATGTGAAATAAAACTTCGGATTGCTAAAACCGTGCGAAACAGTCTCAGTAGAAGTTATTGTTGCTAACAATTGGGAAGAACAAACCAGGAATTAAAAGGTAAACGTGTAATTTCATTTAACATAAAAACCGGATAATTCTTCAACCTGCCAAAGCCAGGTCCCACTAAGAAAAAAGGTCCTCTCAAAAATCAATAATTAAAATCGGAGGTTCTTCAACATCCTCCATGTTCTCAAGACTTCTCCAAATCCGAATATCACTTTTTCAGAATCATGGAGCATACAAGAGAACAAGAATTTCGAAACAAGGTTAAAGTCGGAAACCACTGGAACGAGTACCTTAATTAAAAAACGAAGCGATTTTCTTTGCATGTATATGTGCGTGGGTAACTCCTTATGTGTCTTAGCGTGCCTCAGGGGCATAGTTAAGTAATTATTTAGTATAAAAATGAAAAGTGGTGATATCTATTAATAATTCCATTCTTTTCTTGCTCCTTTGGTTATCCCTTAGAGCTTCCGGATAGGAGGCATATATCGCTTGCATTCTTTCAAGGAGGAAACTTTCGATCGCACGATTGAATTTTAATATTAATAAAGTATCTTAGGAGATCTATTAGGTAGTTCTCTAGTAAGTCAACAGTTGATAATATCAGTCAATGGGTAAAGGAAGTGGTTTTCAAAACTGTATTATTTATTTCGATCTGAACACTAAGACAGTCAATTCATTTTTACACCATCAATAGCTCGATGTCTTGGAACACACTTTTTATGTCTCTATTATAAATCAAAATGCCTCGTTCCTGCTGCTATGACCTAGATGTCCACCTGATCTTGACACACTACAGTCGAATGTGACCAATAGAGGAAATATGGAAAACAGGCGACAATCCTATTTACATTGTTAATTTACATGCCATGAGGGCGTTGTTCTAATTAACAGCACATATGTCAAGATTTCAGCTACTCGATGAGACTGCGACTTTGAGTTCTTGGTGCGCGTTTATCTGGGACACGATAAAACGCCATTTTCTTCTAATATTTCCAAGGATATCTCAATGTTTTCTCTTTAAAAGTCATTTATTAAGTCCTTCTTTTGGAAAGGTGCACAAAAAATGTAATTAATGATTCATAGTTAATTATTTATACATCCTTCTCGTGAACGAGCCAATTAATATGTCAATTATTGGATCTTTACTCCAGAAAGTCACTACTCCATCACCGAATGCGTCAATACTAAGACAGTCACCGTTAATGATTTTTCAATGGCGAATTTAATCTTTGCAACTCCGATGCAGATTCTCTTTAAAGGCCGTTGCTTTTTTAAAGTTATAACGAGAAAATCCCGTAAACTTCTTTAAATGAATGAAACTAAGGTAAACTACAAAATTTACAAAGTAGACTTGCATTTTAGAGGTAGGACTTATAAAGGAGACAGTTAAAGGATATCACATTTGAGAGATCTACCTTTTGTTTATCTAAACTAGAAAGCGTTTTTTCCCTTTATGGAGATGCTTTGATTAAATGCGTTTGTTTGAATTTAACTTGATTAGCAAAACATGTGATGCCATTTTATCATAACAATAATAAAAAATACCTTTACACTTAAAAATGAAATTAAAAAAAATTAGAAATAACTAAAAGTAGATGTATACGTATTAGTGAAATCAGATGGTAATTTATAAATTTACGATAAAATTAATCCGCATTGTTTTGAGGTCCATTTTTTGTATACTAACAACCAACAATAAAAGTAATCGTGTATAGTAATTGAATAAATTATATCCAATTGTGATGGATGTTTGAAAAATTGTTCCAAATCTAGGCCTAAGGTGAAGAGACTAAACTCAGTTAAACCATGCGGAAGAGAAAGATAAGATCCTAAATTGAGAATGAATAAATAACGCGTTTACAAAATCGATAAGTCACTTCTGCTACAACGTTTTTGTGGCTATTCGTTATTAGCGCTTGAAAATGTCCCCACTGAATACATATTCAAAACGGGGCGGAAGTGTAAATTGAGATCCAGAGTTCGTAAACTACAATGATATACATGCATTATTGCATTTTACACATAGTCTATTCACTAAGTCGGCAGACTGCATTTTTGCGTTAATGAATGAAATAAAATAGAGATTTAATGGGTTAATCAACGCACTCGGGAACATAGATCTTAGCTCCAAAATCCTGAGATCAATTGAAAGATTCCCCTTTGGGTAGGGGGAAAGTATCTAAAGTCGCTCTTGTAAGAATCTCGCATTTTACCTTAACGGTTATGGATCAAAATTAGCCACTTCAGTTAGCTGTCCAAATAGCTAGATGTACACAGTTGTGACATCTTAAATTCTGGTCCAATTTATCAATCTAAATTTTCTACCTAATTAGAAACCAGTCACTCTGATCATCATAGTGGAGATCTAGACAAATCAATGGCACCTCCGAGAGTGTGAAAATTATGGCAGTACATAAGACGAACTATCGATGGGCACTTTTTGTAATTAGGAGCCTGTGGAACTATTTTAGACATCAAATTATTAAAAAGTTATACAAATAAAATAGATTCTTTAACATCTACTGCTCAATCGGAATGTGTTTCCAAGATTTTTAACACCATTCGCGTATAGCCATCATTTCGCATTATTGCTTGCATTGATCTCCCTTTTAAGCCAAGACATTTGTTGAAACTTTTAAGTATTTCAACTAATTTCATGCACTCTAGACAAAGAAATTACATTCCCTAAACCAATCAAGGTTCTAGCGTAGCCTCCTATTAAAGCACCAACCTGGAGAGCTTGAACTGGCAACTGAGTCATACTGTCTCCCCCCCTCCCCACCCCTGTCTTCTGTTTATGTAGTTCCCACTAAAAGTGTCCGATCCAAGTGAGTACCATGCGACTATACGAACTTCTTATTAGAGTCCACCTCGAGATCTTTGACATGTTTAAACTTCTTTTGCTCACCTCATCCTCCCGCTCATGGCTTATTATACAACACCAGTGGCCTTTAGTAAAGTTATCTGAAATGGTAAGACTAAATACTTTAATTAATCACCTGGACATAGGAGTTACTTAGTAATCCAGAGGGAAGGAATCATACAAACTGAGGTTCTGAACGCGAACTACCAACTAAGTGGATATAGCCCAGCCGAATTGAAGAATGACCACAAAGTTGGACTTTTGGATGACATTACTTTATTCCAAGCAAACTTTCGATTTCATTTGCTCTTCCACGACGAAAAAAACATGTAAATGCCTTTCACACAGACTCAAGATATGCCAGTAAGCCGAAAAGCTGACAGTAGAATTGGAACTTATTTAGAAAATAAAGTTATACTTTTAATACACGTTAGAAACAATACAACAAAATTAGCCAAGAATTTTTTGTTAACCATTTGTAAATTTGTGTGTTTGTTAAAAATTGCCCAATAGCATGATTGTTGCCTTGAGCAGTTTTGGAGTAAAGCCTGCTTTTAAGATATTTATGTCTTATTGAATTCTATTTCGGGAGATTTAATATAGTTCCTAAAAGTGACGAGTAGACACTATTTACCATCACTCGAAAATGGCGCTTTCTGGAGAACGTTCTGTTAAGGTGGACAATGATGGCATGAAGTTGTACCCATCAGTCAAAGATAGTGTAGAAGCAACGAATCTCTCTCCAAGCCTACCTTGAATGACCGACGACTCCAGTACATGTGCTTGCATTCCTCCACTTAGTCATTCCCCAAATGGTTAAATATTTTGCGTAACTGCGCATTTTACAATAAAAGCTAGGCAACGCAGATCCAAATTTCTTCTCCTGGAGTTTTTTCAATTCTAGTTCCGTTACTTCTACCACGGCTTTTAGATACAATAAACGAGTAATTATGTCTATTCAATTAGTAAATTAATCGTGCTTTGGGAGTACGCTACAAAATGTCTTGTTTGCCCTGAGCATATTTGCAAAATGAAGCATAATTGTGTACCTTCTCGTTTGCATTGATGCATATAAGTACCAATTTCGAACACTTTCAAATTAGCAATGCCTATTTCGATCATAACCGTAGTTCAATTTACTCTAGCCTAATTCTAAACTGTTTGAAATCTCTAAGTGGAATTACTACTCCAAATATTAACTAGTGGTTTACAAACAGATAACTTCGTCATTATTAATTCCACTGAACTGAAAACAATGTGGGTAATATCCTTTTCAACGCGTTTGGAGTTCATATTATGTGAGCTCTGCTATGTTTAAAATGCTTTCTGAACCGCCTATTCGTAGTTGTGAGCCGCGTAATCAGCCTTCAGATCAAGTCCACTGATTAACAAACTTTAGATATCTCGGACGTGAACCAAGCAATGAAAAATAGGCATAAAAATGGAATATATCCCCAATGAGATTTCCAGAATTTAAATAAAGCATGACCAATGGTATTTCGATCTTATTGTGTACTCTTACACTTAGCTTTCTAATGACTGAGGGAACAGGTGAAGAGAAGGAGGAGATTTCAGTCTTTTAAGATGGACTAAATATTTGCACCTCTCACCTTAATACTTTGGCTGGAGACTTTTATGAGCGTTAGAGTTGATCAATGTTTGTTATGGAATGTTTACATTTATTGTAGTTTCTAAATTACGCATTTCAAAGCCAATTTTAGTGTGCAACTGCATCTTAAAAGGCGCAAAAAATTAAATTAAAGTTATTAAGCACTCGGTAATTAAGTAGAAATAGCATAGCTCGAGAAAAAAGTCCTCACAGTAGCAAACAACTGTGAACAGTAAAATAAAATATCTCATAAAACACAACATCCTTAAGGTGAAACAAAGCACTTTTGGGGAGGGGTTTGTGGGAGAACAATAACAAATAGAAGGAATCGTCGGAAGAGGAACATTAAGTGACATTAAATACAGATTTATATCGATAACAATTAGTAGGTCAAGGCGATATGGGACAAAATAGGAGTCAATAAAGATTGGCAGCAATGCTAATGCGCGTAAATTCTAGTCATAAGCGCAATGGTAAACAGAAAAGTAAACAGTTTCAGAAACCTCATGCAGTAGACCTCAGGGTGGATTTATTTGGTAGGTTCATACCTATCCACTGCCAAATTACATCCTAAACAGTAAACGAATTTATATTTATTAACAAAATATTATAAGGAACGCCATATTTTATTGCCAAAGAGACAAAAACAATAAATGAATAATTTTCTTTAAATTACGCGTGTCTTCTCTTTCCTTCGGAGTTCGAACTATCATGGACTAGATCTCACCTGCACATTGGTGGAAAAGTAGGTACGAGTGTGGGATTTATATTGAGAGGCATGATTTATTAGTTCAAATGTTTCTTTTCAATCCTAGAGGTGGATTACCATTCTAATTATTTAGAAATTTGCTTGTAACTAAATACGGTATTGTTGTCTAATTGAATATGTTAGAGACTGGACGCTCACAAAGAAAGTTCTAAGTCACATAAATAGTTTTTTTTTTAAATGAGTAATCCCTGAAAGTAAATTCTAACCTGCTAACATCTTGACGTTTGGTTTGTGCAAAAATAGCAATCGTTTGGGCTATATTTTGACCTTCAATCAATTATAGTCATATAAATGAGTTCACTGAGATAAGACTGATATATTTGCAGTCGAAGCTTTTCCTGGTATCTTTGTACCATAGATAGGGTTTGGAATAGCTAGGGATGTGAACCAGGGATTGGTGGAATATGCCGAGAGATATGCTGTGATACACCACCTGTGTGTGTCACGGTTTACTAATAGACAAGACATGAAGTAATTACGTAGGTTGGTCAATCTGGAATAAGTGACATTAGATTTTAAGAGAAATATGGTCATAAATTAGGCCAAATCAATGAAAGATAGTATCAGATGGCTCGGGTCAGGAGAATCAGTAGTGTTGAAAAGGAGCTTCAAACTATGCTGAGTTACAGTGAAATATGCAAAGAAAATATCTGGATGAAAAAAAGAAAAACATTCGAAATGATTTTCTAACTGAATGAAAATTTGCTTAAATGTTAGAATTTAAATAGGGTGTTTAAATGTCTACGACACTTATCAATTATATGAAGATTACTTTTAGTTAATGCGATATAATGTATAAGGTGTAGCTGTGATTTGTTGTCTCTCTTAGTGGGGTTAGAGTCAACTGTGGTCTGGTAACATCTAGTGGGCCTTTTTATTAAAGAAATTACTTGAATAAAGAAGAAAAAGAGGGGAGAGGGTGGGGAGTCAGGCGGCTTAGCGTGGCTCACAAAATAACTTGCAAGAAGTAGCTAAATAACCAAGCGCATGCCATTTCGCCGATTGCGCAAGTCAAAAATATGTACGGGGATGTTTTTGTTGTTGTGTTTCGGGTAGAGGGCTAAAGTCAAAAATTGGGGCAGGCGCACATAAACTGTCACCCCAATTTGTGGTTGATTTCTGGGTCGAGGATAATATCGATCAGGATGGATTGTGTAGATGACCAAATATCCATGAATTCTTTAAGTAAATTCATAAATTATTGTTCTATATCGATAGCTAGATGGGAAAAACAAGATCTCGACCCTTTCGACAAATGTGCACGTCTAGTAAGTCAGAGATCACGAGGTCTACGCTCACCAGTACACATACACTGATGAAGATGGCAAGCCACATCTGGAGTGGAGGAGTGATAGAAGGAGAGGTTCTCATAAGACCGTCTCAAGGATACCAACATACCGTCAAAGTTTTCAGTTAAAGGAAAAATGTTGAGACAGTCGCACGATCAAAGTCTAAAAGTTGCCTTAAACTCTTTCCAATTTTTTTCTTGAAATGAAAATTGACGACCCTTAAACTATTATTTCAGCAAGTGCTTCAAGGTAATCACTAATAGGACATAAACCTATTCCGAAGAGTGGCAAAAACACATGCTACAAGTAAATATAAGGGAATGAGAAAGTTGAAATGAAATTAGCCTGTGAAATATGCTACTTCAGTCCAGGATTGGTTTTATCGATCAGGAACAAAAAAATTTCCATGATTTCCCCGAATTTGTCTGTTTGTTTCCTATTTTAACTGGTATCAAAGGAAAACCGCTACTTCCGTTGGGTAATCTCTATTAATGATCAGCAGATTTACCCATTTTAATTGCATAATTTTACGGAACAGATGGTATTGTCAAACTTCTGTTATTTAAAATTGCAACCAAACTGGCCTTGACCTAAGTAGTTGTTTTGATGAACCTCATGATACGTCTTGTAGAGTTGGTCAAGTGAACTTGACATTAAATACATAAATTAAACTAGGCACACATGAGAAAAACCTGGATGAGACACTAAAACAGTGAATGAATACTTTGTTCTGTTTCTATTCAATCAATATCTGTTGGCACAACTATGCCACCCGAAACAATAATAATAGGTTAGAATTTATCAACGAAAAGAAGTGTCCAGGGCGCCTTCTAACAATTCAATCACAATCCACACATTGTTATCCGTCAAGAATTGTTAGTTAATAAGAAAAAAAAACAAAGAAAAATGAACTAGGAGACGAGAAAAATTAAACAGGTTTATGAAAAAGACTTGGGGTAAATGAAAGGAGGCAAACGTTGAATTTAAATATCGAGAACTGTAGCTTTTAATGACAATGAAAGCGATGTGATGAAGAAGGCATTAACAACTGGGCTATTAGAAAAATAGCTTATAGTTTATACTTCCAACAGAGCCAGGAATGCATGTAGACAAATCAAGGTCACTTGTAGTAACAATTATTTTGCATAATTCGTGACGTACTTGATAAAAAAACAGTGATATATTTATATATGTGCTTCATTCTAAATAGCTGAACACACACCGTCATTCAAAATGGTCAATTTTAACCCTTTTCGAATGCCTGCAATCTACTTGCTAGTAAGTAAACGTACTTGCAAGATTCAAGAGTTTAATTCAGTTAAAATCTCAGGTGAGCGTTGATCACCGCCACGTTATTAGTTTAACTAACAAAGCATTGTAAAGATCGCCATTCAAAAAAATTGTTCTAGATTTTGGTCACTACACTTGCGACTCTTCCTTACAAATTCTATTCAGAGCGCGAAGCACACAACGCTGTCATTAGATAGGCTCGAAGGTGCGACCGTGCTACTTGGCTTAGGGGGTAAGTGAGCACGGAGACCACTCAGCCAATCGTCAATCAATAGTCCCTGCTTAGTTTAGCGAACCCTCCGTTGTAATACAATGACTAAGCTCCCTGTCCATCACGTCATGTGTCTGTTTCCTCTAGCTTCGCGGTAGCTTAGATAGTCCTGGGAGCCTTTCCGACGTACCATTGAAATTACTGTGCATAGGTAAAGGCTCATTAGTGTAGCAATTTATTTTATGTAGTGAGAAGAAAGTGAGACAATAGGAATTTATTTTTTTAACGATCTAAAAGCCGATATCCCAATCGGATGCAGAAAGAAAACACATGCTCTCATTATTACAACGGAAACTTATTACATTTCTCCTCGAAATATGTACACTAAAACGTGATTGATAATGGGTTATAAAACCTATTTAAGGAATAAACATTATTTGCAATAATATGGAAAATAAAAGAACAAGGGGCCTCTAATTTGATTTGCTTTAAATAAACTCAAAGTTGTGGAACAGTGCGTTCGATCATCAATATAGCGGAATTATAACAACTTACACCAGAGTGCGATAAGCATTTTCATAAAAGTATTTTTCGAATTACATGTTAACCTAACCATTGCATACATAATTATTTTTACGTTTTCATATGCACCTAATTAAGTTTAACTGTTGTAGTCTTCGAGTTAAATCGCATTTGCAGAGTGAGAATTATCGATTTTTAATTCCCCCCCCCCCCCCCCCCCCACCTTCTTTCTCTCTATATATATTTGTTACTGGCCACGTTTTCCGTTATCATTCTTCCTCCTACAACACTGAACCTCTTTTCTTTCTCTCCCGCCTACTTTCCCTAATTTTAAACGTTATTGTCCAGTACAGTCCTGTTCGCTCGTGGCCACATAGTCGACATGAGAACTGCAGTTGTAGGAGGTTAGTTTTGCCAATCACCCACTATAACATCAATATATAACTGACCTCTCCGATAGTACTTGCTTGAGGATTTTTGAGTTTGTGTGCTTTTAGATGTGAAAATCACACTGCCAGCAATAAAATACGCTTAGATGATATTATAATGGCTTCACATTCCATTCTATGTATAGACAATTTTGCATAAAGTACCATATATTCGTTGAGAAACGACTTCGCTACAAAAAGCACACAAACCATAATTAAACAAGTGTTATGCACACTTTGATCTGAGATTTAGATCGTTGGCACATCATCCTAAAGCAGTATGCTACAATCTTCATAAATAATAACTCTCAAAGGGAAAATCCAATTACTTCCAACACTCCAAAACGTTACTCTCAATTACCACTCGAATATACTTCACAAGCTCTAAGCAGGTAATAAAATCATGTTGGAGAATATTACCACTGAAGGCATAAATCTGAACATTATAAGTGATAGTGGCATTGATCTACATTAGGCACAATTATCTTAGTCGAGTGCCATAATGTTTCCATTCTCCTTCAAAAATCTAACTACTGGCTTTGCGATGATTTACGCAGCCCCCGAATTGTCCGTGAGGATGTCATTGTCAAATTGAGTGTCAAACGAGGCCATAATATACCTAATTAAACCAGAATTCGGAAAGAAGAGAACCACTCTGAAAGCTAAACAAATTGTCAATAAGATTCCAAAACCAATAATCGTATCGAAGAGAGACATGAAGCTGAATCAAAATGTCCCGAGTGGTCTCTATGAGTGTGATACAAAAATGAGGCGAAGGCAGGGGAAAAAAGATTGCAGCATGCTGAACTGGTTCAGGTTATGGTGGATGAATCGAAACCTAAATCGAAAGCGGAGGCTATCAAGAAAATGGAGAGTGGGGAACTTTCTGTGAAATTAATAGCAAATATAGCGTTTCGTTTTAGTCATATGAAGTGAAAGCCTCAATCCATGGAAAAGGAAATGAACAGTTTTCATAGCAAAAAGGGGGGAAGCCTTCACAGGAAAGCTGAAAATTGTATTCGTGAACTACAAAGGGCAGCTCATCCAAAATCTGA
The DNA here is from genome assembly GCA_000469805.3 of Hymenolepis microstoma. NCBI lineage: Eukaryota > Metazoa > Platyhelminthes > Cestoda > Cyclophyllidea > Hymenolepididae > Hymenolepis > Hymenolepis microstoma. The sequence goes on along the minus strand of LR215991.1, from coordinate 22,235,690 downwards.
TGGCAAATCTCTTATGAAATACAAATGGGAAGAAGAAGGCTGAAATTACATCAATAACCAGAATGCATGAGTGATCAAGAAGGAATACAGGACCGAAAGAAGGTCTTCAAGCGAACTACTCTGGCTGAATCAGAAATTCATTTATAACATGAAGAGGAATTAACTTAACCACCAGGTTAGCTTCTTAAGTAGATTTAAGTCATCGATCAATAAGACTTTAGATACATGGAAAAATGATTTCATGAAAGTTATCTTCCTGAGGCGAAATAGCCAAAATGCATAACTCAAGAAGGTGAAAACATGTTTTCAATAAACTTTCGTTATGAATTCTAACACAGTGTACTAACTTCCTGAAATAAGCCTGGCTTCACAAGCAACGATGCAGTGGCAACGAAATCAGATCTTTAACTTACCGAAGTGTAACCACGGTGAAAGATTGCTAAGAGAATCCTTGGTTGGATCATTTCGATCTTTCTCGTAAGTTGGCAGACGAGCATGGAGAAAAGTGTAGAGCTGAAAGAATCCTGCTTTTGCTCCTCCTTTATATTTTTCAACGGCTTCAACCGTCTCCGTCACTCGATCAGTTAAGAACTCTTTGATTCTACTCCAATCAACCGGCTCCTGAAATTTGGGAGGTAAGGGGATTCAGATAATCAGAATGCAAGAACCATAACAGATCCTTTCGTAATAGGCATTTTCAGCAGTTTTTAACCTCACAGCAGTTATCAACTCGTAATAAGTTGAGCTCAATGGTCTTTACAGGATTAATTTCTTACAATGTCGATAATTCGGAAACATGAGTTTCGCAGTCATGTAGTGGTTGCATTTCTGACTACTCTATAGTACAACTTGGAGTAGAACAAAATAGCGAAATTGCAATGACAGAAACTATCACGCTTAATGATAAATAGTCATCTAGATTTGCCCATTTATCAATATGCCAATGAATCCTTGTGTTCTCCAAATTAGATTTTGGAAAAAAATTCATTAGAGCTGTGTTTGGATTCAAATTAATCGGTGATAGGATATCTAAATCGCCGTGTAGCTCAAATTGGTTAGAATGCCAATATTTCAATGTTTCATTGATAACTCATTGGGCTCAAGGAAACGAACCAGCTTTGCATACTCTAATCAAGGGCACTTAATAAAAACTCATGGGTATTTCAAAAGTCTGAATTTAATAGTATTTTGGAGCCTATTTTGCACTTATTCATGTCAATAAACTTATCGAATATCTCCTATACCTATGAGGTGTTTTCCACATTCGTACTTTAACGGATTTAGAATTTTAGACTTGATTGTTCTTCGAGGGAAAGAAAAGCGTTTAACACTTTAATGATTGCAAGTTAAATATTAATTCAACAGGTAAAAAAAGTTCACATTTCAACAAAAGGAGATTTGAGGTAAGCATTATCCTCTTTATCAGTACAAATTCTACATTTTCATTCCATACAGATGACTTCGTGTAAAAAAGGATTAATTCAATGTTATCACTGGTACATTACATAACAATTTCTGTGAAAGATAACTGAAGTTTGAAGATCAAATTCGAATTTCGGATTGTCTAGCAAGGTTGTGTTCCTCATAGCGATGTTAATCAAACAACAACGTAAAAATAAGATTGGATTGAGACGAACAAGGTTTATTTGGTGAACCAAAATTTAAAACAAGTGAAAATTAAGTAAAGCTGAGTAAATTGGTTAGTTAAATCTTTGAATGAGGTTGACATTCAGAGGTACATATTGCAAGGACATCAACCACGATGTTACTGAAGCATGAGAATTTGGGGGGTGGAGAAGTTTGTGCAGATCCCTTTATCTACTTGGATAACTAAGCATTCACTTCTGCATAAAACAGCCAAGTGGATCGTTCATTTTAAATCAAATTGAAAAAAAATCTTATCTGGCATCCAATATACATTCTCAATTCCCACAGAAATTAATATTAAACTACGAGGAAGTTCATCCATTGAATGATAACATAAATCACATGACTAAACTTGATCAGCAAGAGAAAAATCGTAGGCACATGCCCTCAACCCATACCCTATGCATGCAGAATTGACCGAGTTAATACCATTTCATAATCCAGTATCTGGTTCGTATTTAACGGGTGTAGTTGTGAGATTCGATTTTTCAGTAATCAATACAGTGAATTGATACAATTGATGCACTATTAATTAACACAGAAATCTCAATTTTCTCCAAGGAAAAAAAATGGAGGAAATCTTGTTATTCTATCTTTTTATTATCTCCATTAAAAATATTTCAAATTGCTGCATGTTTGAGACATGTGATTTTTGAGGATGTACAAATAAAATACCACCAGACGGCTACAATTAAAATGGAGCATCTAAGTGCACGTGAAGACAAACGGAAATTTACTAAATATTACCAATTTAGGAGAACATTTGGAATAATAATTGTCTTAGTTATAAGAAACTTGGCTTTAATTAAACCGTTTGAAAGGCTAAGCCAAACACGTAGGGCCAAATATAAATGAACTTACTTCCTTCAAAAATCTTGATTTAGTTCAAGGAAAGCTCAATTACATTTGAATTTTCGGTTTAAGTTTGCCAAATTAATGCCAAATTCTAGGAAATCTCCGTTCCCTTTTAGAATAAGGGATATATAATCGATGACAAACATATCTATTTAAATTTTCTAATAGTACTAAGTGTGTATAAGTGGTGAGTAACCTCCAACCTTATAATCCTCACATGAAAGTAAAGATTCCATTCATCAAAATATTATCGCCCTAATTGAGAAAAAAGTAAAAGACCTTACGGTTTGTTTGGCGTAAGGATGAGATACAATGGGTGGAAAATCGGTAAAGAGCTCTTTCGCCTTTTCGTGAAGCTTTGGACGAATTGTACGAGCGGCGTACTCCACTTTATCTGAGACAAACCACACTGGAATTACATTGTGAGCATCAACCTAAAAGCAATAGAAATAATATATTTATTAAAGTGTATGGATTAGGCAAACTTCAAGTCTTGGGTTTGACATGAGTACCATAGCTAATGGGGCCAACAGTGTCTATTCATGTAACTACCAGAGTAAATCCCAGAGATGAAATTGATGATTTGGCATTAGTGAGCAGATTAGTGTACCTCCAGATTCCAATTTTCAAAAGCTTTTAAATCATACAAGAAGACAAGCCCCTTTGAATGGGCACACGTCAAAATACCATCTTCGGTGTTGACGTTAGATTCAGTAATAGTCTCTTCAAGGAACTTTTGAATACAAATTTCGAATGCCATGAACCAAAGTGTTTACACTTCCACAAGCTGTTTACCTCCCCATGCACATAAGAGGTTCTGTGCGAAAAAGGGAAGATAACGTAATATAATATTTTTAGCTAAAAGTTGTAAATACAGAACATTACTAATAACCGCAATACTGAACATTCAACAGTTCGTGTTCGCCATTAACTTCGTTACGCAACTCAGCACGTATCCGTATGCTTTGAGAAATTTTTTGTCAATTCATCCGGTGTGGTTACCTCAAACTTGTCTTGAATGTACATTCTCATCTCTTCGTTGTCGTTTAGCGTAGTCCTTAGATCGTAATCCTTTCATCATTCTTACTTTGTACTGTCGCATATTTAACTGTGGCAATGCGCTCTGACATGACGTTCGTTTGCTCTTTAGGTGGGAGGATAGACCTCGAGTTAATCTCCATAGCCATCTTATCAGAGTCTATAAATAATTCTTGGAAAACGCAGTGAAGAAACTAATATGCCAATATCTTTGAGCTCTGATGTATACCTCAAATAACCTGTCGGAGATAACTGGATTATGCCAAATTAATTGATATGAAGTCATATGTAAAATAACGTCTACTATTTATAAAGCAGTAGCTAATTACTTGATAAAACGGTATATCCTGTGGGAGACGGTCTTTTATTGTCTCAAGGAAGTGAAGATCATCCCGTAGAGGAGAAAAATCCGTAATTACCACTCTGGCTTCCATCTTCTTGAGAAAGTTAATCAGAGGCGCATGTTTCCTATCCGCAATGCCGTTTGAAGAGGGTTCACAATCGGCTTTGCGTTTCTCACCAGTCCGCGGTTTAGGTGCGCCGGTTTCAAATATAATGTGGAATCCAATATTTAGTTCATTACATTCCTGAAATTAAAGTATATCAAATCATGACTTTAATGCTTACGATTTATATGGTACAGTAAATCACATCTTATAGTCTTTCAACTCATAGTGGTCAAAAAACGGTACCACGTTATTGTTGAATTCAACTTCATCTCTAGTGGGACCCTGGGAATTTGGATTTACTTCGATTTTCTTCACATCTCTTTTGTTATTGAAGTTTACTTGTGATAAACCTCTAGTCTTCAATCCTCCCTTAAAACTTCGGCTAATTCCACTTTGTGTCCACCTTCCGCTTATTTAGCGAGCTGATTCTATATGTATATTAATGAATAATATTTAAACACCTATTTTTATACACCATCTGAGCAGTTTCAATGCAACTTAGGCACTTGTAAACTTTTCTTTCAATTTTTAGAAGATGTTGATTCTTGTGTGCAATACCTCTTAATGCCAGAACGCAGTGATTGTACTCTGAAAACCGATGTTATTACTGTTGTTAAAGACAAAAAAGAACAATAAAGCGATCACAAGATCTCAAGATCAGGAATGTCGCGTAAAGTAGTAGAACCTTCTACTACCTCGCAGATGTCCACTAATGAATCCATGATGTCTACAATGCAGCAGCCTGTGCCACTAAATTTCCAAACCACCAGTATTCAAAACGTGAAAGTATTTGAATGCTTCCATTTAATTTAGGTAAAAAAGAGCTGTGTCAGAGTCTGTTTCCATGCATTTTTAACAGACAGTTAAGTAAAATAAGGGTCAATTTACAGGATATATTCTGTGTCATAAATGTAAGATAAGATGCTGGGTTGTTATCAAATCGAGAGGCTGTGGGCTATCAAGACTAACCAAAGGAATCTTCCGAGTGCCGGATCATTCTGGAAAGTGTGATGTGGTACTGACTGCGCAGTTAGTAAGAGGCCTTCGCAACTACTCAGCTATTAACATTCATTCAAATCGACGTCATGTATTCAAGTACTGACATTGTCTTGAAATCAGCCATAAGCGTAATAAACACTCTTCAGCCAATACTTTCCGTGTTAACTCTTCTGTGGCGCAATTTGGTTAACTCTGTCAGAGTCTGTTTGTATTTGCCTGCAGCTACAATAAAACATATTTGTGTGGCATCTGCTACAAGTGACACCTCATTACAGTAGCCTCACTCATTGCTAATACATTAAATAATCCATGTTCAAGTTTCACGCCATCATTTCAAAGGAATCGTTCCTCAAGTAAGATCAGTTTGGTCAAACATCAATATAGAACAGCTAGGAAAATCTTATTCTCTTTTAACAAATTGGCCCAGCCAAGTTTTTTCAAATCTAAAAACACAACAACGTGCACTTATTCATATTTGCACTTTTACTTCTAGGTCAAGGACAATCCAAATTGGTTCCATGTTATTGAACGAGCACCTTTCATTTTCTTTGGGTTTTAACGTCAGACCTTTTTTTGTTAGATATCAAATAATCAAATTTATTTCCAATTTCCTTCCAAATCATTTTGTCACGGAATCTAAGACCTTTGATAAGTATCTGAACAGATTTGGAGACTACATTCTGTATTACAGAATGAAATTCACAAGGAGATCTCCCAGCTGATTGTTAAAGCTATAGACAGCCAATTGGTAAAGCCTAGGAGAAAGGGAAACAGTCTGCCCAGTATGACGAATCAGTGGTTGTTCAAAAATTGGGTCAGTTGCAAACAGTTGGCCAAAATCTTTTCCAATTTATACCTCCTCTTCTAGACAGTTTTTTAATCAAAAATAATGATGATACCAGTTTGAAGCAAAGCGATTCTTTGATCTAAAATCATCCATGCAGTGGAATTTATATTCAATTGTAAGATTTTCAGGACGTGTGCAAACTGAAATCATTATTCAGTCTCTGCAACTATTCATTGAAGCAGAAAATTCGTTGGCTTTGAATATTCATTCATATTTGATCCCATCTATAGTTAAGTGGGACACTTAAGAAACCAAATATCCATGGAATTGAATCCACGGATCGCTTTCAATTCACATCTGTCAACTAGAACAAGTTTGGTTGATTTAATTTAAAATAGATTTGAGTAGTTTAAATTTTTAAATGAAATTTTAACACTAATACAGGACTTCCGAAAAGTTGGCGTACACACTGCTAAAATGAAAATATTGATGAATTTTGAATAACATCAGAATACGAGAAATAAAATTTAAACAATAACTGCGATTATGGCTGTAATATTCGCTTGTTAATGCAATTTTATGGAGTTTGAGAATAAGTCCGCTTGTGTCTGTAAGTTCAACATGAGACAGCTGGGACTGTATCCTATTGGACACGAAATAAATCAAATATTTTAAAATCTTTGCTATTAATTACGTGACAGATTTGTTAATGATACTACAAAAAGTATAGGAGACTTGCCTGTTCAACTTCGGCCAGACCTTCCAAAAGAAAGTTAGCGTGTCTTCGTGTTTGAATCGCAGCAGACGAGGGAAGACTGAAGCAAATAGCAAGTGGTAAGGAAAATTTTATACCAATCCGTTGGGCGAAGAGAAGAGCCCAGTTATCTAAAAGATCAAATTAATAAACGCGTTGTGACAAAAACGTTTCGGTGTGAATATAAACATGAAACTGCTTTTACCTTGGACGCGTTGATCTCGATTCATCCAATAGACGACAGATCCTTTCGTTCCAGTCGGTTTTGTCATACGTTCCAGTACATCGTTTGGCAGCTCTTTGAATGAATTCAAACCACAAATTCTTCTAATTCGACAAGAAGCAAACGGATACTCAGCAACGGACTTTCCACAATTGATCACTCTATTTTTATTGATTTGGTTCATCCATTTGTCAAATGCATCCCTATTATTTTGTAATGATGAGCTCATGGAAAAACGTGCCGCACAATATATCTAAATTAATTTAGTAAGAACAATATTTATTTAATAAAATATAGTACTAAGAATGCAAATGCTACAAATATTGCTTAATTTTCCTAAGGAATTTCATTTCCCTCCAAAATAATTTTTCACAAGTTCTGGATGTCGAAAATTTGGTCCTATTTACAAACAAATACGATTCAATGTGAGTAAAATCTGAATACCATTGAAGTAATTTAAATATATAAATAATCTTTCAAAAATTGTTAAACAAAAGTTGCTCAGGTTAAAAATGCACATTTTCAAGGTCGCGAATATACTCTACAACAGAAGACAATAAAAATAAGTTGTTCCGGTGTGTCGATCCTTTATAATAGTAAATATATATTTGGCAAGACAAAATTTGTTCTTTTTATTATTACTCACAAAATCCACCAAAGTTTAAATGTCGGGATAAAATATTTAACAAGTCAAATTTTTCTCCTATGTGTCATTTTTAGTCCAATCTTTAAACCTTCATTTGTAATGTATTTTTTTAAGTAATTCTGCTTTATAGATGATAGCTATTATACACGAATATTTGTTTCGAATTAGGTTAATCACTATCATATGCATAGCCAATGAACGATCTAAATATGTGAAAACACTTGCTAGCTTTTTCAAACTTCTGTAATTTGTTGCTTCTGACTGCTATTCTCATAATTTGGCAATCGCCTCGTCAACTTGATACATTTGCCGTATTGTTGAAGCGAATGAACCAAAAGTGGATTGTAAGAGAAAAAACTAAATGCGGTATCTAAAAACTACAAACAATTGGTCCAAAAGGAACGCAGTGAGTAGTGTAGGCCACTGTGTATTGAATAAAGCATGATTAAGAATCGTACGCTTAAGAGCGAGACTGGGATGGGGTGGGTGGCTGTAAGAGCAGATTAACGACAGGCATGTTTGTAAGTACAAAGCCAGTCTATTTAAATCGTTTTGGGAATGACGCGCGTGTGTGAAGACAGATGCACTTTAAAGTGAAAATGAACAGTTGTAGAATCGGTGAGCTGGTCTGGGCATGACAGACACGAGCTACTGTCGTGGTAGTATGCAGACATTGCTGCAGTTCTGTGGACGAAAATCATGATGAATGAAATTGGAGATCAATATTAGAAGGTGCGTAATGTCATCCATTAATATCAGTAATTAAGAACTTCAACACCGGCAATTCATTAATAAGTATACGTCTTTCAGTGGCATTAGTGTATAATCGTGTCGCCTTATTCAAGTCAATAAAAGGGTTTACATATTGCAAGTTTCTCCAATTTTCCTTAGTAATACTTCCTTTAATGGACTTAGTAAATATATTTATCTTATTAAAGTAGCTAGATGAAGGCTTAAAAATAAAGTCTTATTTTCAGTATCAATTTGTATGAAGCCATAAAGGAATCAGAAACAGAATGACCTGAGCGGAACATGGCCTTAATACGCTAAGATAACTTATGCACGGCACTGGAGCATATAGGTTAACCTTGAACAATTTCGGGTTATTAACTCAAGATTAAGTATTTAGATCATTTTGCCTTTACACTTATTACACGCCATTCGCCTACTACTCCGGTACAATAAGCACCCAAATGGGTGAAAGTGATGCGTCTTTAAACAAATGTAGAAATCAATGTAGAAATTAAGTCACTTGCATCGTGTTGCACATATATAGCCTTAATTCCCAACTCTTTCCGCGAAATTCGAAATCCCCTATTCTTATATGCTAAATATTTATCGTAGGTCAGCTTTCAAATGGAAATAATCAGGACGCCAAAGTTCCTTCACTTGTCGTTGAAATGTAACTAAAAGACTTCAGAGGTAGCATTTAATGTTGATTTCGGAAAGTTGATATTTGCAGGGCTTGTCCTTTTGAGAATATAGATTTTATAAACAAGAATTTTTTTATTTTTAGAACATTTAGTTTCCTTTGTATATGTGGATAACATCCATCAACCTGACCCTCAAATATTAGTCACAAATTGCTTCCCAAATATCTTTCCGAAGAAGACACAAACAAAAGAGGTATCTAAAACAGCATCAATGGAAAATTTTATCTACTTAAACAAAAATGACAACCTACTCTCGTATCAAAAGATCAATGAGAACAGGAAGTGTATAGCTTCTTAAAAAACTTATAGCAAGCAGAGAGGTAACTGTAAAGCAGGGTTTAGATGGCCATTTAATTCATTGGCTTCGTGCTTACTTTTAGGACGATTAGGTGAAGATAGCATTAGCCATAAATTTCCTGAATTCGTATTTACTAACTGTCCATTTTATAAGTCCGTTCCTCTACACCGCTAATGATGCTGGTTTCTGCTGTCACGATTTATCTGCCTCTTCACCCCCTCCTCCAGGATATTTATAATTTAAGTTGGCTCAGAAACAGAAGGATTATTGCGGTTACTCCAAGCCACTTTATTAGCTAGGAGGGTTCCATATTAAGGAGGTCAAAATACCGCTGAACTGATATCGCTTTTTGTCCCCTATAACTATCGAGTTCTCAGAACTGGCGTGCACTGTATATTGGTATAGATGATGGGCAGCTAAGCAAGACAAGTGGGCAATGATCATCCTCCAGGTAAAATATAAACACTACAGCTTTGAGCTATCTTTTGCGGACTTCCTATTAGTTATGAATCGTCATCATAACCCAAGGCTGCATGTTTCTGAAATCGACCCATTTTTTATAGCTACCAAACCGTCACTTTGAACTGGGTTTAGTATTGGTGCCAACCATGTTTTAACCATTATAACGCTAATAAATTGAAGGCTTTCTATGATTGAGCTTAGCGAGCTTTTAATTGCCATGCTTACATTAAGGGCAGCATGAATGAAAGTGAGTCATCCTGTCCTCTGAGACTTCTAGTGTGAGCTCTTCGTAACCTTCACGCTGCGTGAATAACTCAAGCCATTGCCAGCATTATCAATTCTAAATTGAGTAGACTGTAGCCATTTGTACATCCTTGATACATTTTAACAGTTATCCAAATAGCCTTTGTGCTGAAATAGAAATAGTTGGGGGTCCTTTGAGAGTGAATTCGCAAGTGAAAGAGCTTACGCTGATATCTATCGTACCTAGAAGCTGATATTATATCGGTTAGACAGAATCCTAAGAATGATAAGCGTTTATGGACTGCCTGTATTAACCATTTCATGCAAATTATTGAAAAAAATAAATACCGGCTCTGTAAAAGGCTCACCTTGATTGAACTACGTTGAGCTCTGTTGTGCCAAAAATGTGCGTAGAACCACCAAATCGTAGGGTCACTAAAATGGAGCAGTTATTGTTGTGCCGATGAGTGAATGTTCACAGGGCCACAAAATTAAAAAGATCAAACAAACCAGAGCCAATCTATACCTAAAAATTAACAATAACAACCAAGTGTCTCGAAAAGTTGAGCAAAAAGAGTGTCCAGGTCATGGTGTATCATATAAACCGTGATGAGGACTCGAGAGGGATATGAGAGGGAAGTGCACCAGTTGATAAGTGACAAGCTAGTGTCTACGTGCTCATGTGTGCTCATGTGTGCATATGTGTGGGAATACAAAGATGATACGTATGAGTCACTTGGGTAAGGGCATGACAGTTATAGAATAAAAATGAAAATCGATAAACACGTTTAGTCATGGTAGTAGGGGTTTGATTAATGAGAATATAAGGACGGAATTCAACGTACTGTCATAAAGAAGACGACTAACGAGTAGTTTTCACAAATGCATAGGTCCATTTTCAGTGATTTTGGTGGTCTCATCTACATGCACATGGTTGTAAAATGGCGACGCCAACCATTCAATTAAATCAACTGATCAATGAGCCTTCGACATAGTGGATACAAATTCATCCAGGATTCGTATCACGAAACTTTACTTTTAGAGCGTTTAGATAGAACAGTTTTGATTATAAGTAAAATAAGTAAGCAAACACCTAAATATTTCCAGAATCAGAGCAGATCAGCGAATCTGGCCATCCTGACTTCATAATACGTTCCTATTCGACCCCTGTTCAATCATTTTACTGAGTTGTTTTCTGTTCCGCGTATCCAGATCTTCTGCCGCAGTTGTAAATTGTATTTCTATATGTCATGAGCAATAAAATTGTCACGAGGAGGCAAAAATGATACAATTGTAAGAATAAGTATTTTTAACACTTAATATCGATTCAGGTGATACTATAAAAAAGAACTTGCTGTCGGAATCCTTGTTCCTGTCATTTGTTGACAACGTGAATAAAACCCAAGTCTTGTTATCTTTGAGACGTACTCGAAACACGTTTGAGTTTTACTCTTAATGCGTTTCACAAATGAAAATAGGATGAGGCACTGTTCCAAGAAACGAATATTCTCCTCATGAAAGTACTTTCGAAGAGTTGCTGCTTCGTATTTGTCAAAGACGTGAACTTAAAGTCGCACTAACTCCAAGCGAAGCTACCTTCTAATCTGACTGGGCTAGATCAACAAGATGTTGCAGTGCTGTTCAGCTTCTGATTCACTTTAATAGTTTTATCCGGCTCTTCCTTTACCAGTACCATGCAAGGTCATTGCGAAATATAATAGTTGAGCAGATACCGACACAATTATGGACACCCTTGCTTGCTTTCTAGATGGACAGGACTACTGCTTCTATAAAAGTGCCTGAGAAAGGAAACTAATGTTAAACGTTTCAATTTTCTTGATTCCACTCCCGTTTACCTCAACTCATCTCAAGAATTCAATGAGAAAGAAGGGACTCATGATTACTATCGAGTTGGAGTTGGTTTTAGGTTCGAGATTTTCAAATTCACTACTTCTTGCCTAAACCCAAGGAATGCATCCTCATATCAGGAATTTGATGCGGAAGTGTGATCCATGAAATGGCTGGTAGATTTTACACAAACTACAGTGAGTAAATTGGACCCACATTTTAGTGTCCACTAGGAGGCAAACACATTTTTGATTAAATTCCTTTAAATTCCAAAAAAATTAAAATCTCATTGCATTGGTAATGCATTAGATTTATATGTTCGGTGTCAACGATTGGACGACTTCATCCTCAGTGTAGTTCGTATTTATTCGTTTAACCATTAACTGTTTCCATCAAAAAATGGATTAATTCATCATAATGAAACGGTCCAGGAAGAAAAATAGAATTCCGTATAGCCTTAATGTGTCCTAAATTCATTTTCTCACCTTTATTATTTCTTATCTAATTAATTAATTACTCTCTATTCCCCAATATTCTATTTATCCAATCATATGTGACTCCTACTCCTATGTATCATTGCTTCAGGTAAATAAAGCTTGTCTGCTTGCCTGCCTATCTCTCTCCCCCCCTCCCCCCTCCCCCCTCCCCCCCCCCCTGTATACTTTCTTTTGGTACTTTTATTTCACTCATGTGAGTTACCCTATTAGACTCGTTCTTATGTTATGCGGGTCTTTGAACTGCTCTTCTCTTGCTTTGGTACTGTGCTACTTCCAAGATTAGAGAGTGCAATTCAAAATGTAGCATTTAACGATTTTAGAATATAACGCACCCAATTCAGGACTAAAGTTGTGGTTGGACTATCAGAGCGGAAGGGAAGAGATAGGTTTCAGAAAGTGGGGCTCAGTTACTTGCCTAAACTTTCAGTATAAGTAACTTTCTTCAATCCTTGCAAGCACTCAAATACATCCAAAAAACATGTAAATTTACCACCCCCTTCTAATTTTAATACTAGATTTAAGATGCCACATTAAGTTTTATCTCATCACTATCAATTCATTTAACCAACACCGGCCACTTGCACATAGGAAAAAAAGAATGGAAATTCACTAAATCATTTGTGAACTTTCTGCTTTTTGTACAAAGGTTGCTATTTGTCTTTACGAGGCCAGAATCCATATCCACCCCGCTATTGTTTGATTTGGAAGCTTTGTCGGGCCCAACCCCCTCACAAACGCCTTAAAGCTTTCAATTGTTTCTATTTGGCGCTCGAGATTTATATAGGGCTCATATTCACTTTTGCATATTGTTTGAGTAGAAGATGCGCTTTAACTAACTAACTTCTCTCCGATTGTAGTAGCCGTGGTAACATCGCATGTGAATGGCTTTTTAAGTTAATATGCGTTCTCCCCCGGTTTTATCTTCTCTCTATCTCTCTTTGCCTTTGTTTAAATGAGTGTGTAAGGTCAGGCATGCATTTAACTCATTTTTTAGTAAGCTAATTAATTAAGAACTAATTATGAGAATAAATACAAACAGTTGTATGGAAACCACTACCTAATCAATACCGTTGATTATAATTAATCTAATTGATAGCAAACAGGTAATTCCCATTATAAAGAGTGAATATCGATTTGATTAGCTTTTTTTGAAGGCAAAAACAAAGCTTTAACTTGGAGACAACTCGGAAAATACAATCATTGAATTTCTGTTCACATTCGAATCAAGCAGTGGTGGAGTTGTCTCATTTGTTACCTTTCATACCTTTACATGTTTTGTGAGTGAACCTGTTAAAAGGGAAAGATATCCATATCTCTTGGATCTGTTCATCAAATTGGCATAATATCAACAATAGTATGACTTTTCTATTTCATATTCATAGTGATGCGGAATTCAGTCCACAGAGAAAGTGTATGACAGGACCGTGAAATGTAATATTGATGTCAATTTGTGGAATTCCAGAGAAAAAGGAACATTAACCTTTCGTCTTATGAAATACAATTATACTTTACCAATTTAAATGTCTGTCATCAAGAACGGTTATAATCCACTTTTAAAATTACATTTAAAGATAATTAAACTAAACCAAACATCTTAGCTTACCCAAATGAAAGAACATTTTGATTTCCATGGACTTGAATGTTCTTCCTTTTCATTTGAATGGGATAAATTTTAGTGAATAAAATTTAGTTATTTTTCTTCAGATATGTTAAAAATGTTCACATACTCTACACTTTCTCTACAAGTGAAAACGACTCTTCCTTCATATATGTGATGAAAAAGAGCATGAATGACTGGAACCCACTTGATTCATGGAAGAGATTAACTTCTATCATGATGGTTTGTACCGGCTATCAGAATAATACTAAATGCTTCCTGAAATCCCTGAAAATAATCCAGCATGAACCGTAGGTTAGTGTGGCGAGAAGAAAATAACATAGCAGAAGATCTGATTTCCCTGAAAATCGGAGAGTACTTGGAGTAACTTAGAATTTTAATTCGGCATTAGGACACACTTAATTGAATATTTCAACTTCTACGAAGGCCGTCACCTCGACAAAATTTTACAAGAGTCGATGAGACCAACTTCTCACAGAGAACACTCTCAAAAATGGACCGACAAAGGAGAGGAAATTTCCGAGCAAAGTGAGACACCCTGCTGAAGCACAAGCATTCCATTTCTTTTCCGGTGAGAAAATCCTTTGTCAGGATCAAAATCTTAACGCACAGACTAATAATTGATTATGTTTTTTCCAGATTTGGTAAAAGCGTTCACGCACACAACGCTCCCTTCAAAACATAAAAATTTATTAATTAATATACGCGATGGCAGCGAGAATGGATGAGCGGAACCCGTCTAGGTGATGAATGAGAGTAAGCTCCTTAAGCGGTGTGAAAAGAATCGGACATAAACTGGAGAATTACAGTTGAGACTGTAGGCCGCCGTAACAGGAAGAAAGTGGTGGAACTCCCTGGTAATGGAATTTCTTTGGCTTTGTCGCCTCAGTTAATTGAATATTTCAGTCTCTACCACGAACTTCGCACTCAATGAAGACTTTCGCTATCTAAACCTCATACGAGTGTAGCGAAAGTTAACCTTTCATAGAAAAGGCAAGCGAAAATAATCTGAAAAACTCAAAGAAGCTTCTGAGTGAAGTCAAACTTACTAAAACAAAAATTATTTGGTTCTTTTCTGATGGGTGAGCTTTTTCTAAGGTCAAAAGCACAACACGAAGAATACGAAATATTTTGACTTACACGATTCAAAGGACATCATATAGGCCATATGGATTAAATTGGACCAAACTGTCATGGTTTTGGAGGTGTGTTCTCCCCACCGCCAAGGGTGTTGCGATACTTCTTTCGACGTATTTTTAAAAAGTGGCTTTGATTGAATTCGGGTGCAAATAAGGTGGACTGTCTGACCATTGTAGCAATTAAGTCTGGATAACGAGGGTAGCCAATAGTAGGAAACAGGATTTGGTCTTTCTCGCCTTACCTCAAGGGAAGACAATAATTATTGTAAGACCATTTTTAGGATTGCATAAGCCCCAATGTATGATCTCTGAACCCCTCCTCAGACCTTAACCCGGTGGACTATTGTGTATGTATTGTGGGCTTTGGAGAAATACGCTACCAAAAAACCCAAGT
Organism: Hymenolepis microstoma; assembly: GCA_000469805.3. Classification (NCBI taxonomy): domain Eukaryota; kingdom Metazoa; phylum Platyhelminthes; class Cestoda; order Cyclophyllidea; family Hymenolepididae; genus Hymenolepis; species Hymenolepis microstoma. Next base: position 22,220,360 of record LR215991.1, on the reverse strand, counting down.
GATAGCAGCAGAATTGAAGTTATTTTCGAGACCTCTCTTAGGCAAAGCTCAGAATTAGATTGATCTGGATTCAGGTTGAGCCTATTGTAGACCTTAATGCCGGTTATCTTGAGTGAAGCTCTTTGGAAATATTTTAACATCCTTCCCAATTGAATTGCATTTTTTGTGACTGACCATTTTTATCCTTCCCCTGACGAGACTAGCCCATTAATTACTCCCTTCGTTAGGATAACAAACGTAATTATGCTTCAATCATTTTAAACACCCAGGTTAGTAAAGTGGCCTAATATGGATTAGAGAAAGGAATCGATTAGATGAGGAATATAAATTCAATTATTCATTCTTTGGTTTTTGAATTTAGATCTTACAGTCCAATGCTTCTTTAACTAATTCATGCTTCTAGAGATCATAGCTTGTTGGTAAGTCAATCAATTTTAATTTCTTATCAGTTACTTCAATTCGATTTGTCTTCTTTTAGCTAAAATGCCAACAGGTCAATATGAGATAACGAGATTTTATATGACAGCTCATTTGAATGATTTTCAGTTAGAGTTCTTTTTAATTTCTTTCGTTATTGTTGAAAGAATGATAACTTTATAACTAGTAGGGTACTTATTGCATTTTTGCTAGTAATAAAACCGTAATACCCTGAAGGGATCTCCGTTAATTTCCCCTCCTACAATCAGCAAATGAAAATGTCCCCGCATTTTTGTATCCAATCCTAATAGGCACCGAGAGACAGAACTTGAGTTGCTATGTGGGAAAACTTTCAGCCAATTAGAGGCGCGATAAATAATCGCCCATGGATATGATTGGGTGGCAAAAGGCTTAAATAGGATTTTAAAAAGTATGTTGATATCAATTTCATTAATGCATTTTAAGTTGCGCCTTAATCGTAAAAAAGCATATGAGTGCCGACAATTTTACTAGAAAATATCAGATTGAAGTTGGCACTAAGAGTCAAATTCAATTAAATTGATCGAATTTAATGGAACAAAATCATGGAAAACCGATAAACATCAAATTTGAAAGGAATAGGACTTTTTTAATGCATTGCAGTGACACTGACTTTCTTCGGACAATGACTGCTAGCAAATCCTGCATCAGCACGTCAATTGAAATTGTATTTTTATTAAATATTCACATTTCAGGAATATTGCCAATTAACAATTTTTGAATATGCTAGTGGCTCTTGCTCACGTTGAAGTAAAACTGGAACCACTTGATCACCCATTAACAGATTTAGTAAAATAATTGCATACAATTTTCAAAAGGACGTTCAAAATACACTATAAATGGAGAATCGAATTCTCCAAGCGATTTTAAACTCATACAAATTATAACAATTATTTAATTATTGGAAAAAACTGAATATAAATCTGTGCATTGTTTACAAATATTTGCTTGTAAATAAAACAGCAGATTTTGAGCCATTTTATTTCTCTCTGTTGAGCAATAAATGTTCCCGATTTTTCATCGCAAGGAAGCAGAAGAGGATAGAATAGTAGTAGAGAATAAATTCATGGTATTTGATAACGGTGGTCTGTTTTCCCTCTTTGATAAAGTCTTCAGGTTCGTAGACGTTTATTCTAATTATAAAATGTCAGGGTTCGCAACCAGATACTGAGTGAATTCATGTTCAAGGAGTTCAGAGCCCATCAACCAGCTGAAACCGGGAAATAATACGAAGCAATGTGTTTTTTCTACAGCAGACCTCCCTGAAGTTCACTCGAGCTAAATGATAATCCTTATGCCAATGTTTGATTTATTATTATAAGTATCAGAACACAAGCAAAATTAAAACACATATGGTATTATTTAAACACGGAAATAGTAACGGAATAAAACCGCGAGGTTAGGAGTGAATTAAGGATACATAGATAATCGGAAAATAAGATTATTTAATAGGTCGTCCACATGGTCGGCTCTCCAGAACAGCATACCATATTAACAACATTGGTTAAAATCATTATTATGGGGTATTTTTGCTGATGTTTTAGTGAAAGATTTAATTGAAATTCTAAAATTGAAAGCTACCCTTCTTTCAGTCATTCTTTAACGTATGTCTCCTCAATGCGTACACACCTGGCGATAAAATTCCTGTGAAAATTGTTAATTTGAGGACCAAAATAAATCGCATGACTACGACGGAAGGTAGTAAACTAGTCTGTCTGGGGGTCAAATTAGCAACAACTTCTGAATCTGCATGTCTGAGCCGATTTTCTCTCAAGGGAAGAATAGGTGAATAGGTAGTGCATAGACCACAAAATTGTCTCCAAAACCTCAATTACTGTTCCACTGTTGCTAAGACATTATGAGACCATGTCTTCATCATCCGTATATCTGGTTTCTAGGGTATTTTGGGTGAATTTTCACGCCTGGGTGGTCATAAATTATGGGAAAAAATTTTTAAGCATGGATTAAACTTAGATCAACCGTTTCGGACATAGTCATATTTGGTTTCCGTGTGATATAGTTGGGTAGTAAAGTATGTATCTCCATTAAACGTATGTTTTCCACCCATTGGTAAGTCAATGAAACCAATTTTAAAAAGAGGATATCGAAATTAGAACATTAAAATTTCATCACCAAAATTGTAAACTTCCTCCTGTGGCTGTAGCCAATTGCAAATGTTTTCGGGGAAAACGCAATGCCTTTGCACCATCGAAAAGATCACTGTCCTTCAAGTTCAATGATCAACACGGACGCCAGTACACCATTTTCGAGGCAAGGGGATTGAAATTCCAGATATCAAAGTGACATCCATAAAATTAGACTCATTGAAAGCCCCTCAAAAAACTTGCGAAATCTTTCTCATCTGACTTGTGTTGAAGGAATAATCTCGAAAATCTTGGGCCCAGTCTACCAACGCTTTTCCCAAATAATACCCCTATAGCAGGTATTTTAACAGGGTTTGATGCAAAATATATTTTTAAATGGCTGGTTTTGACGTTAGAAGTGCATAGAACTTCCAATTAACTTTAAGGGTTTATCAGTGAACACCAGTTTACTGCCTTCTATATATTGCACATGTCCCCTTGACCCATTCCTCTTTCCTTAAATTGCTTAGCATTCTACCCCTTTCCCAATCATTGGTTTTTCCCATATATTCAAACAATATTTTCAATTTATTATCTATGAGGTAGATGACATTTTTGTATCGTTTACTGATATGAGTATCTTGTAGTCTTTGCCACTTCAATACCTTGTTGCAGAGTTGATCGCAGGAACCGGGAGGAATAACAGTTTATCTGCATTTATCTCTCTTTATTTAGAAACAGGTGCGGACGTTTTTTAAACAGTACAAGAAAAAAACAACTCAATGGGACTCAGTTAAAATTGACCCACAAGTTAGTGTCTTGGAATTTTTGTTCCTTGTACTATTTACATTCATACAAATAGTTTATCTACACAATGTTGGACCCATTTAACTGTGCAAGCACTTTACAATTCATTCTCCAATACACTTCAGCTTTGGAGGTAAAGTCCCTTTCAAGTATTTTCTTTGTGTACTATTCAAGGTTAAGATCTGTCGACTTTTGGAAACAAACTTAAATTGGCTGAAAATGAAAGCTCGTTAACTGCAAATGAGTATGTTGTAAAACCGATAGAGTATGATTAACTGAAAAAAAGAATGTGGGCAAAATACTGGCCAAGGGGAGCAAAATCAGATTAATACCGCAAGATCATCATATAGTGGTGGATGGGAGAAAGAGTGTGCGTGTGTGTGTTTTATTCAAATCCTTTGGTCTTTATACATCTGTTGTTGATTTAAAGAGTGAAGACTATCACCTTATGACTAACGAGCAATGAGTCATTTAGCATCATGAGTTTTTCTATGCTCATTTGTCATATCTGGAAAGTTGGAAAACAAATTGTATCAAAGATTGTAGATAGCAAAAGGTGAGGTTCTTGATTTGGTCCATTTTATGATTGGCTATGGTAATGCCAAAACCTTTACAAAACGATCTAATGTGGAGATGAACTGAATTTACGTTGCCAAGAGTATTATTATATTTTATTTCCGAGATCTCTCAGTTATCCAAATTCTCATAAGAGACATACTTCAAGTTGATAGTATTCAAACATTGCAAAAGTCCATTCTCAAAATTTGATCTCCGCATTTTTGTTATAGTCAAACCCGGTTGAGCCTGTTGTAGATTTAATAGAATTTTAGGAAATCTGTTCTGATTCATTTGTATATCATTACAGCCATACACATAAATGGGACCGATAAAAACGTTTTGCGCTTAATTTGAATTGATTTCCGGCTTTCTAAAGAAATCGGTTGGCTGTTGGATATCTCCCTCGCTAGCTATGCCAAGGCAAAATGACATTTTCATCGTGTGATAGCACCGAAATAATAAGGCGAATTTTACAAGAGTCCTATATATTTTAATGGGTATTGAGATTTACTAAATGTTAAATTTTTTCGGATTTAGACAGCATCTCTCTCTACGTCAAGGAATTATCAACCTATGGAGCCTTGACCCTTTAACGCCCGAAATGTCTTTTGAAAAATGCACTCAACAGCACTTACGTGTGTCTCACAGCAGACTGATGCCGACATGGTGAATTTTGGTGGAATCAGACAAAGGCTATAGACGTACTGAACATGTTTCAAACGCCAATAGCGCCTTCTGTTACGAGTCTAGTACCAATGTAGCTTATTTTGAATGTAATGTAATGTTTAAAATTCAGGCTTTGCGCCTCGTTTCCTTTTGAGAGTTTATCTCTATGGCGTCATTAACTAACTTACTTGTTTAATCGAGTCACGTCAAATAATTTTTTTCCAGTTAGAGGTAGTTAAATATGTATTGGAAAATTTGATTTTTAACAAAGGTAAAAGTTTTCATTCTCTGAAAATAGAAAGTAAAATTTAAACTTAATGCAAAATGGAATTTGGTTGTGATGGACTCTTTCAACCATCCATCAGATCGTAAAACCCGACTTCCGTTCCTGCTTAATAGTTGCTAAACGCATATTTCCTTTGGCATTCTACAACCCGATATATCCGTTAGGAAGAAAAGAAACGCACGTTTTCGTAGTTCTTCCTTTTTTGGGCATCGGACCTTAAAGAAACAGAATATTGCCATTTTTTCCTCCCCGTAACTAGTCCGGTCGATGGAGTATTAATTTTATGCTAAAACCGTCATTGCTGCAATCAAATTACTTGTTTTGTTTATCAGGGTAAATGGATGTGTCAAGATGGCATTACGAGCCTCTCAAATTAACTTCTAGTTAATAAGACAAGAACATTCCGAACACGAAGGAACTACGATCTTTGAAATGGTAAGTTGTATTGAATTAAATGTGGAAGATTCCGGCATTCAGGCCAATTAAGTCTTTAATACTGTTCTAGGCTTATTTACCTATATATTGATTGACGCAAAGACAACTTGCGCGCTTGCCAAGTCAAAAATCAACGATTTCCTAACTTCACTATTCAAAATAATGGAAATAAGTGAACGATTCTTTTTAATGACCTCATAGTACCTTTCCCTTATAGTGGTGAGCTTTGCGAAAGTTTTATTTAATGAGTTCGGAATCTACTTGAACCACATCTCTGCAACCCAAAATTTAACAATCCACATACTTCCTGCAAAAGATAATTTAATGTTCAAATATCTGTGCAATGTTTGCATCAAACAAAGTCTGGCTTAAGCGGACCTTTTATTATTATACGCCACAAGGCAAAATAACTAAGATTTTTATCGTGAGAGGGCACCTGAAAATGGAGATTAGTTCGGCCTTAATTCAATTGAGTTTCGGTTTAAGATTTTATACCATTGTGCGTTAATGTGTTCCAAATCATAATTCTTATGAGAGAGAGAGAGATCGTGGTACACTAGTCTTTTTAATTCGGTTAGTGGGTTAACTACGTCAGGTCCATTTTTTGTCAAATAGCCGGGATACTGCCTGCAACTTTCTAATACAGCAGAGCTTACTTAAGTTCTCTTAAACTGCACTTCGTAAATAAACGTACAGTTAAAATCCCCCCTATTTTCACTCAGTATTTTGAAAAGTAAGCAAACAATAGAATTCACATTTTGGGTGAGTTTTCGGGTAAATCCTAACAAAAGGCGCTTTAAAGTCAAGTTAAGGGTAACAATAAAAGTTCTTATTTATATTAAGGGTCCACTATTGGGACGATGAAGGTTACTCGAACAAGTGTGCTCCTGGTTCAGAGGGGAGTTCAAGCGGGAAAATGTTTGGAGCCTACTAACTAGTTGATTAATTTACTAATTATTTTACTCATTACAAATTTAAGTTGCAGCCTCCGAGATACAACATGCAAGTAGTAAATTTAAATATTCAATTCTGGAATTCACTTAATCATCTTACCCCCTCCTCCCCCCCCCCCCCCCCCCCCTCCCCACCCTACATTTTCATCCATTGAATCTCTAGTAGAACATTGGACCAGTATAATACACTCGAAAATTGAATGCCTGTGTACCCCCCTACCAAAACCACCTTGAGTTGTTCAATTTGAATAATAGCGAACATTAACATTGTGAGAAGCATCATAATATGCTCACCAGCCAACACCACCACCGCTATTCAAGGTGCTCATAATGTACGCCTTTCACATTCATTCTCATACACAAACATTCAACAAGTATATGGTATGCAGATGACTCAACGGACAGACTAGCACATTTATTGTCGGAGGGTAGTTCGCATTGATACCCTCCCCCCACCCATTACTTGATCAACTCACAAGCACCTGTGCGGACTCAAAGTGAGAACGAACTGTCAACGCGAACTGTGGCATGAAGGGGAAAGGCATGGACTGAAGGTGGGTCGTACATTCTCAGACCCTGTTGCATCCCCCACCACTCCTTAAGAATCGGCCTTCGGCGGAGAACGCTCCACCTGACGAGTGTTAATAATCAATTTCCTTAATTGAGCTTATTCTATAAATAATTTTGTCAAGACACAGAAAAGAAAGATTTCACGTCTGGAATCTTAGCGTGGTAAATGAAATCTTTTGATTTACCGCCTTTTACTAGTCAGACCTCATAAACTTGTACTTCAACTCTAATTTTCTACTTTTCTAACTGACTCACATCTAAGAAGTCATCACAAAATTTCATTTTGTTCTGTCAACTTTTATTTCCTGAATGATAGAATGGATCGACAGACAGAATTATTGATAAGATCAATTTGAAATCTTTTTTTACTTTAACTTATCTAACTTGAACTCATTTATTTTCCTTTTTTGAAAAGTGGCGCATAGCTGTTAAAAAGTGTATTTCATAAGGACCTTTAGAAGAAGAAGATTTCGGAAGGTCGACTTTCGTCAGTTTTTCAAGGTGCTATGAAAGAACTTGATACTGAAAGCTAATTCAAATTCTGCCTCATATCCTATGTCTTTAAGTTGTCAAACTGAATGTGAAATAATAAAGCAAATAAGCCTATTTCCTTTCTCTTCCTTGGTTGCTGATTCTTTTTAGTTCCGTCACATTCTTTTTGGCGTACTCAAAAATAATCTTTTAGAATTTTGGGCATTTAGAAATTGACTATGCACTCATTTTCTTACTAAGACACCTGCAAAACACCACAACTACGTTAGTATTATCTGGTAGAGTATAGGTGGAGTAAATTGAACTAATTTCTAATCTCTTATGGACTCAACTTATAGCAAAGTCGAGCCCAATTTGATAGTATATTTTGAGAACTTATGAGCCCTATTTTTAGTGATTCTCCTTACGAGTTTTAAACTCAACTGAGCCATAATCAATCAATCAATCAGTCAGCGTTCTATATTGGATGCGCACGCAAATCACCTTCTCAAAACGGTATTATTTTCAACCTTCCCTGAGTACTCTTCTTGAGACCTTTCATCGGCACTTCCACTTTGCTTAATGCCAACTTATTACTTACACATCTTCTCCTCTCAACTGATGTGGAGAAAATTGTTGGAAGTCAGTTGGATATAAGAGCTAAAATGAAAACTGAAAACTCTAAATGTCGTAACGGTTGTCTAAATGAAGGTATGCGTTGTTTGTGAATTGCTTAAATGCTAATTATAGAAGTTACCCGATTTTTATCATTTTCTTTCCAAAACGTTACCGAACTCTGCAATTCATCACAAATGACTCAAAACTAGACTCTTAACGGGTTAAGACTGACACAACCCACACATTCAAATTTTGTTCTGCAAAAGATGAAGGACAGACCAGCTTTCAATTTGAAGTTCACTTTCTCTTTCCATCTCTCACTTGTTGAGTCCATCTGTCTACTCAAACTTTTCACCCCGCATCAGCCCACCTATTCAATAAATCTCGCACGCACACATACACAGCTTCTACTAGCTACAGTGACTGTCAATTCACCTAAGTTGCTGGTGGAGGAGGGGAGTTAGTACCATGACTTCTGTTGCTATCGTTGTGTCTAAAAGGTACCGGAAGAGTAGGAAGTCATCTGCTCATGCTCTGCAGATGCGTGTGTCTTTGAAAAACGAGGCAGCAACTATTCTGTCATGGCAGAAGCCAAATAGGGTGGTGAGAATTATGCCCTAGTTACTGTCTAGAGAAAGTACGGGAAAGACAATGCTTTGTGTCAATTAGAGCTTCCGCTGGACTAGAAGACTTCAGCATGCAATTCTAATTGATTTGAATCGCCACACTTAAGCATGCCGCTTGAGAATAGTATGAAGCGAAGTAACTAGACAAATGTGATATGAATCTATTTGAAGATTCTCAGTGAGTCTCGAAATTTTCACTAAGTTAACAAGTACCTCTTTTTAAATACTTACATTTAGATGACCTCGCATCCCTTTGTCCCATTCATGGAAGTCTCAGCTCATTCTGCGCCTCAATAGGTAATCTAAAATCAATAATGAGTTCCCTACTTAGTGGGAAGTTGACTGAAGTCGGGAATAAAGGGGTGGGGAGCGAAAATTATTAAGCATCCAGGTCCTATTTCAATTGATTAATATAAATTCAGGTTTAACATTCATAAAGCGCCACGTTCCAAACTTCGAATGTAATGGTATACTAAACCAATAATCATTCAAATTATCCGGGGTTTATTAATTAGAATGGTCGGACTTGTGTTTGTCTTTCGAAGGCCGAGAAAGAAGGACGAAACCAGCGTATGTAGTTCAACATACAATTCACAGCCAGGGAGATGAGGCAAAGCACTTTAAACAGCGAAACTCAACAAATTTCATACAAGTTCAATTCTAAAATTCTTTTGAAGCTTTTCAACCAGTTGTATTTGTTGTAGTGAGGGAGATTAAAACACGAAATTTCTACGTACAGATAATGAGGTTATTACCTGCCAAAACCTATGAAGCAGTTGAGAGTTATCCTAAGTATTCCTGACAGGCGATCAATTTCTTACTTCAGCAAAGCGAATGCACTTCTGGCAATGCAAATTTACCTCTTAAATAAGCACCAGTTTAGTATTTTGAAAACTAAAAAGAGGCAGATAACATGTTGTCGATTCACTTGGATAACTTTATTTCCCATATTTCTTCCAATTCATGATAAACTTAGCGGAAAACACATACATAGTATTTATATACGATTTATTTTCAAATAGAAGTCCAAGAGGGATAAGAAAAGAGGAGAGAGGATTAGCTGTATCCATGGCGGGAGGGAGGTGGTGGGGTGGGGGGGGGAGGGGGCGGAGGAGGAGTCGCTGGTATATATACACGTCGGATTGAGCTTGAGTTTGAAAACGCAAGACGAAAGAACAAAAGAAAAAATGATTGAGTGAGTAGATGTCATTCGTAGTTAATTCTTGCTTGAAGACGCCGGTGATATAGGTGAAGAGGTGCCACAGGATGAATTACTCTGAAAGAAAGAGAATCAAAAGTATAAATTTGCTCAACTCAGGCAGTATTAGACTAAGGAGTTAGATTTAGGCTCAGAGCTTCATGCGCGTTAGTAATTCGAAATCAAATCAAGTTGAGGTTTGCGGTTAAAACAGCAAATTACCTCAGATTTAGAAGGGTTCCGGTGACTTTAATAGACAAGAAACGACATCTGTGTTAGTTATCTCAAAATGTGTCCTCCCAAATTAAAAGCTAGATTGCTCACATGAGAAGAAAATAATAAACTCACCATTGAAACATCCGTCCCGTTGTTCTGATGACACTGCTGTTGTCTGGAGTTGGAGCCATTGTCAAACATCTTTCCACCATTGTGACTGGAAGACACTGCAGCGCCAAACGCTGAAACTAAGGTGCATCCATTGTCTTGGGATATTGAAGCGACCGAAAGGGAAGGATTGACAGTGTTCTGAGAAGCTGTGAAGACATTTGGTTGATAGTGATGCACAGCATCAGTGTCACGGAATGACTGGAATGCTGAAGGCATCATTGCATATGCAGCCACTGTTGATGAATCCATACTTGTGTGGCCACCATTAAAAGTTGAGAGATCAGTACCATTTCCAGTGTTTTCAAAGCATCTCTGTTGAAGCGTGCTTTCTAGAGGTGCTGTCAGTGTTGATGCATAGTTCATCCGGGTATTTCTATGATACTCATTAGTTTGACCCGAGAAGGGTTGAAGAAAATTGTTCTCCGACTTTATCAGATGTTGAGAGTGTAAATGATCGTAGGCTAGAAGATCAAGAGTTGAACTACCAATGAGATCAATCGTTCCGGAGGAAGCAACACCTTGATTTTGGAAGTTATGAGAACCTGAGGAGTTTGGTTGAGAGTCAGTTGAACAGCTATTTGGGTTCCCGAATCCTGGAGTTGTTTGAATCTCTCGTCTAAAACACGTGAGATAGGCTATAACGCTGCCTAAATAAAATGACCCCTTTTTATCAAGTAAACTTACAGTAACGAAGCAGTCCGGCCTTCTATGGAATTAAGTGCCTGCATCATATCATCTTGCCTCTCCTGATTATAACCATTCGAGGGTTTGCGGTCCTCTTCACATTCCCGAGCAATTTGAAATATTTTCAACAAAGCAGATCGCATTTGACGAAGTGTATTAGCACCTCCTGGCAAATAGGCTGGCATCAAAATGATGTGGAAGGATTCTCCATCAATCTGCACCAAGTCGTCATAACTAGAACTGGATGAAATTTCATCCTGTTGAAAGAATTGTGGTGTACCCACGCGTTCTGAATTCATGGTGAAGGCCTTCGCACGCGAACTTCTTGATGTTCTCTGAGAAACTAAGAGAATATAAATAAGAGGCTATAATATGCCATTTAGAGGAATGCTAATCGAAGAGATTTCTACTTACCACCATCTCGTCGCCTCTTTGAAGTAGAAGCTCCTGCAGATGTTATATTTCCATCACTCATATCTTGGGCCATACGCCTCTCATTATTATCTTTGTCTCGTTTGGGACAAGCACAGCTTCGGAACTTCAAACATTGTCTCCCAAGAACTTCACATGGTCCATCAGTTGGTGACCCACTGGAAAGCGAAAAAATCAAGCTCAAAAATTCAATGCTAGTAAACTAACACGTGGCACGTCCAATTAGTACACGTATTCACTGTTGCTCATTATGGACACAGAGTGCTTAAACTACTAGACGCTGACAACAAGTGTCACCTGTTTGAACATGCAAACAAGGCATCTCAGGTGAAACCAAGTCACGGTGTAATAGATAAGCGGGTAGAACTATCACCCCGCCTAACAAGCATGCTCAGCATACGAGGGGGGAGGAAGGAGGTTGAGTACCCGTGAAACGGTGAGAACAACACATACTGGGACCGACTGCCACCACCCCAAACTCACTTTTTCATAGGTCTTTCCAGGGTTATGATGAGATAGAGAGGTTTCTTGTTTCCTTGTCCCCCGTTATAGAGACAACTGTTGAAGCAAGTGAATTTTCCATTGAATTGGCTGTATTCGCATCCTTCTGCAAAAAAAATTGAAAGAAAAATTGCCATTTATCAATCGACAATTTGTAAGAAGGGGAGGGGGTAGGGGTTGAACTCAAACTAGCATCATCCTCTTCTCTCATTTCGCGAGTCATCAGGTTTTCTAAGCATATAATCGAGTACCATAAAGTGATATTGTAACGCCGCCGTAACATAAAACGAAATGGACACCAATACACTAACCGGTTGAAACCACAGGAGATGAGTTCATAATGAAGCACTCAAAACGCTACTCTATGAGAGAGTAAATATTAACCCCCCAAATGACTGAACGACCTAGTTTTGGTATGTTCATGAGGTAAAACGTAAACTTAGAGGGGGAAGTTGATACTTACCTTTTGGGCGTTCGTAGGGCAAAGTTACACAAAGACGTTCAGTTGTGGGGTCGTAGAAGTATTCGGCATTCGAGTTACCCACTAAAATCATACTGTAGCGAGAGAGACCAGGGGTTGGTGAGGCCATAAAGTCCTCAAGACACCTGAATTGTTAAAAACGGAGATTATATTCAGATAATTTGGAAATCACCTTTGAATAACCTCCTGTTGCTTATCAGAAGTTCCATAAACAGGAGTTAATCTGATAAAGCAACCTTCCGGGGGCTGGCGCTGACACCAGTAAGAGAGCGTCCACCAAGTTGGTGCTTTCTTTGCGTAGAGATTCGTCCATCCTTGATCATCTTTAAAGAACTTTATATAGGCAAAAGATTAGAATGAATTTTTTTATAGCCAAACAAGACCTTGAAGACTTAGAAGAGGTCAACTTACGAAGTAAGCCGTACTGGGTTTGGTCTCAATTGAATCATAAGCATCTTCACATAAGGGCCGATATAAATCGAAGCCATAATAACCTGGAAAGGGGTCACTAAAAGATTCGAAACAGGTGATAATGAAGCGAAGCTCTTAACCACCTGCTAAAAGACTAGACTGAGGTTTAAACTTACAGAACGGGAATATCATCTGAAAAGAGCTTTTTCGGGGGAGGTTGATGGTCGACCACATATCCGCTCATTTTGTCCATTTCGCCATTGCTATTGCTCCCTCCTGGACTCATTTTCATATTCATAATACTTCTCCCATGGTTTGAAACATCGTTTCCACTGTCCATGCTCTCAGTAGAGACGAGTGGGAGAATTGAGGGAGCTGAGGAAAGTGACCCAACATCATCATGGACGAAAGAATGGGTAGATACCGCTGCAGCAAAGTCATGGAACCCCGTAGACTGGAAGATAATAAGGAGGGATTAGAATGGAAACGAATACCACCTAGTTCAGGTTTAAACTCGTGCCCAATTCGAAAAAAGGGGTGGTCTGGATATAACTTCTTCAAGCAGAGAGAAAACAAGCAAAGACAAGATAGAACAGGACTCACCAGTTTAGACAGCGCCTCCATTGTGGAATGTGGAAGCTAGCGGTGAAGCCTGCTCTTGTGGGCAGAGTAGGTGTGAGCTGATTGGTTTGTGTGAGTGTATGTCGGACGCGTGTGGGGCATTTACCAATCAGATTGCACCGTGGTGCGAGCACTACTGCAGGTGAACGAGAGGGTTGAATGCGCGTGTGTGCTTTTCTAATGTTTTGGCGCTCAATGCGCATATCTACATGTGGTCCAGAATCGTACCATTTATTCTCAGGCTGCTTATTAAAACTCAAATGGGAGTCTGTAGGCTCACATAAAATATGTTGACACTCCGAGCTAGTATCTTCATAACGAATGCTTAGAAATAGATAGACTTGAGTGTCTGCTACTATTCTTTCTAAATGTAATTCAATGTTTTTGCCACTTCACTAAGTGACTTATTTTATAAGTGAATAAAAGAGGTCCATTAACTTAAAAAGAATCTTTAATTGGTTTCATGCCTGTAAAGAGTCTTCACTACATGCTAATCATATGGCAGATGACGAACTGAATTTGGACATTATCTGAGTTCTATATCATTCAGTCCTCTCAAGTCCCCCTCCCCCCTATGGATGAAACCAATTACTAAAAATTACCTTTCATAAAAAGGGACCGTTATCCATATCACAAAGCCAGTTCTAATGGATTCAGTATTGGTAGATTCAACCTTGAATCGACGTCATTTTCTAAAATATTAACTAGGATTGCATTTGTTTTGTTATTTTGGGCATTTATTATGCCCGAATATAACTTTCATATATAATTAAATGAAGACAGGAAGTAAGTTGATTTCTAGGCTTTTCTTCATCTGCATGAAAACTAATTTTAACTCCAAAGAAAAGGGGGTTTGGGGTAGAATTGGGATTCATCGATGCTTTTCACAGTTGTGATTCCATGGAGGCACTTCTGAAAGAACTGATAGTCTCTGAGATTAGGATGTCTGCATTTTGTTAGTTAAAATCGAAAGTTAACAATCTAGAATAAATAGAGACTATTCGGAGGCGATATGATGAACAAATTAGATTATTACTGCATCTCTTTCTGGTCAGAATCCGGGAATTTTGAATAAATTAAAGCCTGACTTGAGCTTTAAATCTTATTTGGTACAATCACCCATCAGACAAAGTGAAGCAGAATTTCGAAACATGTGCCCAATATGTTACAAGAGAAACCAAATCTCCAATTTTGAAAATCAATGCAATTATTCCGAATTCACTACGGTACCGTATTCTTACTCAAATTAAGCTTTCAATTGTCCTGAAGCTTTTAAGAACGAAGTGATGCAAATTGTAAGTCGGGTACAGGAGATATCCCTACTTTTTGAGAAAAACTGCCTCATTTCCTCTATTTTTCCCTTTTTGATAACTAGAATATTTAAAGCTACACATCTTCATGTCCAAATGGCTGTCGCCATATAAACATTAACCGATCTTTTTCATTGGTCAAAACAACTTAAACCAGCTGCCATGAGCTCTGCCTAACCGAGCCTGTTTGGCGCTTCTGGTATCAGGTTATCGATATCTATGGCAGATATAAGTACCAGTTTGACAAATGCGTTCAAACACGGCATGCTCAAAATGAACATGTGATCGCACTTACCTTAATATGCGTAGGCGTAGAACCCAGACGAAAGATTCTCCTTCCTGATAGTTTGATTAGAGTATATTGTCTGGACAACATCAAATTTGTAGTCTGCCTGAATTAACTTTACCACTGATAAAACTAATGAAATTAAGCACTAAGGAAAATTAATAGCAAAAGCAGTAATCAAATAAGATATGAGAATATCAACACCATTCACAGATTTCAATCGTCCGAACGTCGAACTGATAAATACGGAATTTCATGCTCAAGATAACTCATTCGTGGCCTTTAAGCACTGTGATGTCCAACGCACTATTAGGGGAGAAATTCGAATTCTGCTTATCTCTGTTATCCCTAGCTCTTTTATCCTGACATGCTTTTTTCTGATTTATCAGATGCCAAAGAGAACCAGAAGGAAACCTAAAGCACCAAGGAAGTCTATTGTTGGAAATTAAGTCTAAGTGTTTGAAAATAAGCTGACATCTATTATTAACTTATCAAATGGAAAAACCATCTGCCTTCTAGTTGACTCCACTGTCCATTTGGAAAGAGGATGTCTGCGAAATCACCTGAAAGGATGTCATCCAGATTTCCAATGAGATGGTAAAAGGAGGGTTCTCAAGATTCTTAGTTTCACTTCCGCGGCTCTTCATACTCTTTAAAATTGGTCATTCTTTCTTTTTATGAACTCTGACTTCTTATTTGCTTGGATTTGGTTCTACTATAGTACCTCCAGATGTGTACGCGATCAAGAGCATTCAATGCTATCAACATAGTAACCAACCGTCGGGATATCTCATACAAAACTCAGGAACATATTTCACAATTGAAGAATTGACAAGCGAATTGGTAGTCAAAGATCAAATGTATAACGAAATTTTGCGTTTTTGCCTCTTGATTTATCATTTAAAAAAAACAAATGAATACTTACGTTGTTAGCGGTGTTGAAAAAGGTACGGGTGGTTATTTACGACAACGTTCCAAAATAGGCAACTTTCTTATTAAATAATTGCTCAGTTAAGTAGTTTATAGCCATTTTATCTCCAAGCTAATTCCTGGAACAACATTTATCATGCACCTATTTTTCTCAAATTTAAAAGCACTTAAGTTCTGGAGCTGAGGCCAGATATGATAAAAAGTGATGCTCAGGTCAAGCCCTCCAATCCTTCTTTGACCTCAACATAGGTAGGTAGAGCGAGAGAGAGAGAGAAACTTGAAGTACAAAATGCTGTTAAAGGACACAAATCCTGGGGTGTAGTGCTAGGTTCCAACTACATTTTTAAGGTCAGGTAGGAATTCTCAATGTGCAAATAATTTCATACATTTTAGCCTTTTTGGTTAAAAAAGTCCTTCTCAGCTTATAATGTTTTTCCCCACACCATGAAGTTACTTTGTGTAAAAAAAATATATCAAAGGGAATATTTAAAAAAATGTTGAAATCGAAAGCTGGAGAATTCTTAAAGTGACGAGCGTCAGGATATCAGAAAAAAATCCATCTCCTTTCAAAAAAGCTAGAGGTAAACTGTATTATTAAGATCAATTTCACTGATTCTTGTATAATTTCACCTTCTTCCCTTTCTTAGGAGAAATATGTCTGACAAGATTTCATACAAATTTATAGCCATCCTCTTTCCACCTAGTGCTTGTTCGAGTCACAAGTGATATCTCGCTAGCTTTCTCTTGCAAAGATTTGCTGGTCCAAGCATATAGATTCACATTTAATTACACCCTTTCAGTTGTGGCTGGAGCTTGATAAGGGGGTTCATCCTCCAGTATTGGAAATCCAATAGCACGTGAGTATATCTCAACTTCATTGTAAAGACTTGTTTGTCGATTTAATTTTCCTATTTGTATTTGAGCAGAAAGTCTTCCTGGAAAGACTCTCCTTGCCTGAAATTTAATACTCATTAACTTCTTGCTGCGCAATTCTAAAATCATTTGTCGAGCATCATTCTGGACGGCTTTTAATCTGCTATCGTCCATTTTACGATGGACAACTTCAGATAAACCATTCAGATGAACTAGTTCGATCAATGTTAGACTACCTTTTCTAGAGCTTTAATTGATAGCATCTTCGATATCGAAGTTTCATAAGTTGGTTTATGGCCTTTATAGTATTTTATTTAGACTATCATAGTTTAGACACTACTGAGTCGCGGTTGCTAAATAATATCGTTCGATCTCTATCATTTCCATTGCATGCCTGTAAATGATTGTTTTAAGCCCTTACAGAAGCTGTTTGGTCTGATTAAACGACTGAGTGATAAAGCATAGGTCATTTGGCTATCCTGAATCCTGAAGAATTAAATAGTCGAACTTTCAAGTCATCGCAGGTTGTATTTTATTAATCTTATATTGACTGAAATATTATAGTTTGAAGAATAGTGGGAGACTTTTTCCAAGTTATCTTAAATGCACCAAGCCATGCTAGCATTGCACGAATTGGACCCAAATCAAAGAAGAGGACTGTTCCTCACCAACGATAAGAGGCTTTTTGATTTATTATTCTTGCAGCGAGGATCACCAATTCGGTAGATCTTTCAACAGGATACCCATTTTGGGTGCTCGGTAAGCCTCCTCTTATTTGTAAATCCAATCCAAAATAGGCCATTGATGCAAAGCATTTCTCTGTGATAAGAGAAAAGATACTTCCTAGATTAGCAGGCACCTTTCAAACTCAATTGCAATTGTAAACACACTTCGCTTGATCCGATAGTAGCCCAGGGCTTTTAAAAGGTCTAAATATACGTTTAGTCAAGTGAAGTTCTTTAGGGATTAATTTTGAATTTCATGGTAACTTTGAAAAGATAACTAGAATCTGAGTTATTCCGCACAGTGTTTAGTAAGGGAACTCAGATTCGAATAAAGTTGCTACGACTTGCAGTTATCAAAGTTAGATTTTTATTGTGCTGTCCGTCTCAGTAAGTCATTGACTTTTCCGAGTTCAGTTGAAACTACCAGTTTGGGAATTTTTTACTTCGCCCGCCAAGTTACATCTTTTAGTATTTACTATAAGCGAATCAACCTTATTCAAACACTTTGTTGAAGTGACATGAGATGCAGAATATTGATCACTTAGATATGATTTATGTAATTCCCTTCGTTCCAATAGTTCAGCTCCCAAGATATTATCGGTCTTTGACCTTCTATCCCTTGCACGCTATTTTGGCAGGTTTGGTTAGCACACTTCGCAGTGACCTCCACCATATTGGGATAATTCCATATAATGTCCTCTCACGTTTTGAGCTTATATCACTTCCTTTCTGACTCTGCCAGAATTTCGACTGCTTTCTTATAAGTGGGTCTCTTTGCTAGAGAATAGTTGTGCCTAGACTGTAGCCATGGAATATTAAATATTATTTGTAAGTTTAAGTATACAACCATTCTGTGCCAATAAACCACCAGCCACATTGTACCTCCAAAGGAGAAAGACCGAAGGGGAGGCGAATACGTCTTTTTCGGCAAAGCACATAAATGGCGAAATTCGAGGGAATCCTGGTATAGAATAATTTCAACAGAGACTAGAACAGGGGGAGTCATTAGGGTACAGTTTGTCCTAAATGCAATACTGTACTAGAATCAAGAACTGAAATCTCACAGCCGTCGAAAACAAATATACTGATAAAATAAGTCGCTTAAGAATTCTATATTCGTCGAGCAACTACTTGAATTCTCCCACTGGACAAGTCTGTGTGAATAAATGCATGTAGAGAAAGTTTCGAATTTTTGCCGAGAGATGACTAATGGGAATTTGTTAGGTTCATTTTTCTTCATGGAACAGTAACTAGAAGATAATTCATTAAGTCATCTGAAATGTGCAAAGTTATTGGCACGTAATGCGCTTAAGAAACCAGCAATGTACACGATGGAACACTGCAGAAGTACCCGTCGAGATCAACATAGAGACCGCCAAACGAAATCCATTGGTGCAGATTAGGAAACCGCATGTAAATGTTTTCCTTCCTTTAAATAAAAACTGACCAATAAGTAAATGACAAGATTTGATAATATAGGTACCACTTCAAAGTACTGTGTATTAACCTGCAGTTTTAGTGGACTATCACCGAATAGAGCATAAATAATGAATGTGGGGCAGAGAGATCACTTAAAAACGTCATTAAGCTGATTCCGTTTCGTGCAAAGTATTAATTTATTTGTAAAAAAAGCTACTTATATGAAAATCAGTAACAATGAGAATAGATTTAACAAATGTACACCGCCATCGAATTCGAATGGTGCTAAGATCTAGATCAAAAATATCAAGTGGTATTTTGCACGATGAAAAAGTCAAACTTCTTCAAACTCTCAAGATTAGAATGAGAAGCCAGATGAGTTGATCAAAGGACAAAATATTCAAGGAGATAACTCGAAATGAAAGTATCTTTTTGTGAAAGTAAAGTAAACCACAATATATGCTAGGACACATCTGGAGGGAGGGGGAGGAGGATGAAGTTAAAAGTCAATAAGACAGGTTTCTACATCTTCATCGTCAAGATCACCACCCTGTAACCCGTCTGCTGTTTGATTTGATCCATTTTCTCCATCGATTGGGGGATAGGGGTTAGTCAGATTTTCTATTGGTTGGGTTTTCCATGACTTGTGGGAAAAGAGCCGTGCTCTCTCGGATTTATTGACAACTTCGATAAGTTGATGGGGTGAAGAATTCGGAGAAGTTGGAAAGAGTTGAGAAGCTTTTGGTAGACGATCTAGAAGGTTGAGAACTTCCTGTCGACTGCCGCAGTAGAAACCCAGAGCCATACTTGGATCCAAATCGCGGACCATCAACTTTTGTGGGTAAGCGCAGTGCCAACTCTGGAAAAAAGGAGTATTATAAGCTCAACAAGAATTTTTACTATATTGATTATGTGTGGTAATCTCTGATACATTTAGAGCTTGGAGGTGCATACTACTCCCATCTAACTACCTACCTTCAAATGATTAGCAAGCCATATCAATGGCCGACCAAAACAAAGAAAATAGCGCTTATGAATGATTTCGACAACCGTATTAATTATCAATTCTTTTTCATATACCTACCGGTTCCTGTCTTTTATCCCCCCCCCCTTTGGATTTAATGAATTATTAATTTGAAAAAAGGATAATAATCCCCATTTTCTCTTCCTTCGAAAGAGAAGGAAGAAGACAAGTACACATGTAAATAAATTTTACTAAATTTATCTTGAGTACGCAGTATATGAAGACCCCCAACTTCATAGACCATATGCTCCATTCTTTTCCAAGGTTTAGATCCTCAAAACTAAGCACTCATTTGTCAGATTAGAGAAAGATATATCAATGTCTCAGACTAGAATTAAAGCTTACTGCTACTAATTGATACACCCAGTCGAACTTGTTCCATCTCCAACCTACAAATATGACATTTATAGCTAAATATCATCATGTCCAACTCATGTATTTAATCAGTGGGATGTAATAATAGGAACACAGAGCATTCAAGGCAAGAAAACTCAATAGGCTGCTTTGTGTGCAAGAAGTTGATCCCATGGAAAAGTCCTTTTGAGATACAGTGGTATAAGTCATTTGTCTGTCAAAACAAATGTAGTTAAGATGTGGTCTAGTTAAAACGTATTCTCTCTGGGATTTTCTGTCCTTGTGCATAGTTCAGAAAAATTTACTAAAAGTAAAACCTA
Organism: Hymenolepis microstoma; assembly: GCA_000469805.3. Lineage (NCBI taxonomy): Eukaryota > Metazoa > Platyhelminthes > Cestoda > Cyclophyllidea > Hymenolepididae > Hymenolepis > Hymenolepis microstoma. Next base: position 22,199,874 of record LR215991.1, on the reverse strand, counting down.
CAGAGACATCAAAATTGGAATCCTCGCTTAGATCGCTGACATCGAGAGTAGGTTGATTAAAATGCGGATCGAGGCAAAAAATGCGATCAGACTGGACGGCGGGTGCGTAAATGGAGTGTCGAGGTCTCCCCCCAATGAGTCCGACACAGGCAGGATCTTGAAGGAGTTGGAGGAGAGTTTGCACATGATTGGAATCGATGCGATGACCTGCACCCAGACGCATTGGCAGAAGGAAGAGAAGACCTCGTTTTGGTTCGTTCGTCACAGTTCCATCGTAGGTGTTGAGATTAGAGGTGGCTGCTACTAGATTACTTAGAACGTGATCATCTGACAAATCGCCTAAAACAAAAACATCAGTAAAGTAAATCTAGTAACCACAGCTACAATGCTTCACTTATATTAGGTTAGGCAATTGAGGAAGAGTATACGAATAAGTTAACGATGATTACTCATAGCAATACCCTTCTTACTGCGTGTTCATGTCAAACGCTTAATTAAAAAATAAGTTACTAAGGTATTGTCAGATAGCGCTGTACACTCGACAGCATTATTCTTCCACTAAGTAGAATAAAGCATTCGAGAGCACACAATGGTTTGAGGTCACTACAGAACCAAGCACTACTGTGCGATCAGGATAAAATGTTTTCAGACACCTTAGCGATATTGAGAATGCAACCAGTCAAAAATATCTTATCGCAATGCATTTATCGGCCTGTCTATCAAAACTCTGTGTGGACTCAAACAATCAGAAAACACTTTCCCAATTATACGTAAAATACAAATCACCACGTCTTTACTCCTTCCTTCTAAATTGGGCTTTTAACTATTTCAGCTGTAGATGTAATCTTTTTGCTAGTCGGACTCGGCCTTTTCTTCATCAAAGTTTCTAGCATATGCATTCAGCTCGCTCTTCTCCAAATTCTGCCGGCCAACTATTACGGTTAGGAACTTCACCAAACTCCTCCTATTTTTTGTCTGTGAAGTTCTCTCACTGAAATATTACTCCTGCCATTTAGCTACTGGAGTGGTACTCTCTATTCTCTCCTCCCTCGTACTTGACCTCTCTGTTCCAATCCTTCAGTTGTCTCCTACACTCCTATATGTAAACCGCTGTTATAAAGCAGGCTATTAAACCTCATTTCTAATTTAGTGACCTCAATTCCCGTTCCACAGCAAATTTGCCACCATGGTTATTGTTATAAAAACAAAAGTTTATTAAGAAATCTAGTAGTGGGATAAACGAATTCTACTTTGGGGAAGAGCAAATGTCCTCCTTGCATTTTATAGGAATTAAAACAACAGAAATATGAATACTGGAAGTCCATATTGAGAGTTACAACTATACAACAGCCATCTCATCGATCGTACAGAAGCAATGCTTTTGTTGCAAACAGACGTGTAAAATTGACAGCTAAAAATTTACTGTTTGCGCTAGAATTCAATTTTTAAGTAAGTAGAGTATTCGGTAACGGAGAACTAGAAAGATTTTCATAGCAGCCCAAAAGCAAAGTATTTTTCCTTGAAGATCGTTGTAAACGGGGTTGCCAAAGTTTTCATCCTGTCAAGATAATAAGAGCTAAATCATGTTACGGACCTGAATGAATTAGAATGAGGAAAGTGAATAGATCACTGGGTACCAATTAAAACACGGTTACATCCTCAGTCGTGCAAACAAATGAAGAAATATTTAAAGAATTTGTAACCAATACAACAATTTGCTTTGATGTTATCAACAAACCACTCTCTCAGCAAAATAACAAAAATAATAAGCAACAAGGAGATATTTACTGGAGATAGTAGGGTGAGATTGATTGTGTCTTGATTTGGAAGAGGAGGTTTGATCTTCATCAATCAGAGACAGAGCCGTCTGCAACAAAAAAATAATCACAACCTTAATTAGGCAAAATTATATAACGGAAACAAAAATAAAGGCGAATTCCTAAAAACTGATAAGTCAGAATACCTCCACTCCACATTAAATAAAGTCGTTTTAGAGCGTGAGCGTACTAAACTTCTAAACGGCTGTTGTGGTCAAATTATATCCTGCATTAAATGATCACCAATAGTTGGGGGCTAGCGAAAGTCAGCAAATATTTTGAGGCCAGTGAATATTGAATTACAAAAGTCTACTAACGCAAAGCAATTCTGACGCGAATACACTTGACTCAGAACCACAGTAGGGAAAAGACATTTTCATATGATTTACCATGTTTAGTAGAATGGTCATTTGGTTGATGGTAGTCAAGATGCCGAGGACAGACGAGAACAGAGGACACATGGGGAATATGCATTGCCTATCCAGATGTAAGGAATATACGTTGATGTCTGAAGTAATGTTTGTCTAGTAGCTTCTCTGTTAGAATGACATTCAAATAACGTAAATTATATTTTAAGATGTATAATAGCTACCAATATCCAGATCTGGGGATCACTTGTCACCTCAAGGGAATTTGAGCAAGAATGTGAAATCTAGGGCTGTCATCACTCAAAGTTGCAACAGATTCAATGCAGGCATCATCTTAAAAAATATTCTACCGAGCCGAAGAGAGAAGCGAAAAATCCCATAAATAGAATACTCACACCCTCTACACAAATTATTCCACCACAACTAAAGGTGTGAGGAAATGAGCATTTCCACTTTTTCGAATAAAATAAAATACACTATCTTTATAAACAAACGAATGCACTTTCAGGCTAATAAAATGTTATTGATGACTGTTCGAATTTTCGGACCAGACAACCAATCATTTTTAAGGCATAAGAAATTATATATAGGTTAAAATAACTATTTCTAAGAAACTCAAGTAATGAGAATTCTATTTGTTAAAATAGAATTGGACGTGGTAAAGATAGCATATTTCCCAAAATTTAAAAGCAAAAACACGAACGAAGGGATGTACTTTAGAGACGCATAACCTTACCCTTCTGGCTTCACGCCAATTAAGTTCACTAAACCGATCATAAACTAAGCAGACACCAATCTTCGCCCCAATTAAATACCATTTTGGATGAAAACTTGCTCCAATACACATTCTGGGAAACAGGCCTGGATCTTTTAAGTCTAGGGTCACTCTACAACTTAGGGATGGGAAGCACCAAAGACAATACGGAAGCACGCAGACCAGAGTGGCCAATGAGAAGCTCTGAGACATACTTAACCAAAATCACCTCACTGTGAAGTAGTCATCATGGTAGGATGACTTTACCCATTAGTGATTATGGATCAACCTTTTTGTCTTTTCTGCACTTATAGTTTTGGTCATTCATCCGATCTTGTATTGCTATAAGATATCTTCTAATAGGTCAATACGGAAGAAGTTCCAGGCACAGCCATTACAGTTAATAAGATTCAGCTAGGACGATGATAAAGATGGTTCAAGATTGAAGAGTCTTACCGACATGATAGCACATTGTTTCAGCCAACTTGACAGTTAGGCCACTATTCTCGTCGAATCCAAAGAGTTGATCTTCAAGTGGTAAATAAAATGAAGAGACCTTTATCCCTATTTAAGCCACCAAGAACGTTGGAGTTAGGTTAATTCAATAAATTCGTTAGCGCTAGTACAGAAGCCCACAAGTACGTACGCGTGGTTGACCAATGGGGAAGTCGAACCCATTGGCCACTAACTAGATCAGGACACGTTTCCACGATGAGGTCAGAGGTCTGCGAACATAACGTAAGGATGGTAAATTCCTCTCGCAATGTAATCCAACTTTCACACGCTTCCTAGGCATTATGTGTAGCCGTAGTAACTTGCTTTATCCATATGACATTTGGTAATAAAGTTTCATTTGGATCACAATTCCTACACCTATAGTTTTTGAAAAATTAAAAAATGAATTTTCTTTTAATTCGAGTCAAGGGTAGACCAGAAATATCGACTGAGAACGTAGATAATGGCAGGCAATGGAGAACCTATTTTGAGCAGAAGAACCTTTACACTCCAAAACGAAACGGGTCCGTTTTCCGCTGTACTTACTTCTCTAACAATGATCCGATCATAAACGAAGTAGATGGAGATCTGGGACAAGTCTTCATCTTCTGCCCATGCCATGGCGATGAGGAAGGCACGACAGACCGCTGCAGGACCAAAGTGTGTGCCGGGTGGACATCCACTGGCCTGGATCAATTTATGGATTGAGAGAGGAGAGCGGGGGGAATCGGCAAACCAACGGATAATCTGCCGGTGTCTTCGCGCACTTGGATCCTGCGCTGATACTCTGAAAAGTAAGAGAATAACCGTACGAGTCGGTTCACTAACATAGTTATTATACATTGTTGTTTGAACTTAAAAATACAATTCTTCAACACAAATGGTGGAATATGGTTGGGGTTTAGCTTTCGAGGCAAGTGAATGCAAGTTGTAATAATGTCGGTTTTCAAGAGCGAAGATTAATATTCATTCATACTAGCTTAATCTCATTTAGTGCAAATTGGTTTGATTGAAGAAGAAACTGTACTCCTATATAGGCCAATAATGAGACTAAACCGTCATGGATAAATTAAAATTGTCCTTCTTATCATCATGTAATGGGAAAAATAAATCTTTCAAGTAAGCATAGGATGAATTTAAAAACAATATAGACAGAATTTTAAAAAATAGGGTTTCCGTTATTTTAAATACGAACAAGATTCATGTCAGATGACGAATCGAAGATTTTTGATGTACTCAAACGAAATTCTCAACCTTCCTTCCTTCGGTTACTGAATTTCTACGATCGCGCCAGGATATATTATTTATTCAATTTAAACAAAGGGCCTTACCAACAAGAATTTGCTGAGTGGAGAAAAAAAATTGAAAATGAGTTATTTTACTCTTGAAATCAAAATGTCTAAGCTTCAGTTATGATTGGGGTATCATTGTTCGAGATTTGGTATAATAAAAGACGAAGACATCCCTCAAATTGAAAAAAACATTAAACTAAGCCTCATAAAGAAACAGATATAAAAGGGGGGATATTTAGAAGTATGCTAACAAAATGCGGATGGAGAGTTAAACCATATATGGCAAAAGAACAGGATGAAAGTGCGTTAAATGAACGTTTCTTTTACTTTAATCCTCACACTTTGTTTCACACTGTAAACCACGGAGTGCAGAGCGAAGTCACTGTTAGTAAGCTGATCAACGTAGGCCCACAGGAGCCAATGACCAATTAAGGATAACTGACCCTCTAGCCAATGAGCAGCACTCTTTGAACCTAAGCTGAGTAGAAGTGTTCGGATATTTTCTAGTTTCTTGACTTAGGAAGAGGTGGAATGGCGTGATTGGATGAGTACCTATCTCAGACAGTTAATAGCTTAAAACTGGGGCTGTTCCACAAGCAATAGAAGACTTTAATAGTGTGCCGTAACACATTCTACTATTGAAGATTATACACTCATTCATTACAAAAAGTTCTTCAGTGAATACTTCGATCACACACTAAGAAATCTACGACATTTATCACCCATTAAACGGCTAAAAGTATGAATTTCCATACTGACCTAATAGTGGGATCATAAATCCAATCGCGTCCAAGGAAATGATTAAGAAAGGCTTGAGCAGCAAGCATTTGAACGGATCGAATCATGCATCCCCAACCACAATCCGACGTCCGAGTCGATAGAGGAATTTTCGGTGTAGGAGGAAGAGAAGAAGCAGGAGAAATGCTTCCCAAAGAGTTGACGTCTTCCTGTTTCCTCAAGAGAGGGCGTAAAACCGCCGTGGTATTGAGGAGATCACCCTCTGTGGACTCCAGTGATGTGATTGGAGGGTAACTGACCATTGGCAGGGGTGGAAAAGACTCTCGATAAGTGAACCACAGCCTTGTGTAAAAATCTGTCTCAAAAGCCTTCTTTTCGGCACTGTCATTGCTCTTGAGAGACAGGGCTTGATAAAAAAGGTAAAACATAAAAACTAGACAGATATACTCGGGGTCTTAGAGCATAGCGTAAAACTACCGATTGAAACAGCAATTTGTAATTCGTCACAAAACCGATATATATATAAGGAAGCAAAAGCTAAAACAATTGCACATATAATGAATCAAATGACAAATTAATGAAGATATGCTCAATAAAAATAGGAAAGCCTAAGAAAGGGCTACTAAAAGTGTAAAGTATAAAGCAGAAGGTTAATTTTAACGACGAAAATACTGACAAAAACTCAAATTTAAGATATACCTTAAATGAGGTAGAAGTAAATTCCAAAGACTGAACTTCATATCTCCAACGTAAAATAATACCACATATGATTAGATTGGTATATGGCGTCAAATATTCAACCCAGATAAAATAACAGTAATAGAGATAGAAATTTACAATTAGAGAATTTGTAATTTTTTCCAAGGAATGTGATGGGGATTCCAGGAAGAATTCGAGGTGCAAGAGTTACAGTCCATCCAAACATAAATTGGTTCCAGATAGATTTGAAAAAGTCCCCAACGCTGGGGTCTTCTATCTCCGCCGTCGCAGAATTTTCACTCAAAGAAGTTGAAGACCTTGAATTATTTGAAGACTCTGTCATCTAGATATGCTGCACTGCTACACTGACAAACGAGTTAGTTAGGTTTGAATCAAAGAGTTATAAAGATTAAACCTGGAAGGAAACTCGAGATTGTATCAAAATTATTTATTGAAAACTACTAGAGTACAGCGGAAGAGTTAAAAGTGGAATAGGATGGAAGACGGGTAATCATTCATACAAATGTTTGTTACCAGGGCTAATTGGTTCTGAAATAAGGCCTCGGGAGACAAAAGGTCCTGAAGGTGGGGAAGTGTGCGGAACTTGGCAACCAGAATCAATGTGATACTGCTTGGCAATATCGACTAAACTCTAGAAAAAATGACCAAAAATATGCTATTTAGATCAAATCTAGATTATAAATAATGGCTCCAATAAAATATGTTTACTTCAAATGTGCGAGGCTCATACAAAGCGAGAGTATGAAGCATATTTTTATTCAAAGCAATGTTGGCTTGAGAAAGACCAGTGTAGAGGGCTCGAGAGGAATGGAGACCATGGTCTTTACAGGCGCGATCAATTCGAGCATCCCACAGTGCGTACATATCGCGACTGCGAGCTTCCCGAACTTCCTTGACATGCATAAGGGCCTTAGTAACCTGAGTATGAGCCAAACGGAAGCATCGCGCTGATCTTCCTCGGAAGAGCTGTTTAAAAACAAAATGAAAATCCAAGGAAATTGAAAGAAATATGAAAAGTAATATAAGCAACTTTTAGTTGGATAAATAGGACTAATGTTACAGCACTTTATAAATAAACTTACGAATGCAAATCGAAGCCACTGATCTTTCCGAAAAAACGAATCAGATTGTTTGAAGGGATATATTTTCCGAACTTGAAGAAAACCAGTTAGTTTCATGACTTTATTTTTTTGGCAAGAAACTAGTTAGCTAAAACAATTTATTAGTCCTAGGATTTCTATGAAATACACTTGATTTTATATGTTTTAAGTAATTACGTTATGTTATAATAATTGAGGAAAAGTTCTTTAATTAGTTAAATTTGTAAATCCACTTTCTTTTTATTTGTGGCGTACGCGATCTGCACATGATATAATATGTGCTATAGAACATTTTGGAGTTTGCGGCAGTACGTTCAGAACACTGCTCATATATTTTGCTATTAATGTTACCAAAATTATGCTAGAATTATTTGATACCCAATCATGTATCTCGATAGTATAGTTTGTAATAAACGCTTCGCTTGCCATACGTCTTCCTACTCGCTAACACCGCGATGGCCTTTCCGACTAGGAAGATCTGCCACAGAGATTTTTGAGCATAGTCAAGGCTTAGTAGAGTAGCTAATCCGCTAATACTGAGTGATTATCCCACAATGTACTTTAGAGTTGAAACATTTGTGAAACATTCACTTTTCTATCATGTATTAAAGGGTAAATTTCAGCTTCCTTCGGACGTTTAAGTGATGTTCTTAAAAGTAGCCTTTGTCAATCGGCTGAAACAGAGTAAATAATGACAAAGCAATTTCATATTTAATTTCACATATTAAGAAAACAAAAATTTATTAATATTTATCTTTAGAATTATTTAATCTTATTTTAGATTAACTTTAAGTTATTGAAATCCTCAGAATGTTCTCTTCCACAAATTATTTTATTTTATCTAAGAGTCATCTAAAAAAGTTGAAGGTTGGATACTTTTAAGAACTGCGTGGTTTGTCTGACTTTAACTCTAACCATGATGCCTAACTTGGTAAAACTGGCAGCTGCAGGAGTAGCAGCTTCGTTTATTGGTTATTGTATTTATTTCGATCATAAAAGGCGAAGCGATCCCAATTTCCGTGCAAAGCTCTTACAAAGTAAACGTTGTTTTTCCGATACTAAATTTCTTAGAGCGTAAGGAACGAGCTCTTGCCGCCCAAAAGGCTTCCATACCCCAGCTTCCTTCATTTAATGATCCTAGAGCTGTTCATAAATTCTTCTTGGATCAAATTTCCGCCGGTGAAACTGCTCTTACCACTGGAAATATTGATGAAGCCGTTACACACTTCGCCTATGCTATTGTTGTTTGTGGTCAGCCTACCCATTTGTTGCAAGTTTTGCAAGCATCTTTGAGTCCCAATATCTTTTCAAAAGTTGTTAGTGCCCTTCCGGAAATTAGACAGGTAGTTAATTTGTGTTTGTTGTAATCGCTTTTCCTTAAGATCGTCCTAGCTACAAAGAAACCAAGCACAGTTCAAATCGAAGAAGAACTTGAGTAAATTATGTACATTTAATTAGTTGAATAAAGGTTTTAAGAATTGTCATGCTTCTTTTTCTATTGTCAATTTTCCAATACCTGAATGCAAATTTTATCTTTTTTCGTAATACAGATCTCAAAACAGCTATTGATTTTCCTGACGATTACCTGCACTTTGTGCAGTGTATGCGCGTCCAGTCATTTATCAATGTTCCCCACCCAGGAAACGGCTGTTAAATCTGATGAAAATAAGGTTGAGGTAAATCCTGTTAGTACGCCTCATACTATCTTGGTTCGCTCAATTTGGAACCAAATTCAGTCCGCGTTTCCAGATGATTTCACTTCATTTTCATCTATTGAAGCAAAGTTTTCTGTAAAACTAAGTCGGGAAGACATCCTCATTCTCAAGCGGTTTGTTGAGAACAGGCCTGATGTTTCTCCTGAATCTGTCAATGAAATTTTGTCACGTTTTCTATTCCCCTCTGATATAAAAGACAATGAAACATTTGAGCTCTCCTCTCATCATTTCTTATTTGCTCTTCCTTTTGTTCTCTATTTCATCTATTACAAATTTGGTTTAATTTTGCTTACAATTATGACTGTTTTATGCATTGCTAGTTACGAGGTTTATGTAAAAGGCGTCGCGAAACGCCATGCTCTTATTAGTCGACTGCCCTCTGTGCCCGAACACTGTCTCCCCTATTCCCAGCAATCGATTATGACTAAACTTTCCAGTTATATTTCATTTGTGAATTCTCAGGATGACTGTGTCAAATACTTTGAACTTCAAATGACCCCTATTTTTGCTGATCTTCGACCTGATCGAATACTCTTTCTGGTATTTCAGGATTTTGCTGAGAGTGTTGCTTCCACGGCAGGAGGTAGCTTGGGGAGATTTTTTAAGTCCCTTAACTCTTATGTGCCATTTATCTTCGCTATCCCCCTTACTATACTCTTTCTTTACTTTCTGCCAGCTCTTATTCGAGCACTATTTCATAAAACTAAAAAACCCAAAAAGAAACGTATTCTTAGTAAACCTAAAGCTCCACTTACCTTGAAACAAGATTGAATAAAATTTGTATTTGCTTTATCGCTGTCATTTTTATGATTGCCCCCTCCTCTGGTGTTTTAATGAAGTGCCTACGCATTTGATTATATAGATATGCGTCTTGATCCGAGGGAATCTGCTCGCTTTATCGCGAAAAGCGCCGACCATGTGAAAATCAACTTAAGGGCAATTCCCGAATTAGCTGAGAAATTTTACGAGAGCTTACGAGTGGGAAAATTTGGTGATACATGGGATGAAATTCCACTACATCCAAAGGGGGGTGGCGCTTTCACGGCAAATTGGTGGGTTGTGGTTTGGGTTTCTGTTAATCCCCTTCTGTGTATTCTAGGATTTTTGTTTTAGACTCGCTGAATTTCTCATTTTGGACAGATAAGCCACCAAAGTATATGGTGGAATATAAATCCGAACTCCATACGGGATACCCAGCCTTATGTGCAGTACTCAATCGGGCTATCGATGTAAGTTCTATTTGTTGAATCGTCTTTATCTTTGGCATTGGATACTTACTTATCTCGGGAGTATTAAGGGCTTGATGGGGAATGACCCAATATATGTAGAAGGCCGAACATTAAAAGGGTTTTGCAATATTAGAATCATGTCTTTTGCCTTTTCTAGTGGATATGCTTTATTATTTGTTTAAATGTTTAAATTTCCTGCTGTTCCTTCGTTTTCTGAATAAGTTCAAGTTTTTGGTGTTTAGGACTTATCGACCACATGATTAATTAACCAATTTCTCTCGACAAGTATAGCGGCATTGGTAACAGCTTCATGAGGCGGTGTACGATTATGTCCTCTTACTATTAGCTATGGTGGCCTCTGTATTAAGTCGCTAACATGTAGCTAAAGGCCTATTCAGCTCTACCAGTCCAAAGTAAGATCAGAGTTAATGACTATAAACATCTATTTGATAGTTGAAATAAAAGTTCATCATATTTGTCGGAACTCCATTATGTTTATTCAAGTTTCTCACGAACAACCATTTCATCAAATAAGCTTTTCAGCAGGCTCTGAGCATCGAGGACATGTAAGCACTCATGAATCTCGGGACTAAGTCAAGAAAATTGGTCTTTGGAGAGAATTTATATCCCTTATGGGAAAATGGAAAATAAGTGTTTCCGGAATTCAAATGAAAACTCCTAGAATCATAACCTCATTAAAATTTGAAAATTATTTTGAATTGGTACTAAGATTATTCAGTAGAAAATTTTAATAAAAAGCCGACAATATCACATCTTCAATCTTTCTGCTTTTCTGTTCGGATTGCAACGGAGTTCCAGTGAGCGGACATGAGGCAAATGGCTGCCCGCTCTAGTCGCTTGTAATTTTTATGATTCTTGGTTCTTTCCTTAATAGGTGGCTATTCAGGCCATGCTTCTTATGATCACACGTTTCACAATCGAGTTCACATTCATCCGATTGATAAAGATATGCACACACAATTTGACTAGATTTAAGATTGGGTGAGGGACACTATTCCCATCTTTAGTGTTACCGAGTCGAATGTTGTTATAAGTTACCGAGATTTGCTTTTCTTCTAATTAACATGGTAGTAACATTTTACTCCCCAAGGCATCTATTGCTTGATGGTATCACAGTAAGCTTTTTTGTATACGTTCTCAGCTTTGGAGAGATATAATATTTTGTTGGACTTGGAAACCATATAAGACATCTGAATTTGTCGCTTGGTTACTTTAGTTTAGAGTTGTAACTATTAGTTTTGATGTATCACTCATACTTTAGGCCATCCCCTGATCTGACAATATTTCTTGACCCTGTCGTGCCTTTAGGGCACAGACTATGTCCTATATGCTCTCCATTGTTTATTCATTTATTAAATTGTATGAAACTGATACCCGAAACAACTCCTCTTGTACCTAGATGGAACTATTTAAGTACCTCTCGATCTTTTGATCTTGGTTTCCAATGGAAACTTCGTACAGCTTTCCTTGATGGATTTGAGAGTCAATATATAATTGCTCTTTTATCAAGCTATTACTAGTTAACTCTACTGAATTCTTGGTATATGTTCAGAGATCGATAAATGTTGATATTAACTAAGTATATTAAATGCATCAATTCTCAAATCAGGAAACAAAATAATTCAGACAGAAATATGAGTTACATTAAGTTGATCTTAATATGCCAATGACAAGGAATGATACAGCAATTACACAAATTATGTCCTTGATCAACGACCAGGCATAGAATAACACGGCTACCACACATAAAATCATACAGAATCTCGTGCTGGCATGCGTGGTCGCCTCATCTTGATTGTGTGAAGTCGAGGGTAGATTTTCATTTCTTGCCACCAAACGTTTTAGAGCGTTTTGTTCTTTAATTTCTTCAGGGGTTGCCGAATTTTGATCCACCAAATTGTTGTGCTTTGCTCTTATTTGATTCCATTTCTGCTGAAATTCGCATTCTGCTGGCATTTTTTCATCTATCTCGCAGGTTCACACTTTTGTCACGTTCAAAACATGCCATCGATTTATCTTTGCCTATTGCCGAGGTGATCATTGTTTTCGCGTCTGCTATGTCAGGATCATGAAATTGATAACCATTGATGTATAGTCAATCGCACTGGGGTAAAGGCAAGGTGTTTTCAAAATACCTTTCCACTCTAATCAAGTGCTGAGAACACTTACCCTAGAAGGCTTGTGAAGCTTTTTCTCTTCATCGGACCTGTTATTTTTTCAGAATGGAATAAACTTGGTGGATCCAAAGGTTCTAGTGAGCCTCACAAGGTCAAATCTGGAAGACATCTTTAAATCTGCATCCTCTTCGCCAATTCCATTGTTGGATGAACGCCTAGAGATTCTGCATACTAACGGCCAGGTTCTTTTGGCGGAATTTGGCGGATGTTTTACGAATTGCATAAGAGCCTGCGATGGATCAGCTGCCAAGTTGATTCAACTGGTTTGTGAGAAGTTTCCCTCTTTTAGGGATGAAGCGACTTATAAGGGAAAGAAAGGTTCGTTCTGTCTTTTTGCACCATTATATCTTTTGCTAAAAAATGGTAATTATACAAAATTTTATGGCATCCAGGATCTCCGTGCCGAGTCACTTGGCAAATTCTCCCTTGAGACATGATGACTTAAGTTCAACTGACTTTCCCCTTTCGTCAATTTATTTCGCTAGAAATACTAATTTTTGAGACCCATATTTCAGAAATAACGATACCTCTAAGGACTAACGAGAAGCAACAATCTTTTTCATATGAGAAATCGAGAATTGTACAGGATCAAACGGATATTACACAAGAGATAGAAGTTGTAAAATAGTGACGGACTGATACCTAGACTAGGAGAAAACAAACGTCTACGCTGAGCGAGCGGATCTAGATTTGTGATAATGAGGCCGAATTATTCAGTTAACGGCGATTTGATTATGATTGCCCTTTCTCTTTCTAGGCAGTTGGAATTGACAATGTACTAGAATGTGACGTAATCAAGACGTTTCCTCTCTGTTAGAGGTCTTCGTGAATAGTTCCTAAGTATCAGTTAAATATGGGGAGTGAGTACTTTCAACATCGAGAAGTTAAAAGAGCTATTTGGATTTATCGACAATTGACTTGCTTTAATCAACATATTTCATGCCTCAACTAGCGGTCGATTCGTGATTGAGCTTAGTTCGGAGTGCGTTCGGAGCGTATTAATCAGTTTTCTCTAGTTGTAATGCAATATAAATGTAAGAGTATGACTTGTTTTCAAATTACAGTTTTGCTCTACAAGAGAGTCCAAATTCTGGTCGCTGACTTGTGGTTAGCTTTTAAAGCAGAATCCTATGGACATTTCACGGATATTGATACTCTCACTGCGTTTGCGGATTATAGGTAGGCATTCCTAATTGCAGAAGTACAAATTCTATTGTTGGATCCTAATAGCCTTCATATTCTACGTCTTTTAGAGTTCCGCAGGTTTTGAACTTTTTCAAAGTTCTTGAATACGACGAGGAGTTGATGACCAAGCTGAAGAACTGTGAGTTCCATTTTCCTATCCATGCTGAAATGATTCTAGATCACTTTCTTTATGCTCTGTTCGGCGGAGTAAGTTGGGCGCTTGCTCGAGTACTTTTGCTTCGATCTCGGCGCGTGCTTCTTTGTACTAGAACAACTGGTTTCTTAGATGCCATGTTTGTGTCGATATCTTGACGAATTCCCGATGATTAAATGAGGTATCCTCTGCTCACCGTTTACGGAACTCAGAGCAAAGGAAAACTGCACCAAACAGGTGTTCCTTAAATTGTTTCACGTAGACTTGTCTAGCAGATAAATTCGAATAGCCCCTCGGTAAGTTTAGGATTCCCAACCACTTAATAGGTCTCTAGCCTAAGAATTTCATTTGTATATCCTCTTAGTCGTTCCATGTTGACATCTGAGTATAAGGTAGTTCTCAAAGGTTTGGAGCCGTATTACTAGGTCATATTGCAAAATAACCACACACACAAATCTATTTACCTTAAATGGCCAACTTTAGCTGGAATTTTTAGTAAATCTGTACGCGTAATTGGACGCATGAATACCACACGTGGACCATTAGCTGGATTACTAGCAGGTGAAAGGACTGTGCGGGAAGCACGGTACAAATAATAAGGACTTATCGGAGAGCGTTTTGTAGATATAGACACAGTAAGGTGGGACGAAAGGCGCACCGCGAGGCCTATAGGAGTAGGAGAGGCAATAAGAAAGGCAATAAGAGCGAGGGAAAGTGATCGTCTTGGCACAGTGGCTACTCTTGTTTAAAGCAAAGTGGGGTTGCGTTGGCGTATAAGTCAGGCCCGTGTGCTGGCTTCGTCTACCGCCAACGTACTTTGTGTTTTTTCAATGCTCGCTTTGAATGCAATCTTCTTTTTTATGATTTCTTGCAGACGAATTAATTGAAAGCAAATCTGCTTTGGAGGTAGAGATTCGTGGATGTTGCCTTCAAGCCGTGGAGGTTAGTACAGTTCAATCATATCTCCCCCTCTCTCAAAGAGTTTCTAAATTCGCATAAATATTATCTTGTTCTCCACAGCTTTTGAATGAGACAACGAAGGTGTTGCTTGCTGAGCGCGGCAATAAGGAAGTTGTATGCAATAGCATAATTGCCGATAACTTTCTGTGGCTCTATCGACGAAGAATGGCAAAAGAAGTGGAGGAAGCTGTGCCCATGCATCGAACCCGCTGCATTTTCTACTGAAGTCGATTTAAGTACCAATACGACTGTGCATTTTCCTAAATAAAAGCCTTGGTAGTCCTCATTGACATTTTATTGTGTTGCTAGTTTTCGAATAAGGAACTTGAGGTGTGGGAGAGGTGTTCCAGATAAAGTAGTTTTTGGCCTCTTTTCGAATTATTAACGTCGACTGCTCCCACGAAATTGTTAGGGGCCGGCAGAGCTATAATGTAGCTATGGCTGCCCAGACCCACTCGGAAGAATGCAATAGACCCGCCACTCAAATTGAGTTTCTATTTCCGATTTCTATTTACAGAAGTACAAGTGCAGATAAATAACACTATTGGATGGTTTAATGTTAGAACATCCAAATCCAACACTAATGAAGAAGATGAAACCCTTTACTCTAAATAGAGGGAGCATTCAATAAGGGATAGATCGAGCTTATTTTGCCTTGAAGATGGTGCAACTAACTCATGAAATTGTATAACATGTGCGACAGATAAATTAATCGTACTAATAAATACTCTATGAAGTGGTTTCTGAGTTCTATTACAAAAAGCCGGTGTGATCAATAGAATACGCTCATTCTTAAACTATACATTCCCGTGGCAACCCAAAATCAGGCAATCTTGCTATAACTCTGGTCTCTTTCGCAGTACTAATAAATTGTGCTCTACAACGAAAATTAGTAGAACGTTTTCAGTCAATGCGATTACCATCTCCTATACAGATGACAGAAACTTGTTTATATGTATTTAACTAATCATGGCGAAACAATGGGTACTCGTTAAACAATTATTTTTATACTGAAAATAATATCTTTGATGACAGTTACTGATCAGCAAGCACTAAATTCAACTATCGTTATCATATTTTTTCAAAATTTGTGAGTGTAACTGGAAACATTTACCATTTAGTGATTGATATAATAGAAGTGAAAACTATCGCGTTAACTCTGTGGAGTGCACAACGTGCCCAAAGTTGACCAAGGGGGTCTCATGCGCTTGCGAAAAATAGATGATGCGGCTGAGTTACTGATCGCATAGCGAGTTAGTGCGTCGTGGGTACAGAGGTCCCTCAGCCGATCAGTTATTAAGAGTAGCGGTACTAATTGTATCTTGATGTCTAAGCAGTGGCCAAAAGTCGTATTAAACGCCTTTCGCTACCTTGAAAATACTTTTTGCTAATTTCGGGAGTAAATTTATTCTAGAGCATTTCGCCAGCTAGAATCATAAAGGCTAGGTTAAGGTTTATTTGTACAATATCTTTCACGATTCTTCAAAATTTTGAGAAAGCATATTTGGTTAGCCTTCTGACAGCTCCAATTTTCAAACAGCTTATTTATGATCGCTGGTATTTCCACCGCCATATTTAAACTAAATTTAAGCCTTTTAATACTTTTTATGGCTATAAATTTTAATCCCTAAATTTGTCCTTTAAAAAAGATTTTTCAATAGACAAATACCAATTCCACAATTCTCCGAGTTAAATGAAACCGAAACAAATAGGATTTAACCTTCTGGAAGTAAAGTAATCCATACCTCACTTCGTTAAAATATTGCTATTTAGGATTTCGAAATCAGTGTGAACTTCTCAACGAGGAGCACAAGAATTATTTTATTATTATTTACGTTGTTTAAAAAAATGGTAACTTATGCCAAGTTGATGGAAGGTATTTTTTCTTGAAATTGGTTTTATCGTTTTATTGAAGATGAATAATTTGAATTTATAGAATAAGCCGATTAATCTACTGCCATCTTCCGCATATACTTCTATTCTTACTTACTCGATTATTATCCAAGATTATATAATCGAACAAACCACATCCCGCTACAAAGACTCCTGAATTTTTAGAAGTTTATTGTAGAACGCTCAGTGTATTTCTGAGGAGACTGTTTACGCAGAGCCCATCAGGAAAAAATTTAAATTTGAGAAAGCTTTTGGGAAAAGGGCCAATATTTGGAAAGTTTTTGATCGAAATTCTTATGAGATATAGCTTGTCCATGGAAGAAAATTCGGAAGTTATGATATGAATATTTTTGATAGTTTTTAACACAGTAAGTAATAATATAACCTATCCATTTCAAACACAGCATGGAACAGGACGATAGTTTTTAGGGTCAACGCCTGGATATAGAGGACTAAAAATGGGATCAAGGAGTTTATTAATCCTATCAATGTAAATAAGAACGGTAACATGACCAAGATAAATGGGAGAGATGTCATAACTTCCATCTTCAGACGGTTTCCAGAGGGAGGGTTGATGTCATGGGTTCTTCAGTGGATTTATTTTAGAACAGATAAACGGCTGTGGCACATTTTACACGTCAAGTGTAAAAGATTCGAATATTTGCTGGTTGTTCTGTCGGAAAGATAGTGAGCGTTTCTCAGCCGGCATGAAATGTTATAAATCCAATAAAACATGTTTAAATAAGTCGAGTTAAACATAGCTAAGGTTTAATAGGTATGAAAATTTTCGGATTTCAATATGTTGAATGCAAAAAGTTTTGAAAGTCATACATTTGATGAAAAATGCAAAGGCAACACCGTAAATAAAATAAACCTTCAACAGTGAGTAACCTTTTCATCGTGACATCCTATTTAAACATTTACTGTTTAGCATACATATTTTAATTTTTCCCATCTTGCCTCTGGCAGATTCCATCTGTTAGAAGTGAAATATAATTGCCATGAAGGAGTAAACACATATCGCCATAAATAAATAGTATTGGTCAATGAGAAATTATCTCGGAAGAGTAGAATTTCTTTCTTTAAAGTCCTGAAAATTGAATTTCTCAACGTTAATTATCTATTTAGCATGCGTTTTATAATCCGCGTCAAAAAATATATTCGTTAAGATGCTTTAATACGTTGTATTGGTTCCCGCATATATAAGAATACAGAATGAGGACGAAACCGATAGATTTGTCTAATTCACCTATCGAGAGTTATTATCATGTGGGATATTGAAAGCATACTTACTTTCGACCTCAATTAAGTTATTTTGCTGTCCTATTTCGCCTTGAAACGCAATCTTTCATGCGTGTACGTTATCTGCGATTTTATACGAACTTTATGTGCAGGTAACTGACATGCTCAAATAAATTTTATTTCTAAAATTTTTAATTGTATCTGATAAAGTTCCTTTCCATTTGTATCTTCTTCTGGTCTACTGCTTTCTTGCTATAACAAGTGGTATTTACTAGAGAAGGCTAGTTGTTGGTATAAATGTAATATGTTATTTATCTCAATATTTGTAAAATACCACTTATTTGCCATTTAATCTTCGGTCAGGTACATTAAGTATCCAAATAGTAGTTCACAAGAAGCAGGTATTACCATTGTAACTTTGTCGAATCATGAAAAATTGAATTACAAAGTGTAAGAATAAGCATAAAGATAATTGAACTTTTGAATATTAATGCAAGTAGATACTCCGGAATTTTTTAAAATTCATTTTAATATATTTTTTAAGTTATGCTTCAATTCATTAAATTTGTTTGATTGACCTTAGGTCGCCCCGCTGATTCTACATTGTGAAAAGTCCCCGTTCTTTTGAGAAATGATGTCCGAACGCTTGGTTAATGAGGTCGAAATTTTCTTTGCGGTATTGAAGTTATTCATAAATTATTTCTTAGGAGGTTGAAGCTATGAAGGATAGCCATGCAACTGATGACAACGGTAAGCTTGAACATTTTATATCATCCATTCTAATTAAAATTCTGGTTAATTTTATTCCTTTACAGTGCCTAAAACCAACTGGATTGTTCAAGTCGATCCAAAAACAAATACTCCATACTACTGCAACTACGTCACTAAAGAAACTACATGGGATATCCCAGATGAATATCAGGCCTATTTGACAAAATATGAACGTTATCTCAAAAACCAGCAGGAGGAGACTACGAAACCTCAAGAAAATAAGGAAAAAGCCAAATCTCCTACTCCCAAACAAATTTTCCCCGAGGGCAATGCCCGAAAACGCCGTCGAATCAAGCGGGCTTTTATGCGATCGAATGCAGATAAGGAAAAGAATTCAACCAATGATGGACCTATAGAATTTCTTTCGGAATACATCTCCTATTGCAGCTCCTCGAGTTCCTCTCAATCAATTTCTGATAGTGAATCAGGTGAAACACAAAAATCACCTTTAATCGAAGAGCATGTAGAAGAGAAAATGGATACGGAACAAAATGAAAGTCAAGCATTTATTGGGCCCCAACTACCTTCCTTAAAGCCAATTGGGAGTGACTCCTTTTTAGAATTTACCAATCCCGAAAAATTGAGCCCTCATTCATCGAGGTTGGCTAATATTAATCGGTCGACTCTTCTTGAAGCTAGTCAACTCTTAATCGAAAAATTTACCGCAATCGACACCCAACTTGATAAATTTTCTCCCTTGCAAGTTGCTTATGTACAGTTTGCTGTAGGTTCCCTTATTCTCTTTGCTGTTCACGGGCCCCGATTTTAGACTAGATACGAAGATTGGAAGTATGGCTATCTCCCAAATGAGCGGTACTTCGAAAAGCTAGAGGAAGTTAATGATTTTCTTCTGCAATATGAAAAGACATCTCTACCGCAAGGATCAACCTGGGATCCGTAATCCTATGCATATTCTGTGATATTTATTTTTTTTTGTAGGGAAAATAAGCGTTATACTTGTAAATCAGATGAACGGGATGGTAATGGTTTCGAGTTTTTCCATGATCAAACTGGCGTAAATGAGCAGGAAGATGCGAGAAATCAGGTTTAGTCTCTGTGGTTTAATGTAAATATTTTTCTTAGGAGAGTGGAGAAATAGGGGACAGTACCAACGGAAGGCATTCTAATTAAGGCTCCTTGCAATACTGTGAAATGAATCTCTGGATATCTACGCTTGTGCAAAGATGTTTTTTACCTTGTATAATATACTCACTTTCTTCTCCATAATTGCAATCTTTCTAATTATTTACATACAAGTATAACCTTAGAGGGCACAAATGCAGAACTTTATACACAAAAATGGCTTAAATACACGGGAGAAGGGCTTGAAATGGGAGTTTCTTTATGTGATTGGATCCAATTTCCTGTTAAATCCACCGCGACGATTCATATACTGCCTGTATTTCCGCTTCTTCTGGATATTTGCAACATACACATTATTTCCAGTGACATGTTTTCCCTTAGTTGAATCGAAATTAAAGAATCCAAGCATTTTCATCATTTGCTTTTCTTCTTCAGTTTGTGGTTCCTTAACTAAAATACAACAATAAAAAATAAGTATAAGTGATTCCTACCCTCTTTGTCTTCGACAGAAGTAGCCTCCTGTGCAGGATCAGGAGACTCTGGGGTGCACGAACGATCATCTCTTCGGGGCTTCCCGCCCCGATAGTCCTTATCGCGATATTCTTCGGAAGAATCTCGACGTCTACGTCTTTTCCCTCTGTCTGGAGTTCGGTCCCGTCGATAGCGATCTTCATCCCTACGACCATCTCTAACTCGTCTGTGTCTATCATAGTCTCTATCATGCCTATCCCTATGCCGATCACGAGAACGCGATTTTGAACGTTTTCGACCTAAAATAAATAAAAATTTTTGCAACGGTAATTTACGAGACGCAGGACTTCGAGATCGATCACGAGGCATATCAAAGTAAACCAAAAGTTACAGCGCTTGTACGAAATTAGCACTTCAAACCTATTACGTTCAAACGAAATAAAGGTTACTGAAAATTTTAAATAAAAATGATTTATTATTGATCTATAGCAATAAATTCTTAATATGTGTATTTATTTATATTCTACGAATTGATTGTAGGATTTCGCTGAATTGGCAGTTTTCAAAATTGTTTTTACAGATCTGTACATATTTTATGACAGTCACTAATTTGTAAATACATAATGATTTTTCAGCTTTACTTATTTTTAAAAATAGATTTTATATAATTAAAAGTCGACCTTGACTTCTGCGGCTTCAATTTGAAATAACGGCCTGTTCCTCTCTCAATTTTGGCTATGGGAAATCTTTTTAAATCTGGACGGTAATTTCCGTTTTAATTAAACTTTTCTATAGCTCCTCTGACGTTGAAAACTTTGTTCAAGAGCAGATTAAGTCTGCACATGTTGTAATGTTTGTCAAGAAAACATGTCCTTATTGCACCAATGCTATGGAAATCCTTCGCTCTCAGTACGGACCAAATTTCACCGAAAATGATGTGCATGTCATTGATATCGCAAAGCGAGACGATCGTGATGCCATCCAAGATTATTTGAACAAAATAACTGGAGCAAGAACTGTAACTTAGATGGGAATTTATTTCTAATGGCTGTAAATAGGTGCCCCGGATTTTTATTGGGCAATCCTCTATTGGTGGTTGCACCGATTTGGACAAACTAAAAAAGACAGGTGAACTTTTTGATCTACTTCAACAAAAGTAGTCGCATTTTAAATTCCTTTAGTGTGGAGGAACTGACAATTTCTCGCTTTATATGTATTGATCGTAATGTCTAATGCAAGCAATACCATTATAAACCCATACCTATGTTTTTTTCCTTTTTTTCTGACTGTATGAACTTTTTTAATATTTCTTTTATCTCCTCCATTTTTGAATCCTTCTTTTCAAATCTTTTTGCAATAATAGTATCTTTGTAGCCGGTTGAGGTTATCAACTTAAATAAGGCGATAGTTCTTCTCATGAGATTTGTAGCGTCCCATCTAATTGGGTTTTTTTTTCTCCTACCTTTTCGGCTTTTATGAAGATCAAACTGTGGTCTATCGTACTATCATGTAGAGTTTATAGTATTGTTTTCTTTTATTTAATTAATTTAGCCATATAAGTTTTACATAGCCTTTTCGATATTTTTAAACTACTTAGTTTCTGATAAAATCTTCTAAGTCTCTTTTTGTATTTTACGTTATGCATACAAATATTTTATTTCTTATTAACATAGACGCAATTTGGTAATTACTTGTATTTGTTCAGGAAAATGTCCACTTATCGATGGTGTTTGTTACTTTAAGTCTGTATTTTGTCAAATATAATTAAGAAATTCAGTTTTCTATTGACGTCAACTGTTATTGATTATCAGAAAGACTTATTGTTTTTACCTGCGTATCAGTTACTTCATTCTTGTTCGGAAGTGAACTGGCATTCGGTAAACTAAATCAATTTTAGAAGTTGTGCTTCTGGGTGTCAGGTCAGAATGTGGCGAACTTTGTTCATAAAGCATTCACGTTGCATTTGTGAGTCAGGATCTTCGAGGCATTTGCCTTTCTAACCTTATTTTCCCCGTGAGACTTAAAATGGTGCAACATTTTTTGATTTATCATAGATGTTTAGGTAAAAATTAATTATTTCAAATTCGTTTGCTCTAATAATAGTACATTTTCTCTTGCTTAATCGTTATATCACTTTTATCACTTCTTTAAAAATTAAAATTATCTCCGTGGATTCGTTGATACTGGCGGTAGGATTCATAGAAATATGCCAATCGTTTAAGCTCACTAATTAACGACAATCTTAACCATGTAAAAATATGTAAAATAAGCAGTATTGTGTTTACACAGTTGAGCAAATAAAACACTACTTTGAGTTATAGTTCGGCTAAATTAGATGGCTCCAGAGTTCGCATTATCTTATGACACCGTAGAACACTGTGACTCATACTTGAATTATTAAGCAATGTATTTGATAATTTGTTTATCTTAAATCAGGTTTGGAGTTTGGATGACGAATTATGCCTTTCTTATTGTAACAAGAAGAACGGTGCCCATCCGAGGCTAAAATGAGTCTCTAGGTTCATTATTCTGGCGCTAATGTGTACTTGGTGCTTTAATAATCGCTTTCAGATAGCATTTTAGAGCTGTCAAAGTTAACCCGTTACATCTGAATATCGTCCATTTCCGAACACAAAGATATCGGTAGCAGTGTCCAAATGTTAGGTGACCAAGTTAGGCAAGCTTTTTCAACTAAAGTCAAACATCCGAATGATTAGTGCATGAATATGTTCAGAATCTATAAAAGTCAGGTCACTAATAGATCCTTAGTATGAAATCAAAAACCTTTGGGTTGTCTATTTGAAACGAAATTGGTTACGGTTAGTTATATTAAGGAAAAAGTTCATTACCGGACTCATAAGCTTCAGGGTGAGTTCGTATCTTCAATTCTCAGCTCTGATTGGCAGTTAGGTTAAAAATGCGGCCTTATCTGCAAACCTGTTTCGTTGGAAAAGCATGAAGTTGTGTATAAATCCAAAGATTTACTTAACTTGTAATTAAGTCAATTTTGCATCTTAATGACGAAGAATCGCGTAAGTGTTGACATTAAGAAAATTTCTAGGGTTTCTGATGTCTTTGAGCATTATAATTTCTGTGTTCCGGTAATTCTTAAGTACGCACAGCCGACACCAGCCATCATGTGCTAGATTTAAGACAGGTTAGAAGATTCTTATTAAATCGAGACGCTGCTGAACTTCCATGACACGCACGAATTGTTGCTTCAAATAGTTATTAAATCAATATCTTGTATTTGTGTAGATTTATAAAACCGGATTTCTCTTTCAAGGTATATTAAGCTTTTCCTTGACGTTATTTTCCTCTCAAGCCCATGTATGAGAGCCTTCCCAATCCATTTTTTGTTGAAGAGTGGTATCATGGAGTCCCACTGATGGGAGACTCGAATTCTGCCAACCTTGTATTAGCTGGAGTTAATCATTTCAGTCAACCAATCATCTCACTATTTTTTGCTGGTCGAAGTCGGCTTCGTGATCTCGATACGCTATAGACGTAAAAGAAATAAAACTCCTTTGATATCCTGATTTTATTCTTGAATTCTACTTTGCTCAAATGCTCGGCCTGGCAACTGAAGGGCTTAATTTTGCATTAGCTGTCCTAATATACGTTCCGATATGGGTTATGTTAACTTTTAAGGTTAATCAGCGCTTTGTGTAATTCGTGTATTGAATAAAATCTATAATCTTCAAGAGCCACCACTGTGCAGTGATACCTTTATTGTATCAATACGATATGATATTTAAATGATAAATGGGTGGATTTCTATTTGATTAGTTTTATTATTACCTACAAAACCACTTGCAAATTTTAATGCCCAAAAAAGTGACAAAGCGATAGATACCTACTTTCCTTGGATATTATTGAGCGAAATATTTTGATAAAAAGTAGTGCTCATGCTTATTTTGCAAAATGAATGCTGTGACTTCAGATTCTTGAATCTTGGTGTGGTATGAAGTAGATCATTTATTAATACTTATCTTTTGGATACAATTATAAGAGCCGAATAAACGCGGAATAAGCCCAATTTGACATGGTATATATTTTGGAGGTAGTAAATTTCAAGACTGCAATTGATAGGCATATTTAAGGAAAGTTTTACAGCCCTCAATTCCGAAAGGAGGAGGAGGTTGGGGGAGGGGGGGGGTTTCGCTGGTATTCTGGAGCCACAATGATAAGAAACCTGCACTCCGCCAGCTATGCAGTTGACCTCTGACTTGATTTCCATACAAGTTTAGGTTCGCGACGCCGGCTTGCACCGATACAGTATTTATATCATTCTGACCCGATTCAGTGATTTTTGATAATGCGCATGCGTATTTCAATCGCCCTGCATTCAACAAGTCAACTATCGTATACATTCTATTGAGTCAACATTGACAGAATTAATTCGAAAGCCTAATTTAACCTTGCTAGGACGGGCATGAGCCAAAAGCTTCTCAGACAAATTTTATAATTTTTTCATTTAATGATATTTAATACATAGGCTCCATTGGTAGCTATACACTTTTATAATCTACATTTCCACCTGTAAATTTCCACATGGTGGAATTTGGAGGCTGTCTTTGGCACCATGAAAGGACATGCTTTTTCGCTTCATCTAAAGAGGTAAATGGGGTGCATTGAAGGTGTTCTTTCAGTTTTGGAAACAAAAAAGTCAGAGGAAGCTAGTTTTGGACTATAAGGAGGATGTTGAAGTGTTTACTATCGAAATTCTCTCAACAGGGTCCTCACTACTCTTGAGGAATGTGTAGGGGAATTGGCATGATGAAATAAAATTTGAGTATGCAGTTCCCGGTGCGATTTATTGGTAAGGCGTGTTTTCAACTTCTTCAAAACGCTTTCATAACAACTCGAGATGACCGTTTTCCATCCTTCTAGAAAGTCTATCAATATCACTGCGTTTGAGTCCCGAAGAATAGTGGTCATGGCCTTCATAACGCCCATTCTAGCTTTGAACTTGACAGATTCGAACGTTTCCTTTGGATGCCGCTATTTTGATGGATTTTTTTTTCTGGATCACATTGGTAGATCCAGGTTCCATCTCCGGTAACAAAGGGCCTAAAAAATTAACCTCATTTGCTTCTCTCTTTGCCAGAGTTGGTAAAGAAAGTTCAGTTTGGATCAGTTGTTGTTCCTGCAACGCTTTTGGAATCCAGCATGTCCACCAAGTGCTTGCTCAAACCAAGAGTTCCAGTGAGAATTGAAGATACTGATCCATGTGCGATTCCTACTTCATTGGCAATTTCCTCAATGGTAACTCGTCGATCTTGTTTTTGCACTAGGTTCAGCACAAGAGGAATGTTTTCTTGATTTCTTGTTGTGGTGGGTCTGTAGCGGATTAGCTACCTAACTAAACCTGACTATACTTAGGAACCCCTGTGGCGGATTCTCCTAGGTGGTAAGACCCCCGGAAGAAACAGACGTATCACAGAAGCATGCTTATTCTAGACATGTATGGCATGGAGTGTGAACAGGAAGGAAGCTTGGTCATTCAAAATGGCGGATTAAGTAAAACGAACGAGGTCTTTTGATTGCCCATTGGTTGTGTGCTTCAAGTCACGCTGTACACTCATGCGATGACGTGTTCCACAGGTCACTCTCCTCGTGGGTCTTCATCAAGTTGGACTCTCTCCTCTTTAAAGCGTTTTATCTAACTATAATCGACTACTCTACATGACGCAGAGTCCCCATAAACCTGTTGTAAAGCTCCTTTTTTTCTGAACAGCTTTCCAGTTTAAGTGGGCAATGTTATGTCAGCTCAAATCGGAAAATTTGCCATTAGAAGGGTAAAAAATTACTAGATGTTCGGAGATGCAACCTGTCTTGAAGCTGATCTTACATAGAATGATCGGATAGTTGTATGTTATTAAGAAATCTTTAAAGACATGTTCGAACTTGTAAAATTTGTAAATCTTTATTCTTTTTGAAGTTATGGCATTCTCATTCTCCTATCAGTCGACAATGAAATTCTTACTGTAATGTCTGATCTTTTATAAAATATTTGTTTATACAATTGCTGCTATGCCAGGCCTCTAATTTGTTTAATATTGTGCAAGATAATTACATTTTCTCAACAATTGATATAATTAATAAACACTGCACATCTCAGAAAAATCTTTACTGCAAATTAGAAGGGGAATTATGTAATTTGAATTTCGAAAATTAGATATTGTGTAACTCAAATTCAACTTTGCATTTTGCATATTTTGCGTCCCCTCACAACTAAAAATTATGATTTGTTTATGCCCGTTATTTTTTTAATTTAGAATTATTTCTGGTTAGTTCTCAACTACGTGCATTGCCTATGAACTAATAATACCTCTACCTCAGCTCACATGAGACCCAAAGTAGCTCATTATTTGCTAGTTTGTAGCTATAATCGTCATGGATTCATAATGTCAGTTTTTTCTATTATACCTTTCTTCTTCATATTACCTTTAAACTAGATAAATGGGAATTTGACTTTAAACAAAGTTTAATAATTCCTAATCCTCTAATTGGGGAGAAGGAAAACCACACAACTTCGTCCTTATTAGTAAAGGGAGCAATAAATGGATAGAGAACTGTAACGACAAAATGCAAACTTTAGCCGCTTAAATTGAGGCCACAAAATCGGATATTGCCATGTAGAAGAAGAGGCAGTAGATAAAACTATCAATATTCGCCCGGTTCCACTAGTTCCTCAGTGTTCACTGTAGAGCAATTTAAAAGACACACTCAAATCTAGCTTGATTGCAAATTTTAGGCCTTTTGAAAGCTTGGTTGGAGTCAACTCACTGACTACCAAAGGAATTAGTAGAATATCTTCTCAACTAGATTACATCACCTTTTAGTGCATTCAGTGCACTTTTAGTGTTAGTGCACTATGTAGATGGTAAACAGATACACATGTGACATAGGAATTCAACTAAACGCAGCTCACAATGTCACAGAGTCGACCGTATGGCCATACCCAGGGACCTTACGAATTTTCATGAATTAATAAGTGGAGCTCTAGATGAATTAATGGTCACGATATTCAGAACTTTTGCTAGAAACTGGTATGTTTGAGTGGTTGGTCAAGCCATATTGATTCGTTACTATCATCGCGACGCCATTACCAGACTAATGAGATTTGGCAAAAAACTTGAAGCAATAATTTTTTTTACTTAGATTAATTTTTTAATCTTTTGTTAATTATTTTTTTCGCTCAATCGTAAGCTTAATTGTGTGGATATGTGGAGAAGTTTCATTTCCTTTAAAGCATTAGTTATAGTAAATAAGAAGGGAGCATATATATACATATTTTTATATTTTGATTTCTTATTCTCAACAAGATAAGCAGTGGCGTACTGTGTTACCCAGGCTCTATGTGTCCGATCTAGGAATTAATTCCCTTTGAGATACGGAAAAACGAGTTATTTTTTTTCAATATCCACAACTTGGATAGTTTTCATCAGTATCTATATTTTATTTAATTAATTCATGCAAATTTTATCCACCATTAAGTAGTGCTTAAAAATGATTCTAAATCAACAAATACACGAATTCAATGAATACATGAATTTAACATTAAACTAAATTTCAATATGGTTTTATTGATAATCGCACTAATTTTCTAAAAATCCCTTGCGTTACCCAAATCATATAAGAAGGTAGATGTGTAATCCCCTTTTTTGGTTAAAGATAGCCAATTTACTTTTACTGGGTAATGGAAAGTAGACTTAGTAAAGCCATTAAAGATCTTCAGCCAAATATTATATGGCTTGGTGAGGTAAAGCGAAGCGCAAAAAAGATGTTCAATTTTTGAGTCCTCTGAAGGGAAATTTGATGCTTCTCGACCAATCAACGATCAGAGCCAAGACAACCAATCAGTGGCCAAAGCCAGTACGTGGTTATCATGCCAGAAAGTGTATATTTTGACTAAGTACCCGTCTGTAATCGGACACTTCCTAAATAAACATATTTCACGTCATACGTCTGTTTCCTCCATAGCTTTACAGTAGCTTAGCTAAATTCGGAGTCATTCAAAACTAGAAATTGCCATAGAGATTACTGAGTACAAATCAAGGGTTCACTTGTCTTGAGGTAGCTCAAAATTCGAGGCACTTTGAAAAGACAACTGGACTGATGTTTCCATTAATTAATATGAGTGAACAGACCTCGGTTATAGAAATTTTCTTTGAGCGGTATAAACGCAAATGAATTTTGTGAAATTTCTGTCAACTCAACTCAGAGGCATCGAATATGCAGAATTTGAGGATATTTGCCATGGCAATATAAATTTAATTATAAAAATGAACATTTTGAATGCAAAATTCCAAAAAATCTGCTAATTTAAACAATGATGTCAGTATCCAGAATCCACTTCGAATGAAATGGGCTTTAGATGGGAATTTTCATAGGCTTCCAACTACAAGTAATGGCATTGTCTTACAACCTCTAACTAACGTAAAAAAATATTTTAATGAAATAACGAAAGTGTTGCTCGTCTGTGCACAGCACGTAATGATCTGACCAATCACACTAGTGTCAATTACAAACTAAAAGCTTCTTTTAAAAACTGGCTTCAGAGTAGTCCCCACCTGTCCAAACAGAATGTCGCCAATATCATCATTTGTGGGATTGAGACGGTTTTACCAACTCCGTTGTGTAGAAAAAGGATTTCTAAGGGCTCATACGTTTACTAGCACGTTGAGTATTGTAACATATTAACTAGTACTATATGTCAGCTCTAACTGCTGAATATTCACTGAGAAGTTCCGGTTCCATGATTTGGAATGTGCGTATGTTTTTAGCACACAACAGAATAAAGAAAAGAACTTTTATTTAGTCTGTTAACACTATCTCATCTCCCTTTACTACGGTTACTTTGAACTCCATTTCTCTGTTTACAATGACTCACTCCCACTCACTGAAAATGAACTCTTATGCTTCATTAATTTCCTTTTCTTTTGACGATTATGTCTCTCCTACTGATTCTGAAGCAGTCTAGAACACCGTAAGGGACGAATATGTGCCTCTTTATTGGTAAGCGCTATGCCAACCACAAGCTTGTAATATTTATGAAAAAAAGTAAGAAATAACACGCTTAGAATAGAATAGAATATGGCTAATGATATTTTTAATAATGTGTTATTATCATTTTGTTGGACTTAAATTTATTTAAAAACAGCAGTGACTATAACCGAAGGGTAGCTAAACAAGTGTCAAAACGAAGACATGCTACTTCGTAGTTCAGGGCCAAAGTGACCTAAGGTATTTGTGTGATCTCAAGCCCAGTAGAGATATTCACCTTAAAACGACAGAGAAGAAATGTACTTTTAAACACCAAAAATTAAAAAAAAACATCGGTGACCGACACATGTTAACTTGTGAGAACGACCGCTAAAAATATTTTACGGACATAAACACTATTTTTACTTTGAAAATACATACCATTGAGCTCCAAAGTTGATTCTAACTTAGCTTGGATTATTATTATCTTAGCACTTTCTTGGTATGAAAAATATGGACTAACTATGCGATAGTGTTAATCACGAGCCAATAGTCTTATTGAAACTCAGTGTTTCCGTATGGAGACTGATCCATGCGTTTTAATTTATAAGTACCTAGGCGTAGGAAGTTTCGAAAAGGGCTCACGTGCTTGCGTTCAAAATCTCCAGGTGTAAATTGTCATCAGACACCGGGCAAAATATGTCCTTGCTGGATATTATCAAAGGTAAGGTCTACTAAAGGCAAGAATTGGGCTGTTGGAATGCCAAATCGAATGAAATTAAAATATAAGAGATTATCAATAAACAATAAATAGGACAAAAAATGTCCACAACAGAAAAATTGCGCTAAAGTAATTGTGTTAAATATAGAAGGCCTTAACAGCCTGTTTCTCTTCCCCTCTCTCATCTTCTAATACGGGCATGAGCCAAAAGCTTCTCAGACAAATTTTATAATTTTTTCATTTAATGATATTTAATACATAGGCTCCATTGGTAGCTATACACTTTTATAATCTACATTTCCACCTGTAAATTTCCACATGGTGGAATTTGGAGGCTGTCTTTGGCACCATGAAAGGACATGCTTTTTCGCTTCATCTAAAGAGGTAAATGGGGTGCATTGAAGGTGTTCTTTCAGTTTTGGAAACAAAAAAGTCAGAGGAAGCTAGTTTTGGACTATAAGGAGGATGTTGAAGTGTTTACTATCGAAATTCTCTCAACAGGGCCCTCACAGCTCTTGAATGTTTGAACTTGTAAATCTTTGTTCCATTTAAGGTTATGTTATTAGTCTGGGAACTTTTAGACTCACTCTTGTATCAATCGCCAATGAAATTCTTGCTGCAATATCGGACCTTTGGTAAAATATTTTTTTACACATATACTACTAATTTGCTGAATATTGTGCAAGATAATTGCATTTTGGCTCGTCATCGTATACAGAAGATTATGTTAATGACAAAATAGGAATTTACTAAACTGTTCACCTTTTATAAGGGAGTTTGTAGAAATTGTGAATTTTTGAAATGTAAGATTCAAACCTCATAATCTGACAATCGATATAATACAATTGTATTGAACACCTGAAGTGGTCGGATATCTTACAAACTGAATTTGGACGTCTGGTCTCACTAAAATTGTATGACAGCAAACCCCGGATTTATTAAAATGCTAGGATCGCTTTGGAAAATGATTAGTAACTTCATGATTCAAATAATAATGCAATTTGCTTTTTATTATGTCAGAGATATTTCTAATCAAATTTCTTTCAAAATC
Source organism: Hymenolepis microstoma (assembly GCA_000469805.3). Classification (NCBI taxonomy): domain Eukaryota; kingdom Metazoa; phylum Platyhelminthes; class Cestoda; order Cyclophyllidea; family Hymenolepididae; genus Hymenolepis; species Hymenolepis microstoma. Next base: position 22,168,926 of record LR215991.1, on the reverse strand, counting down.
ATTTTTTTAATTCAGAAAACGCTTTTGCGTTAAAATTAAAAAAAATGACAACTCTCTTAATGTAGCATTATCTCTGGTTCAAATGCGCCAGGTGAAGTTAGATTGTACATTCGTGTGGCCGGAACTATGCTACATATTCGTACGTTCGAGATTATTTAGAATTAATACATATATCTACAGGTAAAATAATGGAACTCTTGTTAGTATTACACGTGAACAACCGCTTAACTTGTATTCACTGGAAAATAAAATTCCGATTAGACAAATTCAGTTAGTCAAACGGATGCGTGTCATGTCATTTTATTTCACCAGGTGCTAATTGCTACTTACGCACAATAAAACAGACTACTCAGAATCTTGGGTGTAGGTACTCAAAATTAATGACATAGTGGGTTCGATGGGCCCACCGGTGTGCACCACCAGCGAAATGACTACTGGTTAAAATAATCCAAAAGCCTGAGGCAGAACTTGGGTTCTCCATCAAGGAGGCTCCATGAATCTACCTCTTCATCCAAGATGAGCACTAAAAAGCTTTCCAAAGTGGATGTGAAGTATTTTTCCATGTATATTTTAGACCTAAATATTTAAAAGCAAAGAAATAAATTCTCTGTTGACTTAAATTTCATTTGAACAAATTTACTACCTTTAAGACAATTTATGATAAATTAACAAGGGAATTAGTCATACAGCCATTGGTTCAAAATCTAATTTAAATTAATGAGGCATAATTTCTGAAAAATTAAAATAATTAAATCAAATTAAATTAAAAAGTATTTGAAATTTAATAAAATCAAAAGAAACTTAATGGAAATTTGTAAATGGATGTAATTAAAATTTGGTTAGAGACACAAACACAGGAATATTTGGTATTAGGATGATTTGTGAAAGGAGAAATTGCAACTTTTTTCAATTAATAAAATCAAAAGTTATATGTTCGATTTCAATAAAGGCCAGAAAGTGGAGTGGCACATTAATAATTTCCAAAAAAAGAATTTTCTTATTTTCCAGGTTGAAATTGTTTTGATTTAATCAGTTACATATTTTCATTTTTTTTTCATTCCATCCTGGTTATGACATTTAAGAAACGAAATGGGGATTATTTTTTTTAAGTCAGGTCCTGTAATAATTTCATTCACTTGAGCAATATCATTATAATCTAATTTTGGAAAGAGCCAAAATTATATCAAGATAAGGTCAAGGTGAAGATGATATTTGGTATTGAGAAGGAGAGAATGTAAATACATCGGAAATAAACTTATAGCTGGACTATGATAAATGACCATGGTTTTCTAGTTCATCAATTCCCACCAGAATTTTCCTAAAATCAAGCGATGTTACTTAAGTCTAATTAAATGGCACTGAACTTTCCCAAACAAGCTATAAATTAAATTAGGCTGGGCTTAACAAGTTGTAAGCCTATCTATTAAATGTCTGGGAATTACTGCCCAAAGTAAGTGAAGGATAGATATAGATCGCTAGACCGGAGGACAATAATTTTTTTTAATGAATGAGGTAACGTGGGGCTTAAATAGATCTTATTGTCTCCGGGTCCATTAGAGTATCTGCGCATTTTTCCTTTGATTAGTCAAGCACTTTTATCTGATTCCCATGCTCCATCTTCTACCAATTCACTTGGAATGGCGTCTCTATATGCACTCCTTCATAGTTAGCTTTGGTAATAAATCTTAGCTTAAAAATGGCGTTTTTTCAGTAGGCTAATAAAGTTCAAGCTACTTAGTCTCACTTTAAGCGCATTTATGAAAATCTATCCTAGTTCCATTACCTAATTAGTTAAAATGGTTTATTTATAAAAAATTTCTTTCGTTGTTTGCCTTTAAATCTAAACTGGTAATGCCTTATCCTCAATATTTGATTGGATAAGTTATAGTTGTTGGGGTACCAAACTGATTTTTATACACTTAGTCAGGTTATTTAAAATTTTAGCTATTAGAAGTCTGGAATTAAGAATTGCTAAAAATATCGCTCTAAGTTGGGTTAAAAGTTTTTTTGCAGCAAGCATAAGATGCAAAAAACCTTTTTATTGAAAATTATTAAATGTTTAAAAAAATATGATGAATTTTCGTTTGTTTTCACCGTTTATAAAAAAATGTTCTTTTCCATTATTTAAATTATATTGGAATTTCAATTAATTGAATTTTAAAGTTGTATTTGGTTTAGAAAAAATTGAGTTAAATGGATGAACCAATTTGTCGATAAATGAACTCGCTTCGCTAGCTAATCAATCGCTAACATCAGCTCAGATCACCCTAGAGACTAGCTTAGTTAATTGCTACTAAACATTCCTTAAGTGGGCTTTAATGCTTGCCCAGTTGGGGAAGGCTAGGCAAGCGTTCAGATTAAACTGGACTTAGTTGACTATAAATCCTTCTATTTGGCAGAAGGAAGCAGAAATGACTACAAGAATGACTTAAATTATCCAAGTTGAGGGCATAAAAGATCCCAACTACACCATCACTGTTGAGAATTGCCCATTTACCTCTTGTGCTTGATCAGTGTTACGCGAACTGATTTAGAAGTGTCAAATAATAAAGTAATCTTGACATAAAGTTTGGTCTTTCAGCGCCTTTTCGAGCTACTAACGGCCTTATGGAGGCTAAGGTATTGGTATTCAAATTTTCTCATAATTTCATGCACTTGTTTTCAAATTAAGTTTTGAGTTAAATAAAATCTTCTTTAATTTCTCTACATTATAAAAATGGATTTAACGAAGCGTTATTTCCCCAACACGAATTACTAATCTGAAATTAAATTTGCTAATAATTATGCATACATTGGAGATATTTTGAAACTGAATAGATTTAGGATTTTAACTATACTTTATGTCGATGTTTTAATCTAAGTTGGAGTATCAGTGAGTAAGGGTTACTGCAAAATAAGTCATATTAGTCCGCTTAAAAGTCTAAATAGCTCGAGACAAGTGCAGTTACTCTCTTGCAAAGTTCCATTGCACAAAAATTGGTTCAAACTGGTAACAATACGAGAGTTATGATGGGGAGAGGACTTAATTAGACATAAATACTACTATTGGGAAAGTGGGAATTGCTGTTCTGAAGAAAGTAAAAGGAGGCATGAAGAGTAATATTTGAAGCCCAATAAAATGCTACAAATGAAAGAAGAGTAATAAGAACAGCCCAAGTTATTTAATTTTTAAATCACAGTTTTTTTCAGATTTCTAAAATGTTCACCTCGAATCCATTTACCTTTATGTGATAGCCACAAGTCGAGAATTCAACCTTAAAGTCCGCTTTATTGATGGTAGATTTTTTGTTAATTCATACGTGAAAACTTATGACAAATTTATTATAACTATTGGGGCTCAATTTTACTTGGACTAGACTTTTTTCTAAATTAAGTAATTATTAAGCGAAAATGCAAAATATGTCATCTTGCCCAATACATGATGCGAAAATAGGTAATTTAGACGCAAAATTCTACTCAAGGCAATCTTTGAATTTAGTTTATAATTCTGTGCACCTCATTGATATTGTCCAGAGTCTCTTATTCGAAAATTCAAACATTGGAACTGGATACTTTTCTCTTTTTACGACGGTTACTGATAATTCGACAATCTTGACGGTTTGTTTTCTAAGATTCAAAGATTCTTGCAAAAGGAAATGGAATAAAACGTCTCACTTTTTCCCCACCCTAATTCAGACAAAGAACATGTAGTAAATACTAGTTTCTACAATAAAAAATAATTAGGTTTAGTTAAGTCAATTGGTGTATTTCATTGACTATTTTAATACATTGATCTTAAAATCTGTTTCTTGATTGTAGACACTAACATTAAAAAAATACAATTGCCATATCGAATTTGGGTTAGTGGAAGTTTGACTGTGCGATCTTGTTTTAGCAGTCATAAATTCTCAAACGATTTTTAAGCACAATTTTTCTCCCATATGAACAGTTTACATGCTAAAACCCTCTTGTGTGGATTTAACCGCAGGTATACTAGCAACAGCGAATTTTTTACCATTTTTGTAATTTAATTCAACAAGTTAGGAGTTTTCTCTTATAGAATAAGAAAAAAATATGAAAATCTGATCGTGTTAGCTTTCTTTTTCTATTTATCAGCTACTGAGATTTTCGACCGATTTAAATTGTTAGCAGAAGCAATTTCGACGAAATTTTACCTGTGTGCAAAACACACTTTCAGCAACACGCTCTTTTTTAAATACAATTTTTGATCTATTTCAGGCAATTACTTTAGATTCTAGAATTTATTCTACTTAGACCAAAATATTTAGGTCACAAATTTACTTGATACCTAATATATAAATAGGTCAAAAACTATTTGAGTTTAAAAGTTCTTTACAGTTAAATAAATATTGAGAAATAGATAATTTTTTTTTCAGAATTGATTAAATACTTTATAATATGACGATATTGAAAAATCTTCGCATTCGAGAAAAAAATATTATTAAGAGTACAACCTGTATGTTTAGAAGCTAACTGTTGATTTGGGCTTAGATAAATAAAAAACGAGATGACAACAGTACTTTCCATTAAGGAAGAAGATGCGTAAAAATGAATGGAGCATAGATTAGATCGCATTGCTGCTAATTGAATATGTACTTTTTTTGTAAAAATCAACTACTAGAATTAAAGCATTTTAAATTACCCTAAAAGTTCCTCAAAGTTATTTGAAATAAATTGTGACTGAGTAATTTTAAGCATAAATTTAGTCACCTAAATGCTTTTCACAATTTGGAGAGCTTAACCAAAGGCTTAGATTAAGCTAGATTTAACAAGTAATATTTTTATTGATCAAGTGTCATAAAAATTGAAGGTGTTATTGATCCCGAGATCCAAGGTCAACAAGTAGAGCGTAAAACGTGAGTTAAACTAATTTATTTCCGAGCACGGAAATGAATCAAAATGTCCACATTAGATGATTAGGGTATGTAATTCTGAGTCCTCAGGTGCTCTTCTTAAATTACACTTTATTAATCGAAATAAAATTGATAAACTTTTTAGTGTATTCCTCTCCATACAATCAATTTTTATGATTTTCACAGAATACTTATTTATTCCAAGACAGAAAATCGATAAGTACTGACATTTATCAACCTTTTTTCAAGTAGAATGAACATTATTTAAATTGAAGAATTATTATTTAGAATTCATCATTTAACATTGTTCTGGCGTTTTCAAGGCAAAGACTTTGTTTATTTGATCAGACTTGCAACTGTAATTTTATGACATTTTTTGTTGGCCGAGTGTTCTCCGCGCTCACGACCGCACTTACCTCCTACGCAAAGTATCACGGTCGCACCTTCGAGCCTATCCGGGTGCATATGAGATTCCATTATTCAGCGATGACAGCGTTGTGTGCTCCACATACTCAATGCTGGTTTATCTTAGTGCGACTTTACATTTGAACAGTTGAGCTTTGTTGATCCAACTTTAGACATCGGTACTCTTAGCGAATGGTTTGTATGAATTGGTTTTTAACTTCACTTTAAGTGAACAGTGACCAAAATTTTTTTATGACGTTCGAATGATGAATTAGAATGTAGTTAAAATACTAATTTATATTATTCTTACGTTTTTGCGTCTTATATAATTTTTATTTTCCTAAAACTTTTGCTATGATAAACAAATTGAATATTAGCTTTACCTCCCAATGTGCCTGACAGAGTATAAACGTTTGTTTCTATTCATTGAAGGAAGAGCTAATCTGGGTCACCTACCACTGAAGATAACGTGTTAATGAAAGCAAAAAGTAGGCAAAAGGAAATGAGGAAGATACAGACACAATGGAATGAAACTCGAAATGAGGAAGTCAATGGACGCCCGTCACTGGTTGCACCCTGAGAACAAAACTACGACAATGCTAGAGCAATCTCTTAACGACACTAACGGACTAATCAGTGTCATCTAGCGTCATATTCTTGAAACAGAATTTTTTCATCACCGTATACTCATAATTTGAAAAGTTTTTACTTATCTCTGCAAAACTCCATGTATGCTTTTCGACTCATTTTGTGCAATCAAAATTAGTTTGATTTGTCAGAATTGTAATTAATCAACTTCATAATTTAAATGGAACATAAATATACATGCGTAGGTATCTCATATTTCCATGAAATCGCCTAAAGGTGCCATATGTTACTGGTAGATCAAATAGATGGCTTTGTAAAAACAGATGCCCAGGCCACCCTCATGCAGTATCAAATGCTTCAGAATTTGGGAGCATCTCTTATGAGGGCAAAGGGCGAAACTGTTATGAAAGAACTTAAGGTTTGTTGGATCAATAATTAAGAAGGCAATTGATTTTACCATCATTTTTGCATTCATAAGTTGCCATTTTCAAAATTGAACTCGACATTCTTGATATTATGTTTTTTTTAAATAGTAAGATCATAGTGCCTTTACAAGGGTTGCATTCAAATAATTTTATGATCAAAAGCACCAAAGTGTAAACATTGCATCACCATAAGGTTTAGCAATAATTCTATAAACGCTTCTCCATATAGTCAAAGTATAGCCATCAGGCTATTTACACTCTTCTGACTTCTGTCTTCAGAAATAATGCCATCGTCTTCTTCTCCCTGAATTAGACGTCACTTGCATCAAGTACACAATCAAGATGAAGCAGAAGAAACGCCTTGAAATAAATGCACCAACCAACCCGCCTATCAAACAACCAACGAGTAATCTCTTTTGCGTGATTTTCCACGAATTAGTTGCTCTTCATGACATCATATTTGCCAATCCTGCATTTTCAGCTTAATTTCTATTTCAAGTTTAGTTTAGTAATTCTTCGAACATTTTAGTATGCTGTTATACACTACTTACCGTATTCTTAATCCCAATCCTACAATCTCCTAAACGGTGACACGTGTGGGCTAGCTATGCAAGCAACAACTTTTTTCAGCTTAAGTCATAATTATTGTTGTCTTTGGGCACCTCAAGGCTGAGGATTTGCTTCTTAATTTTTTCTCAAAAGAATATTTTAAACTCATAATTGCTGAAAGTGCCATTTGGTTTTTTTTCAATTCGGCAATTACAGTGATATTTTTAAGTCTCTCTGACTCCAACAGTAATGTAAAAACGTTCCTTACTTTTGGATTTTGCCACTTTCATTTGAAGGATACATACACGCATATGAGTGTATTCGCTCCAGCTCTTCACTTTGCTTCTCATTCTGCTCTTTCCTCCTCTCTCCCGCTTCCCCCTCTCGTCTCGCTCTATCGCTAGAATTATCATTTGCAATCTATTTCTCTCAGCTCTTATGGTTCCTTATCTGGACGGTGGTTGTCCATCGATCTAAGAGAGCGAAGGTAGCTCAACTTAACGCCAACCCGCCCCCTCCCCCACTAATAAAAAATTTAATTTTGGTAATGATGTCCAATATCTTTAAAAATATCCTAAATAACAATTAAAATAAAGTGATAGTTGGATGTCGCAATTAGATAATTGTTCATATCCAGTTTTTTTTATAGTTTTTAATTTGTCTTATTACGTAATTTTATATTAGATTTTATAACTGTATCTAGCATTGATTTTTTTAACGTCAGTTAAAATATTCAGTTTTCTAACTGTTCAACCCCTCATTAAAGTCAACTTCATTCACTTTTGTTTATTATTTAAGTACTTAAATAAAAATAAGTAGACGAATTTAATTCTGAAACTGCAAATATTATTGACTGGGAGAAAGTCAAAGTTAATTGTTAATATTCAATTTAAAAATTATCTCCATCGTTCCATATAGTTAAAATGGCTGATTAAAAATATATGACAAAATACAAATCAATTCTCCGGCCCAACAAAGAGAAATGCGGCTTCAAAACATTAGCTTCGTAAAGGGCACCGTTATTTAAAGCTCTTCTTGAGTGTATGAAATATGAGTCACTACAGACTAGGACTTACAATTAATTAATCATCATGGTTTTGAGGCTAATCAGAAGGCAGTTGCAATCATACACGTACTCTACAGAAATTAATTATATTGGAGATGCTGCTTCATATTCCCAAAGGGAAGTATATCGTCCAATTTTTAAGGTCAGGAAAATGTAAATTGTGAAGGTTAGATGAGGCCTAATATGAAAAGCGAATTCAAAGGTACTTTTCAATCTGATTAAAAAATACTTTTAATATAAAACTCTGCCGAATTTATGCATTAAAAGTCCAGTTGCCGGGGCACTGATGGAGAGTTAATGTGTATTCATAAAAAAGTACCACAACAACACTTAGTTGAAAATAGATGTGGCTCCCAGATGAAGGCAAAAGTCCAATGCCTTCTAGTTGACGATTGAGGGAGCTGTACCAGCCCCAATGCAAACACAATACCAAAACCCTCTGAGTAAAAAAACGATTCGCGAGCTCCTTTCAGTAACTGGGTGTTATAGACGACATCAGTGAGAGTAAGTTAATCCAAATTCTGGATTCATGAGACAGTGATGCATTTTCGTAATATGGCTCATTTCATCGATGCCCAATATCTCAGCATTTAATGTTAGTATCAATTTGGTAGTTACAGAGTGATAGCTCAGTTGAAGACGGTCAGAAAGGGCATTTAACATGATTGCTCTGACATGATATAACAGTTATAATAGAACAGAACTTCATCTACTTGATCTCTGCTCAAGTATTTTAGAGATTTTTCAAACGTCGTGGTAGAAGAGTTTCTCTATGAGCACGTGAGCCTGGTCTTCGATTTCCTTAGCAGTTGAAATTGTAAAGACAACTTTAGACAACATTTGCGGAGTTAATGGGGTGAGGAGAGGGAGTGAGTTTGGACGCGGGTATTTACAATACCAGTGCCTTAAGTTTGCGCATGCCTCATCTGGAGAAAGTTGTATTCAGTTTGTCACATACTAGGATCGGGTGAAATGATGCACTCAAGTTGTGCTTGACCAATAACAGTGAACAACTCGAGTGAGACTCACAAGTCGCCATCTTCTACCATCCAGTATCTACAGTCGTGGCACTTATAAGCCTCTCTAATGAACAAAAACTTGCATTCATTGCATTCATTAAATTATCAATAAATAATATAATACAACGAGTTGACATTCTCGAAGTTAATTAAATAAGCTAGAAATCACTTCACAATTCCGAGTGAATATTTTGGTATGAGTTGTGCCGATCGAACCGACTCGAACAAAGGAAGTATTGTGTTCGTCGAAGTGAAGCCTTAGGACAAATGACCAGTTCGTAGAAGAAGCATGCGACGACGGTTCCAAGAAATGGGCCAGCAAAGTAAATCTACAACAGATGGTTAAATGAAATTTGGATAGTAAATATCAATATCCAAACTGTCTATTTAGTCATGAATGAGGATCAGAAGTTGACCAGAATGCACTAGATTTTAATTGCTAAATTTTCAAAACATCCTCATCATGTGAGACGATTTCTGTCTGCATGTTGTACACACGTTAACATTGATTCCTTTCTTACTATGGATAATGGCATATTATTCGGTCTTCCGTGGTTCAATGATAGGAATAACCTCGATATTGAGGTTTCCACTTCATAAGCTAATTTGGGAAACGAATTTTAATGTACTTGTTGGAAGTCATTGTGATTAGAGTCCTCAAAGAGGAGGATATTAGTAGAAACCAAGTTTCAGCTCTTCTACAATTTTCCATTTTGAACACTTTTTATAAGTGTTTTCATAAATATGTAATTCTCATCAACAGACAACTCGAAATTTGCCCCATTTTAGACTAAACTGAAAATCTTAACATTGAGCAAATTGAATTGACAATAACCTGAAGTTTCTATGGAGGACACATCTTCAAAATTCGTAAATAACTTTCTGAGCAGGATGTGCTACTCATTCGTCGATGAGTAGATGTTTCTTTTAATAGAAATTAAATCAGAGCACGAAATATTCAAAGTAGTTCCCATGTAACTACAATAAGTGAACCAATTTCTCAACGTTACGTGGTAACTCTATGTAAGTGACTCGGTCGAGTGTGTCTTATTTAAAAGCTCATTAATGTATCGATTAATGTATGTTATTGAATGGTGATTTGATTGGAATGCGGCTTTAAAGGGAAAATTAGCTGGGATTCCTATTATGCCATCATTTTACAGACGAAATAAAGTGAATTTCTTGTGACCACTTATTGTTGAATGCCTGAGTTTAGTAATGAAATAGACACTTTGCTGCTAATGTGAATAACCCGGAACATAAACATTTCCATAATCTCATTAAAATGCACATGCATAGACACATTTGGATTTTAGCGGATATAGGCCCAATTTCGCAACTGTCTTTGTGATGTCATTGTTTTTGCAGTGGCGCGATAATTTGATTTATTTCAGGAATGAAGTGACTTACCCAGAGACGGTCGTAGTTATTTTGAATGATTGCCGCTGCAAGACTTCTTGTTGGATTCATGCTGGCTCCTGAAATATGTATCTAGGGAGAAGTAGAAGATGCCTGTGAAGTTGGTATGAAACAGACTGTAGGACAAAAGTCCACATTATATTAACAAACTAAATCGGATCGCCAATAAGAATGAAGGAACCTCTGCTTCAAGTAGAGTACAAAATGTCACATCAAATATCAAGTCCTCTCCATGCTTATCATCTTCGAATACTCTGGAAGTATCAGTTCAAAAGACCGCCAACCATGGAGCATGGTGGAGGAGATTGCTATTCTGAAACAATCGGTTGTTTCTTTCTACTTCCATTCCTATTATCTGATTCAATTTGCCTCATCGGTCGTGGCTTCTTGTTGCTATTTGCATTATTAACAAAACGTCTTTCGGAATGTTTATAGATTGATCAATGGAGAGCAATTTGAAGGACCAACGCAAAATCTCGTATTGGGGTGCACTAAATGATTTCAGCAAATTGTATTAGGATGTCAGGCTATGGAGGTGTAATTTCTGTGGATACCTAAATTTAACTAAGCTAAATTCATCTCCACTGCGTGTGATTCCGCTTGGAGATTTGGCTTATTCATGTACAGATCAGTATCATCGAAACTGTTTATCTCATCAAATTATATTTTCACTTTGATCCGCTAAAGTATTAAGACTGGCTTAGATAATGCTGTTCAATAAACGTTGAACAACAGTCATGTGAATGTACTGTAATCCACGAACGAATCATGAAATCTGAATAGTGTAACCTGAACTATCCACATCTGCACATATTCACATATTTGATTTGGTACACGTGAAACTGACACATTTAAACCTACCGACAACATCAAATGCATCAATAAACTTGAAGGTATCAATCTTGCGAACATTCAAACAACTTATAGAAGTGATTTTCAATTAGACGTCTTCTCTCGTGTTGTTTTAAGCTTTAATTGCCCAAACACCTCTTTCACTCTCCTGCACTTAGAGCCAAGAGTACATCTATGCTTACGAGTGGCTTGAATAGAATTGCAGGCAATGTTGGAGAAATCACGTCATTTAGTCTCAGTCACTCATTGTACCAATATCAATTTCCATTTCTTCGTAAGCATGCGTAAGAGGGTTCATGAAAATGAATGTATGTAAGTGTGCATTCACCTTAGTTACATAGGTCACCTTGTGAGAATATGAATTTTTTAATGTTATCTGTGAGGAAATAAATTGTGATTGACAAGGCATGACAGGTTCATTCAGTTGTGGGAGAGATTTCATCTTCGAAAAGGCATGGCTAAAGCAAGCACTACTTGCAGTTACCGCTATTTGGAATGAGAGTAAGTTTCAATATTTGCAGGAAGGAATTTCATCATGAAATTACTAAAAGACGTTCTTTTAGAATAAACAATTAGTTCAAATCGAAAGTGGATTTCGTTTCTAGTTCATCGAAGTTGCATTACTCCATCTCAGCAGCTGTTTCTACTAATGAGATAGAGAGATCTGCACGAAGTAATTCAACTTTCAGTATAACTGATTGAAAGGAAGCATAGAGAAACAATCCTGAAAGCACAATTATCAGATATAATCCTATGCACAAGAGAATGCATGACAATAACTATGAAGAGGTCAACGTGATTTGCAACGACAATAATAAAAGCAAATGAAACACTATTTGCAAGTCACATTTGCAGTGTCGCATCGGTTACGATTTTTACATTCTACGTTGAAACCGAATTTGGCATTTCCGAAGTAGATTACTGATCAATTTGTTGCAGTGGAGATGGCTTATCACATTCCCTACCTGCAATGTGTTCACCATTGGTCTGGTTACAATGAAATTCGAGGAAATGCAATGAAGAACTTAGAGATGAATTATTTTGCATCGATGTTAAGTAGCATCAATTTTGCTTACAGTAACTGTATCAACTTTTAGGGCAATGGAATCTGTCATAAAGCCGTGTCACAGATTCATGGTTTAATATTGTACAACTTGAGCTTCTGATAAATTCGGAAAGGTTGTAAGGCGCAGTAACGCTAGTTATAGATTAATGCCAAATTCAGCTCCACAAAGCCCGAACGCTATGCAATTTGCATTCATTCGCCTTCACAGTTAAATCTTACTACTCAGAGCATTTTCAAATATCTTGATCCGAGATGATAATCTTTAGTGGGAAGAAGCCGACATCGCATCTGAGGCTACCGTGAGGTCCGGCTTCAAGGCCAAACTCAACAAATAGTGAACTTAACTTAAGTATGAAATTGTTATGCGTGGAAAGGGTTAGCCTTGTCTATTTCAGATCATGCCTTCGATTCGAATCTAAACACACGTAAATTGTACGCAAATAAAGACCAAATGAAAGGTAAAATGGAGGCTAAGATTAATTAATTAATTTCATTAAAATGAACATTGTTAGATGAATGGAAGTTGAGCAATGCACCAACATTTAAATTTAATTCTGTAATCTCTATGAATCATAATCATATAATGGGTTAAGATTTTGCCCTTAACTATCAACCGAACCATCTGTTCTGTCATCTACTATTGAATTCAAGTGGTGTTAAATATTTTCAAATCTCTTCATTTGTTAATAACTCTTAAATGCAAATAAAGTCGTCGTGTGTCTCACAAAGACTCCCAATACTTCGCCTTGGATACCCTAGTTACTCATAGCGGGCTTGCAGAAAGTTTCAGAGATTTAGGAAGAAATGCAATGATCTTAACTGTGAAGTATGCAAATAATGAGTTTCTGTTATGAATATATAATCAAGTCTCACCGTAGTCGCTACATTAATCATGACCGTAAGTAAAAGCGCCAGTGGAAATGGTGATCCATATTCCGGTCGCCATTCACGATCTCTCAGTTCATCTATTGAGGCCAAGCCCACCGTTATGAGAACAAAAGTTGTTCCCGCTTCTGCCATAGTCGCTGCCAAGTCACTGACACCTTCCCCTGGTAGAGTCATCCCATAACTTTTCGGTACTTGATTGGCAAACGGTGTTACGGACCACGCTATCGCCATTGCAAGCAAAGTGCCAAGGAAATCAGCGATGATATATACAGGTGCCAAGTGGAGAGGAAGACGTCGAGTTATCAAAGTAGCGAGTGTAAAAACTGGGTTTATATGCGCCCCGCTGGCAGAAAAACTGCACCAAATTGCTACGTACAATGAGGCTCCAGCTATACCTCCAGCAACTATCGGTACATTGGGTTCACTCTTGTCCATTAAAAAGCACCAATAATTAGCAATGCTGGCAGCCAATACCTCAGCAAAAAATATTTGGAAAATTTTCCAAAATTCCGTATAGTGTGGGTAAGCCTTCATGCTATTTGTCTTCACTGAATTATGAAGTCAAATATCATCTGAATAAAAAACCAAAGAAAAGTAAATATAGTTTCGTTCTGAGATAACTCAGAAACTAAAGGAGCTGATTTGGCACAGATTTTAGGCTGATGATTAGAGTTTCCGACATGTTGAGTCTCTGTGGTTATATTTTAAAATAAAGAGCATTAAAATTTCGAAAGTGATAGGAACAAAGGTGACTTTGAAAGCTAAAATTACAATGTCTGGTTGGAGTAGGATGCTACGATGTTGAATGGCTTACGATGAAGCTAATGTAGCAACTCTCTGTGGCCTTGTGAGAGCATCACATCATTTATACTGAAAGTTGATTGATGGGTGAAATGAATAGGACTGTGAATTAAAACAGTGAGGCTCCACTAACTGAATGCTGGAATAGCAAGGAGCGAGACCTTATGGGACACCATTTTACTGCTTATTTACCTTCAGACATTGCACAAATAATTGTTCGAGAGTTCCCAACTCTTATTTCGAGTTCAAATAGACATTTCATGGAGAGAAGATGTAACTGAACTGAGACGGCATGACATACATTCAGTTGTGTTGACATAGACACATTTGACATCCTGGAGATCCCAAAATGAATCATCACATTTCTTACTTTATTCTTTTGTAATAGTGCCTTCTTAAATGGCTATACATTAAGAAAAATGAAAAAATTGGCATTCTTTATGATATAGTCTTTCTTCGAAATGCAAACCAAATCGTAACTAATTTCGAATCTTTTCTAAGAAAATAATTACGACTTTCTATTTTCGATTAAATTTTCTTTTGTGAATCAAAGAAGCAAGAATAGCGGACATCTTCACAACGCCTAATGTTTAAGTCCCTCATTCAATTATGGGTTCATTGAAATGAAGGTAGCATTTACATGTTCTGCAAACTGGCCAATAGGAAACGCCTTGACCTTAATGTAACCTTATCGATCAGCTCATAGAAATTGAGAGACATCAACCATCCACCTGGGGCAATGTTACCTAAGCCGCATAGTAAAAAACTTCCTTTTTTCTTAACGAAATTGCAAATATGTGGCTATGAGAAATGGAACAAATCAATTTCTCACAGACTCCTCTGTGTGCGTCCATGTTTTCAACTATCATATTTCATTTGAACTTCCCCATTCCATTGAATGAACGCTTCCTGATAGCGAAGCAAACAAGAAGTGACTTAAGTGTGAAAAATAGAAATTTAAGTATATTGCAAAAGTGGATAGAAGACGTCAAGAACACTGAAATTTAGTTCAGAAAGAAGTGTACAATGTCTAACCATGCAAAGTGTCTGGAAGTGAAATTGACACAAGTGTGCAACTGGGTGTTAATGCGACATCATCAGTGAGAGTAAGTTAATCCAAATTCTGGATTCACGAGATAGTGGTGCATTTCGTAATATGGCCCATTTCATCGGTGCCCAATGTCCCAATATTCGATGTAAGTATCAATTTGGTAGTTACTGAGTGATTTACGGAAACAAATAACTATCAAGCATTTCAATAAATTCAATTCAATAGTTCTTCCTTGACGTAATTTTCAATCAAACAAATCAATAAATTAAAATCAAATGCTCTTACCTGAAATGAATTTCAAGGTTGATTGTAGGAAATAAAGGAGATCACCAAAATAACTCGAGATGTGAGGGTTAGAAGATGACTAATTTGAAATGCAAATTCAAGGCTATTATTCAACCTGGTGTAAATAATTCTTCTATTGGTTGGGAATTCCCCAGATTACATACTTTAAAAGTCCTCTTTCCAAGATTAGTGGTTAGTTTTGTTAATTAATAAACACTCTTCCTATCACCCCTTAGGTGAAGTCAAAATTCCTATCCCTTCTATTTGTCAGCTAAAAATGTACTTCTATTGATTGAAGTTTAAAGTGCACTCTCTCAAACTAAATTCAATACTTTATACACTAAGCAGATATTACATAATCTCCTATGCCGAAGGGTCAACGAGCGTTTGTTCTAAAGCCCTTGTTAAATAGAAATGGCCAACAGTAGATATTAACATCAGTAGTGAGGCGCAGCCTTATTTGATTATTTTGTAGACTTGGTGATATGAGCTCATGCAAACTTAATGTTAGCGCCTGGTTCACCAACAGAAGCATTGGTCTTCGACCTATCATTTTACTATCCTCGACAGCTTAATAGCGATGAATATGGGCTCTGGATAGTTGTTAACCTGATTGAAGTAAATATTGGAATGCTAGGGGAGTGAGGGCGGGGGGAGGAGGAAATACGGAGGAAGACGGTGAGAGATCAAAAGAAAATATGCAAGGTAGATAGTGCTGCACATGTTTGTACCACTTGTCATAATATCTTATTCTCGAACTAAAAAATCTCCAAATATTATTTGCGTATTCGTGATTGGCGACGAGAACGGAACAGTCAAATACGAAATCCGGTGAGATAGTGTGGATAGAGAAGAGATGGGGTGGACATTCAAAGTCTGAGCCCAATTAATTGTTCACCATCCACTTTGGATAATGTTTTGTTGTATCTCAATCCGTGGAAGACTTCCAGATTCATGATTAGAGACAGGTCTCGTACTTTAGTTCAATATGATTTGTTGGAACACTATCGCCCAACGTGCACGGAGCTCAGTGCAACAGTAATTGAATGGATATATCTATCAAGCTCATTGCACGGTACCGATGTCTCCAGCACCCATTACAATCATACATCCGCCTGCCAATTGGCATCTACAGTTATTGGTGAGTGGAATGAATTGAGCCCCATTTAAGCTATATGTAGCACTATGAGGTAGCACTGTTGTTGAGATAATGGCTAATTTGCTCCTGCGAAATTGAATTCAAGAATGCTTAAGCAGATTGTACAATTGTGGTCAAGGACTTATTGAACTAGAGGAAAATAACTGGTGAACATAATGTTTGAGTGTCAACTTTGCATATTCTAACTTCCCGAAATGATGGGAGAGTTAGTAAATTTGATTTCTTGGGAGTTAGATGCAAGTCCAACTAATTTCGAAGCTGTGAATATGTAAGTTGGTAGCACAACTTGAATGCAAGAAAATGAAAGAGATTATTTGTACACCTTGCCAAATTCCATGAATTAATGGAATTAGTACAGTTAGAGTAGGAAATTCTGGTATTTGAGATTAAACACTCCTTTCCGTAGATAGTTTAGTTGAAACAACAATTCCACTCAAATTGTATCCCACAGGTCATACAAATATAGCAAGCACTTGGTAAAATTGGTTAATAGTTGGCTGAGAGGAACCGCAGATGAGTACCACAGAGAGGCAAGAAATGCCATTAATTTTCAAAGTTCGTCAAATTTCATAATCTGTATGATGATTCTGGAGCAGGTTAGAAGTCGCGATTTAGGCTCTGGATGCAGGTTTTAAAACTACCTACCGTTCAGCGGTTTATATTCTAGATTTACCCTTAACTCAATAAAACGGCGGACCATTTTTATCCTCCCCTTGAAGTTACCACCTAGAAATTAATAGCCGAAAAGACCATTTTTCGTTCGCATCGAATCGCATCTATGCATCTTCGATCAAACAGTAACAGGCGTAGTTGAAATTTCATGGACAAAAGCAACGAAGGTATGAAGTGATAGAGACTCGATGAACTATTTGTTACCAAGTGGAGGCGATTTACACATGCAAATAAATATCATCCTGCAATCTTGGGACATATACACCTCTTCACCATCATACGTACCTCGTGTGCTCGAGTGATTGATCGCTTAGTTGGGCCATTCTCACAATCACCTAGACAAACGTGCTTGTAGGGTTAGTGGAGTGAGGAGAGAAGGTGTGTTTAGTCGTAAGTATTTAAAATACCAGTGCCTTAAATTGGCGTCTGACTCATCTGGAGAAAGTTGTATTCAGTTTGTCAAATATTGGCATCGGGTGAAATGGTTCACTCAGGTTGTGTCCGACAAATAACACTGAACAATAGGATTGCAACTCACAAATCGGCTTATACTACAATATAGCATCTACAGTCGTAACACTTAAAAGTTTCATTAACGAACCATTAATTGGATTCATCACATTCATTAAATTATCAATAAATAATATAATAAAATGAGCTGGCATTCTCCGAGTAGACTAGAAGAGATTGAAGCATGTAACGTTATGTTGGTGGTAAAATCTCTTTAAACTTTGAGTTGATCTTGTCATAGGGATTTCTTCGATCGAAAGATTTTGAGCATAGAAAGTGATGCGTTCTTCGAAGCGAAGCCTTTGAACTCATGAAAAATTCGTAGAAGAAGCATGCGACGACGGTTCCAAGAAATGGGCCAGCAAAGTAAATCTACAACAGATGGTTAAATGATATTTAGATTGTAAATATCAACATCCGACCTGTCTATTCAGTCATGAATGAAGATGAGAAGTTGACCAGAATGCACTAGATTTTAATTGCTAAATTTTCAAAACATCCTCATCATGTGAGACGATTTCTGTCTGCATGTTGTACACACGTTAACATTGATTCCTTTCTTACTATGGATAATGGCATATTATTCGGTCTTCCGTGGTTCAATGATAGGAATAACCTCGATATTGAGGTTTCCACTTCATAAGCTAATTTGGGAAACGAATTTTAATGTACTTGTTGGAAGTCATTGTGATTAGAGTCCTCAAAGAGGAGGATATTAGTAGAAACCAAGTTTCAGCTCTTCTACAATTTTCCATTTTGAACACTTTTTATAAGTGTTTTCATAAATATGTAATTCTCATCAACAGACAACTCGAAATTTGCCCCATTTTAGACTAAACTGAAAATCTTAACATTGAGCAAATTGAATTGACAATAACCTGAAGTTTCTATGGAGGACACATCTTCAAAATTCGTAAATAACTTTCTGAGCAGGATGTGCTACTCATTCGTCGATGAGTAGATGTTTCTTTTAATAGAAATTAAATCAGAGCACGAAATATTCAAAGTAGTTCCCATGTAACTACAATAAGTGAACCAATTTCTCAACGTTACGTGGTAACTCTATGTAAGTGACTCGGTCGAGTGTGTCTTATTTAAAAGCTCATTAATGTATCGATTAATGTATGTTATTGAATGGTGATTTGATTGGAATGCGGCTTTAAAGGGAAAATTAGCTGGGATTCCTATTATGCCATCATTTTACAGACGAAATAAAGTGAATTTCTTGTGACCACTTATTGTTGAATGCCTGAGTTTAGTAATGAAATAGACACTTTGCTGCTAATGTGAATAACCCGGAACATAAACATTTCCATAATCTCATTAAAATGCACATGCATAGACACATTTGGATTTTAGCGGATATAGGCCCAATTTCGCAACTGTCTTTGTGATGTCATTGTTTTTGCAGTGGCGCGATAATTTGATTTATTTCAGGAATGAAGTGACTTACCCAGAGACGGTCGTAGTTATTTTGAATGATTGCCGCTGCAAGACTTCTTGTTGGATTCATGCTGGCTCCTGAAATATGTATCTAGGGAGAAGTAGAAGATGCCTGTGAAGTTGGTATGAAACAGACTGTAGGACAAAAGTCCACATTATATTAACAAACTAAATCGGATCGCCAATAAGAATGAAGGAACCTCTGCTTCAAGTAGAGTACAAAATGTCACATCAAATATCAAGTCCTCTCCATGCTTATCATCTTCGAATACTCTGGAAGTATCAGTTCAAAAGACCGCCAACCATGGAGCATGGTGGAGGAGATTGCTATTCTGAAACAATCGGTTGTTTCTTTCTACTTCCATTCCTATTATCTGATTCAATTTGCCTCATCGGTCGTGGCTTCTTGTTGCTATTTGCATTATTAACAAAACGTCTTTCGGAATGTTTATAGATTGATCAATGGAGAGCAATTTGAAGGACCAACGCAAAATCTCGTATTGGGGTGCACTAAATGATTTCAGCAAATTGTATTAGGATGTCAGGCTATGGAGGTGTAATTTCTGTGGATACCTAAATTTAACTAAGCTAAATTCATCTCCACTGCGTGTGATTCCGCTTGGAGATTTGGCTTATTCATGTACAGATCAGTATCATCGAAACTGTTTATCTCATCAAATTATATTTTCACTTTGATCCGCTAAAGTATTAAGACTGGCTTAGATAATGCTGTTCAATAAACGTTGAACAACAGTCATGTGAATGTACTGTAATCCACGAACGAATCATGAAATCTGAATAGTGTAACCTGAACTATCCACATCTGCACATATTCACATATTTGATTTGGTACACGTGAAACTGACACATTTAAACCTACCGACAACATCAAATGCATCAATAAACTTGAAGGTATCAATCTTGCGAACATTCAAACAACTTATAGAAGTGATTTTCAATTAGACGTCTTCTCTCGTGTTGTTTTAAGCTTTAATTGCCCAAACACCTCTTTCACTCTCCTGCACTTAGAGCCAAGAGTACATCTATGCTTACGAGTGGCTTGAATAGAATTGCAGGCAATGTTGGAGAAATCACGTCATTTAGTCTCAGTCACTCATTGTACCAATATCAATTTCCATTTCTTCGTAAGCATGCGTAAGAGGGTTCATGAAAATGAATGTATGTAAGTGTGCATTCACCTTAGTTACATAGGTCACCTTGTGAGAATATGAATTTTTTAATGTTATCTGTGAGGAAATAAATTGTGATTGACAAGGCATGACAGGTTCATTCAGTTGTGGGAGAGATTTCATCTTCGAAAAGGCATGGCTAAAGCAAGCACTACTTGCAGTTACCGCTATTTGGAATGAGAGTAAGTTTCAATATTTGCAGGAAGGAATTTCATCATGAAATTACTAAAAGACGTTCTTTTAGAATAAACAATTAGTTCAAATCGAAAGTGGATTTCGTTTCTAGTTCATCGAAGTTGCATTACTCCATCTCAGCAGCTGTTTCTACTAATGAGATAGAGAGATCTGCACGAAGTAATTCAACTTTCAGTATAACTGATTGAAAGGAAGCATAGAGAAACAATCCTGAAAGCACAATTATCAGATATAATCCTATGCACAAGAGAATGCATGACAATAACTATGAAGAGGTCAACGTGATTTGCAACGACAATAATAAAAGCAAATGAAACACTATTTGCAAGTCACATTTGCAGTGTCGCATCGGTTACGATTTTTACATTCTACGTTGAAACCGAATTTGGCATTTCCGAAGTAGATTACTGATCAATTTGTTGCAGTGGAGATGGCTTATCACAGTAGACAGTTTAAAATCAGAGTTGGCACAACTCGCATTCACTATCTACAATGTGTTCACATTTGATCTGGTTAAAATGAATTTCGATGAGATACAATGAAGAACTTAGAGATGAATTATTTTGCATCGATGTTAAGTAGCATCATTTTCGCTTACAGTAACCGTATCAACTTTCAGAACAATGGAATCTGTCAGAAGACCACGTCACAGATAGTGGGTTTAAAATTGCATAGTTGGAGCTGCTGAATTTCATTCAAACTCCGATGAATTCGAAAAGGCTTTTAGGTTTAGAATCACAAATTATGAATGCATTTGCATTCGTTCGCCTTTAAAGTTTAATCTAAACACTGAGAACATTCTCAAATATCTTAATCCACGATTATCTTCAATGGGAAGGAGGAGACCATCGTATCAGAGGCTACATAGAGATCCAATTTCAAGACTAACCTTTTCAAGTAAATAGAACGTAAACAGTGGGCAAACGGAAGGTAAAACTGAGGCTAAGAAAATCATTTCAGTCAAAATGAACTTTGCGAGGTGAACGAAACTTGAGCAGTGCACCGACATTTATAGTTAATTGCTGTGTGAATGCCTATTTAACGCAAATAAAATCGTTGTGCTTTCCACGGCGAATCCCAACACATCGCCGCGAAGTATTTAGGAACTCATAGCAGAGATGGTTTCATAATAATTGCAAGGTGTATTAGAAGAAATGCAATAAACCAAATTATGAAATTGTGAATACATAGATCGATCTTACCGTAGTCGCAACGTTAACCATGATCGTAAGCATAATCGCCAGTGGAAATGGAGATCCATATTCTGGTCGCCATTCACGATCTCTCAATTCATCTAATGAGGCCAAGCCCACCGATATGAGAATAAAAGTCGACCCTGCTTCTGTCATAGTCGCTGCCACATTACTGATTCCTTTCCCTGGTAGAGTCATTCCATAAGTTCCTGGAGCTTGATCGGCATACGGTGTTACAGACCATGATATGGATATTGCAAGCAAAGCGCCAAGGAAATCAGCGATGATATATACAGGAGCCAAGTAGAGAGGAAGGCGTCGAGTTATCAGAGCGGCGAGGGTAAACGTAGGACTTACTTGCGCCCCACTGACTGGAAAACTGTACCAAAGCGCTACGTAGTATGCTGCTCCAGCAATTGCTCCGGCAACTATCGGCAGATTGGGTTCGCGTGTGTCAAAAAGAAAGGAGGGGTAATGTGAAACACCGGCAGCCCAGACCTCAGCGATAAATATTTGGAAAATTTTCCAAAATTCCGTATAGTGTGGGTAAGCCTTCATGCTATTTGTCTTCACTGAATTATGAAATCAAATATCATCTGAATTAAAAAAAACATAGAAAAGTAAATAGAGTTCCGTTCTGAGATAACTCAGGAACCAAAAGGAACTGATTTAGCACAGATTTTAGGCTGATGATTAGAGTTTCCGACATGTTGAGTCTCTGTGGTTATATTTTAAAATAAAGAGCATTAAAATTTCGAAAGTGATAGGAACAAAGGTGACTTTGAAAGCTAAAATTACAATGTCTGGTTGGAGTAGGATGCTACGATGTTGAATGGCTTACGATGAAGCTAATGTAGCAACTCTCTGTGGCCTTGTGAGAGCATCACATCATTTATACTGAAAGTTGATTGATGGGTGAAATGAATAGGACTGTGAATTAAAACAGTGAGGCTCCACTAACTGAATGCTGGAATAGCAAGGAGCGAGACCTTATGGGACACCATTTTACTGCTTATTTACCTTCAGACATTGCACAAATAATTGTTCGAGAGTTCCCAACTCTTATTTCGAGTTCAAATAGACATTTCATGGAGAGAAGATGTAACTGAACTGAGACGGCATGACATACATTCAGTTGTGTTGACATAGACACATTTGACATCCTGGAGATCCCAAAATGAATCATCACATTTCTTACTTTATTCTTTTGTAATAGTGCCTTCTTAAATGGCTATACATTAAGAAAAATGAAAAAATTGGCATTCTTTATGATATAGTCTTTCTTCGAAATGCAAACCAAATCGTAACTAATTTCGAATCTTTTCTAAGAAAATAATTACGACTTTCTATTTTCGATTAAATTTTCTTTTGTGAATCAAAGAAGCAAGAATAGCGGACATCTTCACAACGCCTAATGTTTAAGTCCCTCATTCAATTATGGGTTCATTGAAATGAAGGTAGCATTTACATGTTCTGCAAACTGGCCAATAGGAAACGCCTTGACCTTAATGTAACCTTATCGATCAGCTCATAGAAATTGAGAGACATCAACCATCCACCTGGGGCAATGTTACCTAAGCCGCATAGTAAAAAACTTCCTTTTTTCTTAACGAAATTGCAAATATGTGGCTATGAGAAATGGAACAAATCAATTTCTCACAGACTCCTCTGTGTGCGTCCATGTTTTCAACTATCATATTTCATTTGAACTTCCCCATTCCATTGAATGAACGCTTCCTGATAGCGAAGCAAACAAGAAGTAACTTAAGCGTGAAAAATAGAAATTTAAGTATATTGCAAAAGTGGATAGAAAACGTCAAGATCACTGCAATTTAGTTCAGAAAGAGTTGTAAAATGTCTAACCATGCAAAGTATCTGGAAGTGAAATTGACACAAGTGTGCAACTGGGTGAGAGGAAGTTAATCCAAATTCTGGATTCATCAGATTGTGGTGCAATTTCTTAATAAATGTGACCAATTTCATTGATCCTCAAAATCTCAATATTCAGTGTTAGTATTTATTTGGTAGTTACTGAGTGATAGCTCAGTTGAAGACGGTCAGAAAGGGCATTTAACATAATTACTTTGACATGATATAACAGTTATAATAGATCAGAACTTCGTCCACTTGATCTCTCCTCAAGTATTTTAGAGATAATTCAAATGTCGTGGAAGAAGTTTCATAATTGGTAAGTGAGCCTAGACTTTGATTTCACTAACAGTTGAAAGTGTAAAGTCTTAAAATGCTTCCTTCAATAACAACGATCCAATGGAGAGTGTGATGTGTCTGTCAAGGGAATTGCTGCATTTAGGGAAAACAATAAAAAACCGCAATAAATTCTAAACAAAAGCTCTTACCTGAAATAATTTGCAAAGATAGATTTCGGAAACAAGAAAAATCACCAGAATAACAACAGATGAAAATTTTAGAAGATGACTAATTTGAAATGCGAATTCAGGCGTAGTATGTAACCTGATTTACATAAATATATGAAAATTTGTGTTTTAAAATTCTGAAAAATATGTACTTTAAAAGTCCTGAATCAAATACAAGTGGCCAATTTATGCTTTCCCGTAAACACGGGTTTTAAATGCAACTGGGTGAATTTAAATGTGGATCTCAGATGAAATAAAAACGGTTGAGGGAGCTATACTTACTCCTATGCAAAAACAATATCAAAACCCGATTAGTAAAATATAGTTTAGCCTACACCTTTGAGTTTTATTTGTTTGAAGTGGAATGAGAGAATACATGGGAAGACGGGGAGAGGTCAATAGAACATTTTCAAAGTAGATGCTGTTACAGGTGTTTGTACCATTTGTTGCAACATCCTATTCTCGATATAAACAGTCTCTAAATGGTATTCGCGTGTGTTTGATTGGCAAGAAGAACGGAACGGTTAAATAGGAAATCTGGTGAGACAATGTAGATAGAGAAGAGATGGAGTGGGTATTCAAAAGTCTAAGCTCAATCAATTGTGCACACCCCACTTTAGACAACGTTGTGTTACATCTCAATTGGTAGAAGACGTCCAGATTCATGAGTAGAGACAGGTCTCATACTTCAGCGCAATGCGATTTGTTGGAACACTATCGTCCAACAAATGTGGAAATCAGTGCAAGAGTGGCTGAGTGAAGATATTTGTCAAGCTCACTCCACTGTATCGATGTCTCTAACTTCCAATAAACTCCTACATCCACATGCCAATTGGCATCAGCGAAGATATTTTAGTTTAGGTTACTTCCGATGAAACAGTGTCTGTATGAATACATATGTCGTAAGACGGAACAGCTACGTTTTCTCGTGAACACCATGGTGGCGAATTTCGACGCTCACGTTTAGCTCAAACGAATGTTCTATGCAAAACTATTTGTTTTGAATAAGGCAGCGAATTGGGTCAGTACATTTCGTTCATTAACTGAAATTGTACTGTTCCTTCCTTAAATGGTTTATTGGAAACAAGTTTACTACCCATAGGTCATACTAGTGTTGCAATGAGTTAAATACTAGTGTGGCCAGTTCTTGATGAAATATGAATTGGTAAAATTTGAGTGACTGACTACAGTCCTTTAACCTGATTCCAACTCTGTCTTCCACATGCCATGTCATTACATAGACTTAAAGTATTTTCTCGCTTTAGAGAGACTTTTTTCTGTGTTCATAAACCTTGTGTTTCCATAGTTGAAATGACAAATCATTTCTTTGCTGGAAATCTTCATTATTGTATTGTGCTGATTAATTATCTGCCATAAACGGACTAAGGAACTACCGTTATTTACCAGATCTTGTAGAGTACACACTCCTTGCACGATTAAAACAATCTATCTTTTGCGCACTCGAAAACTCTGGCGGGAACAGTTGAGTATGCAGAGGCCTTCTCAGTTTATCAGCTGTTAATATTCATTTGAGTTATGCTAACTGTGTTCAATCATGGTTGCTGTGAGCATGATTTCAATAGATGCAATACGTCTGTTTCCTCTTTATTATTGGGGTAGCTTAATTGATTCCGGGATCCATTCCATACTCTGGTATTTTGCTATTGGGACTATTGAGTAAAAGTCAAGGCCGATTCGTGTAGCAATCCTCTTTAACCAATAAGTCAGAATAATTGTGCAATTAATTTTGTTGAGGCCTTTTTTCTATTTAATATAGTTACAATAAATTGGAGACATATAATGGTCTGAGAAATTAATTCGCTTCGTTTTGCTCATTTGACCACATGGTGGTAAATACTAGAAGGAAACGTTGAAAATGTTACAATTCTAACAGACGTCATACATTTGGCTGTCTGTTGGAGGGCCAAAGGAGTATATTGGGTGTAATCAAGTGAAAGTCATTTGATTTACTCTCAAAGAGGTAGATAAAATCGTGATAAACATTGAAATGCACTTTCCAGATACTATGGTGTGATTCAGATCATTGATTCCATTTTAACAAATGCTTGTGAGGACTTAACAGCTACACATACAAAACATATCATACCGAGACGATTAAAAAACATCCAGAAGTTACATTCGAAATGAATGTCATTTTGTGAACACTGGATTGTTTCTAAATTCAAAATTCGATGGTAGGTAGGTTGGATTAGCATTCAAATGCATTAATTTTTGCCGTAGATTACCTCCAACCCTGGCATGTATGAAATCCCCGATCGAATTATATAATGATGTTGAAATCTAACTGCTCAATCTGATTGTATTCTTCGAGATTTCATGGATTTATTAAAAAATTCAATTATGACCATAAATTTTATTCCATATTTGCCATTTAAATTGTCAATAATTTGCGCGTCACAATAAGCTGATATTCTTAAAGTCAATTAGATAAGCCAAATTCATGCACTGTTATTATGAAGATAAAACGACTTCACTACTCTCCTTCAATGCTTTCGTAGGGAGCATTCCGGTCGAAAGAGCTGGAACAAAGATAGTGCCGTGTTCTTCGAAGAGAAGCCTTTGGACAAATGACCAGTTCGTAGAAGAAACAGGCGACGATGGATCCAAGAAATGGGCCAGCAAAGTAAATCTACAACAGATAGTAAGTATTAATATCCAAACTGTCTATTCAGTCATGCATGAGGGTCAGAGGTTGACCAGAATTCACAAAATTTAAATTACTAAATCTTCTAAATAAAATCATCGTGTGAGACGCCATCTGCCTGTATGTTGCACTGTAATTAACACTGATACATTTCTTACTATGGTTAATGGTATAATATTTAATCTTCAATATTTCAATTTTACAAATATACACGAATGTATATATATATATATATTTATATAAATTGTGATTTCCACACTGAAACACTTTTAGCTTCATGTGTGGTCAGAAATGAAGTGACTTACCCAGAGACGGTCGTAGTTATTTTGAATGATTGCCGCTGCAAGACTTCTTGTTGGATTCATGCTGGCTCCCGAAATGTGTGCCTAAGGAGAAGTAGAAGATCCCTGTGAAGTTGGTATGAAACAGATTGTAGGACAAAAGTTCAAATTATATTAACTAACTAAATCGGATCGTCAATAAGAATCAAGGAACCTCTGCTTCCTCCACCAAACAGAGTACAATATGTCACATCAAATATCAAGTCCTCTTCATGATTATCATCGTTGAATACTCTAGAATTATCAGTTCAAAAGACCGCCAACCATGGAGCATGGTAGAGGAGATTGCTCTTCTGAAACAATCGGTTGTTTCTTTCTACTTCAGTTCCTAATATCTGATTCAATTTGACTCATCGGTCGTGGCTTTTTGTTGCTATTTGCATTATTAACAAAACGTCTTACGGAATGTTTATAGATTGATCAATGGAGAGCAATCTGTAGGACCAACGCAAAATCTCGTATTGGGGTGCCCTAAATGATTTCGGCAAATTGTATTAGGATGTCAGGCTATGGAGGTGTAATCTCTGTGCATGCCTATATTTGACTAAACTAAATTTGTCTTTTCTGTATGCGCATCAGCTGGGAGAATGCATAGAAACATCTTTTGAGATTGGGCCTATTCATATGCTGATCTAGAATCATCTATGCTGCATGATTAATTAAATTATATTTTCACTTGATTCTGCTAAAACCATTAGATGCGTATAAAACACGTGGCAAGTCTTCGAGGCAAAATGTTGGATTGAAGCATTATGACTGGTAAAATAACGCTGGACAGTAAAAATGGAATATATTACTGATGTGAATGTTGTGTAATCCAGCAAAAAATCATAAAATCTGATTTGTGAAACGTGAACTACACACTTTGTGAACTCTGTACAAACCGAGTCATAGAACCAAGTGAAGAAGGAATCTTTAACCTTCTCACCCTCAACATATCTGCACATATTGGCATATTTGATTTGACGTAGGTAAAATCGACAACCTCAAATGTACCAATAAACTTGGAAGTACCAATCTTACAAACATTCCAACAACTTATTAAAGTGATTTTCAATTAGACGTCTTCTCTCGTGTTGTTTTAAGCTGTAATTGCCCAAACACCTCTTTCGCTCTCCAACTTCTATCTATGCTTACGAGTGGCTTGAATAGAATTGCAGGCAATGTTGGAGAAGTTACGTCATTTAGTCTCAGTCACTCATTGTACCAATATCAATTTCCATTTCTTCGTAAGCATGCGTAAGAGGGTTCATGAAAATGAATGTATGTAAGTGTGCATTCTCCTTTGTGACATAGGTCACCTTGTGAGAATGTGATTTTATTAATGTTATCTGTGAGGAAATAAATTGTGATTGACAAGGCATGACAGGTTCATTCAGTTGTGGGAGAGATTTCATCTTCGAAAAGGCATGGCTAAAGCAAGCACTACTTGCAGTTACCGCTATTTGGAATGAGAGTAAGTTTCAATATTTGCAGGAAGGAATTTCATCATGAAATTACTAAAAGACGTTCTTTTAGAATAAACAATTAGTTCAAATCGAAAGTGGATTTCGTTTCTATTACATCGAAGTTGCATTACTCCATCTCAGCAGCTGTTTCTGCTAATAAGATATAGAGATCTGCACGAAGTAATTCAAATTTCAGTATAACTGATTGAAAGGAGGCATAGAGAAACAATCCTGAAAGCACAATTATCAGATATAATCCTATGCACAAGAGAATGCATGACAATAACTATGAAGAGGTCAACGTGATTTGCAACGACAATAATAAAAGCAAATGAAACACTATTTGCAAGTCACATTTGCAGTGTCGCATCGGTTACGATTTTTACATTCTACGTTGAAACCGAATTTGGCATTTCCGAAGTAGATTACTGATCAATTTGTTGCAGTGGAGATGGCTTATCACAGTAGACAGTTTAAAATCAGAGTTGGCACAACTCGCATTCACTATCTACAATGTGTTCACATTTGATCTGGTTAAAATGAAATTCGATGAGATACAATGAAGAACTTAGAGATGGATTATTTTGCATCGGTGTTAAATAGCATCAGATTTGCTTACAGTAAGTGTATCAAATTTCAGAACAATGAAATCTGTCAGAAGACCACGTCATAGATTTGTGGTTTAAGATGGCACAATTTGAACCACTGAATGCCATTCAATTTCTGATGAATTCAGAGTCAAATGTCATAAATTAATGCCGAACTCAGCTCCACAAAGCTCGAACGCTGTGCAATTTGCATCCATTCGTCTTTAAAGTTTAATCTAACCGCTCAGAATATCGTCCAATATATTGATCCACGAGGATATTCAATGAGAAGGAGCCAACCATTGCATCAGAGGCTGAATAGAGCTTCTGTTTCAACGTCGAAAGCATTCAATATTGAACTTACCTTAGCTACGAGGTTGTCATGTGTGAAAGGCGTTTGCCTTACCTACACCTAAATAGAACGTAAATAAAGAGCGAATGAAAGGTAAAATGGAGTCTAAGATTAATTAATTAATTTCATTAAAATGAAAATTACTAGATGAATGGAAGTTGAGCAATGCACCATCATTTGTATTTAGTTTCTGCTTTCCTCAACACAACCATACAATTGGAAATATTTTATCTTCGACTAACAGCTTAAACTATCGTTCTGTATCTCTATTCATCAAAAAAATCATACACTATTCTCTTCTAGTGGTGGTAAATTTTTTTAAATCTCTTCATGTGTGAATGACTATTGAATGCAAATAAAGTCGTTGTTTGTTACATAAAGACTCCCAACAGATCACTTAGAGTCCTCAGTTACCCATAATGAGATCGTTCAATAATGCTTGCAAACAAATTCAGAGATTTCAGAAGAAATGCAACAATCTTAATTGTGAAGTGTGCAAATAATGCTGCTGTGAATATATAATCAGGTCTCACCGTAGTCGCTACATTAATTGTGAGCGTAAGCATAACCGCCAGTGGAAATGGAGCACCATGTTCCGGTCGCCATTCGCGAGCTCTTAATTCATCCAACGAAGCCAAAATCACCATTATGAGAACAAAAGTTGTTCCCGCTTCTGTCATAGTCGCTGCCAAATCACTGACACCTTCGCCTGGTAGAGTCATCCCATATCTTTTCGGTTCTTGATCGGCAAACGGTGTTACGGACCACGCTATCGCCATTGCAAGCAAAGTGCCAAGGAAATCAGCGACGATATATATAGGAGCCAAGTAGGGAGGTAGACGACGTGTTATGAGAGTAGCGAGTGTAACAGCCGGATTAATCTGAGCACCACTGGTTGTGAAACTGCACCAAACTGCCATGTAGATTGAACCGCCAGCTATAAATCCCGCAACTATCGGTACATTGGGTTCGCTCTTGTCCACAAGAAAAGTGAAGTAATGAGCGACACCGGCAGCCAATGCCTCAGAAAAAAATATTTGGCAAATTTTCCAGTAATCCGTAAAGTGGGGACACTTCATCGTTTTCGCCTTTCTTAAATTCGCAAGCAAAATATCATATGAATAAAATGACGGCAGAGAAGTAAATATAATTTCGTTCTGAGATAGCTCAAGAAAAAAATGAATTTGGTTCTAAATACTCGACAGTGGGTTAATGACTAACAGAGTCCGACATGTTTTGCCTGCGTGGTTGTATTTTAAAAAAAATAAAGAGCCAAAGTTGAACTTAAAAGCCAAAGACACAATATCAAATTTTAATGCTATTAATTCTTCCTCTATGATAAGTGAAATGAATAGCATTGTGAATTAAAACTACCACCCTGCTCAAATTGTCTTTTCGTACTTTAAGCAGACAGGCTTCACTAATTGAATGCCGGAATAGCGAGAGCCTATCGGACACTGCTTTATCGCTTATTTGCCTTCAGACTTTGTAAGACTATTTATCCGAGAGTTTGAAACTCCTATTTCGCTTTCAATGGAACATTACACAAAAGGAAGACAAAAATGAACTGAGGCGTGTGTTTGCGTGGACTGAGACTCACTTGGCATCCTCAAGTTCCAAAAATAAATCATAAATTTTTTTTAATGTATGCTTTTATGGTAATTGCTTTTAAATGACTTTGCATTAAGATAAATAACAAAGGCTTTCATTTTGATATGGACGGTTTTCGAAATTGTAAGTAATTACGAATCTTTTCTAAGAAAATAATTACGACTTTATATTTTTTAATCAAATGAATGTGAGTTCAAATTTCCTTCAATTTTTTTGGTGATTTTAAGAAGCAAGGTCAGTTAACGACTCTCATCGAGATTCAAACGGTAATGTAAATGATCATGTATCTACCCTAATCAAATTAATATGGTTGTACATTTTGATAAAAACTTTTGTGAAGTAAGAAAAACGAGCATCTTGACAAAGCTTACCTGCTTAAGCACTTCTGCCGAATGCGCGTTCATTAAAGTAATGGTATCATATTAAATGTACTGCAAATTGGCCAATAGGAAATGCGTTGACCTTAAAGTGACCTTAGCGATCAGCCCATAGAAATTCGAGACATCAACCATTCACCTCCAATAATGTTGCAAATGAATGTTGCCGAAGTCACATAGTTAAAAAAACTTCCTTTTTCTTGACAAAATTGCAAATATGTGGTTCATGAGTAATTTAAAAATCAATTTCTATCTTTGCAATTATCACATTTCATTTCAAATTCCCCATTTCATTGAGAAAATATAAAATAACTAAACTTTTCTCACTAGCAAAGCAAACAGGAAATGACTGAAGAGAGAATTTAACGTACTTTCACGTATATTGCAAAAGTGGATAGATGACGTTAAGATCATTGCAATTTAGTTCAGGAAGAAGTGTACAATGTCTAACCATGCAAAGTGTCCGGAAGTGAAATTGACACAAGTGTGCAACTGGGTGTTAATACGACATCATCAGAGAGAATAAGTTAATCCAAATTCTGGATTCAAGAGATGGTGGTGCATTGTCGTAATATGGCTCATTTCATCGAGGTCCAATATCTCAATATTCAATATTAGTAGCAAATTAGTAGTTACTGAGTGACAGCTCAGTTGAAGACGGTCAGAAAGGGCATTCAACATGATTACTTTGACATGATGTAACATTTATAATAGAGCAGAACTTCATCCACTTGATCTCTCCTCAAGTATTTTAGAGATGTTTCAAACGTCGTGGAAGAAGAGTTTCATTATGAGCACGTGGGCCTGGTCTTCGATTTCGTTAACAATTGAAATTGTTAAGTCTTAACAAGCTGCCTTCAATTACAATGATCCTATCGAGAGTGTGATATGTCTGTCAGGTGAATTCAACATTGGCGCATTTACGCAAACAAATAACTATCAACCACTTCAATAAATTCAATTCAATAGTTCTTCCTTGACGTGTCTTTCAAGGATCGATTTAGAGAAATGAAATGAGATCGCTGAAGTAACATGAGATGAGAATATCAAATGAGACCTAAGTTGTTCAACTTGACATAAGTAAACCTATGAAATTCTATCGGTTTTAAATTCTGCACGTTTAGGTCTTTAAAATTCCTCTTCCTCAGATTAGTGGCAATTTTTGTTAATCATTAGGCACTATCCTTAACATCACTTAATTGAAGTCAAATTCCTATCACTTCCATTTGCCAGTTAACATTGAATTCCTATTGATTGAGGCTTAAAGTGCACCATTTCAAACTACCTTCAATACTTTACACACCTAGCAGGTATTGCATTATCTCCTGTTCCGAGGGAGCAGCAAGTATTTGATCGAAAGTGCTCGTGAATAGAGATTGTTGGAAACAAATACTAACATCAGTAGCGAGACAAGGTCTTATTGAACTATTCTGTAGACTTGGTGATATGAGCTCATCTAAACTTAATGTTAGCACTTGATTCCCCAACAGAAACGTTGGTCTTCAGCCCATCATTTTACTATCTTCGAGAGTTAAAGAGCAGTGAATATGGGCTCTGGATATTTGTTAAACTGATTGAAATAAATATGGGAATGCGAGGGTATAAAAGTTCTGTGCATCTTGTACTTTAAAAGTCCTGTTCCAAAGATCAGTGGACGATGTCAAAAGGGCAACTGGGTGATTCTAAATGTGGCCATTAGATGAAGTCGAAACTTCAATGCCTTTTATTTGACGATTGAGGTAGTTGTAGCAGTCCTTGAACAAACAAAATATCTAAACCCGATTAGTAACATTGTAATTCGCGAACACCTTTGAGTTTTTTGTTTGAAGTTGAATGGGAGAATATAGGAAAGACCGTGAGAGATCAATAGAACATTTTCAAAGTAGATGCTGTTACAGGTGTTTGGACCATTTTTTGCAACATCCTATTCTCGATATAAACAGTCTCTAAATGGTATTCGCGTGTGTTTGATTGGCAAGAAGAACGGAACGGTTAAATAGGAAATCTGGTGAGACAATGTAGATAGAGAAGAGATGGAGTGGGTATTCAAAAGTCTAAGCTCAATCAATTGTGCACACCCCACTTTAGACAACGTTGTGTTACATCTCAATTGGTAGAAGACGTCCAGATTCATGAGTAGAGACAGGTCTCATACTTCAGCGCAATGCGATTTGTTGGAACACTATCGTCCAACGAATGTGGAAATCAGTGCAAGAGTGGCTGAGTGAAGATATTTGTCAAGCTCACTCCACTGTATCGATGTCTCTAACTCCCAATTACCCTCTCTATCGAGCTACTAAGATGATCAATGCAGAGTTTACTAGTGTGAGAAGAATTAATTTTATAAAGCATTTTTGTCTTTGGTAATTAGCTTTTACTTAGAGTTAGGAATATAATATTCCCATGAACCTGTGATGTAGTTCAAGGCCTTAGTTAAAGTATGTAGAGTGCCTTGTTCAATTTTGTGATTTTGAACGTTTTACCTTTTCTCTCTATGCAACCGGAATGCCTTGAACGGAGTGACTAAATTTCAATCTGAGTGAGGACAACCCACAGAGTTGAGTTGACTGAGGTTGTTTCATTGCCACATCTCTACTATGCTAGAACTGCAGGACGTTGAATTCCAAGTTAGATTATTTGCTTTCTCCACTTAAATTTGTCAAGTATGAGTCAAGAAGTCTTCCAATATACTTTATTTCTTTAAAACACACTTTATAACAGACTCTCTGTCCAGTCGCTTTTATTATTTTCACCGTTATTATCATCTGTATCGATAAAATTTTTTAATGGATTTATTTTTATTAATTGTAACATTTGCTTATTTTTACATTTCAAATAAACAGACTAATCTTACAAAAATTTAGATGGTGTTTAAAAGTTATGTATATTAAATATGATTTAGTGGTAATAAAATTTATTTCTGACATTCCGATTCCCACATAGGCAAACACGTCTGCCTAATTTATAGAGTGAGGAGAAGAGGTGAGTTTAGACGCGGGTATTTACAATACCAGTGCCTTAAGTTTGCGCATGCCTCATCTGGAGAAAGTTGTATTCAGTTTGTCACATACTAGGATCGGGTGAAATGATGCACTCAAGTTGTGCTTGACCAATAACAGTGAACAACTCGAGTGAGACTCACAAGTCACCATCTTCTACCGTCCAGTATCTACAGTCACGAACAAAAACTTGCATTCATTGCATTCATTAAATTATCAATAAATAATATAATACAACGAGTTGACATTCTCGAAGTTAATTAAATAAGCTAGAAATCACTTCACAATTCCGAGTGAATATTTTGGTATGAGTTGTGCCGATCGAACCGACTCGAACAAAGGAAGTATTGTGTTCGTCGAAGTGAAGCCTTAGGACAAATGACCAGTTCGTAGAAGAAGCATGCGACGATGGATCCAAGAAATGGGCCAGCAAAGTAAATCTACAACAGATGGTTAAATGATATTTAGATTGTAAATATCAACATCCGACCTGTCTATTCAGTCATGAATGAAGATGAGAAGTTGACCAGAATGCACTAGATTTTAATTGCTAAATTTTCACAACATCCTCATCATGTGAGACGATTTCTGTCTGCATGTTGTACACAAATTAACATTGATTCCTTTCTTACTATGGATAATGGCATATTATTCGGTCTTCCGTGGTTCAATGATATGAATAACCTCGATATTGAGGTTTCCATTTCATAATCTAATTTGGGAAACGAATTTAAAGGTACTTGTTGGAAGTCATTGTGCTTAGAGTCCTCAAAGAGGAGGATATTAGTAGAAACCAAGTTTCAGCTCTTCTACAATTTTCCATTTTGAACACTCTTTCTAAATGTTTTCATAAATACGTAATTCTCATCAACAGACAACTTGAAATTTGCCCCATTTGAGCCTAAACTGAAAATCTTAACATTGAGTGAATTGAAAGGACATTAATTTAGTGTTTCTGTGGAGACTTCGATGGAGATTTGACTCCAGTATTTCACGAATAACAAATGTTCCATTCAACTACTTAAATGAACAGCTTCGAATGCTCGAATAGACACTTTCATCCATCCTTGTACAAAAGTAGAAGCATTGAATAGGAGGGAGGTTCTTCTTGGTTTGAGCACAAATATCGTGTGGTGAAGTGAAGTCTACTTCTTTTTACGAACGTTGTCTTCTTTGAGGAGATTTGGTATGAAAAGTCTGTTTTAAGCAAAGAATTTGGCTAACAAAAGACTACTTGATTAGCCTTAACTTGATTTCGTGCTAAGTTTTCCTCTTACAGTCGTCTACATCTTCTCGTTATTGAAACCTACGTTATTGATTCAGAATGAGATGAGAAGAATAGATTTCAACAGGAAATAATCGTGTTAAGTTTAAAGTGTCATGTGATATATTTTCCAAATGTCACTAGACATTTCCACATGAACTAGCTCATTTATTGCGGTGGTACTGATTTCCGTCAAAACACTTCTTCCAAAAATGTAAATATCTTCTGAGCACGATGTACTACTCATTCTTTTATGAGTAGATATTTCTCTTACTTACACAATGAAATCAGTAAACGAAATATTAAAAATAATTCCCATGTATCTACCACAAGTGAACCAACTTCTCAATGTTACGCGGGCAACTTTTTGTAATGGCTCAGTCAAGTGTGCCTTATTTAAAAACTCATTAATGTATCGTTATGATGTTATTGAATGGTGGTTTGATTGGAGCGTGGCTTAAAGGGAAAATTAGATGAGATTCCTATCATACCACCATTTTACAGACGAAATAAAGTGCATTTCTCGTGACTTTTTATTGTTGAATACCTGAGTTTAGTAGTGAATTAGACACTCTGCTGCAAATGTGAATAACGCGGAACATAAACATTTCCATAATCTCATTAAAATGCACATGCATAGACACATTTGGATTTTAGCAGATATAGGTCCAATTTGACGATGTTTTTATGAAGAATAACTTGTATATAAGGTTTTATTCCTTATCTTCGCAACTGTCCTTGTGATGTCATTGTTTTTGCAGTGGCGCAATTATTCGATTTATTTCAGGAATGAAGTGACTTACCCAGAGACGGTCGTAGTTATTCTGAATGATTGCCGCTGCAAGACTTCTTGTTGGATTCATGCTGGCTCCCGAAATGTGTGCCTAAGGAGAAGTAGAAGATCCCTGTGAAGTTGGTATGAAACAGACTGAAGGACAAAAGTTCAAATTATATTAACAAACTAAATCGGATCGTCAATAAGAATGAAGGAACCTCTGCTTCCCCTACCAAGTAGAATACAATATGTCACATCAAATATCAAGTCCTCTCCATGATTATCATTTTTGAATACTCTGGAAGTATCAGTTCAAAAGACCGCCAACCATGGAGCATGGTGGAGGAGATTGCTCTTCTGAAACAATCAGTTGTTTCTTTCTACTTCAATTCCTATTATCTGATTCAATTTGACTCATCGGTCGTGCCTTCATGTTGCTACTTACACCTTTAGCAAAGCGTCATCTAACTAATTTTGACCTCAGAGAATGCTTATAGTTGGATCAATTTGGTGCAATCTGATGAAACAACGCTAAGTTATTTCTGCCAGTGAGAGAATGTTTTCAGATTATCTGGGTGTAATCGCTGTGAATGCCTACATTTAGCTAAACTGTGCTTTTCTTTACTGTATGCGCATCACCTGAGAGAAGACATGGAAGCATCTACTGAGATGGAGCTTATTCATGAGCAGATCGGGTACCGTCTTACCCGTTTATCTCATCAGATTATATTTTCGCTTTGATCTGTTAATGCTATAAACTTCGATTGTTCCATGCGCAAAATGACCTTCACAATCTTTGAGGCAAAATGTTGAAATAAAGCTCTATGGCTGGTTAAATAATGCTGGACAATAAACATTGAACGTCGGTGATGGGAAGCTGGTGTAACCCATTACGAAGCGTGAACTACTCATTTTGTGAACTCTGTACAAACCGAGTCGTAGAATCAAGTGTAAAATAAATCTTTGATCTTCTCACCTTCAACATATCTGCACATATTGGCATATTTGATTTGACGTAGGTAAAATTGTCACATTTGAACCTATCGACAACCTCAAATGTATCAATAAACTTGGAAGTACCAATCTTACAAACATTCCAACAACTTACTGAATTGATTTTCCATTAGAATTCTTCTCTCGTGTTGTTTTAAGCTGTAATTGCCCAAACACCTCTTTCACTCTCCTGCACTTAGAGCCAAGAGTACATTTACGCTTATGAGTGGCTTGATTAAAATTGCAGGGAATGTTTGTGAAGTCACGTCATTTAGGCTCAGTCACTCATTGTACCAGTATCAATTTCCATTTCTTCGTAAGCATGCGTATGAGGGTTCATGAAAATGAATGTATGTAAGTGTGCATTCTCCTTTGTGACATAGGTCACCTTGTGAGAATGTGATTTTATTAATGTTATTTGTGAGGAAATGAATTGTGATTGACAAGGCATGACAGGTTCATTCAGTTGTAGGAAAGATTTCACCTTCGAAAAGGCATGGCTGAAGCAAGCACTGCTTGCAGTTACCGCTATTTGGAATGAGAGCAAGTTTCAATATTTGCAGGAAGGAATTTCATCAGGAAATTACTAAAAGACGTTCTTTTATTAAAGTTGAATTACTCCATCTCAGCAGTTGTTTCTACTAATATGATATGGAGATCTGTACAAGGTAATTCAACTTTCAGTATAACTGATTGAAAGGAAGCATAGAGAAACAAACCTGGAAACACAATCATCAGATATAATCCTATGCACAAGAGAATGCATGACAATAACTATGAAGAGGTCAACGTGATTTGCTACGATAATAATAAAAGCAAATGAAACACCATTTGCAAGTCACATTTGCAGTGTCGCATCAGTTACGATTTTAACGTTCTACGTTGAAACCGAATTTGCCATTTTCGAAGTAGATTACTGATTAATTCGTTGCAGTGGAGATGGCTTATCACATTCACTACCTGCAATGTGCTCACCATTGGTCTGGTTAAAATGAAATTCGAGGAAATGCAATGAAGAACTTAGAGATGAATTATTTTGCATCGATGTTAAGTAGCATCAATTTTGCTTACAGTAACTGTATCAACTTTTAGGGCAATGGAATCTGTCATAAAGCCGTGTCACAGATTCGTGGTTTAATATTGTACAATTTGAGCTTCTGATAAATTCGGAAAGGTTGTAGGGCGCAGAAACGCTTATCATAGATTAATGCCAAATTCAGCTCCACAAAGCCCGAACGCTATGCAATTTGCATTCATTCGCCTTCACAGTTAAATCTTACTACTCAGATCATTTTCAAATATCTTGATCCGAGATGATAATCTTCAGTGGGAAGACTACCGTGATGTCTGGCTTCAAGGCCGAACTCATCAAATAGTGAACTTAACTTAAGTATGAAATTGTTATGCGTGGAAAGGGTTAGCCTTGTCTATTTCAGATCATGCCTTCGATTCGAATCTAAACATACGTAAATAGAACTTAAATAAAGAGCAAATGAAAGGTAAAATGGAGACTAAGATTAATTAAATAATTGCATTAAAATGGACTTTGCAAGACGAATGGAAGTTGAGCAATGCACCAACATTTAAATGTAATTCTGTAATCTCTATGAATCATAACCATATAATTTGTTAAGATTTTGCCCTTAACTAACAACCGAACCATCTGTTCTGTCATCTACTATTGAATTCAAGTGGTGTTAAATATTTTCAAATCTCTTCATGTGTTAATAACTTTTAAATGCAAATAACGTCGTTTTTTGTCCCACAAAGGCTCCCAATACTTCGCCTTGGAGTCCTTAGTTACCCATTAAGATGGTTCATTAATGACTGCAACAATTTTCATAGATTTCAGAAGAAAGGCATCGATCTAAATTGCGAGGAGTGCAAATAATGAGTAACTGTTGCGAATAAACAATCGCGTCTCACCGTAGTCGCTACATTAATTGTGAGCGTAAGCATAACCGCCAGTGGAAATGGAGCACCATGTTCCGGTCGCCATTCGCGAGCTCTTAATTCATCCAACGAAGCCAAAATCACCATTATGAGAACAAAAGTTGTTCCCGCTTCTGTCATAGTCGCTGCCAAATCACTGACACCTTCGCCTGGTAGAGTCATCCCATATCTTTTCGGTTCTTGATCGGCAAACGGTGTTACGGACCACGCTATCGCCATTGCAAGCAAAGTGCCAAGGAAGTCGGCGATGAGGTAGACGGGAGCTAGGAAAATAGGAAGACGACGTGTTATGAGAGCAGCGAGTGTAACAGCCGGATTAATCTGAGCACCACTGGTTGTGAAACTGCACCAAACTGCCATGTAGATTGAACCGCCAGCTATAAATCCCGCAACTATCGGTACATTGGGTTCGCTCTTGTCCACAAGAAAAGTGAAGTAATGAGCGACACCGGCAGCCAATGCCTCAGAAAAAAATATTTGGCAAATTTTCCAGTAATCCGTAAAGTGGGGACACTTCATCGTTTTCGCCTTTCTTAAATTCGCAAGCAAAATATCATATGAATAAAATAACGACAGAGAAGTAAATATAGTTCAGTTTTGAGACAAT
This sequence comes from Hymenolepis microstoma, assembly GCA_000469805.3. Taxonomy (NCBI): domain Eukaryota; kingdom Metazoa; phylum Platyhelminthes; class Cestoda; order Cyclophyllidea; family Hymenolepididae; genus Hymenolepis; species Hymenolepis microstoma. The sequence continues at coordinate 22,128,950 of LR215991.1, read as the reverse complement.
TCGGGTACAAAGTGAACTGGTTTAGAACAGATTTTGGGCTAATGACTAACAGGTTCTGACATGTTAAACTTGCATATCTGAATTTCAATATAAAGAGCATTAACAGTCTTAAATTTCTGACCTTGAAATAAGATACTATTGATTCTTCCTTTATGATGTTGAATGGCTTAAGATGAAGCTACTGCTGCAACTCTCTTTGGCCTTGTGAGTGCATCACAGAACTTTATGCTATTTATAGTGAAAGCTGACCTATGGGTGAAATGAATAGCACTGTGAATTAAAACCACCACCTTTTTCACATTGTCTTTCCGTAAGAGAAGCAATGAGGCTCCACTAACTGAATGCTGGAATAGCAAGGAGCGAGATCTTATGGGGTACCACTTTACCGCTTATTTGCCTTCAGACATTGCAAAACAGTTCGGCACTCTCATTTCGAGTTCAAATAGACATTTTATGGAGAGAAGATGTAACAGAGCCTCCTTTGACATCCTGGAGACCCAAAAATGAATCATTACATTTCCTACTCTATGCTTTTCAGCTACCTCTTTGAAAATATCACGAATTATTGAAAATAAAAATTTGACAATCGATCTGATTAAGACTATCCTCAAGATTCAAAAGACAGTGTGACTAATTATGTACCTTTTCTAATCAACTTAATTTATTTTCGCATTATGATAAAAATTTTTTGTGAATCCAAGTAGCAAGAAAAGCGAACACCATGAGAAATCTTACCTGTTTAAGCACTTCTGCCGAATGCGCGTTCATTGAAGTGGCAGTAACATTTTAAATGAGAATACATATTGGCCAATAAGAAATTGGCTGACCTTAAAGTGACCTTACTGTTCAGCCCATAGAAATTGAGAGGCAACAATCATCCAACGGGGATAATGTTGCCGAAGTCACATAGTTAAAAAGGCTTCCTTTGTCTTGGAAAAATTGCAAATATGTGGTTTATGAGTAATTTAACAAATCAATTTCTCATGCACTTTAGAGGGTGCTTCTATCTTTGCAATTATCACATTTCATTTCAAATTCCCCATTTCATTTAAAAAATTTAAAATAAATAAACGTTTCCCACTAGCAAAGCAAACAGGAAATGACTGAAGAGAGAATATAACGTGCTTTCAAGCATATTGCAAAAGTGGATAGAAGACGTCAAGATCACTGCAATTTAGTTCAGAAAGAAGTGTACAATGTCTAACCATGCAAAGTGTCCGGAAGTGAAATTGACACAACTGTGCAACCGGGTGAGAGAAAGTTAATCTTAATTCTGGATTCATCAGATTGTGGCGCAATTTCTTAATAAATGTGACCAATTTCATTGATCCTCAAAATCTCAATATTCAGTGTTACTATCAAATTGGTAGTTACCGGGTGATAGCTCAGTTGAAGACGGTCAGAAAGGGCATTCAACATGATTACTTTGACATGATGTAACATTTATAATAGAGCAGAACTTCATCCACTTGATCTCTCCTCAAGTATTTTAGAGATGTTTCAAACGTCGTGGAAGAAGAGTTTCATTATGAGCACGTGGGCCTGGTCTTCGATTTCGTTAACAATTGAAATTGTTAAGTCTTAACAAGCTGCCTTCAATTACAATGATCCTATCGAGAGTGTGATATGTCTGTCAGGTGAATTCAACATTGGCGCATTTACGCAAACAAATAACTATCAACCACTTCAATAAATTCAATTCAATAGTTCTTCCTTGACGTGTCTTTCAAGGATCGATTTAGAGAAATGAAATGAGATCGCTGAAGTAACATGAGATGAGAATATCAAATGAGACCTAAGTTGTTCAACTTGACATAAGTAAACCTATGAAATTCTATCGGTTTTAAATTCTGCACGTTTAGGTCTTTAAAATTCCTCTTCCTCAGATTAGTGGCAATTTTTGTTAATCATTAGGCACTATCCTTAACATCACTTAATTGAAGTCAAATTCCTATCACTTCCATTTGCCAGTTAACATTGAATTCCTATTGATTGAGGCTTAAAGTGCACCATTTCAAACTACCTTCAATACTTTACACACCTAGCAGGTATTGCATTATCTCCTGTTCCGAGGGAGCAGCAAGTATTTGATCGAAAGTGCTCGTGAATAGAGATTGTTGGAAACAAATACTAACATCAGTAGCGAGACAAGGTCTTATTGAACTATTCTGTAGACTTGGTGATATGAGCTCATCTAAACTTAATGTTAGCACTTGATTCCCCAACAGAAACGTTGGTCTTCAGCCCATCATTTTACTATCTTCGAGAGTTAAAGAGCAGTGAATATGGGCTCTGGATATTTGTTAAACTGATTGAAATAAATATGGGAATGCGAGGGTATAAAAGTTCTGTGCATCTTGTACTTTAAAAGTCCTGTTCCAAAGATCAGTGGACGATGTCAAAAGGGCAACTGGGTGATTCTAAATGTGGCCATTAGATGAAGTCGAAACTTCAATGCCTTTTATTTGACGATTGAGGTAGTTGTAGCAGTCCTTGAACAAACAAAATATCTAAACCCGATTAGTAACATTGTAATTCGCGAACACCTTTGAGTTTTTTGTTTGAAGTTGAATGGGAGAATATAGGAAAGACGGTGAGAGATCAATAGAACATTTTCAAAGTAGATGCTGTTACAGGTGTTTACACCATTTGTTGTAACATCTAATTCTCAAAATAAACAGTCTCTAAATATTATTCGCGTATGCTTGATTAGCAAGAAGAACAGAACGGTTAAATAATAAATCTGGTGAGACAATGTAGATAGAGAAGAGATGGAGTGGGTATTCATAAGTCTATGCTCATTTAATTGTGCACACTCCTCTTTAGACAACGTTGTGTTACATCTCAATTGGTAGAAGACGTCCAGATTCATGAGTAGAGACAGGTCTCATACTTCAGCGCAATGCGATTTGTTGGAACACTATCGTCCAACAAATGTGGAAATCAGTGCAAGAGTGGCTGAGTGAAGATATTTGTCAAGCTCACTCCACTGTATCGATGTCTCTAACTCCCAATTACCCTCTCTATCGAGCTACTAAGATGATCAATGCAGAGTTTACTAGTGTGAGAAGAATTAATTTTATAAAGCATTTTTGTCTTTGGTAATTAGCTTTTACTTAGAGTTAGGACTATAATATTCCCATGAACCTGTGATGTAGTTCAAGGCCTTAGTTAAAGTATGTAGAGTGCCTTGTTCAATTTTGTGATTTTGAATGTTTTACCTTTTCTCTCCATGCAATTTAAATGCTTTGAACGGAGTGACTAAATTTCAATCTGAGTGAGGACAACCCACAGAGTTGAGTTGGCTGAGGTTGTTTCACTGCCACATCTCTACTGTGCTAGAACTGCAGGACGTTGAATTCCAAGTGAGAATATTTGCTCTCTCCACCATCGGAAGGAAAAGCTAAATTGATTCAGAAGGATATACCTTCCTGGTACAAGTATTTTCTCTTATTCATAAATCAATTCATGAAATTTGAGTTTTTGAACTTGAACTGCGAGTTTGCTAAATATGCAATTCGAATCTGATAATTGATGTTTGTAAGGCTTTTAAAATTTAATTTGATATCATATTTGGACGGAAACTACGTTATAGGTAATCGAATTTTCATTTCTAAGCAGTGAAATTTTTACCGTATTGTAGCTTATAAAAATATGCATTGAAATCAGAGTGAGTTAACTAACCATGAAATTAGACCATGTGCTTGAGATTCTCGAAATGCTCATGAATAATGGAGATTGGATATCAAGGCATAAGAAAAGATAACTTAAGTGGTGATCTGAAATGGAAAACTCAAGTATTAAAAATTAATTATTAAAATCTTCCCCTTTTTATGCCTTATTGTATTTGTAATAAAAACCAGTTAAGGTGCTTTGGGCTGTGCTATGGGCACTAACAATGGCACTCTTGATAACCATGATCAATTTTCCCAATTGACCATCAAGTTAAAAGACATTCCACATATTGGATCGAAATCTATGCACAAACGGTGATTTATTGAATTTTGAAAAATGGCTCAATCAACTGTTCATTTCGCCGATAATTTTGAAAATAAAATAAGTATCTTGATGACCTGACCGCATTTAAAAATTATTTTATGACCCTCCACCTTATCTCTGATCAGATAATTTTACTTTCGTCCGAGTTTATTTGCTTACGAACCATATAATAAATACTTTTTTTGCCTCATACTGCATTATTATCGCAATAAGTGTGCCTTGATTCATCACATGTGTCTTCAATTTACCTACTTATTGCCAATGAATTTCGAATTTACCGCGCCACTTGGCTAGTGGGGGTAGGGTAGGGTGGGGGGAGGGGGGGAGGGGGGGAGTCGGGGGAGGGCAGCTGAAGTGCATGTTCACAAACAAACAAGGAACTGCGTTGGTATTAAAATAATTTTCCATAAAACTGCAAAAAACTTCGCAGATTTGTAAGCCTCTTCGTTTTTGCTTGCTGTTTGGTAGATGATTAGTAGGCGTTAATATGAGTTCCCCTGGTGTGAGATCAAGCGAGTCCCACTGCCCAAACCATTCGATAAATTTTTCCGACGTACATAAACAAACAATTCAATCGCATTTGCATCAATCGAATAAATATTTAGGGAATGATCTAAAGCTTTGAATTTTAGAGAGGCAAAATGTTTAACACCATCAGTGGACAAATTTTTGCCCTAAAATTAAGAAATGTCGAAAAATTTCAATTTGAAAAGTGGAAATTTACTCTCCTTACACAATCTGACTTATTCTCAATCAAGTGAAAAAAACAATTGAAGCAGGGCGACCAATTGAGAAAATTACCTAATTTTGCATTTCTCAACATAGAATATTGGCTACACGGAGCAATTTGGATAATTTCTGTTAGGCGAAGAAATGACAGTTTTGCCTGTCTACTCATTCGTTTTCATTGAGAGATTTCGGAAATGACTTCAATGTTAAAGCATAATGTCTGCTTTACTGTTGTTTTATATTCAAGCACATTCAAAATTCCTTTTAAATGGAGTTCGTTTGGACTGAAAACGGACTGAAATGGCATACTCTTATGATTCCGTACTAAGACCAGATTTAGTGTTTAGACAACTTAATGCCATTAAATTCGGTTTCCAATATCAATGAGCTTCAGCATGATTTCAAATTTCCTAATAGTTGGTAGCATTCTTTTCTGGGACGCACTTGCTGATGTGCATATCTGCTCTGTCTAGTGATCGCTCATTGGATATACTAAGGAAACAAAGTACTCAGCCACCTGGCCACCTCATTGATGCTTCGATCGTTTCCTTTCTTCATCCTAACGATAGTCTAGTATTTCCCTAACTCTCCCTATCTAACTCTTAAACTTCCGATTAAATAAGAATAGTTAACCTTATTAGTCTCTATAAATATAATTTGCTTTTTACGGAACTTTCTTAAGCTTTAAATTAATCGGAATAGTCATGCCATTTCAGAGTTTTATATCTTTGTACTATTGTGATTTCGGTGCGATTTGGTGGAACACTATCGTCCAACGTATGTGGAACTCGGTGAAAGAGTAAATGAGCGGAGATATTTGTCAAGCTTATTCAACTGTATCAATGTCAACATCTTTCAATAACCCCCTATATTCAACTGCTAAGACAACAAGGCCAATCATGGATTTATAACGAAATGTCTACACTTATTTGCTCGAAAGCGCTTTTGATTAGAACTATTTAATAACAAGTGCCATTGACTTTCGTGATATAAGCACATCATTTTATTATTTTGCTGACATTTTGTGCCATAGATCTCACTCATATTTAATTTTACCAACTTTTTCTCTAGCAGCAACGGGGGATTTTGCTATTCTAATACCGTTTGAAGAGGAAGTAGCATAATTTAACGTCACTGAACATCAGTTTTAAATTAAATGCATCGTTGCTGAGCGTCAAGGCAAAGGTATTGTGCTGGTGTGAGAAGAATTACTTTTGCAAAACACTTCCGCCTTTGGTAATTAGCTTTCACTTAGAGTTAGGACTATAATATTCCCATGAACCTATGTTGTAGTTCAAGGCCTTAGTTAAAGTATGTAGAGTGCCTTGTTCAATTTTGTGATTTTGAATGTTTTACCTTTTCTCTCCATGCAATTTAAATGCTTTGAACGGAGTGACTAAATTTCAATCTGAGTGAGGACAACCCACAGAGTTGAGTTGGCTGAGGTTGTTTCACTGCCACATCTCTACTGTGCTAGAACTGCAGGACGTTGAATTCCAAGTGAGATTATTTGCTTTCTCCACCATCGGAAGGAAAAGCTAAATTGATGCAGAAGACTAACCCTTATTATAATTAGCATATAATTATGAATGGCCGTTTAACTTGTGAAATTGTTCAATCACTATGTGATAATCAAATGATCAAGGGAAAGTTGTCATTCACACCAGAGGAAACTTTTTATTTGCGTTAAAATTGTTTTCATTATTAACAGCAAACCAAAACAATTCCATTTTTGATCACCATTGGTATTCTCTCTGTCTGTGTGTTGAGCGGATCGAAGTAATGCCGTCTATTAAGTAAGCAAATGGCTTTGGAACAAATAAATGAATTTTAAAATAAGGAAGTTGTTGAAATAATTATTTTTCAATTATAATAACATTTAAAGCATAAGGGACTAAATAATTATCAGTAAAGCTTCGGTTAAAATGGGCTTTCACCTTAGATAAATTGCGATAAATTTAGAAGTCCGCAAACGCGGGAAAATTGATGTTATCCGATTAAAATCAGCATCCTTCATGACCTCACCATCATCGTGCATTTTGATGATCTAATCACATTAATAAATGTAGCCTCCAGCATTAATAAGATATTTAACACGATATTTCCCATTAGGTTTATAAATTAGAATTATTTAATACACACATTAATCAGATTTGACTTAATTTTAGGCAGGAACCGTTTCCGACCACAAGTCACCAATAGCGTTACTACTGAGTTTGTGGAAGTAGGCTAAGCTAACAAGTTGAATATCCAGTGTTGAAGCCTTCAGACTAATATGGGTATGCAATGAACTCACGAGAAACCAGAACCTTGTTCACTCGTTTCATCTTTCCAGCTGCCAAACTCCTTTAGATCTTTACATAAATTTATTTTATTTCACCTCGTCTATTAAATTTAGGCTTAGGACATCTTGAGGATAGCCAAAGTAGCCGTTAATTCGCGAAATCACGTCGAAATGCCTCTTAATTTTCTATGGAAACTCTATGGTCGATAGACCCGGTGCTCCCCTTCTTCTTGCTCAAACGGCTCATTGTCTTTTAGACATTTATACTTGCATCAATTTAAAAAAAATATATATCAAGACAAGTAGTTTTGCTTTGATGCAACTTATTGCAGTAAAAAGCTCTTAACTCAATAGCGATATATTTGCTGACCCTAGTCCTGCCCTGCTATTGGCTAAACAAATGGTGGCTCAAGGAAAGCAACCCATTCAAATGTCCATATTATTAACCCATATGAAATAAGCTAGGGACATACATCAGTAGAATAGATACATGTTGAAAATAACAATAGTCGCATTCCCGACTTATCAGAAGCTAACTATGGCGAGGGGAGATCGCGTGACAAATCGCATAAATTTCAAAAATGCTTTCTCGGAATGACGGATAAAGCATGATCCACAGCTAAAGGATTTTAGTGCAAAGAAATGAGAGGGACTTAGCCTTTAGAGTCACAGGAGGGAGAGAAAGGAGAGGAAATGTAATTGAACTAATTTTGAGGGACCAGAATATTGTTAAGCGATTTAAATCCACGTCGGTACATCACGCGCAGAGTCCCAACTGATACTGCAACTTGCGACTTAGTGAGTTTACTCAGCAATTTATTCGCTATGTAAAGTTATTTGAAATGTGAAAAATTACCGAGGTTTGTGGATAGCACAAAGCTTACATGACTAAAATTAGGAATCTGATATGCACTTGAACTGTTCGGAATGTACGACCGTACGCTACTGATCGCGTAGGGAGAAAGCACATTCGTGATCGTCAAAATCTCGCCGTCAACAAACAAGCAGTAGTCGCTGTATGGTCAGTTCAACCTTAAATATATTTTAATGACTAAGCCACTGTTACACAACCCGAATGAACGCGATTCTCACCGTACGCTCTGTTTCCTTATTACTGATGAAGTAGCTTAGTTGATTTCGGGACCAATTTTAAATTGGGGCTTTTGCCTTAGAGTTGCTGAGGTTTAGTCTTAGTTTATGTGTGTGGCACCCACTACAGGCTACAGTGAGGAGGACTGGCAGAAGTATTATTAAATAAACCAACGTTTACTGTAGCTAACGAATTTTACCTGTTGGTTGTGGAACGGTTCTATCTCAAAATATTTGTGTTGAATATCGACTAAGATAGTTAATCCTTTTATTCAATTAGCAAAAGCGTATGCAATTAGGAAAAAAAATTCTCATTGCTCTGTCTTTATAATTTAAGTATTGGAAAAGTATCCCTTTAGATAGTGGAACCACATGATTACAAATTTGAAATGCGAAGAAATTGCGCAGTGGATTTGCCTTGGAAAATCCGATATCAGTGGACTGATATGATATTAAAGAGGAAACTTATATGAATGAAAACGGATATAAATCGGGTGGCCCGCCAAAGAAGTCTTCCCTTTAACCGGATTCCCATACTTCAAATCTTTGTTCCCCAGGGAATTCCAGAAAAATTATTGAGTTGCAAATTGCCCAATAATAACAGCACATGTTCTTTCGAGTTGAACAATGTTCCTAAATGTTCCGAATTTCTTGAACTCAATTTTTTCCCCTTTTCTTGATAAAATAAAGCGCCTCTAACGCTGTTAAAAAAATACGAAAAGTCCGCATAATTGAGGTATGCAAATTTGGATTAAAGTGTAAAGTCTTAAAATCTTCCCAGTATTTAGGAGAAATCAGACTAAGCAGAAAATCTTAATCTTCCACTCCACTTGGAAAAGATGGTTTGAGAGACAGAGACAAAGAGACAAAACGCGCATACAAACAAGTGAAAGGTAGTCATGAATTAACAGCAGCTTGCGACGTAAAACGGTACCAAAGTAAAACATTAATTTTAATTCAAATTATCGTGTGGAGGAGGGGGTTCATGCTTGAATGAAACGGGGACCCGATTTCTTGACAATGCTCTTCAAATTTTCTCCCTCTGCAAATGGATTTGAATGATTCTGCAATAAAAAAGACGAAATTACAGAATTATTAAGAAATAATAATGAAGTCGGGCATTTAAAATGAAGCAATGATGAATTTACCCTGAATCTTTGTCCGTGATTAGTTTTCTTAGCCACCTCATTTGAACGCTTTTGTCCACGAAGATATGGATTTGAGTAGAAGGACGATTTCACAAGGTGACTCTTAAATCGTGCATGAAAGAGATTAGACTACTTAGTAAATGATCTATGAAACCAAAGGTCTACTGGTATGCACGTCTACAAATTTACCCACTTCTCGTGATTTGAAAGACCAATCTTAATAATACTCACCTTGATTATAAGTTGCCAAGGCAGTTCGTAATGGTCTTCTCTCCGTCCAATTTGAGTAATGGCCTTGGAATTTATATTAGAATAAATAATAATATGAAAAACTGACTATGATTTCCACTTGTACGAAAACTGTATCAAGTTTTACCGAAATCGTCAAGAGTGGCACGTTGTTCCGGATAGGTGTAAGATTAGATCTGTTTATACAGACACTCATAGTATTCTTTTCTTCGGTAATTTTATGTTCAGCATTCACCCACAATAGAGGTACCTTAAGTTCAACGGACAGAATAACTTATTCATGTATTTCTTAAGATTCTGTCGTAAACCAAAGAGACTTAGACTTTTTAATAGTTTAAAGGGAAGTGTCGAATTGAATAATTTTTAAGACGACTTTGCTTAACTAGAATGAGTTGTGGCGCTAAGACATTTTCATTGTAAAGTATTGTTGAAGCTCAGTGCGGATTAAAAATAACTTTTGTCATTCATTCTATTTCGAATTGCTACGAAAATTTATAAATCAGATTTTGTGCGAGTTATTAATTTTGAACCTGGCTCATCTCAGTTTATCAATGAAATATAAAATTTGTAAAAAATTTATCCTCGTGCGACGTGATTCCATTCAATTTTCTTGCTCTTCCTAATCACCAAATATTTATTGAAATTTTCTATATCAAGTGTATACCTTATTGATTATTGGACTCCTGCCGACAGAGGCCTACTGAAGCGGTATTAAACGATCCCCAATGGTGAATTTTCAAGTAATATGGAGTTTCTTTCTAATTAAAAACACACGTTCGTTTTTAAATATGTGACAGTTTTTTTTAAAAGAATCCACGAACAGCTTGATTATCGCTATTGTTTAATGTCGGTCTTTGTCGTAATACTAAACGGTAGCCCTATGATATGGCTTTGTTTTGTTGGCGTATGCAATTTTAATGGTGAAATTAATCCCATTCAAACGAAATTTCTATTAAGTATAATGTAGCGAAGTAGAACTAAAAGGTTTTATTCAAAAGGATAAAGTTGGGATTCGATGGTATAAAAACTCTACAGAATGTTAAACGGTGGTTAGTGTTCACGTAATGAAACTCCGAGGATACCAGTTTGATATCCAACGATGAAAATTCAATGAAAAAGGACTGTCAACCACACCCACTACACCTCTCAAATGAAATGGTTTGCAGAAGTCGAATTTTCGCGCAGTAAAGGCTCAAAATCTGCTTTGGAGTAAAAGTTGCTGTCCTCATGATCCAGATTAAAGTAATATTTAGCATAATAGATATTAAACCATTCAGTAAAGATAGTAAGTGTTAACTAAGTTATAAAAGAGTACTTCAAACTACTGAGTTGACCCAGCAACTACGGATCAGAAAATTGTACGGAGAATTTTTGACGTTTTTTTTATTCTACTCACTTTACTCGATGGTCCAGGCTGTTGCTTTGGCCTAACGTATCTCTCACACAACAGCATGTGTTCGTCATCACACGTACATTCCCCACTCTCCATCTTCTCCACAATCCATCGTTTGTTAAACTCCGCCGTATTCTCTATACCCATATCGCAAGGTGTGGCAAATGATTCTGGATCATATCCAAATGCACATGGGTTAGGTGGGTCACAGTACCCAGGAAGTTTATCTGTCTTCACTTGAGATTTATGGATGTGATTGACAAGAGGGCTTCCCATCATTCCTTCCAAAGTATTTTCTTCTGCCTCTTTATCATCATCATCCTCCTGAGCTAGAGCCCCAGAAATAGCATAAGCTATCCAACTGCCATCTTCAGATGAGCCACCAGAAACTGCGTGAGTTCCGGAAAGATGATTTTGTGGAGCATACTCGCTGCGTTGGGTAGTCCTAATCGGTGTATTATTCATTGGGTTTTCAGCAATCCTTGACAAAAGTCGTTTCGTCGCTACTTCCGAATCCGGGTGACGTGCCGTCTCCTCGGCGTACGCAAGGCTATCCATTAAGCGTGACCATGAGTCGCCAATTCCACTAGCTATGTGTGGAGGAATGTATCAATGAGTTACCATATGCTTAAATATCATAAATTGATTATTATTTACCGTCTAAATCCTCTGGGTCCTCATATTCTAGGAGAACAGGATGAATGCTGCGGAACTCGGGTGAATTAAAGACATGATCCAAGACTAAGTCACCATTTGGGTAATCGCGTCGGAATCTTTCATGATGTTCTCGATTTCTAAGCGCCAAATTTGCTAAAAAAGCATCGTAATTGCTTCCCTGGACTGTGAGAGCAGTAGATAATACACAGAAGATCAGCAAAACATCCATCTAAAGTAGGATCATATATCAAAAGTACATTAGCATTATTTAGGTGTCCCAATATCTCAAACCTAACTGTTTTCAAATACTATTTAATCCTATTTGTAAAGTGGCTTAACAGCTAGCAATTTTGGAAAAATATATTTAAATGTTTATTAGTAAACAATTACTTTCCCGGAGAACTAATCAATTAGTTGGAAGGTTAGCAGAATCTTCAAACAGCAGCAGTAAAACGCTTCCTATAAAGTAATAAAAGGCAAATTGATATTGTCTTTCACCTTTATAACCTAATGCCATCGTAGATGCATTCAAAATCGAGTATTGGGCGAGTGAATAATATTCCTACTGAAATCTATTTCCTCAAGCCTATTGTTTTGTATTAAGCATAGGTTTGAATGATTTAAGAAAAGCGGTCCAGTACTTTTTTTAAGGACATCGTTTGGAAAAATATTGCTGCTGCCATGCCTAGTTTAAAGGATGATGTGAACTGGAATAGAATAAATACTCATAAATTCGAAAGATTTCATTGATATTATGTTTTACATGCTTATTTAATGTGAACGTAAATTTCTAATATGTTAAAATGATTCTATTAACTTAATCAATCTGTTATTGGTTGTAAGTAGATACAAATTACCAACCTTTCAGTGGAATTAACATCGTCGAATACGACTTAGTGCAGAATAACGAGAATAATGTCACAAGAATTGAGTTTTGTAGCATTTAGGTACTACCAATGCATTTATAACCCTTACTCAAAGTGAACATTTTCATAAAATAGTAAAATGAGCTAAAACTCCGCATCAGAGCTCAACATGTACCCTGCTCCAAAACCATACATCAATTTAGGGACTATTTGACAACTTCATTTTCTCAGTTGCTATTCTATGAACAAATGCATTTTCGCTATATGTGTAAATGATGAAGGCCTTTCTGTTTCAATACCTATTTCTCAAAATTCAAAGAATATGTTCTCTTGAACCTTACTATTAGTTAGAACAAAGAAAAGTTACGTTAAAAGCGCTTTTTATTTATCTAATTAGCATAATAAAATAATATTGCCTTATTTATATTTGAATTTAATAAATATGTCCACAAGAAAATATTGCATTTAACCTGATACAACTCTAGGATTTCTAGGTGATAGGTTTTGAGAAATTTGATACGTGCCATCTAACATGAAAATTTCACTAAAACAGATCATTTACATGATTGAAACTATAACCAAACCAAATTAGAGAGAAGGCATAAAACTAAAATCTCGAATTTACTAAAATGTAAATGAATATAGTTTCCCACTTTCAATAATTCTATAATGCACAAAATTACACAATATTCAAAGTTAGGGAAAATTCTAATCTTGAGCACAACTAACTTTACTGAATAATTTTGCATTTAAAATTAAAAATCGTGGTAGCTTATTTTCAGTATTCTTCACAAATCGAGATAAAGCAGACCTACCTTACGGTGGAACAACACCAATGGAAGCGAACGGTTTGAGCAGGCTTTAAGCATAGACATCGATCCCCTGGCTTAAACCAATCTAAAAATTGTCGCTGAGATTAGCATTGACGCAAGTGGCCAATCACTCCACTGCGTTCTCAGCTTGCGCGCACATTTTCCCAAAGTAGCCCGTAGGCTTGATTTGCCACGTCGTAGGTCGCTTAGGGCGCTCAAGACGGGAATGATATGCAATAAAAAGGGAACTATTTGTTCACTTCCATGCTATACATGTCTTTATATACGTCGCCTTCGGTCGAGTTTGGACCATATGAGTATTTATTTTATTTTTTAAAGAAATAAATGCAAATAAATAAAATGATAAGTTTATTGGAAACAGCGAAGAAGCTAGAAAAATGCTGTTTGGTAATGTGAGAAGAGGTGGTATAACTTAACTTGGAATAAAAAATTTGATATCGAGAGAGTGTTACTGTATTTATTTTTTAATATTAAATTTTTTACATTGTCTACATTTCAAATTTAAAATTTCATAATTCGTTTAATGGCTTGATGAAAAATTTTATGCTCAAATAATAGGTCTACAACTTTGTTCCCGTCGTTTTCCAAAGGATGGCGGTAGTAGTCGGTAGTAGTTGAAAGATGTCAATCACAGATGTTGAACACTTCGTTTTGACATTTGTCAATATAACCCCACTTTAATATAACTTAATTTGTGTTTGCATAATAATAAGATTTTTAATTAAATATGATCGAATTTAAACCGAGTTCCCATGATTTGCGGGAAGTATTGCTTTTTTATTTCACTATGGAAAAATCTGCGGACTGGCTGTAACGTAAGCAATCCGTACGTGCAGAGCACCGCTCAGATATTTTGCTATTAATGTTCACTCAAAATATGCTAAAATTATTTGATAATTAATCATGTTTCTCGATATCATAATTTGTAATGTACGTTTGGCCTACACACGTCTTCCTACTCTCTATCTTCGCGATAGCCTGTCTGAATAGGAAGAACCACCCTAGAGATTTCTGAGCCACTATTCAACATAAGAATTGGCCCTCTCGGACACGGTTAATTAGCAGAGTAGCTCCACTTCGATCTAAAAAGCAGTTGTCCGCTAAATTTAGTAGTAGATGAACTGCTTTGCGCGTAAGTCATATCTGACATAAGTTCACCTGAACCTTACATTCCTCCTGTTGGTGAACTGCTACCGCAGACTGCAATGGCAAATCCTCTGCTGGATCAACCCAATCTATACAAAGATTTGAAGAATATTTGCCTTTGATAATTACACAAGGCTCATTCCACAACTCGACTGTATTATCTTCTCTTTGAACAATTATTCCCTCTAAAGCACTAATTTTCCAAGTACTTTGGTTCAATAACTTTGGAATGCACCCATTGTATATTCGAGAGGTGCTAATTTGTTGTATTTAAAATGTCTCAAGCATTTTTCAAGAAAAATTTTGACTAAATTTAAAATGTAGGCAAAATTACACAATTTTTGTATAACGGGCAAGTGACCTTCTCTCTTAATGCTATTTTCCTTATTCTGAAAAATTTCGTAACACCGATTACTTATTAGGCACGAGTCACCAGCCGGTCGATTCGTATCCATTAGTGTCTCTCCCCGTTTCCCATACGTCTTCAATTTGAAGGAGTGATAGCCTAGTAATCCACTCACGGTCATGTGCCAATCGGTCACCCGTCTTATCAACAAAGTCAAACAGAATAGTCTTAAGCCATGGCGCCATCCCCCTATGTGAATACCATAGCTATGACACCAATTGTTCTTCTGGTTTAAACGACTATAAAATCTAAAACTTGAATGTTTGTATCGACTAAGGTACAGCCACCGATTTTGACCCGATTGTTTCCGGAGGTGAAGAAAACGCAATCACCTGCCATATCTTATGTTTACTGTGAAAAATTTCGCCAACTGAGCTCTAGGTTGAGATACCTTGGACTGTGTTATTGCTATTATCTGGGTACCAAGGATCCCGCCTAAATCAGTCACCCAAAACAGAAGCCCTAAACACAAGCTCATAATATGGAGACTCGCAAGAAGACAACATCGTTTGATCCATGCCTATCCGTCGTTGGATTCCAAGCATCACAATTTTAACAAAAACACAAGTTCCTGTACTACAAAAATCGTCTCCATCAACTTGTGAACATTTTTAAAAACTCTATCGCCGTCTACCATGCTGCAAACCATCGAATACAAAAAGCAATCGTCTAGTTAACCAGAAGCAACACTCGGATGGAAATACGAAATTTATTAAATACTTGAAATGGAAAAACTTTACTTCACCCGCCATCGTACTCTCCAGATGTTGATCCGTCTCATTTTCACCTCACTCGCCTCGCTCAATGGCCCACGGCCTGGCTGACCAGCACTTCAGCTCGTATGAAGAAGTGAAAAATTGAACTAATTGACTCATGGACCTTATCGAAAGATGAACAATGTTTCCGCCGCGGGATTCGCCTGCTGCTCGAGAGATGGGCCAAAGTGGTAGCTAACGATGGACAATGCCTTGAAATCCAATGCATGTAATCGTTTTGTTGTAATAAAGCCTCAAATTAAAAAAACGGCGGGAGCAAAGTTGTAGACCTAATAGCATTTAGTACATGATCATAAATTGAAGATGAGTTGTAGACCTGATATTATGACAGATACTTGGAGCTTAATTGAGGTAATTTGAGAAAAAAATCTGCACGACAAAAAGGAAAGAATATTGTTAAAGTTCTAAATAGGTATAGGAAAGATAATTTTACATGTTTTATGGGTGGGAAAAATTAACATTCAAATTTTCAGGAACTGTCGAATTCAAAAATATGTTTTTGAGGCTGCAGGTTAGTAATAGACTGCTGAGTCTTACCAATCTGGGGTATCGTTCGGTTTTAGAGTTTTATTGAGATATGAGAGGAAGCTCAACAGGGTGATCGTAGAGAAGTTGAATGGATGTGAACCGTGTCCACATGGCTGTTTTATAAGTGAAGTAAGGCGAATAATAAACAATTTAGAACTAAAAGGGGTAGTATCGGACTAAGAATAAGGACTTAGATATGTCCGTGCGAACGAGACTTGTACCTCAGTACACCTGAAGTGTCATGACCTGGATCACTGCTTGAGTCATTATCTGAACTCCGTCAGGAGGAAGGAAATATAACCTATGCATTTCAAATCTCCATAGGAAACAGGCTCTTCCATAATTAATCCTTCGATGGAATACGTCAGAATGCTCGAGTGAGGTTGTCTGTTTACTTACATTCGTTAGTGAAATTCCAGTCCTGTATGCAGTTCAGACCATACGATTTGACCTATTTCCTCATATATGGGCGTACTTTCTGTCCCACTTTAATGAATTGGTCTCTTGGAACCTATTCAAGGGAACAGCTAAGACATAGACACTTTCCGTGCTAGTCCAACTCTAAACCATTGAGTTGCTTTAAAATATTTCACTGAATATTCTATTAACAGTATTGTATGCTGTTTTAAGTGTTTTCCTAGAATTTTATTCACTATTATTATCAGTGGCTTTCACCATCATTTTGCGACCTTCTAAATAAAGCTTACAGATAATTGTGTTGCTTAAATGAGAGAACTGGCTTGAATCCGATGCTCACAAGCGCTTGCCATTCTAAGTATTTGTTCCGTTTCCGTTTGTGCTCCATGTACACAAGAATGACCTTTCAATACGATTATCAAGACCTCAGTCGTGCTAATTGATTAAAAAGCCTATGAAACGCTAATACGGCAAAGCAATTGATTATCAAACCTATCTATTACCAAATTTTGTGCCATCCCTAAGTGTTTTAATCATTTTCACGGAAAAGGCCAAGGCCTTAAGGGACTAATCTTTATCAATCACTTTGTCACTGTGCAAGCATTTTTACTGCATGAACTTATCTAATTTCGTGATCTAAAAAGGTAAGCAATTAGAGACAAGCCTAAAAAATTTTAAGTTAATGACAAGGATAGCAATGCCGTTTTTATTTATTCTAACTAAGATGCAGTTGAAGTGATCAGATGATATTTTATCAACAGAGTGTTATTCCGCTGAGTAATCAATAAGCTCATACCTCGGGAATGCCAATATTTGCATATAAAGGGTTGTAGAATAATTATGATCTGTTGCAACTTTACAGAAACCGAGAATCGTTAACACATGCCTAATTCTACATGTAAGATCGCGTACTGTAAAAGAGTTTTCAGAAAAGTTAGGCTAAAAAAGGCAGACATCATCTTATGACCTGATCCGACAACACTGTTTGCATCATTAGTCCCTCCTAAATGTTTTTTTACTAACTGACTTCTCTGTACTCATATTAATAAGAGTAACCAAGTTTGATTATTATAACATATACATGTTTGGACAAAATAATAAGTCAATTAATGCATTTAAATAAATGTTAAGGAAATCTGTAACATTTGCATAGCCCTTTGGAGTGGCATGTGTACGGCAGCAGTGTTGTCTTCTGGATTCTACTCTGAACCAATTTAGACGATATCGGCTCATTAGGAGCGCCTTCTTTGTCTCTTGCATGAGAGCCGCTCACTCAACAAGTAACATTTTCGGTTCCAATTCCTCATTTTGAATCTCTTGCACCAATAAGACTTTAATAGTCATTCTTCGTGATCACTGCAATACGTGTCCCTTTCATAAGTGCCGTAGTTCTTTACAAGAAGTCGTAAACGTGCGAGACAATTTGGTCACCTCATTTGGATACAAGTTCTACTTGTAAGGAATAATAAATTATTATTTTCAATATCAATGACTAATAATACAATGCTTATTTACACAACCGACAAAGCTGAATCTGGTAGGCCAATAATTAAGGCTTTCTCTAGAATCGATTTGACCGTATAAGTAAATATAATTCATTTTCAACTTCTCCTTTCCAAAATTTTTCTTCCATCATTTAAGAAATCTTCCATAGTAATGGAGTCGGTGATCGATATCACCTTTATTCGATTAGCATTGAATTCAAAATCATAATCGTCTTTGACTTTAATGTCATGACCCTCAGTTTTTAGATTTTCAAGAAAAGGTTGGAATTATTTTTTCCAGAGCTATATGAAACAATTGATCCATATTTTGGTAATGGATTCTGTAGGCTTCTCTCATTTTGATGATCTTTGTTTTGAACTTAAAGAAGACTTCATCAAAGTCTCTGATAACTAGAAGAATAACCTTCTCCTAGAGTTTCAGAACTTTCACTCGTTTTTGCCAATCGGATGTGTCTGCCGTAGTGCTTCCATTAGTTCTGAGAGAACTAATTGGGAAAACAGACCACGGACTTTAAAGTTCTACAGCAGCATCAGGTAATTATGAACTTTTCAACTTGTCGGTTTCTACTCGCACCAGTCGGTGACCGATACTCTATAGTCCAGCAAAATTGTCCTTAACAAGTGAAAAGAAAATACAAAATAAAAAATATTTCACTTTGAATTTTGATATCTCTTGTGATGAAAGTTTAATAGATTCGTGTAATAGGCCCATCAGCATCTCCAAAGAAGCATCAACATCTGCCTCCTTCTGTTCCGGAGTCATCCCAACAGATATTTGATCTGTCGATCCTTGGGCCAATTGCCACAATCATTAGGAAGATGGGAAGTGCAGCCTTCTAGTTACCCCTTAGAACTCGTCGAGGGACTCTGTTCGAATGTCTCTGGGATAACCAGATCGCTCATCGGCTGATATCTCGGTTACTTAAACTAAGGTTTATGTTACCAGAGGAAGTCCTCAGAAATCTCTTTAGCGCTAATGCGTATTACTTACAACAAAGAAAGAGCATTAGCATAATAATTGTAGTACTTTGTCACTAGGTATGAATTATCTTAATGTGTTTAGTTGGTGAAGCAGAGCACAAAAAACGTGTGTCAGATACTGTGGAAGGGATTTGTGAATCTTTTAAAGTCTGAGTGATAAATTATACACAGAATAAAATGGAAGGATGAGGATTTTAATCATGCCAATGTTTTAAATTCGGTGGAATATAGAGTAACCACAAGTTAATTCGTAAAAACAACAAACGTAGTTAGACCGTAACTTTGAGAAATACCATTATTATACCATTCAAAATGCAAGTGATGTCATTGTTGTAGAGTTTTGTCAATCTATCACCCATCAAAATCTCTTTAATTTGGCTCACAACGTAATGGGATGAAGACAAGACAAAAGTGAACAGAGTTTAATGAAGGAAGGCTGGAGATGAGGAGCAGTAATGAGTGAGTGCGTAAATAGGAACAAATGCAGGGACATGGAATAGCTTATACAGCGGGTATCTTTAGTTCATTGTGAAGACGTAGCATTAACATGCTGCTGGGAGGGGGAGGGGCTATTCAAACATAGTACTGATCACTCAAAGGCCATTTGATTGGTTAAGTCGTACTAATTGAACCAAACCATTTGAAGTCTTGGCAAGGCTTAAGACCCTCGGGTATTAATATGGACCTAGTAATAGTTTTTAAGCCAAGGGCAAAGCTTGAATTTCAGAAAAATGGTCGCTGAGAGCCTCTGGCAAGTTGAGTACATGGTTCTTGCGAAGGAATTTAAGGGAAAGGTCCTTTCGTATTGATGGAAACTTTCGAATAATCAAATAGTGGAAATTATTCTGCTCGCCATATCTCCTTCATTGGTTGAGAAATAGTTATGTAATAGAAAGACGGAAATTCAGTTAGACAACTTGTATTCCTTGGTGTTCGAAAATTTGAACTATTATAACCCTAAAACTGATTTTCAAATAGAAGTAGACTTCAATGAAACGGACACCAATGATTACATTTTTAAACTTGCTGATTTCGAAAATTCTTCAAATCAGTAAGGAAATTACACCTTCCAGAACTTCGGTTCACATTGCTAAAACGATTTTAATTCACTTCATATTCTTTAACTTTGATGACGACGATAATGATTTCTGTCACTTTCCAAAAAGGGCAAATTTCAAATAAAATCCACATATCCTTTCCATTGGTGCATGTACTAACACTGATTATCTTCTCTCTCTCTGTTACTTTATTGCATTTGATAAGAAAAAAACAAGGGATCCAATGTAAAAATTTAAGCCTACTTTATTCTTTTCGTTCACATTCTTTGAAGCATTTCTAAAACAGCTGTTCACTATCATAGTTCTCGAACGATTTCTTCTTTTACAGTCCCTATGAATTTACGGGCTTTTGTTGATCATCTGGTCATGTTTATTGAACTGTTCCTACTCTTTAGCGCTATCCTTCAAAGCTCTTATAGAATGTGTACTATCTCCTCAGATCAGTGCTTACTTTAATCGAGATATATGGACAGATTTGAGAGTTCTTCACCGGATAAAAGACTGGATAGGGCTGATTTATCTGTATTCGGGAAATAGTGACCTCTGTGTTTTGTCACAATGGGAAAACCTCTTCAATTTGCTGCAGAATGTGAAGATGATTATAGTTCGATTAGAGACTCTTTTATTGGATGTGTCTACGATATTTGCCGCAACTTCACTGTCATCTACCAAACGATTTTAAGCTAGATTTTTTTTTGCAGAATCAAGGCATAAGCTCTATTTCATTGGAGGTTTTGTGAATACAGCTCCTACGCTTTCCTCAATTCTTACTTCGTGATTGTGACTTTTATCCATTTTTTACACATAACCTAACTGGACAAGTTCAAAGAAACCAAGGCATGCTTGATCAAAATTAAATTTTCTATTGCTCTATTATTTCAATAAGCGTAAAATAAGTCATATTTGTACTCATGTAGCCATAGGATATATTTCAGTTTTTAACTTTTATATTATAAATTGCAAAATGGAATAAATAAAATAAATGACCCATATGGAAGTGCAGAAATCGAATCAAAACCATTGTCTCTAACTTTGTGAACATGTAGTATCTATATTCACAAGCAAATGATTGAGTTACTATAATTATATGATGGTTGTACATTAGTGCGCAACACTCAATAGCACTCGACCGAGCTCTAGCTATCGAAAGACCTCTGGGACACGTCATCGCATGAGCGCACAGCGTGACTTGAAGGTGCGGCCGTTCAACTTCACGTACAAATTGAGTGTGAGGACACACAGCCAATGTCCAATCAAAAGCCTCCGCTTGTTTTACTTAATCCGCCATTTTGAATGACTAGCTTCCTCCCTTGTTCCACTCCACGCCATGCAAGTCTAGAATAAACGCGTCCCCTGGATACCTCTGTCTCTTCTTAGCTTTGCAACTAGCTTAGCTACTTCAGTAGGAGGTACTAACTAGGAGAAATTGTCACTGAGGTTTCTGGGTACATTCAGGCTTAGTTAGGTAGCTAATCCGCTACAGACCCTAAAACTTACCGGGGAACGACCTACCACATAAGAGATCTTCCTAGTCAATCAGCTCCTGGCACTATAGGTGTAGGAGCTGAAAAGAAGATTGATGATGATAATTTCTAAAGTTTAGTCTCGAGAATTTCATGCCATTTCACAATGTACTCAAACTCCTACCCATTATTTATCAATTTTCTGCCTTTAAAAAGCATCTAGCAATTCTAAGGGACATCAAAATTTAAGTAATATCCGGATGTGTTTTATTATACCAACTGTTGATGTCATATTTCTCATTGGTGTTTTTCGAATTCGAGTTCAAGTATTCAAACTTGCCTCTAACACGTTAACTGCAATTATAAACAATGTTGGCAGTTTCACCTCTGATATTATTGGCTGCCAGGTGCTAACGGATTACTATCCAGGTCTTTGAGGAGAATTGTCCTTCGTAGTCAACTGGATGCTGAGAATTGGGTTGCATGGATTGCTTATGTGAAGATTTCATCTGTATAGGAGACGTTAGCTGCCTACTTGATTAGAGTACTCATATGATTCATGTGAATATAGCAGGCCGCTTTACCTTCTCAAAAGGCCGCGTAAAATGGTATGTGCCTGAAAAGCTTTTGAGGAAGAAATGATCTTTATTTTTTTCCTTTATTATTATGCTACTTGTACTTTGGCTAGTTATGATTCGAATTAACAAACTGGTCCCTAAACTTTGAAGAACGCGAGCAGGAAATTTGGGTATTCGAAAGTAAGCACCCGAAATAATGGACTTTGTCTGAGGAGACAGAGTGAAAAATGTAGATCTTAAGGTACTATGGATCTAGTTTTGACTTTAAGAAGATAAGTTTCCACCACTTATCCATTTTTAGTCACCTTATCTTCGTCACAGCTCAAGTTGGCAGGCTCTGCCTTGTATCTGAATAAGTTTTCATTTTCAACGGCTAGTCTTCTAATTAGCCACCATTCATTCTGGTCCTATTGGTACGATAATCTGGGCAAATCTGTCATCGATCTGGTTCTACCAACCTTCATGTGAGTAATTTTTTAATCTAACACAGAATCTTAAAGATTAAGTAATTTAACCGGATTACATCTTTTATAGCTCATGAGTCATTTGCTCTTCTGCTATGCTATAAGGCAGTGTCATGGCTTCTATACAATTCTCCTTAAAATTTGCTACCAATATTGATTAGGGCTTATTAAATATAGAATCTAATTATTTCAACACTAAATAAACAAATTAGGACTAATTTATATTAGTAAAATGGACTGATATTAAGTTCGAATTTTAACTTAATAAAATGAAACGTTAAAGTGGCGTAGAGAGCATTGGTAGCAGTCAATATTCAAAATTTTGTTCTTTATAGGCGCTTATGAGGGTAACAAAATATTCTCGAAGGAATAGGCTTAATACTTAATAGGAAACGGTAGTTTAAATCACAAACTCAGTGTCTAAGATGATCGCGTGCTAACCGTATACAGCGGAAGAAACACCCCCTTTCAATTGGGTCAATAGTCTCCCCATTTCTCTTCTTTTCCCACCGATGGAGGACCCGCAACGGAATGCACATAATACCGGAGATAATTAGACATCCACCTCCAAGGAGGAAAGTGAATCGATAGTCACTGTATGCGTCATAGAAGGCAGCTAAAATGAAAGATTTCGAAAAGTAAAATACTAATCTACCATTTGTCCATGTAAGCAGTGTGCGCTAAATAAGTATTTCTTACCAAGAATAGGTGAAGAGGCCATGTAGGCGACACCTTGGAAGAGCAATAGGAAACCATAGGCATTTGTTAGTCTATCAAGACCCAACATTTCAACCAGAAGGATAATACGAAGTGAAACAAAAGCAGCTGAAAGAACATTATAAATATAAATCAAGTTTTCAAGGAAGAACATTATTTGGAAAGTGGAAGGTTCTTACCAATTGACAGACCAAAAGTCACTGCATAAGCGACATGGCCAGCATAAGTAGGTAAGATAGGAAGCAGCATACAAGCTATCCCGGCAGTGATTAGGGCTGCGTTATTCACAAGCAAAGCATCAGTACATGGCCAGTCAGAAATAACACCCGCAACAATTCTTCCAACTGTATTAACAGCAGAGAGATAAACTAAAAGATTTGCGGACGATTCCACAGTGAAACCAAGGCCCTGTGCTTCATTTGATAGAAACATATAGGGCACCGGATAACCTAAAAGTGAATATTTACACTATTCCTTGGTGTTTGTTGCAAAATTGAGTAAGAGAATCGAGTTTACCAAGAAGACCGAACACACTGGATGCCAGGAGGACAGCAAATGTAGGACTACCAAGAAGACTAACATCGAATAGTTCCGAAAGCATTCTGATAACGCTGTTAGATTGTATTTTAGGTTCCTTTCCAACCTCTCCATCAACTGCTTCAATAATATCTGAAGCACCGATCCTTGTAACACTGCGAACGTATTCATCTACAGTGTGAGATGAGACGAACTAAATTAAAAATAAATTTTACTTAAGATACATAAGTAGAGTGCAAATTCGGATTTAACAAACTGCTTCTAACCTCGTTCAAACGAGCCATGCTAGTAGTATAGAAGAAATCGGCACGATTTACTGGAAGTTCTGTCTCACGCTCAAGTCGTCGCTTGATTTCCTCTCGCACTTTTTGATCTACGTGAACACCACCTTGCATGTGGGGTCGTAAGGATACGGATGAAGTAAAAAGTATACTAGAGCCATGAGATTGGTCGTACTAAATAAGAAACAAAAAAGGATTTATCAAAACAATTCAACGTTCAAGCCGTTTTCCGGACTTTAAGTAGTGCTATGAGTCTCCTTGAATCGAGGGCACAACTTTGTCTATTGCATACTATATTTGTTTTTACTTATTTAGCCGACGGTATTTATTACTCAGTGGCGAAATTCCATTAGTAAACCGGCAATCACGTTAGCTCAAATCCAACGGGAACGTTTGTTTCGAATCCGGGCAAACAAAGAGGTCCATTGTGTCAAATAAAAGTTTCATAAGTCAGATATACTTAATGGTGTGCAACTATTAGCCACAAATCTACCAAATTTAATATTAACATAAAGTTAGGGACATTTAAGCTTCGTGACGATGCGTAATTTCGGAGTATTTTGACCACTATGAAAGAATATGCAAATAATCAATGACAGCTTGAGTGAAAATGAGAGAACGATTTACTTTTTACTCAAAAGTTTGCTATCCCCTTCTCAAAACCATTGCCTTTGTCTGTGTGAACTCATGCAATATTTTAATTTACTGGCTTCATTCAATTTTCACAGAAACTAAGGTTTTCAGTTACAGCAAAAGATTGCAACAGAAATTGGTGCAACTGTTGATAAGTTATACTTATCTCCTACCTTTTCATTTGGCTTTCAAATGGAACAAATGGTTTGGTCTACTAGCAGGATTATTCCGGAGTCTAACCTGATCAGCAATTTCCTAAATTGACAAACTCAATTATGAATTCAACTAACAATAATACGATACAATTCGCAACAAAATATTATTCCTTAAGTGTACAAGAATCTTAAATGTACACAGAATTTTAAACAATTCTATTTATTATTATTCAGCAATGCTAGTCTTTTGATTGGAAATAAAAACAACATTTAACATTTATCTTAAGTCAAAAGCAAGATTTGAAGTTACGTACACGAATCAAATAATTCTGTAGCTGAGACTCTGT
This sequence comes from Hymenolepis microstoma, assembly GCA_000469805.3. Classification (NCBI taxonomy): domain Eukaryota; kingdom Metazoa; phylum Platyhelminthes; class Cestoda; order Cyclophyllidea; family Hymenolepididae; genus Hymenolepis; species Hymenolepis microstoma. The sequence continues at coordinate 22,103,711 of LR215991.1, read as the reverse complement.
ATTTTTGATATTATCTAATAATTGGATGTATAGAACTTCCCTCAACCTTTTAAGTTGAATGATAGCAACAATTTACCTGGAAAGAGGGAGCTCTCCTGTCCACTCCTCAAAGCTGACTTTTTTAACAATGTGGTCGAAAATCCACATCGCTGGATGTGTACAAGTAGATTTCAATTTGCATGAAATCTGACTTTATAGACATACGTGTTTGGCGGTGTGCCACCACCACACTCTAATAAATAAAATCCATAACTACCTTCACGTGTATTGATGCTCCAGCAGTCGGTTCCACTGACAGAGTTCGGTGTCTTTTAGGGAACTTGTAGGGCCTTGAATTGCCGCGAGCATTCACAACATCTTCAACAACTTTACTTACAGTCAAAATATCCACCACAGGAGGAAGGTGCCCGTTACCTACACAAAAAAGACGTAGATAAAAACGTTCTATCAGACTAGAACCCGGCGTCGGTTTTTAAATGTACTTAAACGGCCGCCAGACCACACCTAAAGTCGAGAATTCGTGAAATGGAATTAGTAAACAAAGTTCTATTATCCAGCCAAGAACCTAACAGGGTCTACCAGTGCCACTCTTAAATGACCACAGGATTTTACAAAAAGGGTTTACGTTTAATTACCAATGTGTGAGCAAACCCAAGAACACGATGATATGCATAGAAGCTTGAGACAGAATTGTAGAGGCGGTCTTCCTGCGGTATAGAACATGTAAACATTCTGATTCACGTCGAAATCAGATATCACTTCATCCATTTTTAATTTAAGATTTAATGGTGCAAAATTGAGTCAAGTTAGGCTATTTTTAATCCCCAAGCCCCTTGATTCTGATATTTTCAGGAATATAGCTACTTCTATTTCTGTACAGTTTCCCTTTCTCTTTGCTATGCAAAGTTTGAATTTCTGAACCGATTTTAATCACTTTTTGATTTCAAGTCATTAAAAAGGAAATAACTTGTGACCAATTAACTCCCATTGGGTCAACTTTGAAGTAATCACTATTTCACTATTGTATATCGTGGTTATTTTTGTTAAATTTATAATTAAGATGTTACTGCTTTGTATCATCAATTAACCGCTGTTCATGCAAAATGCCTGCGTGACAATGTAATCTGCTCAACTTTCGCGACCCTCAATGGTCATTGCTGGTAGATTCAGTTTTTAAAGGACGAGCCTAAAATTTCCCTCCTAAAAATTATGAAAATTAATTTTAATGACAAAGCGAAGCCTTTGCTTTAGCCAATGAGAAAGGCGCATTGATTTTACCTAACCCATGTTTCTAATATTGTAGTTTCGACCCCGTGTTCTATAAGACGAAATACCAATCTCATAAATTTTCAGGTTTGACCGAGTATTACTGACTGAACCAAGCAATTGCGGTCTTTTTTTCTCCAAAATTACATCAGTGCAGTCAATTTTATTGGTTAAAATATTGTCTAAAAAATAAATATTTCCCATGTAAATTTTCTAACTCTGTGCACATGCCAAGAAGGTCAATGTGTACTGATGTATTACCTAAATTCCATAACGTCATCATTTGATTTACGCAATTTCGTTTCACTCATTCTAAATATAACATTTATGCTCGGGTTATTCATTTTTGCTAAATTTCTTTACAAAAGGAGGTTAATCTTGGTCAATATAAAGGTTGACCATATTGTGACCCTAAACGAGCATTCAGAAAAATGAGCGGACTACCTTGTCAGTAATACTCTAATCACCTTCGTGAAATAATGCAAAGTTTGGCAAATTTAGCAACATTTGATTGAATCTTTTGGAGTGAAAAACTGTACCACTGCCTTAATTCTCCCGGGGGTTACTTCAATTTCACCCCGCCCTCACCTCCCCCCCCCCCCCCAACAGAGCACATTTCATTTAATGCATGCATTATCGCCTTAAAGACCATCCGATCAAAAGTATATTCAAGGTAAAATAATAAATTGCTACAAATTACAAACACTTCAAGGAGTCCTGTGAAATATTTTATCTTGGAATTGTTAAGAAACCGGAGTCACTGAAAATATGAAGGGTGCACTTACTCGAATACATTCGATTCGTTTCGGTTTGGTTTTCTTGGACTATGGCAGGTGGATTTGTAACATGACTTCCAGGTCTATCACCATGTTCGGGTTTTGGAACCTTGTAAAAATTGTGAAAATTTGATTGAATGGGTGATTAAACATTTTTATTTCATTCCGCAAAATTTAGAAATCTGTTTTTACAATTACACTGATACATTATGAGTCTCTACGACAGATAATTTTGTCTCCAAGTGGCCAATCTAAAGTAAACACTATTTTGATTTGGTTTCTCAATCATTGTGAGAAAAATGTGATAATCAGAATAAATGACCTCAGTTTGCAACACTCCTGATAAATCCTGTTTATAATTCATTTTTGTTACTCTCGTTTTGGTAATATAATTCAGAGAGGTAGAGAAAATTGAACTCATGTATTGCTCTCCTATGATCAGTTTCCTTAAATTTAAAAGTGGTATAATAATAATTTCTGCGATTAAGAATACTGAAATTGATTAAAGTTACTAAAATTATTACTTACCTGATTGCAAATTCCACTTTCCATTTCTATCTCATTACCTTTGTGATAATCAGAGTTCACTGATTGTCCAATTTCTTGGGTATGTGAAATCTCACTCTTTTCTCTCGCATCAGATTTCTGTATCTTCTGTGACTTCATTCTTTGATAATCCCGCACCGAAAAGAAGACGAATCCTGCTGCAAAGCAGTTCAGAGTGAATGCGGCCATTATGGCCATACAGCCTCTCCAAGAGTAGAGTTTGACAAGTCGTGGAATAATTATAGAGTAGACGGCTGAGCCAATACTGCTACCGCAAACTGAGATTCCGGTTGCTGTGGCTCGCCGTTTTGCAAACCACTGAGTGACGATTGTGGCTGAGGGTAGGTAGATCAAACCGAAGCTTATTCCTTATAAAGCGAATAGAAAAGATAGAGAATATAATGTAGTAGAAAAGATACTAAATTCTTGAGTGCATTAGGTTTGTTTTAAAGTCAACTATGTTCATTTCGTTTTCGACAAATTGGACTTAATCACTTGCCTCCTGCCGGCATGTGTTTACTCTTCCCACTGCATTTTCAATGTATTTGCAGAAGTTGGACTTAAGTTACAACTCATTTTTAATAAAATTATTGTCAAAATGAAATAATACAACTTCAAAATGTGTTGTAGATTGAGAAAACTTCGACATTTATATGTATAACAAAAAAACCACAAGGAACATTTTATAAGTCATACGCGCGGAATAAAAAAATTGGCAAATCAAAGGAGAGTGAATTTTTGCTCGAAGAATTTTGATAATATCAAAATCAAATAATTAATCAATAAGTGTATTATTAATTGGGTTGTTTATAAATTATTCTATCTAGAATAATAATAATATCTAGACAAATGTACTTTCTAAAATTCTATTCTCGTAAATTAAATAAAGAAACTTGAAGTAACTTTTCAACAATGACTTGGCAGATTAACAGCCATTCTCTATATCCTGTCTTAACAAAGAGAAAAATTGAGTGATCTTCGCAGTAACTAATCTGGAGATATATGGACATACTTCAATCAATTAGTGTCGTGACGACCATTTGCCACAAATATCAAATCCAAGCTACTTGTTTAAACTAGATGCGTGCGTTGATAAAAGATAACCAGACACTGTCTAGCAACTACTTCAATTCAATTCAGGTATTTTTCAATCCCCCTCTTGTCTTGGACGATGGAGGGCTAAACACGGTCACTCTGAACTAATTTTGGTAAATTCACAGGGATAAATTTTTCAGACACAGAGCTTGAAAAATATAATTCCAAGAAGAGTGCAGAGAAAGGAAAGCATTTTATCATCGACCACAAAAAAACCCTAGCCGTCCCTATTAAGTTAATTTGATACTCCTATTAGGCATAGAATTACTCATAGGTTTGGTAAATATATCGAGAGACCCATTTGTCGTTTAGGTTAAAATTTCTACAATGCTTGCCACTTTTTAATTACTTTGCGTTTAGTTGATTCGATACAATTGGAGCATGAAAGTTAGCATAGCTTTGAACAGTAAAGTATCGAATTTACTTTCGAGTAAGTCAATATTATCGTGAGCCTTCTTTTTTTAAATTTAAATTCCGATTAAATTATATTTCATTGATTAAAGTAGGTCGATTTTTCCACCGCTAAAACTGTATAGATGAGAAGATATTTCCTGGAACAGACGGTCAACAGTACAATTGCCAAGATAGATTAAACTCGATAAACAATGGAGCGGAAAAGTGAGCGTGGAAATATCGTTGAAGAGAATCTTCAAGTATAAGTACTCTAATTACTCTATGGCCCAACCTACTTATTATTTAAATGCATATTCGTTGAAGAATCCTCGTACGATGTAGAATAATTTATTCAAACCCATCCGAGGCTAGAATTGTATCTCTCTCACTGAGTGGTATACATTTGGTACAAATGCTTACTTCCATATCTGATCATCATGACTGCTGTCAATGTTTCATGAAATTTACATTGCTGCTAGATTGCATTCAATTCTTTTGGTGACAGTCTATTGTCTTAAATTTTGAATTTGACTTAGTATTTATGTTTTGAAATTGTATTTGTTTTTTGACAATATAGAGTGACGACTTTTCAATCGCACACATGGATCAGTGTTTAATAGCCCGGCTGTTGTTTATTGATACCAATAGCATTAAAAGTGACTACTAAATAAATCATTGGTGCATAGTTTCCGACACCTTGGTAAATCTAAGGGAGGAAATTTGTTCTTCAGTCAATAACTCTTTGATCTTATTTCAGAAAAGTTTTTTCGCGCGTGGATACGTACTGCTAAAATTGGTATTACTAAACGCCGAACCAATTTAAATTTACTTTTAGTAACTTTTAGTATCTATAGTCAAATTTTTTTGCACAAAGTCCAGAAGACTTAGCGCTATATCAACCCTTACAAAATCAATATCAATATACATCATGATTAATGTAACAATCAAAGCAACAGTATCTTTCATGGTCTATGGATGATTGCTATTTTCAATAACTAACTAGGTAAACAGAAGGCAGTTCACATATACATTTACTAAATTGTAATTTTCACATCCTTTTCCGGCCATTTATGCCTGTTTATTCAGAGAAATGCTTGAACTACCTTCAAGAAATCTATAAATGCGGATCAATACGGTATCATGCAATTAATAAACAGAAACCACTTTCATTTTGTTGCCATATTTACATTTTATTTAGCGTAAAAAAATATATAATTATTCGCTATGGTATTGTAATAGTTCAATATAATTTCCTTTTGAGTTAATCCAGACTTCTAAAAGTGTAAAATTAAATAAACAGAGTAAAATCCTCATTTACTCTGTCCAAAATTTGTTAAACGATTTTGGAGCCGATCTGGTTCTGATTGTTTTCAACTTTTAAATGTGGGAAAAAATACAATGATGTGCTATAAAGTACTGGATGTTCCCTGTTCAACTAAGCAATTATGGAGTGATAAATGTATCCTTAATAAATGTCATTCAATAAATCTCATTGAACAGACGTTTCACGTACCAATTTTTCTAGGAAATTATAAAAAATTATAAATAGATTTTAAATAAAATTATTGATGTTAACAGCAAAAAACGTCACTATATTCCTACTTCATTTGATCATCGTAACTACATTTTATGCTTCGCTAATTTTTATATCATGTGTTTTGAAGTAATATTAAATATAAATCTATAAACAAAATAAAATGAAAGTAAGAGGATAATAAATGCGTTACTCTTCAAACTGTCACTATTTCGAGAAATTTAAAAGTACCGTTTTAATTGTAATTCACGAATTTGTAGCATGTGGAAAATGAAGCACATCGAAATGTCTTAAAATTGGGGCTATGAAGCACCCGTAAATGAAGAAATATAACGATAGTGGTAGGTGTGTAGAAAGGATAACCTGAGGATTCAACTGAGTAAGGCTTTTTCATGTACCTTCAACTTCCGCCTTAGTTAAAACTTACTTCACCTCTCCAGGAGTTATAAATTGTAAACGAATTGGCTAGCCATGGACAATAGCGATAATTTATAGGTGAAGGAAAAAATATTTACCTGTAATAACACCGTAAAGAATGATGAAGGAGTAAACATCATAGACGAAGGATGCAGTCAGAATCGAACAGAAGGATACCAGAGATCCTACCCAAACGAGTATGCGAAAACTCACAACGTTTGATATAGCACTGACGATCGGGCCTTCAAATAAAAGGATAATTTAAAAAATTTTAGCAGTAATTAAAGAGTCAGATTTGTTCAGCCTTACTGTTCGTCTCTTAAGAACAATTTGACGGAAATAACAAGGGTCCAAAAATAATTAATTTACGTAATTCTTGTTTTCTCCATTTGATTTACTTTCCACCTTGTACAATATAAAATGTAATCCTCGTACTTAATGCCACATTATTCAAACAAATATTACCAAGAGTAAACTGGACTTAGAGCCGTGGTGACTTTTGGTTTTAATTTCCAATTTTTACCTTAGGAGGTCAAACAAAAAAATTATTTGCTTTTTTCAACCTTTTTTATTATTTATATGAAGTATCGTAATCAAGCATAGCTCAGGTACCTTAGCTTTCTAACGTTTGGAATTCACTTAATCGCAACTTACTTACCGGATATAAGAGTAAACCCGACAATGAAAGATCCAGCCAATGATATTGTGGTTGTTGAACACTGGAAGCTTTCCTGTACGTCGGCAAGTATAATACCAAAGGAGAAGGACAGACCATCTACGAAGAACATGCACATGAAGCTTCCAACCAACACGACCCAACCCCAGCCACCATCGGGAGGAATTGGCGGTTCAATATCCTCAAGGTTAATTTCAATCTCTTGCGTATGTTCTTCTGCTTCGACTTCAGACAATGGCATTTCTAGAGAAGAGTCGGGTTTACTGTGGGTCATTTTGAGGTCTTCCTGGAAATAAAAATAGCGTAATTGTGCAACAGAAGGATTTATACATTTATCTAACAAATATTGCCAAATGTTACAATCGGTCTATTAGCACACTTTGGAAAAAAGGGCACGTAAAATACTATCTGCAAAATAAGTCCTCCATTATTTTCTAGAACACCATATCGTATGGTAATTTTTGGCAAATGCTTCTCGGCTTAATCTTCTGTCATGAAGCGAATTCCGTTTATCAAATGAAGAGTGCCTACTTTGCGAGATTTTAGGAATATGCAACGAATTCTTTATAATACGAAGCACGTAGCATATTTCAACGCAAATGTGTAGTTGGAATCGTAAAGTTGCCGAGGCAAACTATCAACATTTAAAAGAAATCACTTCATAAACTGCACATCTGTTGATCCCAAGAAAGTGGGAAATGATGGTCATTCAATTTAAGGTTATTTTACCATATTTAGCAGCGCTAATTGCGCTTCTTTATAGACTAAGATATTATTGTTGAAATAAAAATGGCAAGTAATATAAAAATCGTGCGCATGAATGATGGGTTTGATAATGAAAGCGTGTTTGTCGAGGTAAAATGCACTCCCCCACGTCTCAATATATCCCGTTAGATCATTTTCATAATTTAGACATTTATGTTTGCTTACTTAAAAATGGATTTTAGACGTGGTATATAATTGCAATTGAACAAATTTTAGTGCAATTATTATGCATAAGTTCTGTTAACGAAACCGATTTACTTTATCTTACTTAAACAGCAAAATTCGTGTTTCGATCTGTTTCAAATTAGTGGTAGGAAAATTTGCCTTAAGATTTACCATAATGCTCAACCAATAGAGTGCATTACTATGATCCTTTTGAGTAAAACCGAAAAAGGAAATTTTATATGCATTTTGAGAAGTGCTCACCGGCAAAGCGAGCACAGTGTGTTGTAAATGGACCATTTGATATTTGTTTGTCCGATTATTTTCAAATGCTACACTATTAAAGGAGTCGAGTATGTTCAAGATCAAGTATGTATTCAGTAAACGCTTTAATATACCAAATAAATATTGGCCAAAGGAGGAAATTAATCCGAACAGGTAAATGAAGAGGAAGCACTTCATATATTAGTGAAAATTCTTAATTATTAAGAAAGTGTATTAAATTGAATAGATTATAAAAGAAGTTAGTTTTATCAATATATGCAGTTAATATGATGGGGAAAGATTAAATTCATTAAAACTTTCCTTAAAAATAAAAATTTGCATTAAAACATTACAAAAATAACCTCGTTTTACCATTGGATATCGCGATATTATTATAATAACTCATATAAAATGCTTCTTTACCTTCTAATGCAAGCCTACCCGGTGCAAGTAAACAAATCCGGGGAAGAATTTCGATAATACGAAATCCTAGAATTTATAGCTTATTATGCCAATAACAGATGTCTAAACCTTTCGGCCTTCTAAGCTCTATTGTGATTGGTTAACACAGAGGCAACTATCTGTTAGTTGGCCAGGAAGCAAACCAATCAGAATGAACCCAGTGCACGAGTGCTCGTATAAGCTGACACGTTTAATGATTATGTGAGGTACCCAAATAATAATTATCTATCCAAATTATCAATACATTTAATTCATTGTATTAAAACTTTTGGAGTATTTTAATTATTTGTACTGTTACGGCTTTCATATTAGACAAAAATTGAAGAAAGTGTTTGCGTAAGTTAATGCTTTGTCGGATGCTTAGCGCCCTATGGTTCACAATTTATGCTGTTTCTTAAAGCATAACTGCGATTACCGCCAGTGGGCATATTGTATCATTAGAGTTGCCCTTTTACTTTGTGCATTCAAAGGCAGACACATTTCACGATGTATGAAACGAGTGGAATTTCTGCAATGTAAACAATGCAATAATGCAAAATCTAAATGATGCAGTTCTAAATACTTCACTTCAAAAATATTATATATTATTTAATGAAAAGTTTTTTAATTCTGTCACATTGTGCGGTATCAGCAATCTAACTGAAGAGAAATTGCAGTTCTGCTCATAGATTTCAAGTAAAAGAACTTGCCTAGAACATCATATAAATGATATATGGTATCTCTTCCTTCCTGTTTCGTAAACGGCAAGCTTTTTATAACTTCAATAAATGTTCAATATAACACTCTTTGTAAACCAAGATTTCACTTCCTTAATGCCTCATCTTATCTGCTTTTTTTCTGACATTGGTTTATATAATATTCTATTGTATTTTAGCAGGAATACTTGTGTTACCTCTAGATGAGCATATTTGCTCAAAGTGTGTGTGAAAGTATGGAATTTAAAAATAAGAGTTCTCAAATTCAACTAGCTCACATTCAGTCTTCAAACACATGATGAGTCCCATTTTTTAGATAGTTGGTAGGGAAAATAATAGTAATCAACAGACCTGTTTACTTTTCATATGGTATTGCAATAATTTCGCTCAATCTACTGCTTTATTGTACATTTAATTGGTTAGATCTTGTTGTTCATTTCGCCCATATATCGAGTTCAGTAAACTTGCCTAAAAGGTTCGAAAAAATCCATTCCGATGATAGTGTAAATCTGTGAAGATCACGATATGCATTTATTTTCATTTGACTACCAATTGCTCTCTTTATAACACATTTTATCATCTTCATCTGCAACTTAAAGCTAAAGTTTAAATCAAATCCAATTTAGCTTTTCACAGAGAAAGAGGTCCAGTTTCCTGCTGGACCTATGATGATTTGATGCATTTGTCCAACAGTTAGTCACAGTTCGGTGAAATAGAGTTTTTCCTCCTGGATAGAGTTGACTCACCACGAATACGAAATGATGAAATGCTTTCGTGCATTTAGATTTTCCAAATGCTGGATCATACTAACAATTGGTGTAGTACGGAATATTATCAGAAATTTCATTCTTTTATCTTATATAAGACATTTTTTAAATTTTTATTCAATATGTGAATTCGTCAAGATATGAAGGACGACTTCACAAACTCTCTCTCTCCCCTCCTCTCTGCAAATGTAAATGCAATTATTTGTTTTAAAGCAACTCTTTCCCTCAGAAATTTTTACCATATTTTCCGTGATTGCAAGTTTGGAAATAACGATATTTCTAGTGCAAAATTGCATTACTTTTTCAAGTTCTCGATAACAACGAACTAATTAACATGTGTGGTAATTATCTCAGAAACAAGTTTTAAATTTAAGTGTGAACTGCATATTTTAGCCAATTTTACACACTTATGTGCTCTAAACGTAAAAATATTCCAAAAACTGATAGAATGTATTGATCACATCCTTGAAAAATGAGTACAAGTATGATACTTCCAAAGAAAAAATAGCCTAGTCGTTCAATCATGCTGATTCAATTCAAGGTATTCGTTCTGATTGATTGTAAATTAAAGATAAGCTGATTATCATCATGGAACTTCTTTTGAGTGTACTGTAGCTTTTTAGACAACTTAGGTATACTTAATGCGGTAGTTTTAAACGCAAGTAATTGGAGCTGTATTAATTTTACATTTTCAAAATAACTGAGCAAACGGAAGGATTTTGTCAAAGGAAACTCAAGTTGACCAATATGGCTTTCATTTATCTAACGCTGGTTACCATTGCGACCATGTCATATGTAGGTTAGGAATATTTATAATACTTCTTACCCCAATGATGTGAAAGCCAAAGAATACTTAGGAATGAAGGAGGAGTCTTGGCCTAACGAGATAAAACGCACCTTATCGATAGGTCCAATGTCTGACCAATCATGTTCTGAAAGATCCAATGATTGGCTCAGTCTTCTCCGACCAATTACCATCTGTAAAAATCTGATTTCAGATGCTTAACAAATTTCCTTAGTCAGTCAATAAAAATAAAGTCGTGTCTGCTTAAATCTCCTAACGAAGTCTGGGCAATTGCAGTATACTTCTTAACAGTGAACTCGGAGAATATATTACTTCACTTTGGTCATCCTTCAGGCCATCTATCTTCTGCTGGGTAAATTAAAACACCTAAAGTTTGGCATTCAGACTCTTAGTGTCGGCCACCATGATAAATTTTCATTGTGGAACACCATGTTTGTCTATTAGTATAATATACCATGATATGGCCCGATCAATCTGAGTTCTCGATGGGATCTTATGGAATTTTGCATATGATTCTCAATGCATCACCCTAGTAACTCTCTGTTAAAGACTGCTTAAACCATACAATGATTTTGCCGTTCAAATGGTCGGCACTGGTGGGCCTTGAATCCATGGTTAAACTCAAATTGGCATGATATGCCAATTTGCCCTACCACTAGTGTCCAATGGAAAGGGTGTAATTTTTTTACATTTGTTTATTTAGGACTAAATGAAATAATCAATTCGTCTTAACCAATTAAGCATTCTTATCATTAACGAAACTTAAAATGCACTAATAAAGACAAGAATTGTTGTACCATGTTTTAAAAAATATCTAAAAATAATATTTATAATATTATAATATCATATTGATATCGTAAATTACATATTTAGCAAGTAGAACAAACTTGTCCCTCGAACAGTAGATTCAATGTGGGTTCATTACCTCTTAAGTTGGTTACAAATTGTTAAATTGCCTAAATTAAGCTTAATAGTCCATAAGATGAGGACTTGGATTTAGGTTGATCAAGAAGGTAAAAAAAGGCATTATGTCCTTTCATACTATTTGCTCATTTGCAAATGAATTTTTCAAAATATATGTACAAAGATAACTCTAACAAAAATTCTTGAAAATTTAAGCAAAAAAGTACACATAAATTAATTCCTATTGGCTAATTAATTGCTCCTTTCTTCTCTTCGGTTGGGATTTAGAAAAGGCGAAATCTCAATATGAAAATAGGGGAAAAAGTTGGCATTATTGTCGAGCCAACAAATAGGATTATGGTGAAGTTCACTTTCTTCTTCTGATTCATGTATTCACGGGCACTCACTTACTAGGAGATGGACCAGGGGCTATAGGAGAGGGAGAGAGTACTCGAAATATATGAGTTCGAATGACGCAATGTGGTGTTCGAGGTAAAATTTGCGATATAAAATTTGATTGCTTTTTCAGATGTGTTAAAGGTGTTCACGCACACTTCGCCTCCTTCAAAGACTTCACATTTCTTTTAACTATGTGTTGACAGGGAGAATTGGCGACTGGAACCCAACTTGAATTGTAGAAGAGAATGATTTGTATCATAACAATTCGCTCAGACCATCAAAATAAGGTGACCATGGTTCCTGCTCAATGCTCCCTGAACTCTGTCAAACCAATACCACACGAACTGGAGAATTGCAATACAGACTACGAGGCTGTTGTGAAATGATAGCTCTCACACAATAAATTCCTCCACAAATCTGCAGAAATAGGATTGGAGCACCCTGACGTCACAATTCAGGCTTTGTCCTCACAGTTAATTGAAATTTCCCACCTCTATCACGAAGTTTGCATCAAAGATCAAACTCTCACTCAAAGGGCCCTCGAAAACCATTTGGCCAATATGATAAACTTTTGAGCAATGTGAAGATTCCTGCCAAACCACAATCAATCTGGTTATTTTCGAAAGGAAAAGCTTTTACTCTCATTGTTTTCGAATGTATGTTCTCAGGCTGAATTCAGACATCTACGTGGAATTGCTAACCATCGTGGTAGTTAAGCCCTGAGTATCGAACGAGGGTAGCCATGATAGGTCATATATATGGTGGCAGCAGGACTCGGCCTCCAGTCACATCCCAGTGCAAAGTCAAACGTGGTTGTCAGTCCATTTGTGCGACTTCACTAGTCCCAATGTATGTTTGAACAACAAATACTCCAGATCTTAAGCTATGAACCATTATGTTTGTAGCTAACGCTGTGTGGAGAATGACACTAATAGTCGTGCCAGTACTATAGAAGCCAAACAGTTAATGGACAGAATTAGAGTGGTTTTGAGACTTTTCCTTTGAAAAGTGTCAAATCACGTTGATCCAGGTTTCGGCATTGGAGTCGGAATTGGTTCCTGTTTGAGAATGTGATAAAACTCTGGTGGAAGTTATCTTGACTCAAAGTCTCTGACAATAGTGCAATTTCCTTGTCTATTGAACTTCTTTTCAATCTGTTAATTATTGCAGTCACTAATTACTTTCCTGCTTTTTCCTGAAGTGACTGTCGAATTTACTTTGAACAACCTTTCCATAGTTACTTGTATGTAGCTAAATCGTATTTGTTCTGAGAATTTTTTCCTATATTTCATTTTTACGGAATGCTACTACTTTTATTCAGTCAATAGCGCCTCCTCATCTGACCATCCACTTGAAATTCACAGTCTACTTTCTATTCCAATGACACATTTGCGGCAAGTAGGTTTAATTTTTGTTTCAATTTGATGCCTAATATTTAATAAGGTTTTTTTTGCTATTCCCATCTAACAGACATATTTTAGGAAGACTTCATTACAATGGATTGGTCTTACTTACGAGGATCACACAAACAGACTGTTGCAATCGTCTCTATGAAAATCTTGGGTCTTCAGACATTTTTAAACCCACCAATTTCGCCAAATACTTGTGAGCCAACGTAGACATTATAAATCAAACAAAATTCGCTTCAATTAGCCAAAGTAAACAAATATTCGTTGAAAATGCCCTCTATACTATTCCGCATGCAACTTACCAGTATTTTTTTTGCTTCGAAAAAAGACATTTCATAAACCCCAAATATGATTCAACAAAAAACTGCTTGCCGACAAGCCATCAGCAATGGTGGAACTAATAAGCCCTCAAAATGAAAATTAATTTCTTTTTCATAATTTATTACTTGGGCTTTGTGTTTTATTCTTAATCAGTTAATGGGAAAAGTAGAATACTTTAGGTAATGAAATATGGAGATATGACTTAACCAGTGATTCGTGGCCTCCTTCGTATATGATAGAAATGCGGTAAATAAGTCAAAATGAAATTCCATGTTGAAAAATAATTTCTTTTAATGATCCAGTCTCTAATCCTATCAGTCAAAATAATGGGTGACTTCCTTATAGAATAAAATTTTCAGTAAATCGCTCTAGACTGTTGATAAAATGACTCCAAAATGGATATCCTTCATGAGGTGCTTATTGGGAAAGTGTACTCTATCATTTAGATAACCATACCCTGATAGAGACAAATTAAATTACACATCAAGAGTTTAGTGTGCATCGAGTGGAATGACCGGATTCACGGCTAATATTAGACCAACGTGAATTTCAAGAATTCAACTCTAAGGCGTTTGTATTACAGTAATCAATGCTCTACATGAGGCTGGCTGATACTTTGACTTATTGCGCAAATACAGACGAAGGTTAATCATGCGATGCTTTATATCACCTTTCCGATCACAATGCTGTCGCGACAATCATAGAACTCTCGTCTTCCGGTTGTACTCGCAATGTACTGTTACCCTGGTAAGTATGAGGGTTAATTTGATGTCGTGCTATTATTCTAGAACGCATAATGGCGTAAATTTTTCATTAAGACAACTGGAATTGGTTTGCAGGTGATGTAATAAATGTGGATCGAAAGGTGTTTAAATTAAATTTACGCACCAAATAACCTTGAAATAGCTGACTTTTGGATTCTGGATGTGTGTGTGTGCGGCTTTCTTAATGTTTACTTCACGTTCTAGAATTCGAATTTCACGATTTCTCACTTCCTCATTCAATGCCCATTGACTAATTGAGCAATCTCATCTTTTTACCTTCAAGGTCAAGTAGGCAGGCAATCGTTCCTGATACTTTTGCAGTTTATGTGATTATAATAAAACTGAGATGAGAGGACTGATCGAAATAATAAAATAAGTATAGTTTTTGAACAGCCGTTTATTTAAATTCTTAACTAAATTCTAACAAAACTGTTCACTATCTTTAAAAAAATCAAAATGTAAAGTTAATAAATACCTCAAACTAATGACTTATCTTTTAGGAGTAAAAATTAAAAGGCTTGTTCGATCTTCATTTGTGGAGTTGGTTCAGATGGTGAAGTTAATTTTAATTAGTGAAGATTGCAGGTACCATAGCTTATTTACTTTTGGATCGGCACCGCTGGTGAAATTAGATAATGCCTTTATTGGTTGATCTGAAGTTGAAATAGGCTCCATCATCGCCGCATTAAGTAAACAGCTAGTAGGATTACTTCCTACATCATCATTATAATTATGCCACCCCCAATTGTTGTGGCATAAAAATTTCGTCTTGTAATTTGCATAAAAGTTTAACTACCTTGCTGATTAATGAATGAATAGTTTCTCTTGAAACACAACTCAAATGATCTAAAGTCGCATGAATGGATTTGTTAGAATAAATTGTATTTATCTTCTAATATAAGCTTTCAACCAGCAACAAATGAATTTCGAATTAAAATGTAAGCGCATCAGTCCAGAGGGGCCGATCAATCAGCATTTCGTGGTCAAAGGCCTTACCTTATATATATATATATCGCACTTATATATACCAAGCAAGGGAATACGCAGCTACGGTATAGAAGGAAGTTTTGCCTTTACTCTTCGTAGATAGGGCGATTTTATGCAATAGATGACGTCGAAAATTGAAAAGTAGAAGCCTGAGGGTTCCTGTTCCTAACAATATTGCTTCCTCTTCAATAACTTTCGGTACAGTTGGCAGCCCTACACTTCACTTTTTCTCTCGAATTTGCAATTGTCCATGTTCGAAAAAAATGTTATTCTTGGCCTTTTGATCGATTTGTCTTGGCCACGAATTTGTGTGAGTCTGCAGTACATTGCCCCTTCACTATTCTGCGGATCATAATAGGGTAGTGACCATCATGGGAATAAACGAAGAAGTAACGTTATCTTTCAAGTACCTCTATCTGTGTAAGTAACATTCACCAGTACGAATGTTTGTCGTTTCACTTTATGAACCACGTGTTACCAGTACCTGCCGATAAAATATGTCATAGACGGAATGCTTTTCAACTTACTGTCACCTATGAGTTTAGCTACTACATGCATTAAGTTATGAAGTAGTTAAATTTAAACACTTGATTTCTTACTTTAAAATGTTAATTTAAAGTAGTGGACGAACTTATTTAGGAGCCAGATTAAGTTAGGCAAAGAAATCCCCTTTTAAATTAAGCATGCTCCAATGGCTAACTGAATACAGCAAGCTTTCTCATGTGAGAAGACCAGAAGTTAAGTTGGGCTATATGTATGCCGAAAGGGCAGGAATGGACGGGAGAGAGGAATTATGAGAGAAAATGAAAGCATCGGTACCGAGCTAAGGCAATCTGAAATGTGTGTAACAAACGAAATGAGCAACTGACAAGTGGGGCCGAGATGAGTCATTACAAAGAAAGAAATTGTTGTGATTTGATGCAACAACTGGCTCTTATGTTCTCAGAGAAAGAGTACTGGTTGCAAATACAGCAAAAAATGCACAATGCAAAGCGTCCCAAGCTAAAAAAGCACAACATGACCCGATTTCTTACTGACGGACCGTTTTATTTAATGCCCTATTTAAATGCGCTATGAAAATACATGAGTTCCAATAAAAGAGAAATAAAAGATGAGAACAATCTTTGATATAAGAATCATTTTTCGAAAAATAATATATTCTTATGTGGTGCAGACCCAGAAGAGAAAGAAATCATTAAATCTATTGTGAGAGCATTTATTTGCTTAGCCAATCACATGGTTGTGTACTTAAGGTGCGAAGAGCGTATTAATGAATACCTGAGTCCTCTTACACAAACGAATTTTGTATTCCACTTTAAAACATAACAAGTTTCATCAAACATTTAACTTATCTAAGAGCGTAGAAGGTGAGTACGATTCTTGGTTTAAATGAGTAATAAAATAATGGGTAAAATAAGAAAGACGAACATTGTTGGAAATACCTAGTCACCGCCAATTTTACGACGTTCGAATGACTAATTTGCAACTTATAACCGACATTAAAATAGAATTTTTATTTTAGATATTAGCCGAATACGAAGATTTGAACCAAAATTTTTTTGTAGTTAAATATTATAATAACACTTTAGTTTTATAAAGTTGTAGAAAACACTATTAGTACTTTGAATGCTAATAGTAAGAGTGGCTTCTAAAATATGAAATTAATGCAATGGAATGGCCAACGCAGTTATTGCAAGAGAAATATCACGCTATCTCTGCTTTTTTTCAAATGTGAAATTAAATTACGTTTTGTGACTCGATTTCTTCGCTGTAATTCTGTTTTAATAAGATTATTTAAAAAAGCTTGAATGCAGCATAACAGTGGATTAAACTAGAAAGATAATTCCAAAATTGATAGCAATTATCGGGAAAGTTTAATGGTGGTTCATAATAAATTAAGTGAAAAAATTTTGCCTTAATATCCATAAGGATGTCTAAAAAAATTAACAAACTGAAATGATAAATATAGAAGTTATAAAGCAAAAGTTACTTTAATACTTTGAAGTCTTTTAATAGTTTAGTATTTGTAAAATTTTGAATACTATTTGAGGTCATTTTGAACGTCTTCTGAAAATGACATTTTACAAAATTTTGACTGATTCAGTAGCAACCTCAGGAGAATAAAAATTGACTCCTTATCTTGGTCTCTTAACTAGAGTTAGTAATATCCAAACCAAAAATTGTACAAATATGCACAGTCTCCAAAATAAACTGAAATCAGTGATTAAACCATTAGATAGCTAGTGTTAAAAATAACTCAAACACTTTAAAAAAATTACAATTAAAATTAATGGTGTGCATTTATATAAAAATATTTCACGGAATTTTTAAATTTCGGTTTATATGCGCCAACCAAAATCCAAACATTTAAACCACTAAAACCATTTAATTATACGCTCCCTTAAACATGAGAAAGAAGGTTTGATTATTTACTAGTTTAATATTGATAGGTCTTATTGATGGGCAAATCAGGCTCCGGCAAAACAAGTATGAGAAGTATTATTTTCTCTAACTTCATCGCCAGAGACACCAGACGGCTCGGCCCAACAAGTTTGTTTTTGCCCATAAACAGTTAACGAATTTCCTTCAGTGGATGTTGAACATGTTCATTTAAGATTTTTGGGCGGATTAGTTTTGAATCTATGGGATTGTGGAGGGTAGGTGGTCTGTTTTAATTTTCTCATTGGAAACAGACAGGCTGGGTTCATGGAGAGCTACTTTGCTACTCAAAGAGAAAACATATTCCGCAATGTTGAGGTCCTCATCTATGTGTTCGATGTTGAAAGTCAAGATTTGAAGAAAGATATGGTTTATTACGGGAATTGTCTTGATGCCATTAACGAGCATTCTCCGGGAGCTAAAGTGTTTTGTCTAGTTCACAAGATGGATCTCGTTCCTCAGCACAAGCAGGCTGCAGTAAGTTTACACTTAATTATGACTATGTTCTGTGTATAAAGGTTCTTGCTGAACGTGAAAAGCAACTTATTGCTGCCACTCGTCCCGGGACTTGTGTCTGTTTTGGAACATCAATTTGGGACGAAACGCTTTACAAAGCCTGGTCGAAGATTGTCTACCAGATGGTTCCAAATGTGAAAGCCCTAGAGAAGAATCTCATCCAACTGTGTGATGTTTTGGAAGCTGATGAGATTATCCTATTCGAGAGGTCAACCTTCCTTGAAATTGCTTGCCATACGACAAAAGAACACCCAGATCCCCATAGATTCGACAAAATTAGCACTATCATCAAACAGTTTAAGCTATCCTGCACGAAATCCGGCGCAAATTTTACGGCTATTGAACTCCAAACTGCACACTTCTCCGCCTTTATTGACGGCTTTACGCCGAATACATATGTCATGGTGATTATGTCAGACCCCTCCATTGGTAGGCTAACTCGGTTCTATTTGAGTTTATTCTGATTTTTCCGAATATTTCATGTATCGACCTTTTTTATCCATACAGGTTCATCTGCTACTCTGCTGAATATTCGAAATGCCAAGAAACACTTTGAGAAGCTAGAAAAGGTCGAGGCTCCCCACTCAGCTATTCTCGGTTGATTTGTTTGATTCTATCATTTATTGCCTGACTTTCTTTTCCGGTTTGTTGCCTTGTTTTCTATCTGAAAAGACGGGATTTACCTAAAACTCATTTTTATTCACAATTTCCTGAAAGACTTCACCTCGAATGTTTATTGATACAACCTTGATTTTGGAAGTTTTGAGCTGGCGAAATACTCTTTTTAAGATAGATGAAATTGTAATTTGTTTTGCTGGCCTTTGAAGAACTCTGTGATAAATAACACACCCTTGTAGGAGTGTAGTATCTAATGGGAGTTTGATTAAAGCCGTAGAATTCCAGACTTGTACATTATTTAGGGAACATGTATTGTCATAATTCCGCAGTTGAATTAACTGCACTCCACAGGAGGACCATAGAATGCCCCTTAAATAGAACTAACTTTAGAATGTGAAACTTACTCTTTAAAAAATGTTTTGCAGGGACATGTGCTGATTGCTGATTCACTAAACCATCGATGAACTGAGAGGAATTGTGCGACTTCTGTTCCCCAGAATGCTTCTCCGACATTATCGATTAATTCAGAGCTACCCCAACGAGTAACCGACACATTTTGACAATCAGCTAGCGCATTTTCATAGAATATGACTTCCTTGTATCGAAATATCGACAAACCACGATGATTGGTTGTGCCACTTTTTAAAGATAATGGTGATCCACTTACAGGTGGTGGAAATGCCAGAACGAGATTCAGATCATCTCCTCCACGCCTCATGATGCCACGAGGGGTGTGATCCAGATCGAAGCAGTGACCCAATTCATGAAGCATTGTTCCCAGAGCGGTTGTGTAATTGGCCCAGTATGTAAATCGATAGGCACTATCGTCAAGAAATTTTCGTCGATCAACTTTTTGAGTATTTGTAAGGCAGAGCTCAAGATTTTCGATTTTCTCTGGCCAAGTGTATAGCGTACCAGATCCCAATAGTGCCAATCCCCCTGCTCCTAATAATAAAAATCCATATGAAATCAAATTAAGAAACTAACCGAGAGCGCAATAACCTTTCGTCCTTAAGATTGCTTCTTCATGAGATAATGGAATGGTCTCCGTTCCTATTAAAGGCCTATATTCTGTACAACTTATAACGGTGAGCCATTTAGCCTTATTTCGATCTTCAGGAAAGAAGCCATCGAGTTCTCTGCCAATATGCTCCCATAGCTCAATAGGGGATAATCGTTGGGCTTCCCAATAGTCTAATTTGGATTTTACGCACCACACAGCCGCGGATGAATATGAGGCGGAAATACGGGGAAGATAGTGTGAAGGTGGCAAGTCTCCAGCGAAGATAAATGTTCGGCGATGACCGGTCTCAGAATATATGGTTTCTGCAGTTAAGGTCTGAAGTAGTCGTGCTGCTAAGCCAAGGCGATGACAAGCGCTCTCAGTATCAAATGGTACGTCTTTGGGTGCTTGAAATGAACCTTCGTGACTATCAAAAATCACATAAATACAGCGAACATAACACCTATTATCATTTGGTTGGGATCTTTTAATGGTCAAATAGTACGAAGCATGAGGACAGCCAAGTCGAATGTCATTTTCACCTAATGGAAGAGGAATCAGTGCTTTAAAGGGCACCTCAGTCGCAAATTTTGACGAATTTTGAAAGACTGTACATTTATTAACAGATGTAATGGTCGGGTGGCAACCATAAGAGCATGCAAGTACTCCCTTAAGCAGAAAGAGAGGATAATCTATGATATCGTTATGTTTCACATTAAGCAAATGCAGAGACATCAACCGGCAAAAATGGTAGGAGAGAATGATAACAGAGGTTATTTATGCAACCAAAACAAAATAAAATTTCTCCAGTGAAATAAACCGGCTAAAGTCAGGCTCATGTTGTATTATAAATTGATATGCAGCAGAAATCATGTCCATTAATAATTATTATCAATAAATTAACATATTTGAAAGGTAAAGTTGAATTTCATATGTTCAAGGCTGCAATCCCATTTGTACAACCTAGGCTAAGTGAACAAATCCAGCCTTACTCATATCTTGGTTAGCAGAAGTAGTGTTTGTCTCAAACTGTATTATATTCATTTCTTACCTTATCTTATCCTTTTACCTATTTTGATTTATTCAGCTTACATTGTTGACTTCCTCTTTTCTATCATGTTCTTTTATTTTTATCTTATTATTTGCATTCTCTTCGCTCCTTACCTCATATTTTCCCCAAATATTTTTACAAAATTGCTTCATTACTTTCACTCTAATTTTGATTTACCTCAAATTAAATCGTTGTTTTGTTTATTTTCTTTAACCCCTAACCGCCTGTATGCGTTAATATCATGTGCTTTATTACATTTGCAATAATCATTCTAGTAATATTTTAGAATATGATGTCTTTCGGGGATGATGACGATATGTTCATTGACGATGTTGAGCTCTCGGTAGCCTATTCATCAGATGAAAACTCTGAACCGGACGTAAACCTCGAAAACCAATACTACAACGCCAAGTCCCGCAAAGATGATAACCCCGATGCTGCTATCGAAGAATTTAAGAAAGTTCTCGAACTTGAAGCAGAGAGTGGAACCAAGGGTGATTGGGGTTTCCGCGCACTCAAGCAAATGATCAAACTCCAGTTTCGCCTTGGTTTTTACGATGACATGATGGAGAACTATCGCAATCTTCTCACTTATATCAAATCTGCGGTAACTCGCAACACCTCTGAGAAGTCTATCAATTCAATTCTCGACTATGTATCTACCTCAAAGCAAATGGATATTCTCCAGAATTTCTACACTACGACTCTAAATGCCTTAAAAGATGCTAAAAATGAGAGGCTGTGGTTTAAGACAAACTCAAAATTAGGAAAATTATTCCTCGAACAGAGTGACTATGTACAACTTCAACGGATCATTCGAGAACTTCGTGAGTCGTGTTTAACAGAGGCTGGCGAAGAAGATCTCAAAAAGGGTACTCAGTTGTTAGAGATCTACGCTCTGGAAATCCAAATGTACACCGCTCAAAAGAATAACAAAAAACTCAAAAATTTGTATGACAAATCCCTTCAAATTAAATCAGCTATACCTCATCCTCTGATTATGGGAGTTATTCGGGAGTGTGGAGGGAAAATGCATATGAGAATGGAGAATTATCAGAGTGCCCACTTGGACTTCTTTGAGGCTTTTAAGAACTACGACGAGTCAGGGTCTCCAAGGCGAACTCAGTGTTTGAAGTACCTTGTTCTTGCGAGCATGCTTGCAAAAACTGGTATTAATCCATTCGATTCTCCGGTAAGTTTACGTTGCTTATATCGCGAATATCCTGCAATTCTAGTTATTTGGTTTCCTTTTTAATTGCTCAGTTAATGCACCTAACTAGTGCCATTCCCGTTTTCACTGTTCGCTCTATCTCCGTTTAATTAAAGTAGGATTTACTGGTGTTATGGTTATTAGGATATTTTAAAATGGCATTTACCATTGGAATAGTTGTAGGTTTTAGTTGTTTTGGAGTGACATAATCAGATTTTGTTAATTGTTGCATGTTTGTTAATTGCGATTTCAATTTGTCCTTACCTAGTTTTAAGCTTTGAGGATCTTAAGATTTTCTTATCTTCACCCAGTTGGTAGAATGGTCAACCCCATAGCTTGTGAAATGGGTAATATAGAAGATTTGATGTTGGTTTGACCTTCATCCCAAGATAAGGGTTAAAAGGGTATTAAGGAGCCAGGGCAACAATAACGTTCATTTGTTTTTTTCTTTTCTTGAACTTATCTGTTGCTAATTCACGATTTTTATCTGTATGTCCTGCAAGGGGTTGGGACGGGAATGAATCTAGCAACAGGTAGACAATGAAGTCAGACCATCTAAAGTGTCAAACTTTATTTGAGTTCTGGATTCATTCTGTTGTTTACATTTGTTTAATGGATCTACTTTAGTATGCCATGTTCTAATATTTTGACTTTTAGGATTTACTCCTGTAGCGGATTGCTACACTAATAATTTATGCTCAGTAATCCCTATGGCAAGATCCTCCAGTTTGGAATAGTTCCCAGGATTAACTGAGCTACCACAAAGCTAGAGAAGAAACAGACATTTGGCGTGGTATACGTTTATTTTGGCTGTGTCATTGACACGCAGCTTAGTCATTATAATACAATGAAGGGTTTGTCAAACAATCCAGGGACTATTGATTGGTGGCTGGTTGAGAGGTCTCTGCGCTCATAGCCGCACTTGCTCCTACGTGGTAAGTTGTACGGCTGCATCTTTGAGTCTGAGTGCACATGGGATTTCTTTGTTCAGCCATGAAAGCATTGTGCACTCCACGGTTACTTCTCCATAGGCCAGAGTTCCACTCTAGTGTTGCTATGAATGGATAGGAAACCGGCAAATGGAAAGATCGATGGTCTAATGTAATTAAGTTCATTCCTCCTTATTATAGTCACGCATGCAGTACCCGACTATCCGAAATGGGACGATACATTACTCTAATGGCTAGTTTCTATATAATGGAAAGTTGTAACTTCTTAAGCGATGTACCCATTATCATTTTTGATTGGTAGCCATCCAAATCTATGTTTAAGTCGATCAGCTCGGGTTCTTTTTACGATTAGCTGTCAGTGTTAAAATCATTTTGATCTGAAACACGATCATACTGAATTATTCCGTAGGCGAATGATTGCAAATTTTGCAACTTACATTATCACTCTTATTCTAACACTTGATCTTTTCTTTGCTTACAGGAAACGAAGCCCTACAAGAATGACCCACAAATCCTCGCGGTTACAAATCTAGTAACTGCTTATCAACAAAACGATGTGAAAGCATTTGAACGAATCCTTCATGAGGATCACGAATCCATTATGGGTGATGAGTTTATCCGCGAGCACATTGTGAATCTTGTGCGCAATTTCCGAACAGAAATGTTGGCTCGTCTATTACGACCTTACTCCCGGGTTCGTCTGAGTTTTGTTGCTAAAGCCCTGGATATCGGTCTAGGACCTAAAGAAGTTGAAAATCTCCTAGTTGAATGCATTCTAGATGGACATTTAAAGGCTTACATTGATCAAGCTGAGCAGGTAATTTATTAGCCAATGAGATGAACGAAATAAAATTGCTCGATTCTGATTGGTAAATTGATCTGTGGGTATTTATTTTATAGGTTCTCATCCTTTCGCCTCAGCCAACCACAGATGGTAAACCTGAAATGTCGCGGTACGAGGCGATTAATCAATTGTCAAATAATTTGGCAAATCTCATGAATCTGGTCACTACTCATTCTGGGACAACTTCTTCATAAATGTGGAATCGCTTACCCTTGCCAATTGTCTCCCCTTATGTACTTCCAAATTCTTCGCACAGCTTCTGTGAAATGACCAACGTCTGTATCATGCCACAAACATTATACCGCATTTTATTACGTCTTTTGTTGATCAAGTACCTTCAGACAAATGTATTGCTGGTATTTGTAAGGAAAGATGAGAATTAGCCTTATCTGAATATTTAGTTCGATTATTAATAGCTGCATTGGACTGTTAGAATATTTTAGCCATTTCATGATGTTTACTTTGCTCCCCTTATGCAGATATCCTACAGATATTTTTACCAGATTAAAATACGAACAATTGAAGTTCAAGAGCAGCGATAAAAAGTCGCTCTTAAATTCAAACTATTGCATTCTGCAACTTTTACTTACGGAATGTAATAGTTCTAATAAAAGCGATTTCATCCATGTTAATACTTTTATAAATCTAGAAAGCGTATAACTTCAACATAGCCTTAGGATCTAAACCAGCATCCCCTTTGCTACTTGGTAGACGTCCCTACTGGTTTTATCTTTTTATAGTGTTTTTGAATCAGTGTTGTATGAAGGGGCCGTCATCCTTATGCAGAATGCTAAGTACTTATGATCTCACCAGCCAATTAGATAGTATCATTAAACCTCTAAGCCATATTTCTCCTTCTAAGAACTAGTCATGAAAGAACCAGCCAGCCGATGTTTTAAGCGAACTATGACAACAAGCCGGGTCCGAATTATGACCTCTTTGCACTCGCCTTTATCGCTCTTCCATTGCAATGTACATATTTACGCTCCTAGTAATTCTCGTCATTTTAGGTGGTCTTAAACTACCTGAGCCTCTACACAACTCCTTCTTCATTGAGTGCCTGCAATATATCTACATAGTTCGATTGTCTAGCTTTTTAAATAAAAGCAAATAAGAGGCAATGCAGTAGTACTTCATGAATATGAGTCATGTTTTGATACTCTCATCGATTGATGCATCATATAGCGCTTTGGGCCAATTATCCATTTAATTAATTAAAAGCCCCTACATCCACCTATCTTTGGGTCTCTGCCAATTGTAGCCTGGGGATATCAAGCTGAAAAATAGATCACTGGAAGAAAATCTGATTTCTGGTACTACAACAGTGCAAAAGATCATCTCTTCAAGTGTTTTAAAGCTTGCCTTAGTAAACTTGAGAATTTATCTATTTCCATTCTCTTTTATTTTAGACTGGAACGTCACAGGCACGTTCATGGTAGGAATAAATAACGAAATCCACATCGTCAGAGCATTTGTTAGTTGATTCTATACATATTTAACATACATTTAAAAATAAACTATACATGATTAATAAAAATCATTGAGAAATGCTATCAGAAGCGGCAACTTCAGCGGCTGTCTTCTCAATCATGTCACTCAGACTAACTCGATTAGATTTCTCAAGGCTCACCCTCTCTTTGGGATTCATTCGAGGTCTTTTAAGCGGAATCACTTCCACTTCTGATTCATCACTGTCAGTTACGACTTCATCATCGTCTTGTTCTCCTCTTTCCTCCACATTGTTGTCATCATCATTTTCAGTAGCTGCGTGCCTGGCAAGAACTTCATCTATCAAAGCGGAAATATCGCAAGTGGAACGAAGCTTGGGTTCGGACGTGCGCTTGCTTTTGCCTAATAAAAAGAAACAGAGAGAGAGCAATTGAAAGGCGGATTTCGAAAATGAATAACTGTAATGAAGGAATTAAAAATTGTTCAACTGGCCATTAAACTTCGATGTTATTAAAAACGTTCTCCACCTTCTTGATCAATGAAGGCCATTTTCACTTCCACTTAATTAAATGCAGAAATAATCGCACCTTGTATAATATCCAGACACACTTAGATACTTTATTTAAAAAAAAACCATTTCAATCCATATTACATCAGAATAAATTTCACAGATAAGAGCTTACCTTGTATCAAATAACCACATTTAGGTAAATAGGATCAAACAGGCATTAAAAGCAGCTATTCTATAGTAGCTACCAAAACTCAACTGTGCATTGAACTCAGCGTTCTCAAACATTTTAAGTGTCAACTACCCTTCAGCATTAGATGTATTTGTTCTAATTTAGGATGGAAATCAAACAACTCCACTTAGTTCGTTATCCGATTTGCATAATCTTTAAGACACCAAGTTACAGTACGATTAGAAACTTATTAAATAGACTACAAAGGAATCAAGTTCACAAGTGGAAGCTTTGCAGCAAATCAATTCCAATTAGCAAAAACGTTAACATCAGAATCAAAAAGTAGCACTGGAGTGGAGACTGGACGTGGTAAAAGACTTAAAGTGCCTATTTAGAAAAGAGAATGAATATAAAAACCTAAAAAATAAATTTATGCTTCTCGAAGCCCTTCAATTTCTAACTAACTTGAAATGCAAATTTCAATGCATTGTTCAAAAACAAAGGGAAAATTTTGAAATACGTTTAAGTCGATTTAAATCGAAGTCCACTATTTTCAGTAAGAATGAGGAAAAACGCACCCTCAAATACGCTTGAGAATTATTATTAATAGAAGCAATGCGCAGGCTTTATCCATTAACCTATACGTCAAATCTTCGGGTACTTCAGTAGCACAGTGGCATGGCATAACGCCACTGATAAAACTCTAAGAGAAGCTCAGATCAAGTCATTGTAAATGTAGGTGAAACAGTGCAACATAACAAAACTACTAGGACTCAAAATTTGTAAAAAAATAAATTCAGATAAATTCATGGCGACCTAAGTGCTAATGACAATGCAAATGAGAAGAACACCTACTCTTTCTCTTTGCCTTAATAGCTTCTTTGGTGAGTTTGTCGTAATTTTCTTCTTCACTCTCAGAGGTGTAAAATACAGTGATATCGTAATTCCTTTTGTTTTCTAAACAAAAGAATGAGAATATTAATAAAAGGGAAGAGATCACTGCAGAACGAAAATGGAACTAAAGCTTACTCAGAGCGTCATCCACAAGATGCGGGAAAAGCCTCTCTTCTCGTTTGAACTTTTTCTAAAATTAAAACAGAACCCGTGAATGGTAAGGATGACACGTAAGAAACGCATTTCGGCATGATTAAAGATGAGGAATTGAAAGATAAACACGACGCATTCAATATAAAACGGAATGACGACTACAAGTAAGCCTTAAAGTTAATATAAATTTAAATACGGAAATTTTTTGTAGGACTAAAATTCCATAATTTTCCGTGAGAATAGGGGAAAAATCAAAACTTAGGCCAAAGATTAACTCGATAGGTACCTTTGCTCCGAATATAAGGATTCTAACTAGCAGGACAACAAAACAGTGCATTTTTGTCATTAATAAAAGGAGAAAGAAGGTCATCAAGGCTAGAGGACCTATTCATGCACTCCAAACAGTACAGTGAGAAACAATGTGCAATAAAAACCAGCGACAGTATTTCTCCATAAGAGGAAAGCGTAGGATGATTTGCAATCGCCTTGGCTACTAACAAGAAGCAATCACAGGAGAGCGCTGATGAACAAAAAGATATTGACAATACATATTACAAATATTATCACGCTGGAGATATATTATATATATCTCAATGATTCCACTTACAAACATATTAAGAAATCGGAGAGCGGTGTCGTGCAGTTTAAAAATTAACTAAATAGGAAACTATATGATTAAGATCAGATCATGGAGAGACAGGCTTTCAAGATAAGAAATAAATTCGCTGTATTCCATTAAAACTGTGTATACAGAATAGGAAGCTAAAAAACGGTGTAGATAAATATATGAATGATTAGAGTATCTGAAAATAATTAACCTAGTGCTTGAAAAGAACACTTCGATCAAATATTCGTACAATTTAACCTTTTATGTAACAATAATACTTACAAAAAAATAATAGCTTACCAAGAGCTGACTTCTGGACCTATCAGGAAACAGTTTAGTCATTGAATAAAAGTCCGTCCCAATTGTACTCAGAGCTCGATAAAATCTCGTCGTATCTTTTTCAGTCCACTTTCGGCCACGTCGTTGAATGGGTTTTCGACGGAAGCTATTATAAGTAGTACCATAGAGACCTGCTTCCTCAGCAACGTGTGTTCTGGCAATATTCGACTCATCAACAGGTTTTTCAACCCGAAGACTCTGTTCATCAAGAACGATATTACCATCAGCATCGAGACATAATTGTGGAGCAAGTGGATCGATAGCCTCATTAGAAGTATCCTGATCTTCGATGTGTAATTCATCTTGCTTCTTATTTATTACTAGAGAAGGGGTAGGAGATTTTAGTTGAATTGATGAGTCTATTTTAGACGATGGAGGATTTGGATTAATATCTCGAATTCTAGGGGGTGGTTTATTGACGGGAACCCAATTTAAGAGAGAACGAAGTGTGACAGTGGACCGATCGAGGGGTGCGTCTGCTGGGGGTGGTGTGTCTCCGTATACTTGATGTTTCCTTGGAGTCTAGCGAAAACGTTATATATACAAAAACAAACATACACGTTTGACGGCAAACAATTTCATAGGACTTGGCTTGGTTGACGTCCTAGGTGTGGAAATTTTCGAACTAGGATCATCAATATCAACACTATTTGACCTAAAGAAGGGCTAAATGAACAAGCTTAGTGACTTACTGAGATGATGCTGGAGTGCCTGTATTCTTTTTGGGAGTGGATTTCTTCGCAGGCGATTGAACTTTTTTCTTTGATGGAGAAAGTTTCTCGGGAGACTTTGGCTTTTCCGTCACAATTGCCTCGACCACCACTTCGGTTTCAGTTGGTATTTCGATCGATTTCTCCACCTTATCAGGTGATTTGTATTGACTTTCATTTGCAATTAGTGTGGCAGGGGAAGAAACAGGGTTCTCTGTGGCTTGGTCAGTTTTTCTAACAAGAATAAAATTATGAGAAGAGACATACTTATTTTTGTTATTTACAATTGGCCGAATTTTTGGTTTAAAAACCCTAGGCATGTCCACCACCTATAATAGAAAGATACAGCGCTTAAAATGAAATAACCAATGGTATAGTTGCATTAGGAGATTTAAACTAATTGTAAAACCACCTATAGTTGAGATAATCCTTTAACATTATCCGTTAATTAAATTGAGGTCGGTATAATCTGCATTCCAACAAGTACCCTTATTTGTTTTCAATATGCAATCTACGTCAGTTTACTATGTATGAACGAAAATATTTCCACGGGTAATTTAACCTTAGAAATAGATGTACACTAAAAATCATTTTAATCTCTCAGAATAATGATGAATTATTCAGCAATTATTTATTACTTTGCTTATTATATATCGTTGGAATTCCTGATAATGCTCGCTCTGATTTACTCTGCGAGTGCCTAAATGATAATGGGCTCGATTAGCTGATGCTATTATTTACTATTTGAAATATAAAAATGGCTCTTGTAAATTATGAAATTATATATGATATATAACAAAAATCCTTGCACACAATTCGAAGATTTCAGATTTTTGAATTTTAATGATGTTTCATTTATTCTTTATGTGACACTTGTGGTGGATTAGCTACTTTAATAAGCCTTGACTATTCTCAGAAATCTTCATGGCAGTTTCTTCTAATTGGTAAGTCTTTCGGAATCAGCTAAGCTATCGCAAAGCTATAGGAGAAACAGACGTATACCATGGAACGCGTTTATTTAGTGTGGCGTGCTGGCGCGCAAGCGTGATGCGTATTGTATAACGTGGAACTTATTCATTATATACACTTTATGTTATGGTGACCTCATATGACTTGGGTCATTGATTGGTCAGGTAATCGTGTACTGGAATTGACCATCGATTGATCGTCTTGGCATTGGTCGTTGGTTGGTCGAGAGGCTTCCGCATTTGTCATGCTAAAGTTGTGTTCAACATACTAACACTCCATAAGGTTTAATTCTATAGTTAGCTAAAAATCGATCCAATAGAAAATGTAATCCTTACAACCAACCTTCTTTGGTTTAAGTGATTAGATTGTAGCGGCTTCCGTGCTAATATTATCTTTTACATCTATCGGCGATCGAACATAAGTCGAAATATATTTTAATAACTAGGTTGTGAGATTTTTGCTGAATTTGTAATGTGCTTCATTTATCGTATCATATATTTCCATTCATTTGTATTCAATTCTTATTAGTTATCGGTGCTATTTCTATACGCCTTGGTAATGGGAAATTATCGAAGCCTTACGATGTTTTCCTCCATATCAGTTTGTAAAACTACAATTATTGCAGTTTCACTACGTAGTGTGTACGAAACCAAGAATCATAACTTTTCGTCTTATAATATTTGTATTCTTGTTTTTCGCAATGTATCACCAATAATTGTTCAGCTTATCTAGAATTAATTCTGTTCGATTTCATTTTCAATTTTGAGATATAATTAGTACTTTCATTATAAAGTTCTCTGCTATAATTCCATGCAGCTTTGAGAGTAACTTAATGTAAACGTTTATCTATCTTCTTTATTTTTTATTTAATATATCCATTAATATGACTTTGTAGAGGTAACCC
Organism: Hymenolepis microstoma; assembly: GCA_000469805.3. Lineage (NCBI taxonomy): Eukaryota > Metazoa > Platyhelminthes > Cestoda > Cyclophyllidea > Hymenolepididae > Hymenolepis > Hymenolepis microstoma. The sequence continues at coordinate 22,072,969 of LR215991.1, read as the reverse complement.
ATTTTCACCCCAACATGGTTCTAGTCCAAATTATCCTAATGCCTATATAATTTGTAAATATTATATAGAATAACTTTCTATTACTTGTATATCAAGCCTTATCAAATAAACTACCATTAGTAAACATGGTTTTCGATGTCTTATTTGTTTACATAAATAGATTTTATATTGTTCCTACAGCTTCTTTCAACCGCAGCATCGCAAATGTTGGTATAGCTATGAACATTTCCAGCACTTAATATAATGATTTCCCTGTTTTATTCTTTAATTGCTTATTCTTCTCTTAAGAGAGGTATCTTAACCATTGATTATGCTCTTGATCATCTTGCTTAACTCTAATTTCAAGCATTAAGATGTCCGTAGCACGATGCGATTATATTTAAAGGAAAGCGTCTCCACAATGAAAATGAGTATTTTGTTATAAAGACTGTTGGAATAAATTTCCTCTATGAAAGCGCAATAGGACAAAATACGAAACGCGATTGTACGAACACTTGTAGAAAGTTGGGATACCTCAGAAATCTAGTTCCCAAGTTTAATTAAATGAGTTTGACGAAAACAAACTATGATCTTATTCATAGACAGGTAGACAAAAGATAGTTTAAGTTGAAGGTGAGCACACCATTGAGCAGAACCCAGTGTTGGATACTATGAGATATATATTTGGGTTGTAAAACCTGCACGTTTGAACTGGTTGTAGCCCGGTACTATTATACTGACTACTTAAACGACGGTTGCACATTAAGCATTTGAGCTATGCTGAAGAGAACTGAAGGTAGGAAGAAAAATGTTATATCCGGAAATAAATGAGCGTTAGTATAAAGAAAGGGAGGCCAGGGGGACAGAGAGAACCCAAGCTGAGATGCAGGGTAGACATTTGGTTGGCAAAGGCAGAACTCGCTACTGAGAAACATACCATCCGCATCCAAAGAAAGTAGGATTCTGCAGCTCAAGCAGTAAAATAATATCTTGTCGAAAAAAATTGATTCCATAGTACATATAAGGTAATTTAAAAATAGGTTTGAACGACTTTTCTTAAGGATTAAACTTGGTACTAATAGATGAATCTATCAAAGCTAAAATTTTCTTCTATGATTACCTAGCAAAGACCTCATATATATGCGACTACACGATAAATATGGAACTCGAAGTACCTAATTCCTTGTCATGACCTAAGGCTTCTTTGTGTATCAACCATTAATTTATACATATGAGGATTAGAACCTTAAACTGACCTTCGAGTAACCATTTCAGGTATCATTCTTCTAACCAGCTGAATTCTAAGCACTCCCAACTGTGTATAATTTTTTGGGTGACATATATAAAGTTGCTCAAAGTAAATTTCATAGTCGCTTCAGGAAGAAGGAGGAAGGTAATTAGTGACTACAATAATTAACAGATTGAAAAGAAGTTCAATAGACAAGGAAATTGCACTATTGTCAGAGACTTTGAGTCAAGATAACTCCTACCAGAGTCTTAATACAGTCTCAAACAGGAACCAATTCCGACTCCAATGCCGAAACCTGGATCAACGTGATTTGACACTTTTCAAAGGAAAAGTCTCAAAACCACTCTAATTCTGTCCATTAACTGTTTGGTTTCTATAGTACTGGCACGACTATTAGTGTCATTCTCCACACAGCGTTAGCTACAAACATAATGGTCCATGGCTTAAGATCTGGAGTATTCGTTATCCAAACATACATTGGGACTAGTGAAGTCGCACAAATGGACTGACAACCACGTTTGACTTTGCATTGGAATGTGACTGGAGGCCGAGTCCTGCTGCCACCATATATATGACCTATCATGGCTACAATCGTTCGATACCCAGGGCTTAACTACCACTGTGGTTAGCGATTCCACGTAGGTATCTGAATTCGAAAACAATGACAGTTTGGGGAAATTTTGTGTGCATGAATAGAGTAGTATCCTTTGGAGGACCGCAACAAACCATCTCTTATTTTGAGAGGTGTGCTTTGGACCTGGATAAAAGCTTTTCCTTTCGAAAATAACCAGATTGATTGTGGTTTGGCAGGAATCTTCACATTGCTCAAAAGTTTATCATATTGGCCAAATGGTTTTCGAGGGCCCTTTGAGTGAGAGTTTGATCTTTGATGCAAACTTCGTGATAGAGGTGGGAAATTTCAATTAACTGTGAGGACAAAGCCTGAATTGTGACGTCAGGGTGCTCCAATCCTATTTCTGCAGATTTGTGGAGGAATTTATTGTGTGAGAGCTATCATTTCACAACAGCCTCGTAGTCTGTATTGCAATTCTCCAGTTCGTGTGGTATTGGTTTGACAGAGTTCAGGGAGCATTGAGCAGGAACCATGGTCACCTTATTTTGATGGTCTGAGCGAATTGTTATGATACAAATCATTCTCTTCTACAATTCAAGTTGGGTTCCAGTCGCCAATTCTCCCTGTCAACACATAGTTAAAAGAAATGTGAAGTCTTTGAAGGAGGCGAAGTGTGCGTGAACACCTTTAACACATCTGAAAAAGCAATCAAATTTTATATCGCAAATTTTACCTCGAACACCACATTGCGTCATTCGAACTCATATATTTCGAGTACTCTCTCCCTCTCCTATAGCCCCTGGTCCATCTCCTAGTAAGTGAGTGCCCGTGAATACATGAATCAGAAGAAGAAAGTGAACTTCACCATAATCCTATTTGTTGGCTCGACAATAATGCCAACTTTTCCCCTATTTTCATATTGAGATTTCGCCTTTTCTAAATCCCAACCGAAGAGAAGAAAGGAGCAATTAATTAGCCAATAGGAATTAATTTCTGTTTATTCTTTACAATACACTCACATACATTTTGTATAAACGTACTTTGCATAACTTCTTTAGGCCAGCAAAACTGAGTCTCTTCAAAAGGTAATATTAGAAACAAAAGGCAAGGCTCCAGCTCAAAGACTTTGCATTCTTCCTGAAACTTCAAAATTTGAAATAGTAGAGTTACTAGGCAAGGAAGATTTAAGGAGAAATTTTCGATAGATGGACACGCGTGGCAAATTTGTATACAAGTGAGAAGAATAAAACCTCAGCAAAAATAGCAAGTTGTCCTGAGTTTAAGATTTAAAGATTGGTATAGAAAAGGAACGAGGATGATCGGATAACCAACTTTAAAAATAAGTGCGTAAAACAGATTGACAAGCAGGTAGATAGAGAGGAAGAGGGACAGAATTGCTATGGTAAAGAAAAATCCCTGAAGAATGTCTGTTTATTGAGAGCAAATAGGTACCTGAGATGCTAAGGCGATGATTAGGTGTACGGTAGACACCATCCCTGAGCAAGTTTTATGGGAGGTAGTTAGGGTTATAGAGGTTGATCGGGTGGATTGGGATGTATAGTCTCAAATTGAGGCCTGGCGCAGAGAAGTGGGCTGGAAGACAGGACTAGAAGGCAGACTATTGGAAGAGAGGCTGGCCATTGTAGCGGTTGTTGAATTGCCACCGCCGCCGTTGTTGCCGTTGTTACTGTTTGAGCTGAGGTTCTTGTGCTTAGCTCGTGTGTGACGCTTCAGATGAACATCGTAGGAGAACCGCGCCGAACAGTGAGTGCATTGAAACGCTTTTATACCTGGATGATTAATTAGTAAAGGGATCAGTTTAAGACCTACGTAGACATTAGGTCAAATGAAGCTCATATACATCAAAATGCAGCTAAATGGAGATAAATTAATAGGTCGCCGAATGGGAAGGAAGATCGTCTCAATATATTAACCACCTGGCAAAAAAATCTTTGTACTCTACTACTCGTATCCGGTTATGCAAACGTCTTGGACAGAATAAATCGACTTGGATCAGAGTCGAATTTACGTACTTCAAGGTTTGGGGGAGGCTGACGGATTGTTCCACGTGTGTTTTGCTGTGAACACGCAGCAGCGAACTCGACTACAAGGATATTAGTCCCCCGTTCAGATAAGATCATTTTCCTCCTAACCTGCTAAATTTCTATACCTTCGTTACGACTTCTTTAGTTAACTCTCCTGATAGACCCCCCACCACCCCCTCAATAATAACGACAGTTACCAATGAACCCAACCCAATTCAAGTGACGTCCACGACACCCTAAACATTTGCTGAGCTTTAAATAGGTGAAAAGAAGTTTCAAATAGCGAACATCTGATTATTACTTCAACTGTACTCCCTTTCTTCCCTACCTTTGCGTGATTACAAAAGCAGCTGCAAACGTTTTGCTCTAATTTCCCATTGCATAAGCATTCTTGTACTTTCAATATGATTCTGCCCTCCAATGTTCTTCGTGTTTCTGCTGTCTGCTTGTGTCCACTCATAGCCCAAAGTATTTTCATTTGGGACCGGTAGTTATTGATGGTGAGCAATTAGAAAATTGCTGGATGGCAGTCGTGGAGACGGTCAGCGCTGTTAGCTTTAACACTCTGGTGACCATCAAACAGATTTTGATACGCTTAATATTCCTTCGTATAACATGAAACAAAATTTTTCCTCTTCGGCGGAAACTTTGAAAAAATAAGAACTTCTTGATACTTGAAATTAATGCCTTATGTTTCAGACTTTTAGCTCAATTAAGTATGTGAATGGTTCAGGATCAGTAAATCACCTGTTAATTACTTAATACTCTGGATTCAACCTGTAAATCGCTCGATTCAGCAAGAACAATGCTACTAAATTTATGAATTTGTAAAAAGATTGGTTAAATATATCAGAAAATTCACCTTCGTGAACGGCTTCCCGATGGCGCTTGAGACTAGACTTTTGGGAGAAGCGTTTTTGGCACGTTGTACATTCATAAGGTCGTAGACCTTTATGTACGGCATCAATGTGCTTCTGTAGATCCGAATTTCGCGAAAAACTCTTCTGACATTCACTACACTGGAAGGCTCGAACACCTAAACGGAGCACCCAAGATAAAGAAAATAAAAAATTAATGAACTTTGATCAAAAATTATATTTGAGAAAAAAATCGAAAGGGTTTCTTATTTCGTTTGCATAAATATTATCCGCGATTTAGAAGGAGAATATTGGCAATTTAAAGAAAATTATCAATCACTTATTTACGTTACTTGACTACTTATCTAATCCCATTTGACATTTACATGTATAATTTAAAATAAAGATATCTTGAATCCTCACTGGTAAGATATTTACTTTTTATAAATTTTGATTTGGCAAATTGAGCAACCTAAGCGTTTCCCTCGGCATGCGATTGATTCCTATCAAAACTGGGTAATAGATAGTAAGACATGAATTGGATTGGAAAGGCGTTGTCATAATTTTAAATGCTCAATAGCTCCTTAAATTGAGTGTTCGCGGTGGTACAAAGAATTAAGAACACTGTTAAAAAACTGTTTAAGACCTCTCAGAGAAAGAAAATGTTTTTAAGACCGATTTTGTAAGTTATTAGCTAGTTGACTTGTAGAGAACACGTCAGTTAAACTTTTCCCTCCTTCCTCATCAATTACTCCAATGGTTTAAGTTAATTTTGAACACGACGACATCTGTGTAACCGCCTCTCTCCGCAGTCACCATTGCCTTCAACCAAATTCGTATAAGTGGCTTCTCATCGAGTTGAACATCGCTTACTTTGTCTGCTCTATGGAAAATCACACTACAGTATCCGCATCTCGGCATTCACAACCGAGATTTTCCAGCCCCTCCCCCCCCCCCCCCACACAAGCTTCTAGTTAGAGACGTTTGTTTAAACCTCGCTATTATTATTATTATTATGGAGACCAAGTTCTCATGTGAAAGCAATAGAATATTAGTTGCCAATTTAACTGCATCCACGTAGCTACCCTTTTCGACTATAAGTTGCTTTAAGTAATCGATTATTTATCTAAATTGGAAAAAATATATTTAGAAATTTGAATTAGAGTGCCAAGTAACTTCTGCCCAAACACCAGAGTTTTTAACGATTCTTCTGTGATGTGAAATAATTTCGGCTTTTCCTAGAGTTTATCAATTCATTTATTTAATGAAAAATACATTCAAATCAAAAAATTCGAAAAAAACGGTGCATGACCATCCAATATTTAGGTAGCTGCGGTCAATAATTGAACTTAATATCAGGAACGTAATCAGTTTCAGTGTTATAGTAATTTTATCTTGAAGTCTACTATTTGGCATAGAATCCTATAATAATAAAATTTATTTCAAATAAATATTGTTGCAATTTTACTTAGTTGTAAACTTTAAAAAATGTACCAAAATGGAAAGCCTAAACATCTTAAAGTTTACGAGAAATTAAGCCTAACGTCAAAAAAGTCATTTAATGTAGAGATGTAGCGACTTGTTGATTCCAAATAATAAGTAGTAGGAAATTAATAGCATTATGAACGTACCTTTGTGAACGGCCTTTACATGTGAATTGAGATTGCAACTCTTGGTGAAATTCTTGTTGCACAGTTCGCAATGATAGGATTTGCCCGCTGAAAAGTATACAAAAGGAGGCTCTACTGGTTAAATTTCAGTAGTAAGTGACTATGTACAAATACCGATCTGTTGACAAACAATGTCAACAAAGTCGGAAATAACCACGGGCTTTTGATCAACATAAAATGTAGCATTATAAAATATGATCATAAATCGACCTCAATGGTAAAGACCAGAGAGACTCATGAAAAACATCTAAATTTTTTGCTGAAAATTGAAGATAATTAATTCCAATTGTGTTCGTTTTAACATGCTCTTGTAGATCAAGACCCGTACTTAGAAGTAGATTCCAATCATTTTGGCTCTTATAAATTCCCAAGATCATTTTAAATAAAACAACCCAAACAAGCTCTCTACTGTTTGGCTTCAATCATTATCATAAGAATTAGTGGCATTTTAAAGGGATCAAGGTACTCCACTTATTTAATCATCCTTGACTGGGATAAGCGATCGACTTACCTCCACGTGGTGCACCCTGGATAAAGTATACTCGTATGAAAAAAGTCTAGAAACCGGCAGTTGACTTCAAACTACCATGACTCGACTGCTTGTCATATTCGACCACTTTCACAGTACTCACTTTACCTTTTTCTCGGACCTTGTCTGTCTACTTTACACCTGTGAACCACTCTTATGACCCCTTTCGATTTTGTGACTTTGATATTTCTTCCCTCTGTGAAGCCTGACGTCAACTAAGGGGCTCATGATAACTATCAAAAAAGCCTGCCATTTGATATAAATAAATAATCCTTGACTTATCGGCTAGTGCCTAATGAAGAAGGTGATAGAATTCAGGTTTCGCCAGGAAAACCACATAAGTATTAAAATTAGACACTTTTCTGAATAGGGTTGTGAGTTATATTAAGGGATTGTGGATCCATAACAATTGGCAACTGTTTGAAGGTAGCTTAAGCATGCTTTTTAATCTTGGACTTTCAAATTTAGATCGGAAGTGGTAAAAGTCCTGAATAACCACAATGGGCGCAATAAGGTAGTGTGATCAATGTCAGCATAGTCAACCTCTGAATAATATCTTAGGAACATAGTAGCAAAACTTCACTTCTACTTGATATTCTGCTTAAGGCTTACCTGAACAATTCAACTATTCTTCCATATTTGGATGCTACTCCATTCGCATCCGTTTTGCTTGTTACGGAGAGTTCAGTCTCATCCCTCCCCAGCTTTCTTAAAAGTGTTAAATTTCGTAGCACCCAGTAGAATCATAATGCTCTCCATCAGGACTAATTAAAGCTCTATATATTCTGGGAGAATAGGGTGCTATAGGTTATCGAACTATGAATGTAGAAAATAGAAGGAATATAGAGCAGGACAAAAAGGGAACTGCATAATTGTACAAAGGAAGAGATTGTTGAAGATTTCAATTAACTAATGCTCCTTTTCATATAGCTAAATTCAGTGTGACTAGTTAAAATCCTTCAAATTGCACTGCTCCCTAGCAGTGATAATGACTCTTAATTTTAATAATCCATTACCCCACTGTTATTGCATAGCTACATCAGGCGGCAATGTAATCTTATGCCATCTCATCACATGCCAATAATGCGGCAAGAAGAAAAGCAGGGTTGACAGTTTGTAAGTGGTGCTGCTGCTTCTACTGCTCGTAAGCGACCAAAACATCACAGCATCAACTTTCTTCAGCTTGTCACCCCAGTAGCACATAGACACATGCGTGCAATGGCATGAGCGTTAAGTAATGACTTTACTGCATGTTTCTGCTTAGTTTTGTGGTTCTCTATCAAGGGTCTGTCATATGCAACCTCTGTGGATTTTTTAAGCTTCTGTGAATAGTGCAATTCATATAGCGTGATTAACACTGTTTTTGGAAGGCATTTCGAACGGAGGAAGAAAGGAGGTCGAAATGAGACAAAATATGAATCCATCATGTGTAAGCACAATTATTAGAACTCTATCGTAATTCTGAATTGGAATCTGTCATAAGAAATATTTACTGCGGTTGAAAAAAAGGCACAAGGGGAAAAGGATATTCAGTTAAGGCCAACAGTATCATTGTCATTTTATACTTCATATACGCATGCAAACTTCCATATTTGAGGTCTCATATTGGCCTAGTGTGTGCTGGACTGTTTTGACGATCTACTAAAAAATAAGTGACCTGCTATATAAACTTTCTTAAAAATGCAATCTTAATGATATATCCTAAGCACATGAATGAAAATATTGTGGTACAAGATCCTATCATCCAATGCCATAATACCTTTACGCCACATCCTTTAACACAACCACTTGAGCTCAATCTCGAATATATTAGGCGCAGATTTCTATAGACGGCCGATTAATGGTCAAATATAATAGGCTAAAGGGACGCGTTCTGTTGAATAAGAATGTTTCAGTAGAGGCCACAATGGTGGACCTTTAGCTATACTTATGTCTCAATCAAGTGAGTCATTATGTGACCTGTCAGTTTTTATTTCCCCCCCCCCCCCCCCCCACCCACTTGAATCTTACGATATATCAATTATGAAATAATCATTTTAATCATAACGCCATATGGATAATAAATACACTTACGGAATAGGCCGAATTATATTATAAGAAATTAATAAAAATCAAATCGTAGTGTTCAGACCAAACTGCTTCGGTACAGTCCTTCACTTCGACATAGTTACGTCCGTGATCAGTGAATAAGGTAATCTATTCGCTGTCCACGCACACAAATGAAGTTTTCTGATTTGAGAATACATGTTCTAATCGCCAGTATTAGAATTTTTTACGTTCAAAGATGGTTTTACAACTACTTACTTACAATCTATAAGGTGATACATCTAATAGATTCGCTGCAATAGTTAGATTGGAGATTCAGATTTTTTTGGTCAGCAACCACACATTGAATAACGCTAGGTGTTCCCATGGATGTCCTTAGCTAGTAAACCTTGAAGCAGAATGAAGTGTCCTCGGAAAAGTGTCAACAGACCAAGATTGTACTTCAGATAGCCCTATCAGACGAATTTGTTTACCTGGAAGTCATTTACTTTTATTTATATGTGACATAGACAATCTATTCTTGATGCAGAAATTATACTTATCATACAGCGAATAGCTTCTACTGAAAAATAGTATCAGTGTTTTGAGCAAAGGCGTAGAGACGTAAGTATGTCTGTAACCCCACTTAGCGTTTACAAAGTGTGGATAAAGAGCCAAAATGTCTGAAGCCTTCAGTATATAGTCAATATCAAGCCAATATTGACAAATTTGGAAGCCACACTAGAGGTCATATAATACCAGGTTGTGAAAGAATTGGCATGCAGAGAATGTTTCATTGAAACCAACCCCCAACTGACTTTGGCACTGACAATAGCGTTACTGAGTGACTGGCATCTCTATATCTCAGCTTTTCCATCCCTGAGTGTAGAAGTAGCAAAGGTCATAGAGTTGTTGCACCACACAGACAATGTGTTTCCCTCTCCGGAAATTTAAATTGAATTAAAAATCAGCGTTCTAGCCTGGCAAGAATTTTCAAATCCATTTCTCTTGGAGAGGGGGTAGAGAAGATGTAAAAGGAGTGGCGGGGGGCGGTAAAGGGAATAACCTTTCGGCCCTTTATTGAAATAAAAAAAAAACATTGGGCGTTGCTCTTTCATGCACAAACTAAAACTTTTGAGGTTTGCTTGAGATTAAAAGAGTAACCTAGCTGTGAATGGGTTAACTTGGTCATAGTAATACTACATATTAATAGTAGGTTGTCACGTATTTACCTGGGCTGTTAGCTAGAGAAGGTAGGCGATCAGTAGATGGGTATTCGTTGATGCTACTATGACCACTGTTGATTGCGTCATTTTGTGTATCGTATGTTTCTCCTAAAACATATAACAAGTGAGGTGAAGTAACCGGTCCAGAGTCCAGATTGTATTTTAAGTATGTTTTCGAGATCGGTACACTGTCAAACATGAAACCTAGCGCTACATACCGCATAAAACTCTTCAGTCAGTCCCATAACCTCATTTTAGACATTGGTGCATTACTATAATTCCTCCTTTGATCTGAATTTTTAATCTTATTTGTGATGATGAAATGTGGTTGTTGAGGTATTTAAAGAGCTGAATATGAAAAACATAGGTCTTACCAAGAAACTTTAAACAGAAATAGTACTAAAAGTATGCGGTTATGAAACTGTTCCACATGCTTTGTACTTGAACCTAACCACAGACGATATAAGATTTTCTCTGGCAAAAAAAGTATTAAATCGTTTTATTTAAAACAGTTTCATTAACCAAAATGATTGAACCGGAGATCACAGGGTCAGATATCCGTTAATTACGGTGGCTCAAGCCTTAGTCTATGACTGACAAAAGAGAATGATCAGCCAAGTGGTACGATCAATAATTAAAAAAAATCCGTGAAAAAAAGCGATAAAAGGAATTTCCATTGCTTTAACCAAGGAATAAAAATGGAAAGCAATAGTTACATTTTAAACAGATTCCAAGAACTTTAGTTCAACCAAGCTCAGTCATTGCTTGAGTCATAAATGAATAATGAAATGAAGTGCTTTGTCTTGCTTGCATAGGATCGGTTCAATTTAAATCTCAGCTTTTGTCCAATAAAAAGACTCTTCTCATTCAATAAATGCGTATCAATACCGTTCCAATCCACACCACACATGGAATTGACCTCCCTTTGCATTATTAAACTATTTGAATAGTTCACGTCAAATAAATAATTTAAGGTATGGATTGAAGTTAAATGCTACTTGTCGTATTTTTTCAACTATTAAGAAATTGACTTCAAGCTTTCTCATTAATAACGTTAATTAATGGCTGGTCTACAATAAACGCTCAATACATGTCACCTTTTAGACACCGATGGACAATACCCTCGGCGGTACAGTCATAAATTGAAGGAGGCGCAAATGCGAACACAGTGCGCCAAATACACAAAAGACAACAAGTAAACAGTTGTACCCATACAGCGTCATTTCGCATCGTCGTAACAGTCATCTTCTACTACTCAAGCGAACGCACGCAAAGCTGCGCATGGGTAGCTAGAGAACACGGGTTTACAGAAATTAGGTTACAAGCACAGCAGCGTACACACCGAGAGAATTCAAGGTGTATACATACAATAACTAGTTAGTTGGAACCGATAGACAGTCTTGTCCATAAGTTGTGCCAGAGGACACAGGATGCTGATGATAATGTTGACGGCTTTACTACAACAAACTATCAACACCACATAAAATGCGTTCCTAAATGTGGGGTAACTACTAGCGCACAACCGACTTAGCAGTCGAAGTAGCGTTTGTTTACAATGGTGGCAGAGGCGGCGATTATCAGTCAATAGGGAATGCCGTTTCCACTCGGCTGAATTCAGGCAAGGCGTATATTTATTTTCTCTAACTCATTTATACTAGATAGTATTCAAGGCAGCAGCTATATTACAAACTATCATCTAACCGTAATGATAACTATTGCAAACGTAACCGAAATTGGGCGAAAATATTTGTAAATTTAAAAGCCAAATTACAAATTTTTTTTACCAGCTGCAAGTTGCATACGTTAGGGCTGGAAAGAGGGCAAAATGCATAACTATCTAGTCTTATAAAATTATCTCATTCTGGATGTCCATTTAACTGGATAAGACTTTCGTCTCCTGAAGGCCATTCTAAAAATTAGCACTTTCTACAGAATTCAAATTAGGTAATGCATGTGCGGTGAAAGTACAAATTCTCTATTACTTCAATGTAGATTTATTCCTATTGCTATATTCTAGTTACAAAATAATTGAAAAGAAAAAATTAGAAAAAAATAATTCACCACAGAGCATTAAAATCCATTAAGAATGCGTTTTTGCAGCATTTCAATAGATGATGCTTGATAAGCAACTTCATGTTCATTATTCCCTTCTTTCTTGAGACCTAGACTCATTCTCGGGATTAAAAAGTGATTCACAATAAAGATCTCTAGATGCTTAAATATTCCACAGCGCATAACTTTCGCGCTACACTATGAAAATAGGAAACCGGTTGATGGAGAACTCATATGATGATGGATTAACACACCTGCTCAGATCGATGCAAAAACCAACCACAAGATATTCGTGCAAAATTCAAATCTCACTTTCTGAAAAAAATTTTTCATACAAATATATGTATATATAGTTTTAAATTTCGTTAAAAATAAACGTGCATCCAGTTCAGCTGCCTACCATAATTCGAAAACTAACCATCAGCATTCGAAAGTATCTCAGACAAAAAAGTTTTCAGAGGCAAAAGTTACATTATTACTCCTTTAGACCTAAAACTTCACATTCAGAAGAATTCTTCCCTCAGATCATATAAGATTGAAACATGTACATCTTTTATCCAAATTATATCTTATTTACTGTCCTTCACTGCCGTGATACGTGAGGTGAATGAAAGGAGACTGAACAAAAAGCCCATCAAAAGCAGCACTCGATATTCTGGGAGTGTTTCCTGCGCATACATTTGCTCAAAATATATCACTATTCCTCCGACGTCAATGAAAGATGTTTACTAATACAGGACGACCTGTTCCAACCTGCGGATGGTTGCACTCCATATACCGGTTGCCAGAGGATGTAAACTCTGTATGAATAGTTTATGCGAATTTTCTTCTTTTACCTCCAGTAAAAAAAATACTACTCACATGGAGACATGCTCACATGTGTCGACCTGTCTCAGTCCACTCGCTCAATTCTAGCGCTCTTTCTCTCTATTCAGACTGGTGCAGTAGCGCAATAGGTGGGAGGTCTCGTGATCTTTTAATTTGACGTGTAGAAGAGTACTGCCTGCTCTACTCCAAAAGTACTATTAATGTGTGCGAAACACAGTCTGAACTGCCATTAACTGAAATTTGAGTATTGTCTTGCGCAAGTTGGGAAAGTGACAATTCATGCCGTGCGTATGCAAGCATAAATCTTAGGCCTTGTTTGGAGTCATTAGAATCAGAAGTATTTAAGGCTCTCCAGTAAAGAATATTTCTCCTTTATTCTGGCATGAAAGTCTCTAAAGTTCTCATATTTTAAAAATTTAACTGAGTTACAAGATAACAAAGGAGAACAAAAAGGAATCTTACACAAAGTCATGGCTAAAGCAAATCAATTAAGAGTGTCATAAACCGAAATGGATCAAAACGTGTAAATCGTCACCTAAATAAAATTTGGAGCGAACCATTGACGTACAAACCTGCTAAATAAATGTTTGCGGAAGTGAAACCAATACTTCTGCTCTACTGACACAATTATTGCTCTTCAGGGCGACTGTGTAACGATTGACAAGGACTATTAGACCCCGATTTCTGGTAGCCTTAAGCATTATAAAGGTATGGGCAATACAAATGTTATGCATTCAATTTCATTCACTGCTTTAACGGTAAATTCAAGGCAAGAGTCTTCAAAGGTTCTTATGAAAAAGTAGTGGCACGTATTTTTCCGAGTCGAGGAACGATCAGATCTTCTCGCTTGTTCTAGATTATTTCCAACAGCTATAGCAATGTATCAAAATTGTACAATTTACGCTATATATAAATACATATATATATATATATATATATATATATATATTGCAAGGCAGAAAATTGAATTTGAATTGAATTGATTCTTACAGGTGAAAAGAATGAAAAAATTTGTGATACTTCAAAAGACTGTTCTTTTCTGCCTGATGAAATAAAGATATACATCTAGGTGGCATCACTAACTGTGAGATCAAATTAACTAGTCAATAAACTTCCATTAGCGTGGACATAATCTCATACATGAAACTAGGGATCATATCATGCAATTTGGCAATTGAATGCTGTACCTCGTAAGATAGTGGCAGGAAAATGCTTTCAGATTTCAAATATGCTAACGCTCATGATGTTCAGCATTCAATGCCTTTTTTTTCTTCTTTACTTTCTCCCCCCCCCCCCCCCCCCCTATCGTGATTCATTGAACTTGTTTACCATTTTCTTTACTCGGATACTTTTCATAACTGGCTGTTGTAGAATCATAATTATTGGCGCTACCAATAAGTTATAATATCTGACGATCGATAAAAGGAAAGGAAAAGCAATATATAGGCTCCACATTGTATAAAACTTTAAAACACGTTGATCTCAAGTCAGTCAAACCAACTGGCCATAGCAACTTTCAATCATTTAAATTCGAAGGTTACAATAAGCAAACTCATTTTAAATTCGTATACCAGAGAATTGGTTTACAGGTTGACTTAACAAGGATTGTCTTGTAAAATTAAATGGCAGACTATAATGAAAGAAGTAATGTAAAGCCAAATCTGAAGTACATTCTGCGACACAAAGTGATAAACAGATATACTCTCTTCTCACTATTGAGGTATTAAATCAATAAAATCAGATAAAATACCGATGTGATTTTATTAAAATGAATGTGCCCAACCATCTCCGAGCTAATGATGCCAGATTTCGATATAGCGAAAGGGAATTAAATGCAAGTGAAAGGAGAGAAAAAAATCATGTGATTTGAAGTTTTCGCTACCAGCCAAAAGCTTTATTTTCTTAACTTACGTCTTATGGGTGTCTGACAAAACCTCGATCAAGGATTTGTTAATTCTGCGAGAAGGCTGATCATCATAAGATTACATTAAATCCACCAGCCAAACTCTGACAAGGAAGACTTCGACTTAACCTTAAACTTCTTAAGGGCCAGCCCGTACCAACAAGGACCAGAAATAAAGTTCTCACGCATTTGTAAAGACGCCAAGAAAATCTTTGGTTTGAACACAGTGGTGTTAATTCCTCTCCCAGGAATGTGAATATTTACTTCAAAAGATTTTTACTGTCTTAATCATTGCTCATAATGCGCAATGATCAATGACCAACCAATTTTCGATTGCCTTAAGTCTTTTCCTGTTGGCAGAAATGCCACACATCGGTAGTTCACTCTTAATTTTAACTCTAGACTCAATTTGACTCCATTTCTGTAAACTGTAGAGCTCTCTCTCTCTCTGCACCTTGGGATTCTATGAAAGTGCACATTCACAGGTTAAACGAACAGGAGGGAAGATTACAAAGCCAATTTCTTCTTAACTTGCTTGTTGTATCTGAGACTCTAAACGAACTTTCTAAACTAGTAACCCCTTGCCTTAACTACTTATCTCCAAGTGCGATTTGGATAACACACAGAATCTTCATTTATAAACAGAAGTGGATATGATTTGTCGTTATTGATAGGTTTAAGCAAACTTTTCACTTTGTGTTATGGGTGTTTTATAACAAACAAAGGAAACATTCACCCCATGATTATGGCACCTTTATCCATTATATGTTTTCATAAAGTTAGGAGTAAAAATTAGCCAAAATTGGGAGTAATTAATGACAGAGGCTTCCAATATTCTTGACAGACTTTTATTTACCAAGGAGAGACTTAATATACGCGATTTCAAGCTAAATAAACAGTTATTTGACTCCACTTTAATGCTATTTATTTACGTTATGCCACTTGCTCTACTATTCAAATAGTACGGAGCATGTTCTACGAGTGCTTTGACATAAGATCATTGTACAGAGATAAACTGAGAACAACCTTCATCTTTCGATGTGCTTCAGAGTAGAGCTCAAGGAAGATAATACTGCGCTTGGCATCAAAAGCATATGTAAATGCTCCCTTTTTTGAGGAGAAGTAATAGTTTGAAAGGCTATTGAATTCAGAGGCGAAACCACTCAAGACGCCGGATTTTTTTATTACTATTCTCCTGTGCTAGTAGCTGGAATCGAAATCCCTGACTGCTGTACCAGATAGGCAATAAATCTAGCCTACCCAAAATTTGTATAAACCGTTGTCTTTTTTCCTCCTGGGGTTCTGAGGTATCGTAAATCAGTGAGTAATCTAGATTAGCTACTTATCGCCTTATCTGAGGCAATAAGGCTGTGTAGTAGAAGAGAAATACATTTAACAACGATCTTCGGTAAAAAAGACAAGGCCGATCATCATAAGTAAAAAGGTGGTCGATAGGCAGAGGATATAGGGGACAGAATTTGCCCTGCAATCAGATTGACAAATCATGAAATCTGAATTTCGAAATGTATACAAGTGAATCTATTGAAATCTGAATTCGACAGCTAAATGAATCGCAACTTAGGAAATCATTTAGCTAAGGTGGAAATGCTAGCATAACTTTCCTCTTAGTTATGCGTTTATTCGGCTCCATTTTACCACTCGCAAAAATGTCCATGCTGTTTAAGGCAAATGTGCCCAAGTATTCTGATTTGATTAGAGGCGATACAACCCAAGGCCGCTCTTATGAGAAATCTACATTTCACCAACTTTCCTGTTTGCTGGAATTAAAAGGTGGGGTTTTTCATTTACATCACTGGGTATGCACTGATGAGCATCAATCTCATTAACTCCAATTTGACAGACAATAGGCCAGTGGTAAATTAACAGATGTTCTATTTACTAGGCTCTGACCGTTGCATAAAACGGATATTTCCTTTTAAGCATTGAACAGTTCCAAAATACTTTTGCATTCTCAAGGAAGTAAATAGCCTGCTTCGGTATGGGTTGATTGCGTTTGCTCGGTAAATAACACAACCCTATCTAAACTCTGGTAGGTGCTAATTTACCGATAATGAGCGCAATAAATAAAGTCATTAAATCAATTAAAATTAACACCACTTAATTAAACGAATTCGTGTAGCGCAAATCGACTTTTAAAACACCAAAAACTACCATGCATTTTCCCCATAGGTATAAGATGGAAGGGGCTAGACCCAGTTAATGGAATAGCTACAACAAAAATGCAGCGAAACTCTCACTGGAGTAAACAAGTAAACAACACCACAGCTCATCACGTGCGCAAACTCAGTGAACGCCGTTAGATAGACAGACAGGACAAGCGTACGCATACTTTGCCCAATCTATGCGCGAGCGAATGACTAATAGTAAACATGGGAAGCCGATGACAGCAGCCCGCTTAATGGACCATACAGAGACCCTCCTCTTGTCTTTTAACCAATCAGTGAAGAGAGCGTGTTTTAATCACCCCGATTGCATGCTACACCGAAGAGGCACATGCATGAACTTAAACTAGGTCATCTCGTCTTTGTATATGGGCGTTAGAGTGGTTTGTTTATTTGTGTATTTACATATAATTATCCCACTCATTACACTACTTCTTTCCTTAAGATATTAGACAAATCAAACTCAAATCAAAGAATGGTTAAATGGTGGAAGATGGAGAATTTAGTCAGTCGGTCGCTTTGCATCTCTGTCTCCAAAAGCTGGTTTGCTTTATACAGAGAGGTGAAACGACCATAATTTCAGACTTTCCTCATTTATGGAAGCCTAACGCAATGACTTTCGGCCATTTCGTGAAAGAGTAATCGATAAAGACCAAATTAAATTCATTATCCCTCTCTATGAAGAGAATATCAAATAAAGAAAATAACCTTTATTCTGAACAGATTCAAAAAGAAAACGGAGTATGATATGACTTTTGAATAGGACTCTCTAGGAGTAAAACGTTGGTTTTTAGAGCGGAGTTGTATACGATTTAGCAGGTCTGATTTGTTTTGATAGCGAAACTTGCCCTCTAACAAGTGATAACCTGTGAATCTTCAAGCTTTCAATAAATCACCTTAAATAGAGGGCTTCCAGGGATCTGTAATGAATACATTTAAATAGAGCCCAATTTGGATAATGTCAGACCAACCTAAAGTCCAAAGACGTAACCCATACCAACCATTCAGGATTTGTTCTCCTTGTATTTAAAATAATACGTCAGCTCAAAGATATCTCAAACTTTAACTTTGGATATCAATGTATTATGAAAATCTGATTATATGTGTAATCTGCAGAACAAATATAAGTGTACGATTCTCTCCCCATCACTTTTGAAGTGAATAGAAAGCTCTCAGAGTATGAGTGCATGATAGTTTTTAATGGCAGATTGAATAGTAAGAATTAGAGTTTTATAGGCATCTAGGTTTCCAGAATGAAATCGAGAAATCTGATGACTGCTATGGCTAAGACAAATCAACCCATATGAAGCCTTAGAAATACTAGTGAATGTTCTTAGAAAAGAAAACAAACTGGATCTACTTCCACCCAGGACTTTCAGTACACGCTTTAAGTCTTATAAAAGACACGGATAGGTGAATTACCGCATATCAGAGCGTCATCCTTAATGTTGACATCAGGTTGACATACATGTACTTTGCTTCAGAATGCGGATCTTTAGTACAATCCTACAAATTAGGTGGATTATGTACAAATATGATCCTAGAAAAATCGTACAATTTCACAACTTCCTAAGACTCACAAAACACACGGAATCTGAAGGTGAAGAAGACAAATTTCCACCGAAAAACACTAGCTAAACCCTTTCTAGGTTTAGACACACTAATTAAATCTGGTATAGATACCAAAGCGCCAGACTTCCCTTTGGGAACTTGGAATAAGAGAATAGAAATAGTGTTTAATAAACAGCAGTGCTTTAAAACCACCATTTTAACGAAAAGATCGTGTAATTAAAGGTCAGAATTTAAACACAATCTAAACCTCCTGAAGTGAATGAAATGAAAGGTACTAAATTGCTTCAAGGATTTTTCTGTGCTAATTCCCATTGTTCACAATCACCATAATTTCGTTTTCGTAAGGATACGGTTGACTGAATTAAATTGACATGATAACGACTCATCGAAATAGTGAGTTATATGTAATACATGCACAATAGTTTCACATTAACCCGTGCGACATAGTGTAATGGTTGAAAATACGGTTCGATATATTTATAATTTTATTTCGCTTAAATACGGCCAAGTCCATGCGCGAATCAAAAACCAATAATTATCGTTAGCCAATCATTCACTAACACAATGTCCTCGATGCAAAATCAGAGTTCAAGGGTATGATATCCATCGGTGAGCACCCAGTGGACGAAATAGTTGGACAAAGCTTAACTAAATAAGCTTTTTGACTTAATAGATTATAGTTTGTTAAAATTGGTTAAAAGAGAGTTGGCAGAATGCTCTAGTCACATAGGAGAAGGTCCAAAATGCCAATCATTTGGTCTAAATATCCCGTTTGGAAGAGAGCTTAGGGCCTTTACTAGTTGACTACGTTATATATTTTGAGGATATCGTAATGTTACTTGATCCGTTGCACTAAATTGGTACAGGATTAGCCTGTACATTAGTTTAAAAATTCTTTAATTAACTTATTAATAAAGTATTTTTCATAAGGAATCAGTGATATATAAGTTTGAGTAAATCTTTTACTAATCACTGCAGTCTAAATCATGGGACAATTAATAATTCGTGACTTTTAAAAGAATGAGTAAAGCGCTTTCGAGAATTTATCAACATTTCTAAACAAAAAGGCTGGACGACTTTCAGAATCTTGTGCATCGTGTTTGTGATGTGAGGAGGAAAAATATGAAATGGGATTTTGGAAGTGGTAGTGCTGCAGAAAGGATTTTATCAAAACATTTAACCATTATGTGGCAGTAATTTATCATACACACCTGAATACATCCGTTCAGATTTTTGAAATATGTCTGCCATCAGCTGTATATATATTAACTCAAACATTGCCAATCTATTTATAGGCTATTGTTGATCTACCCTTGCCATCTCGTAACTGTAACAGATAGTATAATACTGCGTGCTCCTCTGCTTTTGCAGACCACGAAATCAACACCCATCGTTGCACAATCAGAAAGCGATCAAATCGTCAGTAGAAATATATACTCAAAATGTCTTAAGATTTTCTATTAAAGGACATGCACATGACCAAGTTTTCAGGTTACCATGCCAACCAAGTGTTAGACAATTTTGGAATTGAAGATTAATTATTGTTAGTATATACTCGCCTAGGAAGGAAATGTGCAGAACAGTATAGTAGCATCCTTTCCAATTAATTGTATGGGTCGATCAACTCGGAATAATTTGAAACGACAGATCTTGCAGTAATAGATCAATCTCATGAAAAAATAAAAAAGAAACCCTATGAATCTATACCTAAGGGGTGGTGGATTTCCCTTGATTTTTGAAATGTTTAATCATCTACTATTTGGCCAATATTGCTAGAACTCGTGTTTTCACTATTCCACATAATTAAATGTCAATATTAATCTCCTTATAAATATTGAAAAACCGAATCACACAATAACTTAGACACCATATTAGAAATCTCATGATTGCTAAACACAACGATCACCTGCAATGGGCCAACTAGAAATCAGCTGCTTATATCCCTTATGTCAAATAGGGTCACCAAAACATCAACAACGCGCACACATAAAGGCCCTGAGGGCATTTGAAAGACCTTCATCTGATCGTCAACATCCATCTACCAATCTTCCCTCCCCTCTGCACAACATCCAAGGCCACAGTCACGCGGAAAGGCCGTACCCACGAGATTAGGGCTTGCCATGGTTCTGTGCACGTACCCTGATCTGTATGCACTTTAGGGTCAGCCGCTGTACATACGTGCATACATTACACGCGCTGTGTATATCTGATCCCTTCATTTAGGAGTGAGAGCTACACACAGTACTGAGAGCAAAGGCAGCTTGTGATCTGAGAAAAAGTGCAAAGCACCACTACTGCTAGTGTGAACACTGCAAGAAGGGGAGAGAAGAAACATGAAAACAGAGAGAGAGAGAGAGAGAGAGAGAAAATACTCTGCTGCATTGATATCGTACATGGCCGATGTAGAGCAAGTTGGAAAGACTTGGCTAATGGCGTGTCAGTAACTGCAAATCGTAGTTTATAACAAATGACTGCTTTTATTATATGAAGGTGGGATGGACACCACCTTCAGACCATGCAAACTTGCTCAATTTCAGGTACAAGGTACATTAGGACATTGAAAGTAAGTTGAACCCCATTTGTGTTCAGCATTTTCAATCATTTCAAAGCAAGATCTCATAAAAAATAATTGCCAGAAACCAAAGATTGTTCCCTTATTAATAAAAGAATTTTTCCTAATTCGACCCTCATCTCCATCTTGTATGGCAGAACTTATAGCTTTGGGTTTTTCTACTAATGTGAGCGCGATATAAGAAGTAAAAAGATGAGAATACACTTCAACGAATAACTAGTGTGTATTGACAGTACACCTAGTGGATGACGGACTGAAGTCCATCCGTTTCCGAATCTTTGTTTGAACTGACCAACTGTAATGCCAAGGGCTTATAACTGATCCCTTTTTAACTGCTGTTGCAGAATACTAAGTAAGCAAAGATGTTGTGACAGACACTTTTAACTAACAAGGTATTTCAGGTATTCAGAATATTTTCCACAATAACTTAAGGGTTAATAATCTTGTCCTTTGATAGTTAGACAACCGGAAAGACAGAACTTTTTTAATTACAATTAATTTAGCTGGTGAGAAGTTACTAAGGCAGGTGTATCACTAATCAATATTAGGGTTTGTCCCTTTAAATAAACCTGCTAATTTCAATGGGAAAAGTTTACTTTTCTTCCACAATGCAGCCAAAGGTGAACTCTGCTTTGCCCGTTTGTACATCCTCTACAGTTACAAAATTTTGACAAAAATGCAAAACCTGTTTGAAATTTCTATAAGAAAGCTAGAAAGATAAATCAAAACAGAAGAAGACACTGATAAATTGATTTGACGTGTATCGACTTTATTTTCTAAAATAGGGACGCTGCGACCATGAAACTCTAACAGGTACAAGATTTCAACCACTACCAAATACCCTTTGCAATCTATTAAGAAATTGTAAATTACTTCGACGATGGTACCTAGCATAATTTCTCATTTGAATATGAAGACTTATCAAGAATGACTTAAAACAATATTGATGAATTTTATTAACGAAAGCCTACCTTGTCGATTCCTTCTAAGCAAAAGTAAATACCTGCTGGAAAGAGCAAAATTTCTAAATGCTGCTCTAATCAACGGCCACTTTCAACTGATTAGTGGCAAAACGAAAGATTGGGGTAAACGTACGCCTTTAACAAGATAAAAAATTGAAGAATTACCTTGGGTCAGTGTATTAAACGCCCTTAGAAAATGTTACCCTAATCTAATCTAATCTAATCTCAATTTCTTGAATATTTGAATTTTCTTTTATTCCCTAGGGCCATTTCATTAGAAAGTATGACTATGTGGAATTAATAATAAAACTAAACACTACAAATCTATGTCAATGTTACTCGGAGAACTCGAAAAAGGACAGACTATTTTGCATAAGTACATGCCAGTAGTCAACACTTGGAACATCTCGGTATAATTCAAAGTTAATTTGACTCGCATACAGGTCATACTTTGAGCATCGTAAAGTTTAGTCTCTGACATTAATAAGTCAGAAAACCTCACTCGCGCCATTGATAATGGGAAATTAAAAGGCAAGTCAATTCCTGAATATTTGGAAATATACGACATTGAGTAGTCATTTTAAATAGGTAAATGAGATTTATCCCAAATTCAATGAGGAAAGTGTCTGCTAAAACGCGTACCGCATAACAGGAATACATCTCCCTATTGACAATAATTCAAAATACACTTGAATCATGCTATTATTTGCCATGATTAGAGTGTTCGTCTTCGAAGTCACGAATTCGATACTCATTAGTTCATAGCACACTCAATAATCGAATTGGCCAATCGGAGAACTTAATGACAGAAGTGGCTAAATTCTAGCTTCTCACCAGAGCGACTACACTGTCACCTCTGTACCTAAAATGAAAATTAGAAAATGTTTTCTTAAAGATACATATAAGATTCGGAATTCTACTCAAGAAATGAAAAGTTTAAACTAGCATTTTTAATATATAATACACATTTCAAATGAAGCAGCTTGTGAAGTCTATTCCTTGATCTACGTATGATTTGAATTCATCTGGTAGTACAACGTGATTCGGTGAGGCGATGTGTAAGGGGGCCAATCAATAACATTGTGAGAAATTCCACTTAAAATGAAGTGAATTTGAAAATATTTGTTTTTCCATGGCTACTTTTCAGAAGCAGACAAAATATGCAATCTAGAATACTAGGTATAGTGCAAAAAAGGTATTTTCACTCTGTAGTACCTATTCTACTGGATATCACTCAATCTCGGTTCCCGCCATGTATAGGAATTATTGATTTGCTCCTCTTCAAAGCTATTTAGCCACGTTTTAGGCACTTCGTTAAAAAACAAAAAAGCGATCAATACTGTAATTTCAGTAGGTATTTTTAATTTTATCCATTCCTGTTTTCGCCATTTTTCCGGAATTTGAAATTGTTTTTTCCCCATTAAATAGCTTTGGTTTCCGCATTCTATTTGGTAATTAAATCCAAAATTCGATCGCATATTCACCATTTTGATCTTAACCTCATGCTTGTTTGTCGCTCTTTTCATAACCTGTATCTAAGTATTGACATAAGGATGGTTTTGACTTTATGTCAGTACATGCTTGCTGCACTGCTGTTTTAACTTTGAATCTTGAAGTTGATATCTGCCCTCGGCCTTTGGTCCCGCAAGTCAAGTTGTTGGCCCTTTAATTTTCTTCTCGGGGTTACACTTTGGTTGTAGAATCGGCCCAACATCTTGGCAGTGAGTTTGCAACGTCATGCCCTTCACTTCACTGCCTTTATGGAAGTTGGTTGATTGCAAACTGTCAATTCTTGTAGAGCTATATTTATGGCTCCGTAGAATTTCATAATTATAACCAAGGCATGAACCAAAGGGAAATTTTCACGCAGTAGGGAATTTCAGGTCAAAACCGGTTGGCCAAGGCAACGACAACAACGTCCCAACCACTATTAACCGTGTCTTATTTACTCACACTTTTATCTGAATGGTATTTTGAATGCCTATGCTTATGCGCTTTAATTCAAATTGTATTAAAGGGTTTACTCTGATCTTTTAATCCAGTACAAGATCAAACAACAGGGTAGAATTTATTTTAACAAAGAATCGCGAGTGGTTTTAACCCGGCAAAGCCGAGGAACATCTATTGTATGTCTTCGATTTCATAAATTAACTAGAAACGTAGAAGTCTTGGAGGACTTAGAATAAGGTATTGTATTTTACTGACCTGGTTTAAAAAACCAACATCTCAGAAGACTGTTTAAAAGTGCACTCTTGATAAGTAGTGAAATTTCTTCTTCATTGGGAAAAATTTCTCCCCATGCAGGTGGGGAAAGGGAGGGGAGGGGGAACGGAGGGGTTAAAAAAGTCCCCCATCCCTTTGAGTGGCAGTCGAGTCTGTCTGATAAATAAGGAGATGGGAAAAGTCCCATAGCCTTTCACACGTAGTTTCATTTTTTGTCTTCTCAATAACGTTCATCTAAATGTCGCTAAAATTTTCTTCAATTTCACAGCCCTCTAAAAAGGCGATAAGCAATCTTGGAGAAAAAAAGATAAGTAAGGAAATGGGATCACAAATGCGTGTGATGAGAAAACAGGAGAGATGTCTGCAGTTAGGTATCACATTCACTTAGATCTCGAGACCAATCTATCTGTCAACAAAGTGCGGTGTGAGATAGCCCCATAAAAAGCCCGATAGACTGTTAGAGTGACTAAAGGAGAGAGAGAGAGCAGATCGCACTGATATCTGGTATTTTTAGCAGTAATAGCACACATACACACACATACATATATATATATATATATATATATATATATATTGGGGTGTTGGGGCACAGGTACTTAATGTAGCAGCAGCGCAACCTCAGCGACGCGGCCGTGGCTAAAGTACGTAAAGTACAGGTCAGTAGTAGTACACAGTGTAGATGTGTGTAGCGAAAAAAAGAGGAAAATGGATTTTGTAGAAACACATCAGGATCTCGAGTTAGTTGAAAGGATTCTCTACTAATTAGTTCTCGAAACATCGAGAGCAATGGTCATGATTTATCAACGGGGATCACTGTTTCTTGTGTTTCTCCATGGTAATTGTACAAGTTCTCTTCTACTTACTTCATGAAAATAGAAGAAATGGTCAGCAAATATTGATTTTATCAGAATGCTTACGAAATACAATACTGTTGGAAATATTTTGATGGTAGAAACCTTGATTTATGTCTAATTGGAAGAGTCGCTTAGATCAGTTGAGCGTTCATAGAAATATTATTTCAGCACAAAATAACATCACACGAGTTATTATTAGAGCTAAATCCGATTTGCACTTGCAACCGTTTTCAATGTTCTGGAGATGGATAGGAAAGATGATTAAAGTAACATTCGTACAATATCAATATGCATGAGGCCCCGACCACTAGGCTGGGCAACTTAATTAAAATTTAATAGTGCTGTGGAAAAAGAACATACTTTTATTATTTTAGTGGTCAACAGACACCAGCCATCAGCCGGCTTGGGTGGAAGGATGGTACTCTGAAGTCGCTCTTTGAAGAATCTTGTATTCTATCACCTATATTTTGATTAATGCTAACCATCCACATTACTGGATGCACGTTGATGAACACTGATTTTCTGAAAGACATTCGAGGTAGAGCGCGAAGAACTTGAAGAAAAACTTTCTAGTCCATTGCAGCACTTGACTTGGGTAGACGGAAGCTATTTTGAAACCATTCGTATAGTACCTCTCTTATTTACCCGAATTAACTGGGGCAATTGATCAATCACACCACTGGATGTTCACTGATGGGCATTGATCTTGCTGACCTCTGACTTGACAGGTGTACAACCTGACCAATGCGATACCGGATGAAAAATAACATTCTCTTCGTCTTGCTCCCTCTTAGGTGAAATAACTGTATGATAAGTTAAACGCGATAGCAGTAATCTATTTTTAATAACATAAAGTAAGTGAACGACTGCTACAAATAATCAACAGCAGTATTTAGGCGAATTGTTCAAGTTAGAGAAATTCTTGATCTCTCAGTAATTTCGATGGATGGAAATAGTTTATTCCATTAACCTAACAAAATAGATAGAGAAAGTATATATCCTCCCGAAAATACCTAATCAAGCAGCCAATCAGTCGAATTTTCTCAAAGAACTTTAAAAGTCATACACAACATTGTTGAAATAATGCATATTATGTTCCAAATTAATACACTTTGATGAACATTTTATGCCGAATTTTGATATATCAAAGTCAGTTGACGATGAGAAGAAAGTAGTTTAGGAAGATAAGGTAGGACCGTTATAAAGGACATTCGAAATTATCACAATTACTGCTTGTGACTTCAAGGTGAGTGCTACTCAATAACATCTAATAGATAAAGTGCATAGGAATATTGAAAATAAGGGTGTCAATGAAGTATGATTCACAAAACAATAATATGCGGTAAGGAGAAATATCCCCTAACAAATTGCTTTGCTAGAGCTATAGTGACCTTAAATTATCATCACCCCCATCTATATCTTAACAGGAGTCAACAACCTTGAACAAAAGACAAATGCTTACGTCACGATATTTGACGAAGCGGCCACTATTCTCCCTCATCACATTAACGCGGCATTATTAACTAAACAGGAGTGAGAATGGTACTTATCAAGACATGCAACTCGAAGTGGGTAGTCAGGGCTTATGGAGATAACTTATTCTTACTTATTTATGAACCATTAATTTCAAACTAATCTTAGCTCGATCATTTTTTATCTATTATAGTGTAGCGCAGATGTAAGACTGAGTATAATGTAACATGAAAGGCATATTGGTGAGGAAATGGATAGACATTAGACCTGTCGAACGTCACGGATTTGAGACCAATAATTGAAAACGAAGGTCTTAGTTATGCTTTACAGTTCAGTACTGAGCACTAATTTAGGGAGGGCAGAAGTGCCTTGAAAACTAAGAATATTGTCTACAAATTGATAAAATACGAAAGTGACCGTGGTTTTATGGAAGAAGTTGAATAAAATAAAGTTTTCCCAAATAACTTTTGAAAACAAATACATCACTCAGACAACTAAGCAGACTATTAGGGTCAGCATATGAAATTACTAAGACTGCTATTCTAACTATGCTACGGATATGACAAAAATCACCTAGTAATAAGAACGAAGAGAAGGAATTCATTTTACTAAAGAAGTTTGCATATTCATGAGGAAGCTATCAGAAAGAAACGAAGTGAAACAAAAAGCTCGTCCGTAAGTGCATGAATGCGCACAAACAAAGTCAGCAATTAAATTTATAAAAGAGAGGGGGGAATTTATGATTAGCAATCAAACCGGAGCGTAAGAATATATATATTCTCAAGAATTTAAAAATCATAGAAGCACCTAAGGAAACTCCAGCTGATCAAAAATTGTTGCGCAATCCCATATCAAGGAGAGCTTTCTAAAAAAATTTTCTGATTGTTTTACAATTATTCCGGACGTGAGTAAAAGACGGTGAAACGCCAAGGTAAGCAATGCATATAAAATAAATTTTCTGAGTGGATAAGTCTAAGCTAGATCACGAAGCGTGGTAGAATAGTCGGTCATGTAGACATATGGAGGTCAAGGAGAACTGTGCAGAGGAGAGATGAGAAATCAAAGGCAGTGGGAAGGAGATACAGTCAGTAACCAACAAAATTCACCCACATGAATACATACGTCCTTCGACAGAAACACACCATAGAAAGCAAGTGCTTGTTCGAGGTGAATAGCGTGAAGCGAAGGTAAGTATGCACAACATGAATGAATGCATGCAAAGCCCTAGCGCTAACTCGTAAGCAGAAAGATCAGACAACTAGGTCACTATTTCCAAAAGATGGGTAACACAATTTGATGTGATATGTTGTGTATAGCACACATACATACCATAGAACATAAGTAGCACATACTTGAGACATCGTGGTAGCGTTTGTAAAGGTAGGGTGCTTGATTAGTAAGAGAACCTGAGGAATTGGACTGACAGTTGAGGAGATTTTGAGACTGGAGGGGCATTGATTGAATTGGCGCTTGTGTAGGAAGTGGAGCGGTACTCACCGATCCTGAGGAGAGAGTATCCACTGGGGATCGACGAATTCGAAGGTCTTGCGGGTGACATGAATCATCACTGCTTTCATCTCCGCATTCTTCACTATTTAATGTCGACGCAGCTGCGGCTGCTGCTGCAGCTAGGAGAGCGGAAGAGAGGAGGGGGAGAGCTGGATTAGAAAACCATCCATTTTTTCCTAAAGCAAATATAGATTCATTAAATATCTTTGACAACATGATCAGAATTTAGCTTACGATTATCCGATTCATCGGTAGGGAGAAAAGTCGAAGAATGAGCAATGGGAGGAGCTTCAGAATCTACAAAATGGACAGTTTCCGCTGAGGGTTAGTTAAAATGTACCTTCGTGAACGATAGCCACATGAAGATGAAGTGAACGGCGGTCTGTGAAGGTCTTTCCGCAGATGCAGCATAGGCTGAGTTCACTACCCTCTATTTCATCAAAATCCGAAGAACCGAGTGGACGGCTTTCCGTCATTTTGCAACTATTATATAAAAACGATGATAATACTAAAGTAAAATTATATTCCTTGCTATATATGACAAGGATATAATAAATTAATATAAAATATTTATTATATTACTAAATCGAAGCAGAATATATTCATTTTCTAGCAACGATTTAATGTAAATCACAAAAAGATGAATAGAAATCCATATGGGAAAGATATAGTATATATAGTGAATGACAATGAAAAACATTAGTTGTCCATGAAGACAGATTAATGTAAATACAGTACCCTTATATGAAAAATGTGATTGAGCAATAGACATTATATAAAAGCAAAAAAATAATGAAAAGTAATTTACACTAAAGAGAGCATTGTAATGTTGTTTTACAATGTCTAAGACAAAGTGAGAGTTACCAAAATGGAACTAATGAATCAAATTAATAATACCAACTCGATAACGTCTTATCGCGTTAATTTGTTTGTCAAGGTCATCCAATTAACCGTGTAATGTGCGAACCAATAAGATTTAAGTGTAAATGACCTTAATAAAAATCCAGCAATCTGTGCATAAATAAACAGCATAATTATTATTCTTTTGTGAAATATCTTTAAAATATAACGAATTCACTTCACTAAGCGCTTATTGGAATACTATAACAATGAATTCCTTATGACTTTTGACTATTTATTTTCGTAAATTACATTAAATTCACTTTTGCATCTCCTCTCTGTAGAGTTAAATACATATTTATTTGTATAACTAATAATACATAACTTAATTCATGTGTAGTTGTATCCCATGCTCAAATAATGGCTGGAACCATTTAAGTCGGTAAATAGCAAGTAATTACATTTCAATTGAATTTATTTTTGTTTTGAAGCAATTTTTACGTTTTACCATACTGAAAACCATTTTAGCGAGATATGTGATTTAACCCTCTTGCGCCTTTTATCTCTAATAGTGGGTTTGATGTTTATCCTATCATAATTGGATTTATTGGTTATGTATGTCATGCATTCTATTTGTCACTTTAGACAATTTTATGAAGTCAATTATTAAGTTAAATATTTTTTATATGTAATCTTTGATGGCAAGTATGAATACTACACCTTACGGTTTGGTATATTTTGAATTCTCGTTAAATCACTAACTGTGTATCCATTCCCTTTTTCAAATTATTTTCCTTAGGTAATGGAGCATCAAAACGCGGTTGTGGATGCTCTACCGTATTTTGATAAGGGCTACGACGAGAGTGGAATGAAGGAAGCCAATGCACTTCTTACTGAAGAAATGCGTCGTTACCGTCCAACAAAAAATTATCTTGAGAATTTCCCTTCTCTCAACGGTCCTGTTTCAACAAAATTTGAGACTGAGGTGATGCGAACAGAGTACCACCGGTTGGCTAACAGATTGCCTATGGAAATGTTGAGCATGAAGAGATATGAATTGCCACCTCCTCCTACCAACAAACTAGGTGATCTTCGTGCTTGGCAGGAAGCGATTGAAAATGCTCATGTGCTCATTCCTTTCATATCATCGTCTCCGTCGCTTTTGCTTTGCAATCTATGCATTTTTTGCCATTTTAGGCTCAACTAGAACACCAACTTGTTCGTTTAGACAATCTCGAACTGATGACAGAATTTGGTTCTACCGCTTGGAAGACTTATAATGAAGAATTGGAGAAGATTCTGAAGAAACATGAGAAGGATCTTCTCGAAGTTAGGTGAGTTTAATTTTTCCGATTTCTGAACGATTGACTAATTTCTTTTGGAACATTTTGATAATGCATTTTCTCTTTATCAAACTACTTTATGTCAGCTTTAATAAGAACAAATGTGATGAATGCAAGCAGCGAATTGGTGTCGTTTTTGCCTATTCTCGCCACCACTTCCTTTTTAATTTATCGCTTATTGTTGCTTTGTTTATGCTTGAATATATTTTGTAAGCAGGATTTGTACATATCTCAAGTTGTGAATGAAGTTACTATCCTTTAAAAGCATTTCATTTTAGATCTTTCAGTTAGAGTTTTGTTTTTAAGCTAACTGCTGGCTATTGCGCTAAATCCTGGGCTCGAAGAGCGAAATATTTCATTAGCATTTTTGTTATCTCATTCTGTTTAGGTTTACTTGGTTGCAGCCAAAAGCATACAGTCAAATTTAAAAACCGCTGCCATTTCTATACTGAGTTACTCAGCCGTTAGTTTTTCTTCGATTAGCCAAGTTGGCTTAGTAATAGCTAATTTCACTTTATTTCAACATGGATTAAAATTAATCGCCCTAGTACCTTTTATTGGTATGCTGTAAACAATGTTCTTTACTTCGGTGTTTGAGGTCTGTTTATTTGGTTACACACTTTACTGCTCTTACTTTTCATAGACGTAAAGTTCAGGAGATTAATTGGCAGCGAAAGCAGGAGCAGACGAAGGCAGGCGAGACACTGACTCGTCTTGAGGAAGAGTGGGTCAGTTTGGTCGGCAAAAACTACGAGATCGAACAGGCTATTCTGGACCTTGAAGAGGAGCTGCATGCCGCTGGAGTTATCACGACTTCAAAAGAAGGAAAATGAATTTAAAACGGGATGGTGTTTGTACATATTTTGCCTGTAAATTTTCTTGCGTAGTAAATTCTGAGGTTGAAAAAGTTTCTTCATTTTTTTCAATTGAAGGGCTACTGATACATTTCGCCCAATTAGTACTAGTAGTTGCTCAAAGTCGGGAGATAGAATAGAGGATTAAGGTGCTAGCTACTATTAATTTCACCAGCGGCTAAAGTCTAGGTGCAATCGCGTACTTGATTGGTCAGAGTGCCTTCTCACACATTCCTCTGGATTCTTTTTATGGCGCGTACTACTTATGAAAGTCTAAGTAGATGTAAATTTTTGATATGCATTAAATAGACTATTGAAGATTAAAAGCTGATTTAAGGGTATGATAGTGTGTGGTCTTCAAATGGTTTAGGTAATATATTTCACATGAGGTCACGTCTATAGTGTTCCAAATTTCACAAATGCTCTGAGAACGCAAGGATAATTAAATTGTAGCAGACCGACCCAATACCATTGGTTGGATTTGAATCCGTAGAGGTACTTATGATATATAAAAATGATATTGCGAAAAACCATTGATTGAAAGAAAGCAAAATATAGGAATCAAATGGGCAAGTTTAATTTTTAAATTTTGCGTTGAACGGATTCATTTTTCATTGAAAATATTGCAACAGCTGATTGTTTTGAGTGTTTTAATGTAAAAAAGTATTCATGGTTTTTGTTTAAGTGGAATCTTTAAAATAATAGAACTTCATCACAATTTGTTTAACGCTGCTTGATATGCTACATCAAGTACCGAAGTTAGTTTTCTCTTGTGTTAGACAAAGACTTTGAAAATAACCCATGTCTTAAATTTAAATGCACACTTTGAATCAGAATAAAATTACATATACTACTTGATGAGTTACGCAGAAGAAATGTGCTTAAATAGTACACAAATGGATGAAAATCCCCAGGTACTTACGGTACTTTCTCAAAGCCTTGCAAGAAGCTTAGGTGCTCGCCGTGCTTTCAAAAATTTACGGGGGTGGCGCGCTTTGAGATTGTCGAAGAGGTAAGTTGAGTTTAATTAACTTCGATTATTTCCTCGCAAGTTTATGATAGAATTCTTTTTCCCTGATTCCCAACTAGATCAGCCACACAAAATTGGGACAATATTGCAGCCAGATAAGATTAAGTAGCATAAAATGTGGAAGGTGTAAGGGAAAGTGATGAATACACGTGTGGTGCAGCTGGTTATCTGTAATTGTGATATTCGGAAGGTCATCAAAGATATGACCATCTAGGAATGATGAGAATTTTGAATTCTATTATCACCTCGCCTTTGACTCCTGATTTTGTAGATGAGCTCATTAACGACTAGACATCGTTTCATAATTTCACCTGAAAGTATCTGATTCTTTGTCGTCATTCCACTTATGCTGGAGAATTGTCTTGCAAGTCTTAGATAACTTATGAATTGTTTGCATTTTCCAGTCTGATGAGCTCTTCTCGAATCACGTTGAGTAATAAAACCTCTCTCTCTCTATCTGGATGCAATGGATCTGCTGGGGAAAAGTCTAGTGTTACAAAAAGAGAGGTTTGCTGAGAACTGGAGGATGTAATGATTTATTCACATTCCAATGCTTGAATTTTTGAAACCAATAAAATTTGGATATAAATTTGCTCTCAATTCACAGTTAGAAAACTCAATATATCACTCTCTCTCTCACTCTGGATGCAATGGATTCAATGGATCTTCTGCTGGGACAAAATCAAGTTCTACAAAAAGAGAGGCGTAGTTGAAACTCTATCCCATAGTCACCTATTTAACGGTCCCATCTGCCAAACTCCAGAAAGACTAGAGTATTTGGATATGACTCATTAATGAAAGGAGCTGTGTTTTGGGTGGTCTGTTAGTATAGCTTAAATGACGGAGAAATATACATGCGAGATTACAATTAAGAGTTGAGTCGTTTTTACTTAAGGAAACAGACTAGTAGCAGAATGGTGTTTGAAGTACTTACCTGCATGTGGAAGTAGGACAGAGCTTAAATGACGATACACAAACGGAACGAATTGGAATTTGAAAGGAAACCTACAAATAGTGGGCATTAGACCTATTTAAAATAACAATCTTTTCCTCTCAAGTTTGGGGACACTGTAATTTTTTGTCTTGAACGGCTCCATAATGCTTTCCACGTAATTTTACCACATCGTTGGTGGAAATTTTGTTTGCATTGAAGGATACAATTTAACGTCGACATGGTTTATTCATATTCTGATGTTTGAATGTTTGAAACCAATAAGATTTGGATATAAGTTTACTCTCACTTTACAATTCTGAAAACTCAATATATTTTAAGGTAAAGTGAAAAAGGAGGAAGTCTTGGAAGTTATTTTGAGCTTTAATTTTTTTTAAATATTTAAATGGGATTAATTTTCAAGGAAGTATTAATTTTCAGGTAGATACCGCGCGTTTGGATTCCCACTTCTCGATTCCACTTTTACGAATTTTCGTAGGTTCTCATTTATAAATTAATGACAGAAATGTCGGTCAGTTTAATTTGTCTATTTTTCAACATAATCAGATTTATATTCTCAATAGAAAAGAAGCATCGATTTTATGGTTTCTATTGTTTTGTGGCATTATTACGCTTATTGCAAAGCAGAAAATTTATTTATGTGAATAGAGCGAGCAGGGCAACATCAAGTGAGTGAAAGAACTAACGAGCATTACAAATCCTCATTTATTTGACTTCTCGGAGCAATGCGCTACTCTATTCTTCTATGGAGCATGTTATTCCACAGTATGTCATGTCCATCCAAGAGGAACAGTTGAAATTAAATAATTGTTACAAATCGTCGGCTCATGGTGCACTCTAATATAATAATCATTACCACAGTAAATCCAAGTCTACTAAAGGGAAGCGCCATCGGAAATTGATGGTGAGATAAAAAGAGTTTTGATTCTGTTGATAATTATTGCAACCTTGTGGCCATTAAGACGAGTCCTTGTAGTGATATAATGAATCCCAGGGAAGATGTTCACATATTAGGGGAGTTCAGGACAGCACCACTTGTGTTGGGACACAGCGGCGGTGGGAACTTCTAGTGGTTAATACGATCTATTGGTTATTAATAGAACGCGGTTTTCATAATATAAAGTGATCAATCATGTCCAGAATGATGTTTAGGTTGGAACGACATTTGAACGACGATGTTGAGGTCAATGACCTGGTCTGCGTGGACACTAGTCACTAAATCGATGAAAATAGGTTCACATTCACTGACATGGTTGACTCACTACACGGTTAATCCTCGTCTAAAGAAAAGATTGTTGCATACAATTTTCCCTCAATAGCAACTCCAGACTACCTCCCTTCACAAGTTAAATACTTTAAAAACTTACCAAGACCAATTTTGACAATTTTGTCATTAAGATTTATTCTTTCAATGTCAGCTTAAGATTGCATGTTTCATCATTTGCATTGCCTTACCTTGCCGCAAAACAATACGATCTTCAGTTACCTGCCAAAAATCTTTTAATGTACTGCCCTTTAATGGTATTAAATAAATGCAACTTCCGAATCGGATGTTTTTCAAGTGAAGAAGCTCAAAATTCCCGATCATTAATACAAGGGGAGAAAAACGCGTAAAGGTTTAACCTATTAAACTGCACAAGCATCTCCATCACATCCGGAGGACGAAACTGACAGCGACTTGAACATCCGCATCAAATTGAAATACACGATATGAGCAGGTCTTGAAAATGTTGTTATAGAAAGAAGACCAATTCGGAGAAAATGGATCAATAATGTGAGTGGTGAAGTGAAAAAAAAAACAAATGCAGAGTGTGAGTTGAATCAAACATAGAATAAGTTGAAAGAGGTTTACGACTGGGTTGAATCATAAGCAAGTTAATGTATCAGTTAGTCTTAAATAAGTCAGTAAGGATCATGGTCATAATACCTGTTTTGGGGTCTCAGCACGCAACTTGGTTTTCTTTACGTAATGAAATTGTTTAAATTGTATAACCTTTATTCAATCGTTGGATTTTCGTGAGGCTTTGGGGGAACTCGACAGTTCTGCTGCTGATTTACATCTCTCGCTTTAATCAAATAAATGTATCAATAGGTTATATCCGACAAGTTGCTTCTAATGTATGGGTGGAAAGTTAGGAAGAAATTGTGATTCAATCACGTTCTTTGTTTGGTTCTTAAGAAAGTGATAATTCGGTGCACCTATGGCCGCATTCTTTGACAATTTGCCATTCTTTACGGATTTCTAAAACGAGGCCAAGAGTTATCACTTTTTTATGTGGATAAGTTTAACGTGAATGAAACTCTAAACGAAATTCATTGATCAATGCAAATTTCCTAGTCATTTAATTAACTTTTTACCTATTTCACTTAACTAATTAGTTAGTTAATGGAATTAAACATTTCCCACAAGCCTTTCACTCCATTCTTTGAGGAAATTTTAAGGTTTGTGGAGTGAATAACTCAAGTTCTGGGATCCAATAAGTTCATCTCATTCTCCTGGTTTTGGTCTTTTAACTAAAAGACGTATCCTAATCCCTATACGTTCTACTCTATATTGAAACTGAGTTTACTCAAATCAGAAGTCGACAATCGACTTTACGCATTTTGGAATATGAATAGTTTGAGAAAGCGTTAGGACTTGTGGGTATATTCTAGTTGTTGTGAATTTGAATTCATTTGCGTCATAACTAAAAGGTGAAAATGTATAATAAGTGTCTTTCACTTAAATCGTCTATACAGTGATCAAAGCGAACATCTTTCAGGTTAGTTGTTGAGCTATCAATGTTTATTTGGTCGCAAAAACGCATGGTGGAGTGTTAGTTTCCTTTAACACCGACTCCTAGACACCCTAGGTAAATTTTTTGAAGAATTACCTAACTGGGCTTCAAGAGCTCTAAAGTTTCTGCTTAAACTACATCTCTCTCAAACTTTTCGTAAATACGACATTAGCAACATATCCAAACCATATAATTAATAATTAATTAATCATGGAAATGGTATTTATTTAATGTTAACTGTAATCTGGGCTCAAATACATGCCTTCTTTTAACATAATTCAATACAACATGCCCTGATGTTTTAGACAGTGTCATTATTCGAAACTTGCTGTTCACTTCATGAAATGGGCAACCTCTCTTATTTCTGTAACCACTGAACTAACATGTTTAGTTCAATGACTCCATTGTCCCTTTAGAGGGTTTTACTTGTGGATTTGGAAATGAAATTTCATAACACTAAAAATTCTTTTAACAATACTAACATGGGTGGAAATCAAGTGGAAATATCGCTATTAATTTATTTGAGATAATGTAAATAACTGCTTACGACCTTGCGACACTTTGTAGCAACAAATTTAGGCTGATGCCTTAGTAAATTCCATAAACATTTGTCTACCTTGAAAAATTGCATATGTATCATGTCGGCAATTCACAATTAGATTCTAAATTTGTTTAAAATTGGGCTTTAAGGTTCAGAATATGGGTATTTGAAACAATGACTAATAATTGGCTCATTTGCCATGATCTTCGGGATATCGAGTGCCTATTTGCCTGATTTCTTTCGGTTTGAACTTCCTCACCCTCCTCACCCCCTCCCTTCCTCCCTCCTCCAACCCTACACACCGAAAATGTCATCGATTTAAAAGTGCTTGCATTTTCTCTGGAAAATGGACGCATTTATTTTTCAGAGAGAATAAAAGACGTAGTGCCAGCACTATTGAAAACTACTGATCAATTGCATTTCTACAACCCCATCATACCCTGCACACAGCGCAGAGCATGCTCTGCCTTCATTTTTCGAGTCTGGAAGAGTTTCCCACTCTCTAACTTCTGTAATAAAATTACCTTTTACAGCCATGATGAAGCAATCTCCAAGGTGCTGTCTTTGTCTGTACTAATAATACTACCCACTTCTCCTCCTAGTTTTCCCTCTCTCTCTATATATATATATCTTAACGTTGGAGTAAGTAAATAGAGAAAGATAAGATCTGCCGTGTAGATGAGAGATAGAAAGGTGAATCAAAAGCAGAAAGAGCACAAAGAGTAAGATCAACACAATTCATTACTGAGACTGAGTGTCATGAAGATGCGTACGCCTCCTGCTTTATCCAATGATCACACTGGCTGGTCAGGTTCGGCTTCCACATTGGCTCACTCTGCATGAAGGTTTTTCTGCTTCCGGTTTGTCAGTTAGGCTGCGAACCTGCTTCAAAAGTGCATTATTTCTCAAAGGAACTTCAGTTCTTCATCAGTTAAGTTTAATCCATCTTTAGACTCTTATTGCATTCTTTAGCGCTCAATGTGTAAATTGGGGTAACGGAAGGTGAACAAGGTAGGTGGAAAATTAATTTCTTAAAACATTAGTAGATAAAATAGGGTGGAGATTTAGAAGTCATTGTGTTGAGCCTATTCACAGTCATTTTATTACTTATTTTATGCCTCTAACCTGGTTCCTACCTTCTTTTATATTCAGATTCAGCTATATCCATCCCCTTCTTTATGTCATTGATATCACCGATTGCCCTTCACCCTGAAATTGAGCATGCCAACCATTCTATATGTCGCGTCGTTTGAGCTACAGGTCTTCTTCTTCCTCCTTCTTCTAAAGGGCTGATTAGTTGTGGCTTTATAAAAGTGGTAATGAATTTCTTAACAGCATACCAAGCTACATCTAACCTGAATCGGTATATTTGGAACTAGACCAACTACTATTGCAGATCGAGTTCATTTTCTTATTAAGAAGACGGCGTGTCTGAATGCTAGTGCATTTCAAGTTGAAGTATAATTCAAAGTCTAGGCGTCTTTGGAACATTGCTCATCACACTTGTCTGCCATGGTAGAGGTTAATGCTTCGATTCCGATGGGCCCGAATCCTGTGAGTAGAATGCAAACCATGTAATTCGTGTTCCTTGTTAGACAAGTTGCACGATGCTGCACTCTACCCAAGAGGACGGTTGGAAGGGCCCTCCAAGAGGTGGAGGGCGTGAGGGGAGGGGGAGGTTATGGGAATAAACATTCCCTCAGCACAACCAAAGTTAAGCTCTTATTGTAATATCAAGAAAGAAACTCAGTGAAGATATGTCATGATGGGTAGACTATATTCATTTTACAAGTAAGATTAGAAGCTTCATCCAATGGTGGAATGAACAGACCATGAAGTAGATTGCAATTACCTCTATTGCTATGCAAAAGTGTTTTCCTCATGACAGACACGAATTCAAAATATTTTCATCCATAAAATTGGAAAGAACTCTCCTACAAGGGAGTTTACGGTAAGTGGTTTATTCTTATTTGAAATGCATTTTTTAAGATCCGTTTAGTTGCCGGCTATATGAGCGGAAAACAAATTCCAAAACTACGGTCGATTTGAGCAATTCGGTATTGAGGGACATTATATTATTTTGAAGTTAATAGTGAAGTGATAGTTAATTCAACGAGTTTTAAAAAATTGATCAAATAAAATACACAGAGATGTAAATTCTGCTTCTTTACTTCTCATGGAACTAATAACCTACTGAGATAGTGGTATAATGATTAGCTTGCAAGTCTCTCGAAGAAGGTCCCGCCCATTCTGTGCCTACCGCTTTGTGTGAATCTTAACATATTTTAGTGAGTTGACGTCTTACTCACTTCTTGATGGCTTATTCATTTCGAATTTTACTATCATGCGATAATTTTCGTACGTCAACTTTAACGTTATTCTTAGTCGTGATTGCCTACTGTCATATGAGCAATGCTGGGGTCAAGAAAGGCTTTAGTAATGTCGTTTTCGGCAAGTATATTGCCGTTCTTCGATATCGACACATAAACAATCAGGAAGGAAGTGTCGCTTGGCAAGAACAGGCTTCTCGGTTCACTCAACAGATGTGTCAACGCATTGTCGGAATGAATCAACATAGAAATCTTTCTCCACAGGCGGAAAATCCGGATGGGGAAAAGTGCCTGCTTCGACAGCCGTTAGTTTTTTATGAATCAGTTGCTGTTTGAACTCTGTTGGAACAAAATGAGATCCTTGTGGAAGATTTCGTTCGTGTGGAGTGTGGCATTGAAGAATAGGAGGAGTGAAAAATAGCCCTTGGTACACCTCATTTCATCCTGTACCTAGATTTTTGTAGCATAAAATTTGATATCAATTTCAATCTTAGTTGACTTTTGTTTGATTGTGCCATTATTGAAATGTTTTAAGTAGTTATATTGGTGATTATGAACTGGTTATAATCGAAACACACACATACATTAATATTTAATCTGCACTGATT
The DNA here is from genome assembly GCA_000469805.3 of Hymenolepis microstoma. Classification (NCBI taxonomy): domain Eukaryota; kingdom Metazoa; phylum Platyhelminthes; class Cestoda; order Cyclophyllidea; family Hymenolepididae; genus Hymenolepis; species Hymenolepis microstoma. The sequence goes on along the minus strand of LR215991.1, from coordinate 22,033,409 downwards.
CATTGGAAACTCATTTTTAAGACCCCGAATTGAACATTTTGGGTGATCTCGATCTAGTACACTCGTACGTTCTATGAAGCTCAGACTTGGATATGTTAGACCACTGGTCAAAATCCATCGCTGTCCATAGTAGTCCACCAGTCAACCAATTATTTATCCCATATTTCATGCTTGAGCCTGAGGAATTATAGCTCCATAAAGTAATCAACTGAGCAGGCTATGAAAATGATGATACGTTCATTTACGAACTCAAGACAGCAACAGCTCCAATCTCTTCAAAAACAGGACTCAAGTAAATCTAGTGGCAACAGTGGTGGAGAAGGTGTTTCATTTATCCATTCAGGAATTAGCAGTTCTTATTTAATGGTAGACAATCTCTCTCAAAAGCAGCAATTTCCACCAAGATTTAGAAAATCGTTGCACCTTGGCGAAGTGGTTTCAGAAGTGTGAGAATGCTTTTCGGACAGATGTAAGATGTCTGATAATAAAAGTATAAATCCTCTTGCGAAAACTTGGTGAAAATCAAATCAATCTTACCCCAAAAGTCAACTGACTTAAATGCAATGAAGCCAGTGAATTTTAAGTAAATATCTTTTGAGAGCAGAGATCACTCTCCAATACAAGACACAAATGTCAACCTACCTCGGGGAGACCAAAGGAAGAATGGTAAACCCTCCCAAGTCGCATTAATTTTTCCTGCTTGGAAGCAAACTGATTTAAATGATATATTAAATGCGACAATCAGTGGGCCTATGTGATTGTTAATCCGAAATGACATGTCAACAACTGACTAGAAGGTTTGTCATCTCAAATCATACGTTCAAATGCAATTGTCCTTGGAAATTTCCAGAACACGCGAGAGGATTATTCCTTCCAAAGGACTAACGTGAACATGATTTAAGATAACAACAAAGGGCTTTTGTTTGAGGTAGCATTACTCATTATTTTCGTCCATAAACTTCGGGTGTTTTCAGATTTGATGGGATAATTGACTTGGGTTGGGTTCAGTCCTCAGTCTAAGTGGGCAACATCGGTTTACATTGGACACAGTGTTACTCATGGATTACTCCAAATTGTCATGCTATCAATCACTAATGAGTCGAAATGCCGCGCCGGGCTTCAAAATCTACCAAAACTATATACCGTTTGAGGTCTGTAAACCTTCTAATATCATAAAATAACATTTGATTTACATTTCGTATTTCACTAATTTCAGCTTATTTAGTAGTTATTATTTCTTTCTATTTACGAGTGAAATACGGCCAACCGGTCTTTATCAAAGATGCGTTTCATAAATTCACAAGTATAATTCGCCGTGGTATTGAAGTTATTAAAGATGACAAATGCGGGCCTATGTCTAGATTCTGCGCATATTTATTAATCGACCAATGAATGAGCAAGTCCACGGTACTTCCAATTTTAATGGTTTATTATTCTGTCATTTTCAAGCCGTTTTTTAATTTCAAATCGGCGGTTTATTATGTTTTAACAGGAATTTGACCCGAGTTCATTTATTTTTCACGACCCTCATCTTGATTTTTCACATTGGATTAGCATTGATAGAGGGCAGCAGAAAACTCCACAACTTTAATAGAAATGCAAGGTTGCCTTGTCCCCGTTTGAAATTATCTTTCAACTGATTTGAGATTCGTGTATTCTGTCATATAAGCAGCTGATCCTGTTACGCTTTTAACATTTATAGTGATGCGGTGGAGATGTGATCGTTGTTTTGCAGTTACGTTAAAATATCTAAATCTTTTGGAAACTACTATCATCAACGGCACATCAACCTCATGCCTGAGAAGTCTGTTGGTCGAGGCTTCCAGGGTCAACGGCTCATTTTCTATGAGCGTCAAGAACAACGGTATTGTAGATACAAGTTACGCGTGATAGATTCCCATTAGAGAGAATTCGAAACGTATGATAGTTATCGCAGCGGTCCTAAATGTTACAAATTTGACCCCTTTGTGGGTGTGTTTTTAAAGCATTTGTTCTAATGGTAGTTATATTTGTAAATTTGACTGTATTTATTTATTTAAAAATTCAAATCGATATGTAATGAATTTCATTTTGCCTTTTATTTTCAAATTGTGTATAATTTTTGCACGATCATATATGTTACATTATTACCACGCTATCAGAAAGTTTAAATTAAGCGGCGGGAAATAGGACTGCAACCAAATTTGAGCATTCAAAACTTGAAAATGCGTATTTTATTTATTTGTTTAAAGTGAGAATAAACTTATATCCAAATCTTATTGGTTTCAAACATTCAATCATCAGAATATGAATAAACCATGTCGACGCTAAATTGTATCCTTCAATGCAAACAAAATTTCCACCAACGATGTGGTAAAATTACGTGGAAAGCATTATGGAGCCGTTCAAGACAAAAAATTACAGCGTCCTCAAACTTGAGAGGAAAAGATTGTTATTTTAAATAGGTCTATTTAGTATCCCGGCAGCACAATTGGCTTAAGGCTATCTTAATGGCCTCTATTTCACCTTCGAATGCAGATATATTTTGTCCTGCTGCTGTGAAGAAAGTGAAAAGTTCAGAGTAAACACCTGCACCAACATTAGCTTGGTTTTCTACGTATGAGCCAACATTGAAGACATGGAGCCGTTGATCTGCAGGATAATTTACATTAATTTTCTCAAGGGCCAATAATCGCATTTGATCCGGAGGGGTGTCTGCTTTTATGGAATGACCAAGAAGTTGGGTGCAGAATTGTACTTCGTTATCTGTTAGTGAATTTTGGGGTAAAAATAGGCTTTCTGGTTTGTCAGTTGTTTGTAATCCTTTCTTCAGTTCTATTACTTTCCATATTAGGCCAACTTGCGCTTTTAGGTGTCTTGGTCTATTTTCGTAGGTGCTCCAGAATGTATCACAGTTAATGCGTAGCAGTTTCTCATACAGGGTCAAGGCCTTCTCTTCTACACATGAACGAACTGTAGGAGGAGTGCATCAATAGGTGTTGATTTTAGTCGCAATGTCTGGTTGTGCGTCTTCTTGAGTGATTTGAGATTCGCCTCAGAGGCTGTAACGAGTGTCTCGCTGCAATGCAGCTGCATTACTGGTTGAACAAACATCTTGTTGGTGGTGTTTAGGGTTGGTCGAGCACTGCCCCGTAGGCCACCAGCGAGGCGCTTGAGTACGTTTGGTCTATTAGAGGCTCGTTCTGCTATTTTGGCAATGTGGTTTTTCCATGTTAGTCCTGTGTCAAACGTCACTCCGAGATAAGTGGACTCGTTGATCTGTTCTAGAGGAGTATCCTTGTACGTTAAATGCGGATTTATGCTGTGGTGGGCCAATGAAAACGTTTGGTATGCAGTTTTCGATGTGTTGATAGCCATGCTATTGCTGTCGCACTAGTTAGCTAATAGTTTGAGTGCATAATTTAGGGCAATTTCCGTCCTCTTCTGAGCGTTCTTCTTGGGAGAGGAATACCATAGAACAAGACCATCGGCATAAAACAAGCACTAACTGTACCAGTTCAGCTATGTCATTGATGAAGACAGCAGAGAGCAGCTTGCGACAGCTCTCTGTGGTAGACCTGTTTATAAAAGGTTAGATTTGGACAGATCGTTTCTATATCTAACTTTACATGTTCCCTGTCCAACGAATGCTTTTATCCAGTTTACTATGTTATGATTTATACCAATCTTCTCCAATTTTAGAATTAAGTTCTCTTTCCATAATAGGTCATATGCTGATTTGAAATCGATGAATACAGCTATAAGAGTATTTCTTGTATCAAGGCCATTTTGATATGTTGGGAGAGCGTGGCTACTTGTTGGTTTGCTGATCTCTGTGGCCTAAAACCTGCTTGTTCGTTTCCAAGAATGTTGTTGATTTCAAGGAACCAGATCAGCCTCGTGTTAACCATTTTTTCCATAAGTTTAACCAACATGCTTGTGAGGAAGATAGGCCTATAGTTGTCAAAGTTGATAGGGTTTTTGCCCTCTTTTAGTATTGCTATTACTGTGGCAACTTTCCATTGGGTAGGTACGAGGTACGGTAGGTAGGTATTCCGGGTGAATACTGTCTTCATCAGGTGACTTTTTGCATTTTAACTGTTTTAAAGCAGCATTGAGTTCGTAGGAACTGAATGGTTCAGTAAGTGTCTTATGTGGTATTGCTTTGTCTTCCTTAATTTCATCTTATTTTGTTACTTTCTTCCTGATATCTCTTTAGGAGTTTCTTACAAATCTGCTTTCATTTGTTTGTGGGAATAGAACTTCGCAAAGGAGTTAGCTATTTCAGAGTCGGTGGTAAGCAGTTTATTGTGGAAGCGTATTAGTTCCTTCTTTGGCTCTTTCTTGTTGTTTAGTAGGTTACTCAGGAATTTGAATGTGCGTTGGCTATCATTTTGGTAGTTGATATTTGAAATGAAGCTGTTGAAGGTAGTCCGTTTGGCTTGTAAAATGGCATGCCTTAGGACAGCTGACTGTCGTCTCCAGGCTTATACATCTTCCGTTTTTCCAGTCTGTTCAGCAGTGTTGCGAAGGGCTTCCCGTTTTTTTTTCAGTTCCTCAAGTTTTTTAGACCAAAACGCTAGAGTGTTCAACCTTGCCATGGGGAATAGTTTTCTTTGTACATTTGATTATAATATTGGTAACATTGTTGCATAGTTTGTCAGGATGTTGGTTGTAGTTGATAGGACTTGTGTTGAGTTCGGTTTCCAACAGGTTAGTGAATTTAGGCCAGTCCGCCTTCATGAATTTCCACAATACCTTGGTTGGCATTTTGGGTGTCACGGATTTGGAGTTGATGGTAATACTAACAATGACTGGGTTGTGACCAGATCCAGAATCGTTGATTATTTTGCGTTGTGTGACCTCGCTGATGTTGCTTGAAACCAGGAGCAAGTCAGGAGTTGTTGTGGTTCCATTGTAGTGAAGGTATGTCGCAGGATCCTCATCGCTGTAAATAAGTTCCAGAGGGCTGCTGTTAAGTATGCCTTCGATTTCCTTCCCGGGTGTGCTTCTGTTCTTATAGCCTCATCTGGTGGATTAGGCGTTAAAAGCTCCAAGCACTATACTTTTATGTGAGATATTAAGAAGATCGAAGTTGGGTCTATTCTGGGGTGGATTATAGACCGCTTACATCTTGAAGTCGTTTTGACTTTTCCCTACATTTAATCTGGTTATTTCGCATATATCCTGCATTGAGCCCATACTCTTGATTATTTCGCAATGTTATGCGAGGCTTTCTTTTACTCCAGTCAACACTCCACTTACCACTTGCCGATATTTAGGTTGCAGATGTAAGGTGTAACCTGTAAATTGATAGTACGTGAGTTTGTCGTCCGTAAGGTTGGATTCCATGATTGTGAATATGTCTACGTTATATGCATCCAGAATTTTCTGGATTTGAATCTTCTTTTCTTGTGACATCCCTCCAGCATTCCACTGAAGGATCTGCAGAAGTTGTGGTTCGACCTGACAAGGCCGATTTCTCCTATTGAAGTTTCGTTTCAGGCTGGTCATGGTAGTTTGAAGTCAACTGCCAATTTGTAGACTTTTTTGTCGTATGAGTATGCGTTTCCCAGGGTGTTGGACGCAAAATTAAAAGTGGCGATCTTTATGGCTTTAATAGACTAGTCTAATTGGATATTGGATCCAATCTTTCCAATAATTTCCTTCCACATATATAGACACTGATGAGCGAAAAATCACTTTTTCGTGTTCCCTTTTAAATAATACAACGCAATATATGCATATATATGTATACGATAAATAAGGCATCAATGTAAGATTCAGAATGATTAGTTAAATCGGCGCTCTTCGACACACATCTTGGCTAGAATGGCTAATTTTGACTAGCTTGATTGGCGTTATGGTGGAGGTATATCAAAGAGAAAACATTATGAGAATGGATTATTAATGTTTCGATGAAATAAAAATTTTATTTTATTGGTTTAAATGCATTTTTTGTGTGAAATAGCTACTTCACAATAAATGGATTTTGCAAACTAATCCAATTATTTTATGCTTTGCTATTTGATGACTTTGAGTTTCATTGCCCAAAGTTGCGAAATAAAATTCATTAAATGAATGTTAAGCTATTTATAGTTTGATATCAGAGCGAAATCGGGTAGACAGGGACTGTCCTATCACGAAGACACTGTTACCGTCAATGCAGAGCATAGAGTGCTTCTCCTCATTGACTAGAGACTGGGAAAAAACACCAGGAAAGCTCAAGGCTGGATTGTTCGTGCTTTATCTGGAAATAAGCCTTCCACCCAGATTGCCACTATAGGTCACCCATCGCCATATTCATTATGTAGATGCGCGGCCGCTGCTGACAGCTTGACATCTACTTAGAGCATAAACTAAAGTAAATCAATATAATGACAGGAACTGGTATTAATTTATATATTGCCTTTATTTAGCTGATAAAGCGTTTTGGGATTAAAATATGCATACGAATAAGACTATACATTTTGCATATGTAAATAGCAATTGTGATTTGTGGAGAAAATTATCATCTTGAAAAGCACTAGAGAATTTGTTTCATTCAAAAGATATCAGTTTATAATAGGAAGACGAAAGAATACTCATTGTTCACGGGTCAGCAATTTCATGACATGGAAGTTTTATTGTGCGCGTGTCAACCGACCTTCATCTATTGGTCCGTTACTTGACCAATCATGTACTTTCATTTCCACAGATTAGTTACATTTTCTTCAGCTAATCGTCATACAACACTAAATATGCAAATGTCTTACAATCAAGTCCACAAATGTCTGCTTAAAAAGTCAGTCTCAATTGTTCTAATGTCACTGTACTCTGAGTAAGTATAGCCACCGTAAAACAGTGAACTAGATTAAAACCATTACACCATCTTGGGCACGCCTTATGCCACTTAATTCAAAATTAATCTGGTCAGACAATGGTTTATGGTATCCAGGCTTCATTTTGTAATGTGATTGTCTGTTTAGCATTGGAAATTCTACGAACCAACATGAAACTGACAGTGTTCCATTGTAATCGGAATCAACACTATGTCTGTTTCCGATTTCCATATTTGTATTAGTTTAGTATTAAGAAAAGCAAATCCCTTCATCAATTTGACATAATTTACTGTAAACGAGTTCATTTGGTGATATTTTAACTAGCTTTAGATGAACAAACTTCTGAACTCGAGCAGATATCTAATCTGGACATAAATTTCTCAAAGACGAGACTTATGGTTCAAGCGAGAGCTTTATTAGCAAAATTAATTTACTTCTATAAGCTTAGAATAGGTGATAGATGATTCGCCGCCTAGTTAGTCGATGAGTGTAGTGGTGACTCTTCCATAGATGGTGATGCATATCTACTTGGGGTGACGAAATCAATAACATATAATTTAGTGCGGAAAAAAATGTAAATGGGGAACTTCTCTCATGCATTGGGAAAAGTATTCAATTGGATGGCCTAAAAAATCGTATTTTAATGCATTTATTGTAAAAAAAGGCTCAAGAGCGCTTTGGGTTTTCACCATCATTTCATGCAAGGGAGAGTCTTAGAAATGTATATAAAATATTTCAGCTAAAGCACAGGTCATTTTGGGATATCATTGATGAGAAGCTTCCAAATAGTTTGCTGTAGATTGTCCCCAAATGAGGATAAGTAAATATTGACTTCTCTGTCAACTGTCTATAGAAAATAAGGTAAACAACATATTTATCTCGAATTTATGATCCTATCAGTCCTCGTTCTCCTCATGTGACGTTATTTTTATTCCTTATTGTTTTACTTTAAAATTGGATATAAATATGAATGACAAAAATATACTATGGACATTCCTTAGTAGTGATAAAAATTTGCTAGAATTTCCTTTCTTCACTTCAATTGTCTTTATCCAAAGGAGCATGAACTTATATGTAACTGCTTATGGGCTGTTGCATTCTATATGATCCTAAGCTTCACGACGTTTGTCAAGTCAGAAATCGTTGAATAAGCACTTAAAAATTGACAATCTGTGAACTGGCAAGCCAGAGACATCGATTAATTCTGTTCAACAAAGAGTGTTAACTTCCACAGAGTCAGCTGCAATTAACGAGCGTCTTAATGGCTCAAGAAGTTTAGAATGTTTTAATAAAAAAGTATGGCACTTTTTCTAATGCTATCCCCTTTAACACTGATGTTATCCAAGTAACGGTTTGGTGCGTCGGTTATTTAAATTTTTAGGAGAAAAAATGAAGTTTATGAATATTTAGTAGAAGAAAAGCTGAAGGCGTCTGGAGGCGTGTGAGATGAGCTACGTTGAGACCAAACTGAGACTAATTATGGCGTAAATAAGGGAAAAAATTATTTTAAATGCCGTCTGTTAATCACATATGGTCACAAGAGTGCTACAATATTAACTGCTATGATTAAATCTGAAGATAATAATACCGGAATGCGAGAACACTTTCGTGTGTGACGTCGAGTAGGGCGTTTATGGCTACCTGCTTTAATTGAGTAACGCATGATTTATATGACGCAAAATGTATTTGACGCATCTCTTACTTTAATTGCTTCTGACGTTATTTCCATTGGCGATAAAATTTGAACTGATAACTTGTTGCAGTCCGCCCTTGAGTTGGATTTGAAGTAGCCCTTGGGAATATTAACTAAAGTCAACTATCTTTTTTTAATGGATTGGCTATTAGCTTTATTTCGCTATGCAAAAACACGACTTCGCTTCATCCTTCACAACGATGATTACATATAACCTTCACCACTAACGGTTATTCATACCAATTGCAATGAGTTCACCACATCCAAGGTGAAAGGAGAAAAATATTCCGTCTTAATAAACAGTCATCAATAAAATCATAAATATTCTCTAAGTTTTATTAGCTTTTGAAGAAAGTAATGGATTTCAAGGCTATGGCCTGTGATTCGTCACTAATATTAATAGGGTGGGGGCTCTCGGAGTAATTGCACTAGCACAAACAAACCGGAACGCCGCGCACACCTTTTCAAATTTTGGCGCTAATTGCTATTGTTAAAAACAGAAATTCGTCATTTTCTTCTTTGAGCTTTACCATGTCTAACGCACAGGGAAACAGTGAGTGCCTTTCTGTATCCCCAGTTGTATTAACTTGAATCTATTCATGCCTTAACGTCGTGAAAAAACCTTTGCAGCTTTCTTTTAGACCCTTTGTTTTACTTAAATTTTAACTTAACCTTGGCCAGGCAATTAAACTCTTACTAGTAATTGACATATCCCCAGGATTCTAGTCTGTTTTTTTTTAAAAAATATTTTAGAATTAATTGGTAAATATGTTCCCGACAGCTATTTTACCAGAAACCAAGTTGTTAATTGTAAGTACAAAACACCGGGACAATATCCATCAAACTCTGCTTTGTTTTAATACTTCGGAAAGCTTATTCTCAATCACCTCTACTCTCAAATTTACTAAGCTGGCGAGATATTAAATTAATTTTTTTAATTTTCTATGTTTATTACTTGCTTCAAGATAAAGATTTTTCAGACAAAGGCATATTTCCTGATACTATTGGAATTGTGTTTGTATTTTCTTTCAGTTAACGTGAAAAGTGCTATTCCATCTCGACCACTCTATCGTACAGTTGAAGGTGCGTTTCATTGGATAAACTGTGTTAATGAATATTATTAATAATAAATGCAACTTATTTATTCTTTTAACAAATAAATTAGGCCCAACATTAATAATAAGGTTAAAATTAAGATTTAGCAACAATAAATCACTTTTAAAATAAATTTTGTATTTGGATTAGTAGCGTTGTAATTGCTTTTTAACATTAAAATTTTTTGCGATTGGATTAATGAATACATTAAAGGGCAGTTCTTTGTCAAAATTTAAGTCCTTTGATGGTGTCATTTGATATTGAGTTAATGCATATAATAATGACTGCCCTCTCCTGTAACTCTCGGCAGAAATTGATTCCGAAATATTCGGTATGTAAAAAGAATTAATTGCTTGACTTTCAAATATTCTAACCGCCAACATAACCAACTAACAAATGTTTCTGAAATTACAAATAGCTGTTCAGAATAATGCTCGAAATAAATTATACGTGCACTTTCATATATTTTTCAGCAAGTGTTTTAAGAAATATACCACCTCGTGAGTGTTATAAAATCCAACACTACTTAACACGGCACTTAAGTAGCTATTTTCTAACCATGATCTAAATGATTATTAGACTACCCAAGGTCCCGTCCTCGAAATTCCTATGGTCAGAATTCAAAACAAGTCTCGGCCTTCTCCCAGAGCTACCTTCAAAAACAGAGATTGGACTCGCTCGTTTCTGGATCCTCTACGAGTTCATCACGTTCTACGAGTTCATCAACAGAGGGATCGTATCAATCAGTTGCAAGAGCGAAATATGAAAGCGGTGGTTATCATGGTGGGAGATCATACCAACGAAGACGAACACCTCCAAGGAATACTTCACCGAGTTACAACGTTGATAGAATGCTGGCGAGTAGCCCCTACGTAAAACACGGCTACCATGAAGCTTACCGTAAGTTCATGGTGGGAAATGAAAAACATTAAATCGCTCTTATTTCTCTATCATCTACATGTGTCAATGTAGATTGTTTAGAATTTAATCCGATTTTCAGTATTTTGGTAAATTCAAAGATCCATTAGCTTAATTTGAATTTTTGCTATTTTCAGAGAGACGAGAAATGAGCCAACCTTCAAGGAGGATAAGTGGTAATTTTAAAATAAATGTATACTTAACTGAATTAGTTGGCGGAAATTGAAAATCATAATTTTATCAAAGGAAAACCAACGCATCATGTCTCAAAATTACACCGTAAAGGACGCAATAAAGGTAAATTAACTGAATGCTTGCTTAATTTCATTATAACCTAACTAAAAAATATCCAGGTGCTTGCAACTTTACATTTCCGAATCGATTAGTTTCTTCTTATTTTAATTATGTCGACTGAAACTCACAGAACACGCGCAATTAACATTTCACTATGTTAAACGACATCAACAGCTGAGAACTTTGGTAATGTTTAAACGATATGGTGTCATCTATTTGCATGTCACACGACCTATTCTAAAATAGAAGCCAATATAATTATTCCTTTTCTAAATCAAATGAAAATGAAAACATCTTTATTAATATTACTCTCAATTTCTATACTTTTGAACAGTTTGTCAGAAAACGTGTGCACCATAACTTATTGCATCTGAAAATATAAGTAAAATGGACAAACATCCAATCGAATTTATGAAGCATGAAACTTTCAAGATCCATTCATCTTTAGACCTAACTTTGTGTGTAAAACTGACATCCTAACGTGGATGTATGCTATGTATGGAGTCACGTTGTTCTTTCTGTCTTCATCAATATTCTGTTATTTGTTAATGCCACTCAAATGTCGTATTATGCGTGAAATCCAATCTCTAATGAATAGAGAATAGTTTGTTTTAAAAATCGCATGGAATATACATCAATCCCCTTAAAAGAATAAAATGAATGCATATCATTTATTGAATGCATACTTCTTAATAAATAAGACAGAACCTCAGAGGATTTCGGGTAATAAGGTGGCAATTCTGAATTTAAATTGAAAGTTCAAATAAACTGTTAAGTTGGACGGCAAAAACTAAAGAGTCTTAGGCCGGTCCAAAAATTTATAATTTGCTTCGGTCAATTTCCTCGGTCATTGGTGGCTTTTGAATTCAACGTTCATTACACGATTTATTGAGGTGGTAATGTTTCGATTGAATATAATAATTTGTATTGAGAATATTGCAAATTATGAATGGGTTATCTCTGGTTCAGAATCACAGTTACCTGATAGATTTCTAACTCATTAAACTGGTAGAAAGAGTTACGAGAAGACGAATTTATTCCTGATTGAGGTTTTTACGTTGTGATTGCGGTCACCATTAACCAAGTCCAGAATAAAGTATTTCCAATAAATGCTTCACCTTAATTTCTTTTTGAATTTTGAACTTCCTAAACGTGGATCAACTCAACATACTTCAATTCACTTAAGGAAAATTAGATTTCAACATTCGCTATACAATATATGATTAAATATCCGTAACATGCTTGGGTCAACTCCATTTTCACTATCAGAGAATAATTACAAAATCTCAAACCCTCCCCCATAGGCCAGTATTATTGATCTTGGTATATTGAAAGCTATTTGTGTCCTTGCCTAAATCGATTTTAGGTAAAAAATTAAGTAAACAGCTTCTGCCAAAACCGGAATAAATATAAGAAAAGTGTTCCAGACACTAATGTGTATCGCTAGGTTTTGGAGTTCATTGAATGGGAAGGCATACTGTTTTTCATATAAAAGCCTTACTGTGAGCTTCCTCTGAAGTATTTTTTTCAGCAACCCTATTTTTCAATTTCAGGAATCTCTTGTGGTTCACTTCTAATAGGAAAATTCTGGAGCTTTTGTTTTATCATGAAATTATAGCTAGACAAAATCAATATATTGATTTTAGCACCATCTACGACATCCTACTCGACATCGCGTTCATCGTCAAGCTCTTCTTCTTCCACTTCTTCCACTTCAAGATCTTCATCTTCTGAATCTTTCGCCTCCACTTCATCTTCATCTTCAGCGTCAAAATTCACATACTCTTCATCTGAGTCCAGAGAATCGAGAAAGAAGCAAGTGAGGAGACACCATAAATCTTATGGTAAGCGAATACGTAACACAAGTTTAATGTCTAACATTTACTGTCGGCTACCAGTTAACTTGGAGATGATCGATATGCCAGTTTGTTTAACTTTTTAGTATTTATTTAGAGGCGAATATATGAGAAGTGGTATATATTAATTTATTAAAAGATGACTAGGGACTTACAAATACGAACTTCAATAGATATCCCGAGGATATTCCAATTGATTTAAGGTGTAGCGTATTGAGAAGAGTTGGTAGAGGGACTAAGTTACATGTAAACGTGTCTGTGAACACTGGAATCTCTTAAATCAAATAAGTATGATCCTTTATTCATATTTGGGTATACCCTGATATTCATTTACATATGCTTGGATTCAATACCTAGTTGATTACTACCTAAAAAAGAAGATTTTTACATTCTAAACGTTCAAACTCTTTAAAGACCTTACAGTTTGCTTCAGCACATCTAAAATTGACAACAGTTGAAATAGCAAAATACTACTAAATTGCAAATAAGCAAATGTAGAATTATATGAAGTCGGAGGTTATTATGGAATAGAGCGAATCATTTTATGCAATCCACTTTCTATATAACCAGATTCAGACAAAGAGGTCAGACTGCATGAAAGCTGATGGAGCGGGACGAATGACCGAAGATTATTGTTTGAATTGGATTTCATCTTAATGGAAACATATCTTTTGTAAAAAAATTCTTAATGGGTTGAAATATGACTGTGGTTTCACTAGTTGAGTTTCTAATTTAATACGTAATTTTCTTTAGAAATTTCGAGATTCATAATTGCTCAACGGTGTCTTAATGGTTTTCATTAAAAGACAGTTAAGTAATTAAGTAAATTTAAATCTATCTATTAGCTCTCATCTCGTATCATATATCTTGATGACAGATAATTGGAATGTGCCTCAAAAAAACGAGCAAGGGACTTCAAAAGCGAAAGCAAGTGAAATTCAACCGAAACAACGAGCCAAGTCCTCAAAATGTTCACCATATTTGCGGACAAAATTTGCCACCAAAGAGAATGAAATAGCCGAAAAGGTACCAAGAAGTGAAAAGTGGAGAATAGATAAAGTTAACATCTGGAAAGACACCAAAATTCCCCCAGACTTCCTTTTAAGACCATAAAGATGCTTAAAATGTACAACCCTTGCCCAAATAGCTCTGCCAAAAAAATAACTCTAAAGAATTAGAACAAATAAAAGGATTTTTATTGTCATATTTCCGAAATACATGCATCTTGGTGATCTTTTATTACTCATTTAATTAAATTGCTCTAAAATTTCCCACAAGTAGGAAAAAGTAAGAAATTAACAGAAAATTTTATTACTCAACACCGACTAAAATTTGACTATACTTTAATTGGCTTATTAACGTTAGGGTATTCGCGACTTTGAGGGAAAATGGCCGGGTTGCATAAATTTCATTATATATAATAATGCTATTATAATATTTAAGAATAATTAATCCGGTTTGATTAAATCTATTTTTTGCAAAGTCTCTGGGATCGATTTGTCGATTCTTCATTAACAGTCATTTAGATTAAAAATGTAATCCGAAGCAAAACCAATAATAGGCTAATTGATTAAAAAATGAGTAGCTTCTGATAAAACTAGCATTGATTCTTGAACAGAGTGAGACGTAAGAAATTCTCTTTCATAATTTCAGTTTCATACCATCAAAGACTCCCAAATACGCGTAGTTAGGCATAAAATATATTTCGGTATTTTATAGTTCTACTATTCATACGAATTATTATTTATTTAATTCTAATTAAAGCGCAATGGATTTTCATTAAAAAGTATTGATGGTATGCAAAACCCATCAATGAGAAAGTTGAAAACGTCGAAATATATTGTGGTAAAAGGAGACAAATTCCTCTCATTACATTGATTATTAATACTGACTCGTAGTGTACTTCCTGAAATGAGGGCTTTCCGTTTTGCTTAGTATCCCATAATACGCATAATCAAGTGAAGAGAAGAAGGAATAAGTCTCCTAATAGTGAAATCAAATTACATCTGTGTTCAATGTCAATCTATTACGATTTGCATTTTAGTAGTTAAAACGAGTGCGTCGCATTTATACAAACTGTACAAAGCTATGCATAATGCAATGAATATCAACACTTATTTACATATAATTAATTAGCTTCAACGAGGCATCACCCCAATAAGCACACAAAGTCACAAGGTAAAATTTTTTGTTTTAAACTGCAATCAGTCTTATCGCCAGATTTGAACTAACGGGCTTTAACTCTAAGTGAAATTGTGCATCTTTTAACCGTTGCAGCATAACGAAGTAATCAATCAATAGTATTTTCTATTTTGCTACGCTTTTCATAATCTTTGATTTTAATTTCAATCGCCATATTTAAAGGCAGTTTAAACATTAACTTTAGAGAGCCTATGTTTTGCTATTTATGATCTATTGTGCTATAACCCTTTTAGTCTCTAAAACGGCCAAAATACCAAAACTCAACACTAACACGAAAATAAATAGAATGCTCCAAATTTGTTCACGATTAACCAAAAATAAAGCCACATGTGTTAGCGCATTTTAACAAATGGAAAACTTTGTGAATAATTAACTATAATTTATCAAGTTAATTTTCATAAATTAACTATTCTTAATAACCTACACTTTCCAGCAAAAGCCACTGATTAATGGAATCTGGTATTGCTTCTATCTTGGATCTTTCTGGGGTATTCTGGAGCGTCTGGACCATATTTGCACTGGGTCCTTTTGAAGTTTCGATATTCCTTGACGAAAGAAGGTAGCATATTTCCAGCTAAACCTCTTTTAAATTCGTTTTCCATTCTAAAGTTAAGGCTTTGTATTGAGAATGGAGATTTTGCGGTGTTCAAACTCAATTTGAGTACCAACATGAGACGCCGTTCGACATCTTAAAAGTAGAGATTTGAGATTCTGTTCCATTATCTTCTCTTTCATCTACATAAGGAATTAGATTTTCAAACGTTCAGCATGTTATTTTCAAAACCACGAAATTTAGTTGTAGAGTAAGAATAAGAGGCATCGAGACCACTTGATGACATTTATAAGGGCAACATTTTTCGTAACATTATGATTGGCGAATAGTTAAGGAACCTGTTAACAGCGATATCGGTTGTGGTAGATTTAAGCGGCATGAAATTTTAACACTTTGAATTTAAATCCATATGGGAAGGATACCTTTCAGATGGGCTTGTCAAGGGCCGAGATTGAGATGAGACCAAGAAACGTTAGACTGAAAGCACGCAGATGAATTCTGAGAAGAAATGAGTTTAACATTTTGACTAGTTATGTCGACCAATTTTGACGACGTTTGCATGAAGTGACGGGTTTAGTATGACCAATTTCCTAAGACGTAAACAAGCATGGATCTAGCTGAAATGCGATAACTTACCGTTTAAACTTGGTGAGTCTGTCTCTTTGGATAGCATTGTTGATTGATGTGGTTATCGTATGACAAGACTTCGGAGCTGATTGTTGCTTTGAAGTAGCGTACTCTGAAACAGACATAGTGGCTTTCATAATGTGCTTCATATTCGTTGATTTTGCACTCTGATGGATGACATTTCTCGTCATCATTGTTCGCATGAAATAGAGCAGCAGAAGAAGGCCTATTGAAAGGACAGGTACAATAGGAGAAATAGGCAAAAATATTACACTGGAAGTAATAGCAATTTTTGCCTTATTTCTGCAGACAATCTCCCAAAACTTTGCCAAAAAAGTGAACAAATTACTGTTTCTTGAGCAGTCTGAGACGTTTAGCTTTCATTATTTTAGAAATAGGTAGAGATGATAAACAATATATGCTGGTTACTTATTATAAACGGATTGGTCTAAAGATTTTGTAAATCAACACTATTATAATTTAGCAAATTTTAACAAATGTGTAACTTTTATTTAATTGGAGATTCACAAAATGAACCGATTTTAGGTTTCCTAACCCTTTAACACCCTTAGTACCATACGGTCCTCTTTCAAACTAAGCTCCATTGGTACAGGACTCATAACAGAAGGCGCTGTTGCCGTTTGAAACGTGTCCAATACGTCTACAGCCTTCGCCTGATACAAAAACTCATCAGTTCGGCGGCATCCCTCTGCTGTGGGACACGCGTGAGTGCGGTTGGGTACACTTTTCAAAAAACAATTCTGGCGTTAAAGGGTTAATTCAGATTTATGGTTCTTTTCCCTCTTCTTGGAAATATTATATCCTCCTGGATCAATGATCCAATGGAATCATTTAATATTATGGAATGAAATTTTAAGTACTCATAGGGTAGTGAAAAGTCTTTAAATGTGTAAGCATTCTATTCGTTTGAAATTGTTACTGTCGATTTGTAGCATTCAAGGGCATAATTCGAAATATTGTTGTAGTCATTATTAAAAGCAATAAAAGTTCTGTAACTGTACAATTGTTCATTGAATGGATTCAACTGAAATTAGGGTGGGACGATGTGATTGAAATGTGAACGCTAGAGGATTCAAGTTGTTGAATATTCATCAAAAGGAGATTTCACTGCTCTCGCATTCCGGTAGCTAAACTCTATTCCTTTCTAATGGATTACTGATCAAAGTCTTATACGGTGCTTATTGTATCATTTTTAATGCAGACCTTCTCACTTCAGTTCATTTCTTTGTTTGTCAAGCACGATCGTAACCACTTTACATGGCAATGATTCCTTCAAGCTGAACACCCACAGTGAACTATTGAATGGCAATGAAAATGAGTTTTCGCCTACTATTATATAAGTACAACAAACCGTAACGTTCAAAATATCCTTCACAGCAAAATTTGAGATAAGTAAGGGCGAATAAAGCACCGGTCACTTTAAATAAATTGTGCATATATTTTTAAATATAACGCAACAAAGACCTGTTTTTTAGAGTGTCCTTTCAAAGGATATATTGTAGTAGATAAAGGGAGAATCGGTATAAAAATCACAACATCAAAATGGCTTTCCCTTTTGATTTCAAGACAAACTAATTGCACTTCTTTTACTAACATGTCCATTCCTTCTTGTTCTAATGTCATAAATATCAAATTTATTGATTTTTCAGGATAAAAAATTGAAGGTTTGCTCCAGATGTCTGTATTTACGGAACAGTTGATTATTTTCTATGGCTGGTAATCCGATTCCAGTGATTTTTCTTCTAATGGCACAACTAATTGCTTGAAGGTCTAAAATGAAAAAGTTAGATGATATTTTTCATGTATAATTTTATTGAGTATGGCAGCCTAAGTTGCACGAAAAAGGTATACATCAAGGTCAGCATTCCAGTGATCGAACTAATTATGGAAATTTGTCCGCTTTATTTATTTAAGATTCTCCGTTTTTATTTCTCTATTTAGTTATAAGTCTCTATTTTAAATAACCAGCACATCTTTAAACCCTCACAGTATTTTTTTTATTATAATTTACAAACACTTTTAATCATTCTGTTAAAATCGGCTAATCGGTGATTTTTTTCAAAGTGTAATATCAAAATCATGTTCCTGCTTTCTGAAAATTTCAGATCACCAAAGTCATTATGAAAATCAACCCAGGGGCAAAAGCTCTGATCGATCGATAAGTCCTAAAGTACATCGTGGTAAAGGAAGAAATAGTCATAGCGGAGAAAGTAATTCATGCATATTTCTTCCCTACACTTCTTTAAGCTAAAAGAAACGATAATAGTTCTCCCAAGAATGAAGTCACTTCAGCTAATTCGGGCAAAATATGTGAGCTTTCACTAAAAGCAGTAAGATGCCCACCTGCGCGAACTAAATGACTTTTACTTATCATCTACCCACATCGGTGATGCTGAGTTTCAAGCTAAAAATAAGGCTCAATTCAATGAAATTTAGATGAACGTTTAAATATACGTGAGATTAATCTCTCATTTGATATGATTATGGGTGTTATTCTTGGCTTACTCTGAGGTCTCTCCGATTGTGAAACTTTAACCGATTACTCAGGAATAGGAAAAATTGACTAAAGTAAATAAATAGAAATAAATTTCGAAATAAGGCGATCCAAACTATTTGAGTTAAAAATTCTAGAAGCTCAAAAGCGAAAAATCATCTTTGTTTAGACCATTATTAACCTCCAATGCTGCAATTTATTTAAATTAAATACTGCCTTATTCAGCTTCTGAGATCAACAATTGCAGATTCAAACATTAAAATATCCCACTTTGAAACCTCTGAAATATAGCTCAGTGTGAATGGAAATCGTGATTTTAAATAAGAGGAGAGAATTCTGGATTTACTTTCCACAATATTTACAAAATGGCAGTCCATGATTCAAACTTCAAATTTTATTAGTTGTCTCATGAATTGTAGCAAATGCTTGCGTACGATCTTCGATTCTTAAATTCACCCGTGTTTTTGACTAAGAAGAGTCGCCCAGGCAGAGTTAAAATGAGTGTGATCTCATGTAATAATTTTCATTGTATGCATATACGAAATATCCGAAATTGTATATTATCAGATCTCATAAGCAGAAATAATAACTCGAGTTGAGTACACATCAATTGGTTTCACACCGAAATGTTATCTGCATTCTTCTACATTTTGAAATTGACAAAAGCGTTTACTAGCTAGTTTAAATCGATTGAACTATATGTAACCTTACTAATTAAATGCATAATCTATTATTGCTTTAAAATTTCAGCATTTGAGAGAAATCTTATTGTGATCGAGGCCTCCAGATTGTGTCATTCTTTAACTTACCTCCCTAGTGTTCTTTTTTCCGCATAAAACACACCCCTTTCGTATGCTTATAAGAACATTAACTCAGCCATCTAAAAGTTAGTTAAAATCTCGTCTTTGCATTATCAGAAATTGTGCAATATTAATTAATGATCAATTGTTTCCTAAATAGCTTTTATGCGGATCAGTGAGTCTAGATCATTTGAGGTAAATATGATCAAATTCTATTATAATTTCTATCAAAATTCAAATGCCAAATTTTAATTTTCTTATTTTGATTTGACTTTAAAGTGGTTTTTACCGATGAAATTTGATAAATTATCTCCTGGTTTTAAATAGATAATTTTTAAACCTCTCAGAGGTCATAAGCATTAAATAAATCAAATACAAAATTTTTTCTTCTAACATATTTTTTTTGAAGTAGAGAGGGAAGCTGCGAAAGAAAATGTTTTCGTCAAAATTCTTGAGAAGGAGACTAACGCACTGAAGTAGATATAGCTTTCTTTGTTGGAAGTATGGACGTTTACACCTGCAGCTGTGCCATGTGAATTTAGATCGATTTGTAGACACAACGTAAAGTTAGTGATAACCTCGATGATGAAATTAAAAGGTATTGCTTTTCTCCACGGAGTAAAAACGAAAAAATATAATGTTCTCTAAAATTTCCACACAGTACAAATCATCGTCGATGAGTAAAAAACAGGATTTTTTGGTATAATACGATTTCCAATTCACGTAGTTCCTATCTTAGAATAAAGGAATGAACTATTTCCAAGGATGTCTAGCTGGTAACAGCTGACGCACTTATATTGATAGAATAGGTACTTTTGAACAAGAATTCCAAAATGGCAGTGCATTCTATTACATAATCCACTCATTATCAATCTATTCTTAACGATAGTAAAAATTACACGAATATAATTTTAGTTCAAATATTTATACCAACTAATATCTCAATTTTCTAATCAACCAATAACATCAACCATGATTATTTGATTCAAAATTGACACATCTGACAAACATAGCAATCAACAGATTCATTTAGTAAATCACCTAAATAGCAATTCAAATCTATTTAATTAGCAAAGGAACCCGTAAAATCTGGGAAAAGAGCTACGTCGACTCCAATGCCCATGAAAAAAAATGGTAATTACAAGGCAAATTGACTTAAAAGCTTAATATCAATACCTGCAAAACGTTCACGGGTTATTATTTAAATTCGCTCTGCTTTAGGTGCCAATAATGACGAACCCACCTGCAAAAAATGTAAGTCTAAAATGAGCTAACAACCGCAATGTTACCAAAATAATGTTTATTACAGATAATACGAAACCGTCATACTACTAATAAATTTTCAAAATTTTCATTGCCCACAAAGCAATGAAAGATTTTTTATCATTATAACCAAAAAGCATGCTAAAAAGCATACTCTTCTAATAACATTTACGAATAATAAATTCCAATTTAAAATAAATTGTGATCATGCTAGGTGGACGCATAAAACCTCTGTATTATGAATATGGTAAGAGACTAACTAACTTCGGAACTAACTTTTAATCAGAGAAATTTTCTAAACTTCTCAAGAAAGTAAAAATACTTCGCAATTGATACTTAATTTTATTAACTCTAGATGAAAAGAAACAAAAACCTTACGCAAAGAAAAGTATGTACTTTTCAGTTTTAAATGCATAGTTCTTTCCATAAATTTATATCACTTTTTCTTAGGCATCTTGAATAATAATTCTCAACCAAGCAGAAGTACGTTATCCTTTTAAAGCACAGCAATTTTTAATTATGCTAATTTTTTTCAATTTAAGTAGTCATATAAATTTGTCATGCTCAAAATTGTTTAATTGAATTTTTAAAGTTTTGCATTGAAAATGTCCTCAGAGTTAGAAACAACACCGGAATGCATTAGGGCAATATATGTACATCTGTTCTATTAAAATTTTGCGCGTAGTATTAATTTGGTCGTTAGAAATCATGTTTACCCAACATATCTTAGTAACAAGGCATCATCTCTATAAAAAAGGCTTTAAATTTAGTAGAATGTACTTAGTGAATTTTGATAAAGGCTAAATAAAAATTTTAAATTCAAACGCTGTTGCAAATGAGTCAATTACATAAATTGGTCCTCTTATTTTACACAGAACACAAAGTAATGGTGAGCTCCACTGGGTTGCAAAAGATTTACCACATTTAATATTATTTTATTAACTGCTTACAATACTAAAGTAACCACTTATTAATGTGCAGGTGGATTAACATTTAACAAATCTATTTCGCTTTTTTCAGATCCAAGATGAATAAGTGCTTATTTGACATTCGAATGATTCTTTTTGCAAACAAAATTAACTTTATGATTCCTTCGTCTTCATAGATATTTTTTTTGGTTTATTAGAATTATTGCTGTCAGAATATTTGTTGTGATAATTGTTCAGTCTTCGCATTGCACCCTTTCAAGCAGTTAAGAGAAAGCAAGTTGATTTAAGTAGGTGCCAGTAGTTAAAGGGTACGTTAAAATAGATGCAGCTTAAACTTGAATTATGTCGAGACGAATGTCACAATTTAATTAACTTATTCGCATTTGGATGCCAACTGATATAATAGAAATGCACAATGAAATTGACAGTGGTATACGCAGTTAGTCTCAAGATAGGGGTCTGGCAACCTAAACGTGCCTTGTTAGAACTATCATGGAAACAAATATTTACCTAAATAAGAGAAGTTTTCAAAATAATTAAATAAAAATGAAATTTTATCAATATACCTGACTACGTAGTAAAATGAAAAAGGGAAAGCACGCAACTATCCAATTGCACAAAGCCCTTAATCCATCTACCAGTTCAGTTTGTTAAAAATGATTCCCCAAGTAAATTATGATAAATAGAAAGACCCATGAAGCAATTCTAGAGTGAATAAAAATTTTAATTTAGATTTAGCTTTTCACGTTAATATTTCTTATTGAATTAGAGAAGGGCCAGTAAGCATGCCAATTATGAGGCAAGAAATTTTTAAAATAATTCAAACTTTTTTTGATAAGCTAGAAGCCGAATAACCAAAATCACATAGGACACATTCCGGAGATTTGCCTAAGGATTGAAACATTGTTATAAATTCTGGATAGAAATAATTGCTTTCAAGCCATCTATTTCAAAACTGATTTCTTCATCTAGTGGATATTCGCATAGGTAGAGACAATAAGAGAACATTTCCATTTTACTATATCTGAATATTCATTAAAGGCTCATAATAGCAGTTGTATGAGAACAGGGGATAAATAAGAAACCCGAATTTAAATGACCTTAGGAATTCAGTCTTTAACTGGATTCAATTTTCTAATGCAACACTGTTCAAAGTTTTAATTATAATCAATTGCATATGAAAAGAATATGTTTTCAGCTTTAAAAAATGAGCTGAAAGTGAGAAAGCACTCATGAATTAGAATATTGAAAAATGTCAAAAGTGTAAAATCCTATTAATAATACGCTTCACGCTTATTTTCTTAAAAGGAAAAATACATTGAAGTGGTAAATAATTATAAGTAATAATAATAATAATAACAAATGTAATTTAGTATTTTGGTCTCAAATGTCCAAGCGCCTATCGAGCTATTCATTATTCTAGGGGAAGGATTGTGATTGGCTAACATCAAATTATGCGCTTGGAGATCAGAATCGGTTTCAAAAACTCTATGATCATAGATTCTCTATGGAAGACTCGAGGGGTTTTTTCGAACTCTATGCTATGACTGTGTATAGATCAAGTATAAAATGAGGAAATTTGAATAAAATTTAGTGTAATGTGCATTACCTCCAATAAACCATAATTTTTGAAAAAAATATAATGAGCCGCCATACTGTTTTATTTAAGAATATTTTATATTCATTTGACTTTCATTTATCTCTTTCAAGGAAACTTTATTTCTTAAAATTGAAAAAAAACAAATACCAAATTCTTTACAAGTCTTGAGAGGTTTATACACACTTTAGTCTTATTCGTGCAACAAAATAGGAAATGACTGAAGACCAGTAAATTACGACTGCATCATTAGTCATTCGAATCTCAGTTTCAGGAATCTGCGCAGATGGGGAACATAAAACGATTTGGATAGTGAGAAAAGGTGACGAGGAGTAAAAGTCATTTGATGACTATTTGCAAAATTTTAGGGAAAAAGAAGAGAGTTGCGTGAAGGTAATTAAGGAAATCGAAATGTATTACAAACTTTAGCAAATTTACTGCGAAAATAGGAAATATACAAATTTATTGACCGCGATGCCTTTTGCAATGAATAATGTAAATTAAATATCCTAAAATGCATTTCAAAATGTAAATTCGATAAATTTTTTTGAAATATCTGACTGTTAGATTTAACGCTGGACTTGCGTTAGATTACTAAGAATAAACAACGGTTTAACTGTGACTTTCCTTATCAATTTCTGAGATTTCACTCTTCGACCCACTGATAAATGAAGCGAGCACTGATGCGAGTACAAATTAAATCAAAGAAACCTATTTTTTCAGAAATTCGATAACCCTGCAAAGCCAAGTTTATAGAAACTGTAATAGAACAAGAATTTTAAAAGGACATGAGACTATGAGAAACTTTCATTGGTCATGTGGACCTTGGGTTGTTTTTGTGAATTGCCGGAAAAATGACCTTAGTAGAACACTAAAACAAATAAATTACAGCCTGTTATGATTTCATTGTCTTCTTATACTCCGTTCCTGATTGGGTAAGCCAGTGTATAGTCATAAGAATTAATGGTTTGCTATTAAGTTAAGTAAAAGCGAAAATATTGTTTTAAAGTTCGGTGAGTCAGATTTTACTAATTTAATTCTTACCCATGACCATTTGTGTTTTTCCCAGTGTACAGTAGCGAATACAAATAACGAGTTGTTATTTGTATGAAATTATCTAGTATTCGTCTTACTCTGTTTTAAAATTGTAATTAATTTTAACTTCGGAGGTGTTCAAGCGCCTCACGAAAAAGGAACTATTTAGCAGTTCAATTAATGTAGGTCAGAGGGATAGCACATCATTCGACGCACTGTCAGTCAGCATCTACCTATGTACCTAATTACATTCTCTCCAATTATCTTTACCTATTCCTACACCAGACTAATGCGTTCAGGTGAGTTTGCGTGCTTGGAACAAGGCCTGCGCACTGTTATAAGGACCCCACATCTCAAATTCGCATGCTCCCTCCTGAGAACTAAGCAGAGATAGCAATGCCACGATATCGTACCTGCTCCTCTTCTTCTTCTTCCTCATCATGCGATTCCTCCTCAAGCTCCTCGGATTCTGACTCCAGTTCTAGCTGCGATTATAGTGAGTGCAAATTCTCATCCCCGTTTATTGAAGCCACCCAATTTGATAATTTTGTACATCAGTAGATTTCCTCTCGTTATTAGGGCTGATTCCCTCAAAATAATCGCAAGAAGCTCTATCTTCTCAGAGGTATTAGGTAAAACTCCTGATTTAGATTCCATCAGTGATTACTTTAAGTACAATTTCCCCTTTCCCCTATCAACTTCCCATCACCTCGCATCACTAAATGAAGGCAGTTAACAGAGGTCGGCCGATTTTTAAAGGATAGTCTGCGCTGCTGAACTAATTGCAGTGAAATGTAGAGTCTCCGACTTTTCAGTCAAATTCTTTCAATTAAACTCTAATGATGATTACTATGCATTTATGTCATTTGTTAGCCTATTTCATGACTTGCTACACATTTAAGAAGAAAAATGTAAATTTATTCACTTGGACACATATGAAACTGCGATGAGGAGATTTGCAATTTGTCTTCACCATATTAGTTAATACATTATGCATTAGGCAC
The DNA here is from genome assembly GCA_000469805.3 of Hymenolepis microstoma. NCBI lineage: Eukaryota > Metazoa > Platyhelminthes > Cestoda > Cyclophyllidea > Hymenolepididae > Hymenolepis > Hymenolepis microstoma. The sequence goes on along the minus strand of LR215991.1, from coordinate 22,008,228 downwards.
ATTTGTTGGTATTTTTTAATAGTTTTTTCGTATTACTATAATCGATAAAACTTCACCTCCTGGTATCAAGAAATGATTTGGCTATTTCTTCCATTGCCTACAGTTTCTTAAATCTAATTAAATTTAATTAACCACAGGTAGTCGTTAAAATGGTGAATAATAAGTTAGCCAACACGGTGACCTACATTTTTAAATTAAATCATGGAAGTTGGAAGGCTCCTTTTCTAAATTTCCACGCAATGCATTGAGGTTAAACCAACACTCGTCAAATTCCCAACTCATTATCATTATAAATGACATTATTTCTTCTCAATATTATATAATACTTTGTAGTTAAGATAGTGTATGTTTTATGGAAACCAAGTCGTTGTTTGGACTCATCATTAAATGAACGGTTAAGAGTGTAGTATATCACTCTCAAATCGGTATCCTTTACGAAGTTAGAATTGTGCCATTTGCGATTTTTTTTCACACTTATATTCCTGTCATATCTTCCCATCTGCTTATAAAATAATCATAGTTTACGGCTGTTTTCAAAGAAATTACAATTTTAGAAAAGATTTCAAATCTAAGAGCCATAAAATCCTGAGATGCGTCACTTCATTTTAAAGATGTGGAAACTCATAGGGAACTTTGCTGCTTTCTGGTAAAGAGTTATCGGCAGGAAGTTGCCTTACGTCCAAAAATGGATAGAAATTCCGAACTTAAACAAATTTTCAATTTGCCAGTTACAATAAATGCCCATAATAAATACATCCGCAAATTCTAGGGTATTTGTACGACCAAATTTAAAATAAATACATTACTTAAATGCTTTCAATTGAGAAATTTTGCAAACTTCGTTTAAATAATTTTGTTTACATTTTCTTTAGGAAAATATAAATCTACCAGAACCTGTAAGTTTATTGTCATTTTAGGAATTCTTCCGACAAATAAATTTATTATACTCCTTTTTTTCTTTTTGTATTATTATTTGTCTATAATTTAATTATTGTGATAGTTTTCCCTTTGTGTTTCAACCCAACTTAAGTTTGTTTTAATAATACATTTTAAATGAACTAAGGCCATTTTTAGACCAAAAAAAGCCGAATGTAGTTGTAACAGAAAAAGAATGCCGCAAGAAAATAATCGCCGTCTGTGAAAACAAACAGAGATGTCCAACCCGACCCTGTGAGAGAGTTTGTAGGGTGAGTAAAGTGTGCAAGAAGGACCCCTGTAAGAGAACAAGATCCTGTTCCAGACGCATACCCAACGTCTGTCGAAGAGTTCAAAAGCCAAGTAAGTCTGTATTTGATATAACACACTCGACGATTTTATGATTACCAGTCAATTGCTATTGAATCAAATTTAGCTTTCGTCGTGTATCCATTGATTTAATACCAACTCATGTTGAATTAGACTCTTCACATTTAACCGACTACAATGCTATTTGCCAGTGCGACACTCTAATTAAGCTAATATAAACGGATTTTCTTTGAACCGATTTTCGGAAAGTTAAGATTTATGATAAATTAATTTGAATAAAACAATTATAAGTGAAAATTAGATTGAAAATCTTCGAACGACTTAGGTATAATTGATGAAAAATTTGACTGAGTAAATGGTGAAGTAAAAGCATTATTATGACAGCTGATGAACCATTTTACTAATTTAATCTTCCTCGAATTTAAATCCCCAGGATCTACCATTTATTTACTTAAGTCGTGAAATTTATGGGCATAATTAGGTCCTAGCGGATCGAGACTTTTCTGCTTAAGGATAGATTAATGGACCACTTCGAATCTTTTTAGAATGTCGAACAAAGTCAAGACCAAGAAATCTTCATTTCTGTACCACAGTGGCAACTGAAGATTGTAAGATAGATCAGATATTTACACTGCATCAAATTTGCACATCGGTGCCAATTCTTAACAATATGATATGTTATTTCATAGGTTGCGGAAAAGTCCATACATTTTCAAAATGCTACTCAATTCCCGTAAGTAGCAGGCCTTCTGTTTGTTAGAGTTATATTGCAAGGAGTAACAATACTTTTATCCATTTCAAGGATATGCGCTATTCCAAGGGATAAAAACGAATGTTTGGAGTTTTTGAAAGAAGTATATTATCATTTTACTTTTCATAGTACAATAAACGTACTTATTATCTGTATTTTAAACTTGTGTGTAAATGAGAACGGATAACCAATATCCTTGCCAAGGTAATATGTTAATTTTTTTTTAATTATCAGTTTATTCAGTTTAAAATTTTATAATACCTCCAGTATATTGTATTTACTTCGCTTCTGTTTACAGCTGAGGTACTCAATCAAAAACACTTTGACAAAAAGGACAAAATAATGACCTTTTTATCCATTAAATTTCACTACAATTATTCAATATATTCTCATATTTGATGAATACTTCCATACCCTACTGAATATTGGACATTGGGAGTTAATTAACATTTGGAAAATAAATATGTGAACATGTTTTTAAGAGATATGATAAGCATGTTGCTGGTTTACTGTCAGTCAAGAGTTTTTCCTGTCTAGTTTTGCACCTTTGGCAATGGAAAAATTTTTAAACGTTTTAGTTTCAAGATAGTGACTGAATTCGCGAATTGGTAAAACCATACTTTAATGAGAAAGGAAGTTGGAGGCGGGGGGTGGGGGGATGGGTCGTAAAAGGCAAATACCGAGGGTCAGTTTTGAAAAAAACTTTATTTGATTTCTAAAAGTGCTGAACTATCCACATCCCCATAATTCATATAATTTTAATTGTAATATTTAAGTGATTGAAAGCTTCAATCTCAACAATTGAATATATGTCGACCATATTCAGGGCTTATTTATGAGTTGATGCAGTAGCCCATTGATCGTTGCTGACATGACCTCTATAGCACTGAGCTCACTCAAGATGACCTATAGATTTCAAAAGCCAAATATAAGGTGAACGAATATGATATGGTTTGTTTAAATATCCACAAATTACGTGTATATAAAATATTATTTGAATATGAAGTAACAAAAAGCTGAGCTATATTGGCCAAGGAAAGTAAAAATCGAGCTGTCTTACATCAAATTGTATAAAAAATGAATTAGGAAAAGACGCACTTATTCTACGGTTTTCCTACATTTTCTTAATTAGTAAAAATTAAGTCGGAAATACATTACAGCGGTAGTTTAAATTGTAAAAAGCTGCATTATTAACGAAAATGTTTTTACTCATAACCATTGTGCACATGTATAACTCATATTTTGTCAACTGAAATCTCCCTATGAATATTAGTGGATATATTGAATGCGGTAACGTTGTGGCTGTTTTTGAAGCAACGATCTTGAATGAATTTTCGAGTTTTCCGTGAACAAAAAAAAAAGCTCGCAGAATTTTTTCATGCCATTCTGGATCATTCCTTTTTGTAAGTTTCTCATAGCACTTATCAACAGAATTAATCAGCGAGCAGATCATGTTGAGAGTTGTATTACTTGATGGATTAGTATCTTCTCATCCCTCGTTGGCAATGAGAATCAGCGTTTTTTAGGTAGGTAACACAGAGGATTAAATTTCTTTTGAAATTTTCTTCATTCGGATTTTGACTTTATTCACCGATTTAGCCAACTCTTTGCGTAGATGCAGATTTAGAGTTACTCATTTCAGGCAAATAGAGCTTCACGGGCATCTTGACTGCTGCATCCTCATCTCTGCTAGGACCTGATCATAGATATAGCTATCCCTTTGAGTAAAATTCAGCAAGATTTCTCGGGTGGGTCTTTTAAGCCATCACGTTAGAATTACTTCGTTATGAGCTTTATAACCTGGGTTTAGCACTGTGATGAACGATTCCTAAACTTTTAACACCTAATTCCGAGATAAACTGTACATTTCACAAAAGCTCCAGAAATTCTTGTGAGTAATGGATGCTGAATGCAACTAATCCTGTTTTCTTTTTAATCTAACAGGCTTATAAAAATAAACTAACACTGGTTTTGAATATATTGTCTCGTGTCTCATAACTCTAAGCACGCACTTAATGAGCAACAGAATTTGCACCAGAAAAAATTCACATATTTTGATTTTAAAGGAGATTACTCAGTCACTCTTGAGTGACTCCCTAAATAACGTAAGTAAATTATTTGAAAAGACTTAAAGTGGAGAATTTTTTTAATAAACCGCCTTAATAAGCTCAAGTACCTAGAATAAAATAAAAATGGTCTGCTCAAACGATCTCGATTGAAAAGTCGGAGGTCATGTTTTCCACCAATACATATTCATTGCTCGATATACCAACTGCATTGGCAAGGTGGGATTTGAAAAATTCGGCCTTTCTATGGTATGGCATAATGTAATTGGCCAAATAATGTACCAGCAAATGTAAAACTTAATTTGCCATTATAATTGCGTGAAAGTGAGATGGTGAGAACGCGATGCCTTCCTATTGCGTTTAAGGAATATATTGGCATTGCTTTAATGACACGTGTAATCAACTCGGTAATAGATATTATTCAAGTCTTATTATTAGTATTAACTATGGATATTATTCTAACTCCAATAATATTGAATAGCGGTACCAAATAAGGAAAGATTTTGATATTTAATTCAAACAATATTATCATTAATATCAAATAACTTCAATTGACATTTCAGTCAAATGTTAAAAAATTCCACTAGAATTGTTAACACTTTTAATTTCTTCGTCCATTAATAGGCGCTGCTTTTAATCTAACATGTGTGGCGGATTAGCTACCTAACTAAGTCTGACTGTACTCAGAAATTTCAGTGGCAGATTCTCCTAGTTCGCAAGACCTCCAGAATTAGCTAAGCTATTGCCAAGCTGAGAAGAGACAGAGGTATCCAGGGCACGCGTTTATTCTACACATGCATGGCGTGGAGTGTCACAAGGGAGGAAGCTTAGTCATTCAACATGGCGGGTTAAGTAAAACGAGCGGAGGCTTCTGATTGACCATTGGCTGTGTGTCCTCGCACTCAATCTGTACGCGAAGTTGAACGGCCGCACCTTCAAGTCACGCTGTGTGCTCATGCGATGACATGTCCCACACATGCTAATTAATGCTATCATTATTTTCGCAAATATTAGTTTTGTACTTCTGGTTCTAGGACCTGGTAAGATTATGCACCTGAGACATACATGGAGTCACAACCAACCTCATTGGTTAAGGGACATTCTGAAAGGACGGGCGCAGCAATCAGCAATCGCGTTTATACAACTTAGAATAAGACTAAGTATATTTAATGGTTAATCGTGTGGATAATTTGCCAACATGTTTAATAAACGCCTCGGACGTCTTTTTCCAGGAAGCATTGCTAACGTTTACTCAAGGCTTATTTATGTAGCATCCCTACATATATACAAACAGATATGCCAGAAATGTGATCTTTTCCATAGTTTAGCATAAGCATGATACGATATTTTTAATTATTACTTTGAAAATAATAACTTATTTAATTTCTGGCAAATATGGAGTACAAATAGAAGTGCAAAATTTAGAAAATCAAGTACTAATACATGCATTAATCTTGATGTAGTCTTTAAATAGTGAGCTAATATAATACTCATAAGTCAGCAAAAAACATACACTCATACATTATCTTCTAAAATTCGACTTTGTAATCGCACTAATTACAACTAGATGTAGACTTGGACAGATGTAAATGCACTGCATTGAGGAGCAGCTAATACCCCTCTGAGTAGAAAGCAATGTTACAACCGAAAAAAAACATCAGTAATCTAAAGGAATTAGGCTTTAAATGACAAAATGGCCATGTTGAAAGCTTGGTCTCAATAATAAATTCCTTCAATTTGTCTCCTTATTCACCTAATACAAAGGTGTATTTTAGTCGCCATAACGTCCTCAAAACTATCTAAAGACATTTCAGTTTTAGTAAATGAACGAGATAATAGATATTAAGTGAATGCTCTACTTTCTGTAAACAATACTGTTTTAATTGACATCTACTCTTGCCAGTGAATTCTAGTTTTAAAACGATACAAAATCACATACACCATAGTAAGTTAATAGCGAACTAGATAAATTTACTAAATGATGCATCGAAGAGAGACAGTTTTAGTAGTTTCTTGAATTCATATCTCGAACAAGACAGTTAACCAAAACCAAGCCAACTTTCTTCCTTTTGGTTTTGGCCAAATTGCAACAATTTCCTATTTGACTGAAACTGTTGCAGCTCAGAATTAGACTCTTTCTGAGATTATCTCGTTGTTGAATAGGTGACAATTGAATTCAAAAAGAAGAGAAGCCACGTAGAGTCATTAATTAGTCCTTAAGAAGAAAATAATGTATATTTTTAAAAATCTTAATCGTGACATCTCTGACACATTCAGAGACCAATAGTAATGCTTTTTCATAAGAGCACAGTGCCATTTAATGCGTACTTTTATTGAGCGATAAACCATAATCCAAATAAAACATAATAAATCGGAGATGACATGGATTCTTAATGATATATTACTTCACATTAATTGGGGTGTATTATATGAAATGGTTGGGAAATTTGATTTATGGAGTTCGAAACTGCACTTTCACACTTCACAGCTAGAACCATTTTGCTTAATGTATATTTTATGAAAGGTACTCTGACGTATGACCCTTTAACTAACCTCACTATAGTGTGGTAATGTATCAAATTCATCCCAGTAAATCTCTCACTGTTGGCAATTTAAACCCTAAAGTTACATCACGGCCTCATCATTATATTGCAATTAGCAAAAAATTGTATTGATGAGAAAACAATGGAAAGGTGAAAGAATTGATAAAATTAATTTAATTTAATAGAGTCAAAAACATTAAAACCTTGCTTTATGATAGCACATCCAGACATATAGAAAGTGAATGTCAATATATGACATGTTTAAAGCTTAAGATTTAATTGTAAATTTGGTAGTAGGAGTGAGGCGTTGGGCAACCAAGCGAACACGGAAGCATCAAATTGAGTATCATTTCAAACTGAAACTGCTCAGACTTACACTTTCAATCACTTAACTCAGTTGAGGAAGATTTAAGTAAGAATTTTTTATTTGATTTCACAGCTATTCCTTCTTAACGCAATTTGTATAACATTAATCGTACTTTCATTAACACCGAGAATCTACATCAAGTCTCTTTTACGTACGCGTATCGTAGGATTCATCATTCAGAATTCACCTACTTTCCGGTAGAATACCTCTTTCGCATCTGTTTTGAGTAATTTTGTAGAGTCATGAAGTTACTGTGAATACAAATAGGTAATAAATCAGACCATATATGAAGCTCCACATTGTAATTCAAAACGAAAATATGTCAGAAGAGAACGTCTCATATATTCCAGCAATTAGAGTCTTTTACTATCTGAGTCTTTCTTAGGAGAACATTGCTAACACTTTTTGCATTTATTTAACTTCTTGGTTGACAGACAGCTAAAGTTCTTACTGTTACTGATCAAAGGCATCTTGTGCTTGCTTTATATCAACTACAGCCTGTGATCCGACTTCAATATGATAAACATTATCCTTATGGAAGAAGCCGACTTTAGAGATTGATGTATACCATTGAAATTTACCTTCCTAAGTTTGCCGTAGTTGGTGTCCCTTGGAATTATTAACATGTACCCCTTCAGTTTCCCCTATTGACTATAAATTACCCTTCATACTTATGTATTTCAATTTTCCAACAAAGTCAAAATATTCTTTGTTCTCAGCTAAAATCAAAGTCTTATTTTTCCACAGATTTTTATCTCTTTTGAATGGTGACCTCAAAGCCAGTAGACTTTTGCCAAAAAATTCGCCTCTTTGTCTTTAGAATGCCACAACTAATATAACAGACACGAAAAGTTATCTGGAAAACTTCCTTTTCATCATGGTCTGCGCAGTTGTTTATTCGTATTTGCATTGAGCGCTGGCAAATATTTGTGAGCGTGCATTAAAATAATTAACTTAAGAGGGACATTTCAAATCAATCCACTGCCAATCACGTTGTGGTAGATTTATGTGTGTGTCTCTCTCCTCTTCACCGATTGATCTTTGCTGAATCAAGTATTTATACGCAATTATACTAATCGTATAGAGTTATCCTACACCCATTAATTACTGCATTCAGCATATTTTGAAATGGCTAGCGGAGCGGTTCCATATAGGACTTTTAAATTTGATCGTAAGCTTCCTTATACTTGTGTGCCCACAAACTTAAAATCACTTGTGAAAACTCTCCCAATTTTAGAAAATTGAAAATTTCAAAGTGAAAATTTAGTTAATTCCTTAAAGGATAATCCCCCACTTTCTTCATTCCATTATCATTAATTACCATTAATTTTGATAATTTTTCTCCAACTTTTAGGTGATTATTACTCAACTCATATCCCAAGGAGGCCGATACCAGAGGGATTATTCTGTAGTAAGGAGGAGGGAGAGATCTTGAGGTTACTTTGACAAAATGTTTACCCTCTTCAAAGCCCTTTTTTAATGCAGGTGGTTCACAAAGCTTGCATCCTTCCCGCTCAAGTAGCCGGAGAAGAAGGCCTCAGGACGCTAACAGAAGAGATCTATCCAGAGGTGGTAATGGCCGAGGTACGTACGAAAAATTTTTCAAAATAAAACAATATTAGCCGTGAAATTTGACTGAATATTTAATTTGTTCATTCGATTTTCAGTTGTCAAAAAAATAATTGAAAGTAGGATTTTTCAATATTTAATAAATTATAACTAAATGGTAATTGTAACAAATAATAAAATTTCCACTTTATAGAGAAAACAACTACTGTGAGACGTAAGAAAAATAGACACCACTTATTAAACTTTATTTAAATTTTTATTTAAATCTAATATACTGCAATTTAAATTTATTTCAAATTAGACTTGAATGGTGGAAAAGGTAAGTGATTAGGACAGTATTTAATAAAATTGTATTAACTGACATTTTTAAAAGTATTTTTTAAAATAAAACTAATAAACTTGTACTATATGGATCGCTCACCATTATGCACCAAGAATTGTCATATTTCATTTTTATTAAAAATAAATTACTTGAATTAAAGATCTTCCGATGAGAATAAAATTACTTTTCGAAATACTGTATAATTTTTAATACTAGGTCGTTCTTCAAGTGGTACACGTGCTTCATTTTCGAGAAAGTCATCTCGACCTTCAAGAAGAGGACAATCAAAACACAGGGCTAGATTCAGCTCTTCTTCAAGTTCTTCAAGCTCACGTTCGACCTCCAGAAATGAAAGATGTAAATATCTTCTCCATTAGATGAGGAATTAGTTAAATATGCAAATCCGAAAACAGGAGAAGTAGATGCAGCCTACCATTGTGTTAATGAAAGATTTGGTGAATTCAGTGATTGCTGTCTAGATAATTCGTAAATTAAAAAATATGTGAAAAGTTATCTACGAAATTTTGATGCCTGGCGGCAATGTGAAAACTTCTTTCAATCCATTTGGCAAATTTTAAATGGATTATAAGAGTATTTTGAACATTAAGTCAGTTAAAGTGAATATTGTATCCAATATCAGAAAACTGTAAATTTTGTTACTGCTTTACTTAAGATATTTGTAACCTCATGAAAAATGCTTTCATTACCATAATAAATTGAACTATACGGATCTCCAGGGATTTTCCTTCCCGAGTGGCATTGATCACTTTGTCGCCTTGAACAAATTTAATTTCATTTCCTTTATTTCGAATTTGCAGCTTTAGAGATGATATGCTGAGAAAATGTACATAAACGTTTCAAAAAAATTTCACGTATGGTTGTAATGTGATTATTTTAGCCAGACCCATTTTTCCTCTAATTTATTCTATTTAATTAAATTTATACTTGTTCTAGCTTAACTAAGTTCTTAATAAAGTCATTAACTTTGAACCTCGTTTAATAATTTTAATCTCTGATTTCCTTACTGTGTTAGAGGCCGTTCAGATATTTTATTTCCTCTCACAACTACAATTATTGTAAGCGGAAATCTACATAGTTTATTTACCGCAATTTTAAAGTCCTTCGTTCTACTACCATAGCTTAACTGAAATAATCTGTAAGTAAACAGATTCAGAGGAAATTTTACTATCTTTGTTCTTCTTCGGCATTGGCATATTAATTTCATTCAGCTTCGTCTTATTATCTCACTGAATAGACACTGCAAAGAAACGACATTCAAGATCATCCTCCAGTTCTTCAAGCTCAAGCTCAAGTTCAAAATCTTGCTCTTATTATTCCTCCTCATCTTCCACCTCAAGTTCCTCATCGTCGACCTACTGCGATCCAAGGCATTCTTCAATTAGTAGCAGTAGTAGTAGTTCTATTTCGAGTTCTTCATCTTCATCCAAAGGTAAGGCTTGGTCTGAGTTTCTATTTAATTTCCTGGTGGATTGGCTCCTCAAACCTGTGCTATTTAATTCTTACTTCAACCGCCTCTCTCTCTCCCCCTCCCTCCCCTATTATGTTCATTCTCGACTTCCCCTCATAAACCAAAAATTAAAATGAAATACAGCTCATTAGAGTGCAATAAGCAGGAAATTTACCACGCTGAATGAGCTAATACTATCAACGCTTTAATTATTCCTTGCAGTGATCTATGCCTGCTTTTTCTTACAGCTGGCCGCGGCGGATCTAAACGTAGGCCCAAAATCCACTATTCTAGAGTTGTATTGTCGCATTAGAAGGCTTTTTGTTCTCCCTCTTCCATTCTGGTGATTATTCCTTGAACAAATGCTGCCTAATGTCTCTCTTCATTATAATCATCAATAAATTGCTTTAAAAGTGCCATACAAACTATACTTATTCAATTTGGGAGAAAAGGGGTGAAATATTAGCCCATTGTATGATGACATTCTAAATAATACTCATCTTTTTTTTCTTCGAAAAATGACAGGTTATCCCAAGCGTGAGTAAATATTTGCGCTTTAAATCTATTTTGAAATTGTGAAATTTAATCTACACAGAATGCTGTGCGAATGTAAGTAGAATATTTTTTGAATTAAATAGACTGCAATTTTGTTGAAGATATAAATCATTAGATTTCCTACGCAGTTTTTAATGCGTCCTTACTAACATAAATTTACAGCTTTTTCGAGATGATAAATTCATGAGAAAAAAATATACTTTTTTTGCAGATTGCAAATGTTTGGAGAAAGGTTATCACGGACTAAAAAGTAAGAATTGTGTTTGGCCTAATATCACAAAATTATTTGTTAATTTGTAGTGTTTCATGTTGATTGGAGGCATTTTGATTAAATTTGTACAAATATGCAGGAAATTCCAAATCTGGCCCAAGAAATCCCCAAACTCCACAAAATAATCCAATAACCTATAAGGGTAAAAGAGCTAAATCAGGTGACAAAGCATTTAGTCTAAAAACTCAAACAAACATGCTTCTCATACAGAAGTCTAACTCTGAAGGCCACTTATTAATCAATAATATAAATGTTTCATTGTTATTATTATTATTTTGATTTTCCATTTTAGTGGGAGATGGTGCACTCATAACAATTCGAGTTGAAGATGGAGCGATGAAATAGGATTTTTAATGGTAACTATACGACTATACTCAGTTCAATTGAAACGTAAACTCCACTCTTTATTTTGCCATGGTATTCTGTAATACACCTCAAACGTTTCTTTAATAAGTCCAATATTTATTAATCGTTATATGTAGCCACAATTATTAAAAATTTACAATTATTCATGCTTTTGACTACATTTCACTCCTCCCACCCCCTACCATTACAAACTTTTGATTGAATACTTAGTTTAAATTTGACCATGCTGACTAATTTTGACTTTTTAATGTTGCTATTTCTAATTTTCATTTACTCTTTTTGATTTCGATAAGTAATTATATTTAAACATTGACTAATCCACTGGTATTAGAAATAAATTTATCATAAATTATAGAAATTAAAACAAACGAGATCATTTCAGATATAGCAAAACAGATTATTAGACCAATTCAGTGTGACACATTCAATCTTGAGGAATTAATCGCAGTCATAAAGGTTGGTGAATACTAAATGTACTTCGCGTTTAAGGAAAATTTTCACTTAGAAATGGAAATAAAACATTATTGAAATAAGACTGGAATAACTGAATGATGAATTTGGTTAGCAAATGGGGACTAATCCTCTTAACTGAAATCAAATGGGGGAGGGGTTGGGAAATGAGTAGTAGAGAAAAAGACGCCAACGTAAATTTGTAGAAAGTGATTAAAATGGTGAGGGAAGCTGAATGTCGGAGATAGTTTCGGTCGGTGTTTGGCTTTAGAAGCAATAAGTAAAAAACAGGCTGAAGGAACGAATACTGATTGGTTAAAGCTGAAGAGTCAGAGAAGTAAAATACTAACTCTTCGTTGAAATGGAATTCGGGATATATTATTTATATCTCGAGGGATGGTAAAGACAGTTAGAGTGCTAAAAGACGATTCTTGAGATAAACGACTTACGGAGCATAGTCATTATTAAAGACAGAAATTAACAGAGTGGGGCCCATCGGTGGGTACCCGGTGGTGAAATGGTTAACATCACCTGGTAAATCCGGTGTATTGTATGCCAAATAGTGTTCTCGGCATTCAGCAATGAAAGTATCGCAGATTCAAAAGGTGAGACTAAGCAAAGTCAATACGATATGCCAAATGGTGGGCAGTAGTTGTTGCATTAATATGGTTAGTTTTATTAATTATCGCAATGCTTGGCATAATTATGATAGGTAGCAAGGGAAAAGTATCTAAAAGAGCAAATTGAAAGAAATTGAAAGGATAAAAATGATGTAAGGGTTGTCATAAATAAGTAATTGACTAGGTCAGAGCAACAAAAGTATTTCTTTGTTTGAATTAAGTTGCTCATATTCCCAAAATCTAGGACGCTGTCTATCTCTACAAATTGTCCTCTGCATTACAGTCAGTTTGATCTAAGATAAAAGCACTCCCTAAAACGTAGCCTTTATTTTCAAACTAAAATAATCGCATTTAGGCACTTCAGGCTTTGGACACTACAATAAGATGAACAAATTGGCGTCATCACAGGAGCAGTGGAAACCCTAATCTTGCTCAACGGCAATAAACTATGATACTTAAAGCTATCCTATAACCAAAATCTTATATTTTTCAATCTCCGTGGTCAAAAATAATAATACCATTTTGGTATTTTAGTCAGGACATCAGTTTTTGAAATATTCGCTTTATAAATGTGCACTCTTAGGTATCTGAACAATTAATTTCCAACTACTTAGATGGTGACAGAAAGTAAGCGAAAATTCAATATCTCAATGTTACTATATTCCGAACTGTAGAATAATATAGTCAGAATACTGACTAAAGATAAACTACCTTAACTCAGTCACTTAGACAAATGTGTTTCAGGTCGAACAGATGTTGTTTTTATTGAAAATGGGATGAATCCTAACAGAGTAACTGTGTTATAAAGATTGGTAACTGACTAAGACTTAATCCACAATATTGCAGTCAATAAAACCTGATTATATCTCCTCGATTCTATTAAATTTCCAAGAAACTGTAGCGTATAGATGTACTAGGACACCAATTGAATAAATGTCTTCTTTAGAATTGACCAAGATGCAAAAGTATCAATTAACGAGAGGTATGAGGGTTTTTGTTCTTTAATTCGTATCTTTTTTATTCATCAAATTAGTTTTGTAAACTCTATAACTCTTGATTGAATATTTACTGAACTAACATTCTTACACCCAACGATATATAAAAGGTTAGGAGGAGGGAGGAGCTATAACGGTCTGGTCACCATGAAAAAAAAGAGATCATCTCATAGAAGTCATTCTATAGTAACGACTTCTAATAAAAGTTCTGACAGATAGACGACAAGAAAGAGTGAATTGGTGTGGCAAGACCAACACCACTTGGTTAAATGATACTGGTCTAAAGGGACTGAACACATCAGACATACATTTGCCTCAATTCAGGGGACAGATCTTAAATTTAGAATTGGATAACTTACACTGTTCATTCAGTAATAATTCCGCAACTCGAGTCCAGACTTCAAATGAAGATTTTTGTTCGACCTCCATTATCATCAGTTGGACTTTCGATTGAAAGATTTCGGTCGCCTCTCAAGATAAAAATATCAGTTTTTTGTTGCTTTTTCGTTGAATAATAATAATAGCAATAACAATAACAATAACAATGATACGGTACTTTTTCTAATTCTCTGCCTAGTTAGATGTTGATGAACCTCGACGTATATAATATACAAATCGCATATTGATTTGATGACCTCGAATTTATAATGCCTCATAATGAAGTCCAAAACAACTTAGAAGAGTAAAATTAAATGTTTGAATGCACATCAAATTTCAACTCGAATCTCATTAGAAGTGTTTTTCTCATTTTGCTTCTCAAAATAAGATTAATTTATGGTTAAATGATTCGTTTTTTCTCCTCTATCACCTCGTACGTCAATTCATACTTCAAATGGGTGTCATGGAAATTTTACAAGAACCATTGAGTCATTCCAAGTGAATGATTGATATACGTTGTTTAGTGGAAGGCTCAAGTGACCTTTTAATATGCCAAGTGTGTTGCATTATCAACCAAATAGTAATGGATACATAGTCACAATTCTTGTCCAATGGGATAATTACACCAACGGAACCAAGTTGGACTAGAACCATAAGACCTCTTAAATGAAATATCCTTTAGTGGCTTACATGGATAATGCAACACACTTGGCATATTGTGATTTGGATGAGTGTCTATTTAAATAACCTCAATAATTTTGTCAAATGTGCTTTTATTAAAATCGATAAAATTGAGTTTTCGAAGCAATAGAGCACCTTGAAAACGATTGGTAGTAATTAAATTAGCTACTGATTTTCTATTAGTAGCGCTTTTTAAAGCTCTACTCTTGGTTAACATGAGTTCAACTGATCAAGCCAACACATTTTGAAGTCCCCCACCATTGTACAATTTTTTTCTCTTATACACAGTTGCATTTAGCTGTCCAATTGCCATATTTATTTAATACTTGTTTGCAACACATCTACATATTTATTAAGCTGTCTAACCCAGAGAGATGAATAATATGGATAAAATGAAATATCCTTTAGATTTACGTAATAAAAATGATTTACGTTCACAATATTCTGTCAACAGAAATTAGTTGTGTCGCAATAACATGGCTTCAACGTTATAAAACCATGTAGTTATCAAAAGAGCAATTGGAGTTGCCACAGCGATTAGTTAATTTGAGTGGGTAAAACGAGCTTACATGACATTTAATATAAAAACATTACTCAACAGTACTCCGTAAGCTGTGTTCTTTCAAGTTGAAGATGTCTTTAATAAAATTTCGACACATTTCAAGGTGCGAGTTCATTTCATCTATGTGGATTGTAATTATGAAACAAATGACTACTCTCTATTATTTTCTTCCTATTGGTATTAAAGATTGATATGGTTTATGTAAACTAAGATGAATTAGGCTATGCTGACTGTGGTTTGAGTTGACTGACTAGACGGTATTTTTCAATAACGAGAATTTGGGCTTTTATTCTTCTCAGCTGAGATTTTGACTGGTAGATCTAAAAGGTCTTTACTACTCATCTCATACAACTTATGCTATCCGAGTGGGCCGTAGATTTCCGGGGCAATATTTCGGTTCAAGTCAGAATTGTATATTGTGCACTGCAAGATTCCCAAAGTTCACTTTGAAGTCACAATTATCGTGATAAAATTCTGGCGAAATTAATTCTAGAAGTGCGAACCACTGAAGAAGGTGACAAATAAGTGAGCACTAATTAATTAGAAATAGTCATTAAAAGGTCACTTGAGCCTTCCACTAAACAACGTATATCAATCATTCACTTGGAATGACTCAATGGTTCTTGTAAAATTTCCATGACACCCATTTGAAGTATGAATTGACGTACGAGGTGATAGAGGAGAAAAAACGAATCATTTAACCATAAATTAATCTTATTTTGAGAAGCAAAATGAGAAAAACACTTCTAATGAGATTCGAGTTGAAATTTGATGTGCACTCAAACATTTAATTTTACTCTTCTAAGTTGTTTTGGACTTCATTATGAGGCATTACAAATTCGAGGTCATCAAATCAATATGCGATTTGTATATTATATACGTCGAGGTTCATCAACATCTAACTAGGCAGAGAATTAGAAAAAGTACCGTATCATTGTTATTGTTATTGTTATTGCTATTATTATTATTCAACGAAAAAGCAACAAAAAACTGATATTTTTATCTTGAGAGGCGACCGAAATCTTTCAATCGAAAGTCCAACTGATGATAATGGAGGTCGAACAAAAATCTCCTTAGAGCAAATCCAATGTATCAGGGAGATTATTTCACTTAATTTTGAAATTGCAATGCAAAGTAGTTAACAAATTGGTGGTTTATGGTCAAAATGCAAATTCAATGACTATGCTGTTGGACTACGCCAAATGCCTGTCTACGGTGGTGGGAGCTTTCCGAGTGCCATTTACAATCAGGATTTATCAAACTTGTCACTTTAATTCATCACTTTTCCTGCGGTTGATAAAGCACAGCCGTTTTAATTGATATTCCACAGCTTGCAGTCTCTACCAAATGAGAGATGAGATTGCCAAGAGTAGAGGTCAGTTGGGCTCCATCAGCAATGAAGCTCTCTCCTCACATTCCAACCAATATTGTGATGGAATCTACACTAAACAGATTTACTGGCTGCATTCGACTAGGTGTCATGAAAGAAGCAAACTGTGCAATCTCTATGTCCGAAATTAATAGGTCTCTTTTGTCTTCAAAAATGAATAATTTCCTCCGAATACATTGTTCGATGAGAGTAACCGAATCCCAACTGTCAAACTTTGGAGAGAGGGTAATGGGAAGTTGGCATATTACTGTCCTCCTAATCTTTGCCAATTCTACTACAAGAAGACTGTAACACAATGGATGCGATGGGGAGAGGTGGGGTGGGATGGGGGGAAGCGGAGTTGTGAGAAAGGTAGAGGGAGAGAGCGTGGGAGAATAGTTACATGTGGTGGGGTGGGGAGAGAGTTGTCAGTCTGTAAGTTGGCCAGAGAGTGAAATACTTTAAGCGGTGTTTAATATCAGAAGATCGATAATCTGCTTGCCTGCAATGCACTGAACAACTCCACAAAATAATCGCCATATCGATAAGTAAATAAATATGCACTTAGTCAGAGAGCATGGCAAGTGTTTTGAGACGATTTGCTGGAATTCATGTTTATTGATAGACATCTCAGCACACAAAACACATGTTTGCGTGATTCAACTGTGCATAAAAACTATAGTGCATTAATGGAATACTCCACAATCGATGTCGGCACCACTGGTAAAAGATTGTGCTTTTAGCTGTAGTATAATATCTGAGATGGAAGTATCGTAGTAAAATGTAATGAAGATCGAATTTATATGTAGGCAATGGTGGGATAGAAGATTGGCTCTCGGAAGAGCTAGGTAGTATTTTGACTGACAGAACAAGGCGATGTTCCATACACTTGATAAGAACTTGATATGCTAAATTCTCGAGGTCATACTCGTGTTTTAGTGTAAATTCGAGCATAGGTAAGAGAAGTAGGTGCAAGTGAATATATCAATTGAGTAAATGCATGAATTGGGCTTTGGCTTGCCCGTTTATTTGCCACAGGTAATAGCAGTTCACTTTGAGTTGACTCGAATGAGCACTGCTGTTTGAGATTTCGTTGTTTCTCGTTTCAATGCGTAAAGAAAAATTCGTTTTGACATGACTAACTTGACTGGTAAACAGGTCCTGCCTATTATAGATATGAACACACTTATGAACTTGAAAGGCATGCCATGAAAAAATAGAATTAGTATTTTAGGCCCTGATCAGAACTAAGTTATTTTCTCTGGTATGTGTTGACTAATATTGCCCTCTGTTCATTAATCGAACATGTGAAACCTTCTTTCTGACTGCCCAGCTGTATTAATCAACATGGCCATTCCAATTGACGCTTACTGAAAGAAATGGAAATCTCTCATGCTTTCCTATTTTAGAAATATTCCAACTGTGACAGAGTTCTCCAGTGGAAAGCTAATTAGTAGGTGGACATTCATGTAGTTTTCTAGTACTTTTGGCATTAAATGTCTTTTAAAATTGATAAATTTCTTCCTCAAATTAGCTTCATTTGCTCTAATTAAATTTTACGAAATGCATGTAGAAAATTTAGACACGACTATACTATGCACTTGCTTCTTACATTATAAAAAATGGAATTCATTTAACTCTCGATATTTTTGAAAATTGTTAAGGGTGAAACCGAATAAGTATCAAATGATTTTTAGATAATCTGCGTTATTGTCAGACAACCGTAGAGTTTTTCACAGTTGAAATCAATGGTTGCACTGTTCAAACTAATCCAATTATTCGAGCATAGTGCATGTGCTAAGCGCGTAACCTTTCAGATTGGTTCCCTTCCAGTGAATTCACTCAATTAGAGGTTACACTTTAAAATCCTGACGATCACAAAGGCAGATACACACTTAGCTACACATTGATCAGTAAAGAAACTCTCTTGCAGCATGACTATGAGCAAGTGTAAGACAAATCTCTTCACATAACCTTTTTTCCTTTCGTATATTTACTTCATACAATCACCCTTCTTTTCAGTTAAACCCCAACAATCGGGGAGTCGACCAGGATGTAAGTTGGCTTTGTTTAAATTAAGTAATCTGTACTTGAGGAAATGCTGGAGAGTTTAAAGTTCATCCATAGCTTAACTCTTAATAATTCTGCAGACGATATAGATAAATGGTTTGAACACAACTCAGGTCGTAAGTTTATCTTTCTCATGGGCAAAGGATCTCCCTTTCTTGTTTCGCCTTTACTTATCACTCTGCCTATTTTTTTGACTTCTGCACTAATTTTACTGCCAGAAAGAAGGCAAAAGCATATTCTTTCACACTAGTCTATCCTCTGAGCTTGTTCTATTCAATTCCAATTATGTTTGAAAAACTTTTACCAAAGAAGACTGAATTTAATTTTAATGAGAATATCCTCGTACGGTTTTTATTAATTTGGATCAATTGCTATCATTTTATTTCACTTAAGTTCATACAATTTGTCACTTTAATTTTTGAGATTCACTTTGGAATTCTTCTAAACAATATCGAACTTCCGTTTCAAACAGGTAATCGCCATGGCGATAAGCGTCATTCTAAACATCGTGATTACTCACCATCTTCCGACTCTTCTGATGGTAATTCAAGCTTGTCCTTTAGGAAATTAAATGATCAAATGAAGTATCTTTAATTTTATTTTTTTCTATTTGTGAAGAAATGTACACGGTTAAACACGATGTCCACTGTCCGCTCTATTCTCCATCAATTTCTTCATCCGATTCAGATACCTCAACCATGTCCTTTGAACAAGGTCAGAATTCGCATTATTCACATTTTTTAAATATAATTAATATGTATTTATGTAGCAACATTTTCTGTTCTTCAGAATACTACCAGATGATGAAACACAAACGTGACCCAAAGAACAGGAATCATCCAAGACATCGTTCTTCTTCGCCGAAGGGTTCGTTTCATAGATTTCTTTGCCTTTTTCTTTTCTCCAAAATTTTCGCATATAACCACATTTCTTCAATAATGCAATTAAGATTCAAGGTGGATATATGGCACTTAATGTGATCTCCCAATGTATTTTATTACTAAGCGCATTATTGAGGTATACTTTGCCTAATTACTGTCAAGATTTCGTGAAATCTTTTATGTTAAATTCAGATCTACATGCAAAAATGCCAGACATTTAATCCAGGACAGTTTTTCTGACTTCTCAGCATCGATCTCGAGCATCATATAACAGCAAATTCGGTTATTTGGGGACTTCTGATAGAGTTTTCCCTACCTTGTCAAGTGATTCCATCAATGCGCTAATTAATTTATTAATTCGATCTTCTTTTCAACTGCAAATGAAGCAATGCTTAACCATAGTTGATCTTTTCATACCATAGGTATGTCTAGACACGGTCGAAAACTAAGTCCTCCTCGTATAAATGTCAATTATCAAGAAGATTGCCCAAGTAACTCAAACGATACCTAACATACCTTTTCCATAATCTAACCCTAACATAATATGGCATGAATTATAAAGAATTTAGAAGAAGATTACTCTTTTTATCGTTTAACTATCACAGTACATGGAAGGCAACCCCCAAAGAATGCATCAAAAATGGAACGGAGAGCTAGATCATCTACCGTGAAACCGGCTGCACGCCGTGCTACACGTAATTGTAAAATTGTTTGAACGCTTGCACTGCCTAGCTCTAACACTCCTAGCTTAGCGTTCTACCAACACTGTCTTAATTGCAAACATATGCCCATAGACTTAAAACGAGACCATCAAAAAATCAATCCTAATGCATCTTCTAAATCGAGCACATCTTTAAGCTCAAGTTATGAGCAGTCCTTGCCATCCTGGTGAAATACAGCTGAATAAAAGCTTCTTTAAAAAGTATTGTAACCTTATTACAATCTTAATTTCGTTGTAACAGATTCTAAGCCAAATCAATGGAGAGGTAATTTCAGCAAGCAGTCTTCAACTTCCGACACTTCTACAAGTTCAAGCTCTGATTCCCAACAGAGTTTTTCAAGTATATAGCATCGACGGCGTACTTATTAATATGAGTTGTTGATTCTATTTTTTTATAAATTTACTTTAAACTGCAGACTTCAAACAAAGGCCACGAAGGGGCCGTAAAGGAAGATCTCCTTCTAGTAGCTCGTCAGAATTCAGTCATGATTCTTTCTGTCCATGTAATAATAATAATTTGAATAACCCCCTTATCTGCGAGAAATCATGAAATTGAAAAGTATTTGCTTTTAACATAGATTACAAACAGAATGGCAAGGGTCGAAGATCATCTTATCCGCGTAATCAGAGTATGGATTCTATTAAACCCAAACGGTGCACTTTAAACTATCACACCTCAAGGCCTAACTTACCAATGATAACACACTAATTGTCCTAATTTCAGGACTCTTTTTATAAAATGCTTCTTAATGTTAGGTGGACACGGTCGTAGTAATGTCATAGTTCTTCCACGAGATAAGTCACAAATGAAACATAAACCCGGGCGCAAATGTAATTAGATTAACGAATTTAGGCTTAACACTTGGTCATTAATGCTATCTGATGCATAAATTGATGGTATTGCTGTTACCATAAAATTTAGATTCTCCGCAACAAAATTATATGCCAAGGGGTCGTCCGATCTCTCCCTCACCGATGATGTTCGAGCACGATGAGGATTGTCCATGTAATGAACGTTTTTTTCGCTTTTTATTCGCTTATAACTTGCTTTTGCGCATCTTTTGCAAGTTGTATCGTTGCCAGCATTCTCATATCAGAAAACGAAAGTGCCTCATCGTCAGTAAGAGCATGTCGGCTACCGAACTCACAACTAGCTTCTTTTGAATAGAGCACATTTTGTCCAAGTAACTTACTAATCACCACACCACAATCCAAAGCTTATAGGCGGAATCGCAGATTTAAACAACTAATTTAAAAGCCTTGCAAAATTACTTATTTCTTATCCATTTTAGATCGATACGACTCACGAAGGAACAGCAAATCTGGTCGTAATTTCTTGCCGGGTGAGAAAGTCAAATTTATACATATATGTATATATGATAAGATATTTGAATTACCTTCAAAGCATTTTTAGTTCAATCAGCAGGAAAACCAAGAAAATCTTCAAGACGTAGGTCTACTTCAAGTTCTTCTAGCTCAGGATTCGGTAACATTAAAATTGATTAATTCTTTTCTAAGGTTAATTAATAATTTTCTAACTTCCATTTTTCCCATTTAGAACAGGATTACCGTCATAAAAACATTAGAAAGAGTTCGAAGCCAAAATCACATCCCCAGCAATACAAAAAGAGTAAGTTCATCACAAATTTCATTGGCACGATCACTAAGAGGATGAGTAAGAAAGACTCATCGCTATAATATGTGCTCTTATTTTGCAGAAAAATCCAAGTCCCGACCGAGGGCGAAATAGAGAAGTCGGCTGGTAGGTGTGACAAAAGGATTGGAAAATAATAACTCACAACAATTGAAGCCTGATTATCTTCTACTCTCAAAAATTTTGCGCTAACTTCTTTAATAAAGTTTTTCGTTGTTTACGTTTTCTTAAATCTCCATTTGCAATTTGGTTTGCCTCACTTTGAATTCAATTATTTTAAACACTTTGAGGGGTGAACAATTCGAAATTAAAATTTATGTTTAAACAATTTCAATAAAGAAAAACCTATATTTATCTAATGTAAAAGCTAGAAGAAATAAATGATAAAATTAAAATAGAATTACTAACGCGCAATTTTCTTTTGGCTAATGTCCTCTCAAATTCTCAAAAGATTTGTGCTAATTAACTTTCATTCAGTGAATTGAATTACCAATTGGCATTGTGCAATTAAATTTAATTACGCCAAAGTAATTGAATGAGAAGGTAGTGAGAGCGCCCAGATATTTCTTGAGGTTCTTTTCAAGCATTTCAAATTCGAAAGTGTCTTGTCTCAAAGAATATAAAAGATATTCTTTTGTTCTTTTATTTTCAATATGATAATGGACAGTACTATTATTTATCAGTCAACGAAAGCGTAATATTAAAATTTTGAAGGATTTTAAATTTTAGTAATGCGTAGTTTCACATCATAAAGGCATCTCTAAATATTTTACGGTCGGATATCTTTTATGCTCTCAAAAATGCATGGACATGTCAGGACCAATCACTGAGGTCAATTAACTTATCAGTAAATTAATTCACGAACTTTGGAAATTAAATTAGCTATACATAAGTGTAGATCCTAGCTTGACCTCTCCTCTGACGCATTTCTGTTACATATTTGTAATTTTTGACCCACCGTCAACAGTCAGTACTACTTTAATTTATTTAGTACGATGGAGACTCTTTAAAATACTCCTCTTCCCCCTTGCCTCCCCCCTCGCCCCCCCCCCCCCCCCCCCCCACCATGTATCTCTCATGAACGGACTAAATTAGGCATAAAAACACACTACTGTGTTCATTGTGAGTCGACCAAAATATGCACGATCCTATAACTTCTCAATCGAACTAGAGCTCAGCTGCGAATTGTGTAACAGGTTCAACGGGAAGTATGGAAGAGATAATTACAGAAATCTAATAGAGCAGGCAGAGGTTACAAAGAGTGCACAATAGGCTGGATAATCTAATTCCAGCAGTTATTTGGTTGGATTTCGACAAAATGGAATGGGATCGAGGTGCTGTAGACGCATGGACGTCGATGTCAGACTAGAAATGGAATTGGACTGAGCTTGTCTCTTGAGGGGTTGAAAGAGGTTATGGTAAATGAGAAACTGCCTTGACCAAAACCTCAGGTCAATCATAGTCAAATAATGAAAGTTTTAATAATGGTGATTTCATATAATGTGCTTCAAGTTTAAGTATGAACGTCTTATCATCTCTGAGTGAACAATTAGACCATGAATATTAAAATTTCAGCCTTGCTTATAACTTTTATCTTGAGACGTTGATTGAATAACCTGATTTATACGTCGTTATACGCCCATGGACCCACAGTTTTGAGTAGTAGCACGGACTTTATACCAAAATTTGCTGCCTTCTTATGCTGAAGATGGAATAGGAAGAAATTGGATCTTTTCTGATAGAAACTTGAGTCTTGCTGGTCCTAGAATGTTTAGAAATTACTCATTCTCTCCCCCATTCCTTAATATTCAATGAAGTAGCAATCGAACCTTTGCGTGGTTTAGTCTTGGTAAATGGCATGAAAATTTTAATACAATTATTACATTCCATTGAAATAAAGGTGTATTCTGATTGATGTCAAGTTTAGCAACTTTGAATTTGTCTGACAAAGAACTTATTATCCAAATTCATTCAACTAATTTGGAATTAATTAAAACTATCAACGCAAGTAGATCGTAAAACGCTACTCGACTTAAAATGCAATTAGGCTGTTGTCTCATTAAGGGCAATTCACTGAGTAACCTAATAACTAGATATTGGCTTTAAATGAGACCATATAATTGAGTGCCAAATTTCTAAATGGTGAATCAAAATCAACATACTTAAAACTTTACCTAATAAATTATTATCTTCAGTTAATCATTAATTAAATTTTAAAAAGAATTTCTCTGGCTATTCAGTAACCTTAGATTTGAAGGCCGAAAGAAATTCAATATCATTTATTGATTTGATTGATTTCTTGTATTAGTAATCCTGCTAGGTTTTCCACTTTTCTTAAGAGCAGTGTTTGTGACAGTTGAGTAAAAAGAAAATCTCCTTGAGCCACTTTCATATAGGAACTGACTTGATGACCAGAATCAACTACTACATTTGATCATCTGAATGAATGAATTTCAACTGACAGGCGTCAATTCTATGACCTCTGTGACCTTGAAGAAGGAAAATTAATGAATTAAAGGAGTATTAGTTTAAATAAATTAGTGATTTTTCAGATTAAGTGACATTTCACCTTGACTATTAGCTTTCCGATTTACCTTATTTCCTGCGTAAATAAAGTTCCAGCAACGCTTCCGAAATAATCTCTGGAGCTAATATAAGCACTACTTCATTTCTAGCAAAATAATAAAGAGTACAAGATTGGTGGCGAATTACTGAATTTTATATATTGTCTTAGAGGGAGATTGAGTCCCAGTGCATGGTTGGGAGTAGAGACCAATCATCGTGGGGGCATTTTAAACAAGTGAGTGATGGGAGTCACTGCTTTAGGTTATAACTTTAATCATACATTCACCAACTCGGACTAGTCGGCTGTAGTAAAAGATAAATATATACCTGCAGGGTAGCAAGATAGTATTCGGCTATATTTTTAATGAACATTATTTACCTAACATTATTTTTAACATATTTTAATCCCTTAGTTGTTTATTATCTTCACTTCTAGTTAAACCAATCATTTGAAGTGTACTGACAATGCGACATAAAAGTAAATGACAAGTCGAGAGCGCATAAAATGAAATTAAAAAAAATAATTTGGTTATTTTGAGTTTTTATTCGATGTAAGCAGATTAACACACTCCAGAATCTTTCATTAAATATGTTTCCTTAGATTAGAGGTGAATTTGGGACTTATCCTTAAATCGGATTTATCATCTGCTCAGAAAAACCTCTTTAATTTTCAGTATACATTAAAGTAAATTAATGCACTTTAGTCGGGTTTCCAAAGATAAATCATTATAAAAAGGAAGTGTGGTCATATTAAATAGAATATAGTATTTCTCCGCTTAAACGATGACCAATGATTCAATTTGCTTACTTATCCTTTGAAATATCGATGCTTATTTTGCGCAAATATAGGTAAATTCTGCCCAACAAATTAACGCCATGACGTCTTAAATTACTTATCACATCATTTTGGAAAGTAACTAACGCCTGGAAAGACAAAAAAGTGGGGTATATTCACTTTGTGAAATGGGTAATCCATACATAGGTGGTCTCCGTCATCTTAATTTGCGGGTGCATGTATAGACCAGTCCTTCTTCATCGGATGCGTCATTAATTATGCACACCTATGAGTATTGTGGCGTAAACTTAGTGAACCCACTTTAGAGGAATACGCATTGGCTTCGATTAGTTCACTCTTTTTTTGAATAAAATAGCGATTAGGCGTATTAAGTTTGTTGATAGGTAGGGCAGAAGAGCCTGATTTCCTAGATGAATCAAATAGAAAAGAGCCATATTTTCGAAAAGAAGTGAGTTTGATTAAAATCGAAAATATTTAGTCTACAGAATATATCGATAGCCATAATTTATGATTTTATTCTGCTTGTTGACGATTTAACCACTATTGACTCAAACGCTCTTAGACAGTAAATATTAACAAAATTAGAATAATTTAGACGCCGAGAATCTGCATGTCAAGAAGATTGCCCTCTTATACATTTAGTACATTTATTTCGTAAAAAATTACATAAAATTTTTAGTCTCAGATATACTAAAAATAAATAAATAAATTTAGTAAATAAATCGATTGCAGTTATGTCTCCTTCCGACATTAACAAGTTCTTGTAGACACGCGAGAAACCCTACCTGAGCGGTTAAAAGTTATTTCTCAAAATTTTGTTCCTTACTAAAAGTTGGCTTGAATTTCATTTCTTATTAAAGTGCTTTTCCTATATTCCTTTAATCAACTCTGTTTTGTTTGAAATTCCGAAGAATTCGATAGGATTACTTCGCTTCTACCTTTATTGTCCCATGGATTTGTGGATTTGTCAATGTGCGGATTTTAGACAGAGAAGGGCAGTTTTCCACTAGAGACCAATTTCACCAAAAGAATGCAAAATCATACTTAATAGACTGAAAGCTTTGAATTAATTCAATTATCTTGACAATAATTATGGGTACAATCAGTGTGAATAAAAAAAATCAGTGTGAAGGGAGAATTGATTTTATTATTTAAATTGCATCTGTGTCATACTCCCCTGAATGAGATTTTATTAAATCTATCAATTTTTATTAACCACGGTTATAAAAGCTTCAATATGAGAATTTTGGATAGGATAAAGAACAATGGGCTTTGGAAATTAAGAACGCTAGTTTTTTAATAACTCTACAGTCGTCAGGTTAAAAGCAACTTTTGCTTCATATGATGAGTTTAGCGAGGAGATATTTGATAAGGAGAAAACGTGGTAATATGATGACTGCGTGTTCAACCTTTGTCCCAGCAAAATTCTAATCCCATTAAACGACGGATATTGAGAGAGGTGAGAATATTTAAAATTGAATATGGTCATGAAAGAGGACGTTCATTCTGGCTCTCCGCTATTGTTAGATCTTGCCTCGTAAAATACTCTCCATTTGTACTACTCACCCCACCCCCTCAGTTCCAGTAATATCTTTTCCTATTCATTGGTCAGAACGTCACCTGTCGGTGTGAATGTGTCTGGGATTTTTTTCTCCTCTAGGATATCAGTGAGCACGAATAATTACCCAAGAAAATTTGGAGAGAAAACGTATGCTTTAGCATTAGAGAAGGATGAACAATTTTCCCGTCGATTTCTTTCGTTTATCGCATGTGCAATTTTACTTTGAAATAAAATTCAAAATAGGGAAAAAATAATGAAATATTGCGACTTAAGAGATAATCTAAAAATTGTCACTCTTTAATAACTTTTATTGCGATTAAAGTGAAAATTGCAAATCTGAATGACTTTGTCGCTAATCAAGACTAAATGATTTGCAGTTTTTATTCAAATTAAAAGCTGATGATCTACAGAAAAATCAGACTTAGACTATTATACGGAATGCTTCAGCTCACAAATTCATTATTGGAGGGTAAGAAAGTCCTGTATCTGTAAGCACCTGTCTAATCGGGAGAAAGACCACCCTGGTGACGATATTCACTAATGCCAAATCCTGTCATTTCCATTAATTATTAAATACTTCTGGATTGAAGTTTATAACTACATATGATTAATTCACCAAAAGAAAAATTTTTCAGCGTTTTCCATGCTTAAGGTAAAAATAACAAGAGAATAGAGTAAAACGAGGACTTCTCTAAGATTTAAGGAAATAATTAGTACCATAGCCTTAGAAACATCAAGTCTTTAAGTATTGTATGGCATTAAGTGACAAATGTCAATTTCTGCATTTTTTGCAAATAAGTAACTTATCTCTTACCATTTTTACCAATTTGGAGTTCGTAACGCAAACTATGTCTCTAATAGTCGAACATATTTGTTTAGACTTTTACTTTACAATTTATGTTAGGCTGATCAAAGCAAAATAAGATTTCAGGATGAGAAGGGTGTGAAGGGGAATAAGAATAAGAGGGTTAAATGAACACCATCCTTCTCAAGCAGCAGGAAATCTTTGATTTTATCTTTCCTTTGGGCGTCAGTACGCTCACGTTGCCTAATGAGAATGCTTTTGCTTCTCTACTTTCAAGTAACTCAGTAGTAATGTAATGTGTGGCTTTCATATACGTTGATATACATTCATTTTAATTTTTGGTTGAGCACAATAAAAACCCGGTCTTCATTTCATCAATAATTGACCAACAAGAAACTCATCTAAAGACTTCTTCTGGCCAAGACTTTGGTTCATACTGAGAGCTTTAAGCCAACCATCACTAGCTTCACAGATTGTCGTTTATTAAGGTATACAATCTTGCTGCCATGAAACACGTATTGCGAAAGCCAGTTGATGAGATTATAACTTAGAGTGAATGCATCTTACGGACTTACGGACTGCGTTATATTTGCCTTGTTAAAGCTGTAAATTACAAAATACCATTATAAATAATTCATCTTCTCTATCACTGCAAGAAAGAGTGAATTGAAGTGGTATGACCAATTCTCCTTGATTAAGTGATACTGGTCTTTATGGACTGATCACCCTAGACAAACATTTGCCACAATTCAGGTTACGGATTTTAAATTTACATTCTGGAAAGTACGCTGTCCTTTCAGAAATTGTTCTATAACTTGAGTCCAGACTTCAAATGAAGAAAGACGCCCTGATGCCTTCTCGTTGTTCTCTGCATTCTTTCGATCACCACCCATTTGGCACTTGTTAGTCTACCACAATTCGGTGTCAGTTGGTTTCCTCAGCAAAAAATTGTAAAGAGAGTTCCGAAACCGCAAGCAATGCCACTATTGACCATAAGGCTGCAATTTGTAACTGGCGTCACATACGACGTTTCACGGTGCACTTTAACTAATTTTGAGATAAAGTTTGTAGCTTGCCGAAAGTATTGATCCATTTAGATTGTGGCGTTTCTATCACTCATTCAATCCTTCACGTGATCACAGGCTTTATCAAATCGGTGTTTGACTAAGCACCAAAGCAGGCCTCGTGTGGAACGAAGCTTCTACAAGTTGTCTGTGTCGAACATTTTCTTATTTGAAAAAGAATATTTTGCGGCATCTTTAGAGTCAAACTATAAAGTTACCTTTGCTCAATTAAAGTGTTAGTGAACTGCTCTAAATTGTTTTGAGAATCGTGTGTATAATGTAGAGACTTTATCGAAAAATTGAAAAGCTAAAATATGACATTAAAGTACATTGAAATCCCATCTACTTTATATTAAGTGCTCTAAAAATACATGGAGACTGGAATTTCTACGTTTTACCAAAATTTTGTAACTTAACTACCAGATATTTTATTGATGCAATAAAGCTCCGTTACTGCCAAATTACCAGCTACCGCATAACCACTAAATTCCATGAACCCAATTGTATTTATTAACACTAATTTATTATAATTGAATCAAAGGTTTTTTGCTTTCTATCTCCTGAGCTGGATAGAGCATTGGAACTATGACTGACAATTACGAATTAATGTAATTATGACTGAATAAAATTGAAAACTAATAATATTCATTTCTGAAATTTCTGACTTCTACGGCATGTAGAGACTTATTCAATGAATGAGTATTTAAGGAACTATAAAAAAAAAGATACCACTATTGATAGTTGACATAAATGCCTTATTTTGTCCTAACTTGTGTGCATTACTTCATTAAATTCTCTCCATCAGTGTAATTTTTCTAAGGCGGTGGATTTTCATTGCTTCACTTAAATCCTTTTTGAGTTCGTCGTTCGTATTTAATTCGACTTCTAATATGTTCGAAGGAATTATTATTTCTGATCTGAATATGCATTGATTTGTAATTATCCCACCCAGTTGACTGTTGTCGTGGTTGAAATATTTACTCGTCGTCGACGTGAATATTAATGAGATGTTTAGTCGCCTTGATTCGCCTCTAGTCTTGCCTTATTTACTTAAACAAGGAAGGCCACTTAGTGGCAAATAAGTAGCCGGTCTACGTAACCCTGTAGAAGATGCCTGTTACTACCTCCTTTAAGTAGTCAACGTTATCGATTATAATGCTTACAATTAACCAATAGTATGGTGAAGTTTTTGCCATAATGAGAGCCTAGAATACTTTCACTCGGACAGTTATTAATGTATTTCGTTATTTGTGGATATTGCACAACTCAAACTACGTTTCCACGGAAGAGACGTATGATTCTATCAGAGTTAGTCAATTAGTTCCTTCGTATTGTTATATCATTTACCTTTAAGTTGAACAATATGAGTATTTACTGTCCTTAACTGCCTTCAATTTACGTTTTTCACATATATATCTTTATTCAAGGCATCAACTACACTAGAGCTTCTGTTGCCTAGACTCATAAAAACGTGTTTCAACAAGCCAACAGTACAGCAGAAATCAGATTCTGAATTCCGAAGTTGGATTGTTTTATTTCCTTATTCATTTTTATTTTCAACCTCCTAGAGTTAGTGTTATGTTTAATCTTATAGGCATCTTCTACATTTGAAACCGTTGCTCAAACTTGTTCTGCATGCACAGTTTGATGACGTGATTAATCCACAGAGCCATATGAGAGTTTAACAAGGCTGCAGCTATGAGAGTGGAAGTGACGTGACCACTTTAAACTTATGAAATTTGAAACCTATGAGATTTTTCGTGATTTTGAATAAATTGGCGACAATAAAAATGTAAATGAAGCAGGACAAAATTTTATGAAAATCTCTGTCTTGAATTAACTTCATATTTAATCTTAAGATTCAAGTTAGGGAAGGAAGCTAAGCACAGCTCAAGGTTGTGAGAAAGTCCTTTCGGGAAGGGAGTGCGTTCGAGCAGAGCTTTTAATAACATGATAAATTCCCTAAAAGGCTTATAGCGACTTGGCCTCTGGATGGCTCTGGATGGATTTCAATTATTGGATGTTTCTTCTTATTGGCTTATTTTGTGGAACGCCTTTAATTAAAGTTTTATATAACTTCCTTTAAATTGAAAATGCGTACTATTTCCCTGTTCTTTTGGTAGTCAGATCCAACTCTGAACTAATGAAACGCGTTTTTATAATAGGTTCTTCATTGCATGTCTCGCCACGTATCACATTCCGTACTCCCAATCAGTTAAGTACTATTATATCTATACCAAAATACGATATCTTCGAAATTCTCAAATAACCATCATATCGATTAGCAACTAAAACCATATCCTCTAAAATGCGGTTATAATTGAATAATTAGTCTCCTTCTGTTTCGTGATTGTTAGAGTAACTGACTTTGTACCGGTGCAGATAAATGCTTGGGAGATTTCGTTTTATCAACATCTAAATTGTTAAATTCAATGTATTGTTACTTAAGACAAATCATAATCATTTGCGCATTCTAAGCGTACCATTATTTAATCTCTTGGCTAATATCATTGAAAGTTCTACAAATTTAGTTAAAGATTGTGAATGTTGATTGTGTGCAGTTCAGAGATTTCCAAATATTCTCAGGGCATATAAAAGCCGATTATTAACCCGAAACGTCATACGAATGTTTTTGCACGAATACCAACCAGATGGAAATTAGCATTTCTTTCATGTTTTACATGACTATCCCGTTGGAGTCCAAATACTGCTCATATTTCCCTGGAGAAATCGGGTTTAATCTGTTTGTCGTCTTTTGAGACTAGTCACTACATATGCGTATTGGTGAAAAAGTCAATATTTTAGAATTTCAATTTCGCTTTGGCTTACATACCATAGTTTGGGTAAATACTTAACCAAATCGCTATTTAGATTACACCTACTCGAGTATTTTTATGGTTCGAGCGGCAGCTATAACTTAGGCAGACTTCTGCCAAGCATTTTATTTTAGGGTGCTATGAGTGTTTCTGAAACCTTTGTAGACCATGGGCGATAATGAGAAAGTGTTTAACATTTAAATCTGCCAGATAAGTGATCACAATATCCTTGCTAGTCAGTGCGATTCAAATGATGTTGATGGACATTGCTGGTTGATTGTGGTTTGCAAGAAGGGTGGAGAAATGTTTTGGTATTTTTTTTGTGCTGTTCAAAAACACTCTAAATGGTTGGAATCAGTCTTTGATAGTACATGAACTTACTTGGCTTCTTATTCTTATATTAATTTGAAGTCGATTAAAGTGGTTACTTGTGGCTTAAGGTTAGATCAAGTATTCCACCCTAAATTCTATGTTGCAAACTTCTTTAGTCATGATCTCTTTTGCCAAGAATTTTCCTTCTATCGTAATCAGTTACAATAATATAGTACTACAGAGGCATGATATGAGGTCTTATAGAACGTGCTTTGTTTCGAAATGAACAAAATATACTTTTCTTACGTTAACTTTCCTTTGTTTCTGATAAGAATTACATCTATTTTGTTTGATGACTTAAATAAAAATAAAGTGCCCGCTGTTTTCGATTTGGCAGTGGTTCTATCTTCAATCGTCACGGACTCACACGAACATTAATTAGTATTAAGTACAAACTATCCTTTTAAGATGACAACATTTTGGTTTTCACCAGACTGCAGTATCACTTCCCTGATGACCTGGCCAAGTACTCAATTGACTTATACAATTTTCTTTATTAATGTTTAAATGGATTTAATTTTATTAATTAAGAATTTTGGGGGTTTATTTCACATAAATTTGTTTCCATTACTTAATCAAAACGACCTTCTTAAACTGAAAAAAATTAAAATATGGCTCAGTCAGTCTTGTCTAAATACCCTGGAGCAATGACTTAGAGGTTGGAGTGAGTGATGCGGGTTTCTCCTACTTGTCATAGTAATTAATGAGTAGAAATAAATCTAATTAATGGAGACACCAGATTACTTGTTTTAATCTTCAACCTTTGATCATCTCCATAGGAATAAATTCATACTGTTTAGAAGTCATACAACCTCATTCTCGTTGTGCTCTCAAGTTAAAATTAAATCCTCAAAAGTAATCTCATGCAAGGGGAATTATAAAGGTGGTGGAAAAAAATTCGAACACAGTTCTTTCCAACTCTCTTAGGAATACACTTTGAAATAATTTATTGACTTATTTTATGTCATCAAACTTTTTCTCTGAAGTGCATGTTAATTCATTCAGTGAGCATTTATCTGCAATTTGTAAATCAAGCAAAGCTCTATAGTAAAATGCTTTAATTAAGTTTATCTTTTACTCTAATTGAATTTCTAATAAGTTATTCAATTTAGTAAACCGATTTGTATTAAGTTGATATAATGAAATGTAGGAGTGATTCGATTAGATTTTGGATTCAACTCATGTGTTAGATTTGTGAATCTATTTCCTCCTGAAGGAAAAAAAACAACAAATCAAACTTGAAACGAAAGTGCTTAAAGTTATTGACACAAAGACACTGTTTGTTTTGTTGATGACGATGTAGGTTAAATAGAATTAAAGAGGCACAAATCGTTTTTCTTGAAAAATAGCCAAGCTCAATCAATCTAAAGAAAGGAAGAAAACATTAGTTTAATTTTTATTCAAGTGAATAATTTCAAAGCATTTTGGTTAGCGGTAAGAAGTCGT
Organism: Hymenolepis microstoma; assembly: GCA_000469805.3. Taxonomy (NCBI): domain Eukaryota; kingdom Metazoa; phylum Platyhelminthes; class Cestoda; order Cyclophyllidea; family Hymenolepididae; genus Hymenolepis; species Hymenolepis microstoma. Next base: position 21,974,899 of record LR215991.1, on the reverse strand, counting down.
TTTATTAAAACAAATTTTTAGCCACTAAAACAAGATTGACAGTGGTCATTTTAGATTGTGCGCAGTTATTTTCAATCTCCAGCTGATCACACTGCGCCATTTACTCACAAGTGTGAAATTACTTAGCCTAAGTAGGAGATTTTCCTATCCTCCTTCACTTCATCAGCTATATTGTTTGGGGAAAATATGAGACTTAGCATAACACTTGGTCATCTTATTAAGCGGGCACAATTTTCTGCGGTTATATGCTACTTACGTGAATACATCATATGATTAGGTGGTCCAACTATCATGCCTAAAGCAAAAATGCATTTCGAAGTATATATTTTATGATCCTATTTAGGAAATTTTTAATTTTGAGGAAAATTCGGCGAAGTTCATTATAGGAAAGTGCCTTAGAGAAAATATGATACTTAGGTTCTTATCGATACATCTGACTAGACGTCTGTGGTTTTGGCTGCAAATGTGACCAGAATTTGGAGAGTTGAAGAAAGGAAAAGTGAAGTTAGATTGATTGCGTTTGCTCATTTTTGTTAGAGGACAATTTCAAATACAATTCACTGACAGGATAGAGTATAAGATCGGGTTCAGGGTGGGCTAGATACAAGAGAAAACCACAGCCAATAAGTACTTAATTTGTAAGTAAGATATTAAGTGAGATAAAATAAAATGAACACACAAGTAGGAAGCACAAATGAACTTGTGAAAAAAAAATGAGAAGAAAGCATAGCCAGTGATCTATGAGCGAACTGACAAGAATAATAATTATAACTTGTCAATTCCTAAGATGCCACAGTGGTGATAAGCAAAGAAGCTGGAATACGTCTTTTATTTACCTCTTGGAGCGGAGGAATCGCGGAAATATTTTCGATACACGTCTTCTTCGGTGAAAAATTTATCTAGCCAAGATAGCAATCTCTACTTTAGAATTCAGAAACCATGACATTTAATCATCTCAACATACAGTTAAACAATAGAAATACCAAAGGGAACAAATTCATCTAAGAACATTCCACTCAGGTTAATATTAAAATGTTATTGGATTTTTATTCTCTTTTATGTTTTATAAACTATGCATCATAAATTTTATTCCTAAAGACTCTCAGTTGTAGTAAATCTGCAACTTACTTCCATATGGACCGGGTCGAAGTTCAGGGATCACTAAAACAATTATTTATTTTATTGTTTCAGTTTACTAAAGTACTTCAGAAGTAGTTTTTTTCAAAATAGTCTTACCTCCTTGATACGTGCCATTGCCTATTATTAGTAATAAAAGTTGTCATTAAATGTGGTATAAACTGATTCAATAAATATTTACATTTAATTCAAATCTAAGAATCATAAAGTAGAATCATTTTAATAAATATAACATGAATATCTTTATTCTAATTGCACTATCGTGATGACTTGGAAGGTAAAATTTCTAAACCCGAGACCTTTTTCAGAAATATTTAATGATTTTTGCCAGTTAAATCTTTTTTGTCTTTGTTTAGAGGCGCATAAAAAGGTCAGCTGATGACTCTTTATTGGTTCTTCTTTCTGCGATTGCACAAGACTTGCACGGGATAAGAACAGTCGGTGCCTCGAAGTCTAATTCACTTTGCCTGTGTATATCACAATTTGTGTTGCCCTAGCTCAGTACCGACGTTTCAAGTTCACCTCCCAGTTCCTCCTACCAACCCTTTTTTCCTCGCGTACTTATTTCAATTTGTCCTAGTTACCACTTGGTCTTCCTATTCGTAAATGCCTGGGAAGGCAGTTAGTTCTTTGGCAGGGCAATAAAATTAACTTCATAAGGCGATTAAAGTAGCTTTACTATCCTCTGACTTCAGTCGAATTAAAAGTATATTTACAAAAATCAGTAGAAAAGTATATATCACTGAAATTTGAATTCATTTGAACTAGAATATAAGCTATTCTTGATATGAAAATCCGTAATAAGGTAAAAATCAATGATAGAAACATACGGTTCATGCTTCGATGCCTCTTCAAACCTAAAATAATGGAAACATGATTTAACTTTATTGCTTAATTTGATTATCCATTTTGCTTCCATTAGTCAACATTAAATATTCAAGGTTAGATAAAAAGTTAAACAAAATTATTCTTCTTACGAGATGTGCTTCCGTGAGGCGTTTTGCATTTGTGGTAGCGTTCTACAAAAAAGACGTATTTCAACAATTAAGTTTACATTAGATTTGAAACCCATGAAGATCCATTAGATAAACCGCAATTGTGAAAAAGTAGTATAGAAGCCTGCAAAGAAGCTAAGTTAGAAGGCCGTGAGCAAATTTATTCTTCCACTTATATTCCATGATCGATGGTAGAATTGTGGTCTAAGTTCCGATGTTATTATCTATTTTGTTTAAAAACGTACCAGTACTAACTGCATTTCTTCTTTGCGATTTGCCTTTAAATTTCAATTTAAATTATTTATAATATCATTAGGTGATATATTTTAATATTTAATTGCAAAATGTTTAATGTAAGTATCCTACTACTGGTCTAAGTCGATTTAAACTTATTTCTGAACAAATTACTTGGCTGAGACGAAGCGATCATCCTTTTTTCTCGAACATCTGAAATTTTAATGAAATTAAATTTCAACGCACTTATCATGGAAAAATATGTATAGATGCAAGTTTTCACTTCTATCCGAGTACTTTCGCCGTTAGATTTATGACAAACTGAACATCTACCAGTTAATTTAAAATTTAAATACCTTAACCAAATTCAATCTGTTCCTGCCATTTGGCAATAGGCAAATTCCGATGAATGTAATATTATTAAACTTTTATGTCATAGATAATCCGTTATTTAATATTTTGAAAGTGGAATTGTCTAATTATTATTTTATTTTGATTTTGAATGAATTGAAATACTCACCTGATTTACCGCGTCTGTTACTTGTGCAACCTAAAATCAATAAAATTAACATTAATAAAATTATAAATTTAAATTTATTTAAAATTCTCTTCCAGAATTTAAATTATTGATTAATTAGTTATTAAAATACCATTAATACTATTAAAATATTATATTGAGAAAAAAACCACTTACAACAAGTTGACGACGAAGTTGATATAGACGATGAAGAAGTGTAACTTGAGGAATCGGAGCTTAACATGTGATTATCTGAGATGTAAAAATTTGGTTTGGCAAACTCATGATAATCGTTCTAATTACATGTGAATAATTATAAATCAAATTTCTTACGGTGTCCTCTGCTCCTGCGATCTATAACAGAAGAAATACAATAGAAATGTGGCTAATTTTCCTTAAAATCCTTTGAGGAGTTTATTACTTCAGCTGCTGACAATATTCAAAGCGTTAGAATATGGCTTCCTCGGTTTTAATTCGCAGTAATATGTTTAATAAATATTCAATTTTTGCTCTGATTTTCCACCTCAGAAAAACTTCCAGCTGGAAAATAAAATCATGCAAACACGATTCCCATTTCTAAATTTTATTCCGTTGAAATATTTCCTTTGGTAGAATAGTTAGTTCCGGACTTACAGCTGAATCGTCTTCTAGCCAGAGAACCTTGAATTTTAGGTTTAAAATGATGACATCATAATAATACATTGGTTAGCTTCTATTGAAGTGGAAGGAACTTTCTTACCTCTTCCATGATTTGGAGATTTTAATTTATACATGGTTAATATTGACCTGTAATTTATTTATTTTTGGCTATTTTTAATAATTCGACTTAAGATATTGGGACACCTAATTAATATGCAGGAAATGTTTTTTTTGAATGCACAGCACATAACAGCTCTAGAACTGATTAAAATAGGGCAATTCCGAATTGTTGTGCATATCATTCTATTTAGACATGACTGCCGCCATAAGTTGGACTGACTTCGATAGGATTTCTCTTGGCCAATAAGATCTGACTTGGTATTTTCTGGTATCATCCAGACAGAAGTAAGAATTATCGAAGCTGCTGGATTTTACAACCTTCTTGAGAAAATCAATGAAAAGGTCTAATATAAGATTTGTTACTAGTTTTTTTCTAATTTCGTTATCACTTTTGATCTTTCTATCCTACCAGATTAATAATGAGTCCACCGGAAACTAAGCGGTACCAGTCAGAGGGAATCCGTTATAGTTGGGTGCTAAACAGAGATCACAAAATAAGGGCAAAAGCAGAATTCGATGGCACATGTTCAGTCATCATCGCATGGTTACTTATGATGATTCCTAGAGTTGATAAACATACTGGACTTCGTATCTCTCCTGGCTTTCCCATTTGGTTCCTTTCTTGTACAGAACGGGGGTATTTGGAATTCAAGTAAAAAAGGACTTTGGATGTCCCTCTACTCCTCATTTTCTTTCGACGAAAACTTGTAAACGCTGTGCTTTTTCATGCTCAACAGCAATTGATTCAATGATCACTAGATACTTTAACATTTGGATTTAAAATTTAACCTGTAATCATTTATTTTCGGATGTTAAAGTTTTCTCCTGAAGCTCTACACCATCGAAATTGACTTACGTTGACGATCTTCAATAAGCCGACAATCGCAGTGATATCCACACAGTTCGGTGGTATAAAATGAAGAGGATATGTTGGAGGTACAGCATACAGATTCACAACATTTGCTGCAAGTACATGTAGTACTGCTTCCACAGCAGCTGTCGGAATCACTATCGGAATCCAAACTTAGATAATCCGACTGCTCGTCTACAAATAGCATTTAAGAAGTCGAAAGCAACAGGAATACAAACATCGATTTGTCAATTGGAAATTATCTTACTGAGATTTGGCCATTTCTTTGTCCAAATAGAAGCGCCTTGACTGTATGGATTTCTTGGTTCTAAAAAATGACAAATTCGTATTGCGATTATGTTGCTGAATTAACCATTATCTTAGACCGGCAATGAGAAATTTAAGTGATTAAGGAACTTTTCAAGGCAATTAAATTTATTTAATTATATATGTGGTGTGTGTGTGTGTAGTAAGATCTAGAATAGTTAACGAACTTAAATAGTGTGTATTTCAGTCAGCGACGGAAAGAAAGTAACTGTAATGCCATTTATTTTCGATTCACCATGATAACAAAGTGTGTCCCTTTCTATTCTACCACTTCTTGAGATTTTTTTGCTGAAAAACCTTTTTGCAATTTAATTAAAGTAATCATAATCTTTTAAAAAGATAATACGATATCGCTTATTTGATTGAGTGCCAATGCAAACATTTTACAATCGAATGAGGTCAATTTTTACGCCAAATGCTACTCTACATTAATTACTGGCTCGACCCAATTTGTTTGGTAATATTAGAAAGGAATTATCAATCTTTACGACTCGGGAGTGGACATACATAATGATTCAATATGAAATAAATATATTGCACAAATAATCGGGGTCTCAAACCACTGTAAATCACATAGGGCGCTTCAAGATCTTCCATTTTATCGATTATTCAGATTAGTATCACAACTTACTTTGTGAACACACGCTTCTTCTCATATTTGATGTCGCGGCATTTCTCAGTAAATCCGCTAAATGAAAAATATTAATTTAAGGAAATCTAAACTCATTAGACTTAAATTTGGGATTTAAGTATGAACTATTTTAAAAGAATATTCATTATTTTAGACATAGTTAAAAGGAAGCTGTAATGCATAATCTAAAAATTCATCAATAAATTTAAATAACAAATGAAAAAAATTATTGCATTTTTGAACTGTTAAATAATTATTTGCTTGACACTCTTAGTTTGGTTGATTTTGCAAGTTCCGTAATATTTCTCAAATTTTTACTGAACTTTAACATGGTTCAAAAAGCTTCCAATTTTATTGGCAATATTAATTAAAAAATATTAAATCGATTAAAAAATTATTTTTAATATACACCTTTAGCTTCATCATACGTTGCTGACTCCTTGGCAAGCTCGCAGTTTCTGGTGTAATCTATAAGGAATTGGGAGAAAAAAATGCTTTTTTTCACCATCTAATAAAAAACGTTATTCTCAATGTATATTCTCTATTTTAGTGACTACTTGTAATTAAAAGGCAGAATATATCCTAATTAACCAAAATATTCTATGGTAGAACTATTACACATCATTTTTAATACTTACTGTTAAAAACGTAAGTTCCATAAATGTCTTGGTATTCATCAGCCATGTTCTCAAAAATCACCGATACAGTGCTATGAAGTAAACTAATTCAAGTCCTTAATCGAATAATGTATAATTAAGAAGCATCTCAAGCACACGTCATCTCATTGGTTATTAAGGTTTGTTGTAATTAGTTACACAGCTCAAAATTATATGTACATTGGTTGAGATTTTCTGTAGGAGAATTAATTCTGACAACCTTAATTTCATCTCAAATTAGAAATATGTGCCTCTGCTTTAGTGAATTTAAGCATACTTTTGTGATAATTACAAAAAATATGCAAAAAGTTTTATCCTGTTTAAGGACTGTTTTTGACTCGTTATACCTCATTTTATGATGTTATATATGTATATATATATGGTCGCCTGTTCAAACTGGATACAGGATGTTACTTTTTTTAGCCCTTTAACGTCCTTAGGACTGTACAGTCCCCTTTCAAAATAAGCTCCATTGGTACAGGACTCGTAACAGAAGGCACTAATGCAGTTTGAAACATGTTCAATACGTGTCTATAGCCTTCGCCCGATACCACCAAAGCTCATCACGTCAGCCGTGAGACACGCGTGGGTGTGGTTGGGTGCATTTTTCAAAAAATAATTCGAGCGATAAAGGGTTAAATAGACAAACTTAACATTCGAATTTTTTGCTTATTAAAGGTATTAATTATTTAAGTTGGAAAACTAAATTATTTAATAGGACGATAGACGACAGATTTAATCTGATGGCACTTCTTATCATTTTTATAAACGTACCTACTATCTCTCACACGACTCGACTTAACCATCATCCTATTCTGCCTTTCTCTTTACGTTTGTGCAGCTGTCCAGCAGTCCAATTCGATTCCTGTTCTTCTGATTCTGACAATTGCACCCTATCCATGACACTAACTTCTTCGGACTCTTAAATGATCTACTTCCACAGCATTTCATTGATAAAATTTCCGTGCAGAATGAATAATCCATATTTGAATTAACCCGTGGATCCATAGCTTAGATGCTTCCAGTAAAATTATATTGTCTAATACTCCAGTTCATCATATTAGAAAAATAAAACAGAAAGTAATATATTATTTTACAAATAGTAAGATGAACACTGTGACGAATATCTAAGTTAATTCATAAACTTCAAAGTTTACTTAAAATAATGGTTACTACACTTTCATCTTCGTAATAACAGAGTATACAGACTTCATAAAATAATAATCTTTGTTGCCCAAAAGACGATCAAAATGCACAAAGTAGTCAACTCTGTACACTGGATACTTCACAAATAAGCCTTGACTGAACGTCAGTAATCATCTCTCTCTCTCTCTCTCTCAAAATTCCCTGCTATGACATTGCTCCAACACATCTAAGCTGCCTCAGGAGTATAGAAGAAAAAGGCCATACGAGGTTAGCAGAGCTTTTTATGACTTATGGGTCACTGACACAAAGTATAGTTATTTGAATATCGCTACTGCTGCGCTACGTTGCAGCGGAAATTGATTGCTGGTCGGCTGAATCGTCTCGGCACCCACGACCACAATTACTCTCTACGGTGCACCACTCGAACTGGGTGAGTGAGTATGAAATTTCCTTGTTCAGCCTTGGTAGTGTTTTGCATTCCGAATCACCGTAATTAGTCTTGTTTTTAGACTAGAAAATATTCCTTTAACAGTATGTTTTAGAATTTGAATTTTAGGAAATCGCGGTTCAGTGCGGATTTTTCACCTTAAAATTTCGATTTGTCGAAGTTTATTTGGAAATTCGCAACATAAATTTGCAGCTGTGCTACTGATCAATACAAATAAAATGTACCGAATCACCAAGACTACGATTTAATAATATTTAAGCACGCGATAAGGTCACCACATTGAGCCAAATAAGCACAATTCGCTTGACCCATGTTTGATTCTAATCTTCACATAACAAAATTTAATTAGATATGGAATTATTTCATTGGGAAGAGGAAACCAGAATGTGCAATCAGGAGATTTTGGTCCCGAAGCCAGCGATTTCTGCATTACCGAAGTTGAGACTACATCGTTTAGTTCCTGTATCCTGTGGGGCACATCATCGCATGAGGGCACAGCGTGACTTGAAGGTGCGGCCGTTCAACTTCGCATACGGATTGAGTGCGAGGACACACAGCCAATGGCCAACCAGAAGCCTCCGCTCGTTTTACTTAATCCGCCATGTTGAATGACTAAGCTCCCTCCCTTGTTACACTCCACGCCATGCATGTCTAGAATAAACGCGTTCTCTGGATACCTCTGTCTCTTCTTAGCTTGGCAACTAGCTTAGCTAATTCTGGGGGTCTTACGGACTAGGAGAAATTGCCATTGAGGTTTCTGAGTGCAGTCAGACTTAGTTAGGTAGCTAATCCGCTACAATCCTTTATAGCTTGGGCATTTCGAAGGGTTCCGAAAAACCCTAATGATTCTCCAACCCGAACACCTGGCTGTCACGGTTTGTCAATTTGTAGAAACTTTTTTTGTATGCACATATTAAAATCCAATGATATTTTTGCATACACATCTCTCTCCAATACAACGGAACTTTAGGAAAATTGGATATCCTAGCTGCCTCTTCTTCCTTCTCAAATTGACTTAAAGGCATTATGGAGACTATTAGGGTGTCCATGCCAGAATTCAAATGAAACTTCTGTCTTACACTCAATATTCTTCTTTGGCATTCTTTCATTTCCACCTCCATGTACCTTTGTGAGCTAAAGACTAGAAAATAAATCTTCAAACGATTTCAGTTTTTCTAACATTTATCCAAAATTCTATGTTCTTACGGTCTAATCTCATTAATTTATTCAGGCTAAAATTTCATTCTTTATTACATATACGTTCCACTTTCTTTTCATTATTTTTTGATATCACAAGAAACTTTGGTTGCGTTGTCGATTGTATACTTAAGGTGCCTTATTGAATTTGCACAATTTTCAAATCGTCGACATCTGCTCTAAATCCACCACAATTTGGGAAATCCTACCATTCAAGTATTACGAAATGTGATCATTGTAAAATTCCAATTGTATGATAATAGGATTCCATTGTGAATATTTACCACTATCAAAAATCAGGAAGCCAAAAATTTCTTTGACACCCACTCAAGTTATTTTCATTTTACAATAGCTTCCATTTACTAAATTGGATTAACTGTCAGCTCTTTCATCCCTAAGCAACCAATTCAGATTTGCAGTAAGTGAGTGTTGAAGTACGTCTAAGATGTCCTAATCATAACAACCTCAGTTCTCCTCGCTCGACACTGACAATTATTACCTTTTTTTCTACTCTCAGAAAGAGAAATTCTCGTTGTGACACCATATCATTAAACCAGGTTTGCATTATTGTTCATTTCGCACCGTTCCGCATCGAAATCATGACCTCTGACTATGCAGATGAATCCTTTATCCGCTACGCCTCCATTGTACTCTTTTTATATTTAATATAATGTTAACTATCTAAAACGAAGAAAAGGAAGTCAGTATCATTATTTTGTGAAAAATAGTTGCCCACTACAGGTGTGGCGAAAATTTCATCTCTTAATAATATTATTAGTTGGAGCGGTTTTGCCATGTAATTAGTAGTACTGCAAGTTGTTAGCGTTGTTGCATAATTTAGGGTGGGTTAAACGAGATAGATAGAGTTTCAGTGCAGGAGCAGTATTTGCCAAAGGTATAGGTAACCACCAACAAATTTATATATAAAATTAAATATAATTAAATTCATTCATCTCACCTAATAGGATCATGTCCTTACACCATAGTGAATTGACTTCACAACGTCATGCGTGTTCCAATTACAGTAGGAGAAGAATTTTTTAGTTAACTTGGTTTATTTCAAACTGTCATCAGACCCCGTATAATCTCAGGGCAGAATTTATAAATACGATTTCTTCATGATATCGATAAATTAATAGGTCTCATTATGTCTTCTTGCTGATAGATCTTAATTTTAATTAACGGTCTCCAAAGGTCTTATGGCAGCGAGGCGTCTAATTAGGATGTCAATTGGTTGCTGTGGCTGAAATTAGTGAACTACTTAGGCGAGGGAAATTGGCTGCGTTTGGACGTAAATTTTCACTATAAACGCCTTAACTTACTATTCACTTAAAGCTGTCCATTTGTGAAGGTCTTCGTTAATAGAAATTGGTTATTCAATGATCTAATGAATAAACTTTTATGAGATCTGCTTAAAGATGTTTCTCTCAATCTACTTGCAGACTGCTTTAAACAGATATGAGCTCTCAGCTCCCTAGAGTTTGAACATTTTCGCCCTAAATCTCCCCTTTCTCCTTCAACGCTAATGGTATGCTCAAGTTCATGATTAATTAGCTAGATTCTCCGGACTCGAACTTCGGAACCTCAGATTATCTTTTACATTACCCTTAAACCAAAGGGCTGGCGAATGATAATTATGTTTATTTTATTTTGCTTTAACTTTTACAAAATTCTTTTATTGTTTTAATAAAATTATTAGACAAATATCGAATAATATGAGTTCATTTTACCCTAAATCTCAATTATAAGGAAGTAGGTTTTCAAAGTAAGTCTTACAAAAGTAAAGAACATTCCCAAAGTTCAGTGGTTCTGTTAACCAAACACCTCCATTGGTTTGTCATTTCCACTGTGTGGTGGTGTTTCTACAAGACTGTCAAACAGTCGCCTCCTTTTAAAGCTGCTTAATCCTCAATCTAGATCATGATTTTTGAAGAATCTCCCATTTGGTTTTACTAGGCTGATGAAAACACACTCAAGCAGCATAATTAGATTAGATAGATGAAAAAAATCTTCAAAGCCATTAAAAAGTCGATTCATGCTGGAAATACAGTGAGCTAGGTAAATATTTCTTCAGAAATGGAAGAACAAAGCCATTGAAAGTTTATGTCTGCAATAAAGCGGCCTGTTTCGTGTTCCCGGGAGAATTACAAATCATCTTTAGTGAAGTGTTAAATGCTTTAGGAATTCAAATAAGGGCAACCTATGTTATTCTGACTCGATTGTTTTCTTAACGTGAAAACCTTCCTTACCATTGTTTGATGTTTTCTCATAGTAAAAATCTGAAGGGATATTCGACTGTGACATTAGTAATAATAATAGTTACGGAAAGACATTTAAATTTTGGCAACAACATTTATTCTAGATAAAAGGGAGATAAAGCAGATTCGCTGTATCCAAAGTATCAGTCAGAAATCGATTATTAGATTCATTTCGCAGCTTGAATTGATGCGTTGAAGTATAATTTACAGGATTCAATACGCAGGTTTGCAAATTATTATGCTCAGTGGTATTTAGAAGTTAATGAGGGGTTAATTGAGATGGATAGTCGGTTATATGCCATCTTGTTTATTTATTTACTTCTAACAGCCGAGGCAGGCAGTAGGCACTGCCTTTGAGATTTAAGTTATTGATTTAATTTATGATATTGCAGTAGATCTTCAGTACATTTTGATTTTACGATACAAACAGGGGAATAATCCAACGCTACTTAATTTCAAATAAAGTATGAGTCTTGGTATCCGGTCTGGATAATATGGTGCTTTTGATACCCTTACCAATTATTGCGAAGATTATCTCAACAAGTGGAACTAACAAATGTTTTTAAAAGAGTAGTAAAACATTAATCAAACAAATGTCAGTGTATCTTCTCACTGACCAACCATGGTTTAGCTATTGGGAGTGGTATACATACTGAGATAATCAGATGCAAACTCGGAATCTCAGCATAATTTTATACCTCCCTGAACTCTGGGTTAAATGTAATTAATTTTCATTCCTCATACCACTATGTGATAATGAAATCGAATTGATGCAATTTAAGCCATTAAATCATCCAATTACTTGAGAGTGTAAACTAATTACCATTGAAGATGGTAATATGATTGTATTCATCTGAGCACTTGAGTTTTTTAGGAAAAAAATGAATGAATGAATGAATGAATGAATATGGAGCATTTTATTAGTGGTAAATTATAAGGCAAAATTTATGAAACCATTCAAAAGACCGAATTAGAAAGCATTATTAATAAAATAAAGTTAATTTTATATACACTAATCATTTAGTAGCATCTAAGCCCATGAAAGGATAAACGAGATTTGCATGAGTATTAAAACAAGTCAGAATTCTTTCTTCATTTTAATTTTAGAATCATCAGGTTATCTACTTTCCAATAAATTATGTATTTCACTGTCAATATTTTCAACAAGTCATGACACTTTAGCTTATTTTTATCGCCCTAAGGATATGGTTGGTGCCCTGATCTACTCCTCTAATAGGACAAACCCATACAAAATAGCACAACAAATGTCCGCACTATTAGTTATCTCAAGTTGCATAACAGTCGTTTTCAAATATAAGGGAATAAGAGAATTTGAAACTAAAAAGAACCTTGAATTGAAAATTATTTGTTGGAAAATATTGTTTTCCTTTCTTTATTTAGCAAAGGAGTTAGTTCAGACTAGCATTGCTAGTTTAACTAAGGTGGGACTCACTCGAGTTCACTCGGGTTAATCTCAAAGCACAACTGGCGGATCGATCAATCATTCACTTGTTATATTTCACCCTCGTTCAATCTAAGCTGTATTGTGTTATAATCATGTTAGCTAGAATCAGCAAGATCTTCTGTCTGTTAGACAGAAAAGTGCGTTGAAATGGTATGGTAAGATCTAGACTTTGGAATCCCAGAGGCAAATAATGGTCTTTGAAAGCAAGGAACAATACCTGACTAATTAAAAAATGCGCTAAGATTAAAGATTGTTTGAGAGTTTTGACGTCAAACTTTATTTTCTTCTTTCAATCAAGCCCCTTTCCCATTTAACATTTATATTTACCATTAGAACTGATAAAGCTTTTGCCTCGTTATTGCCACTAATAATGCTTCAGCTTCACACGGTTGAATGAGTACTTATATGTTCCAAAAGAAACTGGGAAGCAAGTAGCAAAGCAAAATAACCGCCAAATTTCTGTTCCAGTGAAACGTCAATTCCTACTTCAGGAGTAATATAACTTGAGTCTCTCAGGTAGGTAATTAATGTTAGATTTGCGTGAGCTGATGAGATAAATGCATTGCATTTTAGGCAAGTATGAAATAAGATTTTGTACTTGTGTTAAAATTTGGTTAGAGCGAGTTCCAATGTGTAACTCACACTTTAATATCGAATTGTCAGATATCGTAATTTCACATGTTTTGGTGGGAGATGAAGGATATTGTGATTGGTGAAGCAATAATTACCCAAAATAAGTAAATGTAAATTGTTGCTTTTCAGCATAAAATTCTGAGAGTTGACAAATTTAGGCAGATCACACTCTTAATTAGCCTGTTCAAATGAACTGTGACCTTTGTTAAAAACAGGCTTAGCTAATGCATCTGTTATAACTGAATTCGTCTCAATTAAACATACATGCAATAAATAACTTTTAAATTTAAGCTGTTTACGATGATTTATCAAACTTTCAACTGATTTCTTTTACAGGTCTGTTAAATTGCTCGCCCACTAACCTTCCTTCAACTGTTTGAACCCTGCTACGATCTTATGAGTGGTGACAAAGGGAACGGATGACTGGAACCCGTCTGAATCATTGAAGACCACGATGATTCGCATCGAGCATTATCTCTACTCACTGCTCTCCGAAGACTGGGAAAATAATCCACTATGAACTGGAGAATCGTAATAGCGACCACGAAGTTACTATGATTAAAAGAAAGCAACAGATCTTCGCACACTCGATTGCATCAAAACTGAAACAACTCTTTAGGAAATACTGCAAATTAGCAATAACTTTTGAAGTAATAAATTATAAAGGGGTCATTTAGCTCCGAAATGAAAAGCAACTCCTTATAAAGAAAATTAAGGTTTACAGCATTTTATTAGAGCTATCAACTTTGGAAGACGTCTGGTTTGGTCCTTTTTCGTCTGGCATGTGAAAGCGCTTCTCAAACCTAACATCTTCCCACTAAATGTTCTGAATGCTGATGAAATAGTGAGCGTTCTTAAGATGTTACCTATTTCGTATTAACATTCAGTAATTTGATGGTTCACTGGATAGTTGCAAAGTAACTCTTAGCAAAGGACTGCAAATATTAACATCTTAAAGAGCATGCAAAGTTAACGGTTGAGAACCAGTTAAGCGAAGTTGGTTGGCTTCATTCCATAAGCCCATGCATATTCATTTAATATCGGTAGCCACATGTGAGATAAAAGTAGCAGATGCCTGATGTACCTCGAAATAGCAACTTACAAAGATAATGTCACCAGTACGAAAGGGAGAGAGCTAAGGTCCAGTCGTCTTCTTTCACAGGACACCTGTTATATAAGAATAATCGAATTCAAAAATTTTCGTAGGAAAAAACAAATTGGACTTTTAAAGTGAATATACTTCGTCATAATAGAGAGACCAAGCAACTTGCTACTCTCGAAAGGATAATGAATTCACATAACTCGCTTATCGATTTTATTATAGCCTAATGTCTAAGTTTTAGGGCCAATGCTTCTGCCTTTCGATTAGGTCTATCGCACTCTACTCACTAGCTTCTATCTTCCCCGCTTAATACAATTATCCACAACTAATCCCACTTTATACCTCGTTCGAACGGAAGCTGGAATAATTTCTAAGCCATTACCAGGCCCATTTGTCTCCTCGATGCTTTAATAAAACACAAATTAACCAAATTGACACGACTAACCATTCGATTAAATCTGCTGATCACCAAACTCTTAATGTTGTAGACATGGGCTCCATCAGAAACAGAGATGTCACAGCTTACAGCCCTAGGTTGGAAAACGCTTACTTCATGGTCAGTTATAAATTTACGAGAAAGAATTGAAACAGACTCCAGTGACGGGACTTCATCCCATTTCGTGCTCCTCCTTGTTTTCCCACTTTAAGCATGTAAATATAAAATTGAACAATAACTTCGCGAGATTCCTCTACCTACCCCACCCCTCTCTATGGACTTAGTTTGGTTATCTCCCACATTTTGCGATCGCCTTTCTTAAGAAATCTATCGCTAATGGTGTATGAACTATCGACATAATCTAAGAGTCAATTTTGAGCAAAATCAAAGTTCTAATTTGCCATATTAAATTACTATCCACTGTCAGTACAATTTCTATTTTAGATACTACTGACTTTAGTTAGTAACAGGAATTGGAGGATAAAAAAGAAAGCATTTATTTAATTATTTTATTTAGACACGATTTAATCACAAAGTAGAGAAATGTCAATGAAGATGATTCACCACAGTCGAAATTCAGTCATTCCTTTTAAAACAGACGTTTTTCATAACTGAAAATGAAGATAAAAACTCATTAATTGATAAGTTAGTAGTACAGCTAAAATTAGTGTGCATACAACATCTAAGTCGTATATAACATTAATATTGCCATACCTATCTACAGTAGAGGTTATTCCCGAATAACTAACACTGTAAGCAGGTCCTCAGTTAATACCACAGCCCTCTTACAATCACATTGTCTAATGAGTAGTTTGTATTATATAAACTTACGAGTGGAGGCTGTGTACAGAGCCCTCAATCTGGGCAGAGGGAGTACGACGTTCAAAACGGAGTTCTCCACTGTACATTTTCTCACGAAGGTTACCCAAAGAGCGGACACCAATCTGTTGCATTCCATGTTGGAGACCAGCAGCAAGGTATGGGACAAGTTGGTGAATCGATCCACGATCCATAATAGCACCCGAAACACCTTGAGCAACCTTAATGCTATCTTGATCCGAGAAGTAGCGATTCTGGCTTGACTGATTGCAAGACATAGCATCCAGACTTCCCATTCCTACACAAGACATAAAAGTCATAAAAATTGCTCGTTTTATTTGAGACTACTAAAGAGAAATAAATAGAAAAAAACTCACCGCGGTATTTCTTGACACGGAATCCCTTCGAGAGAAAATATTCGCCAGGAGCTTCTGTGGTCCCTGCAACGAGAGAACCCATCATAACTGTCGAAGCACCGAGGGAGAGAGCCTTTACAATAGTTCCAGCGGTTGAAATTCCGCCGTCAGCAATAACGGGGACGTCAAACTTGCGGGCATACTCAGAAACCTGAAAAAGTAATCGGATTCATTCAAAGTTTTCTCCAATAGAAGTAATGACAAGCGTAGCCAGATAGTCCTATCACCATATGGCTTCTAATTTTATAAACGAGCAAGCTAATCGCAAAACACACCATTGAAGTCATGGATCTCAAGATAATTGATATGTTCTCGAATTTGAGGCTTAGGCTATTCCAGTGAGAGATAAATGGTCCAACCCTAGATAATTACGCGGTGGAGTTGAGTGGAAACGATTAAGAGAAAACATATCATTAACAACAATTCGGACACGCCCAGCGTATACTATCAAGAGGCATTAGTTTAAAGGCAACGCCTAGTCTCTTAAATCCTACCCATAAAAAAGGTTATCAGTTGTGCAGTTTGAATATCTTCATAGCAACTAGTTCTTCTATTCCAACATATTATAAATATTAGGCTGTGAATGAAAATATAGATAGCGGAACCCATCTTCGAGCAACTTACCTTGTAGACAGCAGTAGCTTGTGCGCGACCCACAGCGGTGACCTCCTGGGTAATGCAAATTGATCCACTGCCCATACCAACACGCAAAGCATCGGCACCAGCGTCGATCAGGTTCTTGGCCTGGGCACAGGTGACAACTTCAAAAAAAGCAGGAATTGTTAATAACGAGAGATGACATCAATTCCAACTTGAGAAACAATTCCGAAATAAAAAGACTTTAAAAACTATCTTCTTGAATTAAATAATCTAGCTACTAAGCGCTCAAAAATTCACTTTTTCGCATGAAATATGGGAATGTTTTATTCTACCTTCTGAAAAATAAAAACTGCTCAGTGAAACAAGCAGTTATAAAGGTACAAAAAATAGCGAAATTCAGTGCAATTGTCAACTAAGCAACTAAGTTGTAACCGAGTTAAAATGGCTGCATATCTCAAGAAATGTTCAAGGACAGGAGTATTATTCAAGCTTTCAACCATGTAACGTAGAGCAGTAGACACCTTGCATCACTGATATGTACATAACCTAAGCCTTTTTGAAGATTAAACCGCATGCGTAAAAAAAGCTCAGCCTAAGTCTTAGCCAAAATTATACGTAATGCCACCATTCCAGTAAAAAAGATGCTAGTCATCTTGATAAACAAACCAAGTGAGAGATTTTGTGATCTAATCGAATGTTTAGGCAGAGAGCGTTGAACGCGAACGAATTGCGCGAATACAAACTATAGAAATGACCTTTTGGGAACCGCTGTTGAATCATTTAATTTAGGATAGATTGACTCCAAGTAGAGGTTATCGGGGGCCGAATTCTTTGACCAAATATTTTCTTGATAATTGATAGCTCTATTGATCAATACAACCAATTCGAATTAATTGGATTCTTTATCTGATACCAGGAGAAATGATATAACAATGACAGACGCAGTAGGTATTTTGGTGAGAACTGCTTTATAATGATCTAACTGAGTAAAAAATGCATGCTATTGTCTGTCAGATTCCGGTACCCAATCCATGACCGGCCTTAGCAGGTCCACAGTGACCACGCCATTCGACCATTGATAAAAGGAAGTGCCGAATAAAACCACTAAAAAAACACCATTCTGGTCAAAGATGTCACTACATCAAATAAAAGGGTGTAACCACATTTTAATCGTGGAAATCTAGACATAAAAATTACATTACATTTGTGCGATAAAGAGGGATTGACTAACCATTGCCGGCAACGACGTCTACTTGAGGGTGCGTGGATTTGAGACGTTTCAGCATATCCAACTGGAAGATACTGTTGCCCTGGGACGAATCCTAGAAGGCAAAGAATAGTTTTTCATTTTTTAGAGAACTTTTATAAGCAAGCAGCATTGTGAAATTTCGAATCTAGACTAGCTCATCTATAACCCGTTCATCTGTCTTATTATTCGCTAACCCTTACTCTTTTCCGAAAGACTGAAACCAAATAAGGGATTTTAATTAAGGCAGATCCAGACCACAAATGGAAACTACAAATAAACCTCAGTTTTATCACAATACGACATGGTACATCTATCGTTATATCATTTTCAGAATTGAAATCCCCAGTTTGATTGAAAAGGAGCTTCATAATGCACTAAGTAAGCAACACACTAGGAAGTTCAAATGCTAGAATAAATGGAATTACTTCTCATGCATCGTGGACTACTGAGAATGTTGGGGAAGAGGTAGGTCCTATTTAAGCTCCTTTCTTAATTCCACTGTATTTTGATATATCTTTACTTTTAGTGTCAAACACATTTAATTTTCTTCTATAATTAGGTTTTTCTTGGGCAGTTGTTTAATTAATCATTTAACACCAAAAATCGACGTAATGTCACGATGACACATTTTAAGCACGGAACCCAATTAGGTGCAATGGGCTAAGTTCAAGACCCAGGTTATTTAACTTTTAATGATGAAATTAGATAGGCAAATAATTTATTTTATTTAGAAGTAGGGGAAATTGTTTATGGGGAAGTAAGGTGAAAAGGAGTGATAGGACTATCCCCAAAGTCGCACATATCTAAGCGGTGAATCATGATGTTGTCAACTACATGCAAAAGCCCAAAGGTAAAATGATAGCAAAGCATTGACCTCAACATTGAAGCATTAACTTACCCACTCACACTGATATGATCGATAACTAAGCTGATATTAATAGAAAAAGTGGATGCGGTCGACTACAATTATTCGACTCGTTTATCCTTTCTCGAGCAAACTGCAGAAATAAGATAAAGGAGAAATTTGTTCAGACTTGGCTGAACTGCTAGAGTTGAATATCTTGCTCCAGACTATTTGAACTTTTGATGAGTGGCATTTAGAGATAAAACTTTATAAAATTACCGTGCTTTGTTAACGACCATTTAACAGCAAGAAAGGGAATCATAAAAAACAACTACCGCGCCATACTTGACTAAAGAGAGAGGTCACATTTCTAAACTAATCGCAAGACATCTCATTCACACTGTCTCAGAAACCAGTTTTCAAAATTGGTGAAAATGGATATTCCTTAGGTGATATTTTAAAACTCGTAAAATCGAGACATGGACAATAGAAATTTATTTGGCTGATTAACATAACAAGTACTCCAGTTGCGGACACCTTTAGCTTTTAAATGATCCTACCGAAGAGATAATGGTGAAGTATCAATATGAACTGCATTATTCCGATTAGAAATGGGTAAACACCTTATAATACCCCATGTTCCTTTAAATTAATAACAGCAAATCCAGAACTAACCCTGCTGACTTTATGGATTATAATAATTCTGTAAAGGCATGAAACTGGTTTCAGGTTTACGAGGTCAAGGAGGTCCACCTTATTCCCATAGTAAGTTTATCAATAATGAAGCAATTTGGGAACTTACGAGAAGCAAGAAGTCAACACCGGCGGCAAGAAGGGCTTCAGCACGTTCCCATCCATCAGCATGGGTTGAGACAGCTCCACCGACCAAAATACGTTTGCTGGAAATTTAATGAAACAAATCACCACCTGCACACTCAATGCATTTGACAAATTAAATCATAGATTGCATGTAGATTAAAATGACCAATTGCAATTACTAGGAAGACTACATTTGTGAGATAGGAATAATTTGGACTCAGGGGAAAAAAGGGATTGATGGAAATATACAATAGAAGTAAACCTTACAATGATAAAAAAATTTCACTCAAACGATATAGAGCATCGATTTTTCCAATACGTCTGTGGAACAACGCTCAGCGTACACTTCTACCATGGGCTCCTGTTTACCCGTGCAATCGCAGCAAAATGGACAAACAAGGATGACTAATACCAACCAGAAAGGCAGCAGAAGGACATGATTCAGTCACCCAAGAGGGGAATTGGGAGAGGTTGCCATCACATTAAGGAAAACCATTGATGAAAGTACACAGAATAAAATGTTTCTTTAAATTTGATAATAGTTCCCTATACAGGGTGGCTAAGATAAAAAAATAAAATGTAAATACTATATTTTTATCTAGAAGTAGTAAGTACAGAATAATATGAATAACGACAAACAGTTCAACAGTTCACAGCAAGTGATGGAAGTGATAACCATGACCCTCCATTTACGACTCCGTACGTCTCTTGTTTTAGACATATAGTAGATACATGGTTAATTAACTTTAAAGGAGTTGTAGTGTATCCCTTTTATAAATTTTTTCAAGGGCAGTTTTCACTTAATTTAAAAGCCATAAAATATTTTAAGCCGCAACTTACAAAGCGCAAAATAATATGGGATAACAAAAACTACCCAATATTAAAAAAAAATAACCATAAATTCATTGGCAATGGAGAAATAGGAAGATTTAATTTAAAAGTAAATTGAATATTGAGTGAAAGCATGCGATAAGATTATAAATACGTAGCAAAAAATAATTGTAAAAAGTGACTAATAAATGAAATAAAAGCGAACTAACTTTGAATCTTTTGATGAGAGAGGGTGTTTGATATTCTTTTTAAGATCGGTTCTAGAAATAAGGGAAACCAACTCCCTATTCTCATTTATGATTGGCAGTTTACCTGTGAAAAAAATAGAGACACAAGTCAAGAATTGGACGCTTAAAAAATACAAGAACAAAATCGATTTAATCCTACCTTTCTTGCTTTTCTGCATAATCTTATTGGCTTCCGACAGATGTATACCATCAAAAGCGGTAACCAAGGAATCGAATGGAGTCATAAACTAAAAATAAGAAAGAAGTTAATTCGTACTTAAAGCAAACGCATACCTCAGTAACAGGAGAGTTGAGTTGAGACTCGTCAAGGAAATCAATATCCCGAAAAGTGACAAGACCGAGCAACTTCCCACCGATCTTACCAGTATCAGTAATTGGAATCCCACTGAATCCGTGCTCTTTCCTAATCTTCAGAATATCTCCGGGTGTGCTGGTAGGATCAAGAACAATTGGATCCAAAATGAATCCCTGTTCGTACTTCTTGACTTTACGCACTTCATTGACTTGGAAGTCAATTGAACAATTGTGATGAACAACGCCGACACCACCACACAACTAAATCAAATTTAGAGGGAAAATTATGAAACATACACCCATAGCGATAGCCATATCTGCTTCAGTGACTGTATCCATAGGGGAAGAAATAAATGGAAGTTTAATGTCAATGTTCTTAGTTAAACGGGTTGACAAGTCTACATCATGGGCAAGAAAATCCAAATAACCAGGAAGGATAATAAAGTCACTAAAATTAATGACAAAACACGCATCGATTAAAAAGCTGGTAATTACTTGTTCCAATAATTTATGCATTAGTACTTACTTGTAGGTAACTCCAGACTTTTCACTGAAAAGCTCCTGTGCCGAGACACCGTCTTCAAAAACAGTACCGTTAGACATCGTCAATAACACGAAAATCAGGTCAAACCAGTCGACCGAGAGAGCACGTGAAAGTTATATACCTACCGAGTGGGGAAAGGACAAATTGTTCAACCAATCAATGAAGAGTGATATAATTAATATAGGCCAATGAGTTTAATATGGCAAATTTGAAAGTTAAGATATGATTTAAGAGTTATAATTGTAGAAAAATTTGAGCAAGCCGTAAAATAAATATTGTCATGCAGCGACATTTGTAAATATATTAAATGTAGAAATCAATAGGTTAGATAAGATTATTCACTTATTAATTGGATTAAGCTAGAAGTAAAGAGGATCTAAACTCTCACTTTGGCACATCTTGCATAACATTACAAACAAAAAGAAAGATTATACTGGAAAATTATTTTTTAATAAACAAATGTACATCGGTTTGATATAAATAAAAGTTAGTTATTCAAACCTGCGCTATCAAATGTTGGATAAAGCCACTATTAATTTATAACTTATTATGAAAGCTTACTAGTCGAGTGATGTTATCATGCGTTCCTAAAACTTATATTAAGTGCTTCGCCAAAATACTCGACTTCGAGTTTGCATGATGTGGTACTAATTATATTTTAACTAGAATTCTGAATTATTTTCTCTAAAAAGTGTACGTTCTCATTGATGTACATTTATATGGAGTGGGATGTTATTTATGTTGCTTGAAGTTTGATAAGGTATTTTTATCATGCAAGAATATTGAATAACATTTATATGCCACGAAATGCCAAACTGTTATGCATTGAGTTAGTATTCCAAATAAATTGCACTCATGTATTGACTTTGACCTTGTGCGTTGAATCAGAAACTTAATTACTCCTCCTTCTTTTTGTAGAAAACTGAATAGAAACCGTGTGTTAGTTTATCTTTCAGTCCATAGTTAGCCAAACCTAAACGTTGAATTCCATTTGCTTAATTAGTCCTTCAATGCTTTTTGTTCAAAGGTGTACAAAACGTGGTTTTTCGATAAGGTCGAAAAATGAAGTTGTTACAAACATGTCTAGCGCTTACAGACCAGTTATATACATGAATCAACTCTACATATTGATTAAAAAATAGCAATTCTAAGAATCAAGAGTACCCTTATCTATTTCCTTAGTTACCTAATAATATTGAATTAACTAATCATAGTTCTGTGGTTCGAGTAACTCAGTGCTATTGTGACAGTATTCGCTTATATTTAAACAGTGGAAGCCAATAGGTACCTGTCGATCTGGAATGGCGTGTTTCCGATATGAGCCTCACACAACATATTACTCTGATGTTTTCGCGCGAACACATGCTATGCATAGAGGATTTAATATGACTGATTTCTAACTATTAGCTTCAAAACAATAAAAACAAATTGAAATGAATTCGATAAAATAAGCTATTGACAGGAGTTATTTTCTTATTGTATCACTGGTCGCATCCTATCAAAACAGAATATATATACAAATGAAAGCCATCTTGTCGTTTTCAGAGCTGTGGGATAATTAATTACTAGGAAATAAACTCTCGAAATGCCCATTTAAGACAAAACAAAACACTAAGGCATGGAGCTTCGTTTTATCGGATTTTAGTCAGACACATATGTATAATGATCTAAACGACAAATAAAGTTTAACTGGTTCAGTAAATTCACAGTATTAGTCAGGATTGTATAAGCTTCATATCTTCAGGAACTTCACATTTAAAAAATATAAATTGCCTTTCTGATAAAAGATAAATTTAAGCTGCTTTTGTCTTCTAGAATAACCAAGTTACGCTTAGAGAGAGAATATTCAATCGGATCACAAAAATGTTTATATAAAGTGAACAAAAAGTTAAACTAACTTATCTATTATGTGCGTCTAGTTTAAACCATGAAAGCCATGCGAAACATAGCTCATCTTATTTTGTTAAAACCTTGGGAGCATTTTTGAACAAACAAACATATAAGCATAAAATTAAATATTAATTACAAATTCGAACGGGATTGAGAAAATCTAAATTAGTGATAAGTAAAATTCAAATTGTAATTTAAATTATTTGTTAGTATAAACACTACTGTGGCGCGCTGGTCATCTTGGCCCCATATGTCAAGGTTGCCCTTTATTGGCTCACTAAATTTTGATTATCTGTGTTAGCTATGATTTCAATGAAAATGTCAGCCAGTTGGGAAGCAGAAAAATCGTCTTCATGTTCTATACGAAGGTATTTTCTATAATTTTCATATAAACGTAACAAATGCGATTAATTGTTGCTGTGTTATTGAAGTATACTAGGTAAACACTAGCGCTAAGTAGGCTTTCAAGAATCTATGAATCGAATTACTTTAAATGTTTTTTTATCTTGTTCATTCTGTTATGCTTAACTGGATTTTGTGAAATTTAGACTTTGTCACATCCAAATTGGTCAGATAATTCTTGACAGACCCATTGATTTGGGTGAACATCCAAGTAATGGATTTTATTTGGCTCTCCGAATGCGAGGTAACGCTCGAAGAATTTTGCGCTCACCCGAAATCAGTCTGATTGTTCCTAAAACAAGTCAAAGCGCTCTCAATTCATACTCACCGGGCAGTGGTGGATATATACTTATTGATCTAAATTGTACCATCCAGTATTCACATGTGCTCAAAATGGACTCAAATATCCTCCAACTTCTTCTTCAAAAGAGAAAGAAGTATAAAAACACTACGATGAATTTGGGATATAAAACCCTGGCTTATTGCAATATCAATCTATCTCAGGTATTTTTGCTTGATATTTAGAATGAAAATTCATATTTATTTGGGCTTTCGCCACATATTAATACTCTTGTGACTTCTACAGTTGGGGTATTTTAAAGTCTGAATATTCTCCCTTAGTAATGTGTTCTAAGATCGATTATTTGTATTTGATCTGCAAATTTATTAGTAGTTGATAAGTATGTAATTGTGTGCTATTTTTTACAACTTGTAAAGTTAGAAACTTCTATAAATAGAACTCTTGAAACCATTGTATTTATTTCCCTTTTTTTATGACGCTTAACCCTCATACACTTTAATTAGATTAATCCTCCTGTAAACTAATATTAGTGCTTAAGTGATAAGGAGACTCGCAATCTGTTTTAACCCTCCACTTTGATTTTTTTAGTTTAGTTCTTAAGGTCTTCCAAATTCGTTCCACCGAATAAGGAAAACTGCGTTGATGACTGCTCACGCCTCCTTCAGCGTTTTATTTTACTTTATTTTCTTCGAAGTAACTGCCTTTCTAGGGTGACGCCTTTATTACTTCGTTAACGTTCATGCTCATATCAATCCCAATCTTTCATAATTAATTTTTTAGCTAAATTCTCGTTATTTAAAGTACGATCTACTTAGTTATCACTAAATAACTCCGTTCTGTGGTCTTTATACTTAGTTTCTGGTCTCTTTATTCATTGAAACCGCTGTATGCGACAAAGTGCAGATTCAATGAAATAAATTTGAAGAAACTTCGATAAAACTTTCATAAATCCCAGATGAGACATCTAGATAAAGTTTAGTGAGATGGCTCACTAAGTTTCTATTGTAATAACTAATTCGATTTAACCTAAAGCATTCTCTTGTATAGTTGATGACCTTTTAAACAAAGAATAGTTCAAGTTAATTTGGTTGACAGGAATGAATCAGCAGCGTTTTCCTCTTCAGATTTGCCCTAAGTTTTACTTTAAACCGATTATTTCTAGAAAAAGTTGTAGAAGGGTGAGTGACATATATTTCTCCGGCAGCTTCTCTTTTTTTAAAAATGCATTATTTGATTCTAATTTCTGTTGACAAATATCACCTAAAGGTGATACTTGTGATAATAAGCGCATAATGGACTGTTGACCCAAGTGGGCTGAGGAGAGAAATTATGAGGATATTAGAATTATGCCAAAGTCGTAAATAGCGAACTCTGTTTAATTTTTTAAAAGTCTTTAATTTATTTTCTATTTATGAATATTTCGTCGACTTATTTTACAAATATGAAAGGAGAGATCTGCATAACCTTTCCCGGAAAGAATTTGCTCAACTGCAATAATTTATCAAAATTTGGCATTAAAGCTGTTTAAATGAGACAACTTTCTAGGGTGACGCCCATTTTCAATTTTCTCTAATTGATTACAGCCGTATGTAGCCACTTTTCTTTTGAAGTCTTAATAATGATTTCCATCAGAGGAATGCCCATATGATAATTCATCAGTCATAGGTTCTTTGCTGGCTACAATCCTTTCCTATCGATAACTTGCCGTCGCAAACTTTTGAATACCAGCCTCAATCTCTCAGTTCTCGTTATAAGTTTTTTTTTTCGGAGTAACTCGTCACAGTTATCTCAAATCAGCGTCTGTTTCGATTTACGATCATTCGTATTCATATCAGTCAAACTTAGTTTCAGTTTTGGCTATTTTTTTTGTTTTTCCATAGTCCCCTCTACGTACTTTTTGAATTTACTTAGAAATTTCGGATACTTGATTCCAATTCCTTTTTTACTTGCCTCCTTAACTTTCATTTGTCTGAGTTCATCTGGAGCGATTTCAGTTCTATTTTTTGTCTTAAAGTGACTCATTCCTAGCCTATTTTGGTTTGTGTGTTTACTAGTAATCCCATGCAACTTATATTTCTTTCACTTATCCACACTATTTTCCGTCAATAAGTGGGCCAGAAATCCCATTGGCATACTGTAGTGGTCTCAATGGTGAGACTTCCGTTTTCTTTCACTTATTAGAGGAGAATCTAAATGAGTGCTCTTTATTTTCTGCTCAACTTGGTCTTTTTATTTCGGTAATTCCATTTTTGATTTGTTTGTACCCAGGGCATTTTTATTGAAAAGTGACTTTGAAAAATGTTGTGTATGCGCGCTCACTCAAGCAACTTTAAGGACTTATTATCACGTTTCTAAAAGTAATTAAGATCCCTAAAGCTTTGAACTTTCACAGCTTTCTCTTTAATAGCTGAAACCTGCTTACTATAGAATGCAAAATGCATACAAAATCTGGCACATTTACCTTAGCGTTAAGTGTCTATAATTGCAGTCAATTGTTTTTAAGGTAGGGCTAACTTATTGGAGTTTGCCTCATTGCTATCCCCTTTTAAATTTAATGATCTTAGAGGAGAGTGAATAGCCTTTCTCAAAATTACAAAATCATTAATTGAGTTGGACCACTGGTTTGTCGGATAATCACAGAAAAAAAGCAGAGCGAAGAACTAGGCCATATGAGAGCAGAGTTACACGTCTAAACAGCGTAATTATAGAACAAAGAAATCGAGTAAATTGTGTATGTCTAGTTTGTGTTTCAGACTGACTTATGTGTCATTTTGTGTGTGATATATAGTAGAGTACAGTATATCGTGATTCTAACAGCTGATTTGTTTGTGAATGAATTACTTTAGCGAGCGAGAATATATGATTCGAACATACACGTCCACCATATATTTCACTTATCTCCATTTCATGCCGAGTAAATGTATTGTTATATCAAATGGCAGTCTTTGTAATAGTTATCATTAGCCCTGTAGTTGATTTCTGGCTTTCCAGTATCTCTGGGTTTACCGAGTAAATGTATTATAATGTTAAAAATAGATACGCTTCCTTAATGATAGACTTGGTAGCTGTCCTTTTGAAGATGAGAAATATCCTTTCCATAACTGGAAATGGCGTTCAACTCTACTTTTATTCGCAAAATGCACCCATTAATCTCTTGTCAAAGAGATTTTCCACATCTTAGCTGAGCTTGCCTTTGCTGCATCTGTGTGATTCCTATGGTGTATCTCTTCTTTAGAATGTCAAATTTTATGCATTACTTTGCGAGAGGGTTATTTTGTCATTCAGTATTAATAGGCCATTGAGTACGTAATTCCACATTATCTATGAAATTAAATAGAAAAAATAACAATCTTTGACTAAGCCAGCTAAAAATACCCCCTTGAATGACGTGTGCAGCTGATATGCATTGTTATAAGGCCTATATGGGGCTAAAAAGGGTAAAGATAAGGGCATTGAAATAATTAGGGTTAATCAAATAAGAAAATGACATTTGAACATGAAGGGCCAAGTCGGTGTCACTACATAATTTTCACCCTGTCATGTATTAACTGGTGAGTGCGATCGCCAAATTCATTGCATGTGTATCGGTAGAACTCAAAACTGCTATAAATAACACGGGGGCTAATCAATAGTAATCAGCTGTTCAGGTTCTTCAACTTTTTCAGTAGTCAATCATTTCAGTTCCGGTATGATTGATAACGTTTGACAAATTAACGGGGAGTAATTTTCATGCTATTCAGTGAGTTTTAATGACCCGATCTATTCTAATGATATGAGGCTGGCCCACATAACTTATTAGCTTTACGCAATATCAAAACCCATTATGTTGACCATAACTAGGTAATTTTTTTTCAGATAGTGAGAGTTACGATTTAGCATAAAACACAACGCAGGTAGATTTCTGCTCCGACCTATACAGTCAGCGTTTTTAAGTTCTTTCTTTAATTTTTCATTTTACAATTCTCTACCGCCTTAGTACCATCTCACCTATTGTTAGGCTCTGAGAATTTGGACTCTTGTTACCTAATGTGACCCTTCAATGCTGTTGCATGTGATGCGGGGTTGGCTTTGTTTACGCGGGATTTTTTTTAACAGGCATCGCTTCTTGCGCGTTTTCTGACAGGGTAACTAGGCCTAATATTTTCTTTCTCCTTATTTTCCTTTTTCTACCCCTTCTTGATCTTAATATTTACTTTAATGTAAGCCCTATTGTGAATTTATTTGTTGTCACAGTGAACTACTTTAATTAAGAATAGAACAGATAGGATAGCTCCTTATCTTTATATAGGGGATTTAATAAGTGTCCCTAAGATTTGGTCTTCACCTCATAGAGTCAGCTTTTTTTAGAGTGAACTTTCGTAAGCTCTTTGTTGCCTAATAATAATACGAAATCGTTTACAGATTTCCATCGGGGTTAACATCTGAACATGTGGAATGGCAAAAGTGTTCTCCAATTAACGAATTAAACATCCACTAGGAGTATACAATGTAGTCAGAATGTCAAGTCATTATCTGAATCCTTGATGCATTGAGTTCTCCACTCACAATTGTAGCATCCAAATATTTCAAAGCTCAATTGTTATGAATTTGAATCAACGCTAGTTAATCTAGTTTTTAAACAATATGAGCCATTTTGTTTGTGGGTATGGCCTTTCAAATTTGAGCCTGATTTTATTTGGTTACAATCTTTAGAGTGTGGACTCTAATATGTTTCAAAATTTACATCATAATAAGATTTGGCAGTAATTCTTTCTGTATTCCGTTTCAGTTTCAATTTTTCTTGCTTTGGAAAGTTAAAGTTGTTATTGGGTAAGATTTAAAACGGAGATACATGCTGGTAGAAGAACATAGTTTGATAGTAAAATGCGATTTATCTAATAGCAGGAAAGCATTTCCATTTCTCTTAAAAACACTTCATGTTTAGATGGCATAGATTAATCAAAACACATTCACATGCAGTGGTTTTCCTTTGTATGTCCTACCAAGTATTTTGTGTGTTTAGCGTTTTTTGTTTTGTTGTAGCAGAATTCGAAGTTTTCCCTCTTTCCTCTTTCCATGGAGTTCCATATGTTTCTTCCTCCTCTTAGAGGGCAATAATTTACTCCCTTCAATTCTAAAGTGAACTACTGAAAGCTAACGCAAACCATCCATCTTGTCGTTGAAATTGAACTGAGTTTATTTAGTAATTTCGTGGAACGGTGGTTTTCTCCTCGAAATAATATGCCTTACACTCTTAGAATTCAATTTCCCTAACAAAGGAGTTTAACTTTCTTCTAATTATTTTATAAACTAAATTTGCACCGCAACTTTATCTTTTAGCACCTAACCAAGGAAGCTTATTTTCCATAGAAGTTCTCATAGTTTTTCCTTACAATTATCCGTCTATTTACACCATATAAACTTATAGCTATCTTTCCTAACGTGAAGTTTCTGGGAGAAGTTTCATGGTGAAATTTTATTAACTAAAGTTTGGACTTCCCATCGGAGGGCTAGAACACTAAAGATAACGATCTCGCGCTGTCAGGAGAAGTGGACATGGAGAAGAACAGATTTTAAGAAGCCATATTGTGAAGTAAATATTTCTTCTCTCTTTCTCTAAAATATGCGTTGCTAGATAGAGTAAGTAAATCGTCTTCACACGGTGGAGATTGCGTTTGGATTTCCTTTCTTTGAAAGGTCTGTTTCCATGCGGAGTTTGATATATTTAACTCTTCCTTCGGTCTGTTTCGTATCTTTGGGAAAGTCAAATCATGTACTTCGTTTTTTATAGCTCATTTTTGGATCGAATTCCCTTAGAAATTATTAATAGTAATCTTTCTCCTAAGACCACAATCATTGTGCTTTTGGTTTCTGCTGTGTTTTGGATGTTTTGGAACATTCATTTAACTTTTATCTTATTAAGGTAATCACCACAGATTCCATTCAAATATGATTCGATAAGCCTTTTTTTTAATTTATGGGTTGACAAGTCCACTTCTGACTAATTCCAAATCTTGTTATTTTAAGAAACAAATGCCTATATTTGAGCATGGATGTGGATTGAGCTGACCTTTGGACTGTTAATGTGTTACTTGTCCTACTGACTAACACTCCTGGGCTACGAGGTAGAGTACAAGGTTTTAGGGTAATACAAATGCAAGTTTATGGAGAAGTTCGATACTCCATTCCTTGTCAGCTTAGATTTTAGCACTTTTACAGTAGAATCCTCTAATAAAGCTTAATACGCTTCTAGCTAGGTGTCTATCCTTATCTGTTCAATTGTGTAGGTGCCTATTGCATAGGCCATCAGTAGGATCGTAGTTATTTTGTTAATGCCTATTCTAGTTTGTGCAGGCCTCCATTATTATGGTTTTGTCATGGATGGCCGGTTTGTACGCTTTTTTGCAAATACACCTACGTTCCCGCCTAATGATCAAACGGAGTAGCTGACGTGTCATACTTTTGACTTTTTCGGTAGGCTAGTTATGAGTTCTCTTTTCTCCAGCCTTCCCCCTGGTATTTAATTCAAGTTAATTCTGATGGATTTCTTTTTACTCCTCCTCTCCATTTAGGCTTTATTCAAATCACCGTTTTGTTCACGAGAATACTCAAATTGCTCTTGTATGGATAACTCAAATAGTTGTCAACACCTTTCAATGAAACGGTCGTTTTATTTTGTATCTCGTTTTATTGCGTAGAGATTATCGCAAACATGTTTGAACCAGGTATAATGCTTTTTTTTTATTTAGAAGACAACATAGCTTTTTTCCGCACCGAAATTCCTCTGTTAGACGTTAAATAGCTTTTTCCATTCGCAAGATTTATTTTGCGAGAATCAATGAACATAGTCCCTTGGTCACATTGGGAATTGCCGATGACATTGTTTGTTGTGGTTCAAATTAATTTGAATACAACCCATTGAGCTTCACTTAGGCACTTGATTTTCGTTTCATTCAAGGTGCTAAATTTCCTAAGTGAAATCATGACAATAATTCTCTTTTCTGACTCGAAGACAATCTCTAATTGAAGTTGATTTTTAGGATAGCAAGAAAGTTTAGTGAGTATCATCTCTCCTCCAATTTGATATTGTTTTGCTAAATGTCCATCTTTTTAAAATTCCAGGTCCTACAACGTCGAATTGAGCACCGTTTTCTCGATATGTTCCCAGATCCAAAGTGTATTGAGTCAGCGATTGCTCGTATAGAGGTCCACTGCCTTTCCACTGTGCCCTGGGAACGCGATCCCATCAGCTCTGGTCACAAGGGTTCGTTAAAATTACTTTTCTCATAAATCCACTCATACATTCACTGCATTAGTACTTATTAAAGTGCATGCACAACAGGTCTTTTTAAATATTCATTGTTTTTACGCATTTTCATGCGTCTGACGGATTGTCTATATTAAAGAATTGGTTCATTTTACCACCTCTTATTAGTGTGGAAAGTTTTTCTCTTTTCCATCTTTTTTCGTTTCTTTTTCAATGCGGTCAAATGAACGAGACACTATACCTGAACTCATATTAACCGTGCTAATGGGTCCTAGGTTTTGTAACCTGGAAGCAGATTAAATGGGACTATTCTATTTTTAAGTCGTCTAACTTTTGTTCGAAAATTGAAACAATGAGTCTCTGCAAACGAGGTTGGAATGTAGGGAAGATAAAGCACTAGAATGATAAAAAAATAGTTCACGAATACACTGAATGTTTAAAGCCTATCTACTAGCAGGCAAATTTGACCTATTCTAAATGATCTATTTGAAAGAAAAACTCTATTTGGTAGAAATAAGTCTAGCCAGTCACAGTTGGAATGTGCGTATCTAGTTCATCTCAATTTATTGAACGAATGTGCCGTGAATTGACAATCTTTTCTTCGCTCGCTATCAGCCATATGTGCATTGTATTGAAATCAAAGCTCTTGTGACTGGATCACATCTCAGCATATTGTATTGCTTCAAAAGTTTGAAATGTCTTTTCATCACTGTTGTTGATAGCTTTAAGTTACAAGGTTCAGATCAGCATTTCTTGAATGGTATCTCGTGATCTAGGCTAGCCGTTGTCATGTTATTATTACTATATTGCGTTAATTGACGCCTCGTAAGTCTACTATAGCCAGCAATCCAGTCGTGTTGATAGCTCTTCGATTTGTGTTATCGGCTTAGGCAGATAAGAGTGTTAGTGTGCATTAACTTCCAGACTTTATGGACCATTTGATCGGAAAATTACCACAAGTCTTAGTACTTATTAAATCTTTGATTCCATAGTAATTTTCTTTCACTAATTAGTGGAATCTACTTTCCGCATAATTATAGGTTAGTATATGAGAATTTGCTATTTCGAATATGTCACATCCAAGTTACACACTTAATTACGAAGACATGCTCTCCAACACATGATCATCTTCCCAGTGCCATGGCATTTGGTCGCATCAGTTAATACCACTGTCTTCCTTTTTTCTTTCATTCTCACCAAACCTATGAATCCATGAGTGCGCACTCTTTAAGTTACTCAATTCTCACAGAAATTAAAGGCTTCTCTTAGTCTTACGGTGATTCTCAAACGTGATGTGACTGCTATTGGATGGCATGTAGTCTGTGGTGGAGAATCTAAAGTCCTGTCATAACTTACTTTTCGGCAATAACATATTTGTTTACTGGCGTAAATGACAGTATGAACTTCTCTCCTATGCTTTTATTTACCTTCACTTTAAACTTTGATTTCATTCATCGTTTTTTAACTGAATCTACGAGTTTGGTTCACTGGTCATTAAATAACTGAATTAGTCAACTATACCGGTTAATACATCTCTTGCTACTACAATGCTGACGCAAATGACTCAGCTCCGTGGAGTTAATGCTTTGTCTCGTGATGACGTGTCTTACCTCTACTGCGGGCGCAGCCTTCTCTTCATATTTTGATGGGCCAGAGAGGTAGAATGGAAAAACTAAAATCTTTTCTGTGTTGTTCATATCTTTGACAATAAATCATGCGTAAAGACTTTTATCACCATGATTAACCATTACTGAGTCCACGAACTGAGTTGCACTTCGGCCCTTCCACCTATTCTACTAGGTTTGAACCAACAGTAACAGCAATACTTGGCTTTGATTAAATTTTGGGTGTGGTAAAATTTTTTCCGATTTACCTTATTCAACCTTTGTCGATGACTGTTTATTAATTTGGTCAAACTTCACAGCTAATCTAGACTCGTTATGATTTTATGGCAACTCTCGGACGTTATCTCATTGTTCAGATGAAAAAAACGGGATTTTAATTAAGCTTGTATTTTTAAAATCGATATTTACCTTAAATTTCTCTAAGAAGATATTTGATTAACTACGCAACTGTAGCAATCGTACTTGGTTATCTCGCATTTACTGACACGAAATTCGATCAACATGAACTTCGATTCTAATCACGTTTTTGTTTATCGCACCTTAAAACACTAAATTCGTTCAACAGCAAGTACTCGAATTATGTATCTTTGTTTTGACACCATTGGTTAATGAAATTAAATTGTTCAAATCACTAATCAATGAACTACGAATAAAATGGGCTACGGCTAAACTATTGTCCTTTAATATCATAGAATCCTTATATTTGGAGGGAAAATAGTTGGAAGGTAGCCTAAAAGTAGCAGTAGAGTTAGCCATGTCAGTTGTCATTCTCAATCTTTCTCGTTCTCATGATTGGCAGTTGGCCAATATGGAAGCGATAAATAGCTATTTGAACAACCTGATAACTTCCTATCTACTTACCGCTCGCATTTTCCTCAAATTCTTTTCATTCCTCTCGTCTATCCCCCGGGCTCTTTTTCATTCCTGGGTTTTATGTAGCCAATCGCATTTTTAAAAAATTAGTGATGTTTTCCCATGCTTAGAGCTGGTGGATGTTTCGGAAACCAGAGCGCAATGATGTGCCTTATGGTGTTTAAGTCGCTCGCGGCTAATTATTGTCCTAGCATTTCTAATTATGCCTTCATTTGTATCCACTGTATGATATAAGTATTTCATGAATAGTTGATCAAGAGCGTCTTTTCGATACTCTCTTATTCATTGTCACTGTGGCCCTTTTTTGTTACGCATATATTGTACAAAAACTTTTCACATGTCCCGAACTGGAATTTATGGTGTCGCCATATAAGGAGAACTGCTTTGTATGTCCTAGTCTTATTTCTTTGCACTTTATTTCTCATACCTATTATTAAAACCGTGCTTTCTCGATAAATTTCTTGTTTTGCAGAGGTGAGAGATCCATTGATATCTACCAATTTGGCAATTGCAAATGGAATGGATTGGTTGAATTTTCCTAATAAATATTTCTACCCATTACGGAGCAAATGTTACTAAAAATATCAGAAACAGCACAATAATATTGGCGGTTTTCGTTGTACTAGGAGACTGAGAGAATTTGAGGATCTGGCTCCTAAATTTCTAACCAGAAGGTTTGTGTTTGGAATTAAACAAATTTATTCTCTCTCTCTCTTTGATAGTTTGTGTCCACACTGCAAAGAAATGATTAACTGACTCTTCTATTGCATAGGTACAAAAGTGCTCATTTGACTGATGGGCAATTAAAATGTTAGCGAACAAATGGGTCCTAAATAAATCGATGTATTCCAGCACGTTAAAGCGTCACTTATCAAAATCTCTCTTGCTGTGGTTACGTTTGGCCAGCACTAACTAGTTAAAAAGCGAGGTGAATATCTTCGCCTCTTTTACACCTACTAAGATCTCCTTCCCAACATCTGATCTTAAGCTTTTTGTCTTATCGTTCCCTCAACACGCATGTTTGTTCTACTCGTGTAATATACAAGTGAAAGGAATGCTGTGAAGGAATTACCTGGGCTGTGTACCCTTAAAGTGATCCAGATGGCGTTAGAGAAAAAGCAAATCTTGATGAGATTATACTCCTATATGTTACATGCTATTATTTGGCACATATTCCTTGACAGGAATCCAATCCAATTCAATTGTACTTGTTCTCTTATATGCTCCAGCTAATTTTAACTTTGAGCTTTAGTGAGTGGAACTTTTTGCGTTATATCCCTGAATTTATTTAGATGAATTTTAATTGTGTGCTGATTTCGGCTTGGTTTTGCCATTATTTGATTTGTTAATTTCCTGAAAGATTGCTTCAACTTAACAAAGATTGAAGACGGGGTTTTATTTGTACGAAGTATCCGTGTGTGGAACATTTATTGTAACTTGGATTCGTTGGGTTTACAGCACATCGAGGCCTCCTCTACTACTAATTCTAAAAGCAGTATTAGTAGCTTATAGTTTTGATCTGGCAACTTTACTACGCTTACATAAATGTTCTTCATCACTCGGAAAAGTTAAATTGACTTGTTTTAAATTTTTACCAATAATAAGTTGATCTGTTTAATTTGCCTTAAATAGCTTCGCATATTTCTTCCTTCTGCACTCGCAACTGGCTTTGATTTCGCCAATCTCTTGCTCATCCTACTGATTGTCGTTGTTTCATAAATATCTGGTAGTATATATAAGCATGTATCTACTTTAGCATTATTACCGCTCGAAGTAGTACAATTTTTAATTGGGGGAGGTAATTGATTTCGTTTAACAGAAACTCCAGCAAATGTTAAATGGGATGCGATAAGAAAATAAGGGTTGCGACATCGTTATCAAGTGGGGTACTTCACGTTCCAAAATACAAATTTCATGATTCTTCCGTGAATTTCTTTTTGATCGGTTTTGTCCATTCAATTCATTTTGTTTTCATTGGTTGATAAAGCGAATGCTCTTCCATTATATTCTGCAACTTGCAGCTTCAATACAGCAGAGGTGAGTGAGCTCAGGTTTTAAGACAGCAGAGCTCTGGAAACAGTGTTTATTCAATGGTAACTTCAACGTATATCTACTTGTAATTAATTTATCAATTTAAGTACTATATTTGTTACCAATTTTTTTCCTTATAGGCGGATATGAATTAGACGGATGCCTTGAGGATGGCTGCTTGATGACCGCGGATATCTTCTCAGACGACGCTGATGAAGATTCAGCGGATAGTGACGAGGAAGCGGACATGGATTGTGGTCGAGGAGTGGTGGGTGTCTCCTCCACATCGGCCAATGCTGCCAGTGCCGAACGAAGTGGGCAAAAGAAAGTTCTCAAAGCCATGTCTGTTGGCGTAAGCTTTCTTTTTTTCTACTTTGCTTTTACATCCATCTAACTGCTAAGGACCTGCTTAATTGTAATGGATTGATACTTATAATAAGATACCTGTAGATCGGACAGGTCTCACACTCGTTATAGGGATGTATCTAGGACCGGAAAAGTATTCTATTGCTCTGATATTTGTTATTTAGCATTGAAACTTTATTTACTTTCGTTTACGCACTCAATTCTTGATAATTTGAAGTTCTTTTCCACGAAAGTTTAATCCGAAATCTCTTCTCTCCTGTCATTTTGTCACTTTAAATGGCTCCTTTGCATTTAATTTTCCTACTCAAGTCGGTTGGTGAATCTAACTGGAATATTTGCAAACCAGTTTGAAAATTTCACTATAATAGTTTATTCACTTGAATCTATTATCAGGGAGTGAAATGGCCTTACGTCTTCCTGAAACTGCAAAGTAACCCGCAGGCCTCCCTATTTAGAAAATGCAATGAATGGTTTACACCTTTTTACTTTGGATTCGGTACCTATCTTTTTATGGCAAATGGACGTTCCTAGTATATTGAAAAGGAGTATCTTCCTACAATGATTTCGGCTTTAGACGTCACTTTTACCCAGCATTGGGTTTAACAACAAAGTGTGTCCAAGCAGTGATTTCTAATCCTATGGAAGGTGTAGTTTAACCGGTATGCCACTGACGTACATATATTTCGATATTTACCATTTAGGTAGACTGACATTTGACAAATCATTTATAATCTTATGGTAATTTTGCCCAAGACACGCAACCTATCTCTGTTATGCGACTGAATTTTCCCACTTTACAGAACGTTATCGCTAGCTGAAACGCTTTCATTTAATTGGAAACACTATATAACTTTAATTATTCCATCTTCCCGAAAGCAAGCTATTTGGGACTTTCTGTCTAAAGAATGTAAGATTTCGCACAGTGTCGATTCTCATCGGAGTATTTTGGATTCTTCAATAAACATGGCCCAACTTTTATCGTGGGGGGCCTACTTTACTCTTCTATTTGTACAATTTTATAATCTAATTTATGGAAAAGCGAATTGTTTTCACTTTGTTTGTTTTGGAATGCATCGTAATTCCAATGAACGATAATAAAGTCCAAATACTGTGTTAACAGAGTGGGGGATTAAATGCAAATCGAGACTCTCAAGGTAGCAATAGAGTCCTATTATTTTAGAAATATGGATTTGCCTGGTTGTATACACTTTGCTCAATGAGTACAAATCGTGGTTTCATGATCTGATGTATCAAAGTTAACTCTTTAGGTTGTTGAGTGTTGATTCATTTGCAACTTTTTCCAGGTTGATTAAAGTGAGAGGTGGGTCATGCCATCCTGGTCTATCTGCAGGTTGATACTGTCCAATGTGTTTTCAAATTACCGAAGCTCACTAGAATTCTCTTAATTATATGGGGAGATTCTCATAGGGAATTTGTGTTAGCAACTGCACTTTTAACCATTATATCTTTGATGTTTCCCTCTGCCTCTAATACTTTTATGCTGCTCAGTAATACCTAATTAATTATTTAATTTTAACTCTTTTATCCATTGGAATATCCTCTGTTCGTGTTATGGCGTCAATAGGTCATTTCGACATCCGGGTTATGTAGGACTCAATAAAACTAATCTGCTATTAGTGCATTTGAAATTTTGATAAAGTTGTAGTTTGTCACTCTCATTGGTCGTTTACTTGACACGTTATTATTCTGTATCGTTGTCTTATTAGATATAACTAAGTCCTACATGCATAGAGGTATATCTTATTTTGAAAAGAAATCCTGGAGTCTCTTAAGGTTCTCCATCGTTTCTCCCTCTTGTCAATCGATATTATTGGTTATTCCGATCCTTTAATTACGTCGTGGCTATCGAGAATGAGTCAGACTGTGAGAACATTTTACGGCTGACACTAGTGCCTTTTTTATCATAATTTCATTTTACTGCCACTCATCATTTGCTGTAATTTCTTCTTTGAAAAAATATTTTAAAAGAACACCCGATTCTGTAAGTGACATAGTAGCATAGTGGAGCCAATTTCGGAGACTTCTCTTTTAACCAAAACTGTTTACCTAATTAGTGCTGAATTCGTGACGCATTAAGCCTACTGGAACGATCTGAGACCATGTTAACTCTCCATTGATATTTTGGGCCACCACTCGATGCCAGTTAGGACGCTAACGGGAGGACAGAGAGGGGACCACTATGGAAGAATTTTGGTAATTGGCTAGATCATGAGATGCACTCAGCTAATAACCCATGCTGGTTTATAGGATTTCAACCTTTGTGGTAGTATGGTCGCTGCCTCTCACCGTGCTCTTTTATGCCTGTTACATTTTATGCCCCTAAAAGCTGTTTTAAAGGTGCTATACCGCGCTTTCTATAGTAATGAAAGAAGGAACACCTCAACTCCTCTTTTACCTTGGGTCTGCGTTTCTTCTAATTTATTCCACGCCCTTTCATTCATGGATCTTTTCTCCTTAGCCCCTCCCCCCTTCCTATCCCAATTTTTCTCTTGTGCCGGTGGGAACGAACTATTAATCACAGATTCTAGCAGATGACTAGCCAAAATGTCCCATCCTCTCTCCCTTTTCGTGCTTTTGGGGTTGTTTATGCATACATAATGAATATTTGCACTGGACTGGCCTCGCATGAGGCTATTTGGTCACTAATTTTGATATATCCCAAGAATGTCAATTTGTTATATTTTTCAAGTGAAAAGAAAAGCCGCTTCTATTTATTTCGGCGTCCTTCTTATTCGCTCTCACTTTTCTCTTATCATGCAGTGTTATAAGAGGTAGTTGAGACTGATCAGCTAATTTCAAAACTGAAAAGCATTTTCAAATTCTCCAATGCTGATTTAACACTATTTTTTTAATCTCGTATGAGATTAAGGTTTCTCAGTAGGACGACTGCTATGCAACAATTGAATAACCCCTGATATGCTATTTTCTTGATTGTAGCCTTTATTGTAGTTGAAATTAATGTTCTAAGTTTTATAATTATTTGTTTATTTGTTACTCCCGTTCTCTTACTTTGCTGGAAAATAATCCGCTGGATTTCGTACGTGCCAAACGGCAGCAGAGATCAGTTGTGTTGAATATGGAACAGGACTTTCATACACCGCCTTGGCGGTAGCTTGACTTCCTTTGTCTGCTGCCGGAAATTGCACTTAGTCAAAACGTTGTAAGAAACCTTTCTAAATGAATACCTTTTGGGGTTCTTAGAATCAATGTCGACGAGGAACATTCTTTCCTCTGAGTGAATAAGTTGGTTATGTGGATAATTAATCGACTTTGACAATGGAAGGCCTTTTTTGCTACATTAATTAATTGACTGTTGCTGTTGCGTCTTGATGCATATTGAGCCACTTTAGTTTATGGTTCGCTATTAAACCTTCTATTTCAAGTCGAGTGAGAGCAAATGGATATAAATTAATCTGGATGGAGTTAATTTCTATTTATGGCTATTATCCTAGTTTTCGCCTATCGGAAAGTGATTTAAATATGTAGAAAATGAGAAATTTGGCATCCACCTGTTGTCCTTTGATAGTGTTTCTAAAAGTGAAATTTCCTTGGATTTTTAGCTTTTAATCTCTTTTTTCGCTTTTTTAGACGTGTGTGAATTAAAAATAACAAATTTGATTTCCCCAGAAAATAGGCAAAAGATCCTGTCCAGGAAAGTCAATAATAAGTGTTGAAAGCTTTGTAAACAGAGAAAAAAATCGTTCAATGTGAATAGTTTCTTTTTTTCTTTCGAGAAGCTGATTTTTTCGTTGATAACAAATAAAAGACACTATAGACTTTGGGAAATTAGTATATGTAAATACATTGGCGAAATTCGTTCTATTATGTTAAAAATTTGATATGAAAGGAAGAGTCACACTTATAAGGCTGCATCAGGGATAAATTGGAGCACAAATTTATTAGGTATGTTAAAAATCCAATATTTAGCAAACACATTCTGAAGTCACCAGTTTTATCCACATGGCGCGTTATTAGTAAAGAGGGTTATAATTTCTTAAGTTCATGCTTTCATGCATGGCAAAAATTGACCTTGCATGAGAATCACCTTATATTACCTGACTTGATATATTTTCATTGACAATTGATTGGTAACAATAGGTAACTGAATTGTACTCGACTTAAAGACCACTCTGTGTTAGGTGAGTTTGGCTCTCCAAACTTTCTGCCATTTTGTGTCTTCTTGGCGAAAAAAATTGTGGATGAAAGC
Source organism: Hymenolepis microstoma (assembly GCA_000469805.3). NCBI lineage: Eukaryota > Metazoa > Platyhelminthes > Cestoda > Cyclophyllidea > Hymenolepididae > Hymenolepis > Hymenolepis microstoma. Next base: position 21,934,482 of record LR215991.1, on the reverse strand, counting down.
ACCACTAATCATCTTTGCATAATGCTCATTTTTTAGAGAGCAAAATTCTGTGTATCAGTTTTTAATCCTTCTTGGCATGAAATCAGGTTCGAAGCAAAATTAAGATTTGTTCTGCCACCAAATCCTTTCCGACATTGGCCTATTTTGCTTTTCCCTAAAATTTGGTAGGCTTCAAGCTTAATTTCTATCAATCTTGATTCATTTACTGTAGTCGAAACCATGGCCGAGGCCCTGCAGTATCCAACGTTAACATTCCTCTTGTCTACAGTCATCGCTCTTCCTAGTGCTTATGCTCCACTTTAGTACCTCAGCGACTTATCTAATTAGAGGCATTTCCCCACTGGACAAAAGCATCAATTTTCACTGCTGGAATCCAGTTTGATAAACATTACTGTAGAATTATGAGGTCCTTCCCTTTTTGCCTTCTCTCATTCCTCTCCCCCCCCCCTCTCCTCAAAAAATTCACTAGTTTTACGGTGAATGTGTTACTAAGTTGATTTACATTTATTTTGCCAGTTCTTACTAAACTCGCGTGCTTTATGCAATTTTGCGTTAGATTTGATGAAGGCTTCCTGGGAAAATTTGCAATGCGAAATCATGGGAAGTCGATCAGAAATGAAATTTTGTCACTTTTCCATTGATTGATTGATTGTATAATAGGGTGAACGGTGTCACCACCGGCTCATTTACCATGTTGTACCATTTAACTTGTTTTTTATTTTAAGGCTTTGTCCCTTGCTCTTTCTTCAGGGATTTTCGTCCGATTTCAATTTGTCAGGGTGTCGTCAAGGCTGATTGCTCACTTCTAGCTCAATTTCACGACTACTTACTACATGGCAGAAATAGTATTTTAATGGTATAAAAAATATTTGACTAAATACTTCTCCTTGAGAACGTAACGTTCTTTATTTATATTTGCTATATTTTCCTTATATTCGCATTATTATTACCTCGTTAGCATATTTTAGAGATGTTATTCAAGTTTGTTTTGAGTCTGACTTGTATGTGTGTTCTATTCTATTTCTATCAGTGAGCACTGCGACTTCAGTCGCTTGAATCATTAATTTTTTACTCCTTTATTGATATTTACGAGTTAATTTTAATTATATTGCGGTTTGACAACGTTTGTTGCATAGGCATATGCGACGTTTTGTGTATGTTTTAGTGGAGTCGTTGATAATCGTTTGGCGTTGGCTTTACAAGTCTCACTATTTGCTATTTATTTTATTATTTTTTTCGTGTTCTCAAAGATAACACCGAGGTACCATACGCAGAAAGCATAATAGTTCAACCATCAGGCAACCCATATAAACATATAAATATCTCCATTGAATGTATCAAATGAAGTAGAACTATCTTTTATTTTCTTCGATCGGCTTTGTTCTTCATTATGTATTTTATTATATTAAGAATGAGGTAAAGAAGTGTTTATTAAAACCTTTCATATTGAACTACTGCAAGTGTTCTATTGATTTTTTTTGAGGAAACCACAATTTATTTTTGTCTGACGTTGCAAAAGGGTTAATGTCATTGTTGGTTTGCCCTGTAAATCTCCAACTCTCATCGTAGGGTAAACAAACCAATTAGGTGCTAGTGGAGGTAAAGCAAGGGAAAAGGTTGTACTGCGCTTTTCCAATTGACATAATTTAGAATTTTCCCTCTGCTATCTATGTAATAGAGGGGGATTTCTCCTGATACCCCGTCATTACGATTAACGTTTTATATTCAAAAGCTACCTTGTCAGGTTGAACTATTGCAAAATAATCTTCAAGAGAGGGATCATGTGTTATCGGTTAATCCCCCGAATTAGAACTACACCGATCACATTTTTATGATAAACAGACTTTGCATATGTTTGTTTGTTCGCTTGATGGGGGCTAGAAATTTAAGAAGAGCAGATATTGCTTTGGCTTTTTTTAATTGGGGGAATTTTTTTCCGTTTACCTTCAAGGAGTAGATATTTTAGGGTAATTATTCTTCTTTACTCCTTTATATTTTTCTCTTCTTTTGCTTTACGAAAGAGATCATATAATGTTGATACATCGCGTAAATCTCTACCATTACCGATCTCTTATGGTTAACATTTTGTTTATACTCTTAGATGAAGTATTCGGACTTCGAAAAAATCACAGTTAAACCTCTCGCTGCGCTACAAATTACGTTTCTTTAAATTGGCACGCATTGATAGCCAATTTTTCATGTCTACATATTGTACAGACAAAGTGGTTCCTACCAACTCTGCCATAAATACCACTATTAAAAGTGTTATTGTGTAAATTAGACGCTTTGTTACAAGCCCTAGCAACCATGTAGAATATTAGATTGTGGTGATCCGGATTGAGGAGTTCGGCCGTTTTCCACTTATTTGCGCACATAGAAGGAATGTGTATCAAGGTCTGGGAATTGTTTAGTACACAAGAAATTCGATCAGTTGCATTAACTAGAGTAGTATGCTACTTTAAAGCTCTTTTGAGTATATTTGTGCTGGCCACATGTTAAGCACAGATTAGATAGTGGGTTGCATTCTTTCAGGAATATATGCGTTAACGTTTAGCCAAAGAGTTCCACTTCAGGTCTCTTCTACTCCTTTCCCTTGAAGCGTTGTCTTTACTTATCTATGCTAGCTTTGTCTACACTATTTGAGTCCAAAATTAATAATGTATTGCAAGTTCTTAAAAAAGTAGAAAGCAAAACGAAATGGGAGATGAGTGAGGGGGTATAGTGCAGCAGCGTGGACATATACGTTATCGGCGTTATCTCAATTAAAGGCGAGAATGGTTATATCGGAAATTCATGGAGTTTATAGGCTGATGCTTTTGAAGTACCGACGCAATTAACAACTTTAATGCTGTTTTCTAGTTATGCATAAAGGAGATTTAAAGCATGATTCCATTGAGTTCATTTTTTCAACGTCTCACAAGTCTCTGTGTTAGATGCTTAAAATAAACTGCCTATTTGCCGCCTGCCCCATTGAATACATAGAAGCTGGAGTCGTCCATTCTTCTCTTTAGCTTTTAACCGTGACACGGATAAGAAGCCAAACGGGAAAAAGTTTGGAAATAAGCAAACAGGATTAGCATGTTTGCATCTCTTTCATCAGGTTAAAAGCTACCTTGCAGTTGATTTCTACCTTGCCTCTGACCATTGGGAATAACAGCGCGGCTGGATATTTGAAAATCCAATTATGGTTTATGACTAGCATCAAAGTCGGATGCCTTCCCTTGCTTTCTACCTAATCTTCATACTTCACTTAAGGCCTCTGTAAAGCGAGCCGATTAATTTGTTTTCTCAAAATGGTCGCAAAAGTACTTATAGTTTTCCTTTAAATATCCAATTTCAACAAATTTTTATAGCTTTGTGAATTCTAATTATTTATGGCAAACCTTTGAATAGTTTTCCTAAAACCCTACTCCATTAAAGTGCATAAGTTAATTTAAGTTTTCATTGTTGATTAAGCATTTTATGCATTTGTAGTGGAATTTAAGTGTCTTTTTGTTTTGTTTAAATAAGTGGAGTTTTCATTTTATTTTCATAAATGAAACTCGATTAGTGTCTTTTAAATTCAACTCCATTAGTTTGCTTGGTCCCTTCATTTTTTATTCTCATCTGAAATTTAAATTGTAATTAGAATAATTTAAATAAAGTGCAAAGTTTTGATGTTCAAGTACTTAGGAGCGATTTCGGAAAGTCCTTTTCCTTAGTATTTTCCCCTGGTAACTTTTTATTATTTTTATTTTCGAAGGTAAAAAATTAGTTTATAAATCCACCTAAATTGGAAATTTTAATTGTTGATAAGGTCATCGTTATAACATATTTTTGTGTCGTTTTCGTGGCGGTTAGCTCACATGTCGGTAATGGATGTTGTCACAGGTTTGATACTTATTGATGTAAAATCGATGAAGGGCATTATCAGTCGGGTGTGTTAAGGTCATCAGGTTAGAGAGAAGTAGCCGATCTTCTTGTTCAAGAAATTCAAAGATTCTAAACTTCTCAGTGTTGTAACAACTCTCCCTAGCAAGACTGGATTTTACTAACATATCAATAAGCAAATGTTCTGAAATAACTCTAATTCTAAGTAAATCTACTTTTTTTGTGTTATAAATTGAAGAATACAACTAAGAGGAATGTGAACAAAGGCGGACCGATTTTGTATTGCACGTTTACAAAGACAATGTGAGCGGCGTGGTAGGAAGAGTTTACGTTACGCGTCTAAACTGCGGACTTGACATTGGAATTATTTTTTTTCCAAAGGCTCATTAAAATGCACCTAGAGAGAGGCCTTCTGATTTCACGGCATTTGTTCGATAGCGATTACGTATGAATTAATAGGCATGAAATTACAAAGGAGGCCAAGTAGGCCTCAGGATCTGAGTGCGCAGATACCACAATTTCAAGCTGCTACACTCTTAGTAATTTTTACTTCCTTGCCTATTAATATTACTTATCTTATAATATTATTACCTTTATTGATTGTATATTAAACTTTTTACTAACACTCTTTACTTCAAAGCTAATCAATTTTAAAACGGCTGAATTTTAAAAACAAAGATAAATCAATTAAATGGGTCAAAGGGGGTGAAGTTGGGGTCCTACTTTAGGTACCTGCTTAGCTTTCCTCATTTACCTGATATTGTCTTTGTTGGAGAATTCAAAAATGCTTCATAAGCAGGTAATTTGTTCTTTTATCACTACCTTTGCTTATACACCAAAATATCAAACTGTGATTTACTTGAAGATAATTTTAACTATATTCATTAAACTGCTCTCCCTAAAAGCTTTATTTTCTTTCTACTTTTAAATTTTTGTCCGTCAGCCAAATATCCTCACCTGTCAGTCAAGGCTGTTATTTGCCTCCCTCATCTTTCCTCTTCGTCATCTGGCCACTCTTTCCATTAATGGATTTTTAATCAAGATTAAACAATTAGCATTGGAAAATTTCATCTATTTAAAAGTGTCTTTTGTTTATGTTTAAAATGTCATTGTTACGTTCTTTTTAAAAACACGATTAAATTTGGACAACGAATTCATTCTGAACAATTATTTATTTATATCAACTGGCAGGCTTCATGATAGTTATCATTAGCTCTTTAGTTGACTTCGGGCTTCACAGAGGGGAGGAACATCAAAGTCACAAAAATTCGAGAGGGGAACAGAAGAGTGATTCACAGATGTAAAAGAAACAGGCACAAAGGTACAGAAAAGGAAAGGTGAGTACTGTGGAAGTGGTGGAATATGACATACAGTCGGGTAGTCATGGTAGTTTTAAGTCAACTGCCGGTTTGTAAACTTTTTTGCCATATGAGTATACTTTGCCCAGGGTGCACCACGTGGAGGTAAGTCTATCGCACACCCCTCTGAGCAATTATGGAAATAAAATTTAATTATTTTGAGAGTGTGAGGCATGCAAATTTATTGATTTTTATTTAATTTTAGCAAATCAAGCAGAAAGTGGTTAGTCTTCTCAAACGGCTCAAAGTTGCTGATCCAAATGAAGTGAGTTTCGGTTTGTCTTGCTTGCATAAACATATTCGTTACAATTTGATAGCAATTTTCATACATAGTGCTATAGATCATATAGTAATGAGCTTTAAATAGTGAGCATCAGTAAGATTGGGATCCGATAATAGTTTTAAGTGTAGAATTGGGTCGTTTAGTCATCTCCTACGGCATATTACTGTCACTTTTTTCTGCCGACCAAGAAGTCCACGGTTCTAAACTACCTCCATTAAAATTCTAATTTGCTCCCAAACAGAAGTTTGTCGAGACAGAGATATGCTCTGTTGGAACAAATTTGGAAGCTGTGGTTTTTGGGTGCTCATGAACCGGAGAATGTTGATTTTAGTATAATTGTCAGGACAAAAGTGCATTGTTAGCTCTGCCAACTTCTACCATCTGAAGATTAAAGCATGGGGAGTGAAACAACTAGGTATCTACTTGGTCATTAAACTAATGAAGCTAGGAGTGAGGAAGTGCATGATTGACACTTCTCTTTAGACCTGAACCAGTTTAAGAAGGAAGAGGACGGATGCATTTGTTGTGTACTGTGTTCGCAACTATGCGACGTGCAGATAAATTAACAAAGTGCAAACAGATAAAGTGAATGAAAAAGCGTACAAAGAAATTAGGAAGCAGTAAACAAGGTATTCGGCTTGATTGACGAAATTAGTGATCGGAGTCGGGGGAAAATTGGGGATTAGGGAAAAGATAACCTGCTACTTGTCTTTATCTTTTTTTTCTGAACAGAAACATACTTGCAAAGATTGTATTTCCCCTACGAAAGGATGGGAATAAAAAGGAGATATCATCTTTCATATATGCGCTGGTATCTGGTGATTAATGATATGACATTTTCCGTTGGTTTCTAGTAAATGCGTTTAAGTTGATGTTGGGAAGAAATCATGCTGCCAAATGGAGTAAATCTTGTTACATCAGTACTCGTACTTTAGATTGAAGATGACATGTTCATAGCAATCTTTTTGGGGCTAATTTATATTGGACTGTGTACTTTAGTGCGTATGGCAGATAATTGAATTGAAATGCGATACGTCTATGAAGACCTACTCCTGATAACTCATATGGGATCTTCTATTTGAGTATTTGCTTCGAAAGTACTTTGTTTTACCAAATTGCTTGGTTTTTCTGTTGATTGTAGTGTTTTTCGTGCTTCTTTTACAAGAGTTGGCTGTGCTTCTAGCAAAATATCTTATGATTTCATTTTGTCCAATTAATGAAAATACAATAATCTAAACCAAGGTTATAAGAAGGATGATGCTTTTGTTACGCCGAATGGTCTATTAACTCTGAAGCTAATGGAATCGTGAATTTCATATTCTACAAGTAGAAATGTCTCATCGGTCTATCAAGCCAAGAGGTCATCCGATGGTTGCTAATTTTCACACGTCTATTGTTGTGGATGATTGATAGTACCGACTGGTTATGGATATGATGTGTGCACCGTTAGGACGAATTCAGCATATTTTACCCATACTCTTAATTTTCTTCCAAATATTACATTTTTTATTAAATAAGCTTTAAGTGTGCAAATTTGAATTTTTTTGCTTTTTTTACACGCTGTTGGCATCGTTTTTGTTGCTGGCCTAATTGAGTTTGTAACTTTGGTCTTTGAGTACTTTAAGCTAGTGTTTTCGTGTTTACACAAGTCCAAAGGGCGGCGGCCCGCATTCTCGTAAACGGAAACAACTGGCTTGGCACCTACCTATCAGCCCCTACCCTTGTTTAGACAGCTGCTGCTTCGAGCATCCTTTACTTTTCGCTAAAATCTCTTCTATACTTTAATTGGGCTCACAGATCGATAAGATATTGTTCAATTTGGCTTCTGAAGATTTTTTTTATTGATACTAATTATTTGGTAAGCGGATAATTGCAATGATCTAGGAATACGAGTCTTATCTCGATTTATGGTGACATTTCGTAATGTGAAACTTTTAAACACCCCCATTTCCATCGCCAGTATTGAAACTGAATGAAAAATTCCGTGTTATTTTATTGAAATAAAGCGAAATACATGCCCATGTGACAGCGTAGATCTGTCTATGCGGCATTGCCCAGGTAATAAGCTAGCTGAAAATATCATGGTTTTCTCTTAGAATTTATAAACTATTCATTGATTTGATTTGTTAGAGCAAATAAAAGTCTATTTTGGTGTCAGCGCTGTTTTTGAAATTGTGTTTTTACGAACCATAGTTAGAATGGAACAAAGGTGGTGTATTTGTAAGATGTTTTAGAAGTCATGTAGCCGGTATGACTAAAAATGGTTCAGTTTTCATTGACAAAAAATGGTTTTCTGTTCACTTTACTCAGCTGAAGTTTCATAAGCATTGCTAAGACGGCTGAATCACAGTGGCTAAGGTGCTACGTAAGTCGTTAATTGACCATCTTGACATCTAAATTGAAGCTTGACTATTCTTGCATATTTTCCTTATCAAAAAACTTAACAGCATCTCAGATTAATCTGAAATTTTTTTCAATGAATTTGTAATTTTTGCTAGCTAAGTAGAACTTGCTTTCATTTAAAAGCATACTGTTTTCCTAATGAAATAACCTAGTTTGTGGACATTACTAAAAGCTCATTGTTTTGGAAGTTTCAAGAATTTTAATATTCTGCTTCCTCTGAAGGAAAAGCCATTCTTTTTTCAGGTGAATTTTAAACATTTTAGAGACAGGTTTACCTCGTAATGTTGCATAAGTGCACCATTTGAAAGGCCCTACCGAACCTTAATGCAATTTTATAGTAAGAAATGTAGACATAATATACATATCTACGTCAAAGCTGCTTTATGGTCAACCCACCATTTCAAGTGACGTAGATGAGCACTTATCTTGATGCTATAAAATAGACCGATTTTTGAATTTGACTAATGACCATAGTTCTTAATTTTAGGAAATCGACACGGGTACAACTCTGCATCTCTGGGAGGAGATCGATAAAATGGAAACTGTCTCCGATGTTGATGAGGATTCTGACATGGACACTGGAGCAACTGGGGAGTCCGGATCCCTTCAGAGTGTTCCAAGGCCTTCAATCCGCCCTTTCTTTGGTCACACTGGCAGTTCAGAGGAAACCCTCAGTTTGGTAAGCTAATCCACCCCTAGTTATTTAAATAATTGACGCCTAATCTGTACCTCAGGCTGTGTGCAAAAGAGATTCTAAGGAAGGAGTGCATAAACAGCCGTTTATTCATATCAGCAAACTGTCCTAAATTTTATATTGTCATTTTTTGGAAAGCCGATCAGTTGTTGCGATTGGTATGGTATGGATTGGATTTAATTTTAATTCTATTGCTAATTTTGGTCAAACAAAAAGTAAAATCTTTAAAACGCCTTTTTTATGAAATAATTTGATCACACAGTATGATAAAAAAGCTACAAAAGTAAAATGTAATTGCTTCTAACCTGAATCTGTAATCTCTCAGATTGACCGAACATGCAAAATGCTCCTAGAAGTATGCGCATTTTTAGTTACACTTGTGATGGTAATAAGAAACCCCGCATCCAATTTGTTTCAAGACACAGTGAAGGAAAAAACTACGCAATTTATTTTTCCTAGCAGATAAATTGACCAACATTATTTATGAGCAATAATTTCCCTTCTCTACAGCGGCTTTTTGAATTTGAGAGAGGAGGGGGCGTTGGGTGGAGAAGAGGGAATTTCTCCACGAGAAATGTCACCGAGAGTACCAACAAAGGATCCACTTGGGGATGACACTCTTGCAAGTACAGATCAACCGCTTGACTCCTTCAGTTACCTCGGGCTTGAAGGTCACTTCTTTACTGGTCTTCTTACCTATTTGCATTACTAGGAAATAAGACCAAAGAGTATTATTCAAGCATTAGGAGGCAGAGAATGTGGTGTACTTTCACATTACCTATAGTGCTTGCTGATTAACTTCGGACTACCAGTTGCCACAATTAGACAACATGGGCAAGCAGTAATTCCATAATGCGTAAGATATCATAAAGGTGGTCTAACTTTAGACATTCATGTTCAACAACAAATGTGAAAATTAAAGACAACTACTACTGAACAATATACATTCAAAGTAAGGTCAATTTTTTTTGTGACCTGCTAGTAGGTGGCACGTGAAACAAAATTCGTCTTCAGGTCTATCAACCACAAAAGTGAGGAATGTTTGTATTTCCATTTCTATGGTTAAAATTTTCAAAAGCCAAGAAGACACCACAACACTTCAAGTGTTGCATCCTATTTTTCTTTCATCAATGATTGAGCGCCTTCGATGCTTCTGAGACCAATACTGTAATTTATGGACAAGCACTCAGAATCTGCCGATGACAGCTCTTCTTTTGAAATATTTAAATCAGGCGATAGTAATTTAAATAGTGTTTAAAAAGCCATGACGACCTAAATATTTAGATGACGTATTAAAATGCCTGGTTGGAACAGATCATCGACTAGTAAAAGAAGGATAATTGCAGAAACTTGCATCTCTTCTAGTATAACTTTTGCTACCTCGACATTCGAAAATTCGTTCTCTTTGCACCAAATCATTTACCACACTCATTTCATCCTCTAATCCAAATCAGGTTTGACCCTTTTGAAACCTCCTCCTTTATGCATTTGGTGGCATGTACATGGAATGTGGAATAATTCATTACGAGTTGTTACATCCCGTCAAAGCAATTACGGATGTAGTTTATTGTTGGCAATAAACAAAGGAAGTCTTAACCTGAAATGAGAAAATGAATGCGCAGGTTCCTTCATATTCACCAGACCTCTTCCATTTCGATTATTACCTTTCAAATGTATGGAGCATGCTATATGTGAAAATAGATCTCGAAATGTCAATGACGTCAGAATCCACCTGAATGAATATTCTAATTTAAAACAGCACAACTGATCAATGAAAAGAGTTGCAAATTATATTATACGCCATCATTTCCGTAATTGTAAAATGAAAATCATTTTTAATGTTGCTTTTAAAATCTGCGATTTCTTACTGGCGTCCCTAATGTTCTTTGATACGTGAATCTTTTTATGAGTGTAGCTCAGGTCTATCTTCGATCTCAATCTCTGATGCGATTTTGAAACTGTAAGCCTTCTAATCCTAAATGGTGGTGTGGGGGGTGGCTTTTTACGCCAGATTTTATCATTATGATCCGGTACGGCCAGTTTATGTATTTGTCAACATTTTGTCTAAAATTGCGTGGATATTCTGTGTGTAAATAATGCATATAATGACCCTGCTCTTATTTAACTGATAAATTTATTTTAAATTAATTCGGGATGACCTCAAAACGCCCTAAGTTCTACGGAAATGAATTTCAAAATTCTCAGTTTGGTGGATCTAGCATCTGAAATCTAATGACTTGAAGTTTCCAATGGAGGTATTGTTTTGTAACCCGTGGCAGTATTGATGAAAATGCTATTGCAACTGCATTTATTCCTCCCTTCTTAAGTAGAAGCAAATTTTTAATCTGCTTTAAAATGTCTACTTCAGACCACCAGAAGTCTCCTACTCTTTTGACTGCGTTTTATCGTATGAGGCGTGCAAGGGTGTGTGTTTTCGTAAACATCTTGCAATTCTTTCACCTCATTTTTTCGTCATCATGCCTAAATGTATAATGAAAATGATTATTCCTAATTCAAACAACAAACCAAGTTGGATATAATCTATCAAATTTTTTATCTTATTTTTAAAAGAAATTAGATTACTTGGTCTCCTTATATTGCTCGTATTTAAATTACTCAAGTAAGAATTTTGCAGTGACATGACAGCCATGACATGCCCGCGTCTTTCACGTGGTTCGGATGGGATTGGACCAAATGAATTACTCTCCTACTGTTTATGCATCCACTGCCTCTCGATAAATGACTGTGATGGCATTTTGGGAAAGGAAATGGCGTACTTACCCATGGCATGTAGTGTTTCCAGAAGGTGGTGCATGCATATTCTGGCAGTGGTTATTTAGTGTTATCCTCTTCAACCGTGAGAGAAACTTTGAATCGTGGAAATGTCAACTTTGCAGTTGATATTATTCTTGAAAAAAATAGTGCTGTAATCATGTTTCGGAACGTAGAATTTTCTTCAACCCTTTACGACTGTTCGTTATTTGGCAGAGAAGTCTGAAACGACCTATCAGGAGAAGTTCTTCGGAGAATGTTTTAATTTACAAAATATGCCGGCACTTTGCAATGGGGTAGGGGTTTTAACCTAATGTGAACTCTTACATTTGGACCATCTGTTTAAAATCTGAATGAAATTATGTCCATCTCTAGCAGAAGTGACTGTCAAAGATTAACGATCTTTGTTTCTTGTCAATTGTCAATGCATTTCATTGGATGAAATTAAATAAGATCTCTAATGAAAATAAACTTGATGAAGTAGAGTTGACGTTCGGATTTCTACGTCTTTCTAAGTTCAGGCATCAAGGGTTTTTTTGCACCCTGTATTTGTGATTTAATATCTTGCTGTTAGTTTTACCGGTCTCGGATATCACAAGCAAGTCTCGTTACCATTGTGCTTCACTCTGCCTTTGTCTATCCTCTTATTTTGAATTCCTTTAGCTTTTCCCAATTGAATCATTATCTACCTCGCCTTGGAGAATTTTTCTGAAACAAATAGGTGAAAAGTAGTCTGAAGTTTTTGAATTAAGCTGAGAGTGCGGAAATGCTTAAATATGTTAACCTTAGTTTCATTAATGATATTCATTGAATTAATGAAAATAATGCATAATTAACGCTCCTCGTGTCTTGCACTGAAGCCATCTTATCCTTCTACAATCACCTTTTCCTATCAATAACGTCCTTTCCTTTCTTTATTTTTTCTATAATTTTCCAATACTCACACCCTAATTTGTGGGGTGAGCACTGGCACTTCCTTTCAACCAAATCTTACGAACGAATATTTATAAATAAGTAAACTAGTAAAAATGTTAGAACATTTTACTCTACTGATTTAATTTAAATCCACTTTTTACACATTTTGTTTTAATGCAGTCCGTTTTTACCCAATGATTATATAAAATACCCACCCAAAACTGCTAAATATACCGTTACTATTCGGTGTCTCGTTAGTTCTGGCCTACCTAAATCAGTAGTCACTAGGGAAACAGTCTTGGTTTGGTCTGTTTTCACTTTAGATTGCGTCTTCTAAAACTTTCTTATTTGTGCTCTTAACAGGATGCTGGAGCAAGACTATTGAGGCGCCTACAAAGAGAAGCTCTCTTATCTCCGGATCCTTCCAGTCTTGGGCTATTTCAAAACCAACAGGCACACCAACAACAGGGAAAAGCACTTCCTGGAACCTCTGGTTTTCTCAGCAATGAGACGGCCTCCAACGGAGATGGTGAACTACGTCGTCATCCGACTGGGGGTCGCGGTGGTGCCGGTGGTGGTGTCAAGTTCTCCTCCCGTTTTGGACCCATGAAAACCCGTCGAACTGTTCCATCTACTAAAAGAAGGCAAATAACTTCTGCGCCCTCTGTTCCTAGTGCATCGAATACGGATGCTGCTTCTTTTATCCCTGCATCTGTGCAGAAATCCCTCTGTTTCAATGGAAATCTTGATCATTCTGATCTGATAGAGGTTGGCAATGAAATGGAACAACAACACTTTGAATATGTACGTTAAGTTGATATTATCGAAGGTGTGGTGCACATCCATTTTTGTACATGTGTTTGAATATTTGCTATCTAATTAAGTGATTTGGCTGTTCTAAAGCTCTCAATATTTTGGTTATTAATAATCGTCTTAACGTCAATCACTGAATGATATTCAAGTGATCCCTGTAACTGTCTTAGAACCAAGTGTATATTGTGAGGCTTCGCGAACGAATAGCAGGCCTAGGGAAGATTAAAGTGATTTAAACCAACGACACTTCTACTTTGTGATATTGGACCATTTATGGAATCCTGCTGGCTTTAAAAGGGAAATTTCAAGAAAGCTAGATTCGTACTTCGTTATCTTGAGACTTGTTCATGATATTATGCTTGCTCATTTGTATTCAAATGAGGATGTGTTCGTTCTTTGCCTCTTTTACATCTTGGCTAAGGTTCCTATTAATTCAGTGTTATCATGAATGTTGCATCATATGAACAAAACCACCATAGTTACGATGATCACCCACATAGTTTAACCATAGTTTCAAAGAGGAAGGAAAACGCCTAAGTTATGATCAATAGAAGATAGAGATTAGATGACAAGAACTCTGGCTATTTCGTCTCAATTCCGAATGAGATTTGTTTGGGTAATGGACTCTAATGTAAATTCAGGGAAGAACTCAGACTCATCATCTGGTGGAATCATAGTGACGATGACTATCTACATGCTTAATCGTTCTAGCTTGCGTGAAATTTGTGGAAAGTTGAATAAAACGTGTTTCCGGTTTCACTAGGTTATATTATTGGATTATAGGGATTGGTATGTGTGATTTCTAATAATTGTGACGGAATTTTAACGAGTAGTCTAGTAAAATGATTCACCACCATCGTGCTAATAATGGCATTCTTAATCAGACGCGCCCGCACATTGGTGAGTTAAGTGATGATGATGATGCTTTATTGAACTTTCAGTACATTTGACACTTTTAGAGCCTTTCTTTTATGTGCCGACTACGAAGATCTGGATTTTAGGCCTCTAAATGTGAGGTTAACTAGAATTTGAGCTGTGTACTTCGCTTGTGAATGTACACTTTCCCAGTTTCTTATTGTTTCATCTGTGCGATTTTAAATAGCGATTTTACGGCGTTTAGTATTTCCTAACAAAAATATCCTGCCATTAATCTACTCTGAGCAACTGAAAACAGTCTTGAGATAATCGTTCTATCAAATTTTCAATGGCTGTTTTCTTGTGCGCTGCATGGTCAATTTTCTCAGCGTTCGGCGAAGCGCTGTTCTCCATGCATCTCTGAATATAATTAATTGGCGTTACCTAGTTATAAGATAGTTGTTCATTTCTCCTAAGAACGTGGTTTCTTTTGCAGCAGTATTTTCAAGCTATCATTAAACATTTGATTCACAAATCAGAATGCGTGAATTAATATCGTTTGATACCATCCTGTCAATCGAAGTAGGAAGGGTATAAACTTCCACACCGTATTTAATAGCGTTTTTCCCAATCCATAATCACTTATATTTCATTCAAAATTTGTTGGTCTTTGCTTTTGCCTCTTTTCTATCGGATAACCTTCGGCGGAAGTGGATTAAAAGGGGATTATTCTAGGTAGATCGCTTAAGCCTAATTTTTTGTTAATTAAACCAAATAATGGGAAATAGAATCAGGAGTATCGTGGACCATTAAGGCTTGATTATTGTTAATTTTTCATTTCAGTGTCGATCTAACGATTTTTAAGTCGAAACAAACACGGGTTCTGTTAGGTAGGAACGCTGTCATTTGTTTCCTTTTTTGTGGTATAATAATTAATTTACAAACTTCCGACAAGAACTCATCTTATCAAATCGGCTTTTTTTTATTTAAGATGGAAAAGTCGGTATATGCGCTTTGTCTGCTTCACAGAGAAGGTCTCTTTTGTTCTAAATTACAATTTTATTAGAATCGAATATCGATTTAGCTTTCATTCAATACTCAAAGTTATTTTTTGCCGAAATTTTCAAGTTTGCTTTGCTGAATTCATATCAAAGTTGAGAACTGAACAAATTTTAATAAAAGATTTAATTGAATGATTTCGGTCTTGAAAAGTACAAGTTTCTATAAAGTTTGAGCTTTGATTGGTGGATCCTCGTTCCTAATAGAGGTCTTCATTTTTGAAATGTTGAGGACTCTAAAAGTGGTTAAATATTATTTAGTGACGCTGCTAAGTAAAAAATACACAACGCATTTCGTTCTATTTTCATGGTCGGATTTTTATTAGACCAAATATAATTAATTCAAACAAAAGGAAGTCCCGAAGATTGAATGGTGACATTCAACGTACTGGCCGATATTCCGCTGTCCTTTAGGTTATAATTTATGAATATCACTGAGATTTCAATTCTACGAATGATTGATTTCGTTTTGTTTTTTTAAGGAGGATTTCTTTTTGTCTTGCATACCTTAAGTAGTAGTTCTGTTTCGTTTGCGAATTTCCACATAAAAACTGCCCTCATAAAATGATTCGCCCTTCTCATCCCTTCTTTGCTGAACTATCCAAAGTATCGTTTTTTACATCTTTTCTCAAATGGAGTTTTTACTTATTAATTGCTCCTTCGCCTAGATGATTGTGCATTAAATAAGAATTCCGCATTCATTTGCATTAATCTAGTTTAAGGGGGGTCGGGGAGGGGGAGGTTGAATTCCTCAATTAATTAATCTTACGTTTGGTCTGTTTAGTGTACTTAAGCGAAATGGCAGAGCATTTAAAAGAAATTTATGTTTTCCTGCAAAATCGGACAAGCGAACATATTTTACGGGCTTTTTGCATATTTCTGTTCTTTAGGCGATTAAACGCTGTATTATTAGTACAGGTTTACTGTATTCGTACTCTGTAAATCGTCATGAAGTAATAACGGCGTGCTGCTTTCTACATACTTTGCTCTTCACATCCGGAGCAATCATTATTATTGCTTAATGACAGGAGTTGACGGCTTCTGATAAATGTCTTTTTTGCTTGTGTTGCAGTAGCTTTTTACCACTAAAACTCTAAAATACAAATTCCAGTCCTTTATGACGGCAGAAATGCTTGGATAAAAGTCAGTCTCAATAATCGTACGCTAATTGGTCGACTTTATTATTTACGACTGATAATTATAAGGTTTTAGCATCCGCTCCTTTTGTTTTTTTCCAATTTTCTGTGCCCTTCTGGGGAAATCTGCTACCCAAAATTTATAAAGAAATGGGAGAGCACATGGTTCTATTTTCCTTCACCTCGCATTTCTTCTAATTTATCAGGTTATCAAAACCATTTACGTCAGAGTAATCTAATCTCCTATGCGAACCCATTACCGCAGGTGCATATCCCACTGTACGAAATGGCCAACTGAGTGTGTTGAAGTTATTTCACAAAATAAAAATACGAATTTTACCAATATTTTAGGACTGAGTAAGCAAGCGTTTTGTTTAGTCGTCATTTATTCATCATCGAATCAAATGCTCAATTCCGTGAGATATTTGAACAATTTCCTTAAATATTGTTGATCTTTAGTGTCAAAATGTTTCACATTGAATGAATATGTTTTCACAACCCATTGCCTGGTTTACTTCATATCTCATGGAGTTTTTAAATTACTTTTTAACTTCATCTTCTGATGTTCTCTTCATGCATCTGGGAGATGTAATTAGCTCCATAGTTAGATCTTCCCATGCTCAAAAGCACCTACAAACAGTATCTCAGAGATGAGGCGGTCTTTCTCATAATAAATTGCAAATTTGCCTTCTCAATTGCTTAGAGAGTTCTTGAGTAACGGTTTATTGTTTTTCTGAGAATGGAGAGTGTGACAGTTGTACTTTAGGGAAGGTTATTTTTTTAGCTTCCTTATTTTTGACTTTGTGAATGCTTGAAAATTTGTGGCTTAAAGTTAGGAAATAAGTGAAAAATTTGTTTACTAAACTTAGTATTTGTGTTAGAAAACAAATTGGAGTGTTCTCGACTCGATGGCATGTCTTTAATCATAAAAAATATTCCTTTGACGAAAGATCTGGTGGAAGTCGGGTCACTTCACTGGAGTTACGGCAACTTTCATCGGTCAAGTAATGCGAGCAGTGTGGCATTGAATGTTTCTTTTGAATGGTAAGGAGAGATGGCAGATGTCTAGGGGCATACTGTCTACGCCTCCGTGGAAAAGTGATTTCGTAGCCGTTGACTGCGTCTTAAGTAGATTCTCTGCTAAAGTTATAGACTTAAAAAAAATTCCCGCAATAGACAAACACATTGTTGTATATCTATCTCATGGGTCTTTTAATTCCATGAACAAAATTTTTTCCCATAACTATAGCTTCTTAATACACTTGGTTCTGCAAACATGCTAGACAATACTGATAAAAAATGCAAATTTTGTTTTTCAAATTTTCATATTTTTTTCATATGAAATGAAACAGCATCTGGAAAGTCCCCCCCCTCCCCCCCCCCACATGTTTAAATAAATATTTCCTTCCTCAAAACGGTGTCAAAGCTGGGGGTTCTAATTCTTTGTTTACCTTCACAGGCATGAAAAATTTGTCCGGTTCTGAATTAAAATTTGCAGTAGAATTCACTTTGTTTAAATTATATCTTGGTTGTTTAGAGCATTATTTCTTTTAATTTGAGCAATTATCATCATGCGAAAATCAAAATAATGTTGAATCCACGTTTCTGAATAATTTTAAATATCACTTTTTACAATGAGGTGGGTTAATTTTTTCAAACTACGAAAAAGATCCACACAGCTGATTAAAATCGGTTGTAGACCGGTGGATATCTATAATGTAGCTACCCATTTTCGACTTTAATATTGTTTAATTCGAGTAAATGATTACTTCAATTCACGTTCATTATTTTTGTAAATATTTATATCAACTGGCAGGCTTTATGATAGTTGTCATTGGCCCTTTAGTTGACTTCGGGCTTCACAGAGGGAAGAAACGTCAAAGTCACAAAAGTCGAGAGGGGGAACAGAAGAGTGATTAACAGATGTAAAAGAGGCAGACACAAAGGTAGAGAAAAAGGAAAGGTGAGTACTGTGGAAGTGGTGGAATATGACATAAAGTCGGGGGTCATGGTAGTTTGAAGTGAACTGCCGGTTTATTGACCGTTTTGCCGTATGAGTATGCGTTGCTCAGGGTGCACCACGTGGAGGTAAGTCTATCGCGCACCCCATTTTCGTCAATATAATATCGCCAAAGGAGTTCCTGGGTCTTACATTGTTATCTTAATTTTAGGAAAAAGTTGACGAGGAATCTACTGATCCGCTTGCTCATTCCGATATGCCCGTTTTTCCTGAATCATTGGCCGACGTCCAATTCGTTGTCAATAATCTGGAACCCGGTGGAAAGGTGAGTGAACTATGCTAGTAATATATGATTTGTCAACTCTAATCAGTTTCGTTTTGGATTAAAGTATTCCACTTCCTTTCATTCTCAAATAGTATCTCTATTGCCGTTTATGTTTAATGAAAATGCATTTATTTAATTACATTTAATTGAATGGAGCTGCTGGTTACCAGTCGAATTTAAAGCTAAGTCCTTTTTGCCAAGAAAGTCGCTACGTTTTTAATCCTTCAATTTCGTGCACACACACTCACACACAACCTAATTTGCATTTTTAATAACCGATTTCTCCCTCTTCTCTCCCACTAATTGTCACTTCACTTGAATAGATTTTGTCGTTGGCTAATTGTTTCTTAGCTGACGACGTGACTCTGACTATGTCTTGTTTTCTCTTTAATGGTAAAGCGGAATAAAGATGGCGATTTATGTCTTTAAGGGGTGCTGTGTGTGTTTTAGAATCGCTCAGAACGCTTTTGAGCTAATTTATTTATTTCAACTGTGTCGAAGTAGTAAAGTCGTTTAAACCAAAAAACAATGGTGCTGCCGAGTAAGAATTGAGAAGTAGATCGGATACAGGCAGTGTTTGTAACTTATTACTTAATAAGAATCTTGCTCGAGTCCTGGATTCATTAGATTCTTCACTTTGAAATTCGTTTCATTTTTTTGAACACTAAGTTAATTATAAGTTCAAAGCTCAAAAGCGCTAGAAGTAAAGCCAGAGTTTTGGTAATACTACTTTAATGTGAATTAAAAGAGACAGATAGATCAGGAGGTGGGATTACACTTCAAAAGACAAGAGTTTTAGAGTAGGAATTGGGGACAGGGGGCCGGGTAGATGTGCAGTAGAAATAAAGGAGCATTTGAGTACGACCATGGGAAAATTACACCTTGGTTATATTTAAAATAGTAAAGGAAATCCCACTATGAAGATAGGGGCCAAAACAAGGTGGAAGAGTCTCCCCATAATTAAAGCCTTCCAAGGAGTTTTAATGAACTTGTCGATACCAACATGTTAATAATACCTTGTCGAGAGATATCAGTAGATGAATATTTCCTACGGTACAATGAATATGCATAAAAACTTTTCATCACCACCAGGAACGCTTATTTCATTTGAGAATCTATATCTTTGGTTACGCTCCCATCCAAAGGGAACTTTAAAGATTAAATAATTATGTTTGGCAAGGAAAGTAAAACAGGCTTAAGAGTAAGGAATTACTGCCACTTGTGACAAGTTATTCAAACACGGGGGAGGCATTCGAGCAAAGGAAGAATTAAAGTAGTCCAATAGAGGATAAAGGAAGAAAAGGTTTGAAGTGAAGTTTTGAATAAAATCAAGACAACAGGTAGCTATGTTTAATTGAATTCCAAATTTATCGTGGTGTCTCTTCTTTAACGATATAATTAATTCTATCTCAAATTCCAGGCTTTTGATTCGGCTTTATATCATGGTTTGTGCTTGGAAAATTAAATTTTAACTGGCCGAAGAGTAAATTTAAATATTTCATTTGGATCTTAGAGCCATAGGTGTTGGCTGGTGCACAAATTTTATAAGGCAGGTTTTGCTCGCTATGTACTCTTATTATGCTGGCAGTAGTGAATAATAGATTGTATGTAAAAGAAATATACTTATTGCTATCTTATTTCTGTTCAATATTATCTAAGTGTTGGAAAGATGGGGTACTTCTTATTCCGCCATGTCTAAAATGCCTATAAATTTTATTTCTCGAAATTCATCTTTTTAGATTGCAGCCGTCGCTCTCACACAAGCTGGCTGTACAAAACTCGCGCGAGTCTCCTCTTTTACTGAGGTGCGTCAAGTCCTCTCTGGTCTCGTCTCCTGGGCTCAAATACACCGTCAAGTTGAAGCCATCCGTTTCTGTATAGTTGGTGGCGACGCTCTTCTCAACGCTGTCCTTCGAGCCTTCGTCGAAGTAGCGGGATCTCGTTCGGAAGCTGTTGCTGCTGCATTTCGGTTCTTCCTTGTTCCAGTATCAGGACTGGTTCAGTCGTGCTACTGTTCTTGCTATTCCATACAGGATGCACAAAAGGGTCATATCCAGCATCTTGCTGGATGTAGGCATAGAAGATCGAGTTCTTCCACACTGCCTCCTTTATCTTCTCTTACTTCTGGTAGAATTCTCATTTTCGCCTCCTTGTTATTGCCGACGCTGTTAACATAACGTTTTTTTAAATCCCTGCAGACATTGTTAGACCGTCTTATCCAGGATCTCCCTCAATACCTCGAGAATCTCACCGCCCACCTAACCCGCATTATCGAAATGCTCCTCTTTCTAATCTCATTGCCCAACGTATGTGTGCTTTCGATTCCCACTACTCCCGTCTTTTCCATCGACTAGCAACGGATGCCTCCGTAGAAAGTTCTTTAGTGGGTTCTAATTCCAGCACACCTGTTCGTGGAAGACGACCATCAACTTCAAAGAAGGAGGAAAGTGAGTTCGTTAGGCGAGTTGTGACCTACCTGACCTCTGCAGATTGTCTTCTGCCCCTCCCCATTGGAGAATGTCTAGTCGCTGGAGTGAGAAATAATCTTCCCCTGCTGGGTGGGGCTGGAATGTTTGCTTCTTCATCTGCCACGAATCAGTTACTCCCGGCTTTCAATCCTCCATTACCAATGGGAACGTCCAGTGTTGGTAAATATTTTCTCCTTTGCTTTGGCCAAACAGAAGGAAATTAGCATTGAGCAAATGATTAAGAAAAAATCTCGTTCCCTAAATTTACCAAAAACAACCATCTGTCGTTTGCTCTCCGTCTTCGCAGTATGATTACTTCAAGGTATATTCCGGTATTGACACGTTGGCACGCAAGTGCTTGAGGTACAACCTACTTCTTCTAATGACTTTGAATGCCAAAACACACTTTTATTAATTCTGGGTGTCTATGCGTCATGTATCATTGGACCTAAGTGTTTTTACACTCCCAATTCTTTAACTTAGTCTAAGTTGGTTCTACTTCTCCCAAGAATGAAATTCCATTGTTTCTCCAGTATTACAGTTTAAATTTAATGTCTAATTTTAAGCTGTACATACTGTTAATCAAGTTTCTTTATTATGTAAATCTGTATGAAACATAATAAGAAAAAGTTACAGAAGCTGAGTACAGTTACTTAACTATTAAGGCTCCTTGACATAAACTGTCTCATGCATATTATTTAGTCGCAGAGGGCCATAATTGGAGGGAGGGCGAGGACTCTGACCATCTAGTTTTTTGTCCATTATTTTTGGAGAAAAATGCTTTGTTGAAACGCTCGGGCCGTTAGTCAAAAAAGGTATGCTTCTATCTCTTTTTCGAGCCATTTTTTTATCACCACGGTCATTTTATCCGATTTTTGTGACTTTACCTCCCACCAAGGTTTAGCTGTTATCTTGTTCGCCTTACCGACTTGAACAAATTTTTCTCTTTGTTCCTCCCCTCATGACTCATTGCTCGGTTTGTTGTCCTTTGGTCATCTTCCGACCGCCTACTCTACTAATTAACCTTAAGGTTGCTGTCTGCCTAATATTTACCTTGTATTGAAGTTTACGGCGACTTGAGAGGGAAGTAGGAGTTTATTAAATCCTACTTTGGTGAATTCTAAGTTTAAATCCCTCCTGCAGTACGGTTAATGTTTGGCTTGCTACTAATCGCATCCGATATGGTTTAGATCTTGTGGTGTCATTTATGATATTTGCTCATCTCGCACTTTAAAGACCATGGTTAAATTGAACAGCGGTAGATGGAAACAGTATAGTTCGCCGTGCTTTCGTGTCGTCGGGATGCGGACAAAACATTCAACAGCTGGGATAAGATAAAATGTGAATCTTAATTGGATTATCGTGGAAGTCTTGCAATACTTGATTTGACCAAGAAATGTGGTTGTTGGTGACTGATGAACCATCTAATATTGATTTCCAAAGAATTTACTTTTTCTACGTATCCGAAGACGGTTTTCAACAGCATCAAACATTATGAAAATGGCAATTCTAGGTACTTTATTGTCAGAATAATATAGGATTCTCGAGCATTTACGCACCCGAGTTTTGACCCAAAGTCTGTACATTTTTGCTTCATTTTTTCCTTTTTTTCCTAAAGTTAATTCCCCCTTCATGCAGAAAAATACTGCATTATTGTAGCTGTGGTTGAAAATAATTGAGTATGACTGCTCTTCATTCCAATTGACTAATTTTAGATTTTCATATTTTTTGCCTTCATTTGGAAAAAAGAGGAAGCTAAACGAATAACGTGAAAAAAGGTGTTTGTTTTGGCCTCAAATTTTTATTCTCGTTTGTGATTAAGGTATAAGTTATTGTAGTGATCACTTGGCTCTTAGCTTCTGTCACACAATCTCCCATTAGAAATCATTTTCATTTAAGACACCTTACAATTGGCCACATGTTATGATTGGACGCTTCTTTTCCACTTCGAATACTATGTCTGTGAAAAAGGATGTGACAGAGTCCACTTTTTCCTCGCATCATACCTTGAAGAAGGAGCATGCTTTGCTTATAAGAGGGCTTGAAATGTCTAAACATGTGAAATACCACATTTATTTTCCACCAACATGGGAAGCTAAAATCTCTGAGATAAATAAAATCACCACTTGTGGTTGCTTAAAATTTATGCAAATCTATTTATAATAGGTAGGAATTTTGTTGCACCAAGAATTCAACACTGATAGCGATTTCCTTGCTTTCCTTATCCAATGTTTTTCTTGTGCCAGAAGTCGGTTGTTTCAATGACCTTGTAAGTATTTTATCCTCGTTCTCTCTGAACAACCAATGATTCCCGCTACTTGTTTCCATGTTTAACTGCAGAGGTTGTGCTCCCTCTCAGCATATCTTCTTTCCCGCCGATGTGCTGTCAATCGTGAGAATATAATTAATGAAAAGGAAGGAGGATTAATAGTTGATATATTAAAACTTGGTTGGAGAAGCTTGGTGGTCTTCCAATGTGCGTTGTTACCGTCAACTCCTTTTTTCATTATTGGTGACGGGGACAAATCGGAGATTCTTGAGAAATGTCATGATTTGTCTATTCATCTAAAGTAATTGTTTTAATTAACTGAACGTAGAACTTTTTTCGCACGTGGTGATTTCTGTTCCTCGCTGTTTATTTCAGCAGCTGTGTGAAGCAAGTCTTTTGCCTCTTAATTTTTAAATTTTAGGGAAGAAGGAGAGGCTGTGTTTGCTTCTGTGAAAGAATTACAGTTTGCTTGAAAAATGGGCCTAAAGGCATGTACGAATCATATGGTACCACGCTTTCCTTATAACGTAATAACGATGCCGAAAATCCAGTTACATGAATGTTTGACTATATTGGCTAGTTCTGATGGATTACAGCTTTTGAATGAGCGACCCCATGGTACCTCCTACTTGTCGAGGAACGTACTGTCTAGACTTCTTTTATATATTTGCCAAATTTTTCTTTTCAGCAAAAAAAATCGTACCACGTGCTCCTCATCTGCCTTCTTCGCAAAGTCTTTTCCTCTTTCGTCTGGCCATGAAGGATAAGTGATAGAGGCTTTGGGCAGTCTTTGCAGATTTCCATTTAATACTAATGAAACATTAAGTGCGTGTTGCTGATTTTCAGCGGCTAAACATGAAAAGTCGCTTTCGTTAGAATGCCACTTTATGTCTCCTTCACTCTTTCAGTAGGAAATAGTAGTTTGGACAGAGGAATAGCTTTGTAAATGAGATATAGGAACCTACCTCCCTAATATTACAGCTTTAAGGTATTTATATTTCAATGTTCGGACTGAAATACCGCTTACTTGAATTTTAAATTTTTGCTATTTCTTTAAAAATAGGGCAAAATAATTACTGGATTAGATAAGAGAAAGTAAGAGTTTGCATCTTGGGGTTAGTGAGACAAGTGGATTGGTGAATCAGTACCTTCTCTTATCACGGTGGTATAATAGTAATGACACTCGTCTCGAATTATGATGTATCAGTAGTGAACCCCTTTGTTGAGGAAATCGAATTCTACTCCATCTTCTGTATTTGCCAAGCTTAACCGGTAAAGCTAACCATTCGGCTCATCGCAAGTGCATTGATGGGTATTGAAGCTCTGTGAACTCTGATTTTGCCAACCATCACGTTAACACTGCATATGGCCCATCTTTTAGCTGAAATAGTTTAAAATAATCCTACTTGCTTATTTTCAGGGTTAGAAAAAATCTTTTTGGTAAACCCGCTTTTACTTTGTGGGATTTGTCGTTTTCGGGACGTGGTCGTTAGGACATAGGAACATCTGCTAAGGAGATAACGTACTTAATTGTTTAGGAAACATTCCTTTGCGGAGAATTAGTGCTATTAGCTTTTGGGCCGATGCATATTGCTAGCGTCCTAATATGTAGGGATGTACCCTTTTGCATCAAAGATATTCAGCTGAGACGGCATTAGTTCATTTAAGATAGCATAAGCATTTTGCTATTAATTGGAGTTAGAAACTTTTCTTCTCATTTGAGGTACTTCATTATTTTATTTTATTTAACAAAAACGAGTGGATTTAAAATCTTTTGTGCGTATTAAAAGAGGGACTTTGCAATAACATTTAATGCTTACTCAATTCCTTCAAAGGAAGCAGGAATGTTCTTATTATATCCTTAAATTAATTATCAGAACTCAAGTAGACTACGCTCTTATCGTCTTATAATTTAGAGTGACTAGTTTATTATACGCTTTCGTGAATTCTGCCAATTTGATGTCGCCCTTTCAATCCGATTCTCACTATCGTCTTGTTATACGTCGTCCTGTTTTTTGTTAAAGGCGATTTGATTGTAACCTTTGTTTTGAAGTTCAAATATTTGTTTACTCACATTTTCCTAATTCGGTGTTTGAATGCGTTGTCAATCTTGATCGATTTATTTTTAGACGGAAAAGTAAGTGCTCAGATGTTTGGTTCAATTTTTCTTTTGCTTTTGTAAAATTCATACGTTGATGTCATTCCTCGTGTGTATAGTCGTCATCTCATCCATTTTTTCTGCTTTTCTATTATTTATTTTTTGGATCTGCTTCAGTTATTTTTCACAGAAGTTGCTCTGACATAGGCATCTTGTTAGTAATTGCCGTCATAAAAGCCGAGCGCGCATCCTTTACAGTCATAGAGATCGCAAGTTCAGTTTGCCTTAAAATGTGCTTTTGAATGTCCCAGTATTTACAATTTTACCGAAAGTCAAGTTGCTATACAGTCGGTATCCTAGCTGCAATAACTAGCTTCATAAGTACGAGGAGTTAATGCATATTTATGCCTATTTATGGAATTATCTACCGATAATATAGTGTTCCCATAATCAAAATGCAGAGCTAAGTGTTATCTCAAACCTTATGTAGTTCTTGAATGCTTGAATATGTAATGCCTATTCCCTTTTGCGGGATCTGGTTTTTACAAGCTGTTGTTATCATGAAACATTACTCATGCTACTTGGAATGTACAGTGTTTAATTACAGATGCAATAAGGCCGCGTAAATGTTTTACTGAGTTTAAATGTAATTTGGTCTAATATAGCTCGATGTGTGGGGATTGGTCTAATCGTTTTCTCTTCTCTTTCTTTTTCTAGATGGTGGAAGCAGTCTAGAAGAGGAATCCAGTAAACAGACCCTTGTCCCCTTCCTACTGTGCATTCGCTTAGGTAGTGAAGCTATCCTTCGTGGTTGTCTGGCCGATGGGTGGGATTCTGCCTATTTCGAACAGCATCAGCGCCACTCTACCAATTCGTCTCGACTTCTCGATGGCACCATGGCAACCAGTGGGGGAGATCACCATCCTCCAGGGGCACCACACCTTACTTCCTCAAGATCATCAGCCTGGACTCCTGCTCCCTCCTCACAGAGTCTCTCTCCAGTTAGTGCTGCCATTGAGTAAGTCTTTACTCAAGCGGGTATAAGTATTTCAAATTTTCCCCGCTAAGCCTCAGTAGTGTAGTATTTAGCACGGTATCAAGAAGAACTGAATTCTAAAAAAATGCAGAGCGGAATGTGTTGAATATAAGAATTGTACGCACGAACGTATTGATGGATTAAGTGTTGACCACGCACACGGGTTTATGCAGGTACTCACGCACTTTATGAACTTTACTTAATGGAGCGTACTCATTGTGTAGCCACTAAGGAAGCAAATAGTAACAGCCGCACATGTGACACATAGTGAGTAGAAAGCGCAAATGAATGACAATAAGTTACTTGAGACGGGACGAATAAAATGTGCTCTTTTGAAAATTAACTTGGGGTAATTTCCTGATAGACCAAATTTTGCTAACCCTGCAAAACCTTTTCCCAGTTCCGACAAGCCAACGTACGAGCTGCAGCTCGAATATTGGGCCCAAAACTCTCAGATGTCCGCCTCCACTTCTGGTGCTGGCAGCTCAAATAACGGTGGAATCTCCTCCTCTCTAGTCCATTCCATCAGTCTGGAAGATCGTGGAGGTGTCGGCGGGGGCGGAATGAGTTCCCTCAATACCGATGGAAAAGCGACTGCTCGTCCAATCACTTTCAAGGCTGTCTGTAGATCTATGGTTGTTGGGCTCAGTAATCCCTGCAGTCAGGGTCCTCTTTCTACTAATTCTAGTCTCCTTCAGCAGAAACCATCCACGTTTCTTAACCTTGCCGTGGTTACGAGAGAAAAGAAGCCGAAAAGTAAGTCAGATAAAACCACTCTCACCACATTCGTAAACTCCTTACTTTCTGTTTTCTTAAAGTTGTGGGTCATCAAGTAGATCACAGTAAAGTTGCGATGTAATGAGTACTGAGTGGGCTAATCTTTTAACAGGAGCTATTGTAGTCAATATATTGCTTCTTACTGAGAACATGGGAAACAGTAGATGCGCTCATTCAGACAATGATTGAGCTCAACTGCCCAACCACAGTACTTCTTAATCATTTACATTTAAAATGAAAAACTAATGGCGAGCGATTTATGTGGAAATTTAAATTTCCAAACAGAAATCATAAGGAAATCCCTTTCCAATAAGGAGCTCTTTGAAAGATCGACAGTTTTGCAAGCGGAAGTAAGTTTTGGGTCAATGCATTCAAAATTGATAATCCCGTCTGTTTTATGATGAAATTGTCTAGAAATAGTTTAGTGTTCATCAAAGTATGGAATATTGCACCTAGAGGTCCATTGAGTTCAAGGGTAATTTTAAAGGTATTTAGCTTGGAGAGACTTCATACCAGATACAGCAAATTTGTAAAAGCTATTTATAGTACATCTATTTTCCGTAAATAATTTCTTCCTTGAAGAAGAACGCTACAACTTGAAGCAGTAAAACAAATATTAAGATCACCAAAATGTATCTAAGTTCTTAAATATATAAATGAGAAAATAAATAAAAAGACATGGCACTGGTTGTCTATAATTGGGGGAAATTACTTACCATAAGGAATTAGAACCGTTGGTAGTCACAAGCTAATTTGCAAACACTGTAGATGTCTGAAAGTACACCACATTCTCTGCCTCCTAATGCTTGAATAATACTCTTTGATCTTATTTCCTAGTAATGCGAATAGGCAAGAAGACCAGTAAAGAGGTGACCTTTAAGCCCGAGGTAACTGAGGGGGTCAAGCGGTTGATCTGTACTTGCAAGGGTGTCATCTCCCATACTCCAAGTGGACCCTTTGTTGATACTCTCAGTGACATTCCTCGTGGCGAAATCCCCTCTTCTCCACCCAACGCCCCCCTTCTCTCTCAAGTCCAGTCAGCAGGTGCCAACACTGTAGCAGGGGATATCTGTGTCGCCGTCTCTTCCACTTCTTCAGCTAGGCACCCACCCTCTTCTTTCTCTCTTCGTGATGATCTTGCCTGTGGACTTGTCTCCTCTGAAAAGAATACCTCTTCCTCATCGGGTGACAATGTATTTGTCAGAAGTAAGGATATACTATTATTAGTTGTTTGAGTAATGTGCTTGTCCTAATTTTCCACTTTTAACCCAGTATCGATTGACGGGGTAGATTGGCCCACCTCTCGATTCTTTCAAGTGGCCCCAGGTTGGCGGACCCATGTTAAAGTCTTCCCTTTGGTCTGTATGTCCCCATCTCCCTCAGTCATTCCAACATTTGCTCTGCCCCTTGCCAGGGTCATGGCGTTGGGGACAACGGCATCTTCTGTACATCCTACCATCTCTACCGGTGTCTTTGGGAACTCATAGAGGGCTCCCAGTGATTCTTTGTCACGTACTACATACTCACTGTCATTAACTTTAAGTTATTTCTTTCAACAAAAGCTTCTAACTTTGCTTGTGGCCATCAAACAATATCCCCTCAAACTTGGAAAGCACTGTAATCCCTTAAAGTTCAGCTTCACCCTTTCCCTCTTATGTCGGGCCTTTCATTTTGTTGTCTCTAATCTCTATGCCCTGTCCAATTCATTTTTTTTTCGTTTAGTCATTTTTTTTGCATTCTGTATCAAACTGAATGTGAGCGCTTGTGTGTATGTAAAGTAAAAAGAGACGCAGTGATAGAGCTTGTTTAATGCTTTTTGACATGGGTGTACTTTTTACTAGAAAGGAATTATGGAGAGTGAAAATGTCGATTTCGTAAAGTATGATCAGTAGGACTTTAACAAAGTCTGAAATCCCCACCTATTCACTATGCGCGTGGTTTACCTTCTGGCCAATTAGGTTGTTGTGCGTCTAACTATTTCACTGGCCTTAAAGATCAAACCACCTTTGGACCGATTTTTACTTTTTGTCCCAACTAGCTGTCGGGAGATGTGTGTGTCCACATATTAACAAAGATAATATATGAATGAAAGGCAGACCGCCGGAGTTGCTCATCTCCAGATGAAGCATATACTCTGCGACATCAGGCTCTTCTATCGATATCGTATCAACCACTCACCTTAATTGCCTCCCCAAAGTTTGAATAATGGCCTAAGTGTTTTATACGAAGTAATTAGGGAACATAATGAAGAAGAAATTGGAGAAAGGGGCTCAAGAGCATCATCACCGGTTGTACTCGTAAAAAGTAGTCTCAGCTGCAGCTACATGATCAAAATAAATCAAAGATTAATATCACTTAGCCGAGCATGCTAAGGTAGACAGAACCGGTTCCACATGGGCTTTGACTTTTACCGGGACCAGTGGCGTTGTAAACTCCATCAAGGCCAACTGAAGTGAACCGATTGCAAATTGAGCAAGCGCTGATGCATATGCAGGAGCCTCTCAACCAATCAACGATTGAAACACGTGCAGTTTAGTGTTAATTGCTTCCACAGCTAATAAGTGCACGCTCCCCTCCGTATTCACGTTACTCTGAACGTGGCCCAGCTAACCTTTTGGGCAATTTATACCAGATATAGTCTAAGGCTTGTTTGTGTGGCATTCACTATACATTTTTGGTAGAGTTGCGCTTTCAATTTCTGTATATTAAAATTAAAGTAGGGATCTTTAAGTCCATTTTATTTACAAAAAATCTGAAATTTTGGCAATAGAATTTTAAATAACTTTAAAAGAAACGAGTGGAAAATGTGAATTTTCCAATAGAGATCAGCATTGTGAAAGGAGGGTGGAAAAATAGACAACAAACGAATCTTCAGTTCGGGTTTTAAAATTGAATTCCAGTCCAAGGGAATAACGGCAAGAGATTATCCTTTTTGAAATACTCGTAATTTATTATGAATATTTTCGGAGCTTTACTACTTATGATTAATTGAGTTATCAGCCTGTTAGATGCGACTTTCTAATAAACGCAACGTTGCAACCATTCACAAATTGAAAGAAAAAATGTGATTGAAGTTGAACAAGTAACTCAAATATATTTCAATATATTTTACAAGATGAAAGCAAATGAGCTTAGCAGGAAATGAGATTTTTTATCAAATGCTAGATCGGTAAACAAGCCTCAAGAGATGTAAAGTACAAAGCTCTAATTTTAAGAATTTTCGTAAAATGACAAAGCTTCTATTTTAGATATATTCATCAACTGCACTTATATATTACGAAAAGATTTTTTAGAAATCACATAAGCTAACACTGCATTCAAATAATTATTTTAATGCTATCGTGGAGAAAGTGAACTAATAGGTGTCTTTTAAAGATCGACGCATATTGGATTCCATATTTTTACTTAGTGATCTATGATAGGTAGATTGAACGAATTTGAAGTGATTTTAGAAAACATCAATTTGAATGAGTCCAATCTTAGTTCCTGTAAGTTGTTATATAAGACTAATGTAGTCCTTAAAGATAAGATCTTATTGAAGATAAAGATCTTAAATCATAAAGCCTTAAATCAAAAAGGTATTTTAAGACAATTCGCTTCCTGGGCCATATTGAGATCAAAGTCTCCTAGTTTCACAGTTCTCTCTTTCGTAACTACTACACTGAAAGATTAGCATCCTCCTGTTCAAATATCGCTATCATTGGAGCAAATTTATAGGCAAATTGACTAACTAAATAAATCACAAAAGTGGCTAACTTTGTCAAAATTCTCTAAGCTAATTACTAACAGGCAAATCCAATTAAATTCGAATACTCAAAATGAAAGAAATGAAATGCCCACACAATTCATTCCTTACTATTTGGGTTTTGGGTCATGATAGCATACGCAAATAAAAAGCAGGCATTAAAAATAATATTGGTTTTCATCAATTTCATTCTGGTGCAAGTATTTTAGTCTTCCAATTGCTCCTCTCCACTTTTCATGGGGTGTATAATCAGGTCTATGATCAAACAGCCACTGTTCTCTGAAAATCCATTTGCTTTTTTAATAGCACATTTTTTTCAAATTTATGATTGGAAAGCTCTGAAATTATTTTCTTAATACTAGTTTGAAGTATATTTTAACTGATACTATGAGTAAACTAAACATCTAAGGCACATTCAATTTCGACATCATAAAGCCACAATCCGCTTTCACTTTAAAAATAACTTTCTTAGATTTGAAAAATACTTAATTCAACTGCACTTAGCTGTTTACTGGTCTGGAGTTGAAGCGCGTCTTCACTTATGTGTCTGGGAGCGTGGTTTCTGTGCATAATCGATACAATTCCAATTTTCGTTACCTCGACTGTAGAAACTGCTTAAAACTGACATAGTCAGCATTTAGCCATCGATTTGTGAAAATATTAATTAATTCTTTCTTTATTGACTTTTTACTTGATCTTTGCTAAAGCTGAAGTTATTTGGACTCAAAGACGGTGGAACGAGAAGACTGCTTTAACTATATTCTAAATAAATTTAATAATATAGACTTGACATGGGTAATAAGTGGTTGATTGTCTGGTTTAGCAATGAATGGTGGTATCCATCGCGGTATGAGCGTGGGAATCCAGTAATCGATAATCCCATGCGTGTGAAATTAAAACTACGTGTACCTCCCGCGTGTAGCGGTTTACTATCAGTTCTTTCCACTGATTTTGATTTTCTTTATTAATATTAAGTGCATTGAAGTTGTACTCCTATTGAAATCGATTGTTTGACTATCTCTAGCCCCTGTAATTCCGCTTTATTTTCCACTCTTAACGTGCCCATCCAAATTTTAATGGCTGTACTTTCGTCCTGTTTTTATTTTCTGCCCATGCGCTTCTTTTGCATGTTTGCCAAGGGTACAAGATTAATTATTTCTCAGCTGCATACGTTTTAAGTCGGATTGTCTTCTTAGAATTGATTATTTACATGTACCTATTTTGGAGAGAAATTAGAGTTTGGGCTTTATGGTTTTCTCGTTAATTCACTAAATATTCCATTATCTTATAGGCCTGAAAGCTTGAGCTCTGCGATTCCCTCCAGGACTACTATATCCAACCTATCCTGCATCGATTGATTATGAGATAGCAGAGCCTAACTGAATAGAAGAATATATTTCTTTAATAATGTGTTTAAATTAGAATTGCTTGAGCTTTTCAAAACTTTCTTGGTGCTGTTAGTGAGTAGAGAGAGAGAGAGAGAGAGAGAGAGAGTTATAAATCAAACGACCTTTTTATTTTTAATCAAATAACTGCCTTTCAGAATATTTCCAGTGAAATGTATTCTGAGGTGTATTCTCTATATTCGTGATCTCCCCTTTTCGGAAGGCGTCAATATTCAAACCAAACTTCAACCTCTCCGATTTCGTCACCGAGTGCCAAAAGATCAAAGAACCTCAAAAAGGACATCTTTAATTCTCAAAATTTAAGTCCCATCCAATCCGCCAATGACAAATAAATTCGTCAAATGGCACACTTTTCTACCATTCAGAACACTATATGCTTGTTTGTTTTGTGATGAATGGCATTTTTCCACAGTTCTGTGTATTCAAGCGCTATTGGTATCAACGCTGTGGTAGAATGGAAAATAAGAAATAATGCAGACATTCAAGACAAGTGTTTCAATCTATCTTCCAAAGGAGATGGAAGGGCCTCTAAAATCGAATAGTTGGATATGCTTCACTAGCAGGATAGTAGAAGAGCTATGAGAATCACAATCAGCAATATAAATGAGTGAGCATGACTTTGAAATAATTTTTACCCAATATTTAAATTGGGGCTAAAGTCTAATAGGAAAATCTGTATAAGTAGTGATGTGATTGATTTGAAGTTGTGCTAGTTGAATTTACAAAGTTAAATGATCCCATTTTCCAAACCGTATTTCTACTACCCTTGTGCTGCTTTACTCCAAGTTGCTGCCTATTCGAATGCTTTCCAGGATCAAGTGCACAGTTTAGAGGCACAGATTATCTTAAAATATATTGGACGTTATTCGTTATGGGTTTTCGAATTAATGAGGTTGATTTGGCCCGAAAGAAAGGCTGTTCAATCCTCTAGTGAGAATGAAATAATCTGTATTTGCTTCTTGATATTTTCTATGAAGTCTTAATTCTCGTAATATGGAGTGGTATTAATTAAAAAATCATTTATATTTTAGTTTCCTAACAGGGTAATTATTCATTGTTAATTATAATAAGTTCTTTGTCTGTGCTTAACTAAAAACAAGTTGAGAGGAAATTTTGCAGGTTAAATTCGTTTTGAGTGAGTCTTACTCTTGCACTTTTGTATTAACTTTTGTACCAGCTACCAGCAATTATTATAATCCACAAAACTGCCCCCAGCTTTAAACAGTCTATCACTAAGTACTAAATATTACCGAAAATATGCTTGTCAATAATTTGTATTATATCTATTTATAAATTGTTTGTCCACTGCAGCGAAATCGGAATATCTATATTTTTGCGTGGTAATTATAATTGTCGCAGTCAAAGTAAGCCACTAATAAAAAGTCTTCTTGATAAAGAATAAGTCATCCTTTTGGCCAAATTTAATGTGTTGCGGATTAGCTACCTAACTAAGTCTGACTATACCCAGACACCTCAGTGGTAGATTCTCCTAGTTCGCAAGACCCCCAGAATTAGCTAAGCTATTGAATAGCTAAGAAGAGACAGAAGTATCCAAGGCACGCGCTTATTCTAGACATGCATAGCTTGGAGTGTAACAAGGAAGAGAGCTTAGTCATTCAACATGGCGGATTAAGTTAAACGAGCGGAGGTTTCTGATTGGACATTGGCTGTTTGTCCTCACACTCAATCCGTACGCGAAGTTGAACGGCCGCACCTTCAAGTCACGCTGTGCGCTCATGCGATGACGTGTCCCACAAATGCAAGACTAGCAATACAACTTGATTTAATAGGTTAAATGAATAAACAGGTACTGCTTATACTTTATTAGAAGTAAAATTCAATTTCATTCAGATACAATGAAAATATTAACAAGGAAATCATTTATGTTCTCGAAACACCATATGATATCAGATATGAACGACGATTCAATCAGATTATTAAATTATTTCGACTTATAAATTCACGTCATCATATCATTAACTGTAATTTAGCATCACAGTAAGTGAATTATATTATTTTGGAGTCAATAAGACAAATCGTGTTATTTATTAGAAAAGCAATTATGAGTTTTAAGCAATGAAATCGAAAATATGGAGTATGGAGGTATATGTAAAAACCAAAATTATAATATTATTATAAGTTCGATTTGAAGTTAAACAAATTGCTAAGGCTTATAATGAAAATGGCTTTGTTTTAATAAATGATTTCAATTAAAGCATTGTTTTAAAAATAAACAAAAGTTGTAAAAACCAAAACTATCGCTGTAATTCAGAGAGCAAAATGACTCACAGAATGTAATTGATCACCAAGTGAATTTTCAATTTCTGTATTTGTTTACTCCCTTATATTTTGGAGTGATATTTTAAAAGATATTCCATCGAATAATTCCAGCACATATTTTAGTAAATTGTTTCTTCTTGCTTCTCCGTTCAAAATGTTTAAGCCAATTTTAAAGTTAACTTAACCAAAAAGCCTAACTTTTATGAATAAATCTCACATTTTTGCATTGCTTTAAGACTATTTTTATTGAACTACTACATTTAAAGCCTTGGAAACTGAAACAAAATATTAGAACCTCTCTTATAAAGTGGTCGTCAAGCTTCAAAATTAAATTTCTATCGCTTAAAGAGTATCAAATATCACAATCCAAACTTAATTAGGCTACCACTGGGACTTCGAGAGAGTCTAAAGTTGTATAAATACCCAAGTAACTATTAAAGGACGTCATAAAAGCTCCCCAAATCAGAAATTCGGCAGTTGAGAGGGGTTAAAGTAGGGGCAAAATGAGATAGGGAGGCAGAACAGAAATGAGAGCCCTATGTAGCGAAATTCAAAGACATTCTTGTTAATGACTTAGAGTGTACAGGAGTTAGTCAAATTCATAAGAATTTTTGAAATGGCGATCTGAATTTTGGATAAAGTTTAAAAAGTAAATAATTATCATTATGGGGTTTGTGAGTAATTGAATTCCACTTTACTTTCCCTTAATTAAGTGTTATATTATAACGTAAGATTTCACTAGGCCCGAATCTTTCTCAAATATCATATTAAACTCACTACTTTTGTATAGATAGTAGATTTACGTATTACTACACTTTGAAATTGTTTGTCAGGTCAGCATAAATTGATCAGAAAGATGGAATCATTCGTCATAAAAGTTTTAAGTGCTATAAAAATGGATCATATTTGTCAAATAATTAATTTTGGCCAATATTTTATTTTGGAAAATAATAATCAAACGAGAGAAAAACAGAGATTTCACCTATTTCATTTACTCGCTATTTGCACTACATATTTTAATTTTATTTACAATTCAACTAAGCCATTTCAATTTATATATTTGTCTTATCCCTAAGCTCATCATTTCAATTGAAAACGAAGATATAATTGAGATATCCACTGATTCTACTATAGTATTGGTTAGTATTTGCCTCATATTTAGTGTTGTAATTTTAAGTTGAATTCAGTTAATTCATGCCGAGGCAAATTTAAATTTACATTGAGAGTTTGAAGGATCTATTTTTGAGCCTTTGCTGGGGCGGCTTTTAATAAAATAACTGTTTCTAATATTTTAAAACTAATATTTTTTAAAAGCTTTCGTTTATTCACGTGACGAGTAACTCATAGAAGTATGAAAATAATTTGGTAAAATTCTTAAACAATGCGTTTTCCTTTGTTCTAAATCCGAACCAAAAATAAAGGATTTTTAAAACATGTTACTTATTTTTATTTAGTAGAAAAAAAATGAGAAGGCGATATTCAAAGCCAATTACATGAGCTGTATGTACACCATTGCTTGCGAATCACGGTCATATCTATACATATTTATTAATAAGTCTTCTTGCCGTATTCAGTAGTTTGTCAATTTTAATTCTCAAATAACCGGTAAATATGCAGAGACGTTTCAGCGGGAGGTTGTGCACATTCTAACATTATATTTATTTATTTGGGTTACTTACGTAGGTTTTACTTCGTTAAAATTAAAAGATTAAACTTAATGGCATTAGAATAGAGACGGATTAATTATACTACCGAATAAATCTCCTCTTACTCTAGAATATTGTCTCTTAAGATGTTGCTTCCTGCACATCACCACATAGCCCCATCTGGAACTTAGCCTAATTAATTCTACCATGCATATCGCTTTGTAGTTCTTAGCTCAAAAGGAACAGTTATTGAATGCCTCGATTTGAAAAATAATCGAATTTTCTTCTCTCCTTTTCTTGCTGAAAAAATTAGTCCTTTTCAGTGTTTAACTGAAAAAAATGTTTTTTATCTTAATGATGTTTGGTCTGTCTTAATTCTTAAGTTCCCTCGCCCGGGTGTAGAATAGATTGTGTAAAAAGTTTGCTTGGCTTTTCACCTTTAGTCTTTATTTTGCTGGACGAGTGGGATTAGTTTCCTGGTCTTAGAATACCTTGTCCACATTTTGCCATTAATCAATTAGCTTTCCTTTGTCTTTGCGCATTTTAAGTACTTTCCCTCTATCTTTCACTGATGTAATGGATCAAGTGAGTGTGGGAATGTACCTCATAAAAATGGCAATAAAATGCTGAAAAGCTAAGCAAAAGTTTGAAATGGTTCTGCAGTAAGCTTTGAGGTGCATTTTTACTTAAAGTCGTGATAACTAAATACGGAATGCGAAGGAAAGGAAGTAGGCCAAAAACGTTAAAGTGACCCTAGAGCGAGCATTGTTACCAATCACTTTTCAACTGGACTCTATCTTGATGCTATAATATTGAAACTACGTTTTAAATTAACTCCAGCGCTACTTATACACCACCTCCCTTACCACCCCAGCTGCACATTTTGATGAGCCCTCTCTATTACATTTTAATTAAGGAGATTTGTAAAATCGGAGGGAAACGATCTAGATATCTGGCAGGCTGTATTGCATACTGCACATATATTCGTTATTATTGTTTTATTATTACCAGTCCCCAAGTACTTGCTTTTCTACGCTAATTAGTGGTTAATACTACACCATTTACCGCATGAGTTTTGTCCATAACCTGCATATGCGAATTTTATTCGATAAGTCAGAAATCTGAACGCCTTTATCTGAGAGTAAAGAAGGAAAGTAATTTTTCCAAAAAATGCCGTCTTATAATCAGCCAAAGCATTTTGGCATTTCTTATTCATTTCATTGTCATGTCAACTTCAGAGAATCCATTTTTCAGCGGAATAATTTGTCAAATTTTCTCCCAACAGTTAACGGCGCATATGACTACAGTAGGCACCAAGGGGAGTGAATACTTCTGTAACTTACTTTTAATAATAATTTTCGATATTTCTGCCCCAGTTTTGCAAAAAAATGTACAGTTTTAATTATGGGAAGCAAGTACAAGGATTGATAGAAAGTCAAATAAATGGTAAAGAAGGGTGACCCTAAAAGCAGTAAATCTCCTTGCAACATTTGACTTTAGGAAGTTTGTTGTAGACTATTTACTTTTAAATTTTCCACTTTCATCGTTCGTCCACTGGACTTCAGTAACTGCTTGCATTAAATATCGGTTGATTAGTGGCCGTTCCTTAATCAGGAAAAGCCAGTCCTGTCACTTAAATTCATTTTATCTTTCAGAGGTTGGTCGTGTGAATAACCTTGCACTATACGCAGCAGCTTATAGCTTTACCATTGGTTAGATAGTTTGAACTTTTAAATTACAATAGTTAATCATGCGGATAAATGTGTTTTTCGCACATTTTTTGAGAAAATGAGCTAATTATTATGGGAACTGAAAGATCTGTTAACGTCGGTAAGGAAATTGTAACAGTTTTTCTTCAGGGATTCAGATTCACGACTATAAGCTTTAACAAGCGTATGATTCATCTACATCATTAATAAAGCGTTGTATGTTAAATAAGATAAATGACAGCTATAGTTCTTCCCTCTGCATTCAATGAGTGAAATATTCACTGAGCTTGGTAGAATTGTGCAAAAAGGGGACTAGATTGAATGGCAATGTGGTTATCTTAGAGAAAATTATTTGTTTATATTATGAATCACTAAAACAGTTTTAAAGACAACATAACTTACGGGACACTATTGTGACCAATAGGCGTACACAATCAGTCACGCTAAACCAAAGTCACTCATTGGCAATTGAACTGATGTGGGACCCATGGCGGACTGTGATTGGCTGCCATTAGCAACACAATTCCACCAGTGTCACACCATGCATGGGACTGGTTCAAGAGCTTGTATCTTGAATAGGTGAGAGAAAAGGTTGTCACTGTTGTCTTTTACACCCTTGCTGCTACCCTTTGAGCAGACGTTTCAGGAGGCGTCTGCATGAAAAGGAGGAAGAGAAGGAAAAATCCTCGGTGGATTCAGTGTCAAGCCAATGAAAATTGTCCCCAAATGCAGGGATGTAATCTATGATACCCTCCTTGTCTTGACTTTTGTGAAACTTGCAAGTTCAGTCATCTTTGTGAGTAGCGCTTAATATTTAATTTTAAATAAATTAATTTCATTTCTGGTTATGTGATTTATATAATGAAAGGCATTCCTCAGAAAAAATTACATTTCATTGCCTTTTTTTAATAATAGCTTGCCTTTGTTTATTAACCACTGTTTACTTGACATGAATTTACAGATGATTCATCTTTGATTCGTCAAATAGGAGCGAATAGGGCAAATTATTGATGGGAAAGAAAGCTTTTAAATTTTCTCTCCTCTTCTTCTTCATTGTATTTTTAAAAGAAATTTTAGCCCATTCTTTGCTTGAAAACATTAAACAATGACATTCATTTGAAAGAATTCAATTCGTTTAGGGTGACACTGCCATGTTTGTCAAGAATTGCATGTGCCACGGGTGTCATTATATTAACCTTATTTCATCTATATAATATATGTACAAGCTCCAATAGACAAAGTCTTAGAATAAACATTTTTGTTCAGGAAATGTTGGAATTTGAAAAGGAGAAACTAGACAACGTATGTACTTCTCGAGGTACTCTGGAGAAAATACAAAAATCGTTTTCAGGAAAATAAAAATTGAGCTTGATAATATCTTTTAAATGTACTTTTGGTAGAAAAAGATGGCATTTGGACTTATTATGCCAAATTTTGCTGGGACTTTTATTCAGGTAGGCAATTGACATACCAGACAGAAAAATGTTGTCACTGTTGGAGCATTTGGCATAAAATGCATATCATTAGGGAATCATTCCCATTTCAAGAACTTCCTTATAATTGCCTTGTCCACAAAGTCGGAATATGGCTAGAAGGGGATTATATAGAGTGCTGCATTTCGACAGTTGTTCGATTGTGTGGAGTTGTGACACTTAGAGTCAGCTGGTAAATGTTCCATAAATTGTGTTCTTGATCCAAGAAGACATCATGCTCATTATTTACACCAAAATATTACTAATACTTTCACATTGTATGTGCTTTTTAATGATAACTTTAACAAATAGGTTGAATTTTGCGAAATCAATTGAAATTTAAATCTGCTCAACAGACAATTAAAATAAATGGAAACTAACTTTCTAAAACCCCTTCTACGCCAAAAAGACAAAATCTAACTAACTATGACTTAATTCGTCAACAAAATTTGTGATTTTTTATTAAAGCTTGACAAACAGTCATTAGTGATTTCAACTGTACATTCCTTGGCAAGTCATTCCTGGTCTCCGATATTACACTCGATAATTTGTTAATTCAGATATAA
The DNA here is from genome assembly GCA_000469805.3 of Hymenolepis microstoma. Classification (NCBI taxonomy): domain Eukaryota; kingdom Metazoa; phylum Platyhelminthes; class Cestoda; order Cyclophyllidea; family Hymenolepididae; genus Hymenolepis; species Hymenolepis microstoma. Next base: position 21,894,568 of record LR215991.1, on the reverse strand, counting down.
AAAGCACAGTTTTTCGACGCCACAGTCCCATAATCTTTTTCTTATGGATAAAGCATTCATGAGAAAGTATTAATCCCTACTTTAATTATTTTAACACTGCTAAAAGCAAAGAAACAATGGATTCTCCTGAAAAAAATTAATCAGAGACACCGATATTGGGCAAAATACAATTACAACACGTGAATTCATCAAACGGGGAAATAGTTTTATTTTATTTAGATGCCAAGACGAATAATTTTTAAAGAGACCTCAATCGGGCATGTTATTTAATGGAAACATTACAATAACTGCTCACAAGAATACGAAAAAATGCCATTTTAAATGAAGACTCAAAATGAAATTGGCCAGCGGAAGACCAACGATTGATGGAAAGTATTACCAAAATTTGGTAATCAACGTTCAAAATTCGAATTTTAACATCTGTCCACTGAATTGCAGCAAGTCTTTGTCTGTCATGCCCAGTAATTGTTGAACGTTTTAAACATTTTAAATTCATTTTTCTCTCAATGAACATATTCTCTTATATTCAGCTTCAAAACGATTTAAGTTATATTTAATAATAGTTGAATTGGGATAATTATCACTCTCTTAACACGTGTTAAAGAAGATAAATATGACGCTCCTTTTTAATTTAATTTTAATTAAATCAGAGACACATTTTAAACTTTAACTTTCTTAATGATAAAGCTTTTAAAGTATTTAAGGAAACCATGTGGGCTGATTATTTGACGATCAAGACCAAATTTGTGCATTTCAATGCCACTATTCTGCTAATTAAACTAGTAGGAAACACTTAACAAGCATATTTACACTGTACATTGTTATATATATTTTTAGATCGATCGATAAATGGCCTATTTTTAGCGCCAGTAAAATTATTATTGACACAGTGTAAATACTCTGATTTTGTTTCATTAAAGTACACTTTCAAACTAAATAGAAGCAATTTATAGTTTCATTAGTTGTCTTCATACGTATTACTAATCTCTACAATCTCGAATTGTGAATAGTGTATTGAAAAATGGCGCGGAAAACCGTAAAGTGCATTGATGCTTTTTCACCACCAGCTAATGCATGCTAATTGTGCAGTTCAGCAAAATGTCTTATTACCATTTAATCAGTACTTTATATAAACAACTGCTTTCAATTTCAGCGCGTACCCTAGTACGCTTGGTTAATTTACGACGGTGAATGATTAGAGGCCTTAGCTTCCTTTAATTTCTATTCTGTCAAAATAGTAAAATTATTTTTCAAATTACACTATAATATAATGTAATAATTAACTTCAGGTGAACTTGAGCACTTACATATCTTCCCCAAAGTTGCAGAGCTTCGAACGTCTCTTAATTAACACGAAAGTAGAATAATTCATAATAATTGGCATTTCTTATCTTTTTAACGGTCGCAGGAACTTTGATATAATTAGATAAACAAGAATTTTCTTGATTCTTTGAATTGTAAAATTAAAATAGGTAGAATTTAACTTAGAAATATAAAGGAATTAATAATCCACAATAAAAAGCTTCGATGAAATAGGATGTATTCGCGCATTCGTATTTACCACAGCTTCTCTGATCAGCATTTTGATATATGAAGCACTTTAAAACAGATTTTACTTAGAGTAACAGCTTCCCATACTTACTTTAATTGCATCCATCGTTTAAGGTGTGCATCCCCAACGATCCCATGAACGTAACCTGCACTCGGATCACCCTTCCTTCTCAAATCTTCCGTCCACGTTTGATCACTCCCTATGTACCTGTTACCCAGAGTAAAGCCGGTTCGTTTTGGCGGTCTGGAAAGCCACACACTTTAGACGGCTTCACTCGGCGTCTTGGGGGTCAACGGACACGAGTCTGCGCATGGTTAGAACGTGGTGGTATCTACAATAGTACTTTCATGCCTCATAATCAACCCAGGGCTTTCCTTCAAAGTCGAATGCACTGCTCTCCTCAAGTACCCCAATCACCTGGTAGTCTACATGGAGATAATGACTCAACTCGGTGGGGATCTGGACCAAATGCCTGCAGCCCTGTTTGGGCTGACTACGATGATCCTCGAGCTGTGACTTTTAAGTGGATTGGCACTGACGGTAAGTTTTCTCCCCCTCCCCCCCCCCCCTTTGTGATAATATATTTTCACAAATTTTTTCTCTACTGCTATTTTAAAAAATGGCACCCGAGAATCAATTTTCTGATCAATTTCAGCTAGAGAATATAGTTAGACAAAACCTATGAAAGCTAACACATTGCGGCTGCGTTGTCTTCCTGCTTAATTTATACACTGTTTCGTTTTGATAATAATTAAGGTATCACTTGTGGAAAGGCATGCAAGAGCCTCTGTAAACTTAGATGCAAACCAAATTTTACAGCGGTCAAAGTACCTCGAAACCAGGTGGAAGAAAGGTGAAGATATGTAGGTAAAACTGCGGATTATTCTCTTTTTATAAGTAAGAAAATTTATATTTAATAATTTTAATGACTGTGTAATGGAGGCACTATATCAATAGTTATTAATTTAGTAGTGATGAGACTTCGTTTTTTGCAATTCCAAAAGAAAACCTTGACGCAGAAGAATTAGCCAATGAGCTGTTATGAAAAGTCTTCACAGTTCCCAAACATAAAAGCTCTCTGATAAAGCTCATTTTTCTACTCAAATGAATTTGATCAAATGTCATCCATTGCGATGGGAATTCAGTGAGCGGTTGTTTAAAACATGGAACAGGATGCCCTTGCACTGTTCCTCCGGTGCATTCATCAACAAGCATTTGCATTTAATGCCACTGAAAATGTCAATTACTAGGATGACATCTTTCATTTTAACATCAGATTCAATGAAATTCTCAAAATTAGTCATTTGAAAAAGCATCAGTATTGGTTATTCTACCAATAATCCCCTCCTCCCTTCCTCCTGCCCCACCCCAAGATATTTATTCTCTCCTAAATAACATTGGAATCTCTGTTTAGAATATTGTTAAAAGTTGAGGTTTCTTGTAGCAGTCTCTATTGACTATCAGGGAGCTACACTTACAACAGCTAAAAAAACGAGTTAAAGACCAAGAAGTGGATAAGGTGATATGAAGAGTTGCTTGCAAATCTAGTGGATATGATGGAGAGAAACACTGTATCGTTACAAATAGGCAATGAATAGGACAAAATAGCGAGAAGAATAAAATAGAGGCATTAAAGGAGATAGGCTAAAATCCATTCCCACTTCCTTCATTCCAACGAGTACTTTAAGAACCGCAGTTAAATAGTTGACGTTAATTGAAGGGAATTCTTACTAAAATTGCATCTCAAATTCATAAACTGCTATATAGTTAACAAACAATGATTCACAACAGAAGGATTTTTTTCAAGTCTGTATTAAACTTACTTATAAGACTTCTCAGAAATATATTTATTCCTTATCTAAGATTCCAAAAATGTAATTGTTTTATTCCACTGTTCCAGAAGAGCGTCTGGATATAAACCTAGAGCTATCAAATTAACTTTTGTTGGGGAACGCGCTCAACATTCCTTCCCATGGCAGGAGAACATGCTAACTGATATTAGAACAAATGCTCCATCTCGACCTTTTGCTTGACAGGAGTTGCGCAATTCCAGTTTGTGAGCTGAAAAAAGAAAAGATGTTAGTTAGCTTTCATCCATTCGAAGGCATGGAAGAAAAGACCAGCTGATAGGGCTATTAACCTTAACAATAAATAGAAGAGCCTAAAGAAAAGCTAATTCTCATTTCTTTATTACTAAAATGCAAATATTTGTATTGAGATAAACTAAATGATGAGCTTCGGCAAGCATACAAATATCAAATTTTCAATTTATTGCTTTTATATAATCACAATCTAATTTCCCCAATAGTTCGAATGATGCCTGAAACTGATTAATTAATTATTTATTGCGTAGAAAAATGTGGAAACTCATGAGTATTCTGCTAATTTTGCCCTAATCCTAGAGCCAAAATTATTGAAAAGCGAATTCCTAAAAAGATTTCCAGGCGCTTAGATATTCAAGAATGTGGTAAGTTATCGAATTCTACTGCTATTTTAAAACCAAAGGCATAGGTAAAAGAGGGTGTGAAGGACGATTACAGGATTTCACACCCAGGTCAAAAAAAAATAAAAAAATAAAAGGTCCATCTGGTATATTTATCTTGAATTCTAAATAAAATCTTAGATTATGAGCATCCTTTCTGGGTCTAACTCTGATAATTCATCCATAAAATTGTTCGATTGTCTGAATTATTCCATAACGCCTCCTATTTAAATTATGGTAATAAGAGTTTTGTTAGTGGAGATAATTCTTATTTTATTTTTTTTTCTAAATAACAGAATCTTAGTACTCCAGCATACTTTCGGAAGGAGGTGTGTTCAGCCTTTTCATTAATAAAATGTAGATACTTCTATTAATATTATTTCAAGGATAGTAGTTGGAACTTCTAGTTAGTATTAGGTAACTCAAAGACAAAGAAGTGGGGATGGGAAAATTCTTGAGACTACAGTTACGGCACAAGAGAGCCCTACTTTATTAGAGTTGCTGAGCCGTAGTTTATGATGGTAGCTCATATCGCGTCAAGTCGATTCAATTTTTCCTAAGATTGAGAACACAGATACTAAGCGGCTTTCGCAATTTTCATAGGAAATTAATATTAAGATGGCGTTTTCAGGTTTCATACTAAAAATTATAAAAACTCGTAGTTTCTTTAACTTATGAAAATGTAAAATTTTGCCTAAGACAACATATGTAGAAACTTTTACGATTTGCATATCAGGAAAAATAGAACATTTCGTAAAATTCAACATTTTGTAATTCATATAAACAATACAAGTAATTTCAAAAAAATGATCAAAATATAAATATCATTATTAAAAAATCTTGAATAAATTTTTGTAAGTGTACTTTTACTTAAACAGAATCAATTTAAATTCATTTTTGCACTTCGCTTTTCATCAAAATAATAGAATATAAGTCAGAGTCTGTAGAGTACTGACTTTCATTATGAATGCATTTGAATTAAATAATCCAGCTCATAGTATGAAAATTGCACATTGCAGGGAGAATGTACCATTTTTTACAGATATTCGACGCTACGAATTCCAGCTACATACATGTGGTAACCTCTATTCACCGTTTACCCGGCCATGTTGTAACGATAACAATTTAACGGCTTTTGAGCTACTGCAGCGTGGCACCTGGCTCTACCTCAAGGAATTCCACTGTCGATGTCGTGAGCCTGCTGAAATTCGAGAAATTACTTACGCTAGACCACTTCCGCCAGCCAACCGAGCCATTCAGCCTCTTTTCATTAGCATGACTTGTCGGACACCGGTAAGTGTTCTAGGGATTTCCAAAGCTTTTAACAAGACAAGTATCACTAAATGTTTGTTGGAAAATTATTTACACAACTATCCAGACTCGATTATGTGATGTGATATTCATTTCCGAATGCTACGAAAATATTTCAAACAGGTCAAATAGAGATTTTAACATAATTAATCTCTCCAGATTTTCATTTTGAAGCAGTCTCCCCAAAGGGACATTTTTCCAATCATTCATTTTACTTTGATCTACTTTCCATTCTCTTTGAGATACATTTGAAATAAACTACCGCCTGGTTTACAGCTACTTGAGAAGAAATAAGAGCTTGATTGCAACGACGCTCCATTGATTACTTGTGCTTCTGCCTATTTGAATGAAAAGTGAGCAAGAGGTCAATCTGCGGCACTTTTAAGTCACTCGGCACGGAATCACTTCGCACTGGTGCAAATAGAATCGACCTGGTTAATTCGGGTCAAAATTAAAAAAGGCAGAATTTGAGTTTATTCTAATCAATGCCCCAGGAAGTGTTCACTCCCGAATTCAGAATTTGGTTTCCAGGTTCACAGGTGGAATAATGTCCATGATATTCAGAGCTTGCCTATCTGTCCATGACTTTGTCCAAGTAACGATATTTCTGATCATGTTATTCTATTTTACTTTCTTGCTGTAACTTAAACTGAAAACGGCTTTTCGAACTTTAATGCTACACAGTCGCGCAAGCTAGTAAAAACACCCACTTGCTCACACTATGTAATTATATGGCTTACTAATTTGAATTCAAAATAGATCGAATCTCCCATTCAAATGAATTAAAATAGACTAACAATTCAAACCGTTTAATAAAGGATGTTTCCTAGGTTAATATACGTGTTATTTGTGCATTATTTTTTATACGTTGCAGATTGTAAAGTAAGATCTCAACGTCACTGAATTTAGCCAAATTGGTCTACGCTTACATCGATTAAAAAACAAAAAAGGATAACGTTGTCAGATTAGTGACGGCTGATAATCGCATTGGCAAATTTATAATTTGTACGTTGACAATCCCTTTATTAATTGGTTTTCTTTCCAGCCAGTTTGTGCCACCCTGGCCACACCATGTTTTTATGAGGTGCCTAATGCGGAGGGTCTATTGGTTAGTGGGATCTACGTGTGTCAGTGTCCCCGGCGATATTTTTGTGATGCCTATCATATGCGACGACCGCGGGTCCACGCGACCACAAACACTGGTCAAAGTATCTACTTCACCTTCTGTCAGTTGTCTTTCTTTTGATTCTACCGCCCATCGAAGCGAATTCGTCCCAAATGTACCTTTCCTCCCCCTCAAAGCACCTAACCCTCCCAATTTTCCTTTTAACTCTCTCATTGCCCAAAAGGTGCCTCCTTTGCCTATCCTCTCTGTATATAAAACGTGCGAACACTGACTCCTGAATTCTTACTTATACTGTATGGCCGGTTATTGGAAGTTCCCATATTTCTTATAGATAAACAATACCAATTTTGTTTTTTTTCGGAATCATGATTTAAGGCAGCTTGAAACTCTGCTCACTTAATAATTTTATCTCATCTGACGGAAAAAAATGAAGTGAAGCTACAAGACCAACACTTCTCGGTTAAATAATTCGATCATTAGGCATTGAATATCATAGACCTGCATAAGAGTGCAGTCCAGATGACGAAACATGAAATTCGTATTGGCAGGTAAACTGTCCATTTAGAATGTGTTGTAAAGCCCAAGTCCAAAAATGAAATGAAATAGGACTCTTTAATGTTTATGACGTCTCTCTCTCATTGTTTTTATGAATTCCTTCCCATTTATCACTTGTCAAACTGTCTATTGCTTGATGCCAGTTGATTGGTGCAATTAAGCTTTTACGTAAAACTGCATAAAATACTGTCAAAACACTCTTAATAATGAGCAGATAGAGAAAAACAAGAAATATAACTGATGGGTTAAGACGTTTGAGTGTGAATTAATGACGGTTGTGGGTGGGGGGGGGGGGGGGGAGGGTGAGTGAGGAGGGGAGATGGTTCAGAGTTGTCTCCGTGGTAGTCCTGCATCAGATTTTAGTCAAGATATCAAAGCGATTGCGGGATGTGGATTGTTAGATAGATGCTGTCTTTGCGGGAGTTTACTCCTCTTCAAAGCTAGCCCACATCATTTGGGTAACTACTGGAGCGTGATTAGGGCAAAAATCTAGTTCTAGGCAAGTCACTACCGCTCCATTGCAAACTAAAATGAAATTAAAATGTGGACAACCTGACAATTTCAGATGCCTTAAGACATTGACCTGACTTTCCACAAAAACTCCATGTTGCTGTCAAATTGGTTTCTATCACGCATTTCATTTTAACGCTTTCTATGACTAATATTCTAAAAGAGCCTCTTCTACTCTAAAATGAGATTTTGGAGTTAGTTATCAACAGTCTTTATTTAAAAGAAATATTTGAAGCTTGACAAAATTTAATTTTTAAACATTTTTTCCAAAGTTAATCTTTCAAACTTTATGGGGTTGGTCGACCTTCACCATTAGACTACGCCTGTACACTCAGCTCTGCTCTATGGATATGCTAGTTCGTAAGGCCGATGCTATTTGCCGCTATTTTTTAAAGCGCAGTGAAGAAGTCATTTACCCAGTTATTTCTACTTTTTTTCTTAAGGGGGGACGAATCCAAATACTTCTCTTTATGCCAAATAAATAGTCAATATTGAAGGTTTTATATTCAATCTCGCTTATATGCTGTTAGCAATAAATGTGGTACAGAATTGGTTGGCTTCATTTGTTTCCTCATTTGTGATTACATTATAGGGGGGTGGATGGAGTAAAATTTAGGAAAGGCAAAGTGAGAAAAAAGAAGTGAATAAGCCAACTACAATATGAGAAGTTAATAAGGGTTAGGGCATTTCTGGAAGTGAGAGCGAAGTGGAAATATGCGAAATGACTTGACTAATCTTGCTCACGAAATTGGTTATGGTCCACTTTTGGCTAAAATAAATAAAATGTGCGTTACAGAGAATCATGCAGTAGCATAATTCATGGGTGAATGGTTATACTCAATTGTGGCTTTATATCAATAATCCTTTATGTCTACTTATATAGTTATTAGTAATATACATATATATTTATATTTATATTACAGCTTGGCGAAAAAAAAATTTTGGTCTTGAAATCAAAAGCTGTTACCCCAATTAAATCAATGACCGATCCTTTCTGTCTTAGTGACTTGAAACTTCGCGCTTCAGTTTCAATTTTAAAGCCAATTTTGCAGGCAAGTGACAATTATTTTGATACCACAAATAAATGCACGCATCACGAATCGATAAATTGTAGAATTTAAATTTTAAGTAGTTTTTCCATCGTAAAAGTCAAAAATTATAAGTTTGTATAACTTGAGAATTTATTTTCTAAAACTGACTAAAAGTAAGTAATAGTCTAATAAGATCCATAAATCGAGTAATTATTCATTAGACGAGTGTATGAATTTGACTCTTTACAATGTTGGAACATTTAAATAATTACCCAGCAGATGACACACAAACATTAAAGTTTGAATACAGAGTTAATCCAAACGAATACATTGGTCATTACCTCTTCAACGGAAGTGTGCTGAAAAAAATGAATGAATTAAAATATTTTATAAAATTTAATTTACAATAGATCTTTAAGCACGAAGCAAAATCATTATTTAGAGTTAGGAACGCATTCAAATTTCCGCCTCATTAAAGCACAATTAATTCTACAAAGGCTGAATTATTCTGCTTGTTTCTGCGGTTGTGTGGGACACATTATCGCATGAGCGCACAGCGTGACTTGAAAGTGCGGCCGTTCAACTTCGCGTACAGATTGAGTGCGAGACACACAGCCAGTGGCCATTCAGAAGCCTCCGCTCGTTTTACTTAATCCGCCATGTTGAATGACTAAGCTTCCTCCCTTGTGACACTCCACGCCATGCATGTCTAGAATAAACGCGTTCTTGTAAAGCTTTGCAGTGGCTTAGCTACTTCAGTGGGACGTACTAACTAGGAGAAATTGCCACTGAGGTTTATGAGTACAGTCAGGCTTAGTTAGGTAGCTAATCCGTTACAGTTGGCACACAATTTGTTATTGAACAATAATGTTGAAAGTGCATGTTAAAATCACCATTAATGCGCAAAGTGTTATGGCGATATGCATAAGAGAGGGCAAATCTTTAAGAGTTTGGGTGTAATTTGGCTCCCAATTAAAGTACCTTTCTTCCCTGAAACATGAAAATAAATTAGTTAGGAGTATAAATTGGCATTACCACTGCATGATAAACCAATTAGTGTTCATACTCAATTTAAAAAAATCCTAATCTATCTTGATATTTTACTACATATGATTCTCTAAATTTGTTTGATTGATCTCCATTTGACAGGTGCACGCACGGAAACGCCACATCAACGCCAAGCGTCTAATTAGTTATCAAATAGTCATGCCAAATGTAGATATATAAATATAAATATATATATTAGCAATGGTACTATTATTATTTATAGTAGTATTGAAAAAGATTAGAATTTTAATTTCAGAAAGATAATAAAGTTGTTTAATCGAATATTCAACAAATAATTAAAAATGCTGAAATCAACGTCAAAGTGGTAAAGAGCCTTACACTTCATTTGATTCTTAGGCTCGGCTTGCGGTGTATTTACTTAATGGTTACTTCCGGTTACAAAAGTTCCAATTAGATAAATCTTCTCCAGAATCACAACCAATTTTTCCTACCATGATGTTCTGTTTTATCATTAAAGTTCCTTCTTGCCATTCTAATTGTATAGCTTCTTTCAGTGATTTTAAATTCGAATTACCTTTGATAGTTCCGAACATCTCGCAGTTCTAACATTATCAAGGAAGGAATGAGCGCAGAGCTAGCTAGCAGAGCTTCGCATACTGTTTTCACGTACTTTCATACAAATATTGAAAAGTCCGGACCTAGTTTCTATAATTTTGACCTTCAAAGGTTGAAAGGTATGTTAAAATTTGAAGCTATGCTTAATTTTGGGCCTTTGCCACAGTTTTTCTAATAAGTGAACTTATTTTACAGGTCAATTAGCTGTGTTCGACACTTTGTGACATTGTTAACAAAAGTACTAGGAAATTGCAATTGGAATGTCTTGTAACCAAAGGCAAACACGTTATGCTAAATATTCACTAAAAATAATCATGGAATGACTATGAATGGAGAGTTTAAACAAAGGGCTTCTTTCGAAAATCCAAACTTCAAATCTGGATGACTGAAACTTTTTTCATAAGCAGTAACAAGATATGATTTATTAAAGTTATGAATAAACTTTGTCATGAACGGAAATCTGACAATGAACAGTTTTATTTCTCACGCTCAGAGGCATTATCTTAACAGAACGAGAATATGTGATGACAAAAATTTCACCGTTTAGTCAAAAAGGAAGTTCACGCAGAAAATAATGCACTTTAAAAAATGGAGCCCACTTGTGAGTAGAATAGTACCTATAAAAAATGAGCCTTGATTTTAAAACCAGTGAAAGATCGACAATTGGCTAACCGATAACATAGTGAAACAGAGGTAGAGCCTACTCCTGAAAACAGGGAAAATTCAACCAAATTAGAAAAGGTTCTTCCTCTAACTTCAGTTGATCATTTCCTCATCGTAGTTATATCTAATTCTTTACTTGCATGACTTGATCTATTTACTGATATTCGCGAGGTATGACAACTCAACATATTGTCAACCTGTTCAAAGATACGGACAATTCGTCAGTTGCGCAAATATCACATTTGAGATCTTGTCAGGCTGTCGAGTCAAAAGTACTGAGACAGGTTACCTTAAGACTACGCTCAAACTGAAGATTACCAAAAAGATACATCTTTGTAAAATCTCATAATTGATTTTTAATGAAGGTGGCTACAGCTTTGTGTGACTATCTTACTACCAGATACTTTGTTCTAAATTCTGCGAGCATTTGTGCCATGGTGTTTTATTATTTTGTCTTCTTAACATGTGAGGTCCACTTTTAGTGCTGGTTTATTAGCACGAAGCATTTTAATGACAGCTAGCGCTATATTCTTAAAAGAGTCAAACCTTCCAGGCATTGTCTTTTTTATTAATAAATGCCTTTTAAACTCACAAAAGACCATTCTCTTCCCTTTTAGATTTTCAACAACTAACTCAGAAAATTGTATAAAAATTAATGGAAAAATCAGAAACGAGTCAAAGTATGATATAAATTTGTTTAAATATGCAATCTCAGAAAATGTTTAATTTCTCAAATTATTAGAAGTGCATGAGACTTTTGGAATTTTTACACGTAAACACTGCCGATTGATATGCAAATGCATACTATTTACAAAATTCTTCTGCACAGACCCATATTCTTTTAATGTACACTCGTTTACCAGAAAGGCCGCATTAATTGACAATTCAGCGCAATATTATTTAAATTAGATTAATATGTAATACTCTTTTATCATTCAAATAGTACTAAATGAGCTAATCGATTGCGATTAATATAGGTTGCAATCAAGCGCAGAGGCTCTATTGATTTCAAACTAAGGCCGCCCTCGGCTATGATGAAGAAAATTTAAATTCAAAATTTTCGGGCTTTCTGAGGATTCTTAAAAATAAGTGCCTTCGAAAATGCCCTTCAGCCTTCAGTATTGGAAAGCCATCTACTATCCAAATAAATTGCTTAAATTGAGACAACGAATAGGGTTTAACCACAGTTTTATAAGACTCCTTAGGAGATGTCTAATTCTAATATATCTTAGCAATGAAGTTTATTTTTGGGGAAATGCAATCAATTACATGGGAATGCGCATAAACCGGAAACACAGGGATTTCTGCGTATGGAACATTGAGTTTAAAATGTAATGTCTTTCCAACGACTTCGAGCGCCTTAATATTAAACACTTTAAACATTTAGCGTTAAGGTAATATCTTCGAGTCTAATTTCCCTTAAAAATGAGCGACTTTCAATACCCACTTTGAGCTAGTTAAGAGCACGAATAAACACCAAACCATATGGATTTTGGCATTAACAATCTTTGTAGTGTATTGATGCGCGTTCCAAGCCTGTATTGTTTTACCAAGCTCAACTCGAATATATATCTCTTTCTTTTCTTACATTTCCTAGAACCTTCCTGATTAAGTGTCCATCTTTCCTTGCCCTAGCACTATCTTATCATTTGTAATGCCATGTCATACACCTCGGATTTTAGTTAACGAGATGCTAACCATTTGTGCATTTTTGCGTATTTGTTAAATACGACAAATTATGAATTAAATAGTACTATGGCTAATAATCATAAAACTGAATTGCAAAATTTTCACAGACTTACAAGTCAAGCCCCTCCTGCCTTTAGGCGAGCAGTCGCATGAGTAGGAACTAGAGCTGTAAGATGACGAAGACGAGCAGCTGCTACTACAACTACTGGAGCAGGAGTCATCACAAGAACTGCCTGAGTACCTTGAGCAGGAGTCATAACTGCAACATGAGCTGCTACGGCTGTTGCTGCTAACGCGGCGCACTTCAAATGAAAATAGAGTAATGGCGGTTTTGTTACATATTTCACATTGTTGAAATCACAAAAGCCTTATTCTGTTCATAGAACACACTATTTTTTGTCATATCTAGCCGCGCTTTCTTACTGAAGGAAAATATATTTGCCCCGAAAATATGTCCAAATGCGTGATTGACAAAAAGTGGACACTTGTCATGTTATCCAAATGTAAAGCTGGTAAATGAAACGGTGAAAAATGTTTCCATGAATACGAACATCCAAACCAAAAGGAAAAGATTGAAAAAATGTCAATTTGAAGGAAATTTAATTGTAAATATTTGAGGAGTTCGTTCTTCAATATGCTGAAATATATTTAGTGTGTAACAAAGGAATTTTGCGTATGATACGATACTGCTAAAAGCGCGGTCGAAGAGAGCTTCCCATCCAATCAGGGATTAATGTTCGAAGTAGTGTTAGATACATTTAATCATTTATGAAAAGAAACACCCTTCACTCTATTCTTTATAAGTTCCCGCTACCGCGTAAATGGACTAGCAGATTTTGGAACAAAAATTATGCCATTAAACTTTGTCAGAGGTAGAGTGTGATTGTCAGCAGGTAGTTGAAATTCATAAAGGACATTTATGGTTTAGCCAAGAGCCGACTTGTGTGTTAATTGTTTAAATTATGAAAGCTATGAACCTACTGTTCAGTAGCATTATTAGTAACATCTAGCATATATAAATATGAGATCAAGTTTTGGAATAAGACTTGATACAGTAAGCTCTCTCAATTGAGCGAAAAATCGACCACTTGATATATTTTAACTTCTGATGAACTAAACTTCAATTAATGTCATGATTTGGTTCTTTCCAACTCCATTCAATCATGCGATATTCATAGTCTGTCATAAAAAAATAATTATAAAATTTAAGGTGCATTAGAATATTGCGAAAGATCATTCGAGTTGTCAGTGCATAGAATGAATTTATACAATGTTAATTAGATAAAGCTTCTTCTCTGAGTGCAAGATACAAATGACTTACTAATTAGTTTAGAACTCGTAGGTATAATTGTAAATAGTGTGTGTTTCAAAGTGAATTTGATGACTTCTCCAACTAAAACTTTGGGCGTTTGAGAGCAAATTTTATCTGTTAATTTAGGATTAAACATTAACTAACCCTAATTAACTAACCAAATAATTATAATAATAATTATAGGGCAAATATTTGTAGAGGTAATTTAGTATAGTTAGTAAAAATATGAAACCCTGAAGGAGAACTAATCCTAACCCTAACTAATTAGTTGGTGATTAATTCCAAAATATTACAATTATTTGTCGGTATTTTACAGCGAAATTACTAAATACAACACTATTATGAGATAAATGCCTTAATTAATATTAATATGTTGTGAACTGAAAAATAGACAGTTATGACATGAGAGGAAGGCATAAGAGCATTCTTTTTTAAGACATTTGATTGACTAAAGCCCGGAAACCTTTCAAGAACACATATTAGTATCCTTTTAATAAGAAGCCAAAGCAGGTTACAAGAAAGTAAAATGTTGAATCCTATGAATCAATAATGTCCCTATATCTAAGCGTCCGTTTGCGTGGCAATAACAATGCATCTTCTATATACGTATAAGCAAAATGGACTTCTTATCGCGATTCGAAAGAGATCGAGGAAAGTGTGGTAACAATTCACTTACCACGTCTCACATATCTTCTTTTGTAGCCTAAAACAATGGGAATAGCAAGGATTAGTTTAATTGTCAAACAGCATTAAATCTGGGCTATCCCAGACGACGAGATATTTGCAGTTTCGGAAGCGATTAAAATTGTTAGCTGAGTAGGCGTTCCGGTTAATAACAATGAACATTTTACGCACATTGTCCAACAGCAGAATCGATTTCTGTCAAAATGGGAAAATTTTATCTGTTAAAGGTAAATTCAACTATCTAACATTTCCCTTCTGGCCAAGAGTTTCAATAAAATCATTCCTTAAAACAGTTTACACTAATAGTTTTGAAAATTAACATTAAGCTTTATATTATAATGAAAGTTAATGTCTGAACTCGTTTGAGAAAAATATTTAAAATTTACTTTAACTATTAAGAAAAAAGGCAAGATAGCGTATTTGATTTTAATTATGATATTACGAAAGCTCCTGTTTAATACTTACCATCAACTGTTCGGTAGAGCACACGATTAGGAATTACTTGTTGGCACGTGGCTAAAAATTATATTCCGAATAATTAATTCCATATTCCAATAATTTCAAAATAACTACTCAGTGAGTGCTAAAGCATATTTTCTCTTATATAGTTAAACTCGGAAAACAAAACATTAGCATAAATATGAAATGTTGGTCACCATCGATGGACCTTTCCTACATACGTTTTGGAGTAAGATACTTTTTCATAAGATAATCAGAGGGAACATATTCACCGAGAAATTCTAAAAGTAGATTTAAAAAGGATGAACAGGAAGCAAATTTTAAATACTAAAAAAAATTCTTTCTATCTCAATATTTAAATATATACGTATATTATTATGAACAGAGGGTCTATTAAACTGTGCAATAGTTATGATTATTATATAAAGCAAAATGGCAAACCTCCATTATATTCGTATGACATGGTGTTTTTGCCAACGAAATTTGAAAAGCGAGAGAGGTGCTCACTGTTTTTTTACAAAGTTATTAACCTTCCAAACACCTTACAGGTTCAACCAATTAAAATCCGTATCCCTAAGAACCACAATCTACTTTGAAATTTAATTAACTTTGTGAGAATTTCCTTACTATTGAGAAATCAATTTTGCCTGAATACGGTGAGCTTTCAATTAATATGACATTTATCAAATTAACATATTGAATTTAAGGCAGGGTTAATTTTTTATTTGAGTTAAAGACTGATGATTTCGAACCAATCTAATTGAATCAATTTGTGAATTTGCCAAGTAATTTTATGGCAGTAAAGTTTGCGTGAATTTTCCAAGAGCATTACGCATTATATGAATTTCACTATGATCTTGAACAATCCACTAGAATAAAATATTTAGTCATTGATGTATGCCGTTTAAACTTGAAGCTATTAATACAAAATTGGTATAATGATGTTTGTAGAGTAGGGTGTTGAACGAAATATGAGAAGATGGAGACAAGTTAAAGTGAATTACGTTGCCGACCGAACATTGGAAGAAATTTTAGGTGTAACAGTACTAGTAGACATGTTAGAAGCACCAGAAAGTACTTTATTCACGATTTTTTAGGAAGGAACCTTTATTTCTGCAGATGATCACACGAAAATTCCTTGGGTACTAAGTTGAAATCATTAGAGACTGTTAACATCAGGTGATCGCTGCTGATATAACCAAATTAGTCGAAACTTGGCTTAAATATCAGAACTCAATAATAGCTTTTTATTACTGTAATTGATAGCGTGATCCGAAAATTATGCAAGTCAATGACATTGGAATAAGTCCATTATAACAGCTATTTCCGTTTTAAATATAACCAGCAATGACTTGTTAATTGATCTCAAATGGGGTGAAAATTACTTGCTTAATCATACAAATTCGTATCTAGTTGGAACAACATGATATTCTCTTCATTTAAAATCTCCCACATAATTAAAAGTTTGAACAGTGCTTTGTATTATCACGGACTAAATTTCAACTCCCCACAGCTCCATCTTATATTGCTTAAACGCTTTTAGATTAAAATTACTCAAAAAGAAACATTAAATTATGTCAATATTTTAATTTTGCAATTTTTTGACTACCATTGTGTGTGGTTTTCATGTTGCCTAGAAATATAATTTGAGTGAATGCTGATTTTCAGCATTGATAGGAGAGCCTATAGAATTTGTCATGGCATCGATTGCATATTTTTTCATTTTAAAATATTTTGCCCAAGTCAAGATAAATTTCAATCTGTATCATATGAGAGAAATTTAAATTATCGAATAAGGGGTAAAAGAGAAGAGAACTAAAGCTATATTGTGAGCATCGTCTTAGCGTCAAAGTTCGGACTTAATTTGCTCTTCTTGTCCTGGCAGTGCAATATTTACTTATTAATAAGCGTGCTGTTTTATTTCCAAAATTCAAATTCCACCAAGTTTGAGGCTTTTGGCATGTAGGTCAATTAGGATAGTCTGACCGACCAATTTAGAACAACCCTTTCGTCAATACTAGCTGCCAAAACGCAGAGGACTTAATAGGTTTGATTGCCTCGTTACAACCGTGAGAATGAGGTGGGCAGAAGATGTGTTTTCTAGTTAATGTACAATCCTATGGCCTGTTGAGCAGAGGGAAACGCGTTAGAGGTATTGGACTTAAGAACTGTGGTTTAATTACTTCATAAACTCCTTTTAGTTAATGCATATCCACTATTTCTATCAGTTATATTAAAGACCCCAAAACGCGTAGTAATACAAATTGCTATTACTTTAGCCATTAATCTAACCCTAATGTCATAGGCAAGATCGTTTTCGTTTCATTACAATCTAGTCCCTTGTGAGCAATTTTAGAACTGGAAACAATTTAATATTTTATTAAATTGATAATTCGAATTAATGAAACTGTGTAGTAGAGTATCATCAGATGTATATTCTCCTACAGAAGTGATGATGAGAGAAAGCAAGAAAAGGCCAGAACCTATGGGTAATATTTTCAAACCGGCTTGTTGTAATGAATGTTATGTTGGGGGGAAGTAGGTGATCTATAATTCAGGACGAGGGTAATTATTTGTTGGAGGTGATAGATTCAGCAGTGTTTTCTCGAATATTCTCTACTTTCGTCGTCTCCTAAAATGTAAAATCATTATAATCAGTTAATAGTTAGTTTGCATCTTTACAATATTATTACCAATAGGCATATTTAAAACTGTATATTATCTTTACTACTGGTTAAGAGTTAGTAATATATATGCATGATCTATTACTGATGCTTCAAATCTTACAATGAGCAAACGCAGATGGAACGCCACATTTCCAACGTTGATATCAAATGCCGTGGAGTAGTATTTGAGCGAAACTCCTAATTTGTTAGGCACAACGGCCTACCTTTCCGAACTTATGCTCTTGCCGCTTCAATTGTAAACCAACCTATTAAACTAGCGTAAAGTTGACCAATTTTTCAAATAAAGTGACATATAAATCTGCTTCTACGTTTAATTACTGAGACTATCCATTCTGTGAAGGCAAATGTCTATTCCTCTTCTATCAATATTTTTATTACTATTTCCTCACAAATAGAAAGCATGTTTAAGAAGGGTTCACATTCCTGATATTTAAATCTAACCCAGAAGGTAAGGGTAATGTGCTCACACGGATTAACATTTCTTTTTCCTGACTGAAATTTAAAAAACTCGATTTAAAATAGGGGTGCATAAATATTAATCAATTAAAAATTGAGCACAAAATAAAATGGCCTACATCTTTTAAACGGATAGCACTTGGTCTTTGAGATTATAACTATAGGATTAATTTCGGAAAGGACACAATGTTCATTTGATTTTAATTATAATCAAAGTTTTGTTAAGTAAAATGTGGGTTATAATGAAAAGAAATTCAATGGGAGATAAACATAAGAAGCGCTTCAGAAATGTGGAAAATGCCATGGAGCGAAAAAATGAAAAAGTCGACGTTTCCGGCTGGTCGGATTGGCCAATTGATTCGCCAATAACTTACCTTGCTTGCCTAAAATGAAATTGGAATAATGCATATGCCTCTATTACATCATCAGTTTAAAGGAATTTGTTTGCTTGAAAATCTTAAAGTTAGAAAATGTAAAAAAATACCAAGCAGAGGGATCAAATCAATTTCTTACAATGTAACCTAAAATACACCCTTAATAATTTAATCATAAGACAGCATAACACGCATCAACGTTCATTGGGAGATTTCTTCCATTAAAAATCTGCTAGAAGACAAATACACTGGATAGAGTAGGCGATGGCTCAATTTAATCTCAATTAAAATGAAAAAGCGAGAAACCATCTAATCATGGCTGTGAAGAACGATATTCCCATGATCAGCACGCAATGTATCAAAGTAAGCAGTAATCTATAGGATGCGGAAAATGTTTCATCTGCTTGTATATATAGATTTATTTTTCTCACATTTGAGGCTTCTTAAGAAGATTGTTCATGATTACTATTTACAACCTTTTCTCTTAACATAATTAGGATTGGTTAATAATAAAAACCCCTGTCCAATAAATGAAAAATAGTGATTTATTAAGAGTTTCCTTTGGTGGAGTATTGGCCTGTAAATAAGTTCGTCACCTTTTTTACTTTCCCAAAGATGTCCTAACTATGTTTAAATTTAATCAACTGACCAAGTGAAGTTGAATATTTCCTGTGATTCAGATTCTATACCTCATGTTCCCTAATTCAAGCGTCATGATTCATTGTTCTACTTTCTAGATGGCTGTATTGGGAAGAAAAACTTTGCCCAATAGAGTCAGAGTGGAGTAGGATGTTATTTCCGGACATGATTCACAACTACCAGAGTTTGATAGGATTCACGGATTATGGATTCTATTTTTTGGTTTTTTAATACTTAAGTCTTATAACTTTTCAAATATAATCAACACTATTAAAATGGTATCTATAATAACATTTTCTCGTAATTGCTACTATCTGGCAAGCGATTGAAAGTAGGGATAAATGCATTAACTATTACCATTTTCAAAGATTTAATTTCGTTTTATTTTTATCATGAAACACTAATTATTATTGCTGGCATAATTCAACCAACTTAATTTCAAAATTTGGAGGAATTTCTTATTTAATTAAATTCAAACTAAAGTTGGCATTTTCAGAAAAATACTTACAGTCACAATATTTTTCCCAGAAAATGAGGGGAATTTGATTTCGAGACAGCCGTATTAACTTTGGTGCAAGTCAGTAAATGAGTAAAGCATTTGACATTAAGATGACATGCATATTGAAGTAAAATGCCGCATCATACTTCTCAAAAGGTGCTTAACACTTTGATCTGGATTGTAATAGTCCAAAATTTTCGAAACCATGTTCGTGTTTTTTATAAAACCAGTCAAGGTTCTATGATTAATCACGACGAAATTATTGTTAACGCTCATTTCTACTCAAATACTGATAGAAGTTAAATTAAATAAAGCAGTAAGAAAGGACAATTTGTCTATTAGCTTTTAGTTAGTTCGTCACATTTTTAAATGTTACTCTATAGGGGCGTATTTTAGAATCCCAGTAATATTTAATTGTTTACTTTTAAGAAATCATGATTTCCACACTTAAAAACCTGATAAGTAAATATGTTCCCTGTGATCATTGTAAAATTATAAATAATCAACTTTTAATCCGGGTTTCTTCAAAATAAGGAAGACACTAGGAAATAAAAGGATAATTTAAGAATTCGAGGATCCAGAAAAGGATTCTTTTCTCCCATAACGGAAGATTTACAGTGACCTAAAAATACCCCTGTCAGATTGATGTATTTGCATAGAGTGTAAAAGCGTGATACTCATAAGCACTCTTCGAAAACCATTCAGAAATACTGCTGTTGGATTGAGAAATAGCATTGGTATCTCCTTTTGGCAATGAACTAGTTTTACAGACAAAATCACTCACTAACCAGTCTGTGTTAACAAGTTAATAAGACTCAAATGGACTAACAGCATTTGCCACCGCGTCTTCTTGGAGGGCAATAATCAGAAGATGAGGAAGATGAAGAACTGCTGCTTGAGCTCGATGATGATGATGAGCAGCAGTAACAGCAGCAAGAGCTGTCTGAAGATGAGGATGAACTGCTACTGCTGCTGCAGCTGCTAGAACTTGAGCTAGGACAACGATATTTACGTCGACGACAAGTGCACTTCACATCGTATGATGATGAAGAGGAACTTGAACAAGAACTGGAGCTAGAACTTGAGCTGGAAGAATCCCAGCACTTACAGCAGCGCTCTGAAATGGAATAAAAGTGGTAGTTTTGCACATGCAGATTCCTTCACTTTATTTATGCCACAAAAAGTACAATTACTAAAGTATACGAAATCCTTAAAACAAACTTTCTACCTGAGTATGAGTAAGTTCATTTGATGTGATTGGCCATATGTTAATTAATATTTAACATAAGCGCCATAAGTAAACGATATTTCTTCAAATTAATTTTGAAAATATGTCTAAAGGTTCAATAAAATGCCTCAATGATTTAAACAGCTTTTTTATTGTTCATAATGCGAAGGTAGTTAATTTAATAAAAACGCTATATCATTAACAACTAGCCAGTATTTTTGCAGTAGATTAGAACTGGAACGAAAGCAATTTTAGAAGAACGCATTAAGTCTGCACTATTGTTTGTTGGGGAAGATAATAGCTTCAATAATTATGGTTGTGAAGAGTCTAAAGAAGTTGAAAACGAGAAATGATATTGATATCATTTAGAGAAAAAGTGTATATCTACCTCGAGGCATTATTACTGTGTTGCTTAGAGACATCCATTTTCCTTAATTCATCAAATTACTTCCCTTGTAATGTGATCTAAACTCGCCTTATTGAGATGTTCTCGAATAAATTGTTATTTAAAATATTCTTCGTTCACTTATATTATAATCTCCTCTACTTTTTATTTTTATCTTTCTCTTATTCTTTCATTTATGCGTTTTTCAACTATTAAATGGTGGAAAAGTCTTGCATACATGTAGTGAGTCGAAGTAAAGGAAGATTCCTCTACTTACAATGTTTTCAATGGTACTACTGGCGAAAAATTTTCGATGTTAACCTAAGCAGCTTCTGGTAATAGCGTAAGACTGTCTTAAGCTCAAGAAAAGTATCAACGTACATAATGAAAGGAAATCGTGTATGGATCGGTTTCAGAAATAATTTACAGTCATCTATTACAAAACAGCTCATTTTTTAACAGTTATAAATAAGTCAAAGAAACCGATTCCTTAATATAAATGATGTTGTTTTGATTCAATATCAAGGTGAAGCTAAGCTAAGGAGATATAACCAATCGTTACTTTTAGTCAAATATTCAATACCCTCTAAATATGAAAACACCCTATTTTTACGGGATTAATCTAAATTTTATTTTTGAAAACATTTGGATATCGCAACACAGGTTGAAATGTTTCACTGAAAACGTAAACAATATAAGATATTAAGGAATTAAATTGAGTTTATTTTAATACTTCCTATCATATCGTCTACCGACCTATTTACTTATCTTCGGCCTAAAACGATTTTAAATTCTCAAAAAAGAGCTAAAAAATCACTCTTAGTCCTGAAAATAAAATGACACATTAGTTCTTCATTATTTTAGCACCCTTCTTATTATTTACTTCACAAGCGTTATAAGGTGATCTGAACTTCAATTACTTTCTTTCATTTAAATGAAACTATGTGTAATCTCGGTAGCAAAATGCAAATTTTGTCTGTCAATCTGTTTATTTCCATGATCCCCGCGTGTTCATTAAAATAGAGGTCACCTATAAACAGTTTAAATTACTGTGAATTACTTTACCAAGAATTTATTTTTTAATATGAAGTATAAATTTAATCTAAAAACTCACTCTTCCTCAGGTACTTCTTGAGAGCCAGGCCTGCAAATATAAAGAGCCATGATTTAATATTCTGAAATTGGACAGCCATATTTAAGCGAATTTCTAAATTAACTTACATGATAGGTCACAAAGGGGGTCGTCAATCACTAAGGAAAATAATAATAATAATAATTTATAAAATCTGTGAAAAGTGTTGTGCACTTAAAATAAAAATTCCCACAATCTTGATAATGACTTAAGGATTTGTTGGGGATAACCTGAGCCGCGCAGTACCCTAGAAAACATTTACTTATCATAATTCGCATTAATTTTTTTAGTCAATTATTGATTAAGTTAGAAAATTAGTAAGTTAAGCAGTTAAGACCTTGTATTAGAAATTAGAATTACAACTTCACAGTATTTGTACCTTTCACTGATTTCGACGCAGACAAAGAAATTAAAGAAAAATTGTTAAAATCTTTATTTTAAAATGATTTAACTGCGTTAATTATTAGGTAATTATGGTGTGCTATAGTTAAGTTTATGCGCATTAAGATTAATTTTAATTGTTTTATTCTGATTACACACCACCGTATCTCACTCACAGTACTCATCTTGTGTAGTTTAAACAAAAAAAACTTAATTAAATAATTTATTTTTTGTAGTTTGATATTGTTAAAAGCAAAATAGATAATAATACTAATGCATAAATAATCCAAAACATTGTTAATGTGATGTTCCTTAATTTATCCATTCATTTGTATTATGAACAATCGATTTCAATTTTAATCGAGATTTCTTTTCAAAACACCCGTTAATAACATTAAATCGGCTTAAATTCATTTTCAAAAAATATTCCCTCATGATGAATAGAATAGGTTCTTTGATGTGACTTACGCAACTTATTAAAAGCGTCACAGATTTAAAATTATCTAATGACAGAAATTGATCATTTGAGCTAATGTCTTCATTAAATCCTAAAATTGGCTTTAACAAAATATATATATAAAAGACATTTAAATTAATGTTTAAATTGTCTCAAGTTAAAGATCTATTGGTCACTTGTCACTGCTATATTTAATTAACAACGCCTATACCATTCTTAAAATTTTGGCAAATATGATTAAAATGGCCGCACAGAGTTAAAATAAACATTCCCATTTGGTGTTTTAAAGAATTTTGCATACCTGGCTTTGGTTCAATTTTTGCATAAACCACCTTCATAGTCGATGAGTAGGGTTGGAAAAACTATGTTAAATGTAGCAAAATGTGGTTCACTGTAGTAATCAGCCTATTTACGAAGTTATTAGCTAATACGCGTTGACGAATCATGAGTATTTCTAATCGAATCAAATTGGTACTGCGCTGCGTACCCCTTAATACACCTAAATAGCAATTCAAATTTCATACACTATCCCAGACAAGAGAGCTTTCAACTCCACTCCCTCATTTCATTCTTTTCAGCAAATAAAATCTGAGTGCATCCTTCAACCGAGAATGTGTTTGGAAAACATCGGCTAGTATAAAATGAAAAGTAGTCCTCTCATATTTGAATAACTCGATTTCACTGATTCCCTCGATTATTTTCAATCTTTGTGTAGTGATGGGTACGATTTTTGCCACTTAATGGGGTCTTAATACAAATTGGCCGTTGCTTGCAGATGAAATTATATGTCAGAGAAATTTTGTATATTCATTATTTAAATATCTGTTTACCTTGTTTTAAGTATTTATTTTTTGGCAAGCTTAACACTATTTTTAAGAACTAAACTATAACCTGATATTCCACTAGAACGAAACTTCAAACCCTGAAGGAAACAGAAGTACGTGTTATATCTAATCATATGGTGTAAACAACTCGAATAGCCACCATTCATTTGGCTACTTTCAGTGGTAGGATGTGCATATTAGGAAATTTATAAATAAATTTATAACAAGAAAATATAAATAGAAAATATTAAATTGATTTATGAAACAGAAGCTATTAAAGCCCGGCGTCGTGAGTCAAATTCGGTAATTACTCATACCCCATCGGGAGAGATTAGATAGAGACCAAACTAGGTAAGATTATTCACTGGCCGATTTTATTGATTTAGTTAAGGCTCAGTTTAAAAGTTAAGAAATGAGTTTTGTCTGATTGAGACTAGTTAAGCCAATCCCTAGACTTCCGTGTCGGATATGCCAAAATTATGATTGGTCGAATAACGGACCAGTCATTGAATCACGGTTTTTTCGCCTTATTGTAATCTGCAATGGCCGTAATATGGAAGTGACATGACGTGGCAGCGAAATTGCATGTCCAACTCATGCCATTGATTCGCCTTCTTATCAGAAACTGCCAACAGATCGTAAGTAAATAAAATATAAAACGATTAAGTTTGAAAACGTGTATTAAATTTCCTACATTTGCAAAAGGAAGAGTTGTTTAGATAAACAGAGTTGAGTAAGTATAAGAATTAGTAACAAGGATCGAAATTTGTTTCCATGATTCATGAATAAATTTTCGAAGAGTGAGAGACTACGGCAAGAATTGGATTTCGAAAAGAGTGAAAGCTAAGAAGAGCATGAAGCAGCATCTGGACACTCCAAATGGTCCTATTATTTACCATAAAATGAAATGCAACTCATACTAGAGCACAAAGGAAGTCGCCATGCGAAGAGTCACACTCCCTTTGAATTCCGGAGGCATTACACGCTTCCCGATTAGACTACTATTCACGCCTCTGTTTCCAAACCTCTAATCTCATATTTCCTGATGTGATAATTCTCTGTGAGTTAAAGATAGATACTAGACATCAACTCTGAATTCCATATCGTTCTCCATTTTTCCATTATTTTGAAATTGCATTAAAAATCAAAATGGAAGGTCAAATGCAAATTAAAACTGATAGCATAAAATTTTCGACATTCTTTGATTTTAAAATGCAAATAAATAAGGGACTTTTATTAAATATTTTTATAATGCCCCTGGGTTTTGATAATTTCGATGAATATCTAAGAAAATCAGTAAATTCCGTCTCATAGTTTCGGAAATAATGATATGATTGATGAAAACGGATTTTTCTTTGGAATAAGCTATTAGCAAACCGTTCACTTTAAATTAACACTGCTAAATGAGTTTTGATAAGTTAAAAATCTTAGCTACGTATGCTCAGTTATGTTAGGGTCATATGAATTGCTTAATATTCTGTTAGATCTCGAATTGGTAAAAACGGCTCTTCAATCAATAAAGAAGCAGTGGATATCTTGGGCAAGCACGTGCTCAGTAATTCAATTAATGAGAGATTTCGAATTTCAGTTTGGGTAGCAGTAAGTCAATTAATGGGCAAATATTGAACAATAATCCCACTTTAGAAATTGTATAAGACCACTCGATACCTCAAAATTACTCCCGAAAAATTTTAACTTACCTTTCTTTAATCGTTTATTGAATTTGCAGACTAAACTTCAGCAACCTCTATGGCAAAATCCCCTAGTATGGAATGGCTCCCGAAATTAGCTAAGCACCTCAACAATATCGAGGAAGTAGAACGTGCGATAGTGTGTGGAATAGGTTTGTTGAGGTCGTTATGGTAATGATATACGAGCTTGGTCATTAAGTACAGTTTTTGGTACATTGACCCTGTAATAACTGTTGATTGTTGATTGACCGAGAGGTCACTGCACTCGTGACCTCAGTAGCTCCCTAACACGATTAGCATCACGGCCGCAAGTTACAGAATATTCGAAGGCGCATGAGTTTGCTTAGTTCAAGCTTGTGTGGTCCAAACTGTTCGTTTTTTTCAAATGCTTTGTTGCATTGCAAATTCAACAAAATGTTTTGTTGTGAATTTTATAAATATTAAGACCTGTCATCATACCAAAAATCAAGTGTTGTTCAGTTAAAGATTCGTATCAGCAAATAAATCAAATGCCCAAATAGACTTTGGTATCACAACAGATACAGTTAAACTGGTTTGAATTTTTTTTCGTCTAATTAAATTCCCACTGATCTTCATTAAGTTTGTGGGTTATATTTCAACAATTCAATTAGGCACACCCTAGTAACTTATACCCGAAATTTCAAATTTTTCTAGTCTAATACTTTCTGAACTTCAAATAATAAGTCCTCACTATTCAATGCTTAAAAGCTGACTTGTAAAGCTAGGTTAACCGCTAACCAGTTGCAATCAAGGAGGATTGACTTGGTGATTTGAATCAATTGTCTTCCTTTGTGCACTTATTAAACACCCATGCGAGCACTTAATATGAATTGAAACTTATCTTAAAAAAAAACAGAAGACCAGGCTTCTTTGATGCCGTAAGGTGAGTAATCAGGTAAAACGTGAGACTTTATTAATTTTATTAAATCAAGACAAAGCCGTTAATTTATCAGGTCAGTAAACGATATGCTCTCGGGAAAATAGGAAAATGTAATTAAAGAAATCAATTTGGAGAAGCGATATTGGAATTTGGACGAGGAATTTTGGAATTTACTTTGCATTTCAGATGAACAAGTTGTAACAGGCTCTTTGACGAGATTCACAGAGGATATAATGCCAACGTTGCTTATACCGTGTTAGACAATAAGGGATGTGGGATAGACTTATCTCCATGTGGTGCATCCTGGGCAACGTTAACCCATAGGGCATAAAAGTCTACATCGGCAGTTGACTTCTAACTTCAAACTACCATGACCACCCAACTGTATGTCGTATTCCACCACTTCCACAGTACTCACATTAACTTTTTTTCTCCACCTTTGTGTCCGTCTCTTCTACATTTGTGAATCACTCTTCTGTTCCCCCTCTCGACTTTTGTGACTTTGACGTTTCCCCTCCCCCCCCCCGTAAAGCCCGAAGTCAACTAAAGGGCTAATGATAGCTGTCATACAGCCTGCCATTTGATATAATAATAATTCTGAGTCATGACGTTAAAGCAAATCTTATCTTTATAAACTTTATAACATCATATAACCGAGTATTTGAAGTCGTTGTTAATTGTGATACCTGTGAAACAGCAGCCCCTTTAACGGTGCCAAGGCTTTGTTTTTCTTTAGTGAACATTCTCACATAATTCATTGCCTACCACGTAACTATACTCCCTAGAATTACCTCGAGATGAAAATTTACGCCTTTAGAAATGCAAGAGAATACTTGTGGCATTAGAAGACAGCACAATATCTCAAAAGAAGCTTTCCATTTTATTCGGCATTGAGATGCCGGATATAAGGCACGAAGGAAGAAGGACTGTGTCAAGGAATCAGGGAAAACCGAAATTCGTCTAGGTACGAGGACTATCTGATCACCTGTCGTATAGGTTTAAATTTTACTCAGTCTTGCTTCATCTGATGCAAATTTTGTTTCTTCGTACTGTAATGATACAATCATTCTTTCGCCACTTAATTTTATTATACTCACCTATTAGGCAATGAATTTCTCCAGTTGGCATTTAATATTTGCTCATAAGGTGATAAAATTTCCGGTGAAAACGCATTTCGCTTTCATTTACAAAGAGTCCATGGCATCGCAGTTTCACATATCTAATTCCTCTTGTCCTCAAAACTTTTAGGTTTTAATAACTTTTAATGGCCATATAAATATATAAATTTACAAAATTAGTCGCCATTCTATTTGACACCCTTCTGAATTTAACCTAACCTGGATTTAGAAGTACCCTATTTTAAGGTATTAGATTTTAATACTACCTTTCTATCGTTTAAAAAGTATAACTAGAAAATGTATCGCTTAATTTAATCTTAGTAATTGAATTGATGTGTAATGGATACCATACTGAAAGAATTCCAATAGACCATCAATCATTATTTCATTTGCAGTTGAGTATTAAATTGCCTAAGAATTGGAAAATTTGCGTAATTTCAAGCACCTTCGCAAATACGTCGCATAAAATATCCTTAGTTCATTGCGTCTTTTCGTAATAAGGTATTTAATCAAATTACATTGATACGTAATACTATATGCAAAATTAATAATGTTCCCGATATGCCCCGTACTGACACTCATTATTCGAGTGAAATTTTCAGTAAGACAAAGTGTATATGTTCCACTGAATGCGATTTGGGAATTCTTTTACCTTATGGTGGAAAACCGACTGTTTTGACTGCGAATCTTAGTGAACATACAATACATTTTAATAAGAAATGATCTACCGAACGAAAACCTGGTACCTGGTCTTTTCTGTGTTATAATGGCTGTAATATGTCTGCAAATACAGCAAACTATTTAATTTAATCAGCTGGCCAGTAAGTGTGAGTGTGGTACCATTTGAGCTCTGGAACACCTGAGTATTAAGACATTGTTTCATCCCTAATTGTAGTATTTACTATTCCAAATGATCGATGATATACTGTGGTTAAAACTTTAAGAGTTGTTTGCAATTTCCTGAATAAAAATCGTTTCAATGATCCGCGACTATTGCTGATTCTGCAAAAGGTCTATGGGGATGTACTCAAGCAGAAAAGTTAAATTCTGCAAAGGAAAACAGAGTTGTTCAGATACAAAATTATAATTTTCTTCGAACATCTGGTGTGTTTCGAAGATGTGGTTAAAGCATTGCATCGGGTACTGGGTAACTTGATGTCCCTATCCACCAGAACAATTTGGAAGTGGAAAAAATGATTTTACTACACGTGTCCCCATTTACTACTATTCAGACCTCTAAGGCGTATTCAGGCAAGGTATTTACGACCACTTAAACATTAAGTTACATTCAACAAGATTTTGCGTTTATATTTTGTATCTCTATGCTAGTAATAGTCGAAAGCATTACAGCATCTGGTGAACTTGGTTTTTTAACGTTTAAGGTCCCGTAATTCTGTAAAATAATTGTCAATTACATTATTTCATGGTATACTATTCACCGAGAGAAATCGAAAATTTCTTCCTTCTACGTCCTATTGTAAACCAATGAATGGGATTAGGGATGAACGATATTTTGATTAATTTAGCTGTGATTCCCGTTCAACTGAGTAACTCGACCATCGCGTGACTCTTCTTATTTTCCTCTTTCCCATCAGCCAAACAATGACTCATTTCCATTACTTTTGTGTATGAGACCTATTCGAGGAATTTTAAATTTTTGCGTCATTCAATTCATTGGTAGTCCATACAATTACATTGTTTCGGCGTTGAGTCCCAAATGAAAAAAATGCACTATACTCAATCTGTATTCGGATTACTTCAAAATATCCCACAAATCGCAGTCTAATTCCACTGGGACAAAATGGGTGAACTTGGCTGGGGATCCTGTAAAATCTTGTCTGGTTTCCATGTTTAACTAGACAAAAAAATATATATTTCTCTTTCTAGAGTACTTTACTAGGCCATGCAATGTTAAAATCATGAAGTAAGTGTCATCCCGATATCCTATTCACAAGTGAAAAAGATTTTGGTGGCCATGTAACCTTAAATTGAGATAAGTGTTTGCATGAAATCTTGTGTATGCAATCTTCAGACAAATTTGAACTTTTGGGGTTATGAAAGAGTAAGCAAATGTAAAATATCGGTCTCGCAAAACAGCTTCTTCTCCCGGTTTGAAATCCCTGAAGTTCTTTAGCTCATCTCTGTTCTCCATTTATTTAGTAATGTACCTAAAGTTATGCATCATCTCTCCAACGGTACAGCAGATATGGCCTTTTATTCAAAGTAAGGAAGGATTATCTCCTCTGTCTATGCTGTTAATCAATCTGGGTAATTGTCGGCTGTCTGCTAATATTTATTGTCACAAATTAGATGTCTTAAGCTATTCTTTTCTCTGATTTCATATATTTTACCAGTAGGAGTTAGAATCAAAGCGACTACAAGGTGTGAAGGACAGTTTACCCCAGCCATAGGATGTAAAGATAGTGGACATCTCAGTTGTAAGGAAAACTGCCTATTCCGTGCAGCTATGACAGTACATTTAAAATAAATTATGGAAAATATAAACTAAATAGTTTCGATATTACGCAAAGATAAATGATACAAATATTGAATTAAATCAAGAAAAAAGATGCTTAATTTTAGGTTGCCGAAGTAGATTATCATTAATAGTTCAAGCTTAAGCTAATTAAGAGATGAGGTTTGAAGTTCGAACTAAATTAATTACGATGGTTCACATAGAAGATTTTAGGCCCAATTAAATTATAGCCAACCAAACACTGTAGGATATATGTAATCAAGTTTAAGATAATAAGTAATCTTTGTAACTACGCAATTTAATACACTGGGTGATTCAATGCACTACTAGTTAAGTATAACACAAATCAGATAGCTAAGTTGTTTTACAACTAATTAGATTTATTTGATGGCACATGATAAAGACCATCGAAAGCACTAATATAGTTGGTTCAACCTTAACCTTGATTCCATTGACGTGCTCTTACCGACGTACTCGAAGAGCCGCAAAATAAAATACTGCTCAAGCAAGACAATTGTACGCATTTGTAACTTTTTTTAAGTTACTATTATACAATCACGTTTTGTTTGAATTGCGTTGTTTCAATAATTAGAGACATTCAATATATTGATAGATAGTAAAATAAATAAAATCGCACATAAGTTTTCTTGGTTGATGACGCATGAGCAACTATTTGAGTCGATATTTATCTTGACATGGCAATAAACAAATGTCTTTATAAAGTAATTGAATTAAATTCATGATTTTCGAAAACTCAAATACATAAAGATAATTCGGTGGGAAAGAATAATATTGAAAAAGTTAAATTAGTAAAAGGGGTATATATTGGTCTACAGTTAAGCGAAAGTGCCAGAAAAGAGGGAGGATAGACTTTAGCAAAAACACCGAAAGTAATTGTAAACGGCACTCGTTTGGGATTCCTTAGATCGTGTTTTCCCTAAGTTCTCTGTAACCAATTTTAATGCAGCAAGTGAAAGATATTTATTCTTTAAATTACTGTTTTAACAAAAATTTTGTTCTGCTTACGGCATTGGCAACTCTTACGCCCGACGATCGCATTTTGGGCTATAAATAGAGATATTCATAATACCGATTCTGTTAGCAACACCATTTAATATAAACTCTGATATGCCCTCGGCTTTTCTTCCATTTAGGTTAAATTTTTTGGTTAATTTTACACCCTGGTTATGCGTTATATTCTGTTCCACTTACTTCAGCATTAGTTGACATTCGTCTTCCTAATAAGAAAATCAGAACATATATATTCTCCTAACTTTATCTATAGCCAACAAAATTACGCTTATTAACTTATACCATTTATAGATAATAAATTTAAATAAACGTTTTCATTCACCTAAAGATCCGTTAGAAGGACCTTGTGTTTTGCTCCTTGGACGGACTATTATTAAATAAGGAATTTAAATTCAAATTCAAGCATTTTATGAAAAGAAACATTTCACCAATATACAAAATAATGTCGAAATGAAATCGTTAATGATCACGATAAAAGAATATTTTCCTGAATCTAAAAAAGCAATTAAATTGTTTAAATGGGTTGGCTTTGCCCTTTACCTCGCCGACCTTGGGGCCTGGCAGACTCGTCGTCCTCGTATTCGTATATCTCTACAATATGCGTTTGAGGGTGTTCTAAATATGTCGTATACACTGCAACAGATTGCGCAACACAAATAAAAGAAATGAAAATGTGCACGGAATTTGAAAAAATAAGCGTCCACCCACCCTTTCTATTTTGCCGACGTGAGTTGTGACGCTGAACCTCTATATGTTCATCTAAAACCATGTTACTCAATTTATTATAAGTAGGGTTATTAATACGTATTGCGTGATTTGAAGACTTTACAAGTATCTTCGGAATTTTCAGACTGTTCGGAGGCCTCTGTCCCTAAAAGTCAATTATAATAGATTATTTTCGTTAAATATAAATGCTAAAATCACAGGGTTAGTTCGTTATTTGTCTCTTAGAGACGGTAATTATTTGTTGTCTCTAATATGAGTTTTGAAGTGAGCGCGTACAAGATTCGGATGAGTAATTGTCTGCAACTCGCATCCTCCCTGATTTAAACAAAAATGCACCAACATAATGGATAACAGAATGTAAAGACAAAAGAAGGGAAAACGATAGCTTACTAATTCTAGCATCGTCATCATTCTGTCTCGCTTGAAATAAAAAGCAAAAGTATATTAATAACAAATATCTCCGTGGAAATTATCTGAAGACTTTTAACTAACATAGTCGGGTAGTGGTTCTGCGTTCAACGACTTCTGTAAATAGTAATTTTTGTTTATAATGTCAGTAGTTCAGATTGTCAGATTGGAAGTAAGAAAAGTAGTGGCTGTTATTTCGGGTGGTTATTTCAAAGCAAATGACCGCCAAAGCTAGTTAAACATACCTCGATATTCTTAAATAATTTGCAAATTATTTATCATTCGTTGCAATTGATAGTTACTTAAATCATTTGAGTAGCACGTGTACAGTTAATGTACTTACGTTGTTTGCCTCGCCTTGTAGGAGCGTCATTGTGAACTAAAATTAATAAAATTATTATTTAATACTGTAATCCTGATCATAAGAATCAGCTAATACAGCAAGCATAATTTTTATTCATTCAATGTCGACCAAGCTTGGCGGTGTTTACAATTGTAGTCGAAACTTGAACCTCATCAGAATTTAGTTAACTCACGTGACCTTCCACCTTAATTTTTGCTTCAGTTGCCTCGTAGTATTTTCATACAATTGGTAACGAAATAGACTGTCATTTCTAACTTCGCAATGCCTATGATTAATTGGTGGACTTTTGCCAAAATACATTAGCTAAACTGATGTTTAAGTGACAAGTTGTAGGAAAGTTTGCCCAAACTCATGACTAAGGCTAATCAGTCGTAATGGTTTCAGAAACGCAAATCCACATTTCAAGAGAATTAAAACTAAAGTGCCAAATTTTGAGAAGTCTAACTGCATAAGAAACGTGAAATAAAGATTTCGATACTTTTGGACTATAAATGAAATCAGTGTTCAATAGGAATAAAATCAGTAAGAACTTCTAGTGCCTTATTCTCAACTGCCTTAACTCCTAAAAGGTCAGTAGCAATAGAAATACCATTCGGCAGAATTAACACCGCAACGTTTCTAGTAGATTGAATGCAAGTCTTGTCTCAGTTAATTTAGTAAAGATGTGTAACTCTCAAATCTCAGAGACAGATCCTTAAAGTTATTGTTCAAATTACGCGGCCATGCATTTGCTTGTTCAAGAAATACGCGTAATCTTTTATCAGAAATATATTTTAGGGGTTTAAAATTGAGGCTTTCGAAAATACCATCTTTTAAAGGCCTAACGGACATCTTTGAAAAACAAATATTACAAAACGTTTAATCTGGTTTATTGCTGAGCCTATAACTTAT
The DNA here is from genome assembly GCA_000469805.3 of Hymenolepis microstoma. Taxonomy (NCBI): domain Eukaryota; kingdom Metazoa; phylum Platyhelminthes; class Cestoda; order Cyclophyllidea; family Hymenolepididae; genus Hymenolepis; species Hymenolepis microstoma. The sequence goes on along the minus strand of LR215991.1, from coordinate 21,860,902 downwards.
TTAATTATTGTGTAGAGACGAACAACAGTTTATCTGATTTAGAGGTTGGTTTCCTTACCTGATCGTCGTCGAGGTTGCATTTCCACTGAGATTTCACCTTAAAATTATTTAACAAATAGGATAAATTATATTAAAATTTTAATCTTAGAAGTTCTATTGGGTTCGTCACTATCCTATGTCTCAATCGCAGAGCTTACTGTTTTGCTCATCTTCATTGCTGTCGAAATCAGAATATTCTATGAAAAATAAATAGAGTTTCGATAAATAATTTTAGAGCAATATAAATTTATTCCTTATTTAAACGCCCTTTCTTACCAGGCTCCCGTCTGGCCCTTGGTGGTTCTCGTCTGCTATCCCTTTGAGACAGTCTTGGGCCTAAAATTAAACAAAATGTATTATTTCATGAATTTTAAAACACTAAAGTTCAAAATATATTTGATTTGTATTGTTAAACTGTTATTGAAAATACATTATAATTCTATACTATCTTCGTTCAAAGATTTTCATTTCACAAATTTTTAGATTGCAAAATGTTTTACCTAAAATATCAACATTTCTTTTACCTTATTGAATTAAATTGAAATTCCTACTTCAAGTCTTAAGCAACATTATGAAGATTAACGTACCCGTTTGCTTTACTGTTTTCGTATTTTGAGATCGGTCTGGCAAGCAATAATAAATGTTAAACTATATGTCAAATCAATTAAAAATAGGGCAACATTGATTATTTGATTAAGTAGTATTTATTTTTGTCATTCAATCATTGAAATATAAATTTTCTATTCGCTTCCGAGTAATCGGATCATTATTCTAAAGTCATACTAAGTTGTGTGTTTCTAGGAATTCCCAATTTATTTGCTCTAATCCACTGATTTAATAAATTGTCTATTCATCATCAAAATTACCTGACACTTCGGGTTTTGGATGTGGCTTCTGCTGACGTTGTCTTTGTAAACTGGCTGTTACAAATTAAAGACGGTTTAAGCTTAATAGAGATTGTAAAAATCAAAATAAAGAAAAAAAGAAATAACCATTTCGGTTAGGTTTTGATGGCTGCCTCCCAGAGGGTCTTCTCTGAGGTGATGAAGCTAAGAAAGTAACAAGGAGGGTTGAAGTATAAATCAAGTGAATTTTATAAGAATATATGCACTATTTATATGATATTTTAACAAAGTTTTAATGACGAATTAGGCTTACTTTCATCTTCTGTTAGGCTTTCATCTTTTAAAAGAACGAAAAACGCATTTCATAAATTTATTTATGCTATAGATTTTATTAAAATTTATTTAGTCAATATACCTTCATTTTCGTCGTAATATTCATCACCTAAATTAATTAAGATTTTACAGAGCACGAAATCAATTTTATATATCAATTACCGAAAATCGATTAGACCATAGTTATAATTCTAGGCCAGATAGTCTTATATTAGTTCGATCGTTGCAATTAAGAAAGCAGACAACGAGAAACCGCGTTAGAACCGAACTTACGAGATCTATTTCTTCTACTTCTTGAGGCATATTCTGAAGTTAGCACACTCAAATCATACTTGCTGACACTGAATCGAAATTAATGCTTTGTTTATATTTAGTAATTTGTTTAAATACGGCAAATGTTTAGTGAGGGATTTGAATTAGCAGCATCTCAACAGTTTTATGCGCTTTTGTTTAAGGCAAGCAAGAGCGTACCAAATAACTTACGTGGTTTTCTCGAATAGGAGAAACGACCACCTGAAGTCAATAGTAGGGTTAATCATTTGGCATTAGTAACGGATCATCTCAGAGTTGACGAGTTGAATCCCAATTAATTCTCATTAATCAGCATTAATAATGTCAATTAGTTTTAGAGTGGTTTAATGTTGCTTTCTTCTTCTGCCCAACCAAGGTGTCCTGTATTCTATCTTTTACTATAAATGGATCTCTTGCGATACGGTAGCTCGATGATCAAACTTAGCACAAGGTTTTATCCTTTCGATAAACACGGGAAGATCGGTCCGTGTCGATCTAACAAATGTAGCTGGAGAGATTCAAAGTGGATTTATTGGCATAAATTGGCTTTTATTTCCCAAGAGAAATCCCCATTTGAGGGTAAATTATCCAATGAGATTTTCAGTTGTTTGAAATCTTTAGAAGGCTTAAACACGCTATTTACCATTCTGTTCCTGTTTGTTATGACGCTGCGGAGGCGGAGATTGCTTGCGATGATCAACTGAAATACAATTATTAAATTAATATATTTCATATTCGAAAATTGTATTGGTCTCGATAATGGCATTTAGATGTTAACACTTTCATATTATTCATTATTAATTACCACCCTTAAATTCCGTTAGTGTGTTCTGTATTAACAATAACTGCTAATTTAAATATGAGTTTAATGGGTTAAATAGTTGAAGGATCTTTTACACCTTTATTAAGTTGCTGGGAGCTTGCCTGCATTCATTTTGCATTTTCGGCAAATGTAATAATCTAATTTGCACAAAATGTATCATGAAACACCGAGCATTTTTAATTGAGTTACTCATTTATTGCTATTATTTAATAGAACACTGTGCTCACCATCATCCATTTTGCAATCTTCGCAGATGTAGAAGCCGTCTGCAAATAGATGAAAATGCATTATGCACTTGTTTCTAGAACGCGAAGTATGATTTAACTCCACCCAAACTAACCATTCTCAACACTCCCCTCATTGGAGTCCTCCGAATTGTTAAGAACTTTATCAAAGTAAGTATCACCTAGAAGTAAAGCAAAATTAGTTTTGGGCGTACATAGTTTATGTGTATCAGCCTAACATACGTGCAGTTCGATTAAACTTGGGTGGTGGTTGACGTCTTTGTATTATTGTGTGGCTTTTTACTTGGTAAACTGAAAATGAAAATGACCGTTTAAATGAGCCAAAAGTCCGGTACAGGATTTAATGACTCATGGTCGTGCAAAAAAATGCACTTACTTCCAGAATCGGTATCCGAACCTTGACCTAAATTACGAAAAAAATTTATTTTCATTTGATTTTATTATTCTTTTAATAATAGCAAGTCTATTTACCGCCCTGTGGTTTGCGTTTTGATTGCGTACCAATGGAATTTTTCTTATCAACTGAAAATAAAAGATCGATGTTTTGTTTTAACTCAGTCTCAGAGACTACAACTCTAACGGTCTCGGGAAACTGATCTTTTCAAAATTTACCTTCTGGAGCTGGTTTCTGCGAATTTTTTTTCCTTGGAGCTAAATGATACAATTGTCTCAATATTAAAAGAGTTTGTTAAAATCTTAGCATTAATAAATTAATTTTTAAAAGTTAATTAGCAGTATGATTGACCATCAGTGCAGCATTGGTGCGATTGAAACTGTACACAGCAGTTTCTGCTCATTTTTTATCTCTAACTATAAATTAATATGGAGGCGGTTAAAAGAAATGGCCTTCAAGTGGAAACCGATTTAGTGTGTTATTTTAATAACTCACGACCTATTTCATCAACAAAATTGGTTAAAACAACTTTGAAGCCTACATCAAATTAGTATTCTTGAACATCAAACTGCAGAATAAGTAGCTTGACTAATTCATATTGTTACAAAGTAATTTTAGTAGAAATTTCTTTTAACCAAATCATTCCCAAAATAAATAAACTCGTTAAATAGTGCAAATTAGTAATAAAATAACCACCAGGCATTGCCAAAATAAATATAATCTTATGTTACTTTGGTGAAAATCACTATTTACCAGACTACTCAGAAAGGTGTTATTTTTCTTTCCCACCCCCAATTCTAATGCATAAGTGAATTCTATTATCACGTACTTTGCTAATTAAATAGATCTATCGCATCGTAAACGCATAGCATTTGTAGAATTCAGTGTAAAATTCAATAGATCTTTCCAAATTTCCCCCTAGGTGTGGCTCATACAGAATGAGTTAGTTTTAGGACAACAGTATTACAGTAACAGCGTGAGACAAGCGATTAGACAAACATAAAAGGGGTTAACAAGTATGTTTCTTCTCTAAGAGCCAAATATGCCTTCTAACTTACGCGAACCGCCCGAGATGTTGAATCTTTGGTAATGAAAATCTTAATTGTATAAAAACGCGATTGAACCTCAAATATTTTTCTCACCGATTATAAGATGAATGTTTTATAGCTAGCTAAGTTTGAAGCCATGTCACGTTGCCACGTTGATCAAAGGATTAAATCATGTCCAGCATCAGTGTTTGTTTATAAAGAGCAGTATTTACACCAACAAATTGAGTGTCATATCCAATATTTCTCTATACCTGAAATCATATCTTTGTACTAAATCACCAATTAATTATTGTAACTAATAAAACTAAAAGCTGAATAACGAAATAGGAAATAAATCGTGCTTAGAAATAATATATTTTAGATATGTATATCTAGAGAATTGACTAACTTAGAATACCTGACTTTTCTGTTTTACCCTGTTTTATAGGATTTCCCTGAGGAGCTAAGAGTTATCAATGCAAAAAACGTTAATCTGCGTTATAGGTTTAATTAATTTAGTAATAGAATGACAAGAAATCGGGCAACTCACCGCCTACACGTTTTGACATAACCGGGGCTGTAGTGGGCATATTAAAACAGAAAAATTAGACAGATAACACTGGACTGGCGCGTGAAAACACGAGGCTGTTAGAGACCTTTGTGATGTGAGATAACTCGACAGAGCTCTAAAAGAGGTCTATTCTTGTCTTTTATTGGTTGGATCCAGTTGATGAGTAGGTACCTCTGCACCCCGTGACTTGCAAGCACACAGTTAAATCTATCTACGTTGTGCGTACGACTTTTGAATAACTATTACGCAGGGTGGATTACTAATTAAATTACCGCCACCTTTGGAGTGCAGTCTCTTTTATTCATATGGTCCATATTCCATTAGTGATTAAATAATTAGGAGGAACGTAGTGTCAGAGGTTCAATGAATAATTAGATGAATTGTGAAGATGTAAGCTCATTAGCTCTGCGTTAATCTACTAGGCCTGGATTGAAATCTTTTCAACGCGCCAACTCAAGCACTTTAAACAAAATCTCTGTACAGGAACCCTATTAACTATTATTTATTCGTAGGGAATCGGAAACAAATAAGCTTACATTTAAAACGAATATGCGTGATATATCATGGCTATCAAATCCTTTGAGATAGATATTTTAGTAATGCGCGATAATGTCAAGTAATCAGCTGTTGAGTTTAAAGTTGTGCTGACGTCGTCATGAATCAATGACGCAAATATTGAATTCTCAAGTTAAATTTATATTTACTTGGGAGACATGTTTTGGCCAAGATCTGGTTTACGTGCTAATTAATAACGGGATAATTTAAAATGCCAACACATTTTTTAATTAAATCTTGGATTATAAAATGTCAGACATTTCGCAATCGTTTAGTGAACCAAATATTTAAATTATTTAAACGAAGTGAATGAGTAAGGACTTTCAACAATGACTATAATGATATTTTTTCTCTTTTGAAGAATTTAATTAGGAAAATAAGGAAAATTATGTTTCTTTTTATAACTAAACAAAAATATGCAAGTCATTATTTGTATAATTACATTGGCTGTTTTAGAATTCTTTTTTCGGTATTCTTCCAATACCTATCTTCAATAAAAATCACATTACGCGCACTGAAAGTTTCAATTACCGCAAGTTACTGGGATTCCTAAGTTTGGTTCTGAGTTCGCTTTACACTTAATCTCTTTCAATTTACTAACCAAATATATATCCAAGCAAACAAAAAATAAAGTAGTATATTAAGGCTGGAAAATGGTAATGATTAAGACGAAAGATAATCAGTAAAATCGTTTTGCTAATTCGCTTGGGAGTGAGTCAGTGAAAATGTCTTAATAAACCCCAATATATCAGTTTAATCATTCCTTAAATATTAATCCATTTCACATCAACCTGAAGTCGGCTTATTGATCAGTTTGGTTCCTCGCAATTGTCGGAAATATTCGTTACTTCATGACCTTTTAACTTCGAAAATTTATTAGATTTTAATCCTCGGCGTAATTCAACGCAGAAGCTATATTCCTTAAGTGCGCTTTAAACCTAATTAGATTTTATCCTATTTTAATAAAATCATTCTGTTCTACGATTATTCCTCCGAAAAATCTATGCCAAGTGCCACTAATTTTTAATCTCCCCAAAGACGCCAAGAGAGAATGCGGTCATTTAAGTAAAGACATTTCACTAACTAACCTGATTATAGCGTTGCTGATTATTGCTTTTCAATTTATTATTGGCAATTAATGAAATATCCCCAAGCGCGAACCAATTTCACACATAGACTACAATTCCACTTCTGAGTTGGTGATATGAAATTAACCTGAACAGCCAAATTAAATTTTTATTAATCCCAGCAATTTGGCAGTTAATTTAATTCCCCAACGAGCAAGAAGATGATGAAATCGTCGCTTATTTAACTTTTAATAATTAAGTGCTTCACTTTAAGGTATTAGACTTCAAATCGAGATCCATTCACTGACGTTCCAAACAAGACTAAGGCAAGAAAATTGCATCTTAAAAAGCAAAACCTGTTTCATATGGATCAGTAGGGTCATCGGATACCGATTTGAAAGGAGTTCGCGCAATAAATGTATGCAAAACGTTGCTAATTATGTGCTATTTCCTGCGGAACGGGTACAAACTGTTTCCACACGGCATGCCTACCAGCGACGACTTCAAGTGCTCCCTTCAAGAGTTTAAAAAAACAATCATGCATCATAACGGCTTTCCAGTTTCCAAGGATTATAGTTTACCTTCGAATAACTTTTATGATGATGCAGAATTTAACCCCAAAATTTGCTGAATTCCCAGAAAAAAATCGCATATCCTTCAAACTGAATTGTATAGCTTCACCTAATTTGGCTAGTTTTCTCTTCACTGAATATATGATTTTTCCTTTGAGAAAGCAAAAGACCAAGAGTTGAGTTTAACCATGCATTTACTAAGCAATAGAGAAAGAACGGAGTTCACTAAACTTGAAAGTGAAAAGAGCCGCTTGGAGCTGAAAGTTAGGGGAGGAGGCACCAATGCTGAATGAATTGTGATATAGAGGTCAAGTTAAGGCACGCTAAGAGGATTTGATTGTTTTGGGTTCATTTTTGTCAGAGTTAAAATTCATTCATTGCTAAAAAAGTAAACATGAGTGGGCGTAAGTCCATAAGATTAAATTGAATTAATAAACTTTTCACCTGCGTCTTCAATATTATTTAATGAAATGTTCCACTTCTATTTTCGAAACATTTCATACTTTGGGTCAGATTTACTTTATCCTTTGGTTAATCGTCTGAGATTCTGTGCTACCCTCTAGGTAAACTCAAATTTATTTATATTAAATGGCAGGCTTTATGATAGTTATCATTAGCTCTTTAGTTGACTTCGGGCTTCACAGAGAAGAGGGGAGAAACATCAGAGTCACAACAAGTAGAGAGGGGGAACAGAAGAGTGATTCACAGATGTAAAAAAGACAGACACAAAGGTAGAGAAAAAGGTAAGTTAAGGTGAGTACTGTGGAAGTGGAATATGACATACAGTGGGGTCATGGTAGTTTGAAGTCAACTGCCGATTTATAGACTTTTTGCCCTATGAGTATACGTTGCCCAGAGTGCACCATATGAAGGTAAGTCTATCGCACACCCCGGTAAACTCATAAATCATCCACTGTATCCTTCACCTCTCCCGTTCACGGTATCCCCAAAATTTACAAGATTTTCCTTAATGAGATGGCTACCTATTAACCCTGCTAAGCTTGGTCATCCTTATTTATTCTGTTGGCGAAATGAAAACTAGTGAAATTTTTGAAGATGTAGCCCTAAGAATGGCTCGTTAAATAAAGATGTCTTAATTGCCTATAATTCATCTACAATTATAAGACCTCATCTAGCCAATAGTCAAGCTGCTTCTATTCTTAGCTGATTAATTCACACACTTCAGTGTGTTCCTCTTCGGTCTGTCAAAGTTTAAAGCCACTTAAAACAAGTTTCCGGCTTAGAATCGCCTCAAACCTCAGTTATATAGATAAAAATTCTTCTTGTCAGAATGGTATAATATATGCAAACTTTGTGACGAGGCAAGAGCTGTTTCTTCCACTTTTAAGTTCCTTGAAGTTACTTCATATATAAATCAAAATTTATGTTAATTTTTTGCATTTCGCCAAATTTAGGGTATATTAATATCAAGATATTTAATGACAATGAAAATCAGAACAAGTTTATTGAGGCTTTCGATCACGTAACGGTAAAATCTCAAAATGAAAGCATAAATTAAGCTTTTAGTTGTACTTGCTTTTGCTGATTTTCCTCTCTCTTAACTTCTTCTTCCATCCTTTTAATCTCTTTCTGAAAACTGTTCACGTCAACTAGAGGTTCGTAAAAGGCGCAATATCGCTCGGCATCTTTGACAGGATTTCTTAGAGTTTTTGCCGGTTCGGCTTCAGAACTCGAATTGGGATCCGGGGTACAAACTTTACCTTTACCGCATTTTTCTCCATGTGAGCCTTGCTTCGTCGTGTTCCGATCATCGGGAATTCGGGGAGGTCGACTATGTTTACCACCCATAATTTTACATTAAATGAACCTTCTTCACGTGCCGGCATGAGGACCAAACAAGAAATCAATAATGGTTTGCGTGAATCAGGTGTCTTTTACATTTCAGTGGCCAAAAATCACTTCACCAGACTGTCTCCTTGCAATTTCCTAGTTATTATCAACGAGCAACCACCTTTCCAGAATCAGAATGTCAAGTACTTGGAATAGATCTAATTAATTTGTACAACCTCAGACGAGATGTAGGTGGGAGAGAGCATGAAAAATGGGCATTTGCATAGTGAATAGCACATTTAAATTAAAAGTCATTGCAAGATAGAGGCCAATAAACATTTATAAAACACAGGTGAATTAGGCCTTATGCAAGCATTCAATCACTGAAATAAATTCACGAAAAACAGTTTAAACTGGTACGTTGTTCCTAATCAATTTTGAGAAGTGTCCAGGGAGTAATCCTTTAACATCGTTCAGGTTTCAATCATAATGCAAATGTTCGAGAAGAGGGTTTGTACATGTATCTAATTGTTAACTAAGTTAATAAAAACTAATGGAGGTTTTGAATTTATTTAACTTATGACAATTATTTCATTAAAATTTTACCTCACATTAGGACTTGGCAATATTTCTATTTGGATCATTATTTACAAAATTTTTAATACTTATTTTCTGAAAATTTGTGAAGATAAATGCTTTTAACAATTGCATTGTCAAATATCTCTTGCAACTCACAAGACGAACAAAATGTACAAAGTAATCAACTCTGTACACTGGATACTTCACAAATAAGCCTTGACTGAACGTCAGTAATCATCTCTCTCTCTCTCAAAATTCGCTACTATGACATTGCTCCAGCATGTCTAAGCTGCCTCAGGAGTATAGAAGAAAAAGGCCATAAGAAGTGTGTAGAACTTTTTATGACTTATGGGTCACTGACACAAAACTTAGTTATTTAAATATCGCTACTGCTGCGCTACGTTGAAGCGAAAATTGATTGTTGGTTGGCTGAATGGTCTCGGCTTACATCACTCCTGAAATAAGCTAAGCTGCCTCAACAGCAAAGAAGAAAAAGAGCATACGGAGTGAATAGCGTCTATTGCAGCCTATGGGCCCTCGACAATAAGCATAGTACTTAGACTACAGTCAGTGCTACGCCAGCAATACAGCACCCATTAATTGCTAGTTAGCTGAAGAGGTCTACACTCACAACTTCACTTGCTCACTACCCAATCGGTAGCACAGACCCACTTTCAGACCCACGAGGTTGCTATGACTGGCTTTAGTTGGCCTATCTAAATATGACCTCTTTATTACAACCCTACTCCTGTTTTTGTGCTAATGCTTCTTCGTCTTTTATCCTACTTTCCTTTTTTTCATTTCACTCATTTTTTTGGCTTGGGAGAAACTCTTGCCTCCTGATTAGAGTGAGCATTAATTCTGTGAGAGGATATCTGGTCTAAGGCAACTCCACCGATGAAATTAAAGGTACTTTAATCGATGAATCTGCAAAAACAAATGTTCAAGCGGGTCTCTGTGTTCGTATTATTTAAACATAAATATCTTATAAAGCAATTTGAAAATTTGGGTACTTGAATAAAATTGTGTCACGCTGATGATGCAGAAATTGCACACAAAATTAGTGATTATAAATATAGACATATTATTTTTTTCTCCTTGTGTTAAAGCAAAAAATACATTTTTTAATCATTGGTGGCATTTTAATAATAATAAAGAGGCATTTTATTCAGACCCTATTAAAATAAATCTACCTGTTAGTAGATTACCATAGTTACTTCTTTAGTGCTTTATTATCTCGCACAAGTTGCAGAAGAAACAATGGGAGTAAACATCCATTATATAGTATACGTTCCGGTGAGCATGGGATAAACTTCCCCTCAACAATTTAACCTCCTATTTATGTCTTCTTCTCCACCGGATTTGGGCTACCTGGATCAGATATTTGAGAGGCCAATTTTTGGAATTCCATTTTCGTTAATTGGAAAGTTACTATAAGATTGACTGTTGCTTCAGCTTTAAAAGAGGGCGACCTAGAATTTAGCCCCACCTTCCGTATATGTAAGAAAATGTTTTTCAGGGAACCATTTTCTGCCAGATTGTGCTAATGATTTATTATCTACATCGGTAGACAAGCGTTATAGACGATTTCAGCTAGTTAATCCATTAAAAATACGTTCGCCTGAGCATCTAAGTTGTCTGAATTTTTTCATAATATCCAATCTTACGGCGTCATCAGCTTGACCTCTATCTTTTACATCTTTATTTTGGGTCATTAATGATGTGGGCTGACAGATTAGACCTTCTGCTATTAGATGCCATTTTCGACAAAGTAAGTATATCATCTCGTATCGTAGCGGATTATCTACCTAACTAAGCCTGACTATACTCAGAAACCTCTATGGTACATTCGCCTAATTGGTAAGATCCCCGGAAGAAACAGACGTATTACAGGAACATGTTTATTCTAGACATGCATGGTGTGGAGTGTAAACAGGCGGGAGTTAGTCATTCAACATGGCGGATTAAGAACAACAAGCAAGAGGCATTTGATTGGCTATTGGCTGTGTCCTCTCTGCATTCAATTCCTATATGAAGTTGAACGACCACACCTTCAAGCTCATGCGATGACGTGCCCACACTATTAAGGGAATCCATTTTTTGTTTGCTCACAATTTCTGTGTTTTTTTTCATTTAAAGGCTCTTATAATAACTAACTGAACAAATATAATAGAAATCAGTGGCAAAACTTACATTTACATATTAATAGTCTTGACATCTTGACTGGAAATCACTGCCAAAGGCCAATATATTTTCATAAGCACCTATTTAGAAGTACACGAAAAAAAGGACTACTGATTGAGAAGGCAAAAAGGGGTTGAAATTTGTCAAAAAATTTTAAGATGATGTAGAAAGAGTTTATAAATGGAGTATGCAACTAATCCGCTGCAATTTGTCAATTTGACAATTACACTCTCGTTGAATGTCCGTGAAAATAAAAAGAGATTTTAGGCTGATAGCTCAGGTCATGACTGAAATAGCCTCTAGTGTCGATTCCCATGACTAAAGGTGTAAATATCCTCCTCAAACGAATGCTCACAGTAAAGAAGGCAGCATTTTGAACTTTCGAGAGAATAACAGTACGTCAGGCTTAACTGTGTTAAGACCCAATTCGTCAAAGTATTATTGACGTTGTAAGGAACAATTAGTTCATTGTGGGTCTCTTCAAATGATCTTTTAAGGAAAATGACAACATATATTCTTTTGATGTGAGCAGTGGTGGCAAATATAGCCAAAATTATATATAGAAAATGCCAAATTTCCCATTTCTATGAAATAGCAGATGAAACGTGAGATTTAGGTACTGGTTTGAAATAAATAAGTGCATTTTCACTAATTTACTCGCGTGGATTTATATTAATTGGAACGTGGAATTAATGAGAACTTAATATTTTCTCTGTTTCTGTTCATTGTGTATCAAAAATTCTTCCACAACTATTCATCATGTGAAAAACGCTGAGCAACAGCCGAGTTCGATTGGGTGTAACGGAGGAACAAGACAATGGGGTCTGGGCATCTCAGGCCTCATTTTGTTTAATAATGAAGCAACTAATTATGGGCAGTATGGTTTACCAAGTGTCTGACGTTCAGGAATTAATTTCCATTGCCATGGATGTTGATCATACCACCCTAGCCAAGAAAAGGCAAGAAAAAAGCATACGTGATGACTAAGGACAATTAATGCAGACATTGAATCATTGAAATATGATTGCACATATCACCGATTCAAGTACTCCAGTATTTTCCTATCATTAAGAGTTATGACATTTCCAAAAAGCTTTAGCACTTAGCCATAAAAAATAATAGATTCGTTGAATAATTCAAAGCATTTTTGCATGCGAATACCTACACGCTCTCTTTAGAGTGCTATTAAATTTGTGACAGTAATAATCATTCGTTTCTATAAATTTCTAGTTGATCCTCTAGAATCGTGTCCTTTCATTCGTCGCGAACGAGAGAGTATGTTTCTCACAGCCCCTATGACTCTATGTTGATAATACTAATTAACTCCCCGATAAGCCTTGATTATAGCTCATGACCGACGCATTTCTTAATTGATTGAAATATTATTGTAATCGTAAGTAGTGAAGCGTGAGTGTGCTATTTATTGGGGAGTAAAAGGCACACATCTGAGTGGGCCTAGAAAGTCGCTAGCTGTTTTGTAGGTTTAGACGAGCGTCAATAGGTATAGAAAGCAAAGCAGCTATAAACGTTATTATTTTTCCAATGAGAAATACTAAAAAGGGGCCTATAGGTGGAGAGTTGTCATCGCATAACCCAGATGAGGAGAAGGATATAGAAGCTAGAAGAATGGGTTGCATGAGTTGGTCGAAATGAATTGAAGGTAGAAGTGAGGTAGTTATGAAGAAATGAATGTCGATGCGTAGAAGTCTAGAAGTTATGATGAGATCAATTATAATAGTGTTTGTTAATAGAACGTTGCTCAAAAAATACTTGAATAGTCAGAAGACGTCAAGTATTCCTGTTGGACGTCTAGGTGTGAAAGCATGACAAAGGATGTGATGCATTTTAAAACTTCCATGCAGAGGTTTCCAAGGCGATAAATTCCTACCGGCTGATAACGTCCCGGTTGTGAAAAGCTTTAAAACATAAATTCTGTCGCTCTGGTAATAGTCGACTATTTCAAACTCATGAAAGGCTTATTAACTTTGAATAAAGATTTTGAATATATAGACTTTTATTATCCTTCAGGTCATTTTATTGCGGATTTAGTTAAATTCAGATGGAATTTAGACTGCCAATGCTTCACTTTTTTCTTGTGCTAAAGCACCGTTCGGTAGTGTTTTTTAACCTTCTCTTGAGATCCATGATTTTGTTCATTTTGGCTGGATCTCAGTAACTTATTCAAATTCAGATTACAATTTATTATTTAAAGTTAAAAGTGGCAATTGAAACTGTCTAACCAAAGCCAGTTCTAGCTAGTCATAATATCTTACCATGGTGGCCACCTGCAAATTAAATGAAAACGTTGCAATTTTTTATGTTATTGATACGTTTTAAATACTAATTTTTTCAGTTGTTACTTTAACTCATTTTATTAACCCCATTCCATTGTTTATCATTTAAGAAAATAACCCATTTAATCAATAATGACTTATTTTTCAATTGAAATTGTTTATAATACTTGGAATCTTTTAATTGATTAGAATCAGCATAATGTTTTACCAATGAAATTATTATTAATATTTAAACAAAATCTTAGAAAGATGCTTTGAACTACTTTTCAGCGGTGAATGTAGATTTTTAAACAAAATTATATTTCAATCTAAATATTGGAATTTATATATCGTGGCCTGAGGGACATGCCAACTGCAAGTCTTCGGCTGTGGATAAATCCAGATATTTCTTATTACTTCCACTTCGCCCGTTTGTTTGCAAAGATAGACTGTAGTGTGTTTTCTGGACATGCAAGTGAGTACGTATAGACGTGAAGATATAAACTGGGCACAAACAATTACATGTTATATGTGAGTTCCGGTGTCTTTAGGTTATTTTGAAAGGCAAAATACTCAATAATGGCACCTTATAAGACCTTTAATAAGACACCAGAAATCCTTCTTAGTCATTTTATCTGAAGAACAGCGATCCCATTGACAGTGCGAAAACATACCCTTCTTTACCGTGAACTGCATTGCTGAACACGATGAATCAATTTATTAGTGAAAAAAAACTTAACCAATTTTTTACAAAAGTTTCCTGCGGAATTTGGAGTGTTGGTAATTTGTTCGGGGGATGGCGGTGGATGAGGCCATTACAGTACATGGTTTCGCTCTAACTCCTCGGCGTGAAAAGCAGTTTTTCTCATGATAGATCGATCGAAGCAGATCTCCCTGCCTTCTTGATAAATCTTATTTGAGACTGGCTTTTATAAACCCTTTTTTCAAGGTTTCATTGTTAGCTGATGTCACAGATAGAGCTTTTGGATAGGTGAACTAAACAGATCATGCACAGCAGTCAACAAATCGAAATTGTTTTCCAGAGACTTTATTAGAAAATATTGATAATTTCACCTAGCATTGGATACATCAACGAGAGCAAACATTCACAAATGCAATGAATTAAGAATTTAAGGTCTAAGAGGTGCCACTAGCAATTACAGATCTCATTGGTTAAAATTAATCCATGAAATTTCCCCAATTCTTATATTTTCACAATGCTTGCCTTTTTATTGGAATTTTAAGTCGTAATGAAATTTCGATTAAAAACGCACCCTCTGAGATGAATATACTTAATTTTATTAGACGATCGGAATGTCCTCAATTTCGGTTAAGTCAATTGATTAAATCCTAGTTCCATTAATCAGGCTTGTTTGCAATAATTTTCAATATGAGCTGCACACTCATTTACTATAAGTAGAGCAAAAAATTGACGTGAGTTCAGAGCAAATAGCATTCATTTGTTTTTAATGTTAAAAGCGGCAAAGAGAAATGTTCATTTCAAATCAGCGAGGGCCGTTTTCAGGGAATCCCAATTGCATATCGAGTTGGTATTAGTCGCCAAGACGATACAGTAATGGTCATAGAGCTGTTGGGTAATCTCCGTATCGTCCAACATCTCAACACGACTGATCCTTTAAAGTGGAAATAATGTATGTTAAAAATTTAGAAGCTGAATAACGCACACAATTCTATAAAATAAGTCTCCTAGAGAAGGGATCATCTTAGGTATTTTGACAGACTCCGATTGTTCGTTACTCTGTATGACAGCACTAACAGTCGTGTTCATTGCGACATTTTATGCGCATATCAGTTGATAGCATTAAATATCCAAAAATCATAGATCACCAGTTCAATACTCATCTGCACACATGTAATGAAAGGAATTACCAATCATACAAGCTAAAAGAGAAATAGCAATTTCCGGGTTCCTCATCAGGGAGTCTCTTGAATGCCGTTCTCATGCACAAAATGGCTATTGGAAAACGCTTCGGGATCACCTTTACTAAAACACCCTTCCAAAATCAATCACCTTAGACCTTATCTGTTATTACTAACCATTTCATACGATTTGTTAATAGATTTTCTACTTATTTCTCATTAAATTGGGTTTACAAAATAATGACATTTCAATATGTTGTGAGGAAACAACTGGAATGGAAAAAGCATAAAATTTTCAAGATATCATTACCTTTTAACCACCTCCGAAGGTAAAGAGCTGAAAACATCGTTAATTGTCCAAGCTCGCGCCTCTGTCCATCCGGCATTCTTAAAACTAAGAATGGGAAAAAGTAAAAATGTGCCCATTCACATGCTTCTAAGCAGAAGAATAAGGTAGAGATCATTATCTTGCACATTCGTTGTCTATCTAGTATACATACACTTACGTTGATTTAAAAGAAACAAGAAACCAATCTTGGCTGACACATTGCCATCAAACTATGAAGTAAGCATGACAGTCGTTCACTCACCCCAGAGATTCGAAATTCTTTATGAAAGCGCGAGACGATTTGCGAATGTCACATTATGTAATAAGTCAGTCAGGACAGTTAAAGTCCAATTTAGAACACTGGATTTTGTATTGCCAGAAAAATGAAGACAAAAACCTCTAAGAAAATGGTAGGCGGGAACAAAAGTTACAAAGAACAAAGATAGACTTGAACCCAGCTCAACATGAAACCATACCGTTAGCCACACATTAAGAAATGTGTAATAGGGCATGATTAGAAATACATCTGAAAACAGTTAATATCAAGTGGACAACCTTCGTATGGGGATCATTGATTGGACATGAGTGAGGGCGTCTCATGAGTACGCGCTTACGTCTAATCCTTAAGGCCATCATTTTATATTCGTTTTTGTCATTTTTGCTTTCTTTCTTATGCAAATGACTAAAATTGCTCTAACATTACGGCCACCGTCTGCTTTGCTCCCTCAGATTTACGAAGCCTTATAATCTCCATGGCGAACATCAGATAATTTAAATGTTGATCAACACAAATTGACGCCAAGAGATATACAGCATTGAGATTAGGACAGTTTTATTGATGATTGTAAACTACAATAGTCGATAAACATGGACGAATGGAAAACTTCCCAAATTCAATAAGAGAAGCGCTACCTAAGGCTAACTTAAATAGAAGGACAATATTACAGGGAAGCTCACATTCTACCCTCCCTCCTGTTGGTCCAACAAGGAAGTTAGTCAACTTATGCTTGATAAATCAGAGACAGATGCGTTCCGCTGTGCACCCTTTAATACGGATGGTTAACCACGCCGCTAGTAAGAAGGAGATAGGATCCATCAGATACATTCAAACATCCTATAGACGTAACTCCATATCAGATTTATCTACTTGATGTGCTTTAATAAAGATTTATTTAAATTACGCTACCTACAAAGCAACAAAAATACGTATGAATGAAATAGCAATCAAACAATGATGTTTAAGAGAAAAAAGATTAATGACGGACCGAGTTATCTGTTCATCAAGAGAGCCACAAGCATCGAGACCCGGTAATTCGCAAGACCTATCCCGAAAATGACTTCGCATAATCTCACCAAATTTGTCAAGTATATTAACCTGAAAATGTGAAATGAAAACTAGTACATCAACTAAGATCTGATTTTAAATACCGCATAATTGAAATTACTTGTTCATAATTCAAAAAGGCGGCCTGAGTAAATTTTGAAGAGAGAGTTAACAGAAGAGGATTAGAAAACTTGATCGGAATATACACGAGAACACATTCCGCGAGGAAAAGAGTAGGAAGATCAGGAGAGAGTTGGGGACCATCTGGAGAATCGCAGAGTAATTTAATCAAAGAATCCGGATCTGACTGAAGATCAAAACTGAGGATGTGATATGACCCAAATTTGGCACGATCAATAGGACCAGATGGTAATACTGAGGTAGAATCACCACTCGCAAGAGCAGACTGGAGAACCGTATTTCTTCTAAGCGTAAAAATCTTCTTTCTGACGTTACCGGGAAGATCTAATTCCACGTAGGATCTGGGAAGCGATTCACGATCCTTCAAACGGAAATACAATGTATCTGATCCAGCTCCAAAGTTCACAATCTGGCAAGATTTATTGCAGTCCTCAATAAAACGTGTAATGATTGCTTCAAAAGTCTGTACGCGAACGAAGTAACCTCGGCTTATTTCTGGTGTGGAAGAAACAGGCAATGGACAGAAGATCTTAATATATGGATCAGCCCAATAGCCAAGACGAACGGCATAAGCTTTATTTCCTGTTGCCTCATCATTTGTATATTGAATACTCTCAAGATCCATTAAAACAATTCTAAAACGAAAACAGGTAGGGCAAATAAGTAACTTATAAACTAGCAAGACAAATTTCATGTAAAAAATAACCCAAAATGTACTAGCAAACTCCGACATCGAAGAAGTACCTAGCATAAACACTCAAGGTATTGTAGATGTCGGTTACAAATGAAACACTCAAGTAGGCTAAAAACATGCATAATATAGATACGCATACATATAAGAAAACAAGCTAAATTTCATTCTCGATTACTAAAGAACCATTCAGTAAATCCTCACAAAATGTATGAATCTAATCTTGCATTTAAGCAGTGATTGAAATATTTTTAATTTATAAAATTTTATTGCACATAAATTAAATTTAAGCATGAAATACATTTTGTAATTAAATACCATGGTGTAATTTAACCACATATTGTAATTATAATATCCCTTGCGGCTTTTTTCAGATAGCGGGTTGTTTGAAGATCTTGCTCTCTTTTGCCGTCGGTCATCTGTCACATTGAGGTGTTATGTGCGCTGATATTCCTACCCAACCCGAAGACACCCAAAAGGATGGACGCTGGTTAAGCATGGTAAAATTTTATGTAATTTTACTCACATTCGCCAGCATTCCCGCTTTCTTACTCAGGGACGTGATAAGGAACCTGAAGTATTGTTCTTAGGCGATTCCATTTTATTTAATTTCGAGGCTACTAAAGTATGTAATTTACTTAATTCTTATTTCAAGATGTATAAAACATACGTTGAACCTTTGCATTGCCTCAATTTCTCCATTCCAAATGACGAAACTCAGAATGTCTTATGGCGAGTCCTAAATGGAGAGCTGGATGATGTAAAAGTTAAGGTAAGGTAATTTTATAGCCTTTCACTTCTTTAGGTTGTTGTTTTATCTGTCGGAATGCATAATAAAGGTTCAGCAGAGGAGGTAGTTGCAGGAATTAATGCTATCCTAAAAGTTATTAAGCAAAGACAGCCTGATGCGCATATTTTAGTTATGGTAAGTTTCTTTTAACATGCGTTGTAAGTATTTTCCGTCGTATTCGATTCTGCGTTATCAATGCAGTTATTCTATAATTTTTAAACCGAAGTTGTATATCGACTAACTTATTGAGCAGTATTGCTTTCAAATAATTTTCCTTACTAGTTGTTAATGTTTCAATCATATCCGTACTATAAATAGGTGGTTTATATGAAATCTATCTTTTCAACTATTCTTCTTTGCTCATTCTCGATAATGATTAGTAAATACTATGGCTTTAGGGAAGTTTAAACCTTTTTCATTCTTCAATAACTTCCAATTTTGATTAAAATTGTTACTCAGGTTTCCGGCATCATACTGCAACAATTAGTTTGTCGTAGGCTCTGTTAGTGATATTTTCCAAAGGTTTGACCTTCTACTGCTGGTGTTGTTTATATAGTCTTGAAATTATCGTTTCTCTTCATTCCTGCTATTCTTCTACTTATAATTGACGAAGAAATCCATATTCATTTCATTGTCAAGGTTTTAGGAGCAGTAGATATAAATTTGCTCTTTCTATTGGGATTAAACTGTTCCTCTTTAGGCTTTGTAGTAGATCATTTCTTTGACGTTAATATTTCTTGCTTAGAAGATGTCCAAAATAAGTGAATATTACTATTTCACATGGCCAATCATACTACCACCTATTTAAAAGTTATGACAGTGCACTGCTGCGTAGAGAGCCATCCTATTTTTATCGACAAAGTTGTCGCTTATCCTTAATTTCTTCACAAAGATTGATTGCCGAGGTTTCGTTGTCGAGCTTCGGGTTCTTCTAATGTCCCGAGTTGATTCATGTCTGTGTAACAAAATAATTTGCTAGGTAGGTGTTTGCTGCAAAGGCAAGGTACCCCAGAGTCTCTATTACAGGGCATGAATTTCGTTATCCCTCCTATATTGTATTGTAGACTACTGTACAAACTCTCAAAAGACCCGCATAGCCACACATCTGGTCAGTACGCATACTTTTATATTGTGCTATTTATAGCTGATTGGGTGGTCAAACTTGACATTTGAGGACTGGGGGGAGGTCAATGGTACTGAAGTTGACTTGTCTTAAACTTTTTATCGTGTGGTTCAATACTGACTTCGCGAATACCACTGCTTCATATTATACTATTTTACCGTATTTGTGTAAGTTATATAAATTGTTTTTAGTGCGTTTTGTGATTTTTTAGTAAAATAATGCAATTTACTACTCAAATCAGATTCGCGTATGTAACGTAATTTCTAATAGATTGTTTCATATCTAATTCGCTATTTTTGTAATTCACTTTCACAGTATTTTTGTTGTTACCGGGGTTCTTTTGGACCCATGTAGTCATTTCTATTACCAAATTGTAGCTTAAAATTTTAATGAATGCATTAAGTGATTCTTCCTCTGAGAAAAGGAGTAAATTACTTTATGACCTCTGAATGAGGAATACAGTTCGTACGCACTAAATTTGAAGCCAATTGAGGCTTCCCAGAATTTGCCTTTAGCAGAAGAGCAGCTTTCTGGAACTTCTCGGATGGAGGAACTTGCATTCTATCACCCTTTTCTTAGTTGATGCAATTGCCATGTTTTTCATTGTGCATACGTTGATTAAGTTATTGTTATTAAAAACATTAACAAGTGAAATATAGTGACAACAATCCATTTAGTTTCTAAATGGAGCTATACTAACTTCAAATTCTCAGCCACCTCATCTTTGCCATGCTCAAGTTGTGAACTGCGGGAAATCATATAAGATCAGTTGCCTTCTCAACGGATGGGAAAAAAATAAGTAGCAGGACCTACTTTACTTGGTGAAATAACACTAGTCAGTAAATATGATACAATTTGTAAACATGAATCATATGAAGTAGTATTCGTAGACACCTTAACATTACTTTGTATATCTTTTTGATCATTCAGTTATCGTTTGTTGGACTTACTGTTGTTCGATGTCAGTTGCTTCGCACTCCTAAAGGTTGCTGAAAGTTTGCATAGAAATGGAATGTTGTACTGTACATGTTATTCTTCGAATCTACTTCATAGGCCCAAATATGCATTTTCCTGCCTTTGTCTCCTAATTGAATAGGTTTCTCAGATGTCAACTCAAAATACGTTTAGAAATTAAGCATTTTAGTTGGAAGATGCTGACCTTAAGATTTTAGGAGTCAAGTCGCTAATGGAGTTTCAGAATCTCTTTACTAGCCTCCCCTTTTAGTTGACGTAATATTTTAAAACATTTTCTGAAGTATGAAGTAACTATTTTTTTCTCTCCTCCAAATTGTCTCAGTAAATGCACATTCCTGTTGGTCCTGACTTGTCGGTTATGGTTTTTTACAGTGAATACTTTTTTGAAATTAGTGAGATTACTAATACCTTTGTTGAATAAAATCGTATTTTTCTAGTTTTGGTTAAGACTGCACTTGCCACTTATGATCTTATATGAGGTAGTTATTCCCAGCTCATTTCTACTATTATTTCCCGGAAGAGGTCCGTATAGTCTCCCTCTCCTACTTTCCTTTTCCTTGTAAATGGTTGTTTTGAAGCCTTTTGGGGGATTTTAACTACCCCGGCCATCGATTAACAGTTAAATTTTTTCATTTATTACATCCTTCAACTAACTCTCAGTATAAAGATTTCACTCGAATTTCTCCAATTCTATTGTTATTTCTCTTCCTCATGGTTAGAAAGTTCGATTTAGGTGGTGGCTCTTTATAAAACTAGTTTTTTGACTTCTTTCTGCAGGGTTTACTTCCTTGTGGAAAGACACCAAATCCTCGGCGGCATAAGCACGCTGAAATCAACAAACTGCTCTCCGCCCAGTTCTCCCAACCAGGTGACCGGGTGGTTTTCCTCTGTCCCGACTGGGAAGCCCTTCTCCAACCCGACAAATCCATCGCCCACCGTGACATGATGGATTATCTCCATCCTACAGAACACGGATATGAGAAATTTATCGAACCTCTCGTGGAGGAACTGCAGACATCCCTTCAAACATTCCTCAAAACTAACGCTCCGTCGTCTAGCCCACTTTAATTAACCTCGAAATCTGTTCCTTTGTTTCTGCTTTCTCAATCGTTTTCTCCCTCTTTCGGTTGCTTTGAATGGGAAGTTTTTGTCCTCTCACTTTATTGGTTTCAGCCTCTATTCGATTCTCATAGAACTCATTTTTGTTAACTAAATCTTATCCGTGTGTACACTCTGTTTTCTTCCTTAGTTGTTTGGATTGGATCTTTCTAGATTGTTATTAAGAGAACGATTTTGTTTTCTCTTTTAGAGGAGTTGTTCTCAAACTGGATGGTGAAGCATTGGATTTAATAGTGCAAAGAAAGTTTCCCACTTCATTTTCTAAATCTGCAATTGCTTCGAATCCATGAAGAAAAAGGAATTCATGGCTCAACCCAAGTTTTTTCAGGAAGCAGATGTGGTTTTGTAAAGTTAAACCCGTGACAATTAATATTTATGTCCTTTTACCAATAAAGATAGCATACCATATACTTTGAGAAGGTTGTATTATTAGTTAGGTAGCATATACTTGCGCCTAGCCACTCTAGACTATGTCTTGAGAAGAGGGCAGTTACAACCATCAAAGTATATTAGTAACAGTAAGGAATAAATTCGTCCGTAACGTTAGTGATTACCGTAGATGCGGCAGTCATTTGCGGGTTTATGGTTTGCGTTCAAATCGTTTGAGAATATAGATAAAGGAGTTAGGAAGGAAGAATGCGAAAGCCCAATCACTCAAGACACACTAACTCAGAGAGTAAGTAGCACTGTATTTCGTATTTATTGATGTAGCTTAAGCTAGTTGGTTCCAGATCTTGGGTGGCGCAGAACCTTCGATGGCAAGTTGAATGCTAAGGTTGGTTGACCCTCAGCAGCTAAATTAAGGAACGAACATGCAACCAATTGGTTCACCATTTACTGATTGAACAAGCGGATGTATATCTAAAGCAGGGGATGTGGGAGTAATTTTTCGAAAGATAATTTTGTACTGTCTTTACGGTAAGGCACAGTTCTAGTGAAATTAATTAGAACTATATGAATGGAACCCCAGGAACGAAGATCCTTTTTCATT
Source organism: Hymenolepis microstoma (assembly GCA_000469805.3). Classification (NCBI taxonomy): domain Eukaryota; kingdom Metazoa; phylum Platyhelminthes; class Cestoda; order Cyclophyllidea; family Hymenolepididae; genus Hymenolepis; species Hymenolepis microstoma. The sequence goes on along the minus strand of LR215991.1, from coordinate 21,837,949 downwards.
GTTAATCGGGACGATATCTCTAAGCACTCGTCTTATTTTTTTTAAATGGGACTGGTACTTTTGTTTGCCTGAGTTGTGGAATTTAGCCATCCCAGGCAACCTAGTTTAGAGTTTAATGCTCTTTCATCAAAACCCACTTTCCATTAAGAAGCTCTGATCGTTTGTAGTGTCATTTATCAGAAGCAAATCAGTTACTTCTCATAGCACCGATTGACTAATAGTCGCAAATTCAAATAAGGGAATGCAAAACTATTCTTCAAATCGCTAGTCCATAATTTGAGCTCTTGTCATTGTGAGTTAGGATCAACCAGTAAGGGCATGAGTTGATGAAATGGAACTGAAATAAAATAGGCGTACATGGCTGGTATAAAGTTTTTATCAAAGTAAATGGAATGCGCGCCTGAAGACATTCCTTGAGATGATGTAAATCCTATTTTTTTATAAACTAGGGGGCCAAAGACACTACTGTTTAGTTAAATAGCCATTTGAAAACTCATTAAAAGGGTGCCTGAAAATAATAGGCTTAAGTCTCTCCTAAACACTGTTAAGGGGCTAATTTTATGATGTGTGGAGAAGTAGCTCATCGAATCCCCTATGGAGCTCTCACAGTTAAGCAACAGTGCAGAAGAAGGCATCTCAGAGTTTGGGGATTTGATTTATGGAGTTCGAAGTTCCTCTTCCACGCAACTGGCCTCTGAAGAATATTCCAGGTGCTTTTCAAAAGATTCCTTGAGAGATGTGCATTGAATCTCGTGTTAGTGAAGAGGATGAAATCCTGATATGTGGCATTTCCTCCATCCTTTTTTCATGATGATTATTTATTTACGTCCTCGCGAAGTTTACTTCGTTATCGCGCAGTTTTCGTGCAATTTTCTTGGGGCTAGTTGATTTGTTTTAAAGTCTGTATTCTTACCAAGACTTCCCGATGTAGACAATATTAAGAAATGATAATACTTCCAACCCAACCAATACTGTGTCAATAAATGATGCATTTAAATCACTACCCTTATCGAAGTTATTTTTCGATTATCACAAACAGATTCCAAGTCTTTTAAGAAAGCGTTTCAAGCTCTCATTTCGGTTTGCAGAGTGGTGTCATGGAACCTCTCTGACACTTTCTTTATTAGCTCAACCTACCCAATGTGCGTTAGCTATTCCGCTCTCTGGGTGTGCACTGATGGGTATCCAACCCATTACCTCTGACTACCCAATGGAGCACGTTAATGCAGGCCTTTTAAGAAAATTAAAAGCACAAATTGCCACGTTCATTATTGGCATATTATTTCATGTGGAATTACAAATGACATCTTCAAATGATTTGAAATGCAAAAGTTAATTTTTACTTCAAATCGGCAAATCTAAACCTCAGTCATGTTTAAATCAATTGCACTTTCATTCTTGTATGGGTGGATACATATTCATAAACTGCTTAGCCAAGATAAAATGTAAGTACAGAAAATAACTTATAATCGCAATTACACCCAATTTATCCAATACTCTGCGCTGTTGGCGATTCATTGTAAAAAATAGTCGTGTTGAAACTACCGCTGTGTAAATAGTTCTCATAACAGGCAGGTGAAACGTCTATAAATGAAAGTATTTGCGAGAATACCAACGAAATTGGAACTGTATCAAAGGTTTTTTCTACTGACACGATTGCTGTCAAATCACTTCACTCAGTTCGTCTTACACGCATTCAAAATTGTAATATACTTTAAATGAGCCAATAAATAATTTAAGTATCATGATACTGTTTCACCTTTTTTCAATATCTTTATTTATTGTCAACTTTATCACAACTGAATTTAGATATAGTAGGAGTGAAGTAAGATACCAAGATAAGTGTTTCACGCACATGAACATGTGAAAGACTCGTTTTGACGGAATCTAAAGAAGTGTATCCTAAACAATATACGGTTGTGAGTTTTCCACAATCTGTAGATGACTTGACAACGCCGATGATTGCATGACAGAGCAGATAGTATTCACATTGGTGAGGGCTATCATCGCAAATTAAAAAAATAGACAACTCTGTATTGATTGATTTTGTGTTTTCAGCCATTCATTAACCTATGTTCATAGTCCTGGTTCCTATATAGACTTTCTTCTTGATCACTAAAGAGAGGACGTTCCTTATTTCTAAATAAACACCAATAAAACAATCTTGTTTTTCCACTTGTAACTGACAAGCTATAACTAGTGTACTAGCAGACCATTTACAGGAATACAAATCGGTTATTTTCACTACTGACCTTTAAAGGCCAGTCTCCCGCTCGATTTTTAATTTTCCTCCAGACTAAATATCAAGGTTCCATCGACCAGCGACTTAGATACCAATAGTCAGGTATTCAAATTTAAAATAGAACAAATCCAGTCATTCATTCGCTTAATATATTCTCAAAATGACCTAATTGATGGGGAAAAACATACCTGTGTTATTTTCAAATAAATAAATATATATATATATGTATATATTCCCGCTCGAATAGAGATAAGTGAAAAATTCTATCGTCAAGGTGATTTAAGATCATAGAACTTAATACCGCAACAGTTACCTTTGTGATATTTAGGGTGAAAATGGGCTATATTTCAACTGACCGTTACACCAGCAAACTTGAAATTTTTGGGTAGAGGCAAGTGACCAATAGGCATGCGCCTTAGTGCCATATGTCATTTGTGGTGTGGTTATTTGTCTAACGAAGGCGCTTTATGTGCTAACGTTAGAATGAGAGAAATTTTATTGGACTGATATGGTGAAATGTATTACTTAAGTATCAAGTGAACATTTGTTTCTTAATTTAATATTGTGAGATGTGATCACAACCAATAGTATTGGCCTTTTGGTATTGATTGTTCAGATTAACTTTTAAAAGATAGTGCATGCCACTATCCTGAAAGAACTAATCTTCACAGAGAGTTATAAAAGGCCAGTGTACAATAAGTTTGGAATGTCTAATGTGAAAAACACTATAAAATAGAGGGGCCTAAATGTCTATAAGATAGATAGAGTTGGACCAAGATCATAGAAGAATAACGGTGGGAAAAACTATTTCTTTGGTCTCAGGAAATATGGGAATGTAGTAGAGTATATCCAGAGTAGTAGTTTCTCATTAACCCAACATGCCGGCAAGTAGTTACCTGCTTCTAATTCCTGAGTAGCAACGTGCTTTGGGGAGCAAAGTTAAAACTCTAAGAGCTCAATGATTCGTCGTCCGACTCATTTAATCGGTGAGAAAACGTTACACGCTTCGTCGCACGTACTTATTGTGTGAACACATAAAGTGTCTAACCATCATATCTGAAAATATCTTTTATTCTTAATTTTTATCTTTCAATTATCGCTTCTTTTGGCTTAGTTTTATTCAGACGTGGATGGTGGTATGATTTGATCAATGATCATAAAGATAAACCCACCTGCCATACGAAATGAGGGCCATATTTAATCATTAAGGTTTGATCGTCTTATACTTTTGTTCTGTCGGAGTGTTTTTGTAGTTAGTAAAACTACTTAAGGAATCTATGTGTCGGGTTAACTGCAGAGAGGGCCGGACAATTCCATCGATTCAAAGTATAAATTGATGGAGCGTAGATTATTAGAAGAATAGAAGAATTTCGAACATAATTTTTTAAGCAATCCATCGAAATTAGTTTTTGCAACGAAGCATCTATACACTAAAATAATAAGTGCCACAAACTTGCGGCTCGCTGTACAACGTTCGTGCTAAATTTTGTTAAAAGCGAAAAGTAGCTCTAATCCAATAACGGAGCCAATGCAAGAACTTGAATAAACCAGGTTAGACATCCTCCCTTAGAAATAATTTGCTTCCTAAGTCTACGGGATGCAAGGCTTTACACTAGTGAGACAATCAAGAAGAATAGCAAATGAGTGAGAAGAAGGGTGAAAGGGGAGGAAAAATGAAGGTAACGATACTCTGAGAGGCCAATCTGGACTATGATAAATAACAAAATGTGGTATGTAATCCTGAGGGTGGAGTGAGCCGATGGTGAAGCGATCTAATAGGAGCAACAAATGAAGACCCTTATGTCGCTAGACCAGAATGAGTTGGTTGGAAAATCACCCTAATTCCAAGATAAATACATTGGATTTGTATATAAGTCGGTTGTGTCTTGTTATTATTAGCGACTATTTGTTGATTGATATATGTCGCCTATAGGGAGAAATTGAACAAACGTGTGAGTAAAGGTTCACAGTCGCAACGGGTTTACTTAATATTAAAAAAGAATTGTATGAATTTTATCTCCAAAGATTAAGACCTTTTAATAACTTAGGTTAAACAGGGAAAATAAATTTATTTGGATTCCAAGACGTGTATTTTGTCTAGAATTTGAATAGATGATACGTTATGTTGTAAGATTAACAGCCTATATATGCAGCTCAAATGTTATATTATCCATGGAGTATTGAGGAGTTAGTTTGCATGGTACGATGAACCTCTAGAAACACCATCGTGAATGACACAAGTGCTAACCGATTAGAAATATTGTCTAAAGGAGAGATTCTCCATCTGGCACTGACGGGTTTTAGTGGGTGAATGTTAATACCAGGTGCATATCAAATGCTTTGTTTCTTCTAGAAAGGTGATGGGGGGAGGAGACTCACAAAACGTATGAGAAAAAAATTGAAAATTAAGCCATCTAAATGACATGATTATGTTGTTAAATTATATATTCTATCACTTTTGGTTTTGTTTAATCATTTAATGCCATTATCTGTGTATTAACACTATACATGTCAAAAGAAAATAAAAACGAATTTTAATCTAATATTTATCAAAAATCATTTTAAAACACAAAATATTAACTTCAAAACAAATCTGTCGTCACAGCTAATCGATTTATTAACCAACCTTTAAGGGAAATAAATTTCTCTCGAATCGAATTTGAATGTGAACCAATGGAATATCGTTTATCTCTATAACAATTACAGATCTCAGAAAATTTTAACCTATTTGCATGGAATGGCAAATTAATATTTCATTAGATCTAAATGTATCATTTATTAGATTTACTAAATCATAGTAACAAATAACAATAAATTGTTAAAACTCTCAGATCAAATGGATACATTTCTAAAATTATTAGGCTAAAATGTCTCGAGGTAGCAGTTCGGGTGCCTCTATTCCAGATCCCATCAAATTGACCCTTTCATATGTAAATTACAAATTTAAAATTATTTTCAGAATCTGGGCCTCTTCCTTCGATTTACAAATGAGTCTTTTAAGTCGGAGAAGATGCAAGCTGACGTTGGCAATGTTCAACGGTCTTTCGATGCAGTAGGCTAAGTTTTCATTATGGTTTATCATTAAGGTTGAGCGAACACTTCCTGGATTTACTTGGAATTTTCTTCGTGGATTTATGGAGAGGTTTGGAATTAGAGACAGTGTAGATATTGAAGAAATGTCCTTGCGTTTATCAGCCTTGTATAATGAAAGCAAGTTAACCTTGGTGTTGTAATATTTTAGTACCTATGTACTCCTCTATCGTTCCTCATTCGTATGATCTTGAGAAATATGCCGCTGAATTAAAACTGATTCTGAGTCGCATCCCATTAGAAATTATTGGTCGTAACGAATTTATTGATTTGATCAAGTAAGCTTGTGCTATTTTCTTATATCATCTATTTTTAGACAAATTGCCGCAGCTATCAAGAACCATCTCGACTGTATTCATTCAATACTCAATGCATTGCCACAAGGCGTGATAAGACAGGATTTAGACGGACATATGATTAATTTTGTGGATTACTCTAAGCGCTTCAGCAGTGCTCTTAAGGGATTTTTCCGTGATCATAAGTGAGCTTTAATTAATATTATAAGTTTATCATATATGCGGATAAAATCAATGACCCGTAACCACAGACACTATTATTACGTGTATTAAGGCTGGAAGAAATCGCTAATTAATTTGAGTTTCTTTATTTTAGTATTTTCTTATCCTTTGAGCATATATTCGCGGTTTTCTTCCGGCGAACTCTACAATTTGATTGGAGACATCATGTTTATCTTGGTAGCTATTAGTTTCGGGTGATATCTTTTGCAAAATTGTCTCTCAATGTTGATTACGACTATTATATTATTGAATAGAGCTCTATCTAATTTCCTTATATTTTAGTTTTATTTATTACCAAACGAAAATAAGAAAGGTGCGAGAGAATTTGTAAGGTTGGGGAAAATTTTTTGAAATCCGTTAAGGAAAGTGTTATCAGCAGTTGATTGGGAAGATGAGAGGCTCTCTGCATCCTTTCTCCTGGCAGCTACACATTTAATCGTCTCCTTTGTTAGGCGTCTACGCCGCCAAATATGTACTTATAGGCTTTGATCTCTATAGCTTGACAGACTTATATCGACTATTGTTTCCAAAGGCTTGGAAATAACTGTGCATATGATTGTACGTAATTCGAGGATTTGTTATTTTTTATCACAAGTTCTTAGCTTCGTTACTCAAATTCAACCCTTCTTACTTGGGAGATTTCATAAATATCTTTCCATGTTGATAACATTTTTTACCAGAAATGATATTTTCCAAGCAAAAATGTTCCACTATTGAGTAACTCCTATGGTTGCTGGAAGAACAGGCTTTATCTTTTATTCCTAATTAATGTCACTTGTTAAAATAACTCATTCGCAAGGAGCAGCGACGCTATTGTTTATTTAATTACTAACATCTCTAGATTTAATCCGATTAGTTTAATTTATACATTCGAAATAAGCTGTTCCAAGATTTATGATAATTAGATCGGTTCGACCATATAACGTTTTAAACTAATTCGTCAACAATACCACAATTTAAATTTATTTACCTTTTCTTGCAGGACCAATGAGTTATATGCAAGTGCAAATATGCTAGTACAACAGACTAATCTAATTCTCCTCTTTATTCGCAACACTCGTTAAAACTTCCTTCGTATTCGGCCTTCTTTTGCCTGTGATGCTCTTGAATCTTCTAAATTTCTCTCTCGCTCTCTTCCCTATATGCTTCCTTTCACTTCAAACAATATCATAAGCCATTTTATCAATAAACTATCATTGTTAGTCATCGCTTGGGTTTATTATTTTTTGAATTTTCATCTTGGAGATAAGTGAATAGTTCTCTAAAGCTGGAGAAATCGCTGCGATTTCCATTTTCGGTCTTTGTGGTCTTGATCTTTGGAATACGGGAATTTAGTTCATGATTTAGAGATGAAAGTGAAGGTTTCCCGAGAAGCAACCAGGTTCCACCAACCAAGGTTCCGGTAATTATGAGACTCAAGGCTGTACCGGCTAATAGGGCTCTTACAGCAAGACGTGAAGGACTTCCCGGCAAGGGTTGGGCATCCTAGGAACAGAAAAGAACTAGGTCCAAATTGTTGTTAGAGATTTAATAAAGAAAAAAGTTACCTTAACTGGAAACAACTCCTCGCGTTTTCGAACAGAACGCATAGACCAGAGCATGCCCGCAAAAAAAGATGCCCCTCCAAGACAAGAGAATATCAAAACTCCCAAACGATCTGGTTTATTTCCACTCTGAAATTGAAAATACATTGCCTTAAAGTACAGTTTATTTATATGCTATTGGACTAAAATGGACGTCCTTCTAAAGAACCAACCCCTATAAGGCTCATTTGGCCAACAAATAGATAGATTTAAGAAATTCAACTATCATTTTTGTCGCTCCATGAATTTCACAGACTGCAAATTGAATGATCCATATGAATAGTATAGACGAGTTTAAGTACACTATTGGGTGGTTAAATGAAACACTAAAGTACGATTAATCTCACAGCAAACACAAAGTAGCGAGGCATGAAAGAGCAGAAGAATTTATTCAATAAATTAAAATCGCAAAATATGTGATCGATTCATTACTTGATTGTCATCAGTTTATAAGGTAATGGTGATAAAACAAGATTAAAAGCGAGAGAGACGAAAACAGGGAATAGGACGTCATTTACATGAGGTTTAGGGAAAAAGAGGAGGGAGGAGATCAATTTGTTTTTTTTCTTAGAAGGGGAAGTCACACGTAGACCTTTGCGAGGCCGTCTGCGCCTGCACTGGCTATGAGTGGAAGGGTGGGGTGGAATACCACTGAAAGGATCGACTCATCGTGTTTGCGTCTGTGGCTGCTGAATTCTTGAATACAGGTTCGAGTCTCCACATCCCAAAGGCGGATCGAAGCGTCATGGCCTATGCGAAAGAGAATATTATCAACAATTCACCTCAGGAAGCAAGTAAAACTAAGAGAAAAAATTTAAATAATCTCGTTCCATGGACAACAGATATTTTGATTGTAGCCCCTTTATACCCAACACCTGAAAATTAATTCACGCCCCAACCTTCAAAAAAAAGATTTGGAAAACTTTGTACTTACCTGTTCGAAAGCGGGTAACTCAATTATTTGTTTCCTCTAGCTATGTTCATAAGCTCTAATCACAGGTGAGCTCAATAACCGAAATGAGTCATCAACGGAGGATCCAAAAAAATTGACGGTGTCTAGATGACGCAAATAAATGAAGAGCCGCAGCACAAAGAACATTGGCACATAGATAGTAATAAGGGCGGAAATGAAACGCCCCCGTTTACATTTAGCACAGAAAATTACATTAATAGGAAGGTCAATAGGCTCGTAACGATCAATAGCAAAGAAGATCCAAGAATACTTTCTCTTTCTTAGGGACCTTAAAAGCTCAATAATTTAGTACCAACGCAAGAAATAGAAGATATTTCCCTTCAAGAGGGAAAACTCCGCAATCTTATTTACTAGAAATCGATTTCTTCTATACTATTAGTAACGGTAATACCCAAGACCATTAGGCAAATCGCTTCCAACGTCAGTCTTTAGGAGAGTGGCATCGTAGAAATTCAAATTCTGCCAGAGTTAAGAAGTGCGATTCGCCATTCCGACCACTGGCTGTGAACTGATGGGAAGTAAACCAGTGTCCTGCGAAATGACAGACGTGCACGTTGAACAATGCGCCACCGGCGCACCCTCTATTATTATTTAAGTTACCAATTTGCAAATGACACTGGCAGACAACATAGCTAGTAACAAATATTCAGTTTTCCGTTGCCTTTTATAACCAAGAAAATACCGATATAATGAACTCATTCACAAATCATAAGACGAAAATAAGCAAGGATGAACTTACTGGCCGATAAAAGAACTGCTCCCCTTGGATCAATAGAGATTGAGGTCACGCCCTCTAAATGCGCGACCATGCTATGTAGACAGACACCTTGTGCGGTGTCCAAGAAGCGGATTTGACGGTTTTCGTGAGCGGAAAAGAGGAGTGGCAGAGTGGGATGCGCACAGAGGGCATTCACTGACCCCAGTTGTTCTGTCGCGTCGCCTGAAAGACGAAACGAAAGCCCTTTAAAAGGTGTGCACATTTGTCAAGCAAAGTATTAGTCATCTTTTAAGGGGGCTGATAAATAGTGTAAGTAGCAATAATACATTTACTCCTTGACATAGCAATCACGGACCTAACTCCATTCACTTAATGTTAACGAACGAACGTCAAATCGAAACAATGTTAAGGAAGGCGCTTTCAAACATTATGGGGCGAAAACAATCAGTAGTGACGTAGCGATCAATGTTCACTCCCGTCGAGTTCAAGATCACGAATTGGACGCTTTTGCAGTGAACCGGATTACCAAGACTGAACTGAAACGCGTTCAAGCTGACCAAGATGGTTGTTAGAATCGTGCTCCTTCTCAAAGGACTTATGGATTATTAATACTAAGAAAAGGGATAAATACGGGAAATCATTTTATGTGACGGTTAAAATAGTGATCAGAAAATGAAGGAAGCTCAAAATTATTCTTTTCAGTTGCATTTTTACTTTTGTGTATGAAATATTATTTGTGGGAATAACATGAATGGAACTGAGGTACCGATACACTTCTGCTTTGCAGCATGAAGGCGAAATTGAAAGGCTTGACGATGATTGAACGCATAGAAATATGCATAGAAAAATAAAGAGTGCACTTATTAAATATAAAGTTGTCCAAGAATCTTTTGATTTCAGAATAGTTATATCAATAAGACCCAATGGCGAACAGAAATGCTCTTAATGCACATTGTCAATGAAAGAGGAATATCAATGAACCTC